>CM065302.1:57752692-59053942 GCA_032871835.1 Dipteronia dyeriana
TACCAAACATCTTCTTTGTGTCTCCTATGTCAATTTCATTCATGTGGGGGACTGTTAGAAATTTTGTGATAATCTCTCATTTTGAGAGCAAAAATTGAGTATGATAAATTCCATAAAAATGGAAGATTAAAGTGGATTCGAATTCTCCTCCGTGAGAACTTCGAAATGGTATACTTAAATTCACAAAATGGTTAATGGGTGAATGAGAAATTGAGTCTCAAAGTGGACCCATTGTGTAGGGATTAAAAAGAATCTCACATTACTTAGGAAAATCATTTATAAGTAGTTTATAAGTGAATGTGTGATATGAGCTTTCAACATGTGTGGCATAGCAGCTCTCTCTCTTTCGCGTAGGGGGGGTGCAAATCATGGACCCCGAACCTTCGAATGCAAGACTCGTGTGTGGGAGCGACCTGCGGACACGAATGCCGCTCCGATTGGATCGTGAGAGTACATTTGACCGTTTGCCACTTCCCTAAGTCAACATTTTTTATTGTGATGAATAAGGAAAGTTTTAATTGTTTGGATTCTGATTTCTTACTTGATCACTAAGAATACTGAATCTGGTTTTAATTAGAAATAAATCTCTTTGAAGAATATTATCTAATTAAATTATTTCCTTATTAAATCAAAATTGAATTTTCCAAAATAATCCCGAATTAATCCCAAAACCCTAGTGTTTCGGTTTGGGTATTTAATATCTCTAATATTCTGTTCAACCTACAGAAAAACAATTACATTTTTCTTTTGAACAGCCGAATTCTTTTCTTCTCTGATTTTCTTGGGTAAGTTCAAACTCGGTTTGAGTTCGCTGGTAGTGGATAGTGCTTAGGCCTACCACTGTTGAACCGTTGTATCCTAGGAGACAATCACCTAATACACATACGGTGTTGTCAGGCGAAATTGTCTTAAGAACACCTTGTGAAACACGGGCTCGGATCAAATACTGTTTTCTAACGTTATTTTCTTCTGCTGTTACTTTCTGTTTTCCTTAATACCAACCAGGTTTGATTGCAAATTACGATTTACAGCTTCGTATAGGGTAACGTGCAGAACCTTTTCAACCGGTTTATTTCTTCAAAAATAATTTATAAAACTTTATATAAAAATCTATAATTAGTTAATCTTTTTTATTTACATAGGAAATTAAAGGTAACTATATAAAAAAATCTGAAAATAATTTCAAATCGTTTAACTTATTTTATTTACCTGTTCTACATTAAAGTCAATGGATAATAAAAATGCTTTCATTGAGAATTATATAAAAAGTTTTTTATTCTTATTTAATGACGCACATGTGTTGTACGGATTTTATTATATCAGTGTGTACCGATGAGGAAAATTACAAGAGTTTTCTCGGCAATCTGCACTGAATTTAATAAATTTTGTATGAGTGTTGGTAATCCATAAACTATATATATACACATACATAAATTTTCAATTCAGTACGTACTGATATAACTTTATCAGTGTATTGAAAGTTATATCAATGCATTGGATATGGGCCATTAGATTCATATACGTTGACTCAAAGTGTATGCACTTATCAAAAATTCTCCATAACGCACTGATGTAATTAAGTTATATCAATACGCATCGATAGGAAAACCACTATATATATAATTGTGTTGTTATGCAACAGTTAGATAATTTCCTTATTTTATACAAAAGTTGCTCTATTTTTTAGCTCAGTGATGTAATGTTCAGAAGCCTATAAATGGCTCAGAATTAGTGAAATAAATTCATCGAATATTAAAACCAAAACATTATCTCCCTGATTTCTCTTTCATTGCTCGTTTCTGTGTCTTTCTTCTTCCTTTCTTATTCTTTTTAAATTCAATCGCATCAGTTTCGGATAAGGACTTGATTCCTTTTGGTATATGTAGTTGTAATTTGTATGTAAGAAATTAAACTTATTCAAGTTCACCTTTATATGTGTTAAAGGAAAGAAATAAGTCAATGATCATCAACATTCAAGTGATAGGAGAGATTGGTGGATCAAAAAAATAAGTGATAGGAGAGATTGGTGGATCAAGAAAATAAGTCAATGATCATCAACATTCAAGTGATAGGAGAGATTGGTGGATCAAGAATCTTCTCTAGTCAATCTAGGAGTGATTGTGGGATCTTAATTGTTTACATTCATATTTTGCCAATAATAACTCAGCTAATGTATGTATATAACAACAATCTTGTATAATTGTAAACAACGTAATTTTCAATTCATTCTAATACAAATTTGTTTATGGTATCAGAGCACTGGTTTTGGTGTCACTAACCTACCAACTTCCGCCACAAACAAACCTTAAAACACTACTACACCAACATCATGGTTGGAACCACAGAAAATTCAGAAACCAAAAATGATTCTTCATCCAAAACCATGGAGGAGAAAGAAACAAAACTACCTGGTCCATTAGCCCTGCACCATTCCGATACACTAGGACTCACCTTGGTTAACACACAACTCGATGGACACAATTACGAACAGTGGAGTCGCTCAATGCGCCTCAGCCTCAGTTCCAAGAACAAACTTGGACTGATCGATGGAACCATTCAGCAACCTTTACCCACTGATGCCAAATTTCCCATGTGGCAGCGCTGCAATGACATGGTGTTGACTTGGATCCTCCATTCGATCCATCCGGACATTTCCCGCAATGTGATATTCTCCGATACAGCCGTTGCGGTGTGGAGTGATCTCTATGACAAATTTTCTCAAGGAGATGATTCAAGAATTTATCAGATTCGACAAGAAATTATTGAATGCCGCCAAGGCCCGCGATTTGTTTTTGCATACTACACCAAACTCAAGGCTCTTTGGGATGAATTAGCCTCTTATCAAGAGCATATGACATGTACCTGTGATGTTTCAAAGAAGCTGGTCAGTCGAGAAGAAAAAGAGAGGGTTATGCAATTTTTGATGGGGCTAAACGAATCTTATTCTACTATCTGTGGTTCAATCTTGATGATGAATCATCTTCCAGACACACGAAAAGTCCATGGCCTCATTCTCCAACACGAGAGGCAGATGGAGGTGGCGATTCGTCGAGAAAATCCGTCAGCCTCTCATGCGATGCATACTGCACGCGCACCAGCTATACCAGGCTCTTCCTCATATCGCAAACAACTACGGTGCACTCATTGTGATCAGGAATGGCATCTAGTGGATCGGTGCTACTACATAATAGGCTTTCCAATGGGCCACAAATGGCATGGAAAGAATGTGAAGCCCAAAAATAAGAAGCCCGTTGCCCATAATGTTGAATTAAAAAAAGAACCCACCAATGAAAGCCCAACCTTCACAGCTGAGGAATACAAGCAAATCATGGCTTTGCTCCACAACAAAAATGGTAATGATCAACCACTCGCAAATGTGACAGGTATATTCACACCTAACTGCAATAATACACAACATGATGCACATTCAATATTATATTGGATTGTGGACAGTGG
The DNA here is from genome assembly GCA_032871835.1 of Dipteronia dyeriana. NCBI lineage: Eukaryota > Viridiplantae > Streptophyta > Magnoliopsida > Sapindales > Sapindaceae > Dipteronia > Dipteronia dyeriana. Next base: position 57,756,149 of record CM065302.1, read on the forward strand.
AGCAACAGATCACATGTCACACCTCTCACTTACTCACAATAAAATTAAGATGTCTAATGATTTTGTTGGTTTACCTAATGGAGGACAAGCTGCAATTGAAAGTGTTGGATCCATTAAATTGTCACAATATTTATCTTTTGATGAAGTTCTTCATGTGCTTAAGTTTCGTGTAAATTTGATATCTATGAGTAAATTGACTCGGGCTTTGAGGTGTATAGTGATATTTTACCCGGATTTATGTGTTGTGCAGGACGTGGATACGAAGAGGACGATTGGTCTGGGCAAGAATTTTAATAGTCTCTACTATCTTACACCAGCTCAAAACCCTCATCTTGCAAATAATATTACGCGCACCTCTGATCTATGGCACCAGCGTCTTGGACACCCATCCACCGCACCTCTTCACACCCTATCTCAAACTATTCCATAAATTATGTGTAATCGTAAGCACGTTTGTGATATTTGTCCTTTAGCAAAACAAACTCGTTTATCTTTTACTTCTAGTTCAATAAAATCAGCTGCACCATTTGATTTAATTCATTGTGATATTTGGGGGGCCACACAAAATTCACACATTCTGGGGCTCGTTATTTCCTAACCATTGTTGATGACTTCACTCGTTTTACCTGGGTTCATCTTATGAGTTTCAAATCCAACACTCAACCCTCGTTGAAATCTTTCTTTTCCTAGGTCAAAACACAATTTAATCGTGGTATTAAAATTTTACCTGCTGATAACGGGGGTGAATTCACGTCAATGCGTGCTTTCTTTGAAGAAAATGGCACCATTTTTCAACACACTTGTGCATATACTCCCCAACAAAATGGGGTAGTGGAGCGCAAGCATCGCCATCTTTTGAATGTAGCTCGTTCCCTTCATTTCCAAGCCAACTTACCACTAAAATTTTGGGGCGAAAGTGTTCAAACCGCTTTCTACCTCATAAATCGTCTTCCTACACCCTTACTTTCTCATAAATCTCCCTATGAACTCTTACATAACACACCACCGATTTACTCTCATCTTTGGGTTTTCGGTTACTTATGTTATGCCAATAACCTCACTTCTGCTCATAAATTTGACACCCTTGCACGTCGATGTATTTTTCTTAGGTATCCTCTTGGCCAAAAAGGTTATCAACTCTATGATCTTGAAAGCAAAAAAATCTTTTTCTTCCCGGGATGTCATTTTTCATGAACACATATTCCCTCTTACCACATTCCCACTTGAGAATCAAGAGGACTATCTTGTCCTACCCATTCCAGTCGACCTAGCCCAATCCTCACAGACCATTCCACTTATTAACTCCTCTCAGCCTAATCCACATAACCCTTCATTATCCCCTGATCAAAGTTCCTCTCTCCTCATTCCTTCAACACCAGCAACTTCGGACCCCTTATCACCAATCCCACCCACCACCACTTTTTCACCGACGGCCGACCCACTTCCAACCTTATCACCATCATCGGTGCCCCATGATCCTCCCTCTTCCATCCAACCGTCATCACCTCCGGCGGCTATCTTGCCACCACCGGTGATGACTTCCCCTACCGTGCCCGCTCCTCGACGTTCCACTCGCACTCATCAACCTTCGTCCTATCTCAGTGACTACAAGACCAACCATGCTACTCTTCTTGGGCCTGATGCCTCTTCCTCATCCACGTCTGGCACCCGCTATCCATTGCAAAGGTATGTCTCATATTCTGGGTTGTCCACTGCTTATCGTTCATTTGTGCACAATATCTCTCACTTGGTTGAACCAGCCACTTATGAACAGGCCAGTCATGATCCTCAGTGGGTTGAAGCAATGAAATCTGAAATTCGGGCTCTTGAGGACAACCACACATGGCCAATGGTCCCTTTACCTTCTGGTCAGCGTCTTATTGGATGCAAATGGGTTTTCAAGATCAAGTACCATATTGATGGTACCATCGACCGTTACAAAGCTCGCCTTGTTGCCAAAGGGTTCACTCAACGCGAAGGTATCGATTATAAGGATACCTTTGCCCATGTTGCCAAATTAATCACTGTTCGTTGCTTATTAGTTGTTGTTGCGGTTCGAGATTGGCCATTACACCAGATGGATGTGCAAAATGCTTTCCTCTACGGTGAACTTCTTGAGGAAGTGTACATACTCCCTCCTCCAGGTTATCGTCGACGGGGGGAGAACATAGTTTGTCGACTCCACAAGTCTCTCTGTGGACTCAAACAAGCATCTCGCAGTTGGTTCCAATGATTCTCTTCTTCCATTCAAGCAATTGGCTTTCAACAGTCTCGTGCTGATTACTCTTTATTCACACAGGTTCATGGGGATTCTATTACTGTGATATTGCTTTATGTTGATGATATGGTCATAACAGGGAACAATGAGAAGGCCATCAATGATCTCAAGAAGTTTCTTAACATTTGTTTCAAGATTAAAGACCTTGGACCACTCAAATACTTTCTTGGCATAGAAGTTGCACGTTCCAAAGCTGGAATTACAGTTTGTCAACGAAAGCACACATTGGACATATTGGAGGAAGCTGGATTACTTGGAGCAAAACTTGTAAAAGTACCTATGGAGCCCGATCTGGTACTAACCGAAAAAAGGAGTGATGCTCTCAACGATCTCACTAAGTACCGACGGTTAATTGGGAAATTAATCTACCTCACAATCACCCGACCGGAAATCACATATTCCGTGAATACACTTAGTCAATTCATGCAGGAACCCAAGCTACACCATCTTAAGACAGCACATCGACTTCTCCAATACCTGAAGGCAGTCCCAGGACAAGGCTTATTATTTCCTTTAAATAGTTCACTTCGTTTGATCGGGTACTGTGATGCTGACTGGGCAAGATGTCCAATTACACGCCGATCAGTGACAGGATACTGTACTTTTCTTGGCAAGTCACTTGTGTCATGGAAAAGTAAGAAGCAAGCCACGGTGTCAAGATCGTCTGCTGAAGCTGAATACCGTTCCATGGCTGCAGCTACTTATGAACTCACTTGGTTGAGATATCTATTGAGAGATTTACATGTACCACTTTCTGAGCCATCTAAACTGTTTTGCGACAATCAAGCAGCCCTACACATCGCAGCAAACCCAGTTTATCACGAACGAACGAAGCATATTGAGTTAGATTGTCATACTGTTCGTGAGAAAATCCAAAAAGGCTAAATCAAGACAGCTTATGTGCAAACTGGAAATCAAATAGCAGATTTGTTTACAAAGCCTTTGCGAGCACCAGTTTTCCACACACACCTTAGCAAGTTGGGTGTTATAGACATCCACACTCTAACTTCATGGGGAGTGTTAAAGGAAAGAAATAAGTCAATGATCATCAACATTCAAGTGATAGGAGAGATTGGTGGATCAAGAAAATAAGTGATAGGAAAGATTGGTGGATCAAGAAAATAAGTCAATGATCATCAACATTCAAGTGATAGGAGAGATTGGTGGATCAAGAATCTTCTCTAATCAATCTAGGAGTGATTGTGGGATCTTAATTGTTTACATTCATATTTTGCCAAGAATAGCTCAGCTAATATATGCATATAACAACAATCTTGTATAATTGTAAACAATGTAATTTTCAATTCATTCTAATACAAATTTGTTTAATAAGTAGTAAACAATGGAGGTTTTAATTAATGTCTTAGTTTTTTATAGGGTTTGTATAAATATGTTAATTGGAATATGAATTCTTAAATAGTATTTATTTTTGAGAATTTGAAGATTGAGATTTTTATTTTGAATGTATATATAAATATGTTACTTGATGACTTCATAGTATTTATTTTGGATCAGATCCTCTGCTGATCCATTTGGTGTTGTCCTATACTCATTTTTAATAATCTATTTGACATGTGGCTTTAAACCAAATGTGTGATCCAGATTTGTTTTTATTTTCTTCACCTACTATCCTAATCTAAACGATGTCTTTTTGAACAACACAGCTTTCAAAAAAAAAAATCTCTTAATCTCAAGCGTAAATCCTCTCATACCATCACCTGAGCTCAGTTGATACTCGTCCTCCACCGCCTCATGTCGTCTCTCCGTGAAACCCAACTTCTCTTCCTTATCTGTTGAGTCCCAGGTGAGTATCCAGTTAAATCTTATATAAATATGAGATTGGTTTTTATTGTAATGTACTGCATATTAATGCTCGGAAGACACTGATTTTTATGAAAAATCTACCATTAAAAGTTTAGTTTGATTAGAGTGTTGAGTGTATGATATTTTCATTTTGCAGTTCGAACAAGACCGGGACGGGGAAGAGGCCTGGAAAGGGAGGGAATCAATTCTGCAAGATTTTTTTTTTTTTAGGAGTTGGGATTTGGGTGTTTGTGGGAATTTCTAGTTCGGCAAAAATGCTATCTTGATGCTTATATAGACCCAATTTTGCATTACATTTTTTTAATCAACTAATTCATGATGTTTGTGATTCGATTCAAGTTCCATTATTGTAGAATCCATTATTGTAGAATTTAATGGTTTGCAATCGAACTATGATGGTTTTAAATGTACACGCTGTGTGCATTTGACTGAGTGTTTGCTATCAAATTCGGGTTATTCGTTTTGATGAGAACATTGTTCGGTATGGATTTTTTTTTTTTTTATGTTGCTTGAGGGTTTATTGTCTTGGCAGAGTATATACAGCCTATGAAGATGGATTTACAAAAATTTCATCTCTTATATGGTAAGAGTAGTTTTTTGTTTTCGCTTTGAAACCGAATTCATTCCCTGTGTTAAATATATCCATAGGAAAAGGAACAGTTTTGGCTAGAATTGGAGTTTAGAGTTCAATTTAGATAAAAAATGATATAGAATTCTATGTAGTTTGAATTTCAGATGGGAGCAGATATTGTTTGCATGTGCTAGTCTGAAACAATGCTTGGTTAATTTGTGGTTTAGATCATATTGCTCTTCTTTGTTTAGTATCACCGGTTTGTATAAGTTGTGGCTAATTAGGTTGGCATCTAGTGGTTGAAAAATAAAAGTATTCGAAACAGAGAGTGAATTCACTTTCTTTACTCACTTTATTCATCTTTTACAAGTCCTCATGCTGATCTTATTTGGATGGAGACAAAGAATCAATTAAAAGAAGCGTGGACGAGACTAGTGTGGTGGTTGTCAAGTCAAGAATGTTGAGAAAGCAGAGTTGGTTTCGAGTACGAGTATGGTCAAGGGTCTTGAATGATAGATGGAGCTATCGCTAGGCCAAATCTTGTACTGTGAAGCTGGAAAGGAATTACATGTTTCAGAAAATAATTCAATAGAGGCATTTTTTGGCCACATTGCACTGCTTGGTAATTATGTCATTTCATTAGCTCTCTAAGGTCTCCGTTTTGAGAAGAAACTTATTTATATTTTTAATTACTTTGTAATCTTGGTTTATTGCATATGATTGAAATTGAGTCACCAACTGTTTGTTTCCTTTGACAAATAATTTTATTTTCACCAGATTTTACTGGTATTAAATAAAAATTAGACTGATAATATCGTAATTTTAAAAAGATAACATTACACAAAAATAACTTCAGTATTTAAAACGGTACGATTTGTCTAGAACGATAATAAACACTGTTTTACCGATTGCTAAAAGAGAAAATATCTTCTAATCGAAGACATTTCAACCACCCAAAAAAAATCATGTGTCTTTAGGAATCTTGAAATACAAAGGAAAATCCTCAAATATGTTGTTGAAGCAATTCTTGAAAACTTGTTTGTTAAGATTGCTCTGAATTTGTCCATGGCATTAAAGTAGATGCACTGTTAAACTCTTACGGTTATAGTTCAGAATGTAATAAGAAATATAAGAGATACACATTAAGTTATTTTTTTTTCTATCCAATTTTATACTCGAGCTCCACAACCAGTTTTTGTCTCCGTTCAAAGTTTTCTAGTTAAATCATCTCGCTTATCTTCTGATTTAGAGCCCTCCTTACTATAAACAAATATCCTTCAGGTGATTTCACCGGTATGTTTATTCTTTCCAAATGTATCATTTCTAAAGCTAAATCCCATTATTTGCACATACATGTTATAAAATTCATAAGCTAATTGTTTAGTTTCAAATGCCATACCAAATCTTGGTTGCCAATCCAATTGATACAAACACTCAAACTCATAATCAACTATAGCCATTTTATACAAGTACAAGACAAACAAAATATATATCTGTAAGGACCACAACCAAAACAAACTTAATAGTAAATTTTATGAAATATTTGAGCTACAATTTCATACACAAATGCTATTTGAGACCGATTTGCCTTTGGATTATGTCAATTGGGTTAAGAAACAGAACTCCATTAAATTAATCATACAATTTTCTATCTGCTGTTTGGAATCATCCGAATTCAACCATATGCGAATATTCTAAACTATATCATATTCAAAATCAAAACACGTTATAGAGCATCTTTATACAATCTGTTATGTGTTAATTCAAGAAATTCAAGCATCTTTATTCAACCCTACTAAAGCTATTACCAAGTCTAGTTAATTGTTATGACCGACTACATTGAAGACGTTTTAAAAAAAAAATTAAAAAATTATTTGGTTACAATCTGATGTCCCACGAAAAATAAAATGGTTACATTGATGTATTTCTATTACTCATAGTAGGAATCTATTTTCAAAAGGTTAATTAATATTAAAAAAATGACAATTTAGTATCTTTGTCACACATAATTTTGCCTTCCAATTTTGACAACAAACTAAACTTTGAATGTTAGATTTTCATAAATATCAGTGTCTTACGAGCATTAATATGCAGTACATTACAATAAAAACCAATCTCATATTTGTATAAGATTTAACTGGATATTCACATGGGATTCGATAGATAAAGAAGAGAAGTTGAGTTTCACGGAGAGTGACGTAAAGCGGTGGAGGACGAGTAGACGTGAGACGGTGGAGGATGAGTATCAGTTGAGCTCAGGCGATGGTGTGAGGATTTACGTTTGAGTTTAAGAAAAGTGAGATTTAGGGATTTTATTTATTTTTGAAAGTTGTATTATCCAAAACAACGTCGTTTTGGATAATAAGTGAAATAAAAAAAAAAGAAAACAAATTTGGTCCACATATATGTTTTAAAACCACTTGTCAATAGATTATTAAAAACCCAGTACATGACAAGAGTAAAGTTTTCATCATGAATGAAATTAAAACCTATTAATTTTGCATGTGTAGGATCTGAAGCGTTATTGTTTGTTGAAGAAATGAGGTATATCTCTGGTATATATTTACAATTCCTTGAACAACAATAATCGAAACAAAACAAAAATAATTAATTAATTTCTCTAATATATCATACATCTAACAAACATCTACGACAAATCGGACACGTTAGATGATCCGTCAACCAATGATCAATACATTTCAAATGAAACATATGATTGCAAACTGGAATAACCCTACACAATTCTCCATCCTCATATTCATCCAAGCAGATTGAACAATCTCCACAACTCGAAAACGTTTCTTTGCTTCCAACAAAAACAATTGGTGGTGGCAACAATTTTTCCCGGTCGTGTTGCCTTGAAGCCTTCATTTCTTCTACATCGTAATTCGGAAGTCCGTGAACATAAATTTCCAGGGCCAGATTATTACCAGGAACCAAGGCTTGATAAGCGATGATCCCGCGGGTGGCTGCTGTTGGTAATTGGCTTACTCTTCCAAGCTCAATGTCTCGTTCACATCTCTCGAAACAAGGCCAGCAGATTCGATCACAGATCACAGAGATGATGATAGCAATGAGGAAGGTGACGATAATGCAGGCCGCGATTACACAGAATAAGAAGATGATCACGATCCCGAGAGCTGTGATTAAAGCGAGAATTAGAGGAACATTTGGAGGTAGAGAAAATAAAGCTTGATGAAGAACCATGTTCATGTTCTTGATGATGATTTTTTTTTTCCTTCAATAATGTTTTGGTAAAGCAAAAGAACTGATGATGACGATGATGATTGGCAGGACATAACTGGTTTTATATTTATTGAAACCATTTGGGAAGTTTAACAATCAAAACAAATTCCAGTGAGAATTAACAAGATCAAGATGACTTAGATGGATTATGCATGTGAATACAACAAAAACAAACTTTCAAGACTTTTTTTTTTTAAACTGTCATCTCATGTTGGTTTCAAAAGTATCTAAATTCATAAAATAGAATATGTAGATGGATAAATGTTTTATGACCTGTTTTTTTTTTATGACCTTTTTTTTTTTAAGTGTAAATTTTTAAATTTAGGGGGATGTATTTAATCTTAATTTTCAAAGAGACTTTTTTTTAAGCTTTTAATGAATTTTATTCGTCTAAAAAAAGACTTTCTATTTTTTGTTAAGTGAATGACTGTGCATGCATGTATAAATAAATAAATATAAATATAAATAAATATATATATATATTCTTTTTCTTCTCGGTGCGCACTGATATAACTTATATCCAAGGAATAAAATATCGGTATCGATATCGATATAGGGCTTCTAAATTCATAGATATATCGAGGATATTATCGATATAGGTAGATATTCTGTCAAAAATTTAAAAACAAATGATGGATATTTACATCTAAAGTTAGAATTTTTTTTGTAAAATTTTAGGACAAGCTTAAACAAGTAATTATACAACAAATGAATCATATCTCAACAATAAAGTAATATAGTTATGAGTTTATTATAAATTATAACATAGATAGAGTATATATATATAAAAAAAATTGAGTATTTAATAAAATAATATTTTGTTTCACTTTTACAATATTATATACAATATAAAGATATTAAATATTTAATAAACAAAATTATGATTAAAAAAAAATATGTATAGTTCTATACTTCCAAGATTCTATCATAAACCATAATACATATATAATAATATATTGTATGTCTGAAATTTAAAACCAAAATGAATTATTTGTTGGTTCAAATACATAAGATACATTTCTATCTTAATTCGAACAATAATTTTCCTAAGAAAATGTTATTGTATAGTTTTCAAGATAGTTATTAATATGTCACACGTATGTTGCTTGATCTCTACCAACGGATCTAAGAATTGGGTAGTTTGGATTTACCCAACTTGGTGGATATTGTTGACCTACATGCATAGGTATTACATATGGCATTTGTGGAGAAGGATAATCAAATATATTGCAGTCATCATAACTACCATAGTACGATACATGAGAACCTGACATTGTCTACGAATCACCCAAAGAACTATTTTATGTGTCTATATTCACTGAGAAGAGAGTCATATTTAAAGAATCTTCATCAATATGACTTGTTCCTCCATGTTGTCTACCACGATTTTGATCAAAATCATCTGCATAAGCATCTCAACATGCCACACTAGCATTCTAACTTGTTGCATCAGCATCTCAACCTTCGGCACGAACATCCTATCTTGTTGCACCAGCATTCCAACCTCCTGCACCAGAATCCCAACCTCTTGCCTCATCCCCACCATCCCCATCATCTTTTCCTCCACTATTTACATCAGAGGTATATTGGTCATCAGCAGAGCTAGTAACAATAACTCCACGATCTACACCAATTTCTTCTCCAATCACCTGTTCAACATTTATTCTTATGTCCCGAGCATGAGAAACAATATGTTGATAAGGGCCAAGGAACTGAATATCGATAGATATACCGAAATATCCACCGATATATCTTATACCCGTTGATTCTATCGTTAAGGAATTACGAATGCCAAAAAGATATTTATAAAAAGTTCCTACTCAATGTGCTCTAAACTAGCAAAAGACTAGTAAAGTGGCAAGCAAGGGTATCGGTCCACAAGGAGGTGAGATTCATCTATCGTCTCTAGTTTTAGCTATTATTACAACACGCCGAGCAGACTCATATGTTGCATATGCAAAAAGAATGTAGGGAAAGTAAATGCTAAACTAACTAACAAACTACATAAATAAATAATATGTACAAAGATATGACGGAATGGAGAGAATGCATGACATGTGGATACATTAGGGAAATGACTAAACTGTGATAATCCTCCTAATTAAGCACTAGACACACCTAGTCCCTCAAATGTGTAAGTATATCATAGGCTCGTGTGCCCTTAATTAATCTCTAATCTCTCTTGATGCTTTAGAGATCACATTCACACAAAGTATGGATACATTAAGTGCCATGGAACACACAAAAAGCCATGTATGTCAGCCTAGTGATCTCTCACTTTCTAATCATATACACAGGACGTTTAAATGGGCATGTAATGCGCAACCACGTGGGCCATTCTATAGCCAATAATTCATCCACAATGGCTAACTAAATACAGGATGGCAACCAAGTGAAAGCATTAAGAATACGAGATGCCCACACAACACGTATGTTATATGCTCGTGTCCCTTTAATTAATCTCTAATATCTTTCGATGTGTTAGAGATTGTATCCATGCATAAGCATGAATCCATTAAGGACTATGGGACACACACACGAGCTCCACACGTCAGCCTAGTGATCTCTTAACTTTCTGGTCAAATGTAAAGGATATCACGTTGAGCATGTAAATGTGAACCACGCGATATATAACACATGGTCTAAATATCATTCACAAGGTGGCTAACCGAGTGAAAGCATTAAGCACACTAAATATCCATATTACAACACAAGCACAAGAGGAATTTGGTTCATCTTTACTTCTAAGTCAAGGATTCGGTTTTATCAACCTCCCTATGATGGCATAAAATGGAGACAAGTTCACCAAACAACAATATGCAACAAAGTTGACTATTATTCATTGAGACCATTCAATTTTAGGCAAGGGTTCATTCTCTTGATTAAGGAATTTACTAAAATCAATTCATCACTCAACCCAAGCCATAAAAGAGCAATTGTGTCTTAATACAAAGACCCATTAAGCACAAGAATATTGAACCAAACTTAATTTAGCATATAAATGCAACAACCAAGCCTTTTCCACTCTTTAGTGATAAATCTCTAGCACTCAAGTCATTCAAAATATGGTATTTTGGCTCATCAACCAACATATAAACAAACGTGGGATGCTAAATTACACTACTCATACTCTAAATTACTCTACTTCTAATCTCAATCATGCATGCATATCAATTTTGGCCCTCAACACACATGAATTTCACAACAAGAGATTTAATCATGCATAATCAAAGAGTAGAACAAACCAAAACGAATTTAAGAGTAATCATCATATACTACATAAGTGTAGGTTTATAAAATTCTCTAAATTGATGATACACATCAAAGAAAACAAGATATATAAGGAAAGAGTCAAAAAAAGATATAACCCTTGAAGAAAAAATCCTCCAAAGATGATTCTTGCTTCATAGCTCGACATTGATCCTAAAACCCCTCATTTCTCCTTGTAATCTACTCTAAGATGGTGGTTGATGTCTAAAATGGGGTGGTAGAGATGTATGATGAGCTCTTATAGAGGAAAATCCTCCTTGGGAGCTTGGAGCTCTCACTTATTTGGGTGAAGAAAATGAAGAGGAAAGAGATGAAAGAAGGGGTCAGTTGTGTGTAAGAAGAGAAAAAATGTGTATTAGTGGTGTTCTATGAATGAGTGGTGAATGGGAGATGTAGAGAAAATGCATGTGTGGTGAGGTGTGTAAAGAGGTGTTTGCATGAAAGGGGATTGGTGGGAGGAAGAAAGAGAGTAGTTGGGAAGGTGATGATGGCCTCAGAAAGTAGGAGAAATGATTCCAAATCAGAGAATCCCAGATTTTTGGGATCAAGAAATCAGAAGAGAAATGTTGTATATGACATTTTTCGTGATAGGATTCGTTCAACAAAGGGGTAAAGTTGGGCTCGAAAAGTTGGCTTCAATGCAGCAAGGGTGCTCTTCGCTGAAGACTTCACTTTAGGAAGGCGTGAAGGTTTGGGCAGGAAAAGCGTTGATCTCAGGTTTGTTGCATCTTTCGAGTGATAAAGGCACGAAAACCTTGGGCATGAAAAGGGTTGTTCTTCATTTCGTGCAAGACTTCGCACGAGGCTAGGGCGAAGCTGAAATCCCAACTTCTTGAAATTGTGAAATTGCTCCAAACGTTCTAATTTGCTGCACTAAGACCCAGTTTGGCATTGTTGTGTTGTGGGGGAAAGTGCTTTTGGAATTACTATGGGGGGAATTGCTTTCGAAATTGTTGTGGGAAGAATCAGCTAAGTGTTCGGTAAACTAATTTTTAAAAGTGTTGTGAGAACTAAGCAATTTCAATGTGTTTGGTAAACTGAAGTAAAAAGTATTGTAAGTGTGTAAAATTTCTAAAAGGACATAGACATCTAAATGGTGTTAATGTGTTATACTTTACATTTTTCTTGTTTATTTGTATTTAGTGTTAAGTGTTATATAATTATGGTACTTTTTAGAATTAATTATCCCCATTTATTATTCTATTTTATTTAATTAATTAGCCCTATTTCTTTATTTCTTTATTTCTTTTTTTATTCTACTTTATTTCTTTATTTATTTTTTATTCTACTTTATTGAATTAATTAGCCCCATTTTTTGTACAGTTATGACAACAATTTTTTTGTACATAAATGTAAGCCTAATTTTTTTTGGTAAATTTCGTTAAAGGCAATGACAAATTTGAAAAGTTGGTAAATTTTCATTTAATATCCACTGTAGCGTGTTTTCTAAAAGCAGAAGCCAAAATCTAAAAGCATGTATTTGTAGTTTTTCAAAAACTCAATTGAGAGAAGCTAAAAGTGACCAAAAATATTTCCCAAGATTTTACCAAACACCTTATCTTTGGTCCAGAATCACTTTTGACCCCAAAAGCAGCTGAGGAAGCAATGTCAAACTGGGTCTAAAGCCCCTATGATGGAAAAACTCCTGAAACGCTAAATTGAGCCATTAAAAACACGGTTTTACCTGGGAACTGAATGAATAGATAAAGAAATGGGGGCTACAAAAAGTGTAAAATGTGACATTATCAATATCCGTATTTTGGAGAGACCGATATCGAAACAAGTAAATATCCAATGTCCTACAGAATATCCGACCGATTTCGAAATATCCGTAAAAATTTCCTGATATTCCCGAAATTTTAGGAATTTCACCCTGAAAGTCTATGGATATTTTGCATAATGTTAAAATAATTTTTTTAATCCTAGACAATAAAATATTGTTAAAATAATTTAGATTGAAAATTATTTTAGACAAAGCATTAACAAATTTATAAAAAATTCCAACATAATAGTCAATAGTAAAATTATTAAGGACTTGATATAAAATTGGACAAAGAACCAAAGAGCGAACGTGTAAAATATATAAACTTTTGTGAACGAGTAGCCATTGCAGCTAGAAGCAAGATGCAACTGGGTATATAACTTTTATTACAAAAATTTGCATATTAATAATAAATAGGATTAGTGAGAAAGTTCAAACATGTGGTGTTGTTCCTTTAGGAATCGAAACTTGATATTTTAGACAGGGGTACGATTTCATCGTTAGGTGGGAGGTGGCTTACAAGAGGCATTGGTATGGAAGCTCAAGGTTCTGCTGGTGGAGTGATCACCTAGTGGAATGATGAGCTCTTTTCGGTCACTGCATGCATTAACAATCAAAGATGTATAAAGGTGGCAGGCGAGCTCCTTTTGTTTAAAAAGGTCATGGTTTTCTGCAACGTTTACGAGGTAAATGTGGAGAGAGAGCGAAAGGAGTTATGGGATGTTATTCTCCATGCTTAGATATTGCTTCCTTTTCCATTGTATATTGGAAGGGATTTCAATACAGTCATTAACACTTCAGAAAGAAAAGGAATGGGCTGTAATTCAGCTTCAATAAGGAACTTCAATTATGTTATATTACAAGCAAGAGTTGTTGATTTACCCTTACAGGGTATAGCTTTCACTTGGTCTAACAATAGGGAGGAAGAGTCTTGGGCTCGGTTGGATAGATTTCTGGTTTCTCCCATTATCTTATCATGGTTCCCAAAACTGGTTTAGACAGGATTACCAATGAGTGTTTCAGATCACAATGCAATCATGCTCGGAGAACCGATGGAAGATTTGGGTCCCTCCCCTTTCCATTTTTTCAACAGTTGGCTTGAGGATGATGAGTTAATGAAACATGCTGATGATGGGTGGTAAGAATGTGCAGTAAGGGGGTCTACTAGAAGAATCTTGGATGCAAAGATTAAGGCTTCGAAGTGGTCAATTAAGAGATCCATTCCTCTGAGGAAGAAGTTTTCAATAAAAGACTATGAAGATAAGCTATCTAGGATAGATGATCAAGCGGTTCTAACTGGCTGGACTGATAGTTTGAGGTAGGAAAGATTAACGACCTTGAATGAGATATGGAGTAATATTAGGAGGGAAGAATCGATGTGCAGACAGAAATCAAGAGTTAAGTGGCTAAAAGAGGGGGACAAAAACATAAAGTTTTTTCATAACATAGTTAATGGCAGGAAAAGAATTAACTATATAGGGGATTTGTATTTGGATGAGAGGAAGGTTTCGGAGCCAGATCAAGTCAAAAATGGGATCCTATAATTTTTTAGAAGCCACTTTGCCAAGTGTTCTTGGAGTCGTCCAAAATTGAGAGGAATGAATCTAAAGAGACTTACGGAGGATGAGAGAAAGTCGATTGAGCAACCTTTTAGTAAGAAAGAGGTTTGGGGAGCTGTTAATGATTGTGATGGAAACAAAGCTCCAGGTCCGGATGGGATGAACTTAAATTTCATAAAAGCCAATTAAGGGGTGATTCAAGATGATTTCCTGAATTTTATTCAAGAATTCAATTATGAGGGCTCTATTGTTAAGCACTTGAACAATACATTCATAGCGCTCATACCAAAGTGTGGAAATCGAGAGTCAATGAAAGATTTCAGACCCATTAGTTTGGTAGGATTGCTGTATAAGGTGCTCTCCAAGATCCTGGCAAATAGATTAAAATGTGTGATGCAGTCTATCATTGGTGAGACTCAAATGGCCTATGTCGAAAACCGTTAAATCACGGCTAGCTTTGTCATTGCTGATGAGGTGATTCACTTGTGGAGGAAGGATAAAGAAAGAGGGCTTCTTGTTAAACTAGATTTTGAAAAAGCTTACTATAGTGTGGATCATGTTTTCTTGGATTGCATGATGAAAGATATAGGGTTGGGGAAAGATTGATAATGTGGATGATGAGTTGCATTTCTACTCAGAGTTTATCAATCTTGGTTAATAGGAGTCCCACCACTCAATTTGGTTTTGAGAGAGGATTACGGCAAGGTGATCCTTTATCCCCCTTCCTTTTTAATATTGTTAGTGAGGGGTTAAGTAGCTTATTCAGGAAAGCTATATAGTTGGGCCTTCTGAAAGGAGTGGTTTTCGGGGGATAATTTGGTTCACCTGACCCTCCTTCAATTTGTGGGTGATACAATCCTCTTTCTCAAACCTTGTTTGACTAATCTGATCAATTCTAGGAGGATTTCAAGATGTTTTGAGTTAGTGTCAGGTTTAAAGATTAATTTCAACAAATCTTGCGTGGTGAAGTGGGAAAATCAGTTTCCAACAACTCTATTTGGTCGGAGGTGTATAGATGTAATCAAGCCGTTCTCCCAATCATGTATCTTGGGTTCCCATTGGAGCTAGACCAGGGACGAAATCTTTTTGGAATCCGATTGTAAGCCGGTTACAGAATAGGTTGGCGCCTTGGAAGAAGAAATTCCTACATAAAATTGGGAGGTTGATCCTGATTAAATCAGTCCTCTCAAGCATTCCCACTTATTTTATGTCAGGTTCAAGATTCCAGTCGGAGTGGCAAGAAGTATGGAACAGGTTCAGCGGTGCTTCTTTTAGGGGGATAAGATCTTAAAGAAAAAATCCATGCGATGAATTGGGTTACAATGTGCCAAAGTAAGAGAAATAGGGGGTTTGGGTATTGGGAGAATGGTGGATAAAAACTTGAGTTTCTTATCCAAATGGGTTTGGAGATTTGGCAAAGAAGAAAACTCCCTATGGAGGAGAGTGATGTGTGCCAAATATGGAGTCCAGAGAAAAACTATTCTATGGTACTGGATGGTGGAAATTCAACCTCTTTTTTTGTTAAATCAGTAAATGGTCTTTTCGACAATGAATCTTTGACTGAAAAGATTATTAAAGAGGGTTTCAAAATTGTTTTAGGTAACGGAAGGAGGGTAAAATTCTGGTCCGAATTAAGAGAAGAGGATACAGCTCTCAAGTTAGTGTTTCCTAGAATTTTTGCGCTTGCCTCAAACAAGACGGGGTCGGTCACTGAGTTTGGGTTCTGGCAGGGTCAACGTTGGGTATGGAAGGTTGAGTTGAGAAGATATGTTTTTGACTGGGAATTCGACCAATGAAGGGCTTTTCTTAGCATGATTGAGAGTTACAAACCTCGAAGATTAATTGAAGACTCTATGGCCTGGTCTTATTGCCCTAACGGTGCTTTTTCGGTCGGATCTTTTCGTGAGGACTTGTCAACGAATAGTAGGATGGACCTTTCCTTCAGCTAGCAAGGGATTAGACCTCCCAAGATTGAGGTTTTCACGTGGCAATTACTAAGAGGTAAAGTAATGGTGAGACAGGTGATGCACAGGTTTGGTTTCATCCCAAATCTTATTTTAGATTGCCTAATGTGTTGTTCCGAGGTTGAATCGGTAGACCACCTCTTTCTTCACTGTGATTGGACTACAGAGGTATAGAGTATAAGCATGGTTGAATGGGGTGTTTAGTGGTGTGTAAGTAAAAATCTGGTGGAATGGACAAATGGGTGAGCTTGGAATGCCTTTTTCTTTGTAACGGTTTGGTCTGTGTAGGAGGCTAGGAATCAAGTTATTTTTAAAGATAAAGAGCAAGGGGTCTCTCAGGTGGTGGATATGGTCAAGTTTCGTGTGGCGTGGTGGTTTAAGCACCACGAAAAAGGGTCTTTGGATTCGATAACCTCTTTCTTTCAGAATATTTATGATCGTTGTTCCGTTCATAA
Source organism: Dipteronia dyeriana (assembly GCA_032871835.1). Classification (NCBI taxonomy): domain Eukaryota; kingdom Viridiplantae; phylum Streptophyta; class Magnoliopsida; order Sapindales; family Sapindaceae; genus Dipteronia; species Dipteronia dyeriana. Next base: position 57,773,078 of record CM065302.1, read on the forward strand.
GACCCCTAAGGATGCTAACAATAAAGAATGGACTCCTCCCATATATGGTGCTCTGTAATTTAACGTTGATAGGGCTGTTAGAGGAAATCCGAGTCTCGCTGGTATTGGTGGAGTAATGAGAGACCATAGAGGAGAGGTTTTAGGTAGTTTCTCCAGATACATAAGGATGAATAAACCAAATACCGATGTGATTATGGCAATCCATCAAGCTTGTGTGATGTATGCGGGATCGAGGGCATTGGTTGGGAAAGTGATCAACATCATTAGCGACTCGAGGGTGGCAGTTTCATGGGTGAATGGCAATGGTTTTGGAAGTCTAAAACATGTGAACCTCATCTATGAAATTCGTAACCTGATGTTTTACCTGGGCAAAACAGCAGTTAGTTTTAACTCAATAGCAAGCAATGGTGTTGCGGATTCGTTGGCGAAAAAATGAGAGAACAGAGAGGGGGTGTTCTTTCTTGGAAGCTTTAGTTCGTAGGGGTGGTTGTTGTTTTGTTTCTGAAAGCTCCCTATTTTGTTTTTGTGTTTAGAGTTTCCCAGTTTTTTGTTTTTTTGTGTGTCCTTTTTTGCTTGGCTTGGTTGTGTGTTTGCTGTTGTTAGACGTGTGCTATATTGTGTGGGTTTTCTCTTCTGGTTCATCTGTTTGTTCCCTCTTTTTTGAGGTTCCTCTGCTTTTTAGTTTCTTTGGCCTTCAATAAACCTCTGTTGTTCAAAAAAAAAAAAAAAGGATTAATTGCACAAACTTCCCCTAAGTTTAGGTATAGTTGTATGGATATGAAACTTTTGTCTATAATTACACAAACATCTCATACCGTTAGTTGAATTTTGTCAATTTTAACATTTGACTACAATTTTAAACGGAAATGGCCAAAAAAAGGTCTAATCACCTCCTATATCTTTTATTTTTTTATTTTAAATATATTAAAACATTAAAAAAATCGATGCACTTTTTTCTCTTCCAAATTTTTTTTTCTTTCTTCCATTTTCTTATAATTGACTGAAGATGAAAATTGTGCTAATTGAAAAATAGTTTTGAATTTGTTTTACGAAGACTTGTTTTGCATTTGGTATCTGGAATTTTTTATGATTGAAAAATTGTTTGTGTTTTGTTTCTAGAAAATTGTGTTGAGTGAAAAAATATTAAATTTTAGTGTTTAGATAGTGAGAAAAGTTATGAAAAATAAAATAATAGAAATGAAAAATAATTTGGAATAAAAATCGTTTTTTTTTTTAGATCCTAATCTCCATAAATTCTTTTATTTTGTTTTTCAAGTTTTCCAAATCCATTTGGATTGAGGAGATCTAATCTTCTCCATCAATTTATTATATGTTTTTCCTAAAAAAATTGTTCTATTTTTTCATTGATTTATTATTTAAATAATTATTAACTGAAATGGTCGATTTTACCCTTGATTCGTTAGCTTATAATGGAGGATAACAGGCGGCAAGGGACGTTTGTGTAATTATGGGAAAATTTTCAATATCCGTGTAATTATGCTTAAACTTGAGGGATGTTTGTGCAATAACTCCTAACAAATGATAATATTGTTGAAATAATATTCATACTTATAATACTTAATATTTTTTACTACAACCCACTGGTGGGTAATGTATGGAAACTGTGCTCCATTATTCCGTGCAATAGCAGTTTGCATACTGTTACAAACATCATCATCTTCTACATCTGAAAGAAATTGGTCCGTATTTGCTTTAATTCACACAAATTAAAGGAACCGTCTTGTCTATTCTAAGCTTGAACAACTTGTTTATTGTTATTATAATATGAAGTTGAAACTTAGGGATATAACAGGTGAAAAAGATAAAGTAAATGAAACTGATTTTATGGATCTACTTTAAATAGCTGCTGAAGTAGGAGACAATAATGAGAATCCTATTTTTGACTAGATTAGACCTGCCTCCTTGGATGATAATGATGGAAGTCCTGATCAACATATTGCTTCCTCATGCTCGAGACATGGGAATAAATGTTGAACAAGTGATTAGAGGAGAAGTTTGTATAGATCGTGCAGTTATTGTTACTAACTCTTCCGATGACCAACATAGCTCTAATGTAAATAGTGGAGGAAAAGATGATGGAGATGATAGGGATGGTGGGGATAAGGCAAGAGGTTGGGATTCTGGTTCAGGAGGTTGGAATGCTGGTGCAACAAGATGAGATGTTCGTGTCGGAGGTTGGGATGCTGGTGCAACAGGTTAGAATGCTAGTGCAGTAGGTTAGGATGCTTATACAGGTAATTATGATCAAAATCTTGGTAGACAACATGGATGAACAAGTCAAATTGATGAAGATTCTTTGAATATGACTCTCTCATCAATGAGTATAGACACAGAAAATAATTCTTTAGGTGATTCACAAACAATGTCAGATTCTCATGTACCATATTATGGGAATTATGGTGACTGTAATATATTTGATTATCCTTCTCCACAAATGCCATATGCAATACCTATGCATGCAGATCAACAATATCCACCAAGTTGGATAAATCCAAACTACCCAATTCATGGATCAGTTGGAAGAGATCAAGCAACATACGTGTGGTATATTAATAACTACCTTGAAAACTATGCAAGCACGTTTTCCTAGAAAAATTGTTGTTCAAATCAAGATAGAAATGTATCTTATGTATTTGAACCAACAAGGAATTCATTTTGGTTTTAAATTTCAGACATACAATGTATTATTATATATGAATTATGATTTATGATTTATGATTATGATAGAATCTTGGAAGTATGAAACTATATATATTTTTTAATGATAATTTTGTTTATTAAATATTTAATCTCTTTATATTATATATAATATTGTAAAAGTAAAACAAAATATTATTTTTAAAATACTCAATTTTAAAAATTATATATAGACACTATATATGTTATAATTTATAATAAACTCATAACTATGTTAATTTATTGTTGAGATATGATTCATTTGATGTATAATTACTTGTTTAAGCTTGTCCTACAATTCCATAAAAAAATTCTAACTTTAGATGTAAATATCCATCAGTTTTTTTAAATTTTTGATAAAATATCTACCGACATCGATAATATCCCCGATATATCCATAAATTTATAAGTCCGATATCGATACCGATACCGTTATTTTATTCCTTGATCAGGACTTTCATCATCATCATCATCATCCAAGGAGGCAGGTCTAACCCAGTCAAAAATAGAATTCTCATTATCGTCTTCTACTTCAGCAGCTACGTGAAATAGATCAATAAAATCAGTTTCATTTACTTAGTATTTGCAACTATTATATCCCTAGGTTTCAACTTCATATTATAGCAATAAACAAGTTGTTCAAGCTTAGAATAAGCAAGACGGTTCCTATGTTTTGTATGGATTAAAGTAACTTTGGATCAATTTCTTTCACATGCAGAAGATGACGATGTTTGTGACAGTATGTATTGAACGCAATGATGGAGTACAGTTTCCATACATTACCCACCAATCAGCAGTAGTAAAAATTATTAATATTATATGTATGAATATTATTTCAATATTATTATTATTATTTAGGAGTAATTGCATAAACATCCCTCAAGTTTAAGCATAATTATACAGATATTGAAATTCTTCCCATAATTACACAAACGTCCCATGTCGTCTGTTATCCTCTTTAAAAGTTAACTGATCAATGGTTAAATTCTCCAATTAAGTTAATAACTATTTAAATAATAAATCAATAAAAAAATATTATAAATTTTTTTAGGAAAAAAAATAAAATAAATTGATAGAGAATATTAGATCTCCTCCATCCAAATGGATACTATGAATATATTTGAAAAACTAATTAAAAAACAAAACAAAAGAATTTATGGAGATCAGGGTCTTAAAAAAACGATTTCTATTCCAAAATATTTTTCATTTCTTATATTTTATTTTTCATAACTTTTCTCACTATCAAAACACCAAAATTTAATATTTTTTCTCTCAACACAATTTTCTAGAAACCAAACACAAACAAATTTTCAATCATAAAAAAAATCCAGATACCAAATGCAAAACAAGTCTTCAGAAACCAAATTCAAAACTATTTTTCAATTAACATAACTTTCGTCTTCAGTCAATGCCGAAAAAATGGAAGAATGAAAAAATAAAATTGGAAGAGAAAAAAGGGCATCGATTTTTTTTAATGTTTTAATATATTTAAAATAATAAAATAAAAGATAAAAGAAGTGATTAGGGCTTTTTTGGTCATATTCTTTTAAAATTGTGGTCAAATGTTAAAGTTGACAGAAGTCAACTAATGGTATGGGATGTTTGTCTAATTATAGTCAAAAGTTCTTTATCCATGCAATTATACCTAAAACTTAGGGGAGGTTTGTGCAATTACTCATATTTATTATTAATATGTAAATTTTTGTAATAAAAGTTATATACCCGATTTCATTTTGCTTCCAGCTGCAATGGCCACCCGTTCACAAAATTTTACATATTTTAAATGCCCGCTCTTTGGTTCTTTATCCAATTTTACTTCAAATCCTTAATAATTTTACTATTGACTATTATGTTGGAAATTTTTATAAATTTGTTCATGTTTCTTCTAAAATAATTTTCTGTTTATGATTTTAAAAATTATTTTAATATTATGCAAAATGTCCATGGACTTTCGGGGTGAAATTCCTGAAATTTCGGGAATATCGGGGTATTTCGAGAATATCGGAAAATTTTTATGGATATTTCGAAATCAGTTGGATAGTCTACAGGATATTGGATATTTGTCTGTTTTGATATCGTTCCCCCCAAATACGGATATATCGGTGGATATTTCGGTATATCTATCGATATTCAGTTCCTTACTTATATCCGTACGTTGCATGTGGACCACTGATTATGGAGAAATTTGTTCAAGTGCATACATTTTGAGTCAAAGTATATAAATCTAATGGTCTATATCCAACGCATTGTTGAAGTTATATCAGTACGTACTGACTTGAAAATTTGTATATATATATATAGAGAGAGTGTGTGTGTGTGTGTGTGATTTTGATATTTTTATTTGTTTTTTATTATTATATTTACATCATAAAGAAAATTATGTACCTCATTTTTTTTATAATTAATCAAAATATATATGTAAAATATTAATGTTAAATTTTAATTTAGAATAAATATAACAAACAGACAATATATATATATTATTAATGTTTACATATCTCGTAACAAGTATGATAATTATATGTGTGAGAGACTAAAAACTCTGTCCAAAATTAACTCAAATTACCCAATACAAAATCTAAAAATCATGCTCAGTTATTGAACACGACTCATACCCAAAAATGGGTAATTTGATATTAACCATATCTATATGGAGCCATGTTCGTATGCGACTTTGAGATGGCGTGGTTGAGTTGTAGTTTGTGCCGTTTTCTATTTTTAATTAATATAAATAATTATTTTTTTGATTTGTTTTAATGTTGTTTAGTTGCTTCAAAAAGGAATGGAAAAATGAAATCTATTGCCTTAAATTGTATAGCTGTGAAGAGTTATTTTATTTTATATTATTTTTAGTTTGACTTTTTATTTTTTATGTTTTATTATAGATCGTTAATGTTTGTATATTTTTTTAATAATAATGTTTTTCATTTTAAAAGTTTATCATTTTATTTTGTTTATGAAATTTGTTAAAAATAAGTGTCTTCTATTTGTTTTAATAGAAAATATAACATCTATTAAGTGATGGTTGATATTTTTCAACAATAAAGTTATAGTCTTCCAAACTTTTTGGGGGGAATGAAAGGCACATTATTACTTTTGATACAACTGAAAATCTACAAAAGTCATTAGCATTTTATCCACAAAAGTTATTGACATTTTGAATACCTTTAAACTTTCATATGCTTTTAAAAGTCTTGATTGAAACATTGTGACTTTTATAAATTCTATATATAAGAGTTTATATTGAATACCAATGACCTGTATAGTCTTTAAAATCTATATTAAATACGATCAAACTTTCTATAAAAATCTTTTGAAATCCAAATTGAATACACCCCCTTAATCTAATAATTTTATGAAAATTTGTTTTTTTAACCACATAAAATTGTAAATATGTAAAAATAAGTGAGGTCAAACTGTCATTTCAATCTAAATTTAAATTCAGGGGTTAAATAGTTATTTTATTAGATATGTTACATTGACCGTTAAATTTTTAGCCAAATTGATTATTTTGATGTATATATGAAAAGTTGATGACCAAAAAAGCTAATATGTCTAATTCAAATAAAAAAAGTGACATTTCTTAAAAAATTTCAGACCAAAGTGAAAATCCCTCAAAAAAAACAGACCCCCCACCATGCAATTTATGGACTTTGACATACAAATTCTAACACCAATTGGGTTGGGGATTATATAAGATCCAGTAAGATCAACAGCTACAATCAAATGTGAGAGTCGAATTTACCAAACAATCACATAAGTAAAAGGGACGAGCAGAACAATTTTGCTTATAAGAGTGGTTGTAGTGAGAGGGTTTAGATTACTACTTCTCTTTGTGCATTAGAGCTAACTTTGACCAAAGATTTACAGAAGACATGGCTATTTTATGCGGATGATATGCCGGTTCTGGGCATCGTTCCAAAAGGCGACCGCCTAGAACCTTTGGTTTTTTAGGGTTTTCAAATTTAGTTTACTGTATATACGTATTCTTGGGTCTGACTAGGGTTTTTTTAATAATTAAAAATACTCACATGTCTATTATCAATTAGAAGGCCCACTAAAAAAATATTTACATACAGCCCACATTTTTTTTTTTTTTGGTTATAAAAGGCTCAATAAAAAAATAAAATCATTACACTTATGACTTATCCCGCCGTTCCCACCATGACACCACAACTTATAATTGCAATTCACTATCGGATTGAAATTTCGGTGGGTTTTTACTTCTTTATTTCTTTGTTAAAAAAGGCCAATAAACAGAATAAACAAAATCATTACAATTAACTATTAGAGGTTCAGCCATTCGAAACTTTTGGGGGTTCTTTACTTCTTTATTTATTTGGCATTTGGTGACAGCTCTCGCCTCTCAGCTCTGTTTTTTGACTTCTTTTCTTGCCAAACTGGGTCCATTGGGAATTAGTGGAAAATATTATTCTTTGATTGGAATTTAGAAAAGATTGTTATGATATTAATGGTAAGGATTTATTTTTAGAATTACAAATTTTGAAAGATGATTTACCAAAGGAAACAAAAAAGGCAATTGAAGTGTTGAATTATCATAAAGAAATGGATGGATTGCTTTCCAAATGCATGGATTGCTTATAGAATTTTGTTAACTATACCGGTCACAGTTGCTTCGGCGGAAATAAGTTTTTTAAAATTGAAGTTTATTAAATCCTATCTTCGGTCAACTATGTCACAAGAGAGATTGAATGGTTTAGCTATGTTATATGTTAAAAAAAATATTGTAGAAAAACTTGATTATATATGTTTAATTAGTACTTTTGCTACTAAAAATGTGAAACGAGTAATATTTAATTGATGTTATTATAAAAAATTTATTTCAGTAATTTTTTATTTTTTATTTTGTTGTGTTGCAGTTTTGAATTTTAATTATTATAATAACTTTTATAATTATATACTAAAGAAAAAAAAAATCAAATAAAAATATACGAATAGTCGGGATTCAAGTACCCCCATTTTATAGTTCACCTAGGGTCCGAAATCTCAGGACATATGTAGCACAAATAAAGAAGCTATAGTATTTTCCCACTTGTGATTGAGTCAGATATATATGCAGCAACAATAGTGAACATGATTCTTTATAAGAGACATTATTATTAATTGCTTGCAGATCAGTTGAAAATGTTTTATTTGTTAATAGCTGGGATAACTATAAATTTTCTCTATCAATTAGTTTTCAGAATCTTACATTCATAATATTACAGAACCAGTTACAATACAAAAACTATCTATGGACTTTAGCTTCATAAGGTTACAAAAACCAGCTCCATCTGTAACATTACAAAATTAAATGTATAGAGTTGAATTCTTTAATTCTACAAAGTAAAAGTCCTTATATTTTTTAAAATATCATATTTAAATGCTTAATTTTAATTTTCGTAGAAGATTCTACCCATATATCCTTGAGTCGGCCATGTATGTACTGTTTGTATCTCATTTATGGCTCTAATAAATCTATTGGATGACAATCAAAAATTAACAAAATACCGAACAGAAATTAATAATTCTAAAAACAAAAATCATGCTTGATATCCTTTTGAGTAACAAGAATTTCCAAAGGGATTGAATATTCCATTTGTGTTACAAATTAGAAAAAAAAAAAAAAGAAGAAGAAGAAGAAGAAATTGGTATTCCTAGTTGTACGTTTTTCTTTCTTTCTTTTCTTATTCTTCATATATGATGAAGAAAATGAGGTGTATTTATACATGGTATTTACAATACAACAACAACAAAATAATGTGTCTCAGGGTCATGGATCTAACAAACATTTACGACAAACCGGGCACGTTAGATGATTCTTCAACCAATGATCAATACATTTCAAATGAAACATATGATTGCAGGCTGGAAAAACCCTACAAAAATCTCCATCTCTGTAATCATCCAAGCAGATTGAACACTCTTCATCACTCGAAAACGTTTCTTTGGTTCCAAAAACAAGTGGTGGCAACAGTTTTTCCAGGGCCTGTTGTCTTAAAGCGTTTCTCTCTTCAACGTTGTTCGGAAGTAAATCATCCTCATCCTCCTCCTCCTGCTGATTGTTATTACGATGATCATTAGGAACCAAGGCTCGATAAGCGATGATTCGGGCACGATGGCTTACTCTCCCGAGCTCAATGTCACGTTCACATCTATCGAAACATGGCCAGAATAGACAATCGCAGATCACGTAGATGATGAGGGTGATGAAGGAGGTGGCCAACACGCACACTGCCATTATGCAGAACATGATCACTATCATGATTCCGAGAGCTGTTATGAAAGCGAAAAGAAGAGGAACATCTGGTAGTACAGGAACAATACCTTGACCATCCATAATTATGCTAGCTCTAGCTCTTGTTTTTGTTTTTCTTCAAATGTTTTTGTGAAGCAGAAAGAATTTGATGATGTTGATCAATTGTTTTTTTTTTTTTCAAAGATTTGAATATGTTATTTGTGAGTTGTGACCCATTTGAGAAGTTATTCGAACAATCAAAACAAATTTCAGTTCCAAATTAACAACTTTGATTAATGATTATTGAGAATGACACACAAAATTGTTGAGAAATCCAGTCATACATTTGCTGTACTTTAATTGTTGTCCAATTATAGACATAATTCTTCCCGTAAATAATTCCACTTCCATGTTATTTTGATTTTTTTTCATGATATATATCCTCTAAACCATTTTTCATATTTATAATAGTTTAAAATTTTAATTATGCTCGTATATAATTAATTAATCAAGATTAATTCGTCTTATTAATCTCCTAATTAATTTGTTTAATTTACTGAACTCCTAATTAATTTGTTTAACTACTACTTTTATATACTAAACAATATAATAAGTTAATAACTGATTTGACACGGTCGCGAAAAGGAGGTAAAGACGCCTTTGAATTTTGAAATTACCAAATGATTGATATTTAAAGAACATTTTTCTGTGTCATCGGTGGGGATATTGCAGTCGAAAAAACCAGTTTTCTATTTTTATTTACTTTTAAATATTACATTATAAATTTGAGGTTTTTTTTTGTAATGAGGAGGATCCGATCCTATAATCTCGTGACGTATGTGTGAGTGATGTTCCACCGGACCAACTTCAAGTCGTTTATTTTTATTTTTATTTTATTTTAAAATCAAGGATTAATCTAATAAACTACCATATTGTATTTAAACCATTAATCTCAAAATCTTAATTTAGTAAGTGTAAAAAATAAATCAAAATTTATAAGTAGTAAACCGTCCCCCTTGCACAAAACAAAGAAATTAATCCTAAACCTATTACTATGATTGTGTTTTTGAAAATTTCAAATTAGACAAACTTTGGATTAACACATAAAGAAATTTCTTCTCAAGTAACATTATTGAACCAGCTAATTTTATTAAGAAATGAATTAGAGTTAAGAAAAAATTTAAAGTTTGTTACGTGAAAACTTTCCGCTCTAACAATTGTAACTATTGTATATAGAAACTGATATTTTGTTATAATTATTCATTCATAAGATTCATAATTATCTTTCCTTCTCATTTTGTCTTTGTTGACATGACCCACCCCGACTCCTCTCTTGAGTACGAGGGATGTCCTGTGGGCTGCCCCGACTCCTCTCTTGAGTACAAGGGAAACCCCATGGGCTCTACATTCTCTAGCATAATAAAAGGACTTTCTACTGAAATCTCCATTCGGAAATACTTGTTTGAATCAAATAAAATGTGAGGAGAATACTGGAGAGTACAAAATGTACATAATTATAATTTCTTTACATAAATTTCCGTCCGTTACAAAAAGTTTATCAAAAATGACCTTTCGGACCAAAAACCGACAACTTTAAAAACTAAGTAACCAGTCATCCCGAGTGGGAGATGAAACAGGCCGAGTAAGAAAACCGAGTAGGCCGAGTAGACCGAGTAGACCGAGTAGGCCGAGTAGACCGAATAGGCCATGTGGGCCGAGTTGGTCAAGTGCCCGAGTAGGTCAAGTGGGCCGAGTAGGCCGAACAGACCGAGTAAAAATCCGACCACGCCTACCGTCCCGACCATGCCTACCGTCCCGACCATGCCGACCTCATATTTTTAAATATGTACATGAAAATTTAAAATGCATGACTTTTATGCTTCATGATGTCATCGAGTGGCCCACCTCAAAACTTTTGAGTCCGCACAACCGAGCTGCTACCTGGATAAATATTTAAGAGTGAAAGGATGAGCGCTAACGCCCAGTGAGTGAATAAAAACTTTTAAAAACACTTTTCTAAATCACTTTACAATAAGCATTCACCAATACATGGTATAAGATAATATATCTACTTTGTACTGAATAAACTGAATAAACCGAATAAACCGAATGCTTCTCTTTGCTGAATATGAATAAATGCTTTATAAAATCTTAATCTTCACCAAATTCGTACCGGAAATATCCTCCATACGTAAGCCGAAATATATTCAGGCAAACGCAGTCATGAATAATTTTTGGTCATACCCGAACAGAGCGACTCAATTACTCTTTCTCTGGTCATGCTCGGGCAGAGCGACTCTCTGGTCATACAAGTGCAGAGCGACTCTATTACTCTTTCTCTGGTCATGCACATGCAGAGCGACTCATGACATACACATGTGTAGAACGGCCCCAAAAGCCAACCTTAATCATAACTGGGGAAGGGTACATGGTGCTTTATAGAAATCATAATCTCTTCTTGATAATTCATAAAAATAATATACTATTTCTGAATGCTAATATAAGCATAAATATATATTTTCGGTTCTTTGTTTACTCACCATCAATCATAAAAAGCAATAAAAAGCTTAAAATGATTTGCAGCAATTAAAGCATAAAACTGTAAACTTGAGTTAAAAACAAAACTGAAACTTAATTCACTCACAACTTAGTCGTCAAGCTTATCTTAGATTGAGTATGCTAGGTTCCCTTCGTCTTCTTTCCCTATCAATCACAAAATCCAATTAGAAACTGGATATAAAAAAAGAATCAAATGAAATCTGAAATTACGAGAGCTTCACTGACTTCTCTTTTCTTCTCTTTCCTTTCTTCCGCTTGATTCTACTGCTTTCTAGCTCTCACAACATTTATCCTCATATATATATATACTCATGGAAGGACACAGCTGAAGTTGTGAGCTAATTAACCAAGCTCACAGCTGTCTGTCAGCCATGCATCTCACTTGGCTTACTCACCTGATGTCTTTTCTGTTTCACGCTTATCCTTTTCTTCTTTTTTTTCAAATTGGGCCTTTCAATTGGGCTTGAAAGACATTGGGTGTTACATTTGTTATGTCAAGTTTGAAGTTTGAACAGATAGTGAATTACCAACAAAAATTGGGAAGTAGATAGAGTCTTGATCTAAGTTTTACTTGGAATTTTTTTTTATTTTTTATTTTTTGAGAAATTAGTTGGAATTTTGTTAAGTAAAAATAATAAAATAAAATCCTTAAAAGTTAAAGGTAAAATTCAAACGAGACTAGATTAGAATTTAGAATTAAAAAAACAAAACAAAACATAAAACAAAAGAGCAAATTACACCAAATTTCCCTAAAGTTTGACATTTTACACCCAAAGATAACTTTATCAAATATTGACACTCACATCCACTGTTGTTAGTCAATGACCTTTAAAACTAACCGTTGACCTTATAAGACCCTTCAAAAGACAAAAGCACCCATGATCACTTAATTCAATAATAATACAAAACTTGAAAAATAATTTCTTATTTTTATTACTTAATTGGATCTCCACCGTCCAACATCTATATATGAGATAGATGGTGGAGATCAACTGAAAAGAAAAAAAAAACTAAATTGAAAAATAAAAAATTTGAATTTTCTTTTAAAGGTGGAATCTCCATTGGTCATCTTAAGATGGACGATGGAGATTTGTAAGAAAGAAAGAGCAAAAAAAAAAAGAACAATAAAAAACTAAAAAATAAATTGTGGAGATTCAATCTCTACCTCTATGGAGTTCATCTTTTATATGGAAATAGAGATCTTCAGTGGATCTATCGGGATCTCCATCAGAGATGAAAATCCAATTGGATCTCTATCGCGGTCCTGACATGGATCTTTACCATCGATGGAGACCCAATAGATCACGATATTGCGATTTGCATTCACTGGAGATCGGATCTCCATCGTAAAGGACATCTCACGATGGAGATCCTGTATAAGGTCTCCATCCCACCATTAGTCTCTCTTTTTCCCCCTTTTTTCTGTTAATTTTTGTATTTTTTTTTCCTTTTCATTAGATCCCCACTTTTTATTTCAAAAAAATATGTTTTTATTTTTATTTTATTAATTTTGTTACTTTTTGTTTTGCTTAGTCATCCTTTTTTTTTCATTTTTAAATTACATAATATTCAACTTTAAATTATAAAAGGTTTCTTTTAAAAAAATTAAAATTAATATAAAAGGTTGAAAGACGAAATTACCATATGTTTTTCAATTTTTATTATCTATTTTTCTAGTATTCTTTTTTTATTTTTTTTCCCTTTTCAATAGATTTCCAGAGTCTATTAAGAATTTAAGAGATAAACGGTCGACATCCCAACCTTTTAAAAAGAAAATATATGTTTTTTTTCTTATTTTAGAAAATTTGTTGACCTTTTGTTTTATTTAATTATATTTTTTAAATTTTAAATTTTCAATTTTAAATCACATAATATTAAACTTTAAATTATAAAAGGTTTTTTTTTAAGTAAAAAAAATATAAAAAGTTGGGAGACGATATTATCCTTAATTTCTTAGATAAGTCGTATTTTACCCGATTTTAAAAAAAGGAAAATCGTATTTTACCCTTGCTAGTTTAACTTAATCTACGTGGACTATAATAAAGACGAAATACCCTTTTTTAGATGTAAAAGAAATTTGCAGACCATTCTCGTACAAAATCTAACAACAACCGCTACACGTCAGCAGCCAACATAATCCAAAAACGATTTCGTTTCATCTGTCACCAGAATCCCCAATCAGTCGTCACCACTAAAACCCTCCAAGAAACCTAAAAAATAATTCTCAGGTGCTCCAAAAACTGTACCTCTCAGTCTCTCACCCTCTCAATGGAAGACTCCCAAAGCTTCCTCTACAAAACCCTAAGCCCCCTCGATCTCTCTCCGCTGTCTGATGACCCTCCTCCATCTTCTCCTCCTTCTCCTCCGCCTCATTCCGAACCCTACACCGTCTTTCGCAACGAGATCTCCTTGACCGATCTCCGCTGCGCTTCCGTCGAGATCCCCGCCGTTGATTTTTTCTCGCTCGATGTCAATAGTATTTCCGGAGTCGCTGATGAATTAAAGGAGGCTGCGCCGAAGACGACGACGCCAGCCGAGCCCTGTACGCCGCCGCCTATGCAAGCTGAACCAACCATGGAGCGCGGCTGGTTCAGTGGGAACAGCAGGTTCAGGAGTCCTATGCTTCAGTTACATAAAGGTGATTTTTTTTTGTAAGAGCATTTGAAAGCTCAATTTGTGAAGTTTTGAACTTTAATTGTAAATGTTCGTCGTAACCTATCTTTGATGTTTGGTATATATTTACAGAGATAGTAGAATTTTGTGATTTTCTATCTCCAACTCCTGAAGAACAAGCTTTTCGTAACACTGCTGTACACTCTGTCTTTGATGTTATTAAATATATATGGCCCAATTGCAAGGTACATTTAGTGTTTTCTTTTATTCTGTTATATGTACATATATATATATATATATATATATATTTTACAAGCTCAAAGGTGGAATTGTTGCCTTACTACTGTTGTATTGTAGCCTGAAGTTTTTGGATCGTTCAAGACTGGGCTTTATCTTCCAACGAGTGATATTGATGTAAGTACAATCATTTGAATAATCTTGTAATTGTTCTTCAAAGATATTGTATTTCCATGATTTTAGTATATGTAAATCAAAGATCACTAAATTTGTTGTCCATCTAGTAATTTAGACTTCATGCTGTTTTATTAGAAGAATTAATTCAAGCTAGCAACATTTATTTGGATTAAAATATACTTAAATTGAACATTTTTTTTTATGATTTTCTTCCTTTCTCTGACTTTTAAAATTAGGGTCTTATGCTAAGTTGAGGAATATGATTTAGTGTCTATTAAAGTGATACCTTTGGCTGAATTCCGTAAATTTTAGGTGGTGATTCTGGGATCTGGTATCAAGATCCCACAAATGGGTTTGCATGCTCTTTCTAGGGCACTATCACAACGAGGCATTGCCAAAAAGATACAGGTGTGCTTCCTTTGACAATTATTATCTTACTATCATGAAATATTTGTTATCCGACACGCTATCTTTGTGTTTTTTCAGGTGATTGCCAAGGCTCGTGTACCAATTGTTAAATTTATTGAGAAAAGAAGTGGCATTGCATTTGATATAAGGTTTATATACTTACCTTTTACATCAGTTGCATTTGAAGCAATTAACCAAGAGATATTGATGTTTCTTAGAGGGACCAATTCACAAACTCATACTGTTTTGTATTTCATTGGCTTTACCATATGTAGCAAGTTGGTCGGAGAATATGTTTATTGTGTGTCAGTGTTTCTATGAAAAACTTAACGCTGATATCTAATAAGTGTTTTTATCATTGTGAATATTGATAAGTATTTTACCCATTTGGTGACAGTTTCGATGTGCATAATGGTCCGAAAGCAGCTGAATTTATTCAGGTTTGTTTCTTATCTGTTTTTCTCAGCCTTAATTGGAGTTGCAATTCTTTCAAGTAAATGTCGGTTGAGAGATGTTTTTGCAACTTCAAACAGTTTCGCACGTGCATAAAAGGCTCACTTTTTTATGTCATAATTAAGGAATAATTATATTAAATTCTTTTGCATGCTTGCACACAACATGTACATTTTGGTGTTGAAAGAAAAAGGATGAGATACCTTGTATTTTATGAATTTTTATGTACTAATTTTGGTTTTCTTTACAGGATGTATTATCTAAGTGGCCTCCATTACGTCCATTATGTTTAATCTTGAAAATTTTTTTACAGCAGAGGGAATTGAACGAGGTTAGAGATTGTAGTATCATGCTTTTGTTTAGGTTATCGTTTATTCAAACGTGCCTAACTTTGGGTTTCTTTGAAGTATGCAGGTATATTCGGGTGGAATAGGTTCATATGCTCTCCTTACCATGTTAATGGCAGTGTTGCAGGTAAGATAGCATGTTGGAATTGATAGTTCGCAACCACATATTGGGCTTGTGTGTGTCCCCTGTAATCTTACTTCTAGATTGTACTTGTTTTTTTTTTCTTAACAATTATTGAACACAAAATTTTGATTAGGGTTTTTAGTTTGACATTTTTTTATCTTAACTTTCATGATCGAACAAGATTTGGCAAAGGGATCTGAAGCTAGCTATAAAAGAGAAATGGTTCTTGAACTATCCATAAAGTTAAATTCCTAGCCAGAATGAAGTAAAGTTTCTTTCAAAGTTGAATGAGGAGACTTAACTCTTAGAGTTTAAGAGGAGTTTTGATTATTATAGGGTGTGGCTGGGAATTTTTATGGCCTGGTTCGAGTGAACATTGAAAAGTAGCCAGCTGTATGCTTTTTGTTCCTAATTTCTGTGGACATAGATCTTGCTAAAGAACCTTTGCACATAACTCGTCTTAAGGGCATCCTGTAAAGCTTCATGGAGAATTGGTGTGTGCCCTGGGGCCTCTGCCAGGAGCCTGTTAACGATGCCTAGGAACAGTTGTTTGTATAGGTGATTTTAAGGCTCTCACCAGTGGACAAGACTAGAAATTTTGATGCCCCTGTAGGGAGCATTGAGGTCAGTTATAATGAAAAACAAGTTATCGTGAAAGGTTTACTAATTTGAATTCTGTTTCAATCTCCTTTAACAAGTTGAATCAGGTTGCCATTTAAAAAAGGGCTGGGTGGTGTGGATGAGAGCTCTCAAATTTACTGCAGGATATGTAGAGGCTCTTTCCTGGGGTGAACCTTTGATTTTCAATTTTCAAATAGATAATTAAAACCTCTATTTCAGTCACTTAACCTAAAACTCATATACTTGGTGGAGCCGTGGAGCCTCTGATTTCTATTACACTAAGAATTATCATTGAATAATATATTTGTATAATATTATGATTAATGTTGCCACTGACTCAATTATACTCTTACAGTCTGTTGTCTGGTTGCTGCATACTCTCTCTGCAGAAAGAGTCGCTACACCTTAAGAATACTTTTATTTGATAGACTTATTATTGGAACAGCTCCAAATTATTGATGTTTAATGCAGTGAATTTTGCCTACAATAAAATGCATTATTATAAATGTTGTTCTGTACTAACAATGAATGCTTATACTATCCATTTAATGGTGCAGAGTTTTTACGATTGTCAAGCTTCTTGTGCAGAGCAAAATTTGGGAGTCCTTTTGGTATGTGCTACTATGATTTGTATATAGAGGTTTACTAATTGAGTTCTTAATCTCAGCTACTTAATTGCATGAAGATGCTACAAAAGAATATGGACAATAGCCCTTGTTAAAGGGTTCTAATGATCTCCAGCCTCCTTGTCCCATTTTTTTCCTAGTCATGTCACTTATATTTTGGACAAAAATACATCTGAATCACTGGAAAAAAAAAAAAAAGTGAAAACAGAGAGAGTCATCTTAGATGAGGAAGGCCAGAAGAAAGCCCCTGTAGAACGACTCAATGAATGATGATGACTGAGAAATCGTAAATTTAATAGAAGCTGCTGTACAGTATGATTGTATACGTGGCGGAGAATGAGTAGCAAATAAGTGTAGAGGGAGAGGATATGATTGAATGGAAGAGGGAATGGAGCAGAGGCAGCACATCTGGTGGACAGGGATGATATTAGGATGAATCTATTTGCAACAATCAATTAGAGAATTATTTCTCAAGGGAAAAGAAAAGAGATATTTCATTGGAAAAAGGTGGTTCTGCCTACATGTGATTTGAGCACCAATCAATAGCGAAAATGTTTTCTTGAAAAAAGTTTGTTGGCCTCCTTGCTTAAAGAGTTGAGACCAGAGAGAGGTGACTGGTGGCTTGGGGGTATTTTTGCCCATTGAACAAATGAAATGGCTAGAAAAAAGAAGGCTGGGAAAAAGGGGTTAGAAATCATTAGAATCCTTTTTAAAGGACTATTTTCATACAAATAATTTTTTTTTTTTTTAAAACCCCAAGGAATAGTATAACATGAAGTACATGGAGTAGACATTCTGTTTGTTATAGTTCTAATGTGAGATTTGACCTGTATGTTTTAAATTATAAAATAATTGCACATATACTTTTCTTACCATTGTGTTGCTTCCAAATAAGTAGGTACACTTCTTTGATATTTATGGACGCAAATTAAACAACAACGATGTCGGTGTGTCTTGTAGTGGAGCTGGCACATTCTTTAAGAAGAGTAACAAAGGGTAAAATATCCCAACTTTTATCTCAACTTATGAAGTGTCAGTTTTATTCGGTTAACATTTGGCTAGTCAAATATGTCATAATTAATGTGTATGACTTGTCAATTGAATAAAACCGACACCTCACAAGTTTAGATAGAAGTTGGGATATAAATTTGGATACTTTGCATTGCTCATATTTGAGCTTTTCTAGATTCAGTCATTGTAGACACACGCCTGGGACAGTCCCCCTTCTCAGCATGCCATGTGTCCATTTAACTTCTCAATACTCACTTTACATTAAAGTCTAATGTTGCTTGGTTAATTACAAATTTTCAATACACAACCTTTAACTTAAATTACAACAGTGCCATTGCCTTAGGATCTGTCAATGAGGTCAAAAAAAATTACTGAATCTCTCATTTGTTAGTGCCTTCAAACTGTTCAACAAGAGGGAATGATTGGTGAGATCGCCAAATGTTGGAGATTGGAGATCTCCTATTCTGGAGATCATATTCAAGAGGGGATTGGAAAAGCAAATGGCATTGCTGTAAATTTATTTTTAAAAAGCGTAGTAGCAATGTTGTAATTGAGGTTAAATTTTTGGTCTGTAGAGATTGTCATTTACCGAGCACCATTAGACTTTAATGTAAAGTGAGCACTGAGAAGTTAAATAGACACGTGGCACCCTAAGAAGGGCAATTGTCCCAGGTGAGTGTCTTCAACGACTGAAGTTAGCAAAACTCACTCATATTATTTGCCTTCAAATTTTTAATTTAATTGTTATTGGTTGTAAATTTGGTATTTGTTTTTGGCTGGCTTTTAGGTTTACAAATCAAGGAAAACCATTCCTCATCTCCATTGAGGACCCACAGGTTGTCTTTCAAAGTTTCACATGGTTTTATTGTTATTATATTTGATTGTAGGACTATTTGGGAAATGAAGAATGAATTTGATGAAATCGTGGTTTTTATTTTAATTTTTTTTTTTTGCTGATTATAAGGGTTTATAGGATTTCTGTGAAGCTTATATGAAATTCCTGATCAGTCCCCATGAAAAGTGGTCCATCTCCAACCCCATTTTTTATTTGCCACCAACTTGTTTTTTTTTTATAAAAAAAAAAATAGAAAGAAGAATAGATGTTTAAAAAAAAAATTGCAAGTCACTACTCGATATTTCGATAGACATAAGAATGAGGATATTGCATGGAGTGATGGAGATGGACCGTTAGGCATGCCTTTTCTGTTGGTTATTTACTAGTTCTATTATTTTTGTGATGTAATAGGCACCAGAGAACGACATTGGGAAGAACTCCTTTAATTATTTTCAGGTTTGTTCATCAACTGTCATTTATTTTCTTGTCAAGAAATTATTTGGTTTGATTCTCTCTCCCTGTCTCACAAGCACACCCACACCCACAGACACGGCTGTATGCACACTCACAACATACTCAAACCTTGTGCACTTGTCCCTCATCCTACATTTTTTTCTCTTTTGTTTTTGGTGGTCTGAGTGACGCCCATAATTTCCTTTGAACGTGTATATGATATGGCCAGTCTTTGTATCATCATCATTGTCAAACAAGTCCCAGGCTTTTGGTGGAGGGATAATTTGGTTGGATTTAACAGTGACTCCAAAATTGCATCACTGGTCACTCTTTGCTTATAACAGTTGCAAGCTCAATCCATATATTATTTACTATTTCTGATCCAGTCTGATATCGAACTTCAACCGTTTTAACATTTCAATGAAAGATACTTCTGATTATTTATTGCAATCCCACCTTCCCTCCTCTGTCTCTTCCTTTCATAAGGAGATTTTGTTCTGCCATTGCTGGAAGCCAATCAAGTAACACCTAATCAAATTTAGTCTATCTTGTACCTCTTTCCTTTCTATTCAATAGTCCTTTATTGTTTCATATTCATATAGATCAGATATGTAATCTCAGGATCGCATTAAGCCAAAATATTAGGGCTTTCTTACTATGGAAGGATCTTATTTACTGGAAAAAAAAAATAGATAAGTCTCGATGAAGTTGAATTGTTTGTAGTGTAGTCTCATTCTATTCATTTTCAGTAGAAAAGAATAGAGGAATTTTACATTTCACCTTTTGGTGTATCAAAATTTTACTAGTAGGATGCATTTATCTTTTGCAGATTAAATCAGCATTCGTAATGGCATTTATGACCTTGACAAATCCAAAGACAATCTTGAGCCTCGGTCCAAATCGAAGCATTCTTGGAACCATAATTAGGCCTGACCCAGTCCTGATGGAGCGCAAAGGAGGATCTAATGGTGAAGTAACTTTCAACAGTTTGCTTCCTGGTGCAGGGGAGCCGTTGCAAACGAAGTATGGAGACCAGCAGGAGATTTTGTGCAATTGGCAATCAAATTATGAAGAAGAGTCTTTTCCCCGTGGAGATGGTAGTGCCCAGTCCTCTGGGAAGAAGCGGAAAGATGCTTCTAAGGAGAAATCTAGGAAGAAGAAGAAGAAGAAAGAAACCGATGAATTAGAGAAGCAAGAAGAAAGTGGGTCGAGAAAAGAGAAGGGTACAAAGAAGAAACGCTGGAGACATAATCGGGATCATGCCAATGGCTATAGCTGATGTCTCCTCGTGGAGCAGTTGAACTCTATACAAGTTCTGGCTCGCATATCAAGTTTGTTACAGTAAGGTGGTTGATTTTTTGATGGTTGCTGTCATTTTTGAAGATTGCAGGCTTGCAGCAGATGCGCTTATTGACAACTGTTTGAAATTTCCGGCAAGGCAAACATGAAACTTATGGAGCTGGACTCATCAAATGGATTGAAGCTCATATAAGTTTGAGAAATCCATATAACCTTTTCTTTTCATCTACTAGCCATGGTAGGGGAATCAGAATAGGTTATGCCAATTTTGTGGTCTGTATTGTAGTTCGATGTTTAATTAAAATTTGATTTATGACATGTGCTTACACTATGTATTTTGCTTTCATGATGCTCAGTGTCGCACATTATTGTAATGCCTTCAACAGGAACCAATCAAGTACACCGTACACTAATGGATGACAATAATTACATGTCTCAGTGAACAACAAAGATAGGCAAATTGGAAAGGAATATTGTACAACTGGCATGAATTTACACCAAATAGATGAATCCAAAACTCCTTTATTCCTTTTGAAAACACTGCAACCTCCTTAAGATACTTGGGTCTAGTTTGATTTTGCTTTTCTGGTTGTTTTTAGGATTAAAAGTGGTTCCAAACTAAAAACTTGATGGTTGGTAAAATCACATTACTTTTAATTTTTCTCAACTGGGTATTTAAGAAACTACAAATACTTGGTTTTAGATTTTGATTTCTATTTTAAAAAAACGCATTACAGTAATATCAAATGAAATTTTATTAGCTTTCCAACTTTAACTTTATCCTTCCCTTTAACAAAATTTGCCAAAAAAAATTGATTTTACATTTCAGTACAAAAAAATTGTTATAACTGTATAAAAAAATAGGATAAATTAATTCAATAAAGTATAATAAAAAATAAATAAAATAGAATCAAAAATAAAACTGATTAATTCAATAAAATACTATAATTATATAACACTTAACACTAAATACAAATAAACAAAAAAAGTGTAAAATATAACACATTAACGCCATTCAGATGTCTATATCATTTTAGTAATTTTAGACACTCACAACACTTTTTAATTCAGTTCATCACATTGAAATCATTTTTAGTTCTTATGGTACTTTCGAAAATCAGTTTACCAAACACTCGACTGATTCTTTCCACAGCAATTCCAAAAGCATTTCTCCCTACACCAATTCCAAAAGCATTTCTCCCTACACCAATTCCAAAAGCACTTCTCTCTACACCACAGCAATACCAAACTGGACCTTAATATGGTACAAATACACAAAACACAATAAACCCAGGGACAAAATTGAACAGGAAAAACCATAAGTAGACCCTTAAGAACATAAAACAGGACTTGTAACTACTACATGGGAAAGAGTGCTTGAAGAATCAATGAAATTATTTTTTGTAGGACCAGAGAGCTGTAAATGAAAATTTGAACTAGAACTAGACCATCTGGCTAACTGCTAGCATGTACGAAGTAGAAGCCTTGTTCTGGTGTTTTGATTCTGTTGCTGTGAACTAAGACAAGTTTCTCTCATGCATAAATGATTCGATCTTCTCCACATCTTCAGGTATGTCAACACCATGCACTTCATGGTCAACCTTAATCACCTGCAAAAGTTGATGTGGTTAACGTTTTGGAGTTCTGTATCTTATTAGCAACCAAATGCCCAGCACACTGATATTTTAGTACAAGTTTGACAATAGTAATATGATCTGAAAGGCAACATGGAAACATAGGGTCAGAGTACTAACCATGAGAATGTTTATAACTACTGCATAAATAATTACGCTCCACTCGGTTCAATTATGAACTAGCCTCTTACCTATTCTAGGACTGTATAATTAACAGCACCAGAGAGCATAATTTCCAAAATAAAATGGAAATGGTATCTGATGCATATTTCTTTTGTTACTAGAGCACACCACAATTTGGAAGACTTCTCATTCAAGAGATGCTTAGGCATGCATACAACCTCACTTCAACTTGTAAATGCAACAACCAAAAAGGTTAAAATAAGATGAAAGAAAGAGGAACACCTACGTGTCACGGATATAGGGAAAAAATAGGAAAACATTAAAGAGACAGCAAAATGGTTATTATCACGTGAGAACTAGAAATAACAGACATAGGCAAGGCACATGATCACCGAAATATATTATACCTTCATCTTGTACCCATTCTCAAGGACTTTTAGCTGTTCTAGATCCTCTTCTAATTGAAGTGGAGTAGGCTGAAGCCCTGGATATATCTTCAGAAATTTTGAATCATAGCTCTGCCAACAAACAGAGTGCACCACCATAAATCTTAGATACAAAATATAGGTACCAGAGTATAAGAACTTAACGATCTTGTTACCAAAAAATATATATATATATATTCTTTCAAAGAAAAACAAAAACAAAACTTGGGGCTATTTCAATACCTGAATTCCAAGATGGAGCATATAGGGAAACTGTGGATTGACATTTCCTGACCTATGTAAAGTAGCAAACAAGTTCAATGAGCAACCAAAAAAGAAATTCCCCAGAAAATAAATAAAATTACATCTACTATGATTGCATATATATATATAAACTTACTTGTTAAATGGAACCAGTCCCCTAGAAAAATAAATGGCATAACCACGATTATCCACCACACATTTCACTCGATTTGGATCAAATGCATCTTCAGGCTTTAAAGATGTCACAGCAGTGCTGAACACTGCATCTGGGGCTGCCTAGATCAGAATTATTAAATTTCAACATGAACTTGATGCATAAAATGTTATATGAAAATAATCATAACACATAGCAACAATATAAAATTACAACAACGTATAGAACCGGGTCACCCGACTTCATGATTTCAAAGCAAGGTTAAAAGACACTTTATAATGTTGAAATTCAAACTTTTCAGTGAAAATTTTGAATTTAAGATAGGCCAATACTAATGTTATTGAAGCCGAAAATAAGACATCCACTGCAAGCTAAAAATCTGCACCTGCAAAGCTTTTACAACACCATCTATTATCTCTGGTTCAATTAGAGGCTCATCCCCCTGAATATTCACAACAATATCATACTTCTTCTCAAGCTTTTGTAGTGCTTCACTGCATCGTTCAGTACCTATAAGTTAAAAGAGAATATCAGCAAATCTAACCATGATAATAAAATTTGCAGTCAAGTTATTACCATTTCGGCAAGATTCTGAAGTCATTATCACATCAGCACCAAATCCTCGGCAGCATTCGGCAATTTTTTCATCATCCGTTGCCACAACTAGACCAGGAAGAAGCAATGAATGAGAAATTTTACACATAAACCAGTGGCAAGGGTGCAGGCACAGACATGAACATAAACAATTCAAGACACCAAAAATAGAAACAGCACGTTGAAGAATTTTCTCATGAAAACATCTACAACCAATAACCCTATCGTTTACTACTTAATAAAAGATAAGAAATTAAGAAGATATTATGTTTGTACTTTGTTCATGCCCATATGCAGAAGAAATTTTCCAACAAAGTTATTCAAAGTAAGCAAAGCTGAGCAAGTCTTGCCAACTTAAAATTATAGCCAAAGGCAATATTTTCACATGTACAGCATCTAGATATGTCATAACTCATAACACAACCATATCTAACAGATGGAAATTAGCTTCCGATTTTCAATCCATAACATGGATTCGAAAAACCCTTATTCGCAGAATTCTCCCTGAATAACTAGAGTGAATGCACAAATTGAATATCTATCTATTAATCATTCAATAGTGTTTTACGAAAAAGTTAAATCGAGCCAACATCTCCATCAATTAAGATATCATAATACTCATTTGAGTAGACATACCCAAGTGATCCAACGTAGTTGCCAATTTGGACATTTCCCAGGTTCTCTGCAGAAGCCAACCAAAGTAGTGAATTGTAAAATCAAAGTAGACTGTATGATAATATAATCAACAACTACATATAAACTCACTTAGGTTACAATGTGCCTCACTCACTCTCTTTTAGCTTCAAAATTGTAACTTTTATAGATGTACCTCAGAATTCTTCTCTAATTTAAATCAACAAAAAAATTACACACTAAATTCTTCTCGCAATTCGAACCCAAAAACAGTTTACAAACAATTACCAAATAAAACAAGATAGGTTTTGAAGAAAACAAAGTTGACGATTATGGAATAACAAAAACAGATCAAAGAGAGAAAATGGCCAAAAGGGTACCTGAATCATCGGTTTGCCGAGGATTTTAACAAGAGGCTTGCCCTGGAACCGAGAGGACGCATAACGGGCGGGTATGATACCCACAACCCGGGTCCGAATCCCCTTGGATCCACCCAGATAAGTGCGTGCTCCAATTGCCACAGCAATCGCTGCTCCAGCTAAAACACCGTGCACGATCCACGCCTTGGTCGATGAAGATTCGGACGACGAACATATTGGATTTGGACTCATTTTCAACTCTCACTTTGCCACACTTGACCTGCTCTGTTTCTGCGTGAGAGACAACGACGAGAGCAAAGATTATATATATTATATAATTTTTTATTTTTTTTCATATTGATAACCTATCCAATCTTGCACCGAGACCGACTGCGAGTTTTCACATCAATATCCACCGCTAAAGGTTTAACAGTATTTAAGATTTAATAACTTTATTAAAGTTTCAAGTTAAATTAATTTAAAATTTTAAGTAAAATTTGATTTAAATTTTTGATTTCAACGTATTAACCATTTATATATTTTTAATTTTATGATTGATATTTGAATGCATTTATAAGAGTATTTCAAATATAAATATACATTTAGAATAAACTGAGTTTCATAATGGATAGATAATTAAAAATGTAGAAAATATTTCTTCAATGCAATTATCTAACTTTAATATAGAGATGATGTGTTAAAAAAAATTAAAGAATATGGAGTTGAGTTTCTATTTCTAATGTTGACTAGGGTTTCTAGCTTTTACCACCAATTATATTAAAAATTATTTAATTATAAAATTAAAGAGGAAAAATAGTGGAATAATTGTTTTATTACGATTTGTAATAATTATATTGAAGATGTGAATATATATTTCTCTAACAAAAAGTGAGCCCATAATAAATAGAAATACTGACGTTGTACTATTTAGAAACTCAAAAATACTTATTTGGATTAAAAGCGTATAGATGGTTGAACCTAATGGTGTAAAAATGGACTAGTACAACCTGGTCAGGCCCTGCACGGCACGTCGGCCTGCCTCAGGCGGGTCGTGCCTGCGGTCCACGTGCCTGGTCTGGTGGGCTAGACGGGCCTGGCCTGGCTGGTCTGGCAGACCGGTCCATAGGATGTGAATTTAAAAAATAAAAATAAATAAATAAATAAATAACCGGTTGATGTCACGGACCGGCGGGTCGGTCCGACAGGCTAGGCGTGCCTGGCACACCAGCTAGGCGTGCCTGGCGGGCCGGCCCGCAGGACCTTGTACCCCCGGCCCCGCATACGGCCTTCCACGGACCAGCCCTCGCCCTGGTCCGCTTCCTTCACGGGCCGTGCCAAGCACGGCCCGTGAGATTCATGGACCGACCGGACCGACCTATCTTAGGCCGGTCCATTATTACACCACTAGTTGAACCGTTGAAAATAAAACTTTAAATTATAAATTTAAGTTGATTTAACTTATCCTAATATTAATATTATATGAAAGAGAGCTAGTTTCACGGAGGTTGATTCAATTTAGATTTTAACAGAATTTTAAATATTTTTTTTGAAATTTAAAAGTGAGAAATCCTCTTCTCACGCCACCTTACTCGTCTTCATCACCTTCATAGTCACTTGACATGATGACATGTTAGTATAAAAAAAATGAACGGTTAAGATATGATTATCTTTTATTATCGTTTATCAGGTAACTAATCAAATAATTTAAAATCATGAGAAGAATGTGAGGGGATAAGAATTAAGATGACCTTAAAGAATCTATACAGACTTTTATATATTTTTAAAAAGTTAATAAAAGTCATGACTCGTGAGTTGTTTAATTAAAACTTTTTAAAGTATATAAAAGTTAGGATATATAAATTTGACTTTTAATAACATTAAAATCTCAATAATTTTTTAATTTTCAAAAATTATATAAAATAATCAAACCACATAATAGATTATTGTTTCTAACCAAATGTTAAATTTTTATTTTTTGTAACCGATTATCATAATACATTTTTATTTTTAGTCAATAAATTACAAAACTATCATTTTATTCTTTTTTTCTCTTTATTTTTTTCTCTCCATGACTCATCACTCTCTGTCACTCGTATCTTTATCAAATCTTAATTCTCAACGCAATTTGGTCAAGAAATTAAAGTTAGTTTGAAGGGAAATCGTAAAGAAACCAAGATTTGGAAAGAGTTTTTTGAAAACTTTGAGTTTGTGGTTGAATATTTCCTAAAAACTTCAATGTTTGTAAATATTCAATTTATTATATGATATTGTTGATAGGTCTTTGTTATTTTGTTTCAATTTTGAAGTTTTTTTGGTGACAATAGAATAAACTTCAATTGCGGTTTGAAATTATATTTCAAGCAATGTGTCACGATAAAAATGATATAAGTTGGTTATTTCATGTTTAACGTGACACATCATCTAATATTTTGTAGTCATATATTTTTGAGGTACATGAGATATTTCATGTATAACATGACATATATAGGATATTTTACGTCCAACATGATATACATTGGTTATTTTATGGTTAATGTGACACATCACCTAATATTTTGTAGTCATGTATTTTTTAGGTACCTGAGATATTTCATACCCAACATGATATATATGAGATATTTCATGCCTAAATGACATATATATGATATTTCATACCCAACATGATATACATTGAATATTTCATGTCTTGTATGAAATAATGCATAAAGGGGATATTTCATACCAAACATGACATACATAGAATATTTCATACCCAACATGACATACATAGAATATTTCATACCCAACATGACATACATAGGATATTTCATGTCTTATATGAAATAATGCATAAAGGGGATATTTCATACCAAACATGACATACATAAAATATTTCATGTCTAACATAACATATATAGAATATTTCATGTCCAACATGATATACATTGGATATTTCATGTCTTGAATGAAATAATGCATAAAGTGGTATTTCATATCAAACATGACATACATAGGATATTTCATGACTAACATGATATACATGAGATGTTTTATGCACAACATGATATATAAGGGATATTTCATGTCTTGTATAAAATAATGCATAAAGAGGATATTTTATATCAAACATGACATACATAGGATATTTCTTGCCCAACATGATATAAATGAGATATTTCATGCACAACATGATATAACATGGGATATTTCATGTTTTGTATGGAATAATATATAAAGGGGATATATCATACCAAACATTACATACATATGATATTTCATGCCTAACATGATATACATGGAATGTATTATGCACAACATGATATACATGAGATATTTCATATCAAACATGACATAAATAAAATATTGCATACCCAACATAATATACATAGGATGTTTCATGCACAACATGATATACATGAGATATTTCATGTCTTGTATAAAATAATGCATAAAGGGGATATTTAATACCAAACATGACATACATAGGATATTTCATGCCTAACATGATATACATGGGATGTTTCATACACAACATGATATACATGATACATGAGTTGTTTCATGCATTATATGAAATACTGTATAAATTGAATATTTCATACCCAACATGACATACATGGGATATTTCATGCCTAACATGACATACACGGGATATTTCATGCACAACATAATATACATATGATATTTCATGTCTTATATGAAATAATGCATAAAGAGGATATTTTATACCAAACATGACATACATAAGACATATCATGCACAACATGACATACATATTTCATGCAAAACATGATATATATATGGAATATTTCATGATTTACGTGATATATCCCTAGAAAATGTGAAATAGTGTTTTTCTTACAATTTTTTTTATGAACTGGTTTTTTTTTCAATTTTTATTTTCTTCTGGTGAGACGGTTATTTGAGGAGCTGTAGTACAGAGGCCTTAAGAAAACACCTAAAAAAAAAAGTAATCCTAGGTCATTGGAATGTTCGACTGTCGAATCGTCACCGGAAACCACCTTCTTCTTCTTCGTCGGCGTCACATGATCCAAACCTTTCCTTCCTCTCATTTTCTTCTTCTTGGTCTTCGTCTGATGGTAAAAGGATCTGGGGTGTTTTTTTTAGTTAAAAATGTATACCGTGTATGTTTGTACAAAAAAAAAATGGTTTACGGTAAACGTTTGTAAAAAGAAAATGGTTCACTCTTACAACACAAAATTGGTTTTTTATTTTAAGAAAAAAATATTTTAGACTTTACAACTTGCATTCGGTTAAAAACAATAATTTATTTTTTTTTTATTAAAAATAATAATCTATTTCTGAATTTGACTACTTTTACAGATCCTCATAATTTTTAATTATATCAAATCTTATAATTTATCTTTTATTCATCTTAAAGATTATGAAAGATTTTTCTTTTAAAACTGTATGATTTTCGGCCTTCCTTCTTAAGAGTATCGCAAATAAAGAAAAAAAGAATAAACATTCTCATTAAAAAAACATATATTGTTTAAAAAAAATACAAACATAAGTGAGCTATATATAAAAAAAGAAATAATATAAAGTAAAAAAAATCTCCATCGAGTATGTAAATAAAGACAAAAAAAAATTCGTTTTAACCTTCATTTCAAAGCAACTAAACAAGTAAATAATACTGAAATAAATCAAATTAACTTCATTTATTTTAATTAAAAATATAGATATTATTATTTTTTCCCCATGAGGTTTTGCTATATTCATAACTGTAACCCATCTACTATAAAAAATGGTCTTTTTTTCCACTGAAAACCAAAATATTCAAAGTTTTACTCCCTATTGTTAACTTTTCCATTAAAACCTCATGTTGACTATTAAACTAGAAGGCTAATATGGTAAAACGGTAAATTAAAATTAATTTAACAAAATATTAAACTGAAAAATGAATATATTTTTGAGGAAAAAAAAAGTCAATATGCAAAACAACTCTTCAATCAAATTGGAAACCCAGATATTCAATCAAATTGGAAACCCATATTTCCATGTTCAACCCAAACTCAATCTAATCCAAAACACAAATCAACTCAAACTCAATCTAATCCAAAAAAATCCCTAAGTCCGTAGAAACTCTCACACATACACACTCTCTCCCTCTCGTCTCTCCATGTTCACCAATGATAGGCGTGAAATTAAGAGTTCAGAGTGGCCGTAAATCGAGTTCACCTCTCTCTTCTTCCTCGTTTCTCTTCTCTCTTCTTCCCAATTCACGAAAAATTATGTTCGGTGTTCGGTTGATGGGTTTATGGGGTTATGGTGCGACACCGGTTGGGGTTTGGTTTCAGTACTAGAAGCTGGACAATTTGGTTTCTGTGGTTATGATAGTGGTAGTGGTTGGATTTGGGGGTTAAGGTTTTGGCCATTAATGGTATATGTATTGGTTTCAGAAGATTGATGGTGTGGGTGTTTATTATAGAGATAGAATTTGGGGGTGTTAAGGTTTTTTGGGATTGGTTGAATCTAGAGATGTTGGTGTGATGTTCTAGGTTTGGTGTTGATGATGAGTTTCTTAGTTTGGTGTGGTGTTGATGATGATTATGGTGATGAATAAAGGGAAAAAAATGAAGAGGGATCTCAATCTTCCATCTTTGAGATAAGGGGTTGAGATTCATCAATTATATATATAGGGGTACAAATGTCTTCTTAATGTTTTTAATGGAAAACGTGATGGACCGATGGTAAGGGGCAGAACTTCAAATATTCTGCCTTTCATGGGAAAGAAATGTCATTTTTAAAACTAGAGGGGTACAGTTATGAATATGGCAAACCTCAGGCGAAAAATAATAATATCCCTTAAAAATAATAAAAGACAAAAACCAATATCAACCGTGTTTAATCAAAATTGCATATGATTGAACGAGTGTGTCTCCATATAAATATGGTCAGTATCAAACTATTCATTTTTAAGTATGTGTCTTATTCAACAACTATATACGGTTTTTGTGTTTTGTTTTGATAATTTGAATTAATTTTTGGTAGATTTTTATATCCATTATCATACTTTTGTAGAAACGTGTAAATATTAATAAGAATTGCGGTGTGCCTAAAATAAAATTTATAATATTTTAACTAACTAAAAAACAAATAAAAATTTGACTAATTATGTTTTTACACATGTGTTTTAACTAATTATAAAAAGAATTAGGTGTAAATTTGCCTTTATGTAAAATATAATAAAATAAATAAATAATTCTTTTAAGATCATGTATATGCATAAATGATTTTGTCAAGTTTCATATACATTGACGATGATTTTGTTTTTAATTTTGAGAAAATATTTGTACTTGCATGATAAATATAATTTTGTTACAACAAAATATGTATTATATTTTAAAGTCAATGAAAGTCTATAAATGTATATAAAAGTCTTTTGAAATAGAATTCTATGAATATTTTCATAATTTTGTAAAATCTACAAAAGCTCATAAAAGTCTATGAACTCTACAAAAATTATCCATTTTTTAAAAAAACCTTTAAAATGCTTTTGAAATCCAAATTGAATACACTCACCTTAGGTTATATATATATTTTTTATTTATATAGAATATTGATTTCACTCAAATGACTGCAAACTAACCCGACAACTGTACGTGTATAGTAGCTGAACTGAAGATCGATACATGAGGCATCCTAGTTTTCATTTGGGAATTTTAATTTGTAATTTTTTTAATGTATATAGTAGAACATCCATACATAAATACTCGATAAATTAATAATTTCTATAATATAATAATTTTTTTCGATCCCAATTTGAACAAATGAGATAAATTAATAATTTCGATAGATTGATAAGATAATAATTTGTTGAAGAACTTTATATAAATCCATTGTCACATTCATATAATAAATTAATATTTTTTGAATTTATAAATATAATTTACTATCCTATTTTCTAGAAATATAATATGACCTTATTGTTGCTTCATTTTTCTTGAAATTCAAAAGGGACCCTTGGTCTCTCATTTTTTATAAGTATATAAATTTGGTTATGAGTATATCAATTTGGTTCATCTATTAGTTAACAGTTAGTCAAACTAACACTTACAATGATATTTTTATCTTTAAATTACAAATATGATGTGTAAAAAAAATTAAAAATAAAAAAATCAATATTTTATTTATAACAAAATAAATTAAATATATAATTATAAAAGAAAAGAAAATAAATAAATAAAAATATAATTTTAAAATACGTTTTTTAAAAAAGAAATATATAGTAATTAAATTGATCTCCACCGTCTACCTCAAATATAGACGGTGGTGATCAAAACTTGAAAAATAAATACGAGATCAAAACTTAAAAACA
The DNA here is from genome assembly GCA_032871835.1 of Dipteronia dyeriana. Classification (NCBI taxonomy): domain Eukaryota; kingdom Viridiplantae; phylum Streptophyta; class Magnoliopsida; order Sapindales; family Sapindaceae; genus Dipteronia; species Dipteronia dyeriana. Next base: position 57,805,283 of record CM065302.1, read on the forward strand.
TAAATGCAAGAAAACTGACAAAATAAATAAATAAAAATTATGGAGTGGAGATCCACCGATCTATATAAAATAAAAAAAAAAAAAAAAAAAAAACCCACAAAAGAAGAATTAGTTGACAGATCCAACCCGAAATTTTGATAAAAAAAAAAACTTTTTGAAAACTAACAAAAATATTTGATTCCCAGAATTTTTATTTTGGGGAAGAGTCCCAAATTATTTTTAAAGAAAATTAAAACCCAATATATGATTCCAGATCTCATCCAAGCCTAATTTCAACCCACAATTCCAACTTCGATTTCAACTAGAATTTCAACTTCGTTTTCAGGGTTCAACCCAGAAATACAACTTCCATTTCCTAATCCAATAACCAGCCTATTCTTCCAACAATATGAGAGAGTGTGTGTTAGGACTTAGGACTCTGGTTAGATATGAATAAATATTTTAATTAAATTATCAATTAGATTTAGATTAGAGTTGTTTAGGATTATTTTGAATATGAATTATCTTTTAGTTGTAAACAACTACTATAAATATGTGGTTTATTTTAATAAAATCAACAAGAAGTTTAATCTCGAAATCCTCCTAAATTGATCTTTCTCTGCATCTAATTATCTTTGCGTCTGCCTATTTCTTCTCTCATTCTATATCGATCTCTCTACTTCTACCTATTTTATTAGAGGAGGTTAGTATTAGTTGGAGAGCCTACACAGAGGGTCAAGTTCAAAAGTTTGAGCTTTAAGTTTTTGTGTGAGAGAGAGGATAGGATGAAGACGACGAAACAAGGAGAGGTGAAATCTAGGCTGCATTGGATGCTGTTAATTATTATTTTTTTAATTCTCTTAACATATATTTTTTTTTAAAAAAAAAGTTTTTTATGGATGTTTTTAAAATTCTGTTTTCTTAATTCGTCTCCATATGACAGTGGAGATCAATTTTAAAAAAAAAATGTTTTCATTTTTCAAATTAATTTGTCTTTTTAATGGACTTCCATTTTTTTTAAAAAAAAATTATGTTATTTTTTTTACTTTCTTTCATTTTTTCCCCTCTTCATCAATTTTTATTATTAATTTTTTTATTAATTAGTTTTTTATTTAATAATTAATTGTAAAGGGTAAAATGGTCTATTTGTATTTCTATCATGTTTTACCAAATTAATGTAAAGTCTGCTGTTGCATGCTGATTTATTAATTAGCAGAGGTAATTAATTTATAGAACATCTATTTAAAAAAAAAAATCATGTATATTTGAAGAGGAGGATAGAACATCTACTTAAAATAAAATTATTTCATGCACATTTGAAGAAGAAAATCAAGAAATTGAAGAGAGTCGAAATGAACAAGCAATAGATCAAAAACTTGCAATTGCCATTCCAAATCATCACCCAATGTCTTTTAATGTCCTCTTAAATTTAAAGAAGGAGCAACGATTGCTCACGAGGAAGTACCGGATGAAGATCAGATAGCAATTGCATCCTCAAAAGACATCATGAAGAGAAAGTTGAAGAAGATATGGATGATAACCCCCTTTTGTCTAACAAAGATAAAATAGGTATCCTTCACTCATTTATTTTTCTTCTTGACCTTTCAAATATCACCTATATTGTAGCTCATAAAATACTCACAAGTTTAGGATAACCGAAAATAAATATATTACTCTATATAGATTGTTCTCTAAGGAACATGATTTTGCTAATTTTTTTGTTGATATATATATTAATTATTAGATAACACAAATATTAAATTATGCTTATAGAACACAGTTGATTTCATGAAATTTTATTAAATGTTAGAGGTTATTAATTATTGGAGTATCAATTTAGAGAGGTTTGACTATATTTATGAAAAGTGAGGAATCAAAGTTTCTAATAAAGCAAACACGATTAAAAAGTTGATAAGAACTAAACCGATAAGTCATTATTTTTATATGTTTTTAATCCCCTTTCCGCCTATCAATTGTTTGTTTCTTGAGCATTTTTAGGTATTTAATTTGTGTGATTGAGTATGTTTCAGGACATTGGACTTTAAATGTTGTGTTTGGAAGATTTGAAGCAAAAATAAGCAATTTTGTCCATTACAGCTGTGAAGGTTGCTGCCCAAGCAGTGCCTTCACCGCGGTCTAAAGAGTGGAGAATCACAGCCGTATCATGTTCAACAACCGCGGTCTGTACCGCTGTCAAGGCCGTGTCTCCAAAGCGGTCTACACCGCAGAACTTCACAGAGAGCACACCGCTTGATGCACCGCGGTCTGGGCAAGTTGTCTGAGCCGCGGCTTAGGGAGCGGTCGTGCGAATCCTTGGTGTCTTGGGAATTTTGAACCCTATTTTAAAAATGAAAACCTATATATATATATAGATGTTTTTCCGATTGAAGAGGAGAGCCGCCTATTACCAATCCATCATAACACATCAACATTCATCTTTGCACATCGAAAATTGAAGACGAAGAAGAATTCATCAATGGGTTTTATTGTTTCGTTCTCTTCTCTTTCTATTTTCGCCATGTGTAACTAATTCCATACTAGGGAATTAATGTGAACCTCTATGAATGCTCTTTGTTAGAATTGACTATATTTAATTAAATTAAGTTTTGATTCATTCAATTCATCATATGTCTTAATTCTTATTTCTTGTTAATGCATGATCATACGTTGGCATGAATTTAGGGATTTTATAATTTAATGATTAAGATTGGAGTATTGATCTATACGTAATCTTAATTAATATTCAATTGAATGGATAAAACTGATATTAGCATTGATCTATGCAAGTCGGTTTTGGTTCATTGTTCTTGCACTTAATGGGTTATCGATTGTAGTTTGCGCCATTGATCTATGGGTAAATTGTAATTGAGAACACTTGATTCATCCCAGGATCATACGACAATAATCATACTTAAGATAAGAACACACCCTTAACTTGATTAATATCTTTTACAGTCAATTCGAAACATTGAGTAAACATAGTAGGTGAGCATTGATGACCTAGTGCTTTCTCACCTTTGATCACAACCAAATCTCTTCAATTGCTTTCATAATTTTAATTTAATTTATTTTTAGCTTTAAATCAACTCAACAATCTTCTTGTTACTTTAATTTAGCTTTAATTAGAATTAGTATTAATCGATAAATCTCTATTCCTCGTGGGAACGATCCTTACTTGCTGCTATACGATATCTTCACGATTCGTGCACTTGCGAGTATTATTTTTATAACACGATTTACACACATCAAGTTTTTGGCGCCGCTGCCGGGAACTAGTTGAATTTATTGGTTAATTCTAGTTTTAGTTTTAGTAATATATTTAATTAGTTAGGTAGTAGAGTCATTAATTTCATATTTTTAGTTTTTTTTTATTATTTTATTTTCATAGTTTACTGTGTGTCTGCCTTTTGTTTCAGGTGTCAACGGTGAATGCAAGGTAGAAGATCACTGCAAGGAGAAGTACTACCATTGAACGACAACATTGATCGTATTGGACAAAGAACAATGGGAGACGATGGAAATCGCAACATTTAAGAGGTTCCAGATCTACCAGTTGTACCTACCAAGACGATGAAGGATTATAGCAGGCCTATAGTTGATAATCACCCTCTTTGCATTGCACTGGATGAGGCAGCTAGAAATTATGAGCTGAAAAGTTTCCATTACAATCTGCTGCCTGCTTTCTATGGAATTTCGAATGAAGATGTGCTTAAATTCCTTAGAGAGTTTTATGCAGCAATCAAGCCTTTCCAAACACCAGGGTGACAGAAAACTAGCTGCGTATGAGGTGTATTCCATAAGCTCTCAAGGAAAAGACGAAGACATGGCTTTTAACTTTGCCTCCAGCTTCACTGACAACATGGGAAGATGTAGTAGATAGACTTACTGATCAATTTTATTCTCCTCAGAAAACCAGTGAGATCAGGTCCAAGATTACAAATTTCTTTCAAGGGGACCAAGAGTCATTCTATGATGCATGGGAGCGTTACAAGATGCTTCTGTTTGATTGTCCTCAGTATGGATATCAAATGCACCAACTCTGGAAATGGTTTTATGATGGACTGAATGACGTTTCAACTGTCTCAGTGAATAATGCATGTTGAGGATTCATGACTGACAAGACTCCAGAAGAATTGCAAACTATCTTCGAAAAACTTGTTAGAAATTCCCAAGAAAAGAATTATAGGAGAAGGAAGGGAGTCTATGAGGTAGATACTAGTGCCAGGAACTCAATGCAAATGTCCCAAATGTAGGAAACTATGGAAGTACTTGTCAATCAGGTGGGACAAATGAGAGAAGAACAAGACAATGGATATGAGCAACCAGGGTATAGTGCGGAAGTGTATCAAGCAAGAGGTCTTGGACCTAATTATGAGGAAGAAGTACAAGCTATGAAAAATTTCAACTCTCGACCTAGGAATGATCCTTTCTCAAACACATACAATCCATGATGGAGAAATCATTCAAACTTCTCCTGGAGAGATAATCAAGGTACCGCGAATCAGTAGGGAAATAACAACAATTATGGCCAGAGGCAGTATAATGCCGGTACCCAACAGATTCCTGTATCTCAGCCCACAAATCTATCATTAGAAGATACAATGAAGCAATTTATACAAAATGTGGACAAAATATTCCAAGACTCTGATATGAGAATGCAGAATTTTGATGCTCCATTATGAAAGATAGAAACACAAATTGGGTAACCAGCTGAAGCTAATCAAAGAAGTGAACCGAGAAAATTTCCAAGCCATACTGAACAAGCAAAGGCTATGGCAGTTCTCCGGAATGGTAAGGAACTGGTAAATAATGGACCTGCTGAACTTTCTAATGATTGTTCTAATGTTTCAGGTCCTTCAGAAGAAAATATGTCATCAGAAAAAGAGAAAGACGAAGTAGTGAAAAAATCCAACAAACTACCACTTCTACACAAGTCTCCTAATCCATATATTCCTCCAGATCCATTCCCAGGAAGATTGAAAAAGAGTAAGTTAGAGAAATCATATAAAGACATATATGACATTCTATCAAAAGTTAATGTCAATTTGCCTTTATTGGAGATGATCCAGAAGATGCCCGCTTACGCAAAAAATTTCAAAATTCTCCACATTTACATGCCAAGATTTTTCGAGAATCATCAGGAGTTGATAACCGGGAGTGCCAATGCAGGCCTTCAAAAGTCTTTGCCACCTAAACTCCAAGATCCTGGAAGTTTCTGCATCAACATTACTATTGGAGGTACTACCCTGGAAAGAGCAATGTTAGATCTTGGAGCCAACATTAATTTGATGCCATATGACATCTATGAGCAATTGGGGTTGAATGATCTAAAAAAGACAAGCATGTCACTTTTGTTGGCCGATGGCTCAGCTAGATACCCAAGAGGATATATTGAAGATGTGCTGGTTCAGGTAAATAATCTTATTATTCCTGCAGATTTTGTAGTACTTGACATGGAAGAAGGAGCCAAGGAAAGAGGCAGCAAACCAATACTATTGGGAAGACCTTTCATGGCAACTGCAAAAACCTTCATTGACGTATAGAATGGAAAGCTTACAATGACAGTATTAGATGAGACTGTGGAATTCAAGGTTTTTGAATCATTGAAACTACCTGAGGCAGCCGATGATAGTGCTGTAAAAATGGGCCGGCCCTTAACAAGCCGGTCCGGCAGGCCTAGGGAGATAACGGGTCGTGCTTGGCATGACTAGTGAAGGTAGCGAGCCAGGCCGCGTACCGGGCAGCTTGAAGGAGGCCAGGCAGGCCGGCCTGCCACGGCACTCCAAGCCGGCTTGCCAGGCCTGTCAGACCGGCCCGTTCGCCCAAGCAGGTTTTTTTTTTCAAAACCCCTCCAACGGTTGGAATTTGAATTCCAGCCGTTGGAGCCAAAAAAATTATAAAACCCCCCCTGAAATCTTTGAAATTATATTTTGACCCACAAATCAAATTTTTCTATAAATATTTCCATCCATTTCATTTTCCATTCACTCTCTCTATCATTCTTTTAATCTCTCATTCTCTCAAATCTCAATCTCTAATATATTCTCTAATTCTCTAAACTTTTTCATTCAATTTGATTATTACTCTCTCTACAAAATTCTCTACATTTTCCACCAATACACCAAATTTTAAAGGTACAATTGTGTTATTACTTTTGCTCAAACATATTCTCATAGTAAAATTATATGTTTATGTTTAGATTTTAGTTACTTAATGAAAATATTTTTATTTATTTAGTTAGTTTATCAATTTTTAGGCTTTAATGTTAATATTATTTGTTTAGTATATTAAGATTTTTAAGTTTAGTAGTAATTTTAATATTTGTTATTAGTAAATTTAGAAAGTTAATTTGTATTACTGAATTTAATTTTTATAATAAGTAAATGATGAATGTTAAGTATAGTAATTACGTTTGATATTGTTTTTTTCATAAATTATGAATTTTGAGTGTAGTTGTTTATTTTAATATTTTTGGTGAGTATATTATGAATTTAAAGTGTAGTAGTGAATTTAAAATTTTTTGTTAGTAAATTTAAGAGTAGTGGTTCAATTCATCAATTTTATGTTAGTATATTATGTTAGTAAATTTATCAATTTTATTTGTAGTAGTGAATTTAATATGTTTTGTTAGTACATTATGATTTTTTTGTTTATTTAACATCAGATGTGTGGCAATGTTTCAACATAGTCCAAATGACACTCCCAAACGGGACGTCTGGCCTAAGAGCTAAATGTAAGTTTTGTTATAAGGATTATGCTACAAGTACGGGGGGAACCGGACATTTAAGACGGCATATGCACAAATGTATGCCTGCACATGGACAGGTAGACACTACAACCCAGACACAACTTCAACGGCACCCAGACGGGTTCGTTACGACGTGGCAGTTCGACGTCATGCATGCTAGAGAGTGCTTGGCACGATACATTGCACAAACTGATCAACCGATCAGTATTGGTGAGAGTCCATTTTATAAAGAATTAATCACATCTGTATATAACCCCCAATATGAACCTGTTTCTAGAACCACCACTAGAAATGATTTGATACGATTGTTTGAAACCCAAAGGGATGACTTAGTTGCTGAAATATAGCATTTAAGTGTCTTTGTTGCATTAACTTCTGATATTTGGAATGCATGTTCCAAACAGAACTATTTATGTGTCACGGGACACTATTTAGATTCTGACTGGAGGATAACAAAAAGAATTTTTGGTTTTCGTCCTATGGATTTTGCACATACCGCAGAAAACATTTTTAATTTCATAATGGAAGTTTTAGAAACTTATGAAATCACGCATCGCATCCTTTCGATCACATTTGATAATGCATCTGTAAATACTAGCTCTATTGCATTGTTTGTTGCAAGAAATATCCCGCAAGATGGAGGTTATTTCTTCCATCAACGGTGTGCATGCCATATTATAAATTTAGTTGTACATACTGGTTTAAAGCAGGTAAGCGACCAAATAGATCGCATCAGAGATGCCATTTCTCGGATTTGCAGTTCTAATCATAGATTCAGTGAATTCAAGAGACATTGTAAATTAAACGGTTTCAAACCCAGACGATTCCAAACTGATATGCCGGTAAGGTGGAACTTTACTTATTTAATATTGCAAAATTGTTTGGAATATGATACAACCAATACATGTTTTTATAACATGAAATTGGCCGAAACAGGTCAACATAGTCCAAAAATACTTACCACAGACGATTGGTATGTGACAAAGATTTTTGTTCAAATTTTAAAGATTTTTTACAATACCACTGTAACTCTTTATGGGGTATAGATAATGGAAATGTCTGAACTGTTAAACAGTTATAGAGAAGATGAACATCTAGGCACTGCAGTTGTTGCCATGGAGATAAAGTTGAAAAAATATTGGGCTAACATTCCTCTACTTTATGCCTTAAGTGCTATAGTAGATCCTAGGGATAAATTATATGGTTTAGAAGTTTTGATTGAGTTTATTGGTATTAATTTGTCAATAGATTATTCAGAACAAATTACTGACATTCGAACCTAGTTGTTCGAGATTTTTCGTATTTATGAGAGCAGGTTTGGCAACATTGACACCCCACAATCAACACAACCGGAGACAGAGCCGAAGCAAAAAGTTGGAGCCTTCTGAAACGCCGAAAAAAGGACAAATCAACAAGTACTTTTTCAGGGCAAAGATCTAGCCCATCTTCTTTTACCGAATTTATTAGGTACCTTGAAGCACAGTTCGATGCTGTTGAAGACAAGGAAGAGTTTGATTTGTTGTTATGGTGGAAGACCTATACGTACAGGTATCCAGTTCTGTCACACTTAGCACGTGACGTACTGGTTATTCCAGTGTCAACGGTGTCTTCAGAACAAGTTTTCAGCACCAGTGGACGCATGATTGAACCAAGAAGAAGCTGTTTGTCTCCAGAGATGGTGGAGGTACTAACATGCCTTCGGGATTGGGAGCATACTAAAAAAAGGTTACAAAATCTAACTATAGATAAAGAACTTATTCTAAATTTCGACAATCTATATATTAATGACCCTTCAGGTAGTAGCCAGGGCCAGAACTAGGTTATACTTTTACATATATATTTATTATTTACTTGTAATTTGTAAAATGGTTGCACTCGTTTTCCCTTACCAAGTTTTTATCCCACTGGGTTTTTATCCCACTGGATTTTTCTTGGTAAGGTTTTTAATGAGACAATCATGTAAATATGTAATACTGAATTCCATAAGTGAAAAATAAATAAATAATTAAAAAATTGTTCGTTCTCTTTATTCATTTCAAATCCTAATAATTGTTCGTTCTCTTTATTCATTTCAAATCCTAAACCCTAAACCCTAAACCCTAAACCTTAAATCCAAAAAAACATAATTTGAAAAAAAAAATTAGACCAAAAGGCCAGCCCGCAGGACCAGGCCCGCCAAAAAGGGCATGCGGGCCGGTCTGGCACGACACGCAGGCACTGTCCGCCTGAGGCAAGCCGGAGTGCCGTGCCGGGCATGATGTTCCGATAATAGGTCGGGCCTGACCGGCCCACGACACCGTCGGGTGCCAGGCCCAGCCAGGCCCGTTTCCACAAATGGACTGGCCAGGCCATGCCTAATGGGCCTGGCCAGTCCATTTTTACACCACTAGCCGATGATTGTTATTCAGCCGATTGTTGCTCGGTGGAGGTAATTAATTCTGCAATCCAAGAGAAACTAGCAAATGAAAGCCTAGATGAGTTACTTGATTGGGTGAATGATGTCTTTGAGGATGCTGAAGAAAGTCAACAAGAAGTGGACTTAGAAGATGAGTTAAAAATTGAAGGGTTAGATGAGGTAATTCAAGATGAGACCAACAAGTCTCTAATTCCATCTGCAAACTCTTCCACTGCATTAGAGCTCAAACCACTCCCTTTCACTCTCAAATATGCCTTCCTATGAGAAGATGAGACGCTCCCGGTAATTATAGCTTCAGACTTAGATGAAGAGAAAGAGGAAAAACTAATAAAGGTGCTCAAGGAATATAAAGCCGCCATTGTATGGTCTATAGCGGATATTAAAGGAATAAGCCCTATCATTTGCATGCACAAGATATTGTTGGAGGAAGAGGCAAAACCTTCGAGAGAAGCTCAACGAAGGCTAAATCCAAACTTGAAGGAAGTTGTTCGAGAAGAGGTCCTTAAGCTTCTTAAGGTGGGTATCATATATCTAATATCCGATAGTAAGTGGGTGAGCCCAATACATGTTGTTCTAAAAAAAGTCGAGAATCACTGTAATAGCCAATGAAAATAATGAGTTGATCCCTACAAGCAAGACAATGGGATGAAGAGTGTGCATAGATTATAGCAAGCTCAACACAGCAACCAAAAAAGATCACTTTCCTTTGTCGTTCATCGATCAGATGCTCGAGCGTTTGGTGGGACATGCTTATTATTGCTTCCTGGATGGATTTTTGGGGTACAATCAGATTGCCATCGCTCTAGAGGACCAAGAAAAGACAACGTTCACTTGCCCCTTCGGCACTTTTGCATATCGAAGAATGCCTTTTGGGTTGTGCAACGCTCCTACCACCTTCTAGAGATGTATGATGTCAATCTTCTCCGACATGCTAGAAAAATTTATTGAGGTATTTATGGATGATTTTTCTGTTTTTGGTAATTCTTTTGACCATTGCCTTGATAATTTAATTCATGTTTTAAAAAGATGCACGGAGACTAATTTGACACTTAGTTGGGAGAAAAGCCATTTTATGGTCAAGTCAGGAATAGTTTCAGGGCATGCTATTTCTGAAAAAGGGATAGAAGTAGATCGTGCTAAAATTGAAGTAATTTCAAAACTTCCACCTCCCATTTCTGTGAAAGGTGTGAGAAGTTTCCTTGGTCATGCAGGTTTTTATAAGCGATTTATCAAGGATTTTTCAAAAATTAGTCGTCCCTTATGTAACTTGTTGACCAAAGATGCTACATTTGTTTTCGATGATGATTGTTTGCATGCTTTTGAGACTTTGAAAAATAAATTGACATCTACTCACATAATCATGCCCCCTGATTGGTCTCTTCCTTTTGAATTAATGTGTGATGCATCTGACTATGTTGTAGGCGCCGTTTTAGGACAGCGGGTAGATAAATTGCCTCATGTTATTTACTACACTAGTCGCACTTTGAATGATGCCCAATTGAATTATTCCACCACAGAAAAAGAATTGCTTGTTGTTGTTAGTGCCTTAGAGAAGTTTCGGTCATATTTGATAGGATCTAAAGTCATTGTTTATTCTGATCATGTTGCTTTAAAATATTTTCTAACCAAAAAGGAAGCGAAACCGAGATTACTCCGGTGGATCCTTTTGTTACAAGAATTTGATTTGGAAATCAGAGACAAGAAGGGCAGCGAAAATATGGTAGCGGATCATCTATCTCGACTGGTGGACGATGAAGGAGGAGAAGAACAAGCTCAGACCATACCAATCAATGAGAAATTTCCAGATGAACAACTATTGGCAGTAGGTGGCAGGGATCCATGATATGCAGATATTGTGAATTATCTTGCAAATGGAATCGTTCCAACCAATATGAACCCACAAGCAAAGAAAAGATTCGTCTCCAACACAAGGCATTATTTTTGGGACGAACCATACTTGTTTAAATTTGGTGCCGATCAAATCATTTGGAGATGTGTTCCAGAGGAAGAACATCAAGATGTGTTGAAATTTTGCCACAATCTCCATTGTGGAGGGCACTTTAGTGCTAAAAAGACTGCTCTCAAAGTTCTTCAGTCAGGTTTTTTCTGGACTTCATTATTTAAAGATGCTTATAATTTTTGTATCTCTTGTGACAGGTGCCAGAGAACGGGGAACATTGGAAAAAGGGATGAGATGCCATTGTCAAGCTAACAGGTAGTGGAGATATTCGACGTATGGGGAATTGATTTTATGGGACCTTTCCCATCCTCATATGGGTACAATTATATCTTGGTGGCTATGGATTATATGTCGAAATGGATCGATGCAGTTGTCACTAAGACAAATGATAGCCAGGTGGTGGTTAGGCTTATCAAAGAGAATATTTTCACCATATTTGGGACTCCTCAGGCAATAATAAGTGATGGTGGAAGCCATTTTTGTAACAAGGTCTTTGCCTCTTTAATGAATAAATATAGTGTCAAACACAAGGTGGCTATCCCATATCATCCTCAAACATCAGGGCAAGTGGAAGTAAGTAATAGACAAATTAAACAGATCTTAGAAAAGACTGTGCAACCAAATCGAAAGGATTGATCACTTAAGCTTAATGCTCCGATTGGAATGAGTCCTTTCAAGATCGTCTTTGGAAAAGCATGTCATTTGCCGGTGGAATTGGAACACAATGCCTATTGGGCCTTGAGGAAATTGAATTTTGACTTATGTAAGGCTGGAGAAGAAAGACATTTACTAATAAGTGAGCTTGAAGAACTTCGGAATAACGCCTATGAGAATGCAAAATTATACAAGGAAAGGACTAAGAAATTACATGACCAGAAGATTCTCCGGAAAGAATTTTAGCCGGGAATGTTAGTCCTATTGTATCAATCGCGTTTAAGGCTATTTCAAGGAAAACTGAAATCAAAGTGGTCAGAACCATGAAAGGTTATAGAAGTTTTTCCTCACGGAGCCATAGAAATTGAGAATCTTCAGAATTATGGTAAATTCAAGGTAAATAGACAAAGGCTGAAACAATATTTGTGCATCTCCGAATCAAGGAAAATTGGATCGTTCAAGCTCATTGAGCTGTAGCACTTTACTCCGTCTCGCCTAGACGTTAAATAAAGCGCTTGGTGGGAGGCAACCCACCCAGGTACAATCCTTTTTGTTTTTATTATGATTTTGATTTTTCTTTATTTTCGAGTCATAATTAGTGTATTACAAGAACCTTTTATAGCCATAATTAAATATTGTCAAATTTTGAATCTTGTGCTTAATTCAATGACATTGTTTAATTTAGGTTTAGGGGTATCTTGTGGTTTTGAATGACAAAGAACAAATGCTTCTAATTTGTACATATTTAACTGTATAGAGGAAGTTTTTGAAACAATTTCGTTCAAGCACCGCTGTCAAGACCGCTCTCTAGGCATATGTCTATACCACGGTAGGAAAAGCGTGTACTCTCTGCCAAAATTCGTGGTGTAGACCGCCCCTGAGGCACATGCCTCCACCACGGCTCAGCAAGCAGGAACACACTGGAATTTCTCATGGCACTGACCGCTCTATAGACGTGATGTCTAGACCGCGGCATTCAAAACGATGATCCTCTGTGAAACACCTCGGTACAGACCGCTTGAGATGCAATGCATAGACCACGGTGTACACCGCGGTCCATTAAGTTAAACGGTGCGATTCGTTGCCTCAGGTAAGCAAAATAATGCATGACCGCAGGCGAGACCGCCTTCCAGATGGCTAGAACAAATTTGGGTAAAAGGCCTTGGGTTAGCAGCACTTCTAGAGGAAAAGAGGTCGCTTCTTCATAAATAGTTCAGAATAAAGATTTTAGAAATAGAGTGTCTAAGTTTCAGAGAAGACCTTGGATTGTGGAGAAGGGCATTGAGGTGCCCAGTTTTGGGGAAACCCCTTTGCCAGATATTGTAGCTACCCGTCGATAGGCCGGATTTGTTCAGAGACCCCTAAAACCAAATAGAAGTATCGTGGCTGAATTCTATGCCAGCATGATCCCAGAAAGATTTCTAAATGGAGGGGCATTACTGGTCCAAGGAGTCAAGGTCCACATATCGCCAGATGCAATTAATCAGTATTTCGCAACTCCGGAGGTATGAGTTAACAGTAATATTGGGATAGATACGATTGATGAAATTGATCAGTACTTGAGTAGGTTGGCAGAAGTACTTAGGATAGATGGCAGGGCGGAATGGAATCAGATGGTTTACCTATATCAGAGGGACTTGAGAGTGGACGTTGTATTTCTGGAACATCTTCATCTCATACTCCTTGAGACCTACACAGTATCGCACCGAGCATTTCTTTGAGCCCGCCGGTTTGTTGCATCGATTGGTGACTGGTCGGCCAATTAATATTGGTCGAGTAATTTTTAGGGCAATATACAACAGTGGTTGTAAAGATGGGTCATATATGCTATTCCTCTGTTTAATTACAGTTTTTTGTAGGACAACAGGTATTAAAGTGGATGCCGGACTAGAGGAGCATGCACCTAGTATGTTATTACTAACAGTATGGAACAAGCTTTGTCACGATCGGGGGGTACCTACGATAGGACAATATGAAGAACGGTGACGTCGTCGCCAAGAGAGAGAGGCAGAACTACAGATGGAGGTTGATGATCCTATACCTGAGGATCATACAGATGTTCCGCCAGCTGCTCAGCCAGAGGCCACTTAACCAGGAAATGCATTCTTTGTTTCAGGCAATGCGAGAGCACATGGACGATCAGTTTAGAGGATTGGAGGAGCTGATGAGCACGCGTTTTGACACTATTGAAGAGAGCATCACAGAGCTACGCACTATGGTTAGCCGGTTTTCTGTGGCTGACAATGGAAGTGTGCGTTTCCAGCCTACAGTTCACCCACATGAGTTTCAAACATGAGGCAGCTCTTGGTACGATCCACCTAGTTTTGGATTGGGAGACCCTATGGAGCCGTAACATCATGACCATGATTCTGATCAGGGGACAGAAATCCTGCATATTTCAGACGGACGGAGGACTTTAAAGGATATGTATCTTTCTTTCTTTCTTTTTCTTGTTTTAATTCTCTTTTTGAATATTTAGAATTTAGCAATATTTAGCAATATTTTTCTTTAATTCTTTTTCCGCTCCTTTCTTTTCTCGCTTGTCACCATTATGGGCAGTGTTGAGTTTAGGTTTGGGGGTGATGTGATCCATGATATTATGTTTTGATATGTGCACTTGAGATAATATGCATCAATCACTGAGTTTACACTAACTTCTTGCCACTTAGAGTAATGCACTGTATTTTTCAAAATTTATGGCATACTCTTGATGTGATATTGGATAGGAAGCTTAGTTGAATTGCCATGATTAATAGTAGAGACTACCCTTGTGAGTTCACCAAGCCAAAAAGCATACAAAAATATAATTATAGATGGTGCTTTTGTTTCTACTCCTAAACACTCAGTAGGTTCTTAGTATTTAGATTTGATCTCTATAGGGTATATATTGAGCATTATAGAACTTTCATCATTAAAAAGAAGTCACATGTTTATTTTGATCTCGAGTAAGTCGAATCAGTGGAAGTGATGATTAGACTATGTGTGCTTAAAACTACTTAAAAGGCCGTAAATATTTCCTACCCGTATGTTGTGTGCGCCATTGCCAATTTTGAAGCCAAACAATGATTAAGTCTTTTTCTTTCTTCACCACATTAACCGTAACCCAATAAACCATAATTTAGCCATACCTTATAGCTTGGGATCATACATTGAGAATATGAAGAAGATGTTATATTTTTATACATGATTTATGTATATTTTGATCAGAGGCCAATGAAGGAAAAGAGCTGCATTCAATCCAAAAAGTATGTTGATAATTATGATTTCTATGTACATGTAATCCTCTGATTCTCATATATATATATATATATATATATAAATAATTAATTAAAAAAAAAAGGTATGAAAAAAAAGGTATGAGAATCAGAAAGTAGAGTTTAATGAGTACATGTGACTAAATTAGAATGGTGAACTTTTGAAAAATAGGACATTAATAAGAAATGAATATTTCATTTGTGATGAGGATCAAGAGTTCTATACGAAGCCGTAAAGTTATTGAAGACTCTCATGGTATGATCCTAGGTTTTTGAATCCTTATTTTTCCATTCTTTCTTGACCTTCACCCATGGCCACATTACAACCTTAATTAAAGTCTAATTGATCCACTGGTTATCCTTATTATGAAAGTAGAAGTGAATAATGTGTCTATCTTGTTCATAATGCTTAATTCTTTCGTGAGATCTTTTGTATGAAATCAAGCGTTCTTTCTATCATTTATTCATATGCGATTATATCTTGAAATTTCTTGTGCATAAATTCCATTCGCATATATTTGTTGAGTGTATTTGTCTAGGTTCTGTGTGAAATTAATGAGTGACATCCTGTGAGAATTAGAGTCAAGGCGAATTACATCTATGGTGTTTAGCGAATGTGACTTTGAAACTTGAACGTCTTGAGAATGGGCTTTTCGTTAAAACAAATTGAGCAATGCCATCAAGTTTTTTGTGACTTCACTTTAGTCTTTACTTATTGACTTTTGCATGTATTGTTTCGATCTGGGCATAGTTCAAATTCATTTTAAACGATTGGTATTTTTCCTATAAGGCTTGTAGCATACGCTCAATGCTATCGTGTTCCCTATGAAAGTGGCTTATTTAGTCATGATTTTTATTTTGTTAGGTTTAGGTTTAGTTTTTTATTTTTAGTTTTTCTCGAGGACTAGCAAGAGATAGGTTTGGAGGTATTTGATCGGTCATTATTTTTATATGTTTTTAATCCTCTTTCCGACTATCAATTGCCTGTTTCTTGAGCATTTTTAGGTATTTAATTTGTGTGATTGAGCATGTTTCAAGACATTGGACTTTAAATGTTGTGTTTGGAAGATTTGAAGCAAAAATGAGCAATTTTGTCCATTACCGCTGTGAAGGTCGCTGCCCAAGCAGTGCCTTCACCGCGGTCTAAAGAGCGGAGAATCACAGTCGTATCATGTTCAACAAACGCGGTCTGTACCGCTGTCAAGGCCGTGTCTCCAGAGCGGTTTACACAACGGAACTTCACAGAGAGCACACCGTTTGATGTAAACCGCTTGATGCACCGCGGTCTGGGCAAGTTGTCAGAGCCGCGACTTAGGGAGCGGTCGTGCGAATCCTTGGTGTCTTGGGAATTCTGAACCCTATTTTAAAAAAGAAAACATATACATATACATACATATATATATATATATATATATATATATATATATATATATATATATGTTTTTCCGATTGAAGAGGAGTGCCGCCTATTACCAATCCATCACATCACAACACATCAACATTCATCTTTGCACATCGAAGATTGAAGACGAAGAAGATTTCATCAATGGGTTTTATTGTTTCTTTCTCTTCTCTTTCTATTTTCGCCATGTGTAACTAATTCCAGACTAGGGAATCAATGTGAACCTCTATGAATGCTCTTTGTTAGAATTGACTATATTTAATTAAATTAAGTTTTGATTCATTCAATTCATCCTATATCTTAATTCTTATTTCTTGTTAATGCATGATCATACGTTAGCATGAATTTAGGGATTTGATAATTTAATGATTAAGATTGGAGTATTGATCTATACGTAATCTTAATTAATATTCAATTGAATGGATAAAACTGATCTTAGCATTGATCTATGCAAGTAGGTTTTGGTTCATTGTTCTTGCACTTAATGGGTTCTCGATTGTAGTTTGCGCCATTGATCTATCGGTAAATTGTAATTGAGAACACTTGATTCATCCTAGGATCATACGGTAATAATCATACTTAAGTTAAGAATGAACCCTTAACTTGATTAATATCTTTCACAGTCAATTCAAAACATTGAGTAAACATAATAGGTGAGCATTGATGACCTAGAGCTTTCTCACCTATGATCACAACCAAATCTTTTCAACTGCTTTCATAATTTTAATTTAATTTATTTTTAGCTTTAAATAAACTCAACAATCTTCTTGTTACTTTAATTTAACTTTAATTAGAATTAGTTTTAATCGATAAATCTCTAGTCCTCGTGAGAATGATTCGTGCACTTGCGAGTATTATTTTTATAACACGATTTACACACATCAAATATCCCAAAGATGGAATAGAGAGAAATAGCACCAAAGGGTTTGGTTTTGTGGGAATATCACCAAGTTATTAATTCTATATTTTTTAGTAACAAAGTATGTGGTGAGATTAAAATACCCTCACCTTTTCTTTTATTTTTCTCTTACATTTTAAATTTCTTTCTCTCTCTCTCTTTTATTTTTTGTCAAAGAATCAATGGAGGTTAGACAGACCTCCATTGGAGGTCGAAATGACCTTGACCTCCATTGGTGGTCTATGAAGAAAAAGGTAAAAAAACCAAATCTGGAAATAAGTCTCGGCAATAATTCTCGAGTAAGTCACCCGAGACTTATTGTCAGCAAATCGAGACTTATTTTCATATACCCGAGACTTATTTCCAGTTACCCGAGACTTATTGCTACCTGAGACTTATAGTCAGCTATTCGAGACTTATTGTCAGCTATCCGAGACTTATTTTCAGATACCCGAGACTTATTTTCATATACCCAAAACTTATTTCTAGTTATTCGAGACTTATTTCTAGAATTATTATTTTTAACGGGGGTCATTTTGATAACCTCCTATGGAGGTAGAGGGTTGTCGAAACGACCTCTAATTGAGTCGACCATTTCGATGACCTCCATTGATCCATCGATCCATTGATCCATCAATGGAGGCCTCTGGAAAAAAAAAACAGAAGATAGAGGAAGAAAGAGAGAGAGGTAGAGAAAGAAATTTAAAAAGTAAAAAACAAAAGGATAATTTTGACAGAACACATTAGTTGATATTATTTCCTTAACTTGGTGATTTTTCCACCGATAACCTTGGAAAGAGGGCTATATATATTAAAAAAACCCTACACTAAATTCAAATATAGTAGAATCTCATCTCTAATTTTTCTTGATGCACCTAGAAGTTCTATAACGGAATTCTCAAATTACAACAAAAAAAAATATGAAATTTTGTTGATGCTTTGAGTCCATAATGGAACTAGTTTTTTATTGACTTAATGTATTTTTAATTGATTGATGACTTAGATTAGTTGAATCTTTAATTGATTATTTATATATACATTGAATCAAAAATGTATTCTATAAATTAACAAATTATAAATTTATCCATTAATTAATAAATTTTAAACGGTCTAATATTATTAATTTATAGAAGTTTTGTTGTATATCATATACGGATAAGCATATGACCAAGATAATTATTGTAATTTGTAATTTGTAATTTGATTTCTAATAAATTGCGATAAAAAGATCCTTCCCTCGTCTATATATTATCTTGTTTTTTTTTTAATTTGCAATTAAAGTTAATAAAACTATGAATAAAAAGAGAATAATTTTTTTATATAAAAAAGAGATAAATTTTAGTCATCCATTATCAAAAATATTAATGTGGATTAAATGAAGCTTAGATCATGGGAATGCCAGAGTGACGGACCATCTAGACCATAGTGAGTCTAGCCCTCTTTAAAATAAATCAAAAAATTAAAGTATTAATTTGTTTTTTTTTTCCAAATTAAAGCATATAGGCATAGTATTTCACTATTTTAGTATTTGTTTTACACTCCCGGTTCTTTTTCTTTTTCTTCTTTCTATAATGACAATTCTCTCTCCTTCTTTACGTTTGCTAAAATTTGACACAATCTCTCTATCAACGTCATCAACAATTACGGTTTCAAAAAAAGAAAAAAACATCATCAATCATTGATCTTCAAACTAGATATGTTTTTTTTTTAAAAAATATATTATTAATTTAAATAATTTTTGTTTTGAAAATAGTATTGTCCATATTTAATCATAAAAAATTATTTCATACATTACTTTTTCGTTAACTGTTTAGATTCGAGTCTAGCGATATATATTTTATAAATATATTTAAAGATTTTTCTCATATAGTAAAATATATATTCAAACCATATATACAGTAATTGATTTCAATTAATTTGATTAACCGATTCAGTATCGGATTTTCCGGTGACACAAATTACTAAGAAAAAGAAAATAAAACAAAAGTTTAAGATGAGTAAATCCACAAACGGATTTCAAAAAAGAAAAAAATAAACAGATGGCGTGGAACAAAAGGGTATTGAATTTTGGAATCTAAGACTTGAGACTTGAGACTTGAGACTTGAGAGCAGAGAGAAGAGAAGAAAAGACTCAACCAAACCTAATCCCAGAACAGCAAGCCCTCGTTCCGAACCGTGGAACCGAACCCTAACCGTGTGAAATGAACCGTAACCGTAACCGTAACTGTAACCGTAACCGTAACCGTAACCGTAACCGTGGAACCGGTTTCGAAACTGTAACCGTAACCGGAACCGTGGGATAGGAGGTTCGGTTCCGGTTCTTCCTCTGAAAAAAACCGCCATGGAACCGCCGGTTCCAGCAATTTTTTTTTATTTTTTATTTTTATTTTTCTTATGCTAAATTGTAAAAAAAAAAAAAAAAATCGAACCGGTGAACCGGTGGAACCGGAACCGGAACCGTCGGTCGACGGTTCCAGTTCCGATTCCGGCTCCTGCTGGAACCGGTTGGATCCGTGGGCATGCCTATTTGGGACTACCGATATCACTCACAATTATACATTTTAAAAAAATATTATTACAAATAATATAAATCAAACTCACTCCCTCTACTTTTGTGAGCACTTCAATTGAATACATTTTATGTAATTATAAGAGATGATTTTTTTTCTTAAAAAAAAAAAACATTGCCAAGAAAACATTACAACTCATTACAGATATCCATCCGAAAAAACTTAAAATTTAAATTCTTTTAAGATAAATCAACTTAAAATTTGAACTTTAACGTTTAAACCATTCATGTACTTTTAATTGAACGGTTGAAATTTAAATGTATTTATAACTCGTAGATTAAGAACAAATAGTTAGTTGAGATGTTGAAGTCAAAATTTTTAATCATAAATTTAAATTGGTTTAGCCTTGATTCTTATTTAATATTCTTTTGTTTTTCAATAAAATCCACTCCAACTCCCTCTTTCTCTTTGAATAGAATGCAAGTTTCTAATTCATTACCTCTTTACTTAATCATAGGACAATTAATTATCAAACTACTTTTTAACAGTTTTTTTTTTAATTACTACAATTTATTTGAGGATTCGGAGAGTAGACACTACCCAAATTCACATCCTCAGTGTCTAAG
This sequence comes from Dipteronia dyeriana, assembly GCA_032871835.1. Classification (NCBI taxonomy): domain Eukaryota; kingdom Viridiplantae; phylum Streptophyta; class Magnoliopsida; order Sapindales; family Sapindaceae; genus Dipteronia; species Dipteronia dyeriana. The sequence continues at coordinate 57,825,730 of CM065302.1, forward strand.
TGAAAGGAGCTCATAGGAGCCTCGACTCGTCACTAAGAAAACATATTAAAAATTCTTTTAAAAAATTAAAAATTATCATTAAACTTTATAATTGTTCACTTTAGTCCTCGTAGAATTTTTCATTTTAGTATAATGCCCCTCAAACTAAAAATTTCGGCTCTACTCTTGATTCTTGACTCTTGACTCCCTCGATGGTGCCGTGTGGGGGACATATCATTGAATCAAACTCATTCCGTTATTTATAATATAATTAGACTAATCGTTTTCCCTGACTTTTTTCTTCTTGACCTTTCAAATGTCACCTATATTGTAGCTCATAAAATACTCAGAGGTATACGGTTCGAGATTAGGACAATTGGAAAGAAATATATTACTCTAGATAAATTGTTCTCTGAGGAACATGATTCTGTTAAATTTTTGTTGTTGATATTTTGTTTTAATTATTAGATATCAAAAATATTAAATTATGCCTATAGAACACGGTCGGTTTTATGAATTTTTATTAAATGTCAACGGTTATTAATTATTGGAGTAGAGAGGTTTGACTGCATTTATGAAAAGTGAGGAACCAAAGTTCCTAAAAAAGCAAACACGCTTAAAAAGTTAATCTTTTTTCAAAATTTAGGGACTAAACTGATAATACCTCAAAGAGGGAATAGAGAGGAATGACACCAAATGAGTTTGGATTTGTGGGAATATCATCAAGTTATTAATTCTATATTTTTTAGCATCAAAGTATGTGGTGAGACTAAAATACCCTAACATATTCTTTTACTTTTTAGATTTGTTTCTCTATCTCTCCTCTATTTTATTAAAAAATCAATGGAGGTTGGGCAGACCTCCATTGGAGATCGAAATGACGTCGACCTCCATTGGTGGTCGATGAAGAAGAAGGTAAAAAAAACAAATATGAAAATAATTCTCGACAATAATTCTCGAGTAGGTCACCCGAGATTTATTGTCAACTACCTAAGACTTATTTACAGTTATCCGAGACTTATTTTCAACTACTCGAGACTTATTTTCAGCTACCTGAGACAAATTGTCAGCTAACCGAAATTTATTTCCATAATTATTATTTTTAACGGAAGTCGTTTCGATAACCTCCTATGAGGTTGAGGGTCGTCGAAACGACCTCTAATAGAGTCGACCATTTCGACGACCTCCATTAGAGGTTTGTTCGACCTCCATTGATTCATCGATCTATCAATAGAGGTCTTTGAAAAAAAAACAGAAGAGAGAAGAAGAAAAAGAGAGATAGGGAAAGAAATTTAAAATGTAAAAACAAACAAAATGGTAATTTTGGTAGAACACATTAATTGATACTATTTCTTTAAGAATTATTAACTTTGTGATTTTTCCAGCCTTGGAAATAGTGATATATAAAAAAAGAACCGTACCCCAAATTAAAATCCAGTGGAATCTCCTCCCTAATTTTTCTTAATGCACCTAGGAGTTCTAGAACTGAATTCTCAAACTGCAATAAATAAAATTATGAAATGTTATTGATGCTTTGAGTCCATAATGGAACTAGTTTTTTCTTAACTTAATGTATTTTTAGTTGATTGATGACTTAGATTAGTTGAATATTTAATTGGTTATATATATATATAGAATCAAAAATATATTCTATAAATTAACAAATTATAAATTTATTGATTAATTAATAAATTTTGAACAGTCTAATATTATTAATTTATAAAAGTTTTACTGTATATCATATATAGATAAGCATATGACCAAGAGAATTATTGTAATTTGTAATTTGATTCCTAATAAATTAGGATAAAAAGATCCTTCCCTCGTCTACATATTATCTTGTTTTTTTTTTTAATTTGCAATTAAAGTTAATAAAACTATGAATAAAAAGAGAATTTTTTTATATATAAAAAAGAGATAAATTTTAGTCATCCATTATCGAAAATATTAATGTGGATTAAATGAAGCTTAGATCATGGGAATGCCATAGTGACAGACCATAGTGAGTCTAGCCCTCTTTAAAATAAATAAAAAAATTAAAGTATTACTTTGTTTTTTTTTTTTCCAAATTAAAGCATATAGGCATAGTATTTCACTATTTTAGTATTTGTTTTACACTCCCGGTTCATTTTCTATTTCTTCTTTCTATAATGACAATTCTCTCTCTATCAACATCATCGACAATTACGGTTAAAAAAAAAAAAGAGAAAAAAAAACATCATCAATCATTGATCTTTAAACTAGGTATGTTTTTTTTTTTTTTAAATATTATTTTAAATAATTTTTGATTTGAAAATAGTATTATCCTTTTTTAATTATAAAAAATAATCTTATCTCTTACCTTCTTTTTAACCGTGAGAGTTTAAATTTTGCCATACATATCTTATAAATATATTTAAAGAGTTTTCTCATACGGTAGAGTATATATTCAGACAATAAATAGAGTATTTGATTTCATTCAATCCAATTAACCTATAATTCATTCGGTGTCGAATTTCCTGGGGAGTCAAAGTAGTCAACAAAATACTAAGAAAAAAAAATATAACAAAAATTTCAGAGGAGTAAATCCACACACGGATTCCAAAAAAGAAAAAAAAAACAGATGGCGTGGAACAGAAGGGAATAGAATTTTGGAATCTCAGACTTGAGAGTTGACAGCACGTAAGAAAGGACTCAACCAAACCTAATCCCAGAACAGCAAGGCCTCGTTTGGTTGTCCTGAGTTTATACACCAAAATCAATTAATTAAGAAAAGGATGGTCATTGGGATTCCAATACAACCAAACATGACTTTATCAATTACCACCCAAATCTGCATTTGTCAGTTTCAGCCCATACTGTTATCTCAGCTTCATTTGGTTTGGTTCCAATGTTCCAGGTTGATTGTTTAAGTTCTCAGTCTGACCACCAACACCCTTTGGGACTACCAATATCACCAACAATTATACATTTTTTTTAAAAAAATATTACAAATAATATAAATCAAACTCACTTTCTATATTTTGTGAGCACTTCAATTGAATACCCTTTATGTATTTATAAGAGATTTTTTTATTAAAAAAACATCATTGCAAAGAAAACATTACAACTCATGTAGGATAAAATTTGGTTAAATTAAATCAATTTAAAATTTTAACTTCAATATCTAAACCACTCATGTGCTTTTAATCCAACAATTGAGATTTGAATGTATTTACAATTAAAAACAAATAGGAGATTGAGATGTTGAAGTCAAAGTTTTAAATCATAAATTTAAATTAGTTTAACCCAATCCATGTTTAATATTTTTTTTTTGTTTTTCAATAACTCCCTCTTTCTCTATTGAATAGAATGCAAGTTTCTAATTCATTACTTCTTTACTTAATCATAGGACAATTAATTATCAAACTATTTTTTAACAGTTTTTTTTTATTACTACAATTTATTTGAGGTTTCGGAGAGTAGACACTAAATTCACACCCTCAGTGTCTAAATGAAAGGAGCTCACAGGAGCCTCGACTCGTCACTTAAAAAAACATATTAAAAATTCTTTTAAAAAATTAAAAATTATCATTAAACTTTATAATTGTTCACTTTAGCCCTCCTAGAATTTTTTGTTTTAGTATAATGACCCCTCAAACTAAAATTTTCGGCTCTACTCTTGAGTCTTGACTCCCTCAATGGTGCCGTGTGGGGGATATGTTATTGAATCAAGCTCATTTTGTTATTTATAATATAATTAGACTAATCGGTTTCTCTAATTTTTTTAAGCTATAAACTAATTTATTTCCTGGAATACAATAGAATAAACATGAGTTCGTAATATATAGAAATTGCAGTAAGAATATAATTGAGATATGTGATTAATTAAATAAAAATAGAGTAGGCGAAAAAGTATCTAATATTCAGTGCTCTAAGCTACCGACTCAAATTTTGACATTTCCATTCAAAATTTCATGTGAATTCTTTTCTCCGCCCTACACCCCCTACCTTTCTTGACCCATTCAAATAAATTATTTCATTTTTTTTCTTCACTTAAAAAAAATCATCCAAAGAAAAGTCTACACCTTCATGTAATTTCAGAAAAAATATCAAAGGCATCTTATATCCTTTTCCCATTATGATCATATCATATTTAATATGTGATATGATCATAACAGAAGATGTATGTGACTCGTTTAGAGGTTTCTTTCCGTGACCAACTGAACCTCGGTTTTGAAGAGGAGAACCGAAAGCGAGTCATCAAGAGAGAAGTAGATAAACCCACCCGGTGAGTGAGTCACGAACGACCCGAAACCCGTTCCAACAACACAGTGCCACGCCGGTCCGTACAACAAATCAAACTCCTGTACTCCAACATATAATTAACACAAAAAAAAAACTTTATATTAAAAACCAAACACAAACCATGTACACGAAATCATAAATAAATAAGCAGAGAAGAGAAAAGAAAATTAGAATTTGACCTTTTTGATAGCACGTGCGAGGTGGGTGGGGTTGGGGCGTGAGGTGGTGGTGGTCGTGGTCGTGGTTTTTGGAGCAGAAGAAGAATCGAGGAGTGACCTGGTGAGACGCAGAGCACGTTGTTGCATGTAGACGGGCATGTCCGATGATCTCAACCGCACATTTAGTGTGATCGCCACCGCAGCTAAATTGACCTCCTCTTCTAATTCTTCTCTTCTACGTAGTGCTTTTCGGTTCTCCATTAAAGGAAAAAAAAAACGACGAAGAAGAAGAATATTGCTCTGATGAGGCTGTTGAAGAGAAAAGTGCTTTATGGGCTTTTGAAAAAGTTTGACTATATAAAACAAAATTGAAAAATATTGATTAATTAATTTGACTGATTAGAGGAAGTTGAGGGAGATGTGTTGTGATATGCTACGCGCTCGTTTTAGGTGAAGTTTTTCACTGTCCAATGAGATTGCAGAGAGTCAGAGAGTGTGGTGATGAAGAGTTCGTGGCGCACTGTTATTGGAGGGGTTCTTGTGATGTGTGAGTTTGAGTACATAAATCTGACACGAGGAAAGCATGAAAATTGTATGACAAAGGTCAAACGTATGTTTTGCTTTTTGTTGACCTGACTCTTGTCATTTCTTGTGAAGGTTTTTCACTTACCAATAAATTTTCGCCACGTGGTTCGTTTCTGATAGTAGTCCAACTTTGATATTTTGTTTTTATTAAATTTTAATATATGGTAAAAAAAAAAAGTTAAAGAGTTGATATATCATATATGTTTTATTAGTAGCAACAATTTAACCATGAAAAAAATAGAGATACAAATTCATATTAATTACGAATCTGTGTACATTATTTGTCATATTTATTATTTATTTATTTTTGTCTTGCAAATTTCACAAGTTTTAAATTGTTTAACCGTGATATGACAAAAATGGACGGAACAATAAATTAAGAATTTAGGAGCAAACACCGTCTATATGATTTGATGGTAAAGAACGTTCATTCAATATGAAAATGTTCTTGGTTCGAGTCGATGCCACCATAATGGTATATCAAAAACTAATAATAATTTGGGAGCAGTGCATGTGTGGTTGAAATTTAATATTTCTCTCAAAACTAATTTTAAACATTTTCTTAGATATAAAACTAATTCAAAACATGCATGTTTGGTTGAAATTTAATATTTCTCTCACAACTAATTTTAAACACTTTCTTAGATATAAAACTAATTCAAAACATGCATTTTATTAAAGGGTGATAGAGGCATGAGGCATACTTCAGGCAAAGGTATGCTTTGCTTCTTGTTGACCAAACTCTCGTGGCAAGAAAATTGACCAACAGTGGTAAAAAATATTTATTATTATAAGTGAAGAAATTATCACAAATTCAATTTTGCGATCAAAGAAAGTGTCACTAATAATTTATTATTTTTACCTCGTCACTAAAAATATTTATAACAGTTTTTTGATACTTATCACAAATCATAACTTTTAGTGACATATTATTACTTAACCTTAATCGGTTATAAAATAAAAATCATATCACTCGATTAGTATTTAGTCGCAATTAGTCGTTTAAAGATTTTATAATTGTACACTTTCTTAGTAACTATTTATTGTTTAAAAAGTATCGCTATTCACAAATTTAGTGACAAATAATCATCCTAAAATTATGTGACGACAAAAAAACTTAACGACAATTAAATTAACCATATAATAAATGTCACTACAAAACAGACTTGATGGCAATTAACAATATAAATATTAAGTAACTATATAAATTTAAATTATATGAAAAACATATAACCAAGTACATGTCACTCAAAGAATGGCATCAGTTCTATAAATAATCATTCTATTGAAAAAAAATATCCAAAAACTAACATAATATCGAATTGATATAAAAGTTATCCAACATCTTTGATAGTACTGCTAAATAACATATGTAAACTCAGCTAGTGTAAGTTAACATAAGTGTTAAGTCAGAGACTATAACTTCTCACTGCATAACCACAAACTTGAAACTTTTGAGGTAATGATTGTGAAATATTATAAGTCATTGAACCACAGTCGGTTGTCAAGTAACTAAAAAATCTTTAGGTTTTACCAGAGAAGCTTATATATATTAAGACACTAAGAAAAAAAAACAGTGAGGACCAATTAAAGTCACCAAAATAAAACCAAGGAAAAATGCAACAATATTGGCAAACTTAAATTCTATAAGTTTGATATCCAAATATAAAATTTATTGGAACAATTAATCTATTCATCTTCATATAAAGTCCTCTATAATTTTTAATCTATTCATCTTCATATAAAATCCTCCGTAATGTCATTCCATTAATCCATCCAAATATCAAATATCTTATGAGTGTTTAAGCTCTTTTTTGTGAACTGCATAACAAATTATAGAATAACAAATTGGTTGTATCAAACAATTGTTCGGTAGTTATATAAGAATCACTTTATCAAACAATTAGTATATAAATAAATTAATATTGACATATGCTATAGAAATTTAAGAAAAAAAAAACTATAAATCATGAAATAATAATAATAAGTTCCTTAAAAAATTGAAAATAAATTAAAGTTAAACACCCATAAACACACACACACACACACATATATATATATATATATATATAATTCTACATAAAAAAAATCATACCATATTTGAAGACACTTTAATTATATGAAACTCAAATTTGAGATTCCAACCTTGAAAATCAATTATCCAAAAACAAGCCCTAAAAAATGAAATCAAGAGAAAATGAAGCTTAAGAGTTTTCTTTCAATACTGCATCAACAATTGGTTGTTTAGTAAGAATTATTTTATCAAATAGTTAGTATGCACATAAATAATATTGACATATACATTGGAATTCTAATAAAAAACTACTATAAATCATGAAATAATAATAATGAGTTCCTTATAAAATTTGAAAACAAATTAAAGTTAAAAATCATCCCTGAACGGATACATACAATTCTACATATATATAAACATACCTTATTCCAAGACACTTTTAATTTATGAAACTCGAATTTTAGATTCGACCATGAAAAACAAGTATAAGAAAACAAGCACTAAATAACTAAAATCAAGAAAAGCATACATTTTCTATCCGGATAGAATTTTCTCTATAATCTCGGTATTTCTTTGGATGAAACATTGTTTCAAACATAAAAAGTATTTTCTTTTTGTGTTGCCTTTTTAAAAAAAAATAAATAAATATTAATTGATTCTTTTTTTTTAATGTATATATATATATATATATATATCGAATTTGATGCCTTTTAAAATATAATTATTTATAAAATAAAATCTTTCTTTTTAAAAAGGTAATTTTATGAATAATTATATTATTTATGACAAATTATCAAGTTTTATAACTAATTGTGACAATTATTTTAAACAGTTTCAATTGAACAAAACATAATGATAAATAAGAAAATTTATCACAAATTAATGCCAACGGTGATCAAAATTTGTCACTATAAGTCACTTTTTTGTAATGTATTGTCATTTCCTGTGATTGTTTTTCGGTTACCAATAAAGTTTCACCACATGGTTTGTTTCTAGTAGCAATTTTTTTTTTATTATTGAAATTTTTAGTTTCAGCCTAACTACTTAATTAGGTAACTTACGTTATGTTTGCTAGGAGAGATAGAGAGAGTATGAGGGATAAAGATAATAACATATATCCATTTAAAAGAGAGTTGAATGGATGGATTGATACATAAATACAAATTTACTATATCACCTTTTTATAAATTTGAGGGTAATATTATCATTTTTTGTCTATAAGATCCCTCATCTTCTCATTCGTCCAATGATGGAATGACTATTTTTGGGGGGCCCGGAAGGAGTTGAGATCCCTCATAGATATGCATAATTTCCCCTGAATCTCTAAATCCTCACGTCCTTAATCCCATTTGGGAAAAAATTGGGAAATGTGTAGGGATGATGATTATTTTCATCCCCAAATTGAAATGGGGATGGGGATGGGAATGGGGAGACCCCTCATCCCCATTTTCTCATTTCCCCCATAAATATATTGAAATGGAGATGAGGATGGGGAAGGGTCCCTGTAAGGATTTTAATTTATTAATGACTTATTTCATGACAAATCACATTAGGGATGTTTGTGTAACGAGTAGCATAGGTTCTCCAAGTGTGGTTTTCTTGAAGACATGCTTCTGACCATCTCATGAACTTCAAGAGGTAGTTCACTTGTGCTTAATTCTCTTTGAAGAGGTTTTAGTTACACATAGTCACATCTCATGCATTTGTATTAACATGCACTTGTTGTTGCGTGCGAGCGCACACACACACACACACACACACACACACACACACACACACACACACACTTGCATGCATATATTCCTTGTTGCTCATTTGTGCATTCCTTCATAATCACGCTTGCACTTCATTTCTAGATTTAAGTATGGTTTTGTGTGATATGGTGTGCTTATATTGTGTTCGTACTTGCATGTCGGTGTGCTTGTCTTTGCGCTTTAAGTGACCATTTGAGAATGTCTCATTCTTATCTTGTTTTGGTCTTTGGTCACATGGTTTTTTTCCATGAGTTCGGGCATTCTCGTTGTTGTCCATATCTGAATTTTGGTTTCTCATTTGACCATAACTCTTTCTACAGTCATTCAAATCATGTTTTGTTAATTGAAATAGAAAGTAGACTTCCATATTTTTCCATCAGTATATTATATGAAAAGTTTGGATGTTGTTTGGTCATGTTTTGAGCTCTCAAAAATTCATGTTTTAAATTTCTACGACCGCAGCTTGAACCACGGAAGCTGGCAGTGGTGTGGGTGCGCGGGTGAGTGTGAGGGTCCTACCCGTGCACTGCGCTATTCTCGGGCAATATCATATTTTCCTGCAGCTTGTTTTTCTCACATATAAAAACCCCTCTTCTTCCTCTTCTTCCCCAACTCTTCTGCATTTACAGAAACTCTAGAGAGAGAAAGAGGGAGTCTTGAGGGAGAAAGCTTCTTTAAGCTTCATTAACTCCCCAAACCTAAAACCCATCTCCATCTTACATCATTCAACATCATTTGAGCTCAGGTCTTCTTAGTTTCATGATTAGGTAAGTAAGAACTTCATTGAATATCATTGATTGTTTTTCTTACTCTAGATTAGGTATTTATTGCTTAATTAAATACCTAAACTCTCTTTATTGCATATTTTTATGAGTCTTGATAACATGATTGGGTTTGTTTGTTGATAGCTAGCATTTATGCCATATTTGTCCTCTAGCTAAATCTCTATGGTTTTCATTTATATATTGTTGATCAGGACTTATTGATTGTATTTATTAACTACATTTATTGTCCATGCCATGAATTATGACAACTTGTATTGATATGGCTTTGTTTGATGCCTGGATTTTAGACTTGCATAACTATATCTAGTTAGGTCTTAATGAGTATTCATATAGACATTGATATCTAGGATATGTACTTATTGAGATCTTTAAATCTCTAGATAAGCATTTAGTGTGTACCTAGCATGAATTGCATTTAGGATATTTTCATATATTCACATAGAATGTTGATCTCTTCTTTAAGAGTTAAGTTTCGTGACTACAAGTTATAGTGCACAAGCAAGTGAAGTCTTACAACCAAAGAGTTGGTTGGTAATCATTGATCAAGAATTACTATAAAGGTTTGTAGGATAGTAGTGGTGGGTTAATGACCAAGAACAGTGTGACTAGAGGTCAACCTAGGTTGTAAACATCATTGCAATAATGCATTTGAGGATCGGAGTGACTAAGTGGTTAGCCCATGGTTTTTCCCTTGTTGAAAGGTTTCTATGTAAAAATCAAGTGTTATTTAATTTCTGTATTTTATACTTGATTTTATAACTTTGTTTATAGGGTAAATTTTTAATATTGACTAATCAATAAAAGTCGGTAATTAACTTGATTAAAACATATTTTCCCTCTCAGGTTGATAAGACACATGCTTTAATTTTATTTTCAGTCCTGATATCCTTATTTTCCCATTTTTTTTCAAAACATATATAAATATAATTATATATATATACTTTTTTATTTTTTTTATTCTTTGAAAACCCTAACTATATAAACTCATTTACTCTTTTAACTTAAAAACCTAAAACCTAAATCTAATGTTTGTGTTACTTCATATGTGAAGTTGGCTTAGTTTAAAACTTTTAATTATTTGAAACACTTTATTTTGTATTTGTATTGCACTAGTGGATTTTATTTTGTGTTTTTAATAGAATGTTTTTTTTTTTTTGTAATTTGTAGTCAAATGGAAAAATGGAGAAACAGAAAAAAGAAGACAAAAACGGGACAATGGGGATCCGGGGGTTGGGGTTAGGGATGGAGATACCTCCCCCCTAAAATCCCATATCCCCATTTACTCCACATGGGGAAATTGGTGGGATGAGGATGGGGAGACCTATACCCATACCCCCCGATGCACATCTCTTCCATCCTCTTCTCCTCTCTCTATTGTCTCTCCAACTAAATAATAGATTAGAGCTCTCTCTCCCTCCATCTCTCCCTCTTACCAAATATAGCCTTACGTTATGTTTGATAGGAGGGAGAGAGAGTACGAGGGATAGATGAAGTAAGAATGAGAGAGTATGAAGGATGGAGAGAATGCCATATATCATTTATGTTGTTGGGTATTGAAAGGAGAGTTGAATGAATGGATTGATATATAATTATAAATTGGATTTAGTACCTTTTTATAAATAGGAGGGCAATAAAAATAGGAGGGTAATATTGTTATTTTCCGCTTATGAGATCTCTTTTTTTTCTCATCCGTCCAATGATGGAATGATTGATTTTGATGGGTCCGGAAGAGTTAAGATCCCTCCTTTTCTCCTCTCCTTTCTTTTATCTCTTCAACTAAACAATGAATTGAAGCTCTCCTCCTACCTCTCTCCCTCTAACCCTCCCATTCCCTTCCTTTCATCTCTCATTCTTACCAAACATAGCCTTAGTCAAACTATGAACTTTTGTTTATTAATTAGTAGTAACAATTTAATCATTGATTTGATTTAAAAATACAAATTCATATTTAATAAGAATTTGATTTAATTATTTTTATTTTGTCATGCAAATTTCAAAAGCTTGAAAATATTTAACTATCATGATAAAGAAGGATTGGACCATCTTTCTTTTGAAGCATTGAGCTAGCACCTTAGCTGTATATTGTTAGTCATCAACACATATTGCAGTACAGTTGGTTGGATGGTTCTAGATTCAGTTATAGGTCCTTTATTGTAAATAGAATTCTAGATTATTCTTGATCTGTGTATATATAATACATTGTTGTAATATCTCAAATTAGAGTGATAATAATAACAAGCTTCTTTCTCCTATATTGCATTTTTATTTTTAAAGAACCATTATAAATGTTATTTTATAACGGTTTTATTTTTATTTTTATACTTCACCTAAGAAAATCAAACAAAATTTGTTACATAAGTCAAATTTTTTAAACCAAAATTAATATCACACGGATATAAAATTTAACACAATAATATAAAATTAGATTAGTGAAAAGAGAAAATAAAATGATAATATAAAAATAATTAAATATGACACAAATGTAAAAAAAAAGGGAAAAAACAAACAAACTTGAATCAAAGAATTAAAAAGAAGACAAAGAATTATGAAGAAGAAGAGGATAAAAATGAAAGAATAAAAAATAATATTTGAGATCGGAAGAGGGGATAGCAACCACCCAAACTCCAGAAGCATAAGAAGTAGAAAATTTAAAAGTTAGGGTTGTGATTTGGGAGGCTTCTAGAAACTTAGGTCCCGTCCTGTAGCTGCTTTTCAATCCGTTTTCATTTTTATTTTTTAAAAACGATTTCGAAAACGCGTTCGTTAACCGTTTTTCATTTTATTTTCGAAAAACAAAAAAAAAATCGAAAAACAAAACCAGTGTTAAAAATGAAAGATTTGAAAAACACAAAAAACTTGTTTTTCGTTTTTCGTTTTTCGTTTTTGTTTTTTATTTTGTTTCTCACTTTTTTTTATATTAAAATAAATCTTAAACTATTAATTATACTGTTATGCATTTGATATAACTAGGACAAGACGGAAAGAGATTTTTAAATTACCAAAGTGCCCCTCTTATATATATTATAATTATAATTACATATATATAATATATTTTATGTATATTATAATATAGTTTATATATATTATAATATTATAATATATATTACTTACATAATTAGTATATTATATATTATAATATATAATACTTTATAATTATGTAAATATTATGAAATAGTATTCAAGAATATATATATATATTATTAATATTATATATAATATTATATATATATATATATGTATATTATGATATATATATAATAATATATTATATAATATCAAATATTATATATTTACATCTGATATAATGTCATATATTATGTATTATTATATATAAAAATGTAATATAAAAATATAATAATATTTCATATAATAATTTTTAATATATAAAATAATATATATATTATTATAATATTATATATATATATATATATATATATTAATATAATATATACAATTATATTTTTATTATATAATATATATATATATATATTTATTTATTATAATTATTTATCTATAATTTAAGAGTTTAGTTTTGATTGATTCATTTTTTTGATATGTTTTTTTGAATTAATTTTTGATGTGTTACTTTTGTTTAATTTAAAAATTACAATACAAAATTTATATTGGTTAATTATTTAATCAATTTGTTTATAGTTGTAATAATATTAAACAAAATACTAAAATTGATATTTCAATTTTTGATAGTTTTCGGTTAACCTACCAGACGCGTTTTTTCCTTTTTCATTTTTAAAATACAGCTTTCAGTATTTGCTACCAGACGCGTTTTCAGAAATCGAAAATGAAACCAAAAATACTGTTTTCATTTTTATTTTTATTTTCGAAAAACAGCAACTGAAAAACGCTTACAGGACGGGCTCCTAATAATAATGGTGGGATCTATTTTGTTTCTCTTTTTCATTTTTTAACCTTTTATTTTCCCTTTATTAGTTTTATATTACCTTTTAACTTTTTAGCTTCCCAATTTCAATTTTAAATTGCTTTTTAACATTTTGTTTTCCCTCTTTCAATTTTAGGATACTTTTTAATATAACATTTTTTTAAGGCTTAGTATAACATTCTTTAATTTAACTCTACATAATCAAATTTTAATACTAACTTTTATTTTTCTGTTATATTATAATTTAAAAATTTATTCAATAATATAATTATAAAATGAGGATTATAACCATGATATAATACAACATATCTAAAATGCTATGACTTTAAATTTAAATAAAATATTTAATAATATCTTATAGAATTCATAAAATTTTAAAAACAATAGAATCCACCATTGACATTTTATTTTATTTTTATTTAAAAATCATCATTAAATCATGATGGTTTTTAAAAACTATCACGATGTTATTACGTTTTTTAAAAACTATAATAATATAGCGAAAGCTTTTTAAAACGTATCATAACAACAGAATGATTTTTAAAAATCATCATAACATTGTGATGGTTTTTAAAAAGCTTTATAACTTATGACACTTTTAAAAAAACTTATTATGCTTTTTTTTTTAAAAGCCATCGTTATTTTATGTCATAAATCATCACTTTTATAGTAGTGTTAGAGTGATAGAGAGCCAAACAATAGCTATTACTGACTCTCCCAACCGGATTCCATCGAGCTCCACAATCACTCATCATTCCTTATCCAACAACAATCAAACACATGGTAGTTTTACTTTCTCAAAGCCCATAAAACTCGATAGGTAAAATTATCTCATCCGAAAATCTCAAATACTCCTTGCTATTCGTGGGAATGATTAAGAATGATTCATTAATTGATTAAAACCTTGCCCAACTCGTTTTATGATCTCCACTGACGAGAATGACATTGCTATCAAACTTGAAAACCTAAATTATTATCTATGGATCAAAACAGTACCAACTCCTTTTTAGTTGGCTTCTATCTTCCAAGAGTGAAAGTGTCTTGAGCTCTGTTATTAGTTGCACCACTTCTTCTGAGGTCTGGAATTCTCTTCTCAACCTAAGGCTTGCACTCTTCAACTCAGGATGCAACTCCAGACTAGCAAGAAGAATTCTAGTTCTGATATTGAATATTTCATAAAAATGAAATGCATAGCAAACAACCTTGCTGCTGCAGGAAATGTAGTTACTAAAGAAGATTTGGTTCGCTATTTACTGGTTGGAATGGGATCTGATTATGACCCAGTTGTGGTTAACGTCACAGCCAGAACAGACAATCTAACCCTCCACGATGCAGGACAAGATGCAGGGGAAGGTCCTGCTTCAACGAAATGTTAAATGAGGTTTGTACTAGACGAATACAATCAAAGGTTCTCATTCATCAAAAGCTTAAGACAATTGACAATCAAACCCCAAGCCATCTCCCTTTTTGCTGCTTTCAGTAATTCAAGTCAGCCTGAAATCCTTAAATTTAGTAGCGTTAAGTCTAATTTAGAGTCTAATAGTCAGTCTTCTACCTCCATTGATGTTTTACATAGGAATTTTGGTCATCTAAATGCTCTAGCTATGAAAAGCATACTATCTATCTGTAAAATGCCTTTGATATCAATGAAAGTCAGGTTTTCTCATTTTATAATGCTTGTCAATATGGCAAACTTTATAGACTTAATTTCAAATCAACAAAAACCAAAACTACAGAACCTTTGGAACTTCTCCACATTGATCTATGAGGGCCAGCTCCCATAACCTCAAAATATGGACACAAATATTACTTGAGCCATTGTTGATAACCATACCAGGTCCATAATATTACTTGAGCCATTGTTGATAACCATACCAGGTACACCTGGATCTTTCCCTTAACAACAAAATCCCAAACCGTGTCCATCTTTAACCACTTCAAAACCTACATTGAAAAGCACCTCGATAAAAATATCAAAACAGTACAATCAGATTGGGGAGGAGAATTTAGACCACTTGAAAATCCATTCAAAAGAGATGGAATTACCTTTAGACATCCTTGTCCTCACACACATTAATAAAATGAGAAGGTTGAGAGAAAGCAAAGACATATCACCGAAACCAGTCTCACTTTACTTGTCCAGGCAAACTTGCCTCTATCATTCTAGTAGGAAGATTTTGAAACATGTCTACTTAATAAATAAAATGCCCACACCAGTCCTCAAAGGTCAATCACCATTCCAAAAATTATATCATACACAACCAGATTAAACCCTCTTGAAAGCATTCGGTTGTGCTTGTTATCCTCTCTTGAGACCTTATAATTGAAACAAGCTTCAATTCTATACTGCAAAATGTGTCTTCATAGGATATAATACAACCCATAAAGGATAGCAATATTTATGAAGGATATAATTTTACTAGGTCTTCTACAACGATGTATTCCTTTTTCTACGTGATACTCGTCCCACATACGACTCACACCCAGGAAAATATTCTTTATAATTAGTGACTCTTCTACTTCCAATTTGACAACAATTTAGCAATCTTGTCCTTTCTAATGTTTGATTTCATTTCAATAAACTCATTTTTTTTTTGTTTTTCTGGTAGAGAATCCTAATGAAAGAAAGAAAAGAAACTTAGGGGTTGTTTGGTGTTGTTCCGAACATATATTATCCGTTTTCAAGTTATAAAAACAATTAGAATATGTTTGATAACCTTTTTTTAGTATTATTATTATTATTATAAATTTTAGTTGGGGAAGGGGAAGGGTTTGAACTTGAGACTTTAATGTCCATCGAGAAATATGTTTAATGTCAAGATGATCATTAACAAATTGTGTATAATATCGTATAATAATAAATAAATAAAATCTATATATTATGTATAATAGTTTATTATCTGTAATTTTACGATGAAAAAATATAGTTCATATATATATATATGAGAGAAAACCAAAAATACCAACGGAAAACATTAAACTTTCGTTTGTAATCACTTTCAAAATTTTATTTGTTAATAGCCACTTTTAAAAAAAAAAATCAGTGTATGTCCATAAATTACAAAATATCTCTATATTTGTTTTTTTCTTTAAAACTGAAACCAAACTTGAAATCATGACTAAAATCTGGAACCAAACTTGAAATCACGACTAGAAACTTCAAACTTCAAACTTGAAATCACGACTAGAAACTTCAAACTTGAAATATTGTATAAAAACATGAAAATTTGAAACTTGCAATTTTACCTAAATTGAAATATTGAAACTTGAAATCTAGACTAAATTGAAATGTTTAAACCTGAAATGTTCTGATTTTTTAAGTTTTTCGTTTTCAGTTTTCAAATTTTGAAACTTGAAATCTTGCCTAAATTGAAATGTTGAAACATGAAATCTTGACTAAATTGAAATGTTGAAACTTGAAATGTTATGAGTTTCTAGGTATTTCGTTTTCTTCTTTTTTTTTTCTACAGATCTAATCACCGGCGGAGGGGGAGCTCGACGGTGTTGCTGGACGGTATTGAAGCCCAAGCGACGACACACCGGCACTCCGACAAGCCGTCAACGTTGTGTGAGAGAGAAAGGAGAGGAGAGAGAAAGAGAGGTGAGTGAAATAGAGAGAGAAAGAAGAGAGAGAGGTTTGGTGAGAGAGAGGAGGACGACGACGGTTCACCGGCTTTCGTATGGATGTCGACGACAGTTCATCGGCACACCGTCGATGTGAGAGAGAGATCAAGGAGAGAGAGAGGAAAGGAGAGAGAACAAATAGAAAATAGAGAAAATGTTTAGGGATGATTTTTATATGAGGACATTCAAGTAATTTCTTAAAAAAATAGATATTAACGAATAAATTTCCGTATATGGTTACAAACGAAATTTTTATAATGAATGTGGTCAATTTTAGCAATTTTCACTATATATATATGTTGTATAATATTTTTTTTAAAAAAAGTTAATAATTTTTTTATTAATAATATATAAAATTTAACTATAAATAATATTATGTTTACTTTTACAATATTGAAAATTATGTTTGTAAACAATTTTGCTAAATATTATAATATTTTAAAAAATAAATAATTTTTAATTATTGTTACCAAACGTGTTTTTATTATTGTTGACTTTTAAAAATATAAAAACAATTTCTCTTTTAAATGAAATCTATAAACATATAAAAACAGAAAACATTATCATTTTATAACGTTTTTTATTTTATCTATTTTTATTTAAAGATAAAAAATTGATTTTAATATTTTTATTTTTTAAATCTAAAATTGCATCATGTAATAAACATTAAAAACTGCTTTCTAAATAATATTAAGTAATAATATTATAATTAAATAAAAAAGACATGCCATGTAAAGTATTCCGTAAATGAAAATGAGAAAAAGTAACAATTTTAAAAAAAATAATTAGTTTAAAAGTAATTCTTTATATATAAATATAAAAAATCATTAAAAGTTTTAATTTTTTATTTATTTATTAAATATTATCATCTAACAAGTTAAAACATGTACTTATTATAGTAGGACCCACCTATTAAATTAGGTTCAGTACTGCAGTTGCCAGAGTAAAAAAACAATAGAAACATTCGTTAGGTTTTTTATTTTATTGTTTTATTCTTTATTATTCAAGGGCTGAATTCTATATACATAAAAACGATAGTTGTTTGTGTGTTTCTTCATCCTTTATATAACCTTTTGAAGTCCATAACATGTTTATATATAGTTGTTAAAACTTGTAAGATAACGAGAAAGATCCGATCATATAAATTAAAAAGCAATATCAAAAAGTAAAAGAATGAAGGAGTTAGTATGTAGGTATGATTTTAAATCCTATATTTTATTTATTTTTATATATCGTATACGGTTCAAAGAGTCCTTTAAATATTATTTTAATAAAAAGTTTTAAAAATCTCTTCCATTGAATAACTCTGGGGTTTACAATAGGTACCAGAGCTCAACCGATAAATGAACGAACTTATAGTTTAGGTAAATGATTCACAAATCAACGGTTCGAATCCTACGAATGACAAAAGTTTTTTTTAAAAAAAAATATTTGATTTAGATATGAGGTGGACAAATAGTGTTAAATATATATATATAAATAAGCAATGGAAACATAGCTCCTATACACATAACTCACCGGTAGGTGGACGAACAACAGAGTCATCTCCAGACATTTTAGGGTCTATCCATTTATTGATATTAACAAAAATCGGGGTTCTATATAAAAATTATCTAAAAATGTAGAGTATAAAATATGTTAGAGAAAACTTAAATCTAAAAACATAATAATAAATTAACACACATATATTATATACCGGTACAAATTTACTAAAAATTGTATTTATATTTTATTGATTTTTTTTTTGTTTCCCTTTGTAAGTGGGAATTGGTCTTACACACGATAATAATTCATACAATCATACTTCATAACACAAAGGAAAATAAAACAATTAGCAATTAACAAAGTTTTAACTTTGAAATTCTTAATCAAATAGACAAATAGGATTATAGAATTATGATACTAAGTTAATTAAATAAGAAAAGAAATTAGTAAAGTATGAAGAAGAGTAGAAGACCGAAGATAGTTGACTGCGACATATAAGTATATAATAACAATTTAAAATAACAAGCAACTAAACAACTAACCAAGTAAAAACTACAAGCCCAGATTGCAGGGGAGAAACCAGAAATTCAAAATTGGAGGGTCAATATATCAAAAAAAAAACAGAGGGACCAGAGTGAAATAAAGTGAAACATTTCAAGTATTTTATAATTATATGAATAAGAACTTTAGAGTTATTTTTTGGGGGGGGGGGGGGGGGGGGGGCTCCGCCCCTGCGAGACTCAATGAAGTAACAACAGTAATAAGTATAGCGAGTTATATATAAAAAATGGAGACATCAATTCAATGTTTCCATGTTTAATTTGTGGGAAAATGTAATTTATTGTCTTCGGCGTTTTCATACAAAAACTATCTACAGACGGATTCAAATCCTCTACTGTAACATTCTTTTGTCTTGACCTCAGACACTTTATATAAAATATTGTATTTAAAGACAGTAAAATTGAAAAAACTAAATTAATTAATTAATTAATTTCAACCATTGATTATAAAAGTCAGCAAATCCCTACCTAACATATTTAATTTGTTTGATTTCTCAATTTTGAAGACGAAAAACACCGTTCAAAAATGACACCGAGTGCAGCCTTAATATCTCATTTATGATTATATATTTATATTGCATATTTACCAGAAAGGGTTTAAAATTAAGTTATATACAAGCTTGTAAGTAATGATACATTAATAAAATTTGATGTATAAATGATATGGTAATATTTCGGTCCATCAATTTAAATTATAAAAATCTAATCTAATTTAAATGAATAGATTAAAGTGTAGAAGTTTGGACAAAATATCATTACCTATAACTACAAATCAAACTCCAACTCAAAATGGAAGGAATTAAATTCCACTTCATGATTCATTTTAATTTCCATCCATTTTAATAAACATATATATAATTTTACAATATTTTTTTAAACACGTGCTAAGAAATGAAAGCCTCTTGTCAATGATACCTGGGCATGCATGGTCCACAAGAAAACATTTATTGGAGAAGAAAACATTGAAAATTAACATTCATTAAAATCATCTTAAAATGTTGAGGTGCAAAAAACATTTATTGATCATGCATGAAACAGTAATGGAGATGTTTAAAATGATAATGATTGGAAATTACATACGAGTAGAGATTTACAATTTAGCATACTTCTTGAAAATGTCAGTTGCTTGTTTAGCATGTTGAGGGACAGGCATGTTGCATAGAAGAGTAACCCTGCATGATGAGACCAAGATTTTGTTGTCTGAGTTTGAAGGATCAACTTTCCACAATTTAACCTCCCAAACCTGTCTACATATATATATATATCAGAATGGGATCAAAGAAAATCCACAGGGTATGTTAATGTTAATAAAAAGAGAGGTCCAGAGCCGAGAGTCCAGTACCTGAATGGTTTTGCCTATATTTACAGGGAGGGCTTCAGCATAGATAAAGGCACCAAGCTCGGCGTGCTTCAAATGGTTGATGCTCAGATGGATACCAGCCACCCTTTGGTAACCAGAAGCCATGATAGCCCCAATGCTCGCCAGCGACTCTCCGATCAACGCAGAAACTCCGCCGTGTAACACCTTGAATGGCTGTTGGCCGGTGTTGCCCAAATAATAAAAAAAAATAAAAAAAAATAACAATCTTGAATCTTGTTTGTTTATCTTTGTAACTGTCACCATAATTAATCAAAAGCAAGAAAACGAACGAGCAAAGGTAAACAAATTCAGAAAAAAAAAAAACCTGACAGCATTTGTGGGTGACGTGAAGGCGGCCGGTTACTTTTTGAGGGGACAATTCATCGAATTCAAAGCCAAATGCATGGAGGGGGGAATCCAGCTGCTCTGTCTTGTTTGATGATTGCTCCATTGACAACAACAATGATGATGATGATGAAGAGATAATCCAAACTTGGGTTTTTTGAATTAACAGTTGAGAGGATTGGGAGTTGGTGGGAACTGGTCAACTGGGTGGTAGGTAAGCATCAATAGAGTATGACAATTTTATTCTTATTTCGGTATTTCTTGTTTGGTTGTCCCTAATTCATCTGTATTCAAATTTTCAAACTAAAATTGAATACTGTTTGCCTCTGCCATATATTCCTCCTACTGTAATTTCTTTCTATCAATTTTTTTAATAAATTTAGTATCTAAATAATATGGCCTCAATCTAATCCATTTATTTAGATTGTATTAAATTTGTTTGATTTAAATGTATGGATCACAGTGATGCCACATCATTTAGATACCAGATTTAAATATCAAATTTGATCAAAATAGTATTACTCATTTTAATATGGATTACAAGGAAAATCAGGCAGCATATATTGGGCCACTCTCATGGTTCATGGGGTCCATTTAACAACATTGTTGCTGTTCAAATTATGTCCACAAGCTTATATATTGGGCTTCAATTCATGACTTGCTTTAGCGAATTAGGCATCCAGTATGTTCACGACGAGGATTTCAATTTTCAAATGGTTGGTGCAAGCTTAATTATGATTAACACAATCTTTTTATTTTTATTTTTATTTTTTATTATTATTATTATATGACAATAAGATAATAATGTATCTGGTATGAACAAATTGAGAGAGTGGTTTGGGTTGGGTGAGAGGATTAGAGGATAAGAGGATGATTAAGAGCCTAATTGTTATATATGTAGGCTGGAGGTGGAGCAATAACCTAATCATTATTAATTGCACGGAGCTGACATGTTACATATCATTTCCATGCTCGTAACTGGGCGTATCGACGGCCGCTTGTGTTTCTTAGTGTTAAGCGCTAGCCGAACAGAAACCCGAGATCTAACGTTTAGGCTGATTAATCACCGATTAATTGGAAAATTATTTTGTTAGTAATTTTGGTAGAAATGAGTGAGATACATACACATCACATTCAATTCCACATTTTAACTCTCATTTTAGTGGAGCACACACATCTTATTCAATTCAATTCCACATTTTAACTTTCATTTTGGTGGAGTACACACATCTTATATCACGGATTTATTTTTTAAATTCCTTCAATCCACATCTTTATCTCATCTTCTTCTCGTTTCCAGACTCTTCCAACCTTTCATCTTTTCAACTCTCTCTCTCTCAATCATCTTTTTTTTTCCAGTTTTTCTCTATCATCTTCATCGTGGCTCTAACGTTTCTTTTGGTGGATATTGGAGGCGACTGAAAGTGGATCTCGGCGACTAAAAGTGAATGGTGATCTCGACGGCCTCGGTGATCTCGACCGCCGAACTAGAGACGGCAGCAAACTGACGACGACGACGGAAGGCAATGGCTTTCTACGATCTCGGCGACTGAAGTCAGGCGGCAAGAAGCTTCTTTGGGGGATTTGTGTGTTGTTTGGTTGAAGAAAAAGGAAAGAAGTGAAGTGAGAAAGTGAAAATTATAGAAAACGACATCGCTTATTTTTTTGTTATTTTTTTGTTGTAAACTGGCTAGACGGTGTCAACAGCTTTGACCCCGTCTATCCGTCTTGTCGATTAGTCAGCTACCGTGTAATTAGACTGATTTTAGCTATTTCGCTTTGGTAATCAGCCGCCTAGCCGAATTGGACCGATTAATCGGTCAAGGCGTCCGATTACTATAACACTGATTACATTACCACTCCACAATGATGGCTTTTGGTTCAATTCCTATTACCGGCATTTTCCACGTAAAACAATATTTTTTTTTAAATGTTTTTTTTATATACTCTTAGTTAACAATTCAATCTCTTTTTTCATTGTCATTATCTTAACTACCCATAAATTGCAGTTACTAGATTCAATTTTATTTTTTATTAAATTATTTATTTATTTATTTATTTAGATTTTTCTTATTTCTAATAGTTTTAGTTTGATATACCTAACACATCCACTTAATAAACCTTAAAATCTCAATTTTATTATATTTTATTAAATTAGTCAATCTATTATTATGATTTATTTTATTTTATCTTTATTATTTTTCTTTATTTTATAATTTTAATTTATTTAGAATTGAAATTCCTTACAATACGTGTATCTAAAAAATCTATAGGGGTGAATAGGTTTTAATCGATATAATTACCATTTTTTCGATTAATCAGTCAATATTAAAAAATAACCCCAATCTAGTCAAAACAACAATCAAATGTAAAATGCGGAAAATAAATATCACATGATTTTTACGTGGAAACCTTCTACAAGGAAAAACCACGGGCTAATATGTGCGCCACACATCCTATTCTCAAATCCACTATCGAATGAAAGTTTACAACCTAGGTTGACCTCCCGTCACACCCTATAGTTAACACTTCCACTCTACCCAGAACGCCTTAATAATGATTATTGATTAGCATGTTTGTGCACTAACCAATTAGTCACGATACTTAACCTCGATGAAGAGCCAAAACAACCTACGTGAATAAGATGAAATATTCAAACATACAGGTAGTGCCAGTCTATACTAAATGCTTATCTAGGAATTTAAGGATGTCAATAAATGCAATTCCTAGATATCAATGTCTAAATATAAGTGCAAGAAAACCTAACTAGATATAGCTATGAGAGTCTAATATCTAGTTATCACACAAAAGCGAATCAACAAAAGTTGTCATGAAACATGACAAAGAATAATTAATGCAATTAACAAATGCAATCAATTAGATCTAAACAATATCTAAATGCAAAGCATAAAGATTTAGCTAGAAGGGTAAAATCGTTCTAAATGCTAGTTATCACTAATCAATGTTCTAAACCAACAACCAAACTCACAAGCATGTTATAAAAGCTATTAAACACAAGAACATACATTTAATTTGTAATAAAAACTAAAACCTATGCATACATGATATAGTAATTAAACAATGAAGTCTAGGGCATGTAAAGTTTACATAGTCAAAGAAAGCAAGAAAACCCATGCTTGGATGATGCACAATAATGCATGAATGATGACGGGATTTGGGTTTGGAGAGTTAATCAAGCTTTAATCAAGCTTTCTCTCTCAAGAAACTCTCTCTCTCTCACTCTAGGGTTCGTTTTTTTAGTCATTAAATGAAGAAGATGAGTTAAAAATGTATTTATAATGCCCAAGTGAAATGACATCGTTTTGAAGATAGGAAAAAACATCTTGTCATGACAGCTGTGCATACCGTGGTCTAGGCAAGTGTCCAGGCCACGGTCTATGTAGCATGACACGGCTGGACATGACCGCTCCCGAGACCACTGGCTGGGCATGTGCACCAAAAGCGGTACACGCCTAACAACACAACAAATCAAAATTTGATCGACCTAAACTATGACCAAACGATATCCAAACATTTCGTATAATATACTGTTATAAAGGTATGGAAGTCTACTTTCTACTTCAATTTACAAAACATGATTTGAATATATGTAGAAAGAGTTATAGTTATTTGAGTATCAAAGATCAGAAGCAGACAACAACAAAGTTACCCTGTTTTGTGGTCACTTTGGAGAATTTAAAACCAATCCAAACGGTCATGAAATATTACTAATAATATACCGTTGGAAAGGTATGAGTGTCTATTTTGTACAGAATATTTTAAAACCCATTTTGAAGCATTTTATAAAATGTTTTGGTCACAAGACCATACAAATGTCAGTTTTGAAAAATATTTAAATCATTGAAATTCATTATTTTGAAACTAAACACCTTACTTCATATAACCACACCAAGAGAGGAACGTGACCTTCTCAAATGGTCGCTTAACGCGCTAGAAATAAGCACACCATCGTGCAAGCGCGGACACAATACAAAAGAACACACTTAAATCTAGAAATGAAGTACAAGTGTGATTATGAAGAGATGCACACATTTAAACAATTTCAACACAAATGCAAGATTAACAAAAAATGTATGAGGTGTGTGTGCACCTAAACTCTTCAAAAGGTAAAGTCAAGTGAGTATACCTTTGAGGTTTGAGCTTGGTCACGAACAAAGATCACCTAAACTACCCTTACATGTTAATCCCCAATTGTGGTTTGTCAATCGAAATAAATCAATCAAAAACCAAGGAACTTATAAGAATCAATAAAACAGATAGTCATTTTATTATAATCTTAAATTTTCAGTATTTTTTTATATAATTATTATTTTATTTAAGTGTCTCATCTCGTTAAAAAATTTGGATCTACCGCTGAGTAGATATTGTGTTCAAATATATCTCTCCAATACAATCATTGTATTCAACGTTAAGCTATGTGGCAACAACAAAGTATAGACATTGTCAAGTTGACTATAACTTTCAAAAGGTCAATTAAGTTGACCCAACATTCAGTATTGGAGTAGTTTTTATTGATGGAATGGAGAGAAATAGCACCAATTATGTTTGGTTTTGTGTGAATATCACTAAGTTATTAATTCTATATTTTTTAGCACCAAAGTATATGATTAAAATACTCTCACTTACTTTTTCATTTTTCTTTTTTCTTTTTAATTCTCCCTCTCTCTCTCTCCCTTTATTTCTTTCTTCTTTCTCTCCTCTGTTTTTTTTTATCAAAGAATCAATGGAGGTCAGACATACCATAAATGGAGGTCGAAAAAACCTCCAAGACTTATTTTCAGCTATCCGAGACTTAAGGCTCAGTTTGGCATTGCTATGCTGTGGGGAGAAGTACTTCCGAAATTACTGTGGGGGGAATTGCTTTTGGAATTGCTGTTGGAAGAATCAGCTAAGTGTTTGGTAAACTGATTTTCAAAAATGTTGTGAGAACTAAAAACAATTTTAATGTGTTTGGTAAACTGATATAAAAAGTGTTGTGAGTGTGTAAAATTACTAAAAGAACAAAGACATCTAAATGGTACTAATTTGATATACTTTATATTTTTCTTGTTTATTTGTATTTAGTGTTAAGTGTTATATAATTATGGTATTTTATTGAATTAATTAGCCCTATTTTTTATTCTACTTTATTTAATTAATTAGTCATATTTCTTTATTTCTTTATTTTATTCTACTTTATTTTTTATTTCATTTTTATTTTACTTTATTGAATTAATTATGGAAACATTTTTTTTTTTACAAAAATATAAACCATTTTTTTTTGTTAAATTTCGTTAAAGGCAAGAACAAAGTTGGAAAGTTAGTAAAATTTCATTTAATATCACTGTAGCGCGTTTTCTAAAAGCAGAAGCCAAAATCCAAAAGCATGTATTTGTAGCTTCTCAAAAACTCAGTTGGGAGAAGCTAAAAGTGACCAAAAGCATTTCCCCACGATTTTACCAAACACCCTGTCTGAGATCCAGAATCACTTTTGACCATAAAAGCAGCTGGGGAAGTAATACCAAACTAAGCCTTATTTTCAGATACCCGAGACTTATTTTCAATTATCTTAGATTTATTGCTACCAGTGACTTATAACCAGCTATCCCGGGACTTATTTCCAGCATTTTTTTTAACGGATGTCGTTTCGACAACCTCCAATGGAGGTTGATGGTCATCGAAACGACCTCTAATGGGGTCAACCGTTTCGACAACATCCATTGGATGTTCGTTCGACCTCCATTGATCCATCAATGGAGGTCTTTGAAAAAACAAAGGAGAGAAAGGGAAAAAAATTTAAAAAAACAAAAGACAAAGGGGTAATTTTGACAAAACACATTAATTGATGTTATTTCTATAAGAATTATTAACATGGTGACTTTTTCACAAATAACCTTAGAAAGAGTGCTATATATAAAAATAATCCATTTTTTATTTGGTTGTCTATCAAGTATATTTGTATACTCTTAATGACACGTCATAATTTCTCTTGAATATGGATCAATTGAGAAAGAATGGTGCTATCTGCACATTCTTTGTTAATATAATAATACCCCACTTTTAAAATTATTTAATATTACATTTATATCTTTTATCTAAAGTATTTAAAAAAGATTTAATTCCATAATTAACTCTCTTACGAATTGAATTCTAATGAAACTACACTTTCACTTATAATTTCATTGTCCATAAAACTTGTTTTAAATTCTTTGTTTACAGTAAAATTAATAATATATATTTTTTATTCCATATATACACATAAGTACATTGTCTCATAAAATTGTTTTTCAATATATACTAAGCTAAAAAATAATTGTTTCTTTCACATATATACAGAATATCATAGAAAAAGCAAAGTTAACAAATTAAAAGACACATCTCCGGTTTTAAATAAATAAATAAATAAATAAATAAATAAGACATATTTCCGATTTAGCTCGAAACATATAATGGATGGAGAGAATTTTTTCCAAGAATAACATAGCAATTTATAGAACTAAAGAAAGAAAACAAGATGTGTGATTGAGATGAGAAAAATGACAATAATTAGAAAGAATCCAGACAACACGAAATAAATGGAGGAAATAAAGTTCTGTTACTAATCTATCAGTTTCTATTAATAAATAAAAGTTCAAGAGATTTACTGTAAAAAAAAAGTTAATTCAGTAGGCATCGGTGCAATGAACCCAATAAAAAACATCAAAAGAAAAATCTACACTTCAATGAATGTAATTTTAGGAAAAACATAGAATGCATCTAGTTATATCCCTTCCTCGCCTTGATTATATGATATGTAATACATGTGGATAGTGGTTCACTTAGACGTTCGGTTTGAACCTCAATCCCAATCTTGACAATCGATCAATTTCTTCAAAAAAAAATCAGTTTTATTCTTTTATTTTCTTACATTTTCTCACTACCCAAACACCACATTTTCATATTTCAAACTTAACCTAACTTTCATCAACTAAACAATGCTCAACTTCATCTTCATCAAAACAAGATATGAGTTTGCTCAAATAGCATCAAACACCATCACTAACACTAAAAGAAAAAAATTTGCAGGAAGTAACAACAAACAATTTCTGAGTTTGCTCGATGATGACGACGACGAAGAGGAGAATCGGTGATGACGACAACGAAGAGGAGAATCGGTGATGACGACGACGAAGAGGAGAATCCCGACCGGTCGGAGGCTACGACGGCGACGACTAACAAGAACCCCACCAGAGTCGACGACGATAATGCCATGTAGGCAAGGACGACGACAGAGATGAAAGATTGAAGATCTGGGTTTTTTTTTTCTTGATATGGATCTCTTTTATTGAAAGAGATGAAAGATGGGTGTGGGATTTTTTTCATGAAATGAATCTGTTCTTGAAAGAGATTAAATATGGCAAAGAAAACTAGTTGGTTTTTTTTTTTAACATATAAGTGGACTTCGATTTTTATTTATTTAATTTTTTAGTTTTTAATAAATAAATAAATAAAAACAAATTCCTATGTACAACAAAACACTGTTACTTAATATTATCAGGAATCCGACATAATATTCTCATGTACTACCAAACACATGTATACAATTTTTCTAGTAATCACATTACTGGGTTTTACTTTTTCAGGAATCACATTATTTTGATTATCTCATAGTCTCATACCAAACGGTCCCTTAAGGGGGGCAAAAGTCACCATTTAATTAAGGGAGTGAGCTCCACCAAAACACATTTAAAGAAGTCTTGAAAGGACCGTTGAAGCTGTGTTTTTTTACAGCTTCTCCCTTAATTAAGTTAAGGGCGGTCTCTAAGGGAGACTGTTGGAGATGCTCTAAGCATAGTAATTTAGTCAAACCGTGAACTTTTGTTTGTTAATTAGTTGTAACAATTTAATAATGGATTTGCACATCATCTCTCAGTAGAGATGATTGTACACCCCCTTTCCACATCTATTGGTTAGGGGTTTGAGTCCCACCATATGCATTTTACAAGCATGTGTGGAGAGTTTTCTTTCGATTTATGGAAGTAGCCCTCTCTCCGATTGTGAGAGTTGTAGTCTATATGTAACCTCTACCCGATAATTGAAGTAGTATTTCGGACCGTGCTTGTAGAATCTAATTAATCCCGCTAAGTCCCGGCAATAATTATATTTTTTAAAAATAATCATGGATTTGATTTAAAGATACAGAATCATATTAATTAAGAATTTGAATTTTTTTTTTGTCATACAAATTTCAAAATCTTCAAAATGTTTAACCATCAGGACATAAATGGGTCGAATGATAAACTAAGAACTTGTATTGTTAATAATTTGGGAGGGATGCATGTTTGATTGAAATTTAATATTTTGTAAACAAATTTTAAATACAGTCTCAAAATTTATTTTAAATATTTTTTTAGCAATAAACTAATTCAAAATATGTACTTTTTTAAAGAGTGAATGAGGGGGCATACTTCAGTCCAATATGAATATGTAAAATTAAAATAAAAAATAAAAAATTACCGCTTTTTAAAGACTCGCTAAAGGTTACTAACATCTCAATTTGTAAAATATTATTCAAATTAAGTGACAATTGCCTACTTATAGAATGACACCCAAATGATGTTAAAGATTTCCAAAGGAAACTTCACAAAAAGTTGTGTGACATTTCCGGTTACCAAATTGTCATAATCATATGGATGAGGTTATCATTGAATTCATGTTATTTATCTTCTTGAAAATCGTAAGCATGATTTGTTTGTGATCTTCATGGTTAATCTTCACTGCATGAACAAAATGTATGAATATTTATAATTTCACTAATTGTTTTTCTTAAACTCTTTCAATTTTTTTTTTTAAATATAACTATTTATAGAATAGAATATAAAAATTACGATCGAAGGACCAACTTTATTTGAATATTATAATATAAAAAGGGTTAATTACAATAACTACCTTGACATTTTGTTATATCACAACTATATTGAACTTTTCCTTTAATTACAAGAAAATACCCTTAACTAACTATTAGTTAACTGACATTTTATAAACAGTTGACCACACTAAATAATGAAATGATGAAATTGCCCTTTCTTCAATATTTGATTAATTATTATAATATTATTTTAAAATAAATATTAAAACAATACACAAGTAATTAGTTAGCAAGACAAAATTAGGAAGATTAATCACAAAATCCAGGAATAACCTAAAGAACCACAAAATCCAAATTTTCAAAGAAAAAAACCCAATATTTTTTTTTAAAAAAAAATCAGACTTTGATTTGATCATTTTTAAACAAAAAAAGATATCAATCACCATCATTACTTTCTTCTCCTGATTCTTTAACTGGATTATATTATTATTGAAGAGCAACATGTTTGCCCAGAAATTGTATAAAAAATCACAACACTTTTTTTTTTAGCTTAAAGAACAACAAACTAAGAATCATTGATTGAACTAATTAGGAATCATTGATATTTGCAGTGAAGGCTATTGAGAGAGGGGGGGGGGGGGGGGGGGAAGGGGGGGGCGGGTAGGATTAGAGGTGTTGAATGTAGGAGAGAGGGAGATGGTCGGATGATGTGAGAGAAGATAAGGGAGGAAATGAGTAATCATCGGATGATGCAGTGGCAAACCGGCGGAGGTGGAAGGAGATGTCAAGTGAAGAAGTGGCGACTTCGGAGAAAGATGGAGAGAGATGATGCAGGTGAAGCGACGGAGCAAGTAATGGGAGAGATATGACATTGGGGGATTTCCTCCATTGTCCAAACAGATCTCCATTAAAGACCTGGTTCCACTAGATCTCTTGAAGATCTGGTCAGATTGCACACAAAAGTATTACATTTTTATTTTTTAATTTTTAATTATTTTAATGAATTTTCAATTTATTTATTAAAAAGAAGAATTTTTTTTTCAATTTTTATTATTTTTATAATAAATAAAATATATTTTTATTAACTTATTGTTAAAATGACATTTTTTCCCTTCCCACCGTTAAGTCCTTATTAGATCTAATCTTGGTTAAACTGGTTAAGGGTATGTTTATGAAATTTTAATAAAAGTACAATATAGCTGCAGTATTGAAAAAGATTAGAGTTATTAATGCAATTAACCCTCACAAAATATATTGAATAAAAATCAAATTGCTCTAAACCTGAGGTTTACTCTTATTATCCAAAATTAACTTTATCATGATGTTCAACCCCCCTTTATATCAGTTAACGAGTGTTAGATTTAATGTTTGTCCGTGTGATAATAGTAGAAAAGCTAAAATAACTTGATATTATTTGATAATGTTTATTTATTTTTATAATCCTAGAGAATTACAATTTTACCCTCCAACCTTTTATAATTTAACTTTTCTTATTTTGATTGTCCAATAAAAAATGGACAATTATTATAATTTTATGGGTTTTTAGCAAAACTGTCCTGGAGGTGAATTGTAAATCTACCCTAAAACCAAAATGAATTGTAAAAATACCCTAAAATTTCCAAAATAACCTCACTTATAACTACACCCCATTTATTAATCTTATTTATTACATTTACCGATCATCAACTAACAATTTACCAACTAATTAATAAAACCCTTAACAAAACAACATCTAACCTTTTTTTTTTCTATACATCACCTTTCCTTTTCATATTTTAAGTATTAAAAATATCGAGGAATTTTATATAAAATTGTTTAAGGGGTAAGTATTACATTGTAAATTTATTTTTCCAACCTTTTAATCCTTATGATGTGGGTATTCACATATCTTTGCTTCGTCCTCTATTTTTTTTATAAAAAAAAATCGAATGAGGTATAAACCATATGAAAAAAAACCATCGGGTCAGGGTGATTCCGCATCGGGTCACCAAGACCCGATATTTTTTTCTCCTCGGGATGGGGTGACCTGACACGGGTCACCCTGACCCGATGGATTTTTTACCTATGCAAAAAACCATCGGGTCATGGTGACCCGATATTGGGTCACCCTATCCCGATGAAATTTAATATCGGATCATCTTGACCCGTATCGAGTCACCATGACCAGATATATTTTTTCCTCAGGACAGGGTGACCCGATGGTTTTTTGTTGGTTTTTTGCATAGGTAAAGAAACCATCAGGTCATGGTGATCTGACATCGGGTCACCCTGTCCAAAGGAAAAAAAAATATCGGGTCATGGTGACCCGACATAACCCGATAAATTTTTTTCTTGGGACAGGTAACCTGACATTGGGTCACCCTGACCCGATGGTTTTTTGCATAGGTAAAATAACCATCGTCGTCGTCGTCGTCGTCGTCGTCGTCTTCACGTTCAGCGCAAGCTTTAACCTCACTTCTCCAACAAATTGCTAAGAGCTCTACAGCAGATCACAGAGCCTAAAAACCCATCAAAACAAGAAGAAGTTATGTTAATATTGAGCAGGATATACCTATCAAAACAAGACGATGTTTTGTTAACAACCACCAAAAACACAAAAAATAACCCAAAAAAACATAGCAGTTCAAAAACTATCAAGTGGAACAAAAATCCTGACATTCAAGTTATTTAGCCTTACAAGCTGATGTAAAAAATATTGAAACAGAAACTCGGATGAGAAACAAACACATAACCATACTTGATATAACTTATAAGTAAGTCGTCAACTATATGTTAATGTTATTAGTGGAAGGGTATTAATTGATGGATCGAGAAAGATTATTGAAGTGGAATGGTGGTTTTAATCCTCGTGACAAAGACACATAAACAATTTGTGTAATTTTTTGGGACTAGGGATAATGCCCATATATATATATATAATCATGATAATTGTACATATATGCCTTACAATTATATGCCTTGCTTTTGCTTTTTAACTAAGGAAGACATATGAAGTGAAATTGGAAACTCGTTAAAGAAAATAAAATAAAATAAATAAACGAAAGCAATGGAGAAGAATCTTGACTAAAGCTATAAAAATGAACTCCCGACAAAATTTTAGTGTATTTTAAACTACTATTAGATAATATGATAGTTTTTTTTAATTAGTAACATGATATCAGAGTTTTGATTGTCAGTCTTGGGTTCAAGTCCTCCATATATATTTGTTTATGTATTTGTGGTTGGTCTATGTCAAACCCGTCGGTAATAAAGGTTCATCCAATATAGCCAATACTATAATTATTGTGATGTTGTCAATATGATGATTGATGCACCAAATAAAATTGGAAAAAAAATTGATAACCAAAATGTTAAGAAAATAGAGATAAGAGGACGGGTTTTAAGTAATTTTGATTTAGGTTATTATTATTTATAGAGTGAAGTTGTGGACAATTTACCAAATATCTATTCACACTCTATTTTTATATTCTTTTATCTACAATAAAAATTACAATAATACTATTTTATCCAAATTTAAAACCCAAATGATGTGACAACTTTGATTTCTTCATATTAGAATTGTAAGATTGAAATTAATGGGTTTTAGGAATGTCATATCATTTGGACACTAAATGGAAGAGTTTACAAATTATACAAGTATGTTTCAGCTAGTGTCACTGTGGCACTACATAAGCCCTCTTTCTTTGACATTGTTGAGAATTGAACTCAAAAGTGCATGTCAAATCACAAATGTAGGGTCTCATTATCCACTCTCACACAACAGAAATCCAAACCCCTCTTTGACAAAGCCAAAATTTTAATCCAGTGAATATCAAGAGTTAAGGGTTTCGGCCTAGCTCTTTTGACACCTATTCTCTACATTTATAAAAGCTTTGTGTATGCAAAGTCAAAGCAACTCATTTACTCATAATAACCTTATCAGTAGATTAAGGCAAAATTTATCAATATTATCATTCTCACACAAGATGTGCACCGGGAGAAAAATGTCACTAACCTGTGACGTGCCCACAGAAAAATTCAAGCTCCTTCATAGCTCTTATGTCATATAGTTGCAAAAGAAGCATCCAACAATAACTATCATTTGAAATGATAGTTATTTTAAAATTGAAAAAAGAAAGAAGCAAAACATAAAGAAGTGAGATGGAGATGCCCACTTTGATTATCTGATCTTTCGAAGCAGTTAGCATCCAGTTACCATCCTGGTTCCACTTGACACAAAGCACCGTATTTTTCTGCCCGAGTGTAAAAGAAATGCATTACTTGTTAGAATATTCCAAATTTTGACTTTAACCACCAAGATACGGTGCAATACCCATAAAGAACATAATTCTCTCCCACTTTTAGCATCCTAGAGTTTCACAAGATTGTCTTTCTCACATGAGAAAGGATACCAATTAAACACAAGTGTGGCAATCGCCACTGAAATCACAACCTCAATAAAGTTTGTAGGAGAAATATATTACATACCCAAAACTATAAGAGATTTTGTAGGGTGTCAATCAACACTCTTCACATCCCAACCATGGCCTGCATGAGTTCAAACCACATATAGAAAACTCTTAGGCTATTTATTTCGCACTTGACAAAAATGTAATACAAATGGAAGCTCACATTAAACTAAAAGTAAAAAGAGCGCCTTGTAATAAAAGTCTAAAACATACCCGGGTTTGGACCCACAAATTGAACAACAATTCATGTGGGCTTAAAGTTATAGATGGTATGCATGTTTTCTAATGATATAGTCTTTCTAATGATATGGTCCGGGTCTGTTGAACCCGACCCATTTTGTCAACCCTTTATTTGTGTTCCCTCGGTACAATTACAAACTGATTATAGATAGCTATAGAAATTGTATTTAGAGAGTATTCACACAACATAAAGTTTTAACACATGCAAAGTGTCTCGTCGGTGCAGTAATATAGAAAAAAAAGTAATATTAAACATATCAACTCATATCCTAATTTGTAAGGTGTCAATTGGTCAAGGAATACATATTAATGATGATTTATATCACTTACCACATCATAAGTTGGGATGAATATGATATGCGAAGGTGGAATGTCTAGCATTACTTTATAGGAAAATACTATGTGCATC
This sequence comes from Dipteronia dyeriana, assembly GCA_032871835.1. Lineage (NCBI taxonomy): Eukaryota > Viridiplantae > Streptophyta > Magnoliopsida > Sapindales > Sapindaceae > Dipteronia > Dipteronia dyeriana. The sequence goes on from CM065302.1 coordinate 57,860,488, forward strand.
TATATAGTGCAAAACCTGAAAATCTAAAATTACAAAACATTGAAACATACTTGAATATTAGTTGCCTACTGTTAACTAAACTAAGTTAAATGAAGAGGTATTGGCCACGAGAATAAGATTTATGAGGACCCAACTTTGTCATTTGGCCACTTCTTACAGTCAAGTTGTCATGAAAAAGGGTCCAAGGAAATCCAAATAGAAGAATATGACAGTTTTTTCACCAAAATCATTTTCATCAATCATTCAAACCAAAATGGAGATTAAATTTCCACAAGTTCGACAACAAAGTGAACTGGTAAAGCTAACAGCGAAAGTGATTGCCACTCAATTATAAAAGAATAGCGGGGATAACATTTCCTAATAAAAGAAATACAAGGAATAACATTTTGCTTTTCCACTAGGACATTAGACTCTCAAATAGAAAATTGGAGATAAAAAAACAATATGATAATTCAATAACCAATTTCATATTTAGTAGCCTACCTAATCCTTCTCATAAACAATGATGGTTTGGTTGGTTTTGGCAATTGCTGGTGACAGTAACTAATACCCATTAGGATTTAGGTTTGGTGACATAGTAAGACAATCAAATCCTAATCAAACTTAATTAGGAAAAAACCAATACCCTTCAAAATCCCAATCACACTATTTACACATTTTTTTTGAAAGGCGATTTTATTCAAGCTCCAAGACAGATAGGGGAGCAACGTAAACCAGCAGGACATCAAAAAAATAAAACAACGACAACAGAAGCAGCGCACAAGAACAGCAAAAAAAAAAACACCACCCAAACAAGATTACACCCAAAAGCCCCCAACAGCAAAAAGGGAACAACATCACAACCACAGGAAAACAAAAAGGCAAGCCAAGAAAAACACAGAACTTAATCACACCACAAAAGGCTGCCTTCATAGTTTGAAGCTCCTTTTTTAGCCAAGAGGTCTGCCACTGTTTACACTTTAACGAAACAATATTACAAACTTAAGTCGGAATCCATTCACACATGTCAAAGCAATCATCAATTGAAAGCAAATAAAAACAAAAATTGGGATTTTTCAGGAATAAATCAAACAATTAGACAAAATAAAGAAGAAAAAAAAACTTTTTTTCTTTTTTGGAGAGGAGCTTGTTCTCGTTGATTTTGTGACCACCACATTCGGTGGTGTTGCTTGCTCCTTCCTTCCACTAGAGATGTCTTTGCATTCCTTTGTCGGCCACACTGGTGGTGTTGCTTGCTCCTTCCTACCACTGGAGATGTCTTCGTCAGTCTCCCTTTCTTCGCCGGCCACATTGGAAGATCCCTTTGCGATGGGTTTGCGATGTCTTGCTAGGTTTGAATTTTTTTTGTCTTTGGAAGTTTGGATAAACGATGGATTGCTTGGGGTCTTTTAAATTTTTTGGGAAAGTTGTGTGAAGGGTAGTATGGTAATATCGTATTAAATGGGTAAATGATAAAAATGAACTTTTGAGGGTAATTCGGTAAAATCAAATCTAAAAGGAACCAAAATGCAAAAATTTCAAACAGAGGCTATTTTTGGTTTTTGAAAACTGGAAGTGACCATTTATGCAAATCCCTCTAAAATGCAAGCAAAATCTTTTTATATTTTTTATAAGAAAATGGCTATGTGGCAGAATATAATTAGTGTAAAATTTTAGAATAATTTTATTTGATTTTTGTTAGTGAATGTTCAACCTTCCAAAAGGATAATACCCAAAAAAAAAGAACAATTGTAATATTTATATGATATTATTTGTTTAAATGTATTTTATTTGTTTTCTTTTATTATATAATTTTTTGAATGATTTTTACAAAAAAACAAGTTTTATAACATTTGTCCATTGTTTATTGGACAATCAAAATAAGTAAAGTTGTTAAATCGTAAAAGGTTAGAGGGTAAAATCGTAATTATCTAAGGTTATAAGAGTAAATAAAAATTATCAAATAATATCAAGGGTATTTTAGATTTTTTACTGTTATGACACGGTCAAACGTTGACTAACATGAGAGGGTTGAGTGTTAATTAACGATAAAGTTGTTTGAGTGTAGGAAAGCAAACCTTAAAGAGGTTTAGAACTTGTTTGGACTTTAAAAAAACATCTATTTGTAATAAATCTATTAGAAATAAAGATTTTGAAAAAAAAAAAAACAGTTATAATTATTTGGTTGGTAGATTTTTTTTATTTTTTTTTAAAGATTTACTTAAAAAAATAAATCCCCATCAGCTTTTACCTAATAAATAATAATATTAGCATCTCAATTGGTAAGATACCAGTCAAATTAATTGACATATCACAAGTGAAACAATGCTATAACAATTGTCTAACCGACTTAAAAAAGAACACCCAAATGATGTGAAAGATTTACAAAGGCGACTCACAAAATGTGGTGTGACATTTCTAATTGCCAAATTGTCATATGGATAAGGTTATCATTGAATTCATGTTATTTATCTTCTTGAAAATCTAAAGCATGATTTGTTTGTGATCTTCATGGACTGATCATGGTTAATCTTCACTACATGAACAAAATGTATGAATATTTAGAATTTCATTAATTATTTTTCTTAAACTCTTTCAATTTATTTTAAATATAACTAATTATAGAATATAATATAAAAATTATGGTCAAAGTACCAACTTTATTTGAATATTATAATAAAAAAAAGGTATATTGAAAAAAATGAAGAAAAGACTAAAAACAGGCTCATGGACAAATTATGTTTAAACTTTTTTAATATATATATTATGCCTAACTTATTTTGTGACAAGTTAATCATGCTAAACTGGTTTTTGTTCTCGATATATAGATAAACAATTAGTGGAAATCGATATGGAATTTGTTTTGTTTATATATTTAAGATGTTGGAGAAAACCATAAAAAAATAAAATTTAATTAACTGAATTGAATTGATAGCTGGATCCGAATCAATCATTTCCTTCAATTGCAAATTCTGGATACTTCAAATATGTTTTTTATTTACTTTGTTGTTGAAGGGATACTATACAAATGAGTTTCAAATTATACAAATGATTTACAATAATGAGTTTCAAACAACTATTCAATAATGTTTTGAGTAAATATTATTCTTGACTTTGTTGTTGAAGGGATACTATAGTGGTGTAAAAATGGACTGGCTCGGCCTATTAGGGACGGCCTGACCAGTCCATTTCTGGAAACAGGCCTGGTTGGGCCTGGCACGCGACGGTGTCGCGAGAGAAACAGGCCCGGCACGGCACGCCGGCCTGCCTCAGGCGGGCCGTGCCTGCGTGCCGTGCCAGGCCGGCCAGCCTGGCCCTTCTGGAGGGCAGGGAGGGCCAGGCCTAAGGGCCTGGTCCGGCGGGTTAGTTTTTTGGTCCAATTTTTTTTTTCCAAATTACATTTTTTTGGATTTAGGGTATAGGGTTTAGGATTTATAGTTTATGATTAAGGGTTTAGAATTTAAAATGAATGAAGAGAACGAACAATTATTAGGATTTGAAATGAATAAAGAGAACGAACAATTTTTTAATTATTTATTTATTTTTCACTTACGGAATTCAGTAATACATATCTACATGATTGCCTCATTAAAAACCTTACCAAGAAAAACCCAGTGGGATAAAAACTTGGTAAGAGAAAAAGAGTGCAACCGTTTTACAACTTACAAGTAAATAATAAATACATATATAAAAGTATAACCTAGTTCTGGCCCTGGCCACTACCTGAAGGGTCATCAATATATAGATTGTCGAAATTTAGATTAAGTTCTTTATCTACAGTTAGATTTTGTAACCTTTTTTTAGCATGCTCCCAATCCTGAAGGCATGTTAATACCTCCACCATCTCTGGAGACAAACAGCTTCTTCTTGGTTCAAAATGTAATTTAAAAGATTGTAGGGGGACGTTTTTGGTAATTTTTATTTCCTCCAACGGCTAGAAATCAATTCCAGTCGTTGGAGGTTTTTTGAAAAAAAAAAAAAAAAAAAAAAAAATTTGGGCCTAACGGACCAGGGTGTCGGTCCGCCGGGCCGGTCCGACAGGCCTGGCACGCCGGATTGGCGTGCCAGGCGGGCCGGCCTGCCTGGCCTCCTCCCAGCGGCCCGGCACGCGGCCTGACCCTCTTCCTTCACGGGCCGTTCCCAGAACGGCCCGTGAACTTCCTGAGCCGGCCGGCCCATTTTTACACCACTAGGATACTATATTCGAATGTTGTATATTTTCATTTGATATTACGTTTGAAAAAGACAATTGAGACATGTAATTAAAATTATTTGATCATTATAAATGATATTCTATATATCAACAATTAATAAAACTATCCTATATTCATAATCTCTATATTAGTGTGGCTATATTAATTTATATTTGTGATTTAGAATTTTCAACTTAAAACTAGGTCAAGACTCGAGAGAAAATAGGTGATTTATATTTGTTGTTCACTAAGGATAGAGATTAATTTTGAAGCCAAAAATTGATATATTGTGACTCATATATAATTTTTATTTATTTGATTTGTATCGAGGAGGAAAAGGAAATTCCACTTGTAACTAGTCAACTGGATAGGCATTTAACATGACTATTAACCATTGCAGTCCATGTAACTTCATTTTTCTCACAAACAATACTCGGGCGGACTCAATATTTTGCCAAAACTAAACTCGCTATCTGATAAGACATTGAATATATCTCAAATTGAAAATCTAAATTCTTGACAGCGAGTGCACTCATTTCCCTTATTTAGAATCTGTACAAGCACTCATTTCCCTTATTGATTTTTTTTTTAGAATTCTAAAAGACATCAGAAGCAGCCAATGTTGAAAGCAAAGCAATTGATTTGAAAATGATTTATATAATACAGTAACGACTTACTATTTTGGTTTTAGAATTTTGTGTTACTTCTTGCTCTCACTCATCCGCTAGACAACGACAACAAGAATTGTCCAGACGAGGAATAAGGGTATATAACATTTTTTAAAATTTGATTTTGACAACTGTCACCAGTTTAATAGCTATTGTTTTATTAGCATCAAAATACTTTCAATTATTAGCTTACTTTTATTTTTAATTTTTAATTTTCTCTATTTTACTCTTTCCTTCTTCCGGTCTTTTCATAACTCACATAAACTTCTTTTTGAATTTATTTTTTCGTTTTAATTTGTTCTCATTTCGTTGGCAAATTTTAAAACCAAAATCGAAGTCCATCCAGGTTTTTCCTTTGATTTTTTTTTCTCGTAAATTCGAGACTTATTTACAATTTTGAGACTCATTAGATTAAATTCGCGATTTGTTTTTGTCTTCTTCTTCATTGTGATAGAGGTCTGTTCGACCTCCATCAATGGTGAAAGTGACGAGCTGATGACGACACCGGTTGACTCTAGAGATAGTCGGATCTGGAAGATCAGAAGATGCCAGGTTTTTTGGCACCGTCGGTTTTGTCAGATTCACGACGGATCATCACAAATCTAACGATGATGGTTCGACGACGGTTTGGGTTTGATTTCGTTTCTCTTTCCATACAACTAGAAACTGAAAACGAACATTTCGGTTACAACGATTGACACTTCACGAATGTTTTTCCGATGGTTTCATTAGTCAACTCATCAGTTGGTGGCGAAAACTCCTTTGATGGGGCTTTGAGATCCATCAATTGGGTTTTTGAATAAATAAATAAATAATTACTAAAAGAAAAGAATAAGAGAGCAGAGATATTTTTATCTAAGTTTCATCTTTTATTCTATTTAAACTAGAGATATTAATGTTGTGTTATTCGTACATATAGTAAGTAAAAAGTGCTTTATAATTTTTCTTGTCTAGAGCCCTATCATGGTGGCTTAAGAAAAATGAACTAACTAAAGATAATTGTTATTGAAGATGGTCGATGAAACGATGGATGCTTTTGTTGACTTATATATTTTTTGAATGTTTTTTTATGAACTATTATTTCATATATATATGATCGATCCTGGCTACTCAAATTGTAGTTAAAAAAATTGATTTTAAAATGTTGCTTATATAAGATTTTAAATCAAAATAGGTTCATTAATGACTTTAAAAATGACCTATAATAAACATATATATATAAAAAAAATTAAAGACACATCAATGGAAACTCAACCCATAGATAACTTTAAAAATGGCCTACCATATAGGTATAATTTTTATTTTTATTTTTGTAAAAAACGCCCGGTAATGGAAATCCATTTATCGTTTTATAATAACAATATGTTGTGATTTATGTCATAAAGCTTATAATTTGTAAATACTAGAAAAACATAAATAAAACAAATAGTTATTTCATTCAATAAATAAGAGTCATATAATTATATTATATGTACTAAACATCCAAGATTGTTAGCTGTAATCTCAAACTGAATATATGAGTATCATATATAAAAGGTATTCGGTTTGAGACGTGCAATCTAAAGAGTGCGTAGAAAGAAAATAAAACTGGATAATTTATTTATGGATAATCTACGGTTGCTTTGACTTTGCTGCATACACTTGTCAAAATATCTTTTCAATCCAATGACCAACATATAAGGGACTGACATATTTCATATTAGTTTGAATTGACAATATATATATATTTACATAGTGGTTTCACAGTCAGTGCGTACTGGCATAAGTTATATCAGTGCGTTGCATGTGGACCATTGATTATGGAGAAGTTTTGACAAGTACATACACTTTGAGTCAAAGCATGTAAATCTAATGGTGCACATCCAATACACTGATGAATTTATATCAGTTTGCACTGACTTGAAATTATATATATATATATATATATAATTTATCCTTAATCGACGACTCACTTGCAATGCAATGATATAAATACATCAGTGTTACTGGGGTGGGCGAAAATTATTGATATACATAGGAAAAGTCAAGTTTACCTACGAGTAATAACAAAAGGGGACGCGTTTGCAATGTTGAGCAAAAAGTCCATTTAGATACAATTAAGCCTAACATTAAGAGTATTTGAAGAATTTTCCATATTGAAAAACTAATATATACGTGGCGACATCTTAGCAGCCACCTGTACATGTTGGAGAATATCCACCTGAGAAAATCCGATCATCATCCACACACTGACACACACCCTCGTTAACTAAAATCCAAACAAACCCCAACCAAAAAAAAAAAAAACAACTCACACACATCACACGCTCTCTACCAGCACAAATCCCTCCAGATCTCTGCCTTCTTCTCTCCATAGAGAGCTCTGCTACTCTGCTTCGATGGCCACCGTACTCGAGTGCATCGCCGTCCCTCGCGTTTCGGCTTCTCTTACTCATTCGCCGACTAGACTTTCGTCTTCTCCAGTTTCCTCGATCTCTGCTCGCCGGAGACTGCAGGAGTTCAAAGGTCTGAGAACTGCACCGACTCGCTCCGTTGGATTGGTGAGTCAGAAGCAGAGTTCGAGCTCAAAACTCGGTCGCGGTGGACGAATTGTGTGCGAGGCTCAGGAAACCGCCGTTGAAGGTCAGGATCTTATTTCCAATCATCCGTTAATTTGTTAATTATATTTTAATTTTATGATTGGAATTGAATTATTGTTCTCTTTTTCGATTATATTTTTCCTAGTACTAAAAATAAATAAATAAGATATGATTAGAAAACCTGAGGTTTTTTATTTTATATTATTTTTCAACATTTTTTATTATTAATTAAACTTAGGCAGTTTGTTATTCTATGTATGTATAATTATTGTCAACTTTGGATATGACCTTTTTTTCAATTTTAATATTTATAAATAAATTGTATTTAGTAGCAGAGTTTTGATTGAATCATATCATTTTGCTTAAGAAAATAATAATAATAAAAATAAATAAATAAAAAATTGGAACCGGCGGTTCCAGAACCGGAACCGAACCGCCGGTTCCTGGCCGGTTCTTTTAGGAGATGAACCGGAACCAAACCTTTGTCCCCACGGTTCCGGAACCGGTTCCACAATTCCGGTTACGGTTACGGTTCATTTCACACGGTTCGAATGGTCATGTCTAGGCGTAAGCCTCATAACGTTTTTTCATATTTCGCTATTAGGCATACCTCATCACGTTTTTTTAAATAATGATCTTGAGTACTGTAGAATTCGGATAAATTTATTCTGATGGTATATAAGTAGAAAGAGGTATCGTTTTTGACGTAACAAAAATTTAATGCTTTATTAGAATCATGTTGTTGATAATCTAGACTCCATAGTGTAGGTAAAGGTAAATCTATTCAATCTTTGCAGGATTTGTTGTTCGGTAGCTTGATTGATTGATTCATTTTTATTGAGCATTATTTTGAAAAATCAATTCATTGAAATTATCTTAGATTTGTAGTTGTCCTCATGCATTTCGTGGTTTTGAAAAGAAGCTTTTGATTAGGAATTTAGGATAAGTCAATTTATTATTATTTTTTTTTGTTGGAAAATCTGCAGTGCCTGCAGTCACTGATGAATCATGGCAGTCACTTGTTCTGGAATCTGAATTCCCCGTATTGGTTGAATTCTGGGCTCCATGGTGTGGACCCTGCCGAATGATTCACCCTATAATTGATGAGCTGTCGAAGCAATATGCAGGGAAGCTTAAATGCTACAAAGTTAACACTGATGAGAGCCCGTCAATTGCAACTCGATATGGGATCCGAAGCATCCCAACCGTCATAATATTCAAGAACGGTGAGAAGAAAGATGCAGTTATTGGTGCTGTTCCCAAATCCACACTGACCACCAGCATTGAAAAATTGTTGTAGACATGGTAAGTAAAGGAAACCTTTGTTGGAAATGAGTTCTTTGTGGCATTTGTTCTTCTCCTTGTAGTTTCCAGAAGCCTCGTACTTTGCTCTCGCAATAAACAGTTATCTGCCCTTGTATAGTTATTAGATACAAATGTATTTTATGATTCCTTTAGATAAAGTTAGTAACCAATATATTTCTTACTTCTTTTACTGTCTCTTCTAGAAGTTTGTTTATATATATGGATGAATTTAATACACATTGGCGTATTGATCTTTATTTTATCTGTCAAAGGACAAAGGTCCTTGACTCCTTGTTAGTGATTGATTGTTTGGGCTAATTTGGCTAAATTATATCACTAATGCTAGACAACCTAAAAATTTTGTCCTAATTTCAAACCAAATGATATGGCAAGTGGTTTTTTCATTAACCACATCATCTCATGTTGTGTGTAGTGATAACAACTCATTTACCGCATCATTTGAGTTAATTATTTGGGTTGTATAGTATTACACAAATTATATTGTGTTCGCTTCACTAGCTGGAAGGTCTACATGGCTAAAATAAACTGTTGTTGTGTGAATATTTGAATGCGTTTGCTAAACATAGGATTATTTGAATCCATTTTTTCTCTTTGTTATTGGAGTTGTCATCGTTTACAACTCTCTTTACTATGATCTCTTAATGTAGAGCTTGATTTATAAATAACCTTTTTGTCTTTGGTGTCAATTTCTCCCTTTACTACTTGTCATGTTCTTTGTTGGAAAGAGTTAAATATTGAAACCATTCTTGATGTATTTATAATTTCACTCTTGCATGCAACTTCTTGTTTTGGTCATTCTCTGTGTGTGCATGACAGAGAGATAGATGTTTAGGGGTTTGTGTTAGATTAAACATAAATTTTCATTTTCTGTCTGTTGTTGGAATCGTCATTCTTTGTAATTCCCAACCTCTTAATGTAAAACTTATTTTGCTAATCTTTTTTGTTCCACTTTCTCCCTTCAGCACCTGTTGTGCTTCTTTCATTTGAAAGAAAAAAAAAACGCACCCTCAAATAATTACACATGTCTTGGTTTCACTTTTGCATGAATCCTCTTGTTTGAATGGCCAATGAACTAGATTTCAGACATTCATGTTGTTTTGTTTCAACACTGCAATGTCAATATTTTAAGCGTGGCACCTTTCAAAGGCGCAAGATGGTTCACATTTTGTGGGTTCAGGAGTAATATGATGCTGATCAATATGTGATCTATAATTTGGTGGTGTGATTCATTTTCACGTCTCCATTTCTTTGTAAGTATTTGTATATGGCTGGATAGGGATATAGAATTGGGATGTCGAATCTCAAAACCTTTTCATCATTTAGGTGAAATTCATTTGAGTTATGTTTGATGATTGTGGTAACTTGACACACTTTGGTTATGAAGTGGGCAATGCAGATGATCCGAGCAGCACCAGAGTTTCTCTTAATAAGTATGTTCTATATGTTAGCTTGAGGTTGGTCATGACTCGTGAGAATATTCTCTTTCTAAAGAGTATGTGGAAGTTTGAGGTACATGTTTTTTTTTTCCTCTCCATGTTTTTTCATCAGCAAATTAGGAACACTGCAGTAGTTAATTATTACAGTATAAAATTCTTGTTACGCAAGATAAGATGTGTCATTTTTTTTGTATGAACTATTTGGTAGATCTTTTAATTCATTGTTCTTTCAACTCAGACATGGATGTGCCTATGTCAGCTTTTTTTTTTAAACCTTTCGGTGTTCTCATCCTACGATCTTTGGAAAATTAGGAAACTAAAGGCCATATTGGAAAATTAGGAAACTATGGGCATATGGCCTTTGTCCATGTAGGAACCCATGAGGGGATTTGAACCCCGTAACCTGTGAGAGAACCACTGACCTGATCATTCTGCCAACTCTTCATGGATGCTCAATTAGAGGTTATACACAATTACAACTAGATGTATAGGACCCAGGTTATTGTGTCTATGTACAGAGTTTTATAATTGTAAATACACGCACATGTAATCAGACGTTATGGAGCTTCATCTTTTGCTAGAGAAGTGATTTTAAATTCCATTTCTAGGATAAAATTTGCTTGTCGAATTAAGTTGATACTTGATAGTAGTATAGAATTTGTGTCATTTGACTCATTTCCTTGCACGGCTTGGTGATGCGTACTTTTGTAGAAATTTTATCTTGGGAAAAAGAGTTTGACACCATTGCTATCAATGCCCACCTATATTTCATTTGAGCATCCATATCTCTGGCCAATGCCTTTGAAATTTTCAACAATTTTGATCAACCATAGCTGGTTGTCAAAACAATGCTCCATTTCTACTATTTTTGGAGTGAAACGAGTCCACCACCCATGTATTTGATATGGGTTTTAGTAAATTTGTATAATAATAAAATTGAAAGTATATATAAAAAAGGCTAATCAATGGTGTAGATACAATATTAAAATCACTTGTTAGTGAAAAGATAACGGAGATATATACGTTTTAATTGTAATCTAGAAACTATTTGAATTGGTTGCATTTGACACAAAACGGGTCAGGTGTTGTTAAAATTGTCGAGATCAATAGGGAGATTTATTTCCAAACAATTTTGTATGAAAGTTTTTCACGTATACTTGTAAAATATATATCCAAATCTCTCGCCACTAATGTAGGAGAGATGTACACCCCGTCTGAGTTAAGAGTTAGGAGGGAATGTACATGGGACGTTAGGCGTTGATGCATGGTAATGGAGTTTTTTTTCTTTTCCTTTCCTTTGAATTCGATGATATAATTATGCAACTAAACTATAATAAAACATATAACCTGAAAATCCCAATCTAGAAAAGGATTTGTCCGCCAGAGATCACTTGCATGTTAAAGATCTTACTAAGGTTTCACTTAGATTCTTAATAGAATTTGTGGAAGTAGTGTCTAGTAATAGGAACAAAAAGATGATTAGTGGATAAAATACTAACAAGAGTTTAGTTAACTTTTATGTTCAAAGGGTTAACATGTATTATTGGTTGAAATTTATTTATATATTTATTTATTTTAAATATAAAATATTATGGGAAAAAGAAAATTAGTGGAAGGTCCATAAATATCGAACTTTTTATTTTTACCTCTTAAACATAATGATATTGTTGGCACAAAATTGAAAGATAATATGAATGCAAAGGCTTATCTGATTTTGACCCTTATTTTCAGGCATATATGGATAAGATAAAAAATGGACAGATATGATCATCATCTTTAAAGCACCTTTATGGTCTTCTTTTACATTTGCAGCTCCGCAAGTTACTCGACTAGACAATTTTCCGCATATTTCTCAATGATTCATTACCTCTGTGCTCTGCCTCTGGTGTTCCCTGTTATTAAATAATACATTCAACAGAGAGATTATTCCTTAAAAAAAAAAAATCTGTCTCCATATTGATCATCCATATAAAAAAATCACTTCGATTTTGATGATTTAGGTAAATACAATAAATCTTTTGTTGCTAAAGAAATGTGTTGTAATTCATTGTAAAAGGATGTTGTAAATAATATTGTCATGGAAAAACGTTTTGCTGTAGATTAAAACGTTGCAAAAAAAAAAAAAAACTCACAACTTTTAATATTTATCACAGATTTGTATCTATTACCAAAAATAAAAATAAAAAATGGCCATGTATAACATTTTATTGTTGACGGACGATTAAGGATAAAATTGTTGTTTATTGAAATCTAGTAAGTGTATTTATTTGCATCCCTCTTAATATGGGATCTTGTTCTTAAATTAATCTGAAGTATGTCAAAATGTTGCTGTCATGACAGATATCTAGAAGGATATTTAATAATTTGGCATGAGAAAAATATTATATCTTGAAAAAATAGTTATAATTTTGAACAACCCACCCTAACTGATATGATTTTATAATCTGTTGAAAAAAGTGCATGGATAGATCATTCTTCTTTATTTAATTTAAATTGAATAAATATTAACATTATTTATTCATAAATTGTTTTGTCTCAACAATCTCCATGGTCAAAGACGGCTAGATATAGCCTAAGGAGGAATCTCCGGCACCGCCCTCTTCCTCCACGATGGAGGAGGCAACACCTTGACCTATGAGTCTATGACTATGAGGATAGAGGTGGTGTTGTAAGAAATGGCACACACATGCGAATCTAAATCTCTAATAATTAAAAAAGATAGAAAAAAAAAAGAAATATAGAACAAAAAAAAATCTTACGTGGTTCAATAAAAATTTATGTCTACATAGTGTATTCATATTCAAATCCACTGTCACAATCGATTGCAATCACTAAATATATGAAAACATTAATTAATCACTAAATATATGAAAACATTAATTAATACGAAAGTACTAGGGAAGATCAAAACCCTAAAAGAAATAAATTTCTTGCCTCACAAGATTTGTTGATTCGCATCAAAATCAACGTAATACCTCTGATGTTTGCCGCTCATTGTGCCGCGGTCTTCATCAAAATAAACCTATGTGAATTTATGTGGTTGGTGTACCACACTCCATGCTGCGGTTTTCTTCCTTGGTATTTCTTCTAGGCTTCACAAACCCAACAGGTGGGGTTTGTATTTTAATATTTCGATTTTTTTAATTGTAATTTATATAAATAATTATTACGATAATATATTCTAGATTCGAGACACTTCTCTTTTCATTGTATGATTTAGTAGGGTATATATAAACACACAAAACAACTCATATAATGTATCTAAACTCAACATATGAAATCTTACAATACACTAAGGGGTGTATTGAATTAGAATTTTTGAGGACATTTAAAGATTTTATAAATTCAGATGTATTTAATTCAGACATTTAAAGACTTTAAAAGAGTCTATATTAATCCAGTGGTATTTAATTCAGATTTTTATGAACTTTTAAAGAATCATTCCACTTCCGGGTGTATTGAATTGAGACTTTAAAAATATCTACACAAGTGAAGGTGTATTCAATAGGACAGATTTTAAAGGATTTTCTTAAGTCATGGATTTTGGTGGAATGATGAGAATTATAAATATCAAAGGCCATAATAAATCCAGCCTTCTCCTCACGAATTTTGAGTTTTTCCTATTGATAAGGTTCGTTACTTCTATTTTCCTTTGTTTATCTCTTTCATGGTTGAACTTCTAGAAAATGCTAAGTTTTGATTCTTGATATGCTTAACTTGATGAAAGTAGAGACCATGATGATGATGATGATGATTTATAGCTTATTCAATTGATAATCGCGGTTATTAGTTTTTTATGTGTTTTTGAAATATACAACTGGAACCCTTCTATTTTGACAAATTACCAGAATTTATAAATTTATTTGGGTGGGTTCTTCTATCTAGAAACTTGTGAAAAATTATATATAGGAAAAATATTATGTCTACTGTTATTCATCAAAATTTCATGATTTTTAAATTAGTATAAAAATTATTATAATTTTTAGAGTGAACAAAGGTCAATATTCATTTCTGCTTTACAGATTCAGAAAACAAGAAAAGAATGAATGTTTTCATATACAAATGACCATGGATTAAGTTGATAATTTTACTATAGCATGTCCTATATGTCTAGATTATCCATGTCCAATTTTGAAAGATTTGAAGCTGTAGAGAATAAGTTTAAAATCGTGAATCAAATAATGATCAGTTGTGACAATGTTTAGGGTTAAGGTTATGCTTTTTTTTTCAATATTTTATGTATAGCTTTGCTTGGTTATTCGATTAGTTAATTATTGTTTGTTTTTATGATTAGTTGAATAACGATGAGAATCGATGAGTTATGAATGTTGAGTATTTTCCTTTTAATTTTGCTTTCAAAATTGTTATAAACTATATCACTCTCTTTCATTTGTGATTGACTTTAGTAATTGAGTGAAAATTATTGTTATCGGTTTCTTTTTGGGTGTGCAATGTTTATTCGTGCGTGAAGTTTTATGTATTCATATGTTATTTTTTTAGGTTTATCATGAAAGTTAAGATCGTTATGAAAATTGGGCTTTGAAATGGTTCAATGGAGCATCTCTTCGGCTGACTGATTGAGTCATATGCTGGTATAGTTCATCCATTTATAATAGAAATATGAGATAACAAATCCATGAAAATATAAGACAGATATTTAAATAAATCTATAAAATTTTGAGATAGATCTCCAAACAAATCAATGAAAGTTCATGTTTTTATAAAAGTTTGTAGAAATCCATAAAAATATGTCACTTAAAAATTTCCTCAAGATTTCTAATTGAATACACCCACAGTCAATTGTAAGTAGTTGTAAATAATTATTTAATCAATACAAACAATGTTTTTAAAACAAAAATCAATACAGACGATATACATCTCCTTTTGCTATGTAATTTATAATACGATTTCAACGATATTAGCACACCGAAAACAACTTGAATCATGTTCTAAATTCGACGCATGAAATTTTACGATATACTTTAGTCTATAATAAGTAGTTGCAAATAATTATTTAATTAACACAAACGATGTTTCTTTAAAAAAATCAGTACAAACTATATACGTCTCCTTTTGTTATATAATTTATAGTATGATTTCAACGGTATTAACAAACCAAAAAGGACTTGAATCATGTTCTAAATTCGACGCATGAAATCTTAGAATACACTTTAGTCTATAATAAGTAGTTGCAAATAATTATTTAATCAACACAGACAATGTTCCTTAAAGACAACTAGATATAGCATAAGGAGAAATCTCCGGCACCGCCTTCTTACTCTGTGATGGAGGAGGTAACACCTTAACCTATGAGTCTATGACTATGAGGATTGCAACCTTCACATAGGTGGTGTTGTAATAAACCGTACACACAAATCTAAATCGATGATAATTAAGAAAGTAAGAAAGTAAGAAAATAAAAATCTTACGTGGTACATCCACAAAGTGTACCTGTATTCAAATCCACAATGAGAGTTTATTACAATCTCTAAACATATGGGAACATTAATTAGTATTTATACAAAAGCATAGGACAGACCAAAACCCTAAAAGGAATAAGTTTCTTTCCGTACAAGATTTCCTAGTCTGGTCAAAATCAACGTCATATCGGTCATGTAAACCTCTGTGATGCGCCGCTCAAAATAATCCGGTACATTTCTTCTTTCTCTTGTCATGGTTTGTACCGCGTAATATCTCTGATGTTTGCCACTCCTTGTGCTGCGGTATACATACCGCACTTTGTGCAACGGTCTTCTTCGAACGAAACCTCTGTAAAGTTCCGTGCCTGGTGTACCGCACTCCATGCTGTGGTTTTCTTCGTTTGGCAGTTCTTTCAGACTTCACAAACCCAACATGCGGAGCTAGTATTTTAATATTTCGATTTTTTTAATTGTAATTTTATAAAAATAATTATTAGAGCAATATAATCTTGATTCGAGACACTTCTGTTTTCATTGTATGATTTAGTAGGGTATATATAAACACACCAAACAACTCATATGAAATCTTACGATACACTTATAATAAGTAGTTGCAAATAATTATTTAATTAATACAAACAATATTTCTTAAAAAAAAAATCAATACAAACGATATACGTCTCCTTTTGTTATATAATTTATAATACGATTTCAACGGTATTAAAACGCCAAAAACGACTTGAATTATGTTCTAAATTTGACGTATGAAATCTTACGATAGACTTTAGTCTATAATAAGTAGATGCAAATAATTATTTTATTAACACAAATGATGTTTCTTAAAAAAAAAAACAATACAAACCATGTACGTCTCCTTTTGTTATATAATTTATATTATGATTTCAACAATATTAACATACTAAAAACGACTTGAAGCATGTTCTAAATTCGACGCTTGAATTCTTACGATACAGTCTATAATAAGTAGTTGCAAATCATTATTTAATCAACACAGATAATGTTCCTTAAAAAAAATCAAAACATGAAACGATATACGTCTCTTTTTGTTAAATAATTTATAGTATGATTTCAACGGTATAAATACGACTTAAATCATGTACTAAATCCGACACATGAAATCTTAGGATATACTTTAGTCTATAATAAGTAGTTGCAAATAATTATTTAATCAACACAAACAATGCTCCTTAAAAAAAAAATCAATACAATACATCTTCTTTTGTTATACAATTTATAATATGATTTCAACATTTAAATCATGAACTAAATTCAAGCGTACGAAATCTTACTATATATTTTAGTTTATATTTTATAATAAGTAGTTGTAAATAATAATTATATCAATATATACAATCAATACACATCTCTTTTTGTTGTATAATTATAGTACGGTATCAACCTTATAAACCCACCAAACAATTCACATAATGTATCTAAATTCGAAACATGAAATCTTACAATACGCCTTAGTTTATTAGCCATGCAACTCGGTAGTAAGATGCATATATTATTTTGCTTTGCAAAAAGGTGAGTGTGGACTGTGGAGAGACATTTATTTTAAATTGTAAGAGTACATAGCTATTAAACTGCAATATATTTTTTTTCTTCAAAACAAAAAACTAGTACAGTTGAGGTGTCTTTATCAGATGCAACATACTTTTGTCACAAAAATGTAATCAAAAGAATAAATATTTTTGTTAACAAAAAAAAAAAAAAAAAAAAAAACTTTTCAAACCCCAAGTAACCACCTAACATGAAATTGAAAATAAAATAATAAGACACAAGGAACACGATCACAAGGTTGCTTCCATATTGAAACCCTTTGAATACAATTAAGCTACCTAGTTTTGACTTGTTTCAACAATGTACCTGACCCCACTCACTTTTTATCTCAATCCAACATACCATGTGTCCACGTGGAAAGGAAATTCGCTAATTAGCTCTCTTTAGTACATTGACATGAACCCATTCACAGGGGCGGAATTAGAATTACGGACTTAGAGAGGGATCAAGTGATAAAAAACTTAAAATAATGGTAAAAGCATATAAAATTCATATATATATATATTTTTTGAGTGGGTCAGACTTGGGGGTGTCAAGCCTTCATAGGGTCCACTCCTGCCTCCGGTCCCTTCTTCTAGATGTTGGAAAAAAACTCAAAACCATTTGCATCCTCTAGCCTTATACAACACTCCGGATCTCATTTTATCTTTATTGGTGTGATTTTTTCCTGATCTAAATCAGTTTAAGATAATATTGTCTGCGTTATTTTTTCTATCAGTGTGTATCGATGAATTATATAAAGATATTGAATGTGTGTTATTTATTTATAAAAGAATTTTGATAAATATATACATGTTAAATCAAATTTTATAAAATGAGTGGTTTCCTTATATAATTCTATCGGTACATACTAATGTGAAAATTTCGGTATTATACGTTTAAACATGATAAAAGTAAAATAAATCTAACAGTTGATTACTATATCATTAAATCAGTATAATTCAGATAAAATATTAGATTAATAAAGCATCCAAATTTCACATAAACTATTTCTGAATCATCCTGTTCCAGTCTCACGCTACGTGTATAGACCAGTGGCTTCGTGAGTCCTTCCTTCCCTTTCTTGCATAACAAGGTTGTGAGGGTCCAGATAATGATCTAGTGATGTACTTGATCTAGACAGCAGAATAACGAAATTAGGATCCGACGGCCAGGATTTGATCAGGAACTGGATTTGTCATTTGTGGGTCAAAACTAATTCTATTCCAACTCAAGAGACAGTCAAGACGCAAGAGATATCTTTGCTGTCACATTCCTCTAGATGGTCTTCGACTACGTTGATTTGTGATCATTTAATTTTGTTGATTCTTTTTTGTCTAGGTCAGGTTAAAACTGTTGAACTTCGAGAGATTTTATCTCTATTCATTTTCTATAATTGTTTCTACAAAGAATATTTTAATTTGATTACTCGTTAATTCTTAATAACCTTTGATCAGATTTTTTTTTTTGTATTTTAAAAATCACAATAGTATCGAAATTAGGTGAAAACTACTTTACTACTAGCTGACAAATAGCAAAAAAATTCATATCAAATGAATTTCTTATTAAATATTTGTAAAAATGAATCAACTTAAAAATTTGAATTAAAATACAGATCACCTCTTAATAGAGTTGTTATTACACCATATTTTCATGATGTTTAAATCTTACTATACCAATTTACAAGTATGTGTGGAGACTTTTCTCCCCAGTTAATAAGAGTAGTCATCTCTTATTATATGAGTAGATATCCGAATTGCATATATATTGGTTAATCTCGGTATAGTCCCGACAATCCTATTGTAATAACATTTGTAATATTTCAATTTCCTTTTTATTTAAAATGAATGATAAGAAATGAAAGTTAGAATAAGAAAAAATGGAACATTTTTACTTTATTTTTTAAAATCTTCAAATAGGTTTTTATTTTTTATATACTACATGACAAGTGGTTTCTCAAACCTAGATATTATCGGATTATATTATTTTTTAGTTTTGTAGTATAGCAGTGTATTAGTATGTGATTGTTAAAATTATTACATTTTTTTAATAATAAAGAAAGTAGTGCGGTATTTTATCATAGCTAATTACTCAATCGGTTATTTAAGAAAGCATTAATTATATCCTTCTCTTATTAAAAAAGAAGAAGAAGATAAAGTGAGAAAAATATCTAAATTCCATATATATATATGTAATTAGAAAGGACAATCAATAGGGTATGGAAATGAATTGTCATATCCATGTTATATTTTATCCGCATTCCATTTTAATAATTTTTAAAATGGTAAGATTAAATCAATTTAAAAGAAATATAAATAAGAAAAACTAAGAGTTATATATAGACATGTAAGCGGTTCGGTTCAAACCGCTGACATGTACTGTAACCGAACCGTCGAAAATCGAAACCGAGCCATTTTTGAAGGTTCGAAACCAGAACCGTGTACAGTAGCGGTTCCGATTCCGGTTCTTGATTTGTTCGAACCGGACGGTTCCAATAAATCAGCTTTTTTTTTTTTTTACTGAACCGTCAGTAGCCCAAAAAAAAAAAAACGGACCGTCGGAATCGTCGGAACCGACGGTTCCAAAACCGAAACCGGCGACAAGTCTAGTTATATATGGACAATGGAGTAGAACTAGGAAATGCAAAAATAGGATTATTATTTATACTATATGGAATTTTTTTTACGGGTATGAAATTTTCACACTCATATATATAATACATCTATCACTTTTACAATATCTATATCAATTGATCACTGATAAATGTTCACGGATAAAATTGTAATTTCTACTTAAAACAATCTGTCATCTTAATATTTATGTGTTATATTAACTTATATAAATTTTGTATTTAGCTATTATATGAGAAACAAATTAGACACAAGTCATGAGCATGACAAGAATACAAAGTAATTCTTAATGTGATCAAGTTAATTTTATATACACACTTAATTAAACGGGTTGCACTCGGATTGGCACAAACATAATTGCTGTGAGGCAATTTTTAATACGACATTTGATACAAATTTAACCTTAAAGTTATATACAATAATATGTATCAAATTTAACCTTAAAGTTATATACAATAATATTATATATTTTTATATATATATATAATTAAATCGGTGACACACACAATAGGTGGAAAAAAAAAAGCAAGAAAACAAAAATAGACTACGTCATCTCGTAACAGAGTTGATAATGTATCTCATTTTTATATAAGTGGTGAGAGATTCAAATCCTACTATATATATTTTATAAGTATGGTTTTTTTATTTATGAAAGTAGATATTCAGACCGTACAACTATTGTTTGATCTCGATAAGTTCCAATAGATCCGACAATCTATACAACTATTATTTGATCTCGACAGGTCCTAATAGATCCGACAGTTTTATTGTTTGATCTCAATATTATTTAAAGAGTAATATTAAACATCCTAATCTTTTTCATAACTTAAGGTGTTAACATCACATCATACCATATAATCTAATTATTTATAAAATATTAATAACTTACGTATTATATCATTCCAGACAAAAAAGAGTCTGGTACGAGTCTTATAATCATTCTCGTAAATTGTATAACCAAAAAAAAAACAAAAGTCGGTCCATGCTGGTACAAGAATCAAGATGTCAATGAATGCGTACGCGTTTGTATAATTAATAATTTACGAATTTGATTTGATATTAAATACCAAAACCGACGAATACAACTGTATATATATAAAACAATTGTCGCCCATGGAAACCAAAAATATTTCCATTTTCCTTCCATTTTAAGTTTTAACATACAAATATACAAATACGTTGTTTGTTTAAATTGTTCTCTTCCGCAATTCACTCTCTGCCCTTCGCACTTCATATTTTTATCTGTCTCTCCTCTCGATTTTCCTCATTTTCAGCCCCGTTTCAATCGATCTTATTCAATTTTTATCGGTATGTGATTCTTCTCTCGCTCTCTTCTCTGTTTCTCTTTCTGGTTATTGCCTGATTTTCATGTTTCATCGGTAAAGATTTTGTCTTGCTGTATTTTGTTTTGGGGTTCTGTATTGGGTTGAAGAATGAATGACCTTTTCTCCTTTTCACAATATTGATGAATTTTTTTGGGTTTTGTTGTTGTGGTTGTTGCTGTGTTTTCTGTTTTCTTTTTTTTTTCTTTTTTCTTTTTTTGTGTTTTTGTTTTTATGATGGATGATTGAATGAATGATACAATGATTTTGCTTAATTTCCTTAAAGTTTGGATCTTTTTGGGCTTACATGTTGATTTTGCTCTAATGATTAATGGGTGAGATCAGGATGTTCTCTGTTTGGTTGCTGAGAAAATTTTGAGGGTGAAAAGGGAAGTTTAAGGTTTTTATATCTTAATGTGAATGTCATTTTGGTTTAAAAGAAGAAATTGGCCAAATCTATTGCTAAAAATACAGTCAGATTCATGGAGGACTTAAATTTTGGTTCCATAATGTTGCATTCTCCTCATGGATACATACATACATACATATACATATACATACACACACACACACACAAGTTTCGTGTTTGTGTTTTGATCAAGAATTACATATATGTTTAGCATGACAAATGATATTTTTAGAGTTCTGGTTACTGATTTTGCATGACACACACACACACACACAAGTTTCGTGTTTGTGTTTTGATCAAGAATTACATATATGTTTCTATTGATAGAATGGTCTGGTTTGATTTTATGCTATGGTCCAAGTATCATAGTTGAAGATCCTTCAATTTACTTACCTTTGTTTTCGAGTAAAATGCCATTGAAGTCTAGCATGACAAATGATATTTTTAGAGTTCTGGTTACTAATTTTGCATGAGAATTATATATTTGTTATGGCTTAACATTGTAGATTGATTCCAATGAAAAATCGCTGCCTTGCAATTTGGTATCATTTGGCTTTCATTTGGGAGATCACCAATGGTAGCTCATGTTTTCCCCTTGTTTCTTACAATTGTTACTTGCCTTTTAGTTTTATGTATTAATCGTGAAACTTTTGTGCATGTTAGTTCGTGAAACATTTGAAGTGCAAATGAAACAATGGTCCTCTGAATTCTGATCTTAGTGATACTAGATAAAGGTGAATGTAGATAGCTTTAGCGGTCCATTTAATTATGTTGCTGAGATTCTAATTATCTTTTTTTTTATTCTTTATATGATAACGAGTAGGGCCTAGTTCGTTGTTCATATCATCTATAATTGGTCGGTAGAGGAGCCCTCGCCCGTTGTACTGCTTGATCTTTTTGTTATAGCCAATCTAGAAAATTGACATCCCTTAATCCTATTTTTGATATGCTCGCTTCCTATAACAACTGATCTAGCTTAATGTTGATCTTTATTCTTTCCGTTTCATAGTTTTTTGATTGTATGGATGCTTAGAGAATCTTTGATTTACATCTCCATTTTAGGATTGTGATTGCTTGCTTGGTTGACCACTTGACCTTGATTATAAAAGACATTTTCTTAAAGGTTAAGCATGTAACATCATTTCTTGTATGCTTTATGAATTGTTTGCTTGTGTGATTTATTTATATGTAAGATTCTTTCTAGCCGCTGACATAGTATACATAGTATAGATGCCTTTGTCTTTTGGGGGTGTGTGTATTCAATGCATTTTTCATACTTTATATCGATAAGCTCTTTGCATATTTTAGATGCATAAATGCTAAGAAAATTTCCTGTGTGTAACAGACATATATGGCTATGGAACAGAACTACATTGAGCGTGAGGCACGCTGTGAAACTGATGAAGAAGTTGTGCTCAAGCAGAAATGGGATACTATCTCAGCACCTACAAAAGTCTCAGATAAGGACAGCAGCTGCTTTGAGTGTAACATATGCTTAGACTCGGCAAATGATCCCGTGGTCACCCTCTGTGGTCACTTGTACTGCTGGCCTTGCATATATGAGTGGCTCCATATCAAAACTTCTTCCCTTAATGCAGGTGAACAGCCGCAGAACTGCCCTGTCTGTAAGGCTAAAATTTCTGTCTCTTCATTGGTCCCGCTCTATGGCCATGGAACATCCACTTCTGAATCCAAATCCAAGAAACCTAATTCGGGTGTGGTTGTCCCTTCTAGACCAACTCCTTCTCTAAACACATCCACTACGACCTCCTCCATGCATCCAACCCAGCAACTTCATCCAGATTTCTTACAGTCGCAGTCACGGGCATTTCCTAACCAACTATACTTCCCTCACCATTACGGTGGTTATGCAGCCATAGTGTCTTCTAGTCTTGGTGGTATGGCGACTGCTAGTTTTATTAATCCAATGATGGAGATGTTTGGAGGGATGGCCTTGACAAGGGTTTTTGGGAGTTCGGATACGAGTTTGTTCACGTATCCTTATTCTCAACCTCTGACTGTGAGTAGCAATCCCAGGATTAGAAGGCAGGAGGTGGAGGTCGACAAGTCTCTTAACAGAGTATCACTCTTTCTTTTCTGTTGCTTCATCCTGTGCCTTCTATTGTTCTGATCATATCATAGTAGCTTTGATTCTTTATATAATTTGTAAATTTTGCGAGTTTGCGCCATGAACCACAGTATATAGGGATAGATATATATGCTAGAAGTTTTGTTGAAAACTCACCTGTGGAACGAACTTATGTTGGCTATTATCAGTTGTACATAATGTCATTATTTAAGTTGTAATTATGGTTAGGACTGTGTGAACTATGGTTCTTATGTCTATCATACTTTGTTTTTCGTTTGTTTTTTCTGAAATTGACACAAGTCGGCCACAACTGGTGTGGTCCAGATAACTATTCTCATGGCAGGGAGAGGTCTTCTTGCACTCAGTATTTGTAGGACCCCCCTTAATCAAGAGTTGATGTGAATCTATAATATGCTATGTTAATAATGTCGGTTTTACCCATTTCGCTCTGTGACTTTTGAAATGCAATGGTTCAACCTATCATTCTCATGTATTCTGTTATTTTTCAATTTTAAGCTACTTTGGATGATATTTTGCTTCCATTAACTATGTCCATTCTTGTTTTTTTTTTTTTTGGTTGCATTGCTTATATTTTGTCTTCCATGACATCCATATGTAGTTTGTTCAACTAGATGTAACCTTGGAAGCTTGTAATTTGTTCAATTCTCGTAGGCAGTTTTTTTTCTTCTTGTGTTTACCTCATTCAATGGTCTCTCAACTTTCATTTGTGTTTATGCACCTAGCTTCAAACTTTAGAGGAATCATCTAGATATTTGGTTTCCGTGGTTTTATAGTTTATTTTATTACTAGGAGTAAGAAATCAACTCAACTCGTTCTGGATTTAAATAATTTTTTTTTGTAAATATTCAACGAAATTGGTAATATTATAATTTCATTTGTGCGGTGTAAAGAGCCTATTATTGGACAATTTTATGATAATTTCATTTGTGTGCGTATCATTGAGTGAATAACATCTCGTCAAGATATCAGTTTTATTATGTTAAACTCTGACGTGGTTTGAGTTTAACAAATGTTTAGTCTATTCACAAAGGTCTAGAGTTAAAAGAAAAAGTTGGTGGATATTTCGATTTCTTTTTGAAAATGTTTTTCTATTTTCTTTTAAGAGTTGTTTGTTGACATATTTTCGAAAGTTGTTTCTGAAAATGAAAAGTCTAAAACAACGATTTATTTATTTGTTTTCAATGCTTTTATAAACGGTTTTCAAAACAAATTACTAACTTTCATTCGAATCACAACTTTTCAAAATTTTCAAAATAATACCAAGGAATTTATACTTCAATTTTAGAAAATTACTTTTAACATGTAATACAAAAAAAAAAAAAATGGTTTGCATTTTTAAAACATTATTTCCATTTTTAATAATATTATTTAATAATACTATTTTAAAAACGATATGAAGTACATCCTTATTCTGACATGCTAACAATCAAAGCTGGGGTTTTAATTGAGCTATCAATAATCTTATTCTTTGTCCGGTTACATTCAGTCTGCTCCATCGAGTTATCCCTACTAGGCGGCAGCCCCATCACGATGAGCAACAGAGCAAGGGCTCGAAATTAAAATCACAATGGTAGCCGGTGGCCCGATCGACCTGTTAAAACTTTTGATTTCCACATTCCATATTCATGATTATGCTATTTTAAACAGCAATCGCAAAAACCATAAATTTAAAGGTTCGCATATGAACTTTTGATCGTCCTACTAGCTTTTTAGACACAAGAGCCTCAAATGCACAGCAGATCCTATTGAAATTGAGTAGATCCTCCACACTGTTTAGATTTTCAAACATATAAATATAAAATGTAAGATAATGAATCATATGTGAGTTGAATATCCAATACCAATATTAGAAAACAAAACATAATTTTTTCAATGATCATCACGACATCACCTGCCAACAACCATAGCTAGGGTTTTGATATAGCTATGTTAGTGTTTGTTTGGTCTAGTTTTCTACTATCCAAAAAGATCTATAAACGTTTATTTAAGTATTTTATAGTTGTTTGATTGGACTTTTGAGATTGTCTATATTAAATTGAGTATAAACCTCTATTACGCAAACCAATTTTTTTTTCAAAAACTCTATTTTTAATAGATTTATCACAAGTAAATCTTTTACCAATAAATGTTTTTTAAAAGTCCAACCTAACAAACTCTTAATGTATAATCTCATCTCTGGTCGGGTTAGGGCCGTCAACTTGTCCATCTATCACAACGAGCGAATATTTCCTTGGCATAGGGTATGCAGTTGACACGAGTTGCGGTGGGAACAACCCGTTTGAGATTTGCTGATGGAGGAAAAGGTTGAAGAGGAGAGAGAGATGGAGATGGTTTGTTAGGAAGTGGAGAGAGAGAGGGACTTCAAGGCTTTTGTGGCATTGTGTTTTGACTTTTGAGGAAGAGAGGTGGGTCACCATTATTAATTTGTATAAAACCTATAAGGGAAGAAGAAGACCGATGAAATGTTTATGAGTAAGGTTTTAGAGAAAATGTTGAATGAGAAGGTCTGATGATCACCTTCATATCACTTGTGTGCACCACCACGGCACCACCCAATTAAAAACATCATTTGATAAAAAGAATAGATATTCATCGGATGACAGGAAAATGAAATTTAAAGACCGGTCTTTTTTTTTTCTTTTTACATATACATACACCATCTACGTTGAGTCGGTGATTCAAACTTGGAATATTAACATTTAACAAGCTGAATAGCACCCTTGACAACCAAGTCTCATTTTATAGTTTTTGATTCGGTGCCACGGTTTTATTGTGTAATATGTTAATATGTGAATTTGCCAGTTAACAGGCTTGAGAATTTTCTTGTTACTCCTTAACGTGGATTGTGGAGTTTAATTAACCTGTTCCGTAGACTTATTTCGAAACATGGAAACATGAAAATGTAGCAAGTGAAGTTGCCGTCATGCAGCACAACCCAATATGGTTTGCTGATAAAGTGCTTATTCATCTTGATAATATTTCAGATTCAAGATATAGATAATATTTCAGGTTCGGGTCATTGTGTGGCATAAAATATATAATTTATTTCTATCTGTACTTTAAAAATTATAGTCATCCTTTAGAAGGATATGATTTTCAGTTAATAATAATTATACTTTTATCATATAATTAAAGTAATATAATCATCTGTTTATAAAAAGATTAAAGTCTTATAAGTTAATTTACCTGTTTGAACTTTGAAGGTATAACTTTATGATTTGTCGGTGATAAATCCTTGTCATGCTTCACTGACAACGTACACGCATTTTTTCTCTACCTCATTCAATGGTCTCTTCAGACAACTGGATATTCTTCCAATATGCACAGCCCATCAAACATTGCAAGGAACCATCTATTTGGTTTTCATGAAATCAAAGATGACTGGCTTAAATGACATACAAATTTTAGTAAACAATGAAAATATTACTATTATTTATCTTGGATGACAGTACTCTCGGTTAATATCTGTTGTGGGAACCTTCTTCAATTAACGTGAGCCGCACGCTGAGTCTAATGAGACGGGTGCCATTGATTTTACTAGGTCTCAATAGATCCTTGATACCATTGATGCAAAAAAAGAAGAAGACAGGTTTGGGTTAGTTTACATCCAAAATTATTTGTTTAATAAAGCTTATTTATCTTTGTTGGAATCAATTCACCTCTCTAATCGTTAATCTCTAATTAATTATTTTTTATTTTTCATAACTGTTGTAGCCATCATCAATTATCAAACCTCCAGTTCAATTTCTTTCTATTTATTGTTTGAAATTTTATTTAATCAGTACTATATGTCCTTAATAAGAACCTTCCTTTTCTAAAATAATTAATCTTTAAATTATATATAAGGCAGCATGCAACCTGTTACAAATTCTTTTGCTTCCTGAAAAAGGAACAGCAAAAATATTGTGTAACATGGGATTTTATTATTTTTTGATCAAAGTCTTTGTTTTCGCCTCCCATTATCATAATCTGCAGATCCCAATTGCATTATTATTATTTTTCAACATTAATATATTAATATTGTGATGAATCTGATGATGATGATAAATTTCATGGGTATTCTTATTCGTTTATAATCTGTTTAATTAGTCATTTCATATTGGTTAATTATATTGCTGAAATAAACTTGATTCCCTGGATATTTTCATGTGCACTTTTTTTTTTTAACTGCATTGGTGGATTTTAAGAGTGTAAGATTATGTAATTGAGAAATATAACTACTATAATCAAAGTGGTCCAGTACTTTCCTTCACTTCTGAGAGATATCCAAGTCTCACATTTGCTTATTAAAGCCTAAAACGTGAGGAGATCGGTCTTTCATTTGTAGTGAGAGTTTGTATTCCATACCATACTTATAACGATTGATCTTGTTAGATCTTATTAGACTTATAACCTGGTTAATATAACCGTTTATGTTAATCTAATTTCTTATGTGCTGATAATTTATTGAACATCATCCAAAATCCAATAAAAAATTTAATCTAATGTTTTCCTTTGTTGACATTGATCAATCTTTTTGGCTCTTATTTGTGATAAAGTACAGGGTCGTTTGTTTTTTTATCTGAAAATCGAACGGTCCTGAATTTTTCTAATGATTGAATAGGAACTGAAATCTGAACCTGAATGATATGTTTTTTTTTTCATATCTGAATGTATTGTCAACACGTTTGTTTTTTAAAAGTAAAATTATCTGAATATAAGTAATTTTACATTTATACCTATGTTAAACAATTATACATATAGTATGTGTTGACGTCGATTTCTGGATTATGTCAGAAAAGCCAACAATGATTGGATTTCGGCTATTGATTCAAAGAGAAAGAGATTCAGAGAAAGTAACGAAGACAATTTTTACGTGGTAAAACTCCGATGACCGGAGAAACGTCCACGGGTGGTTGAAGGATCAACCAAGCCAAAATCCACTATGAAAATATGATGTCTACAAGCTCTCGATCTCTCTTTTTTCTCTCTGTATTTGCTATGATTGTTGTATGCTATGTTCCCTATATATTTTGGAGCTAGATTATGGGTCTATTTATATGCTTATAGAACCCTAATCTGCTTTGTACAAGCAATACAAGATCTCTGTATTTAATTGTGATTCGGTTACTTGCTTGAGGTTGATTTGTCTTCTTTCCTGTTTCGGAGTCTCTTATGGAAATCGAGTGGGATTCTAGTAGTGCTGTTCGATTTGAACTTGTTTCCTTATAAGAATGTAGTCTTCGTAAAGTAATCAAGTTATTTCCTGATTGGGGACTCTTCTAACTTAATGTTCCATTTTATTTGGGATTCCTTCCTGATGGATATCTTCGCGTATTTAATGATTTAATCCGTGTGAAATAAGCACCATGTTCTTACTCGAGTCGTATTTATTCCCGAGTAAGAGTAATACCTGATGGTCCCGGGTAGCGCCGTTTGAGCCCGAGTGGAAGCGTTGTTTAACCAGTCACGAGTGTTGTTAACTGATCCCGAGTGGGTTTCATTCTATATATGCTTACTCGGGCTTTCTTCTCTTTAATGATGCCTCGTAGGATATTTTTTGAGTGCCCATTTGGGCGTCCACCTGGCTATTTTCTCCTTCCTGTCAATGACGTGTATACTTGGTAAAATTCGCATACAACAATACCCCTTTAAAATATTTTTACCGAGTAAATTTCATTTCGGGCAAGAGTATTTTAATCATCTTAATTTTCACTCGTCAGAATAGTCGTCTTGTCGTAATGGCGTGTCTTAATGGTGACCCTATAATTTTGATTCACTTCGCTTCATCACGCGAGATCTTAGATGATGGCGACGTTTTGAAGTTCTGAAGGTCGATGGCTACTTCCTGTTTTGACACGTGTCCCTCGTCTCTTCGTTTTTCGATATCATTTATGAGAAATGATTTTTGCGTCTCCTCAAACGCAGCATACGTCATCTAGTTTCATCATAAAAATCCTAGGGTTTCGTGCCGTCTCCTTTTTAAATTCTTCACTGAGAGACATCGTTGGTTTATTCTCAACAATTTTCAACAGATATTTCTCTAAACTCAGATTCCTTTATCCAGAAGTTCGCGATTCTCCGTTTGAAGATCTTACATCAATCTCAATTCAAGGTTAGTTTTAATGGGGCCATCTTCCCTTCATCGTCTCTTTAAAATTGCTTTTGATGCATTAGAACGTGGGGATTTCCAGTTAGTTTCTTGCATTAAACGATTACTGGGGGATATCTCAATAGATGAACCTCTGTTCTTAGAGGTTGATGTTTCTGGGCTTCACCCTGACATCACTTTCAGCCCTGTATCGAGTTCTCCATCTAGTTCTGATTCTGATATTTCTGATATTTCTGATCACAGGGTATCTTTTCGAAGGATGGGTAAACATCAGAGCAGAAGTAAGGTATACAAGCACGGCTCGAGCAGCGTTCAGACCAGGGAACAGACTGTTAACAAGGGTGACGTTGATGAAGTGTATAGGGCGTCTCGTATTTCATTTTCTGATACTCGCCCGAGTGGCTTTGATACTGAGCCGAATGTGGTCGGGCCACATGAGATAGAAAAATACCGCTCCCGATTCGACTTACCCGACTCAGTCACTTTGGTTCATGTGGGGGATAGAGCCGTATGGAATCCTCCTGAGGGTATGGTCTCGATTTATGGATCCATGCTTTGCTGCGGCATCACACTTCCCTTTCAACCATTTATTGCCTGGTTTTTGGCTGAAGCAGGGATATCCCCAGCTCAATTGGCCCCGAATAGTTACAAAGTCTTGATGTGCATGTGGCACATGTTCAGTCTAATGAACCTTTCGCCGCCTTCCCCGAATGAAATCAGGCATTTCTTTACGCTGAGGCAGGTTAGCAAAACGGGGACCTATTTTCTTGCATCTACTCCATCAGACGGTTGGGTCCCCAAAGAAGCAAAGGTGAATAGGGAGGTCGATGCTTCTGATGACCTAAAAAAGAAGGGTTTTGTATGGGGATTCCCTACATCCAACAAGTTCTGGAATAACAGTTGGTTTTTTGCTGGAGGGGCTCTCTGGCTCAACGTCACTGTTGGATCTAGGGATTCTCGAATGGTGTTGAGTGTTCCCTGTTTCTTCTGTTCCCCCGAAGCGTGGAACAAAAAAATAATTGATTATAATGATTCGGTACTCTGGAGAAGAGGAGCAAGAGCTATCTTTTTAAAGAGGATGATTTGATAAAGCTCGGCTTATTCAGACAGATTTCGGGCCATCGCAGGCGATGTAAGTAACCCGGCGCTCTTTCTATTGTATTTTTCTACTTTTCATATTCTTTTCTAACATGCTTTTTTTTTAGTGTTCGATACAGACGTTGTCAGCGATCTTCAGGTGAAGGCGATTCTGCAAGCGAGTAGAAAGGAAGCTTCCCGTCAGGGCGACGAGGGTAGTGCTCCACCTGAGCCTGATGAGGAAATCGACACTGCTGAGGAACGAATTCCAGAGTGCATTATTCAGGGTGCTCAGTCTCCTACTCAGGATTCTGCTGGTCCAAGTGGCCAGAGTGAAGGCCCATATGAAGAGCCTATTGGACGGTTTGAAGCCGGCGACGGTGGTAACGTCTTGACGGATCAAGTGCCTGTAGGTGCTGAATTCTTTGAGTCTTTTCGGGATGATCTGCAGGAAGATTCTGCTGCTGATCTTAACTTCCACCGTTCTCGGGGTGAGAAGCAAAAGGCAGTTAGTTCGCCGTCTCATTCTCTCAAAGTTCCTCGGGTAGTCTCATTTATTGACTTCAGTGACGAAGATGTTACGAATGAGATTTCCCCGAGTGTTTACGCTAGAGCATCAGTAGGTACGGACGCTTCAGAACCGAGTAGGGCTTCTTCTACCCCCGAGGTTGGAAATATGGGGGCTGAACCTTCGGGGGTTCCTTCAAATCTTTCTCCATCCTTAGAACCGAACAGGGCTTCTCCTGACCCCGAGTTTGGAAATCTGGGAGCTGAACCCTCCGGGGTTCCTTTATTCCTTTCTCCCTAGGATATGCTACGGGAGATGTCCCCAGGTCCGGCTTTTATCTGGGAAGACCGCTGGAGCGGCTTTCGGGATGGTTCCCTGACCGAACGTATTCAAAATGTTTTCAACGGTGCATCTTATGTAAGTTAAATTCGACTCCTCTATTGTTTTGCTTCTGTCATATTTCTAAGTATATTCCTTTACAGAAGGTGGCCGAATTTCTTAAGCTTATTCAGACGCAGCAATATCAAGCCGATCGAATAAGGCGTCTAGAGGCTCAGCTGAAGGCAAGTGAGGAGGGCCGTGTTCGAGCCGAGAAAGCTTACCAGCAGGAGGTCGATTCTGTACAAATATTTGCCGACTATTGTCTGGCGAAGCAGGTTGAAGCAGAGGACAAGGCATCTCTGGCAGAGGAGAAGGTTGCATCACTTCAAAATCTTTTATCTTCTGCTGAAGAATCCATGCTCAAGGCTGAGCAGGCAAAGTCTGCGTATGACCAAAAAATCGAAGATCTGGAGCGCCAAGTGCTGACAGTTGAATCCCTTTCCCGAGAGGCCAGGTTGGGACTTAAAGTCCAAGGGGTGGATCGATTTAAAAGATCCCCTACTTACGATGCCCTACTTCTTCGGGAATTTCAACGTGGGCTAGTTTCGACCGGTGAGTTCTTTAAAGTTAAGAATAGGGCGATTGAGAAGGCCCGAGCTAATTGGAAGCTGTCAATCAAACATCACGTGGACTGGTCCTTGGAATCTTTTCGGATTCAGATGAAGGAATGGAGAGCCTACTGTCGTAGTCAAGGCAAAGAGCCCATCCCATGCATTTAGGGATTCCGTCCGAGCATTCTCTCTCGACCTTTTATGCAAGTCAATAGTCGGTTGAGGGTGTAGTCCCAGATGTCGGGCCAGTCCCGGGTGAAGATTACAGTCAGTGGATGGATGATACTGTCGACGATATCACTTGGCCGTCTAATGAGAGCCTGCTTCGTGAGTACAAGATGGTGCCAGATCCGAGTATTGGCAAATGCTCGAAATCCTCGCAACCTAAATTTTGTAGAATTGTAGAAAATTCTGATTATTTTTCACTTGTACAGAACCATTCTTTGAACTGTAACCATTCTTTTAGGAGCAATAAAATTCTATTTTATTTTGAATTGAATGGTCTTGATCTGTTTATTGCTGATTGTTGCCGAGTGCTGTATTAAGCTGGCTGATATTCGGGTAACTTAACCGAGTATCGTATTAAACCGGTTGTTACCCGAATGACTTCAATTGCCAATCATCTTATTAAACTGGCTTATTCGAGGTTCGGGTAACTTAACCGAGTATCTTATTAAACCGGTTGTTACCCAAATGACTTCAATTGCCAAGTATCTTATTAAACTGGCTTCTTCGAGGTTCGGGTAACTTAACCGAGTATCTTATTAAACCGGTTGTTACCCGAATGACTTCAATTGCCAAGTATCTTATTAAACTGGTTTCTTCGAGGTTCGGGTAACTTAACCGAGTATCTTATTAAACCGGTTGTTACCCGAATGACTTCAATTGCCAAGTATCTTATTAAACTGGTTTCTTCGAGGTTCGGGTAACTTAACCGAGTATCTTATTAAACCGGTTGTTACCCGAATGACTTCAATTGCCAAGTATCTTATTAAACTGGCTCTTTATTATTAACTGAGTCATCTTGAAACAGGCAAGTTTACACTTGTGTTTCATACCCGGTTGCTACCCGAACATTACATCAAGGCTCACCATGATCATACGTTCGAGTCCTTACGCAATACCAAGGACGTCTCCCTAGTTTTTATGCGCAAGGGTTTACCGAATCGTTGAGCTCTTTTAAAAAAAAATTGCTTCAACACAGCTACGCATTTCACCGGAATTTCTCCCGATAGCGTCCCGAGCATTTTTCCAGAGTCTGGTGCATAGGGTTTGTCTTTTTATGAAGGTCATTTTGACCCTGCTCGGCTGGCATGCTCCT
The DNA here is from genome assembly GCA_032871835.1 of Dipteronia dyeriana. NCBI lineage: Eukaryota > Viridiplantae > Streptophyta > Magnoliopsida > Sapindales > Sapindaceae > Dipteronia > Dipteronia dyeriana. The sequence continues at coordinate 57,894,052 of CM065302.1, forward strand.
ACGAGCTTCTTCGCCCATTCGGGATTTGATGGTCCCTAGAATTCTATTTGCATGTTCTTATTATCATGCTCTGCTTCCATATGTTCTTATTATCATATGCTTTCTTTGGGAATCCCGAGCTAGATGTTTTTCTTTCAGAAATTCTGAGAAGTTTTATTTATTACTGCAAAAATCAACAGATTCAAATTACAGTTTAATATTTATCCTGACTAATATTGTCCTGACTAGAATAAAGAACATATATATGTAATTTTAAGGATAGAAAATCTTTAGATATTGGGTATTGCATGGTCGGGGTAAAATCCCTCCATTGGGTTGAGCAATCCAATAAGCTCCATGGCCAGCTATCCCCTCGATCTTGTATGGACCTTCCCATTTATTAGCCAGGGATCCTGCGGCTTTATTTTTTATGTTCAATGACACATTCCTGAGCACCAGGTCTCCTAGCTGGAATTTTCTGATCCGAACACGAGAGTTGTAGTGGCGAGCCACTCTTTGTTGATTTGCTGTATTTCTTATTCGGGACTTTTCCCTTTTTTCTTCTAGCTCATCCAAACTTTGTAGTAGCATATCAACATTCTGTTCTTCATCCTATAACCTGACCCGTGGTGACGCATACGATGTTTCTATGGGGATAACAGCTTCTGTTCCAAATGCTAAAGTGTACGGAGTCTCTCCTGTTGAAGCCCTCGCTGTCGTCCGGTATGCCCATAATACTTCGGGAAGCTTTTCAACCCAGCTTCCTTTTTTGGCATCCAGCTTTTCTTTGATGGTGTGCTTGATAATTTTATTTACTGCTTCTACCTGCCCATTTGTTTAAGGGTGGGCTGGTGTGGCATAGTAATTAGAAATCTGGTACTTCTCGCACAACTGTCTGAACTTCAGGTTATCAAACTGGGTGCCATTGTCAGTGATTATAGTGTCCGGAACTCCAAACCTATAAAGTATGTTTTTTTTACAAAATTTATGGTGTTAGCCTCTGTGATATGCACCAGTGCTTCAGCTTCTGCTCATTTTGTGAAATAATCGACAGCGACTATGGCGTGCTTTGCTCCACCCCTGTCCCAGCTGGCATTGGGCCGATCAGGTCTAGGCCCCACATGGCAAATGGCCATGAGGCGGTGAGGTTCCGGGGGTTGTCGGATATCGTTAGCAATCCTTTGACAGGTATTGCAACTTTCCGACCATTGCTGTGCGTCTGAGAAAAGCGTAGGCCAGTAATAGCCTTGCCTGAGTACCTTATGCGCCAGACTTTTACCCCCAGTGTGGTTCCCGCAAACTCCTCCGTGGATCTTTTGAAGTATTAGATGTGCATCTTCTTCCGGTACACATCTCTGGAGAGCTCAAGAAAACCCCCTTTTGTATAATTCTCCTCCGATCATGGTATACTTAGCCGATCGATATCTGATGCGCTTTGCTAATACCGGATCTTCCGGGAGCACGCTTTCTTCCAGGAACCTTCTCAGCTGGACCATCCAACCGTCTTGCTGTGTTCGGATTTCTGAAATTTCCAAAGGCTTAGGTTCAGCTGTACTCGATTTAAGGAGGTGTGCAACTGAAATGGTATTTGGTCCGATTGAGGTTGTTGCTGACGCTAATTTAGACAATGCGTCAGCCTTTTCATTTTCTTCCATGGGGATCTGAGCGATCTTGTATTCTTTAAATTTTTGGAGGAGCTGTTTCGTGATGTCACGGTAGGCTATCATACATTCATCTTTGGCCTGGTACTCGTCCATAACCTGGCTGACAACTACCTGTGAATCGCTGAATATCTCAACTTCATCTGCCCCGAGAGCTATGCGGACTCTGATTCCAGCTAACAATGCCTCGTACTCGGCTTGATTATTGGTTGTTTTTAAATCAAATCTCATGGCACATTCAACATCATCTCCTTCTGGGGTGCGAACTACGATCCCTGCCCCGCTGCCATGAGTATTTGAAGAGCCATCAACATACAGTTTCCATGGGAAACTCTTATCCAAGAGTCTTTTACTTCCAGGTTTGGTTCTGTGAACTCTGCTATGAAGTCTGCCACAGCTTGTCCTTTGAGGGAGGTTCTTGGGACATAATGAATATCGAATTCACTTAGCTCGATTGCCCATTTGGTAAGTCTTCCTGATATTTCTGGTTTTTGTAAAATTTGTCTTAATAGGCAATTGGTGAGAACCTGGATTGTATGGGCCTGAAAATATGGTCTCAGCTTTTTTGCTGCTGAAACCAATGCTAAGGCCATCTTCTCTGCCTGTGAGTACCTGGTCTCAGCCGGTATGAGTGCCTTGCTGGTATAATACACTGGTTTCTGCACTCCATCTTCTGTTCTGACTAAGACTGAACTTGCTGCAAGCTCGGTTATTGACAGATACAGCTGAAGTATTTCCCCTTTTTGTGGTTTTGAGAGAACGGGAGCCTGTCCCAAGTACTCTTTTATTTTTAAGAATGCCTGCTCGCACTCTTTATTCCACTCGAGTCCTTTCCCTTTTTTGAATATCTTGAAGAAGGGGGCGCACCTGTCTGTAGCCCTTGAGATGAATCTTCCCAAGGAGGCTAAACACCCTGTTAATCGCTGTACCTCTTTCAATGTTTTAGGTGAGGTCATTTCTTGCAAAGCCTGGATCTTCTCGGGATTAACTTTGATTCCTCTTTGGTGGACTTGAAAACCCAAGAATCTCCCCGAATGGACTCCGAATAAACATTTGTTCGGGTTTAATTTCATCTGGTATCTTCTCAGAACATCAAATGTCTCTCGGAGGTTCCGGGCATGCTCATTTGCCGAGACGCTTTTAGTCAACATGTCATCAATGTACACTTCCATGTTCCTTCCTATTTGCCGAGTGAAGATTTTGTTGACCAACCTTTGATACGTAGCACCTGATGAACAAAGCTGATGAAGAAAAAACAGCATTCACAACGGAATGGTCGGCCCAATAATGCATTATACGGACAATTATCCAAGTCAACTACCACGAAGTCGAGTAGGACAGTCCTCTGGCATGGTGCCGTTCTAATCTTTACGGGCAGTTTTACCGTCCCGAGTGCCCTGACCTCTATCCCTCAAAACCCTCTTAATAGAGTATGGAAAGGCTGTAAATCTTTTCGGTCTAGTCTTAACTGGTCGTACACGGCCACGCTTAGGATGTCTGCTGAACTCTCATTATCTATTAAAATTCTCCGACTTCCCTATGGCCAATCCGGGCACTTATAACCAAAGCGTCATTAGGTCGAACATCGACGTCATGTGAATCTGTTTCTGTAAAGACTATTAGGGTCCCATCCTTCCTTTACCCTTTTCAGGTTTGGCTCAACCGAGTTTACGTCGAAGTTATTCCTTGCTTCTATTGCTTCTCTGATTTCTGAGTTCGTTCTCGGTTGCTTCTCCCAGTAGAGGGTCCTCTGAAAACTGTATGTATTACTTGATTGGCTTCGGGGTTGGTTCTTTGATTTTGATCAGGGTTGTGATCAACCTTGACTTCTCTCTTAGTTTCTGATCTCTCATCTTTTTTCAAGATTACATCCCGCAGATGCTCTTCCCGAATAAGAGTCTCTATGTAATCTCTGAGCTGGAAACACTTTGAAGTCTCATGCCCGGTTTCCTTGTGAAACCTGCAATACTTGGTTGTATCTCTCCAGGGAAACTGTGATTATCGCCGCGGCTCTTGCACCATATTCTTCTCTTCCAAGATGGCTAAAATTTCTTCTTGTTTTTTTCGAAGAGGGGTGTAATTGGTATATCTGCCTCGGTATTTCTCTGTGGACCGCTCGGCGTTGAACCCATTACCCCCATCCTTGTTTTTCTCCTTCTCGTTCCCTTTTAGCTTTCCTTTTTGATTCTGCCTCTTGGATTCAACATCCTTTTGTTCAGGCTTTCCCCCGTTCATATAGCTTCCTCCTGTAGCTAATTCTTCTTCTTTGGCCAGTGTGTATCCTCATGCCATATCCATCATGTCAGCATACCTAGTCAGCCGTGCTCTTCTCAAATCAAAGGATAGCCGTCCATTCTGCAAGTTATTGATGAATGCAGCGATTATGGCTTCATCGTTTACACTGCCAATCTCTGATACCCTTGGCCTGAATCTCCCTAGATATTTCTTCAGTGACTCATCTTTCCCATGTTTTATTTGAGCAAGGTGAGCCACTGACTTTTTCCTGTGAACGTTACTCAGGAATTGCCTTGAGAAGCTCCTGCTTAGTTCACTGAAACTCTTAATGCTTGTTGAAGGTAACCTTCCGAACTACCTCGATCCCATGTCTTCCAGAGTTTGTGGGAAATTGAGACATAATAAGGGATCACTGTGGGCATACTGGGCCATGGCATTTTGTAGCGTCTCACTGTGCTCTTTCGGGTCCGTGTCTTTCTTAAACTGCTCCACGTGTGGCATCCTGAACCTTTCTAGGAAAGGGGTCCGTAAGATTTCTTTGGTAAATGGGCTGTCTGAGTCATCGTCAGATAAATCGTTATAGCCATTACGTCTGACCAAGGCATCCATCTAACGTTTATTGTTCTCGACTTTTTGAGTTAGGCTCTGGATCATGACATCTCTGTCCCCCACCGGGCTTCCTCGACGATTGAACCGTTGGGTAACTGTCATTCTTTTTAACTTTTCACTTTGATGCCGAGATTCTTACATGACTCCGTAATGACTTTTTCGATGAGGTCTATCGCTATCTTCTGATGACGATCGATCCCTGTGCCGGTCATATTTACGGTGTCTAGTGCGTACTGTTTGATTGTGGTCCAGCCTCTGGTGATGTTGTTCCTCTTCAAGTGTTTCCTGTTCAGTCGGGTTGATTGGGGAAGAGTTCTTTCTGGTTTCTGGCATAGTTACTCATGGCCCAACGACCACCGAACAGAGTCTTGTGGGTGGAGAATTGGGAGTATGTGCTCCTACAGCCAGTAAATCAATCCCTTCCCTTGCTGCTTCTATCACCAATTGCTGCAAGGCCTCTTGGAAACGCAGCGTAAGATCTCTGTTGGTTGGAGGAACTTACTGGATCCCTGCCAGATGTGCAGATTGGTTTTCTGTGTTTGCTGCAGGATCTTGTGACGTGTTGCCAACATGGAAATCGCCTGGTGATTTTTGGCCATTCCCTGAACTGCTTCTACTTCCTGCTATTGCTTTTAACAAATTCGGAGGTTCAGCCCCTTCTTCTAGCGCCAATTGTTGACGTCGATTTCTGGATTATGTCAGAAAAGCCAACAAGGATTGGATTTCGGCTATTGATTCAAAGAGAAAGAGATTCAGAGAGAGTAACGAAGACAAGTTTTACGTGGTAAAACTCGATGACCGGAGAAACGTCCATGGGTGGTTGAAGGATCAACCAAACCAAAATCCACTATGAAAATATGATGTCTACAAGCTCTCGATCTCTCTTTTTTCTCTCTGTATTTGCTATGATTGCTGTATGATATGTTCCCTATATATTTTGGAGCCAGATTATGGGTATATTTATATGCTTATAGAACCCTAATCTGCTTTGTACAAGTAATACAAGATCTCTGTATTTAATTATGATTCGGTTATTTTCTTGAGGTTGATTTGTCTTCTTTCCTGTTTCGGAGTCTTTTATGGAAATCGAGTGGGATTCTAGTAGTACTGTTCGATTTGGACTTGTTTCCTTATAAGAATGTAGTCTTCGTAAAGTAATCAAGTTATTTCCTGATTGGGGACTCTTCTAACTTAATGTTCCATTTTATTTGGGATTCCTTCCTGATGGATATCTTCGCGTATTTAATGATTTAATCCGTGTGAAATAAGCACCAAGTTCTTACTCGAGTCGTATTTATTCTCGAGTAAGAGTTATACTTGATGGTCCCGATTAGCGCCGTTTGAACCCAAGTGGCAAGCGTTGTTTAACCAGTCCCGAGTGTTGTTAACTGATCTCGAGTAGGTTTCATTCTATATATACTTACTCGGGCTTTCATCTCTTTAAGATCATACAGGTTTGAGTCAATCTTGTACTAAAACTCACTTTATTTGAAGTTGTTCCAAAAAAGAAAAGAAAAAAGAAACACTTTGATAAAATGAGTAACTAGTATTAGACAAAGCACAGACTTAAAAATCACCGACAGATGACTTTAAGGCAGATGACAAACACATGTACTTGTACAGTACTCACTGTCTCGACTGTCATCCCTAACCGTACACACTTTTCTGTACTTTATAGGACGTGAAAAAACGCGGTTTTTTTTATTATAATTCTAAGACCTGATTTTGTTCTATTATTATTTCATCAATTTTCTCGAATTCAAAAAACCATATCTGAGTCTATCTTGATCCTAAATATAATCACCGACAAACCGCGTATTGAAACTATAAATGGAGATGCTTTGTCTTGAAAAAATTCATGTCAAGTTAGCTATCGCTGCCTTGTTTGTTTGTTTGTTTGCCAAGAAAAAATAAATAAATTCTGAGAGCGAGTTTGGCGTGTTTGTTTGGAGTGAAAATTTTGGAAAATGGGTCCTGCTTTTGTTCCTTGTGTTTTGCTTTGGCATTTTTTATTCTTTGTGAGCATGGTTTCTGAGGGCATCAGCGGTCAAGTTAGTGGTTGGATTGATGCTCATGCAACTTACTATGGAGCCAATCAAAGTCCCTCCACTCTTGGTAATTATCATCAATCACTCACATTGAAAAATAAAATTCAATTTGATAATTTATTTGATTACATTTTACTTTTGTTTCCTGATTGGGGTTCCCTCAATATTTGGTAGGCTTGAGATGAATTAAGTTTAATTATATTGTTTATGTGTATATTTTGAATTAAGTCAATTCAAGATATTATATTTGAATTTAGAATTCATTACGAAATATAAATATTCATATTAACGCATATTATTCTGAGTGGAGTCATTTTAAAATACTATATTTGAATTTACAATTCATTTCAAATTATAAATATTCATATTAACGTGCACTACTAATGTTAAATGTATAGGGGGAGCATGTGGTTATGATAACACAATCCATGCTGGATTTGGAGTGAACACAGCTGCAGTGAGTGGTGCACTTTTCAGAGGAGGCGAGGCATGTGGTGCTTGTTACCAACTCATGTGCAATTACAAGGCTGACCCAAAGTGGTGCCTAAGTCGTGCCGTAGTGACGGTTACATCCACCAATTTCTGCCCTGCCAACAACCGCGGAGGGTGGTGCGACCCCCCTCACCACCACTTCGATATGTCTATGCCCGCATTCTTCCGAATTGCTCGACAAGGCAAGGAAGGCATTGTCCCTATTCTCTATAGAAGGTAATGAACCATAACGCAAACTTTGAAATAGAATATTGAAGCCATGAATATTAATATGACATTTTTATTCAAAACATATGAACTAAAAATGTAAAGTTGATTGGAAATTAGATCTAAGTATGATGTGCACTTAGATCCATTGACTACTTTATATGTTTAATCTTACAAAGAATTCGATAAACTCTTGTAATCAGGATTGACCAAAATTGAGAAACAATTTTGTTTAACAATTAGGTAACTTAATTTGTCCTACCATTAACCAAAATTCCTATGTTTTTCCAATTTGGTTAAATCTCAGGTCAAATTCTACCTAATCTTATACAAACAATTAATTATATTCGTGTCTCATTCACATTGAATCAAATTTGTTAGTTCAAGGTGCTTGCATAACTTTCTAAGAGTTGTGTCACTTATTTTTAGATTTCTCTCACCTGAGTACGTTCATTTGAGCACGTTTAGCTATATATATAATTATAAAATAAAAATTGTCATATATTTATTAAAATATTGATATGAGCATTAAACTTTTTATTTTATACGTTCATAATTCAAACTGTGATTATCGCTGCCCTATAAAACCAACAAATTTAATACTTTGGATTCTAATTAAATACAACATTAATAAATTGTTTTTGAATATTGAAAAGGGTGGCATGCAAAAGAAGAGGCGGAGTCCATTTCACAATAAAAGGGCAATCAAATTTCAACATGGTGATGTTCTCCAACGTGGGAGGTAGTGGAGACGTGAAGGCTTCATGGGTGAGAGGCTCAACCAACAAAAGATGGGTGGCCATGCAAAGAAACTGGGGTGCTAATTGGTCAACAACTAGCGTTGACCTTCGAAGCCAGAAACTCTCCTTTACAATCACTCTTGTTGATGGAAAAACCCTAACTTTTCTCAATGTGGTTCCTTCAACTTGGGGGTTTGGTCAGACTTTTTCTTCAAGAAATCAGTTCTACTAGCTCCTCTCAATCAATTTAGAGAGATATATCATATACTCGCTAGTTGACAAATTAAAGTCCAAGAACTGCCTTTTTTTAATGGTTCTTTTCTTGGATTTATATATTTTTAATTTTTAATTTTGGTAAAATTAAGGGACAGTTTAGTATTGCTGTGACTTATAGAATAATTGCCGTTAGTTGTGCTACTAAAATAATCAGTTGTGGAGTTAATCATCAGATGCTTGGTTACTTATACTGTAACTCTTAAAAGCAGTATACATATGTTTAATAATTTTATTGAGTGTTGAGATTAATTACAATGACTAAAAGAAATATGATTTTAGAACCGTACTTTTTTTTCATTGAATATAAAAATAAAATTCATATTTAAGTAGAATATTTAAATTAGGAAAAAAAAAATCCATAAGAACTATAATGATATTTGAAAAGTTTTTATAAATCAAAACAATATTTAAGTAGAATATTTAATTTTAAGATGAAATAATGTATAAATGAATATATCTTGATTTCGTAAGGTTAATAATGATATTTTAAAATATTAACTAAATGTTAAAATAGATTATTCCATAATCACTTTCAAAAAGTAACCCATTACCTACACCTCAAAATCTCTATCAAAACTTGTTATCAATCAATCACTTTTAAAAGTTTTATCAAAAAACCATTTTAAGTCAAAATTATTAAATAAGTAGATTTAAACTTTTAAAAAATAATACCATACTGACCCTAATTATCATGAAACAGAGTTAAGTGTCATTTGTGTGGCTCCTGAAATTAGAAGTAATATTCTTATATTTGTTATTCAATTCAATATTATAATAAAACTCCTTTGAAAGTACTAAGTTGAAACATTCCGTCTTAGTTTATGTGATGTACATCTCTTTTTCCATGCAGAGCCGACCTTGGGGCGGGGCTCCAGGGGCGGCCCAGATACATGAAATCAGGGGCGGCCCATGATTTTGAGGGCCTTAAGATACATGAAATCAATTCATGTGATGATTTAAAATAGAGCCCGTGATGAGTTCAAATACATGCGATGAAAGCCCAAACATTAATAAATAACTAAACATTAATAAATAACTATTCTCGGAGAGTGGGCTGTGGGAACAGACAAAAAAAAGCTGTCTATAGTTTAAGGTAAAAAATCAGCTCCTTTTCATTTTTAATAATTACATATATTTTATTATTTTTCTTTAATAATTAATCAAACTTTACTCACCTCAGTTTCAGTTTCATACTCCCATTCTCTCGCATTCTCATTGTCCAGATAATTTATAATTGAAAACTTGTCGATATCCAATATACTGATCCCTTGGTGTTGTCACGTAACATTCTTTCTTTAATTTTTTTTACAATTACCAATAAAATAAACCACGTGGCATCACCCTATACCCAAGTATTGTTTTTTATAATTTTATTTTTATTTGTAATTTCTATTTTAGTATTCTATTGTTCTATAATTTCTATTTATAATGTAATGTTTATTTTAATACTCTATTCTAATATTCTAAATGTGTTATGTTTATAAATTTAAATGATCTATTTATTTTATGACATTTCTGGTGATAGATTCAATTTTTATTTAATTGTTTGTTAACTTTTATTTTATATTGTATTTTCCAAAAGAAAAAAAATTAATCTTACGGTATAGTTGGAAAAACATAACGGGACTGCCGGATTGACAGACTTATTGAATCCAGTTGCTTGAATGTTTGACAGCGGGACTTCCTGCCTCCTTCAAACGTTGCTATAGAACATTTGAACGGGACCTATTTTTACATTTGTCATTTTCGCCTCGGGGCCTCAATAATGTAGGGACCGGCTCTGCTTCCATGTTTATGGTATGAGATTCAAGTCCACAACATGTGTATTTACAAATATGTGTACGTTATTTTCTCACGATGATGTTAAAGTAGATATCTCTCGGTTGTGAGATTAGATATTCGGCTCATACATGTAGTGTCTGATTTCGACGGTTCTAGTAGATCCCTAATTAATAAGATGATGTTGACTTAGAGGTATATCCTTACATCTACACAACGATGTTATAGGTATGAGTCTCTCTACTTCCAAAACCCGTATTATTGTAATATATATTTTTTAAATGTCATTTAATTGTATTCTCAACGGTTGTCCAGGGATGGACGTGGGGGCCCATTTGGGCTGCCCACCCCCACACCCCTACCCCCATCTAGTAATGGTCACGGTTCCGGTTCCGAACCGTTGGTTCCGGTTCCAATTCTCTCGAACCGAGTTAGAATCAGAATCGAAACCGGAACTGGAATCGGAATCGGAACTGTGGACCGACGTTTCCGGTACGGTTTCGACTGTTCATCAGGTTCGGCTTTTTTCTTTTTTTACATTTTATCTTAAGAAAATTAAAAATTAAAATAAAAATATATTTTCTGGAACCGGAACCGAACCGTCGGTTCTAGACAGATTTTTTCCGGAGGAGAATCGAAACTGAACTTTTAGCTCCATGGTTCCGGTTCCGGTTCCGATTACGGTTACGGTTCAATTCATGCGGTTACGGTTCGGTTTCACAGTTCGAACCGAACCGTGGTCATATCTACCTCACTCCCACCCCAATTCCTAAAACCTTCTACACTCCCGCCCCCAAACCTCATTCGGGGGAAGTGGGGGATGGGGGTGTTTGGGGGGAGGTTCCCTTGCCCCCACTCCATCCCTCATTTTTTCCATTTTCAATCATAATATTTTCCAATCTGAAATTCAAAATTTAAAATTCGGGATTCGATCATTTCAATCGTTCGATTCACACTGTTTCGATATCCAATCCAATAAATAATTGATTTAATTTAATCTAAAATTAGTACAAATAACTATATAAATATATGATTATACATAACTAGATATATGGAAATGGGTAGAGAGTAAATAAGTAATATACACCCCACCCTACCCTGATTTTGATTTTAGGGATAAAACTTGCCTCTATCTCCACCATCAAACCCAATTTGATAGTAAAATTTGCTCCCAAATAGGGGTGGACCCGTGGGAGTGGTGTTCCACGGAGGATATGCCTACCTAAAAGAAAAATATGAGCCATATCAAAACCTCAATTTGGGCTATCACAAGGAAAAAACTGGTTTGATTTCCCACTATATATTGATGCCTCTAAAATATTAAAATGAATTAATATTTTTTAAAAATATGTTAAAAAGAGGTAATCATACGTATTTCAACTCATATTTGTATAGATTAATTTCGTTTGTAATATCTCAAAAGAACCCGAAATTATTTTGTTAAAGCTGATATGTCTTAAGGAGTTCTTTTTGTGTGAATCAATTTTCCTCACAATTAAATTGAAATGGAGATAGAGATGGAGATCCCCATTTCCCCTAAAAGTATATAAATATAATTATAATATATATTTGAATTATTTAAAACATTTTATGTTAAATTTATTATGCATTGATATTTTTTATTTGTAATGAAAGATTTGTTTTTTTCAATTTAATTTATAATTTTTAGTTAAATAGGGAAATGAAAAAATGGAAGAACGGGAGATACGGAAAAGCAGAAAAAAACGGGAAATATAAGGAATTGTGGATAGGAATGGGGGAGGTCCCCACATTCCCATCCCCATTCCCATTTTTCTCAAATGAGAAAATGAGAGATATGGGGGAAGGGTGTAGAAAGTGGGAATGGAGATGAAGGGATCTATATCTATCCTCATTCCCCCCAAACGTACATCTCAAAGTATATAAGAGGGATGGTTCAAAAAACCCCGTTCGTAAAGCATCCAAAGTGGTATTCATATTATTTAAACTTATTAGACACCAGTACGTGTTAACAATGAACGCTTGAATTTCCCACCTGGCACCTTCAAAATCAAACCTGGTGGAGATGGTGGTTTCAGTGTTGATTCAGGGGCCGTACTCACCTATATTGACAGTGCAGTTACTTTTCAGCTTTCAATCATATTGAAAGACGTCAAAATTGTTCCGGTCCAATCAAGCTTTGCCACAACGCGCGCATTGGGTTTTCCAGTGTTTCCTTCAATGACATACCATTTTCAAGGAGCAGACCTGACAATAGCACAGAAAAGTAGTTTTATCGTCTATCATATAGAAAAATATTTCAGCCTAGCAATTGCTCCGTTTGGAGGACGTTCAGTATTAGGCGCATTTCAACAACGTAACACTCGGTTTGTTTGTGATATCGATTCAAATGTGCTTGCACTTCCTCCTGATGATTATTCTAATTTTAAACACAATGCTTGATCTAGCTTTTGTTACAACTTTTTGTAGTTTTGTTCTCAAATTATGTCTCAGAACAAAATTTGTAGCATTCAAGAAATGAATCTCAGAAGTAAATTTAAATGTTTTAAATCCTCATATAATTGTTTTGTCAACAACTTTTATGATATTAGAAAATGTAATTTCAAATCATATATACAAATGAATATTGTGCCATGGATAAATAAAATTTAGGGAGAATTGTAAATAACCCTCTGACTTTTGATCAAATGTCAAATCAAACTATCTATTTTGACCAATCAGTAAAAATAAAACCCTAATATTAAGTGACAGTTAGTTGACTCCTAGTTGATTTTAACTAAATATAATGAAATATAATTATTTAAGTGGTTTTTTATAGAATTGAACTAAAAAAATATGAAAAATACGTTAGAGAATAAAAAAATAATTTTAATGGATTAATTAAACAAAAAATTATTTTAAAAAAATATAAAAATAATTGTATGAAATTGATTTTCTTATTATTAGTATATATTTTTATTATATTTTTATATTTTTATTCTGTTATAACAAATGATTTAAATTGAAATATTTGATACATATAAAGTCAACTAACTGTCAACTAATAATAGGGAGTATTTTTACTGATTATTCAAATTAGAGGGTTTAATTTGACATTTAATCAAAAGTCAGGGGTATTTTTACAATTCTCCTTCAAATATTTTTATCTCTTTGGTTGTTATACTGATCACATCCTTAATTTTGCCACCTAAATCTCATATATGAACTCTAATAGTAATACTTAATTAATTGCATATACATTATAAATTTGTTCTTAGTTATAAAAATCTGATTTGTGATTGAGTATACATTTATACCGGTCTTAAATGTTCAATTGTGTCATATACTCGTATATAATGTGTTTTCAGGAGCAATAAAACTGAATTATATATTTTTATCAAATTCTGTACAATCACAATTGCTATGAAATTTAATCAACGCATTAAAGACACAATTTTAAGTGGATATAAAATCTACGAGTCTCCAATTTGGCCAATTTGGCCAATTTGATCACGTGGATTGTGGATTGTGGATGCTCCGTCTCTAATTTCTCACGTAAAATAAACATGCGTTATCATATAGTTTTCTTGTATAAACAAATCGATATTTTGTTAATTGCTTTGACAAAATATAATGTATCTTTGCTTTGACAAAATATAATGTATCTCGACGGGCTTGACATCAATGATGTTAGTAGCCATGTTTAAATTATTAGTGCTTAATGATATTATATGGTTCAAAAATTTGTCCAAATTATGTACCATACTGATTTGTAATTACCATATCATCAACATATCATCCAGTATATATCCATTTTAATATATATATATATATATGAGTAGTTCACTCATGAAGATCCTTTATTTTAATTTCAGTAAGAATTGAACCTAGATTGAATCTGAATTTTTTATGATCTGTGTTACACACACCGACAAGGCAACAACACATACATAGCAAAAGCATAGATTGTTTGCTTAGTTTGCCTTATACACAACACGCCGTAAATGTATATTTTTTGGGCAATACATACATAGCAAGAAACAAACCTTTTTTTTCCTTAAAAAAAGCATTTTTTTTGTTGTTGTTAAAATTGATTCTTTTATTAATTTTCTCCATTATATCTTCTTTTTTATTATTTTTATATACTATTCTAAAAAAAACAAGCTCAAAACCCAATTCATCTTTGAATAATTTATGTATCTAAACTTAGAAATTAATTTTTAAAAAACAAGAAATAAAATAACGACTTTTAAATAATAAAAAAAGCTTATTAGATAATAAAATAGGTGTAGGTGTGGGTATAGACACAAAAAATAATACATTAAAAATAAAGAAAAGGTATTAAGAGAGGAGTAAACACTCGGTTCTTAAGGGTTGTAAATATCATTAATCATTCATATATACAAGTCATTTAACCATATTAAGGATAGGATTGTCCTCACATTAAAAATAAATGATGTGGGCCAAATCGAAACCTCAATTTGGGCTAGCCCAAGAAAAAAAAAAACTGGTCTGAGTCCACAATCACATATTGCTGTAAAAACATTTTCCAGTGAAAAATCTAAAACCCTAGTAAAAACCCATTTAAAGTTTCAGCAACTGAATCATTTTCTCAAAACATTTGGCTTGCAAGTTGCAACTCTCATGGCTTCAAAACTCTTGCTCGGAATCTTGAAGAAAACCAACAACTTCACAACAACAACCGCGCCAATCTTGACGAGAACATGCCACACCGTGACATCAAAGCCCCGTAGAAGATTTAGAAACAATCTGTATTCAAGAATAAGTCCTCTCGGCAACCCAGATACCAGTTTGGTTCCGGTTCTCGATAAATGGGTTGAGGAGGGCAAAAGAGTTCTGGAAGCTGAACTCCAGCGCATCGTCCGCGACTTACGATCCAACAAAAGATACGCGCAAGCTCTTCAGGTCTGTTACTTCTTTTGAGGAGAAATTTTTTATTTTGCTATGAATTGCCAAAAACATATTGCTAAAGATGATTATGGAACCACTAGAGAGTAGTAAGGTATAAATTGATTTTATTATATTGAAACTTTTGTTTGGGTTGATAACTTGATATTGACAACTTACATACCACGTCATTTGTGTACACATGAGCGGATTCGAACCTCAAACCTTGTAGGAGCAAACCACATATCTGACCATTATTTTAACTGCTTATGGGTTGTTTTGGGTATATTAATAGCAATTGGTTTCCAAGTATGAGCCTTTCAGGTATTCTTAGGAGCAATGTTTCTCTAGTTAGTAAATAGTACTTTGTTTTAAGGGAAGATCGGTGGCTTGAATTATTAGACCATGAGCTAGTGAGTTCATATCATCAGTTGCAACTGATGGTATCGACTTTACTGCTGGGAATTTCTCTCATTTGAATGTTGATAACTGTTTCATTGCAATCTGCACGCACTCTTTTTGTTATTAATTTGCCTATAACTTGTTTACATGATACAGGGTATTGGCTTCCCTGAAGAACTTGGCAAGGAAATGCTAGTGATGATAAGAATTTTATATTTATCACTTTTTTAATCAATACGGATTATTTTTCAACCATATTGATGCATTGATGGTTGTGGATTAGAAACACAAGGATAAGCTCTTATATTGCATGTAAACACCTTGCTCTTCAACGTTTTTGCATTTTCTATCAAAATCCAGATAGATCCCTTTCCTTAATAGTTAATACACAGACCTCACCACCTTCATTATACATTTATACCTTACTGTTATTATTTTTAATCATTTTGTGTTTCCATCTAAGCACACCAATTTTGTGTTTTTTGCTACAACCCCAGAATGCTGACTTATTGGATGTCGGTTTAAAGGCACATTCTTTTTTCTTATACCATTACTGGATTCTTTGTGGTTCAGGTTTCTGAGTGGATGACCAACAGGGGTCTCCCATTTTCAGCAGGTGACCGTGCTGTGCAGCTGGATTTGATTGGTAGAGTTCGGGGGTTTGAGTGTGCAGAGAGCTACTTCAATAGTTTAAGCGATGAAGATAAAGTTGACAAAATTTATGGTGCTCTTCTAAATTGTTATGTCAGACAAGGTCTTGTCGACAAGTCCGTTTCCCATATGCAGAAGATGAAGGAGATGGGTTTTGCAACTAATGCTCTCAATTATAATGACCTTATGTGTCTGTACAAGCGTACTGACCAATTGGAGAAGATCCCTGAAGTGCTGTCAGATATGAAGGAGAATGGTATCTCCCCTGACATCTTCAGCTACAGAATTTGCATGACCGCTTATGGGGATATATCCGATCTTAGCAGCGTGGAGAGAATTTTACTAGAGATTGAGAGCCAGCCTGACATCACCATGGACTGGGTTACTTGTTCTGCAGTGGCCAATATCTACATCAAAGCAGGTATTAAAGAGAAAGCACTCATCTATCTGAAAAAATGCGAGGAGAAGATATCCAAAGATGCATTAGGCTATAATCATTTAATTTCTCACTATGCAAGTCTTGGAAATAAAGATGAGATGATGAGGTTGTGGGGTCTCCAAAAAACCCAGTGTAAGAAGCAAATCAACAGGGAGTATATTACAATGTTGGGTGGTTTGGTGAAGATTGATGAGCTCGAAGAAGCTGAAAAGTTATTGACGGAGTGGGAGTCATCTTGTTATTGTTATGATTTCCGAGTGCCAAATATTCTACTTATCGGGTATTCTCAGAAGGGATTGATTGAAAAAGGTGAAGCAATGCTGATCGACATAATCAGCAGGGGGAAGACTCCAACACCTAATAGCTGGGCAATTATAGCAGCTGGGTATCTAGATAAGCAAAATATGGAAAAGGCTTTCGAGTGCATGAAGGAAGCTTTGGCTGTACAATCAGAAAATAAATCATGGAGACCTAAAGCTTCATTGATTTCTAGCATATTGAATTGGGTTCGTGATAACAGAGATGTTGATGAAGTGGAAGCTTTTGTGAGCTCTTTGGAAGCTCTTGTGAGCTCTTCAAAGACTCAAAATAGGGAAACGTAGCATTCCTTGATTAAGGCATATATTAGAGGGAAAGAAGTGGGCGGGCTATCGGAAAATTTGAAAGCTGCTGAAATAGATGGAGATGAGGAAACTAAAGACGATCCTTGTATGAATTGCTGATTTTCTGCCAAGTTAGCTGAAGGTCTTTGCTCTGAGTAGTTTATAGCATCGCAGATGCTTGTAATGCACACAATGTGCAACAATTATAACAATTATAACAATTACTTCCTCACCCATAAAGTTGAAATTCACTAGTTTAATTTACTATTACTAGAACTGATATTCATTTCTAGCATGGCTCACCTAATATATATAATTTTTTTTGTCCCACTCTCCGGAATATAGACAATAAATTATACAGATTATGCTTGTTGACGTTGATTTCTGGATTGTATAGAAAAGCCAACAAGGATTGGATTTCGGCTATCAATTCAAAGAGAAAGAGATTCAGAGAGAGTAACGAAGACACAAGTTTTACGTGGTAAAACTCCGATGACCGGAGAAACGTCCACGGGTGGTTGAAGGATCAACCGAGCCAAAAATCCACTATGAAAATATGATGTTTACAAGTTCTCGATCTCTCTTTTTCTCTCTATATTTTTCTGTTGCTTGCTGTGTATGCTATATTGCCTATATATTTTCTAGACGAGATTATGGGTCTATTTATATGTTCATAGAACCCTAATATGCTTTGTACAAGTAATACATGATCTTTACATTTAATTGTGATTCAGTTACTTGTTTGAGGTTAATTGTCTTCTTTCTTGTTTCGGAGTCTTGTATGGAAGTCGAGTGGGTTTCTAGTAGTGCAGTCTTATTTGGACTTGTTTCCTTATAAGAATGTAGTCTTTGTAGTGAAATCAAGTTGTTTCTTGATTGAGGATTCTTCTAGCTCAGTATTCTGTTCTCTTTGGGATTCTTCCTGATGGATATCTTCGTGTATTTAATGGCTTAATCTGTGTGAATTAAGCATCAAGTTTTATTATTCGGGTCGCATTTATCCTGAGTAAGAATAACACTTGTTGGTCCAGGGTAGAACCGCTTGAGCCCGAGTAGAAGATGTTTTTTTGCTAACCCCGAGTACTTTTAATTGATTCGGAGTAGTTTAGTTGATCCCGAGTAGGTCGTGTCATGCTACTTATTTACTCGGACTTTCTTCTCTTTAATGATGCTTTGTAGGATTTTTCATGAGTGCTTATTTGGGCGTCCACCTTGACAATTTTCTCCATCTTGTCGATGACGTGTACGCTTGGTAGAATTCACATACGACAATACCCCCTTAAAATATTTTTGCAGAATGAAATTTTGTTTCGGGCAAGGGTATTTTAATCATCACAACTTTTATTTGTGCAAGAGTAACCGTCTTATCATGATGGCATGTTTTAATGGTGACTTTACTAGTTCGATTCGTTGTCTCATGTGAGATCTTTTGACGGCGATGTTTCGGCATTTAAAGTCAAACGCCAGTTCTTTTCTCGACACGTGTCCTTTTGCCTCTTCGTTATACGATATCATTTATGAGAAAATGACTCACGTGTTTCCTCGAGTGCCGTCTGTCATCAAAGTTCATCATTTTTCTTCTGCTTCGAAGTTCTAGGGTTTCATGCTGCTATTTTCTTTAAATTCTTTACTGTGAATAAGCATTGGCTCATTCTGAAATTTTTTGAGAAAACCAGAGATTTTTTTAGCCCTATCTTTGCAGCGAATCGCTCTCCATAGAAGATTTTGCACCCGTTTTCCTGTTCAAGGTTAGTAACGATGGACCCATCTTCCCATCATCATCTTTTTAACGTTGCACTTGATGAACTTGATCGGGGAAATTTCAACTGGTTTCCTGTATTCGTAGGTTACTGAGGGAAATCCCTGATGGAGAACCTCAATTTTTAGGAGTCAATATCTCGGGGCTTTACCCTGATGTTGAATTTTCTGTGTCCAATTCTGATTCTTCATCCAGTTCTGAATCTGATGTTTCTAATCACAGGGTACCTTTGCGAAGGATGGGTAAACATCAGAGCAAAAGTCAAGTACGCAAGCACGGCACAGGCAGCGTTCTGATCAGAAAGCAAGCTGTCAATGAGAATGTTGAAGAGGCATCTAGGGCGTCTCGCCTTACGTTTACTGCCGAACGTCCGTGTGGGTTTGATACCGAGCCGAATGTGGTCGGGCCTGCTGAAATAGAGAAGTATCGCTCCCGATTTGACCTGCCCGACTCGGTCATTCTGGCTCCTGCGGGAAATAGAGCTGCATGGAATCCTCCAGAGGGTATGGTGGCGATTTATGGATCCATGCTTTGCTGCGGCGTCACACTTCTCTTTCAGCCGTTTATCGTTTGGTTTCTGGGTGAAGCGAGAATCGCTCCGGCTCAACTGGCCCCAAACAGCTACAGAATCTTAATGTGCATGTGGAACATGTATAACCGGATGAACCTCTCGCCGTCGTCCTCAAATGAAATCAGACATTTCTTTATGTTGAGGAAATCGGGCAAGACGTGGACCTATTTCCTCATGTTTAATCCACCAGACTGCTGGATCCCCGAGGGGACATAAGTGAGTCGGGACGTAGACATTTCTGACGACCCTAAGAAGAAGAGTTTTATATGGGGATTCCCTACATCCAACAAGTTCTGGAAGAACAGTTGGTTTTTTACAGGAGGGAGTCTCGGGCTTGGCCTCACCGTTACGATCGGGGATGTTCGGATGGTGTTAAAAGTCCCACGGTTCTTTTGTTCCCCTGAAGCATGGAATAAGAAGAAAATTGAATACAGTGATGGCGAGCTGACCAGACTTACTAGGGCGGCAGTTCACACACTGGAGAAGAGGAGCAGAACTTATCTCTTCGTTGAGTCGAAGATGATTGAGCTCGGTTTCTTCGTGCAGATTTCGAGTAAGCGCAGGCGATGTAAGTGACTTTTTGTAGCCTTTTTCTTTCTATTATAATTCTGCTTTTCATTTCTGACAGATTCTTTTTCCTTATGTAGTATACGATACGGATGTCGTCTGCGATCTTCAGGCTCGTCATGTGAAGTCAATTCTTCAGGCGAGCATGAAAGAGGCTTCTCGTCAGAGCAATGAAGGCATCTCTCCTTCTGAGTCTGATGAGAAGATTGACTTTACGGCGGAGCAGAACCCTGAGCATGTTCAGCTGACCGCTGGGGAGACTGCTGGTCTGAGTGGCCCGAGTGAGCCGACTGATACTCAACTGCCTGATAACAGAAGAGTCAGTGTGAGGATCCTGGGGAGGAGCCTGTTGGTCGGTCAGAAACCGGTGTATGCCTCTATGAGTCAAGTGTCTGCAGGTTCTGACTTCTTCGAGTCTTTTTCAGATGATGTCCAGGAAGATCCTACTGCTGATCTTAGCTTTCACCATTCTCGGGGTGAAAAGAGAAAGGCATTCAGCTCCCCGACTCATCCACTGAAAGTCCCTCGGGTGGTCTCATCATTGATTCCAGCGATGAAGATGCTGCAGATGAGATCCTCCCGAGCATTGGTCATTGAGCGTCAGTAGATGCGGCAGCGTCAGAACCGGACAGGGCTTCCCCTACCCCTGAGGTCGGAAATCTGGGGGCTGAACCCTCGAGGGTTCCCTCATATCATTCCCCCCAAGATATGTTACGGGAGATGTCCACCGGTTGGGCTTTCATTGGAGAAGACCACTGAAGCGGTTTTCGGGGTGGCTCCATGACCAAACGTCTTCAAAATGTCTTCAACGGTGCATCTTATGTAAGTTATCTGGCTTCTTTAATGTTTTGCTTGCTTGCCAGATTTCTAATCGCATTCTCTTGCAGATGGTGGCCGAATTTGCTGAGCTAATTCAGACACAGCAACATCAAGCTGATCGAATAAGGCGTCTGGAGGCTCAACTGAAGGAAAGTGAGGAGGGTCGTGCTCGGGCCAAAGCGGCTTATCATCAAGAGGTCGGCTCTGTACAAATATTTGCCAACCATTGTCTGGCGAAGCAAGTTGAGGTCGAGGAAAGAGCTTCTTCGACAAAAGAGAAAGCAACATCACTTCAGAATTTATTGTCTTCCGCCCAGGAATCTATGTTTAAAGCCGACCAGGAAGCGGAGCAGTCTAAGTCGGCGTATGAACGGAAGATCGAAGATCTAGATCGCCAAGCGTTGACAGTCGAATCCTTATCCCGAGAGGCCAGGCTGGAACTTGAAGTGCAAGGGGTAGATCGTTTCAAGAGATCCCCTGCCTACGATGCTCTTTTTCTTTGGGAGTTTCAACGAGGGCTGGTTTCAGCCGGTGAATTCTTTAAAGTCAAGAATCGAGCAACTAAGAAGGCCCGAACCAATTGGGAGCTGTCAATTAAACATCATGTGGATCGGTCCTTAGGGTCTCTTCGAACTCATATGAAGGAATGGAGAGCTTAATGTCGTAGCCGAGGCAATGAGCCCCATCCTATGCATTTGGAGATTCCATCCGACCGCTCCCTCTCAACCTATGCCAGTCAAGAGTAGGTCGTGAAGGGTGTGGAGCCTGATGTCGGACCGATCCCAGGTGAGGATTACAGCCAATGGATGGATGATATTGTCGACACTATCGTTTGGCCGTCTAACGAGAGCCTGCTCTGTGAATATGAGATGGTGCCAGATCCGAATATTGGAAAAGGCTCGAAATCCTCACAACCTTAATTTTGTAGAACTGTAGAAAATTCTAATTCTTTATTTTTCATTCTTTTAAGAGCAATAAAATTCTATTTTATTCTGAATTGAGTGGTCTTGTTTATTGCTGATTGTTACCGAGTGCTGTATTAAACTGACTGATGTTCGGGTAACTTAACCGAGTATCTTATTAAACCGGTTGTTACCCGAATTACTTCAATTGCTAAGTATCTTATTAAACTGGCTCTTCGATGTTCGGGTAACTTATCCGAGTATCTTATTAAACCGGTTGTTACCCAAATGACTTTAATTGTCAAGTATCTTATTAATCTGGCTTCTTCGATGTTCGGGTAACTTAACCGAGTATCTTATTAAATCGGTTGTTACCCGAATGACTTCAATTGACAAGTATCTTATTAAACCGGCTCTTCGATGTTCGGGTAACTTAACCGAGTATCTTATTAAACCGGTTGTTACCTGAATGACTTCAATTGCCAAGTATCTTATTAAACTGGCTTATTCGATGTTCGTGCAACTTAACAGATTATCTTATTAAACCGGATGTTACCCGAATGACTTCAATTGTCAAGTATCTTATTAAACTGGCTCTTTATTATTAACCGAGTCATCTTGAAACATACAAGTTTACACTTGCGTTTCGTACCTGGTTGCTATCCGAACATTACATCAAAGCTCACCATGATCATATTTTTGAGTCCTTACGTAATACCAAGGATGTCTCCCCAGTTTTTATGCGCAAGGGTTTGCCGAATCGTTGAGCTCTTTTTTTGTAAAAAAAAAATTGCTTCAACACAGCTATGCATTTCACCGGAATTTCTTCCGATAGCGTCCCGAGCATTTTTCTAGAGTCTAGTGCATCGGGTTTGCCTTTTTGCGAAGGTTATTTCGACCATGCTCGGCTGGCATGCTCCTACGAGCTTCTCCGCCCATTTGGGATTTGATGGTCCCGATAATTCTATTTGTATGTTCTTATTATCATGCTCTTCTTCCATATGTTCTTATTATCATATGTTTTCTTTTGGAAATCCCGTGCTAGATGCTTTTCTTTCGGCAATTCCAAGTAATTTTATTTATTACTGCAAAAAATCAACACATTTAAATTCCAGTTCAATATTTATCCTGACTAATATTGTCCTGACTAGAAAAAAGAACAATATATATATAAGGATAGAAAATCTTCATGTATTGGGTATTGCATGGTCGGGGTAAAACCTCTCCATTGTGTCGAGCAATCCAATAAGCTCTATGACCAGTTATTCCTTCGATCTTGTATGGGCCTTCCCATTTATCAGCCAGGGATCCTGCGGCTTTATTTTTTGTGTTCAATGACACCTTCCTGATCCGAACATGAGAGTTGTAGTGGCAAGCTACTCTTTACTGATATGCCATATTTCTTATTCGGGACTTCTCCTTTTTTTCTTATAGTTCATACAGACTTTGTGATAGCATATCAACATTCTGTTCTTCATCTTATAGCCTGACCCGAGGTGACGCATACGATGTTTCTATGGGGATAACAACTTCTATTCCGAATACTAAAGTATACGGAGTCTCTCCTGTTGAAGTCTTTGCTGTCGTCCGGTATGCCCATAATACTTCGGGGAGCTTTTCAACCCAGCTACCTTTCTTGTCATCTAATTTTGCCTTGATAGTGTGCTTGATGATTTTATTTACTGCTTCTACCTGGCCATCGGTTTGAGGGTGGGCAGGTGTGACATAGTAATTGGAAATCTGATATTCCTTGCACAGCTGTCTGAATTTTAGGTTATTAAATTGGGTGCCGTTGTTTGTGATTATTGTGTCTGGAACTCCAAACCTATAAAGTATATTATTTTTCAAAACATTTGTGGTGTTTGCTTCTGTGATATGCACTAGTGCTTCAGCTTCTGCCCACTTTGTGAAATAATCAACAGCTACTATGACGTATTTTGCTCGACCCCCTGTTCCAGCTGGCATTGGGCCAATCAGGTCTAAACCCCACATGGAGAATGGCCATGGGGCTGTGAGGTTTCTGAGTTTTTCTGGAGGCTGTCGGATATCGTTGGAGATTCTTTGACAAGTATTGCAACTTTCCGACCACTGGTGTGCATCTGAGAAAAGTGTAGGCCAATAATAGCCTTGCCTGAGCACCTTGTGTGCTAAACTTCTACCCCCAGTGTGGTTTCCGCAAACTCCTCCGTGAATCTCCTGAAGTATTCGATGTGCATTTTCTTCTGGTACACACTTCTGGAGAGCTCTGGAAAACCCCATTCTGTATAATTCTCCTCTGATCAGGGTGGACCTTGCTGATCGGTACCTGATGCGCTTTGCTAATGCGGGATCTTCTGGGAGCACGCCTTCTTCTAAAAACCTTTTCAGCTGAATAATCCAACTGTCTTGCGGTGTTCAGATTTCTAAAATTTCTAAGTGCTTTGGTTCAGTTGTACTCGTTTTAAGAGGTGTGCGACCGGAATGGTCTTCGATCTGATTGTGGTCGTTGCTAACGCTAGTTTAGACAGTGCGTCTGCCTTTTCATTTTCCTCTATGGGATCTGAGCGATCTTGTATTCTTTAAATTTTTGGAGGAGCTATTTCGCGATGTCTCGGTAGGCTATCATACCTTTATCTTTGGACTGGTACTCATCCATGACCTGGTTGACAACTACCTGTGAATCGCTAAATATCTCAACTTCATCTGCCCCGAAAGCTATGCAGATTCTGAGTCCAGGTAATAGTGCCTCGCACTCGGCTTGATTATTAGTTGCTTTGAAATCAAATCTCATGGCACATTCAACATCATCTCCTTCTGGAGTACATACTACTATCCCTGCCCCACTGCCATGAGTATTTGAAGAACCGTCAACATACAGTTTCCATGAGAAATCTTTACCCAACATTCTTTTTGCTTCTAGGTTTGGTTCTGTAAACTCGGCTATGAAGTCTGCCACTGCCTGCCCTTTGAGAGATATTTTGGGGACATAATGAATTTCGAATTCACTTAGCTCGATTTCCTATTTAGTCAATCTTCCCGAGATTTCTAGCTTTTGCAAAATTTGTCTTAACTGGCAGTCAGTGAGAACCTGGATTGTGTGGGTCTTGAAATACGGTCTTAGCTTTTTTGCTGCTAAAACCAATGCTAAGGCCATTTTTTTTTCTGCCTGTGAGTACCTTGTTTCAGCTGGTAGGAGTGCCTTGCTAGTATAATATACTGGTTTCTGCACTGTATCTTCTGTTCGGACTAAGACCGAGCTTGCTGCAAGCTCGGTTATTGACAGATACAACTGAAGTACCTCTCATGTTTGTGGTTTTAAGAGAATTGGGGTCTGTCCCATGTACTCTTTTATTTTTAAGAATGCCTGTTCGCATTCTTCATTCCATTCGAGTCCTTTCCCTTCTTTGATTATTCTGAAGAAAGGTGCATACCTGTCAGTAGCTTTTGAGATGAATCTTCCCAAGGAAGCTAAACACTGTGTCAGGCACTGTACTTCTTTTAATGTTTTTGGTGAGGTCATTTGCTGCAGGGCCTGGATCTTCTCGGGATTAACTTCAATTCCTTTTTGGTGAACTTGAAAACCCAGAAATCTTCTGAAGGGACACCGAATAAACATTTGTTCGGGTTTAACTTCATCTGGTATCTTCTTAGGACATCAAATGTTTCTCGGAGGTCCAGGGCATGCTTATCAGCCGAGACGCTTTTAGTCAGCATGTCATCAATGTACACTTCCATGTTTCTTCCTATTTGCCGAGTGAAGATTTTGTTGACCAGCCTCTGATATGTAGCACCCGTATTTTTCAAACCGAAAGGCATTACTGTGTAACAGTATAAACCCTGATCTGTTGTGAAGGTTGTCTTTTCTTCGTCGGCTTTGTTTATCCTGATCTGGTTGTATTAGGCGTCCATGAAGCTGAGCAATTTGTGGCCTGCCGTGGCGTCCACCAACTGGTCTATCCTTGGAAGTGGGAAGCTGTCTTTTGGGCATGCCTTGTTCAGATCCGTAAAATCTACGCACATTCTTCATTGCCCGTTTTTCTTTTGGACAAGGACTACATTGGCTACCTACTTTGGGTAGTTGACTTCTCTAATTGATCATGTAGCAAGCAGCTTTTCCACCTTTTGTTTGATTTCCCGACTCCTTTCAGGATTGAACGATCTTCTCTTTTGTCTCACTAGTTTTGCGTTCGGGTCTACTGCGAGATGGTGGGACATTATTCGGGCATCTATCCCGTCCATATCTTCGTCACTCCAGGCAAACACATCTTTGTATTTCCTCACAGGTTAGCCCCGATCTTGACCACCTTATCTGGTTCTCCTTCTATTAATATCACTTCTTCCACTGGTTCTGTTTTAGTTTCATTTTGGATCAAATTCAAATGATAAGAATTCTCTGGGCTGACTCGGCTGCGTTATGGTGCACACTTGTTCAGCATCATTTTTGTATTTGTACACTGACAAGTTTGCTCTTCGGGCCATCTCCTGGGATCCCTTGACTACCCCGACCCCCTGCTCTGTCGGGAACTTGATCATTAATGCATAAGTGGCTGTCACGGCTCTTGTTTTATTCAGGAATGGTCGACCCAATAATGCATTATACGGCCAATTGTCTAAGTCTACCACCACGAAGTCAAGTAGGACAGTCCTTTAGCATGGTGCCATCTCAATTTTTACGGGTAATTTGACTGTCCTGAGTGACCTTACCTCGATCCCACCAAATCCTCTGAGTGGGGTATGGAAGGATTGTAGATCTTTTCGGTCTAACCCGAGTTGATCGTAGACGGCTACATTAAGGATGTCCGCCGAACTCCCATTATCAATCAGGATTCTCCTGACCTCCCGGTGACCAACCCGGGCACTTATGACCAATGAGTCATTGGGCCGAACATCGACGCCATGAGAATCTGCCTCAGTGAATATTATTGGGTCCCATCATTCCTTTATTCTTTTCAGGTCTGGTTCAACCGAGTTAACGTCAAAGTTATTCCTTGCTTCTATTGCTTCTCTAATTTCCTGAGTTCGTTCTCGGTTGCTTTTTCCAGTAGATGGTCCCCCAAATATTGTATGTATTATCTGATTGGCTTCGTGGCTGGTTTTTTGATTTCGACCAGGGTTGAGATCAGCCTTAACTTCTTTCTTAGTTTCTGATCTCTCATCTTTTTTTAAGATTACATCCCGCAGGTGCCCTTCCCGAATAAGAGTCACTATGTAATCTCTGAGCTGGAAACACTTTAAAGTCTCGTGACCGGTTTTCTTGTGAAATCTGCAATACTTGGTTGTATCTTTCCGGGAAAATTGAGACTGTCAGCGTGGTTCATGTACCATGTTCTTCTTTTCTAGGATGGCCATGATTTCTTCTTGTTTTTTCCGAAGAGGGATATAATTAGTGTATCTGTCTCGGTACTTCTCTGTGGATTGTTCAGCATTACGCCCATTGCCCCCTGTCTTTACTTTTTTCCTTACTGTTTCCCTTCTGTTTTCCCTTTTGATTCGGCATCCTTCTGTTCGGGCTTTCCTCCGTGCATATAGCTTCCTCCTGTAGCTAACTATTCCTTCTCGGCCAATGTGTATCCTCCCGTTATATCCATCATGTCAGCATATCTGGTCAGTCGAGCTCTTCTCAAATCAAAAGATAGCCGTTCATTATGCAAATTATTGATAAATGCAGCGATTATGGCTTCATCGTTTGCACTGCCAATCTCTGATACCGCTTGACCCAATCTCCCTAGGTATTTCTTCAGTGACTCATCTTTCCTTGTTTTATTTGAGCAAGGTGAGCCACTGACTTTTTCCTGTGAACGTTACTCAGGAATTGCCTTAAGAAGCTCCTGCCCAGTTCACTGAAACTTTTGATGCTTGCTGAGGGTAACCTCCTGAACCACCTCGAGCCCATGTCTCCCAGAGTTTGTGGGAAATTGAGACATTATAAGGGATCGCTGTGGGCATAATGGGCCATGGCACTTTTATAGTGTCTCACGTGCTCTTTTGGGTCGGTGTCTTTCTTAAAATGCTCCACGTGCGGCATCATGAACCTTTTTGGGAAAGGGGTCCGTAAGATTTCCTCGGTGAATGGACTATCTGAGTCATCGTCAGATAAATCGTTGTAGCCATAACGTCTGACCAATGCATCCATCTGACGCCTATTGTTCTCGACTTCTTGAGTTAGGCTCTGGATTATGACATCTCTGTCCCCCACCGGGCTTCCCCGATGGTTGAACCGTTGGGTAACTGTCATTCTTTCTGGCTCTTCACTTTGATGCTGAGTTTCTCGCATGACTCCGTGATGACGTTTACGATGAGGTCGATCGCTATCTTATAATGAAGACAGATCCCTGTACCGGTCATATTTGCGGTGTCTAGTGCGGGCTGTCTGATCCTGGTCCTGCTTTTGGAGTGGTCGTTCTTCTTCAGGCATCTTTCGTCTGGTCTGGTTGATTGGGGTAGAGTTCCTTCCGATTTTTGGCATAGTTCTTCCTGGCTCTACTACCACCGAGCGAAGCCACGCATGTGAAGGATCAAGAGTCTGTACTTCCGTAGTCGTTAGATCAACAGTCTGTGCTTCTGTAGCCAATAGATCAACCCCTTCCATTGCTGCTTCTGCCACCAATTGCTGTAACTCTTCTCGAAAACGCAGCGTCAGGTCTCCGCTGGTTGGGGGAACCTGTTGGATCCCTACCAACTGTGTGGGTCGGTCCTCGTGTTTGCTGCCAGATCTCGTGATGTACTGCCAACATGGAAGTTATCAGGTGACTTTTGGCCACTCCCATAATCGCTTCTGCTTCCTCCCAAGTCTATTAACCACAAGGTCGGAGGTTCGCCCCTCCTTCTAGCGCCAATTGTTGACGTTGATTTCTGGATTGTATAGAAAAGCCAACAAAGATTGGATTTCGGCTATCAATTCAAAGAGAAAGAGATTCAGAGAGAGTAACGAAGACAAGTTTTAAGTGGTAAAGCTCCGATGACCGGAGAAACGTCCATGGGTGGTTGAAGGATCAACCGAGCCAAAAATCCACTATGAAAATATGATGTTTACAAGCTCTCGATCTCTCGATGTCTCTTTTTTCTCTGTATTTTTCTATTGCTTGCTGTGTATGCTATATTGCCTATATATTTTCTAGACGAGATTATGGGTCTATTTATATGTTCATAGAACCCTAATATGCTTTGTACAAGTAATACATGATCTTTACATTAAATTGTGATTCAGTTACTTGTTTGAGGTTAATTGTCTTCTTTCCTGTTTCGGAGTCTTGTATGGAAGTCGAGTGGGTGTTTCTACTAGTGCAGTCTTATTTAGACTTGTTTCCTTATAAGAATGTAGTCTTTGTAGTGAAATCAAGCTGTTTCTTGATTGAGGATTCTTCTAGCTCAATATTTTGTTCTCTTTGGGATTCTTCCTGATGGATATCTTCGCGTATTTAATGACTTAATCCGTGTGAATTAAGCACCAAGTTTTCTTATTCGGGTCGCATTTATCCTGAGTAAGAATAACACTTGTTGGTCCCGAGTAGCATCGTTTGAGTCTGAGTAGAAGATGTTTTTTTGCTAACCCCGAGTACTTTTAATTGATTCTGAGTAGTTTAGTTGATCCCGAGTAGATCTTGTCATGCTACTTATTTAATCGGGCTTTCTTCTCTTTAATGATGCCTTGTAGGATTTTTCATGAGTGCTTATTTGGGCGTCCACCTGATAATTTTCTCCATCTTATCGATGACGTGTACGTTTGGTAGAATTCACATACGACAATGTTAATTTTTGTCCGCTGTTTACAATAAAATGGTTACATGATAGACAAAATCTTATTAAGTGATGTGTTATCTCCATTTTCAAGTTTTAGTTGGGAATTTTAGTCATACACCAGCATACATTACAAACATGTTTTGGCACTCTCTTGACCCATTGGCTGTTCAGATTAAAAGAAAAATGATAAAATGCCATTTAATTGCATTATAAATGGTTGTCTAGACATAACCACTCAAGTTTGACTGTTTTGAGCAACTGACTCATATTCTCAAACACTAGGCTTGCAACTCTTTCATGGCGTCAACACTTGTCAGAATCTTGAAGAAAACCCACAACTTCACAATAACGACCGCACCAATCTTGACGAGAACATGCAACAGTCACACTGTGACAGCAAAGCCTCATAGAAGACTTAACGACAATCTGTTTTCAAGAATCAGTCCTCTCGGCATAGATACCAGTTTAGGGAGCTTGAGCTCCAGCGCATTGTCGGCAACTTACGATCCCACAAAAGATACGCGCACACTCTCCAGGTCTATTTTTTTAGAGCAATTTCTAGATTTTGCTATGAATCGCTAAAATCTTGCTAAAGATGATTATGTAACCACTAGAGAGCAGTAAGTTAGAAATTGATTTGATAATGATGACACTTTTGTTTGGGTATATATATATATTTGATAATATAGAACCCGAGTTTGGGGCCATGCCCAACCTTACAATCTTTGGAAAACAAAAAAACTACGGCCTTTGGCCACGTAGGTGCCCATGAGGATTCAAATACAAATTGATTTAGTGTATATTAATAGCTATAGGTTATGTCAAGTATTCTTAGGAGCAGTGTTTCTCTAATTAGTAATTAGTGCTTTGCCCATTGTTGTTTGGTGGTGAAGATGGGACATTTAGCCCTCTCAGGTTCCAGTGGCCACCGCCACCGCAGGTGGTATAAGTAAATAGTAATTTGTTTAATTGTGACTTGTAATGATGTGAGGAAAATGAGGCAAGTAACACTTATGCTAGTTAATTAATTTCTGTTTAAAGATTTCATGTCAAAACATTTTTAACTAATTATTTTAAAAAAAGAAAAAAAAAAATTTATTCGTAATGATCATAATGATATATCTTAATTTTTTGTTTTAAGTGAAGATCGGTGGCATGGATTGTTATACCTTGGGCTAGGTGAGTTCATATCATCAATTGCAACTGATAGTATCAATTGCAACAGAAGGAAATTTGATTCATATATTATTATTATTATTATTAATTTTTCTTTCCTTATGCCATCACTGGATTCTTTGTGGTTCAGGTTTCTGAGATGATGAGCAACAGTGATCCGGTTTTCAGTAGGTGACCGTGCTGTGCAGTTGGATTTGATTGGTAGAGTTCAGTGGCTAGAGTCTGGAGAGAGCTACTTCAATAGTTTAAGCAAAGAAGATAAAATTGGCAAAATTTACATTGCTCTTCTAAATTGTTATGTCAGAGAAGGTTGTATTGACAAGTCCGTTTCCCATATGCAGAATATGAAGGAGATGGGTTTTGCATCTAGAGCTCTCAATCATAAAGACATTATGTGCCTGTACAATTAAGAGTAGTGGCCAATTGGAGAAGATCCCTGAAGTGCTGTCAGATATGAAGAAGAATGGTATCTCCCCTGACGGCTTCAGCTACAGAATTTGCATGACGCTTATGGGGATAGATCCGATCTTAGAAGCATGGAGAGAATTTTACTTGAGATGGAGAGCCAGCCTGACATCACCATGGACTGGGATACTTATTCCTTAGTGGCCAATATCTACATCAAAGCAGGTCTTAATGAGAAAGCACTCATCTATCTGAAAAATGTGAGGAGAAGATATCGAAAGATGCATTAGGCTATAATCGTTTAATTTCCCCCGCTATGCTAGTCTTGGAAATAAAGATGAGATGATAAGGTTGTGGGGTCTCCAATTAACCGAGTGTAATATGCATATCAGCAGGGATTACATTACAATGATGGGTTCTTTGGCGAAGATTGGTGAATTGGAAGAAACTGAAAAGTTATTGATGGAGTGGGAAATATCTTGTCATCCTTATGATTTCTGGGTGCCAAATGTTCTACTTATTGGGTATTGTGAGAAGGGAATGATTGAAAATGCTGAAGAATTGCCTGAGAGACAGTCAAAAGGGGGAAGACTCCAATTCCTGATAACTGGTACATTATTGCAGCCGCTTATCTAGATAAGCATAATATGGAAAAGGCTTTTGAGTGCATGAAGGAAGCTCTGGCTGTACAAGCGGAAAATAAGTTTTGGAGACCTAAACCTTCATTGATTTCTAGCATATTAGATTGGGTTCGTGATAACAGAAATGCCGATGAAGTTGAAGCTTTTGTCAGGTCGTTGAAGACTGTGATTCCAGAAACTACCTTGATAAAGGGAAAGAAGTGGATGGGCTCTTGGAGAGTTATGAAAACTGCTAAATAGATTGAGAGGAGGAACAAAGATGATTCCTTGGATGAATTTCTGATAGCCACTTGTGGGTTTCCCTTGCTAAACATTCTCTCGAATCTGGCTGAAGTTCATTGTTCTCCCTCTTAACTTCTTCCTGATGAGGCAGATTCTTGAGGATATGTTGTGGAATTGGTTGCTTAGTTGGCTTAAGAGATATTGGTTTGTAGAATCTTTGAGCTGCATATGTGATAGTTGGGAATTTTTTGTTATGAGTTTGGTTATTTATTGGTTGGATTTTCTTTATCCACTTTTCCGGTCTGTAGACCTCTTAACTTTCCCCATAAATGGTATCTTCCACAAGGCGAAGTGGCAGTCACAGCCCCCAATTTCTGCCAACAACCGTGGAGGGTTGTGCGAGTTGACCACCGAATGAGAACTTTTATAATATAAATTTTAAATGAAAATTGGGTATTATAAATAATTTGCTTGGGTGGCTTGGCAATATCTGCACCCTATGATAAAATATTAAAATGAACAAATTGTTGTAAAATCTTTTTTCAGTAAAAAAATCTAAAACCTTATTCAATGCCCGTTCAATTTTCAGCAACCGACTCATTTTCTATTTTTTTTTTTCTTTTTTAGGGGAAATTCTTTATCTTGCTAAAGATGATTATCATGGAACCACTAGAGAATATTAAGCTAGAAATTGATTTGAAAATGATGACACTTTTGTTTAGGTATATATATATATATATATATATATACTCGATAACCTAGAACCCGAGGCCAGATAGAACCCTATAACTTTTGGAAAACAAGAAACTACGCCTTTGGTGACGGAGGTGCCCATGAGGGTTTTCGAATAGGTGCACTGTGCACATGAGGGTTTCTTGGGAAACAAGAAACAACGTGGCCACCTAGTTAGCTGAAGCTCTTTGCTCTGAGTAGTTTATAGTATCGCAGATGCTTGTAACGCACACAATGTGCAACAATTATAACATAACCTCTTCACCACAAGTCTAATGTACTATTACTAGAACTGATATTCATTTCTAGCATTACTTACCTAATATATAATTTTTTTCCCACCCTCATCCGTATATAGAAAATAAATTATACAAATTATGCTAATATTTTTTCGGTCGTTCAGGAAAAAATGACAACATAACTGCAAATCTCTTATTAACTTCAGTTATGTGTATTTCTCATTTTATGTTTTTGGTTGGAGGTTTGAGTTATACACCATAAATATTTTATAAATTTGTTTTGACATTCTTAAAACGTAAATACAATAAAACTCACTGTAGTTTGACCGTTAACGAGTGATGGTACATATATATATATATATCAAGAAAAAGTATTTTATCCTATTCATGAGGTAATGACATCCTCGATGTCATTACCTCATGTCCTCATACTTATGTTTGATTCTTGATAAGTCAATATATAAAATCTTTTTATCCTCATGGGTATATTTTGAGCATAGTTTTATGAGTAAGCAAACTTATGTATTGCTTGCTTTGTTCGAACAAGTGATAAATGGTGATTTATTATTGCAAACATCTTCGGTTCATGACTTGTAGATGGATTGCAATATTTCCGTGCATTAAAGAAAAAGTATTTTTAATTGATTTAAATTAATTATTTTGCCATTATTAGGATACTCTTTTATATAATAAAATTTAAATGAAAATTGGGTCCACTGTAAACATATAATTTGTTTGGTTGGCGTGGCAATATCTGCATGCAGCCATGCACCCTATGATAAAATATGAAAATGAACAAATTGTTGTAAAATCATTCTTTTAGTAAAATATCTAAAACTAGTCAAAAGTCGATCAAAACCCATTAAAGTTTGAGCAACTGACTCATTTTCTCAAACACTTGGCTTGCAACTCTGTAATGGCGTCAACAATCCTCAAAATCTTGAAGAAAACCCACAACTTCACAATAACGACCGCACCAATCTTGACGAGAACATGCCACAGCCACACTGTGACAGCAAAGCCTCATAGAAGACTTAACGACAATCTGGTTTCAAGAATCAGTCCTCTCGGCATGGATACCAGTTTGGCCACGGTTCTCGATAAATGGGTTCAAGAGGGCAACCAACTTACGGAACTTGAGCTCCAGCGAATCGTCCGCGACTTACGATCCAACAAAAGATACCCTCAAGCTCTCCAGGTCTATTATTTTTATTTTAGGGGAAATTCTTGATTTTGCTGTGAATTAATAAAATGTTGCTAAAGGATGAGCATGGAATCACTAGAGAGTTATAAGTTAGAAATTGATTTGATAATGATGACAGTTTTGTTTGGGTGCTTATATATATTTGATAATCTAGAACCCGAGTTTGAAACTGGAGTCATATTGAACCCTACGATCTTTGAAAAATAAGAAACTATAGCCTTTGGCTACGTAGGTACGGGGTGCCCTATGAGGGGATTCAAATAGGTTCACCGTTTTGCTAACCTCTCATGGGTTTTTTTGGTTTATATTAATATCAATAGGCTTCCATATATCAGCCTGTCAAGTATTCTTAGGCGCAATGTTTATTTAATTAGTAAATAGTAATTTGTTCACTGAACAATGTGGTTTATTATTGTCTCAGATTCAAGTTGCTGGAACTTCCGCGGGTGGTATAAGTAAATAGTAATTTGTTTAATGGTGTCTTGTAATGATGTGATGAAAAATAAGGCTAAGTAAAACTTATGCTAGTTAATTAATTTCTGTTTAAAGATGTGTTGTCAAAACATTTTTTCGTAATTATTAAAAAAAAACATTTATTTGTAATGATCATAATGAGTGTGTTAATTTTTTGTTTTAGGGGAAAATTGGTGGAATGAATTATTAGACTTTGATCTAGTGAGTTCATATCATCAATTGCAACTGATAGTATCAACTATCAAAGTCACTCCAGGGAAATTGATTCATATATTATTATTATTATTTTTCCTTATACCATCACAGGATTCTTTGTGGTTCAGGTTTCTGAGTGGATGAGCAACAGTGATCTGCAGTTTTCAGTAGGTGACCGTGCTGTGCAGTTGAATTTGATTAGTAGAGTTCGGGGGCTAGAGTCTGCAGAGAGCTACTTCAATAGTTTAGGCGATGAAGAAAAAAATGCCAAAATTTATGGTGCTCTTCTAAATTGTTATGTCAGAGAAGGTCTTGTTGACAAGTCCGTTTCCCATATGCAGAAGATGAAGGAGATGGGTTTTGCAACGAGTGCTCTCAATTAGAATGACCTTATGTGCCTGTACAAAAATAGTGGCCAATTGGAGAAGGTCCCTGAAGTGCTGTCAGATATGAAGGAGAATGGTATTTCTCCTGACAGCATCAGCTACAGAACTTGCATGAAAGCTTATGCGGCAAGATCTGATCTTAGCAGCATGGAGAGAATTTTACAAGAGATGGAGAGTCAGTCTGGCATCACCATGGACTGGATTAGTTATTCTGCAGTGGCTAATATCTACATCAAAGCAGGTCTCAAAGAGAAAGCACTCATCTATCTGAAAAAAAGCGAGGAGATGGTATCTAAAGATGCAGTAGGCTATAATCAATTGATTTCTCACTATGCAAGTCTTGGAAATAAAGATGAGATGATGAGGTTGTGGGGTCTCCAAAAAACCCATTGTAAGAAGCTTGTCAACAGGGATTATATTACAATGATGGGTTGCTTGGTGAACATTGGTGAGTTCGAAGAAACTGAAAAGCTATTGACGGAGTGGGAGTCATCTTGTGATCGTTATGATTTCCGAGTGCCAAATGTTCTCCTAATTGGGTATTCTCAGAAGGGATTGATTGAAAAAGCTGAAGCAATGCTGAGAGACATGGTCAAAAGGGGGAAGACTCCAGTTCCTAATAGCTGGTCTATTATTGCAGCCGGGTATCTGTATAAGGATAATATGGAAAAGGCTTATGAGTGCATGAAGGAAGCTCTGGCTGTACAAGCTGAAAATAAGTTATGGAAACCTAAACGTTCATTTATTTCTCGCATATTACGTTGGGTTCGTGGTAACAGAAATGTTGATGAAGTGGAGGCTTTTGTGAGGTCGTTGAAGACTGATTCCAGAAATTAGGGAAATGTAGCGTGCCTTTATTAAGGCATATGTCGAAGGGATATGTGGACGGGTTCTTGGAGAGTTATGAAAGCTACTAAAATAGATGGAGATGAGGAAACAAAGATGATCCTTGGATGAATTTCTGATAGCCACTGATGGGTTTCCATTACTAATTATTTTCTCGTAGTTAGCTGAAGTTCTTTGCTGAGTGGTTTATAGCATTGTAGATGCTTGTAATGCACACAATGTGAATATTTATGAATAACCATTGAATAAGTTACCCTTTATAAATGACGATTGCTGCCCATTAGATGCATTTCAGAAACATGGTTATTCTTTATTTGTTGTTCTTCCTCTCAACTTCTTCCTGATGAGGCAGATGGTTGAGGATATGTTGGGGAATTTGTTGCTTAGTTGGCTTAAGATAACTTGGTTTGTAGAATCTTTGAGCTGCATGTGATAGCTGGGAATTTTTTGTTATGAGTTTGGTTATTTATGGGTTGTATCATGTAGCCTGATTTTCTTTATCCTAGATAAAAGTTAATAGAAATCATTGTCATTTTTTTTTGAGCAGCCAAACTTTGATCATCGAGCCAAAAAGCCGGGAAGAAAACAAGGAACAAGGAGCAACACCCAAAAAAGCATCAGAACAGATGCAACACAAACAAAGCTAACAGCCCTGGAGAAAAAACAAAGCAAAACAGAGCCAACAACAACTGAAAAAAACAGACCAGGAAAAGCTAAGAAGAAAGACAGAGCCCCACGCCTGAGACAAAAAACAGGAGACAAAAAACATAACCAAAAAATCACATCCAGTGCAGAAAATCTCCATTAGAGCCAGACCCCATCTTAGCCAAATTATCTGTAAATGAGTTAAACATACGTGAAGCATGGACAACCTCTAATCCTTCCAACAACTTCAGCTGCAACCGAATGAAAGAAATCATTCTAACGTGCTCAATACTACAGAAGTCCTTATTATTAATCCAAGACACAGCCACCTTAGAGTCGCTCATAATCGAAACCACTTGACCACGAAGGGAGGGAGCGGAGCTGCAAATCTCAATCGCCTTGTTAATAGCTGTAATTTCAGCAGCATTAGAATCCATTGTACCCACAAAAAAAGAGAAGAGGCACACCACGTTATCGTAGGAATTCCTCAAGACTCCTCCTATTACCGCTTGCCCCGGGTTTCCCCTAACAGACCGTTGAATTTGAAAGTGTTCATCAGAGGCGGAACCCAATCTTTGATCACAGATTTCTGCACCCTTCTTGACTCCACACAACAATCTTTTAAATTGAGCATCAAGGCAGAGACGAATCAGAAACGTTTTTCCCTAAAAATTTGAACCGCCAAGCAATCCGAAATCTAACCGAATCTTGAGCCACTGTTAAGCTAGGGGATTTGCCTTCAAAAATCATTTGGTTGCGCACCTCCCACACAGTCTAAACAACCGCCCCAAGTAAGGAGAGACAAGCTCTTTCACTCTTCACTGATGGGCATAAACCCATCCACCCATCAAGCCACTCATGAATCGTTTCATTACTACACCAGCTCACATCCCACCATTCCATGCACGCCTTCCACAACTTGTAGGTCAAGGGGAAACAAATGATCCACAGTTTCTGCCTCATGCGAACATAACCGACAATCCAGCACAATGAGATGACCCATCCCAAATCTTTGGAGCACCTCCCTAACCAAAACCTTTCCTTTGTAAAGCTGCCACAGGAACACTTCAACTTTAGAGGGACATATACCATTCCAAATTACCTTTTGGATAGACGAAGAAGCTTCCACAATCCCTTCTAAATTACGCCTAAAAGAGCTAACCGTGAACAAACCATTCCGGTTGAGATTCCACACCAAGGCATCAGACGACAAATTAAGAATAGGAATACCACTCGGGGAAGTTTGAAAGCCAAACCACTGCTCCCTTTCCCAATCAAACAAACTTCGTCGAGTCTGAACATCCCAAACCCACGCCGAAGACATCCACCTACCAAAATCCTGGATGGGGCCGCTTTTCTTAGAGGCCAAAGCGAAAACTCTAGGGAAAGCTTCCCTCAAGGATCTAGAATCCCATTTTAACTTTGTCCAAAAATCAGCTCTATCAACTTTACCCACAACCGTAGAAAAGCCTTCAGTAATGATCTTGGCGGTCGGGCTACCTTCTTCAAAAGGGCTGCGAACTTCCTTCACAAAAAAGAATCCTTAGGCGATTTATTCCAACTCCACATAAGACACCTATCTTGAATTTCGTATTTAGCCACGATAACCCTACGCCATAAAGCATCCTTCTCCCTACCAAATCTCCAAATCCATTTCGCAAGCATACCATTGTTTTTAACTAGAACCCTTCCGATGCCAAGTCCTCCTGAAAACTTACTCTTACACACCTCCAAAAAAAACTGTGTGAATCTTCCTCTTGGAGCCACCATCACCCTACATGAAACACCTTTGAAGATTCTAAACGAAAAGAGCCACTCCTACCAGCATATTAAAAATAGATAAAAAAAATAAGTCGGGATACTAGTAATGACTGATTTAATCAGCACCAGCCTTCCGTTTTTGTACAAAAAATTTCTTCTCCATGGAGAAAGCCAGTTTTCAATTTTTCTGGTAATTGGGAGCCATAAGGACTTCGTCAAAGGTCTTGCCCCCAATGAGAGGCCAAGATAAGTAATTGGGAATTTTTCCTTGTCACACCTAAACACCGACTCCTAAGGAAAAGAATCCGAAACACCATCTTTACCCACTCTCACTAAGCAAGTCTTGTGGAAGTTAATTTTAAGGTCAGAAATTAACCGGAAGCATGGAAGAATTCTCTTAGCATTACACACATACTCCACCTTTGGCTTAATAATGTCTTCATATTTCCAGTCGGCAGACCCCTTAACTTTCCCTGAACTGTAATTGGTATCTTCCGCTAGGCGTAGTATCCACCAATTTCTGCACTGTCAACAACCATGTGGCATGAGTTGATCCCAGTGCATCGTCCGACTTATGATCCAACAATAATACGCGCAGGCTCTACGGGTCTGTTACTTCTTTTGAGTGGAAATTTTTTATTTTGCTCTGAATTGCTAACATGTTGCTGAACATGATTATGGGAACCATTAGAATGTAGTAAGGTAGAAATTGGTTTGATCATGATGATACTTTTGTTTGGGTATATATATATATAGATAACTCAGACCCGAGTTTGAAAATGGGGCCTTGCCGAACCCTGCAATAGCTGGAAAACAGGAAACTATGACCTTGACCTTTAACCATATAGGTACACATGAACGGATTCGAACCGAACCCTAAACCTTGTAGCAGCAAACCCCTTATCTCACCATTCTGCTAACCGTTCATGGGTTGTCTACTTGTTTGGGTGTTTATTTATTAATAGTAATAGGTTTCCAAATATGAGCCTTTTAGGAGCAATGTTTCTAAGATTGGTGGCTTGAATTATTAGAACTTCAGCTAGGGAGTTCATATCATCAGTTGCAACTGATGGTATCGACTTCACTGGAGGGAACTTGTCACATTTGAATGTAGATAACAGTTTCATTGCAATCGGCATACACTATATTTGTTTTTAATTGGTCTATAACTTGTTTCTACTATACGGGATATTGGCTTCCCTTAAAAACTTGGCAAGGAAATGCTATTCAATGATAAGGATTTTATATTTATCGCTTTATTAATCAAATTACAGATTTGGATTGATGCATAGATGGTTGAGGATAAAAAAACACCTCGCACTTGATAAACTCTTCTATTGCGTATTTGCGTTTAAACACCTCGCTCTTCAATGTTCAATGTTTTTGCACTTTCAATGGTTTATTGCATCGCAGATTCTTGTAATGCACTCAATGTGGAACAATTATAACATACCCGTTGGATACGGCTAGTATTCCCATACTTATCAAACGAGATTCAACCAATGTGAAAACTTTATGGAGATGTGGGAAATACTTGAAAGTTGGAAATCGTGTTTAAGATAGGCTTGAAAGACTGAAAAATGTTAAAGAATTGAAGTCGTGGGAACCGCGGCGCACCAATCACGGTCGATTCCAGTATGTTTAGTGCGGTGGTTTAACCACAACGCATGGACCGTGGTCTTCTGAGCGGTCAATTTCAGTGAAGAAACCGTGGTATAGGTCGGAGGTGGCCAACTGCGACCCAAAATGCAGCTTAATGTAAATATGTGCAAAACGGGAAATGTTCAGCGGAAAAAGGAAAAGGAAACAAAAAAGGAAAAATGGTTTTGTCTTCAATCGTGCAAAACAAAAAAGTCTTGTGCGTAAATGAGAAGGACTTTTGCGTGGAATATGAATTCTTATGCGAGAAGAAAATGTGTTTCCTTGTAAGATTTAAACTCCATGTAACTAGTATAAATAATACCTAATAATTACGTTATTGTGGGTGGAGCAAAATAGCAAATACTAGAGAGATCTCAGAGAGTAGACATTATGTGTAATTGGGTTTGGGGTTTTAGAAAGAGAATCATGAGTTGGTTGTAAAAATTTCCTGTATAATGGAATCTTTTCTCTTGTTGTCCTAACGGCTGTGGTTTTTCCCTGTTCATGGGTTTCCATAAAAATCTTGTGTTTTGTGTTTGATTTGATTTATTTATTTATTTTCCATCTTATTTATTCCGCATTGACATTGTTGTGTTTGTGGCTATTCGGTAATGTTTCCGTGTAGCGATCTATCGATAACAACTGGTATTAGAGTCCGGGTTATCTAATAACAGTTTAGACAAACGGTTATGTCTGAAAGTACGGGTTCGATGAAGTTCAATGTTGATAGGAAGAGGAAATTTGGCTTGTGGCAAGTTCAAGTCATGGATAATCATTATGGATTGTATAAGGAGTTCAAAAAGGACGAGTCCTTGAAAGCTCGACAGTCTCTAGTGAGGTGTGGAGCAGGTTCGGCAAAAGCTCCATGTGTTGCTAGTAGTAAGTCTTTCACCGGATTGGGTGATATATGAGTATGTTTATCCTTTTGGCATGTAAAAGTTGCTATGAAGAGGATATGTTGCTGATATCTAGTCCACAATTGCACACAGACATTGGTTAGGGGGTGATGCAAGATGTGTGGTGGATAAAGATGTTGTTTGTTGATGAACTCCTTGGACACTTAACGTGAGAAGTTGTACCACCATTTCAACATGTTATTTCGAAATGTACCGGAAGAAATCTTTGGATGATATGTTCCTAAGTGGTTATACCTTGTGGTAAGGTGTGTTGATTATTAGTGTTGAGAGTGACTTTAGACAAAAGGTGTTTGGAATTCTCGCCATAAGGGAGGATTGTTGGATATGGCTTGTATTCCCATGTTTACCAAACGAGATTCAAGCAATGCGAAAACTTCTTGACAATTTGGGAAACGTTTAGAAGTCGGAGATCATGTTTGAGGGAGGCTTAAAGGACTGAAAAAGGCTAAAGAATTGAAGTCCGGGGAGAACTACGTTGCATCAACCGCGGTGCTTACCACAACCGATTCCAGTATGTTTACTGTGGTGCATGGACCGCGGTATTTTGAACTGTCAATTCTAGTGAAGTAACCACGGAATAGAGCGTGGGTGGCCAACTGCGATTCAAATCGCCGTTTAATGTAAATATGCTTAAAACGGGAAATCTTTAGAGGAAAAAGGATAAAGGAAAAATGGTTTGTCTTCATACAGAACATGAAAGTCTTGTGCATAAAGGAGAATGACTTTTGCGTGGAATATAAAGTCTTGTGCGTAAAGAAAAAATGTTTCTTTGTAGAATTCAATCTCCTAGTAACTATTATAAATAATACCTAATAACTAGGTTATTCTGAGTGAAGCAAAAAAACAAATACTAGAGAGATCTCAGAAGGTGGGCATTGAACGTAATTGAGTTTGAGTTTTAGATAGAGAATTTAAATGTGTGGTTATAAAAATTTGTTATATAATAATTTTTTTTTCTTTTCGTCCTGACGACCGTGGTTTTTCTCTGTTATTAGATTTCTACATAAATCTTGTGTTTTGATTGTGATTAGACTGATTTAATTTCTTCCATCTTATTTTTCCTGTAAGTCATTGTTATTGTTTGTTTGTACCCATTCCGTAATGCTCCCGTGTAGCATTATTATAGATAACAATAACCGCCTCACCAATTAAGTTGAAATTCACAAGTCTAACGTAGTATTGTGATATTCATTTTTAGCATGACTCACCTAATATATAATTTTTTAGGAAAATTGCACAAACTTTCCGTGAGGTTATGCAATATTGAATTGAGTTTCAACTTTTGTCAAAATAACACAAACATCCTGTTGACTGTGTTGAGCACCGTCCTGACTCGCATGGATTTTAAAATGTAAGAGTAAATGACCAAAATGTTCTTGATGTGATAATTCATAAATCAATTGTTATTTTTATAAAACAAGATAATTAATAAATAATTCAAACAAGATAATTAATAAATAATTCATAAATAAAAAGAAAATTTAAAACAAAAAAGTACAAATCTCTTACAAATCTCCATCATATATCAGACAAAAGATTATTTTTTTTTAAATAAATTAACATAAAATTCAATCTCTTTTTTGGAAAAAAAAACCATCAAATTCAATCTCATCTTAACCTATTGAATTTAATCTCAAATACTATTCTTGTTCTTTCATGTGCACCAAATTAACTTGCACATACATAGTTTAGGTAGTTTTTTAATTTTATTTTATTATTATTATATTATGAGATGGAAGTCCTGGCTGGAGGTGGTTCTGGAACAATGAGTTAGGTGAAAACCCGTTAAAATTCAAACATGGAGGATGTCGTATCTAACAAAATTTTCTTCTAAATAGCACCAGTTGTACAATTAACTAATACTAAGCGTTTCAAATTCTATCTCAAATGATGTAACACGTGAGTTTCTCATGATTTTCAGGATGTTGACACTTTATTCACCACATCATTTATGATAGAATTTAGAAGAAAAAAAATTAGACACGTCCGGTATTACTCTATACAAATAGCACAGAATTACATATGCCCGGTAGTACCACTAGTTTAGCGATAAAGTATATAGTAAAAATTTAGTTGCAATCATGTTTACAACAAACTAATAACAAGCTTTTTTTTTTGAAAAAAAAAACTATTACCAAGTCAACAAAAACAAACACATAATCCAGTAAATTTAAATTTGAAAAGTTGCCAGTAAATTTAAAACATAAAAATGATATCATCTGCTGTATATAATTGTGTGATTTCTCTTTTTTTTTTAAAAATAATAATAATAATAATAGTGCAATAGCTAGAGAACCCAATTCTTCATCTCCCAATTAAAACTATTTTTCTGATTTTTCTATTTATAAATTGGA
The DNA here is from genome assembly GCA_032871835.1 of Dipteronia dyeriana. Classification (NCBI taxonomy): domain Eukaryota; kingdom Viridiplantae; phylum Streptophyta; class Magnoliopsida; order Sapindales; family Sapindaceae; genus Dipteronia; species Dipteronia dyeriana. Next base: position 57,937,213 of record CM065302.1, read on the forward strand.
AAGAAATAAAAGAGTTTACAATTCAATTGCCTCGTTACAATTTTTTCTGGTTATCATGTATGTTAGTGTTTCAATTATGTTAATATTTCAACCGAATATATTTTTCTAATTTTTATTTTGTTCATTCGGGAGTAAAATAGAGAAGAGTTCGAATTTTGATCGGCTTGGTTACCATATTCTGATAAAATAGGTAAGTTAACTAACGAGTGCTGTCTTTTTTTAATAAACATCTTTCTTTAATTTTTTTATATATATATATATATTCCTTCAACCCATCATTGCAATATTCTCTTATATAATTGACATTCATATTAACCGGTTTATCCAACATTGTTTATTTTTAAAAACATAATGAAAAAATATAACGTTAAAAGAATAAACATAAAGATTATTAATTTTTAAACATTTTTATATATTCTATTCGAGGATAATTTACATCCCGAAACTTAATCGAATTTTAGGAAATTTAGAGAGTTATATATCATGAAATTAATTGAATTTTAAGTCTACTTTTTTCATATTTTATTCGCAATGTAACTTTCAAATTTTATGAAGAATCATATCCAACTTAACCTAATCAAAAGGTGTATCTCACTTTGGTGAAATTAGTGGGGAGCATATATGAATGGCCGTTGCTATATCTATATTTTCAGTGATGGCATGTAAATTCATAACAAAATATTTTATCACTGAACAATATTAGTGACAAATGAATAGAGAAGAAATTGATTATGGTGATAAATTAGAATTACTTTTATATAATCAGTCAGAAACATAAATGGTTGTCACCATAATCATAAATACTTAGTAAGAAAATATAAATTCGTAACTAAATATTTAGTAACTAATAGTACAATAAAGGAATTAGTGACAACAATTTAGTCATCAAATAGGGTTTGGTAACTAGTTTGTATCACTTTGGTTAATTAAGTGATGAAAGTAAAAGGTCATCACTATATCTATATTTTATTGATGAATTGTAAATTCATAACAAAATATTTCGTCACTACAAAATATTAGTGACAAAAGTATAGTTATGAAATTGATTCTGGTAACTGATTGAAATCAGTTTTGTAGAATTAGTGAGTGACATTAATGGTTGTCACTATAATCATATTAACAGTGAGGAAATGTAAATTTGTAACTAAATATCTTATAACTAATATGAAGAAAAGAGAATTAGTGACAAGATTGTAGTTATGAAATAGAATTTAGTAACTAATCTGTATCACTTTGGTTAAATTAGTGAGAAACAACCGTTGTCGTCACTATATCTACGGTTTTAGTGATGAATCATAAATTGAAAACAGAGATTTTTGTCATAAAAACCCAAATTTGTTGTAGTGGTATATCATAACACACACACACACACATATATATATATATATGTGTGTGTGTATGTGTGTGTGTTTGAGATATGCTACATGGATATACACAAACTAAATATTATTATTCGTTTCAAAAAACAAAAGAAAAACTTGATTTTCAAAAAACATCTAAAATAAATAAATTAATTGCATCCCTTTATTTATCAAAATGTCATTCATTGGATGAAATGACCGTTAGTATAACAATGTTCATAAAAAATGGTCATTTTGAAACCAATTCCCCATCTAACCGTAATTTTGATAGTGATGACCCAAATTGATGGCCACTGGGATAATTATTATTTTTTTAATAAAATTTGGATAAAATTGTCATATATTAAAAAAAAATTAATATACAATATATTTATAATTTGTTTCGTTAGTATATAAAAAATATTGAAATGGAATGATGAACCTAATTCATTCTCTTCTTCCTAATCCTGTCGAAATTTCTCATTTCTCTCTTCGTTTTGCCGTTATCACCATCTTCGTCTCCTTTTCCCGTCTTTGTAGCCGACTTAACCTCTCTATCTCCCTCTCGAGTCTTTAAATCTTGCTAAGATGGCCGGATCTGAGTTTTTAGATTTAGTATTGACTTGTCCCTTTTTTTTTTTTACTTTTTTTTTTCATAGATTAAATATGGTAACTTCGTTTTTGAATTTTGTGAAATATGGATTAGTGATTTTTATGGATTCCGTTTTGTTGCCATTTTAGATGGTCAAGATTTGAGTAACTCAGAGTTAATGGTTTCAAGTTTTTGCTCTTCTGGATTCCCGATGTGCATGGATGGACCCGAGCAGTGACCCGCGCACATGGCCAGATTGCTCTGATATCATGCTTCTCAGACCTATTTTTGGCATCACTATATATACTTTTCTTTTTGATATCACACATACATCCACACACATATTTTTCTTAACTTTTCTCCTTTTAGATCTAGGAACCAAATCTCACACCATATCCAAAAACCCATATACCATTTCTTGGATGTCTACTCAAAAAGCAACTAGGAGATTGAATTGGAGCTTGAAGAAGGAGGATTCTCTTATGGGTTTTCTTCTATTCCCTTCTCTTAGTTTTTATTTTGTAATAGACATAAGCAGAGTCGGTCCTGACATTACTGAGGTCTGGGGTGAAAATGGTAAATGTAAAAAATAGGCCCTGTTCAAATGTTCTATAGCAACATTTGAAGGAGGCAGGCAATCCCGCTATCAAACAAATAGCAACTGGATTAAGCAAGTTTACCGGTCCGGCAATCCCATTATGTTTTTCCGATTATACCGTAAGATTGATTTTTTTTTCCTGAAAAATACAATATAAAATAAAAGTTAAGAAACAATTAAATAAAAATTGAATTTGTCACCGGAAAATATCATAAAATAATTAGATCATTTAAATTTACAAACAAAACACATTTAGGTTATTACAATAGAGCATTAAAATAAACATTAAATTATAAATAGAAATTATAAATAGAAATTATAGAACAATAGAATAACTAAAATAGAAATTACAAACAAAAAGGAAATTCGAAATTACCTGAACAGTGAGACTGTGAGAGAATGGGAGTATTAAAAAGAGTGTGAGAATTCGGATATAAGAGTCTGAGACGAGAGATTGAGGTAATGAGGTGAGTAAAGTATGATTAATTATTAAAGATAAAGATGAGTAATTATTAAAGATAAATAATAAAATATATGTAATTATTAAAGATGAAAAGGAGCTGATTTTTTGCCTTAAACTACATGCAACTGTTTTTTTGTCTGTGCCCACGGCCCAGTGCCCAAGAATAGTTATTTATTAATGTTTGGGCTTTCATCACATGTATTTGAACTTATCATGGGTCTTATTTTAAATCATCACATGTATTGATTTCATGTATCGAAGGCCCTCAAAATCATGGGCTCTGGGCCGGCATCCCTGGAGCCCTGGCCCAGGGCTGGCTCTGGATATAAGTAGCTAGACATCCTACTAAGGGATTGATGTGAGATGCATGTGAATATTGGGCATGTATTGAACTCCATTTGTTTTATAAATCTATCAATTATGTTTCATTCTTTGGTTTATTTATTTTCTAAAATTGATTTGCCTTTGATTGTACACCACACTATTTGCAAATTGGTTGAAGAATTTATTTGAATAATTAACTTGGTATACACCCTACTTGATTTTATAAAGACTCTATTGAATGTAAAGGTTGATCAAGAGTACACCTCTCAACTGAAACCTGGTATTAATAATCTTAATTTTTACCTAATGTCAAGTGAGTGTCTAATACTATACACCCTAGGTTGGTCATTTATGAGAGGTTAAGAATCAACATTATACACCCTAAGCAGATTACATTATAAAGAGATTAGACCCATAGTCAATAGCTGTGTATTTATGGAAAATCTCAAGTGTGTGGCCAACACTATACACTCCAGGTTGATCACTACTCATTAGGGATATACAACCAATATTATACACCCTAGATTGGTTGCAATAGATTTAAGAATGTTCATGAGAGTGATTTGCATGGCCATTATTTGTTTGTTGGATCTGTCGATACATTAGTTCTCACTATCATATTTTACACAACCATTTCTTGTTAATTTAGTTGCATTTAGTTTAACCTAATTTAACTAGTTTAATTGTGGGTTTAACTTTAGATAACCAATTTTTCAAATCAATCATTTTATTTTTGTTTTTATCGTATTTTACTTTTATCTTGTAACTAATATTAGAGTATTCAATTTAATTATTACTATCCATTGATTCCTGTAGACATACCCGACTTGCCACTGTATTTATATTACACATTTTGAGGTATTGTTGAGGATTTACAAATTTTGTTTTTGACAAACATTTTCAGTACCAAAACTGTAATTGTCAGCAAATGCCGCTACCGGTTAATGGGTTTCAAGTTTTTGATCTTTATGTGTTATTTTTTTCACATTCAACTCCTTCGAACACTTTTGATCAGTTCATTTATTTGTTGACAAAGGTGGCGTTTCTTCACTGGTATTCATTTTTCTTTTCAACATTATCGCCAACCCATTTTCATATTCAACTAAACAGGTTGTAAACAGATTATACGGGTCTTGACCCGATATGTTGGACACAATTCATTTATTAATCGGGTTGTATTGGATTATATGTTTATTAAATGAGTTGTATTGGGTTTGAGAGGCTCAAGTTGCTTAACTCATTTAATTAACGGATTTTTTGGGTTGAGTAAAAAAATAAGAACAATAATATTTACGTTCCTAAAAAATTATATATACATTTTTTTTATTTACACTAGGGATGGGCGTGGGGTCCAATGGGGCGGGGGAGGGTCCCCACACCCCCACCCCAGCCCCCAAACCCCATTTGGGGGAAGTGGGGATGTGGGTGTTTGGGGGAGGTTCCCCTGTCCCCACCCTATCCCCCATTTCTCCCGTTTTTTATTCTAATATTTTCAGTTTGAAATCCAATATTCGATTATTTCAATCTTTCGATTCACCCTATTTCGATATCCAATCCAATAAATAATCTGAAATATATAATTGATTTAATTTAATCTAAAATTAATATAAATAACTATAGTATTATACATAAATATATATGTGAAAATTAGGGAAATAGACAGAGAGCAAAAAAGTAATAGAGATAAAGTTAATATTTAAAAAAATAAAAATAAAGATACATATAAATATATATATATATATATGGGGAAATGAGACTCCACCCCTACCCCTATTAAAAGAAATGGGGAATGAAAAATGGGATGGGGGATCCCCTATTTAGATTTTAGGGTTTATCCACACCTCACCCCCACCCCCACCCCCAAACCTTATTTGGAGGTAAAATTTGCTCCCAAATAAGGGTGGGGCTCCGAGGGGGTAGGGACCCTCGAGGGAAATGCCCATCTCTAATTTACACGTCCTTAGTTTTTTTTTTAAATGTTATAAATAGCACCCTATATATTACCAAAAACATCATTAACTATTATAAACTAATAGATTATAAAATAATTAAAATAAAATGAAAAGAAAAAGCATGGAAGATTGGGAGGTACAGTACCCTCCTTGATTTTTATTTAATTTTATTTTAACTTTTTTGTTAATTTCACTGTATGGTTTTCTATCTTTAAAACTATTTTATAATAGTTATTTAATAATTTAATTTAAATAATCACAGTTTAATTTAAACTACATCGTCTTTATTTTAATGCTCATCTTCCCTACAAAGCAAATCAATGTCTATCATAGAAAAACTCTTGGATTGCCCAATACGCTAGGCAAAGAATGGTCTCTTCATCTCGCTAGGTTAGTTATTAACTTATTATTATCCATATCAGCTTTGCCTTTATTTTTTTTTTTTACTTTACTTCCTAAAAACTAGGGATTTCAATGGTAGGGTCGGTGAGGGTATTCAATTACTATATTTAATACCAATTTGTATGAGAAATATCATCCCAATGATTACCTATCTTAAAATAAACGGTGTGGGTATGAGGATTCCCAATTATGGAATCGATTTTTTACCCCATACAATCCCCATCTCATTCATGTCTTTTTGATAAATGTCATATAAATATTACTGAATAATATGAAAAATAATAATGTGAGGGATATATTATATATAATGATCTTAAATGGAGTAATGTTACAATGGAGGGAAAAAATGGAAAAAAAAAAGATAGGAAAAAATATGTTGGTAGGAAGGAAAAATATGAGAAAAATTATATATATATATTGATAGCGGTTATGGAGACGGGGCATGGTGGAGATTTGAAATCCCGTAACGGTGCCGAAATTAAATTGAGAATTGAAAAAAAAATATCGGTCCCATACCACAACTTAAATGGTACAGTTTAAATTGCTCATAACAGAACAAATCTATATGGGTTTACGAACTGACGGATAATTTTGATATCCATACTATAAACTCTTCATCTCAGTAGATGTTAAAAGCTTCAATTTTGTTATGTTCATTTCATTGTGAATAGATTTTAAAATTTACCAAGAGCTTTCTAATATCTATTTTTCTTTTTCTTGGTCTGGATAAATTATCTTGTAGATTTTTGAAAACAAAAATAGCAAATATATCAATAATAAGATATTCTATATATTAGTTAAAACAAAAAATTATTAATAATTCTTTTAATATTTTTATTTAAAGATAATATTAAAATTTTAAAAAATTAGTAATTTGGATATACAGATAGTTTTAAAGGTATATAAATATCGAAATTTAAAAATAAACTATTCATATTAGGTTTGGACCGACCCACGAACAGAATTGCCAAGTGACCGAAGTCTACTCAATAGTCAATAAAATCACTCAAAATTTAAAATTAATATATATTTTTTTTCAACTTTTTAAAATTTAAATGAAAATTGGTATACAAATAAATTGTTTGAGTGACGCGGCAAAATTGCACCCTATGATAAAATATTAAAATGAACAAATTGTTGTAAAATCATTTTTCAGTAACTTACTCATTTTCTCGAACACTTGGCACGCAACTCTCATGGCGTCGACACTCTTGCTTAGAATCTTGAAGAAAACCCACAACTTCACAACAACAACCGCACCAATCTTGACGAGAACATGCCACATCCACAATGTGACAACAAAGTTCCATGGAAGAATTAACAACAATCTGTATTCAAGAATCAGTCCTGTCGGCAACACTACCAGTTTGGTCCCAGTTCTCGATAAATGGGTTCAAGAGGGAAACCAACTTAAGGAAATTGAACTCCAGCGCATCATCCGCGACTTACGATCCCACAAACGATACTCTCAGGCTCTCCAGGTCTATTAACTATTTTTGTTAGGGGAAATTCTTGATTTTGCTATGAACTGCTAAAATCTTGCTAAAGATGATTATTACTGAACCATTAGAGAATAGTAAGCTAGAAATTGATTTGAAAATGATGACATTTTTGTTTCTATATATATATATATATATATATATATATATATATATATATTTGAGATCCCGAGTTTGAAACTGTGGCCATGCCGAACCAACAAGAAACTACGGCCTTTGGCCACGTAGTGCCCATGAGGGTATTCAAATAGGTTCAACCATTTTGCTAACCTCTCATGGGTTGTTTGGGTGTACATTAATAGAAATAGGTTTCCATATACGAGCCTTTCAAGTATTCTTAGGAGCACATTTAATGTTAGGAGCACATTTAATGTTTCTCTAATTACTAAATAGTAATTTGTTCACCTTAACGGTAAAGGATGCTCATTCTGTGTGATAATGTTTTAAGTTCGAATTGCCCTGTAAAGTAAAGTGGTATATACAGTGATTTGTTTAATTGTGTTTCTTGTAATTATGTGCAAGTAAAACTTATGCTGGTTAATTATTTTCTGTTTAAAGATGTTATATCAAAACATTTCTTTGTAATTATCTTCTTAAAAAAAAACACTTTGCAAAGATCATAATGTTATTTAATTTGTTTTAAGGGAAGATTGGTGGCACGAATTATTAGACCTTGATCTAGTGCGTTCATATCATCAATTGAACTGATAGTATCAACTATCAACGTTACTGCAGGGAATTTGATTTATATATATATTTCCTTATACCATCACTGGATTCTTTGTGGTTCAGGTTTCAGAGTGGATGAGCAACAGTGATCTGCAGTTTTCAGTAGGTGACCGTGCTGTGCAATTGAATTTGATTGGTAGAGTTCGGGGGATAGAGTCTGCAGAGAGCTACTTCAATAGTTTAAGCGATGAATATAAAATTGACAAAATTTATGGTGCTCTTCTAAATTGTTATGTCAGAGAAGGTCTTGTTGACAAGTCCCTTTCCCATATGCAGAAGATGAAGGAGATGGGTTTTGCAACTAGATCTATCAATTATAATGACCTTATGTACCTGTACAAGGATAGTGGCCAATTGGAGAAGGTCCTGAGAGTGATGTCAGATATGAAAAAGAATGGTATTTCTCCTGACAGCTTCAGCTACAGAATTTGCATGAAAGCTCTTGCAGAAAGATCTAATCTTAGCAGCATGGAGAGACTTTTACAAGAGATGGAGAGTCAGCCTAACATCACCATGGACTGGATTAGTTATTCTGCAGTGGCTAAAATCTACATCAAAGCAGGCCTCAAAGAGAAAGCACTCATCTATCTGAAAAAAAGCGAGGAGATGATATCAAAAGATGCAGTAGGCTATAATCATTTGATTTGTCACTATGCAAGTCTTGGAAATAAAGACGAGATGATGAGGTTGTGGGGTCTCCATAAAACCCATTGTAAGAAGCATATCAACAGGGATTATATTGCAATGATGGGTTGTTTGGTGAAGATTGGTGAGTTGGAAGAAACTGAAAAGTTATTGACGGAGTGGGAGTCATCTTGCCATCGTTATGATTTCCGAGTGCCAAATGTTATCCTTCTTGGGTATTCTAAGAAGGGATTGATTGAAAAAGCTGAAGCAATTCTGAGAGACATAGTCAAAAGGGGGAAGACTCCAGTTCCTAATAGCTGGTCTATTGTTGCAGCTGGGTATCTAGATAAGCATAATATGGAAAAAGCTTTTGAGTGCATGAAGGAAGCTCTGGCTGTACAAGCAGAAAATAAGTCATGGAGACCTAAACCTTCATTGATTGCTAGCATATTATATTGGGTTCGTGATAACAGAAATGCCGATGAAGTTGAAGCATTTGTGAGGTCGTTGAAGATTGTGATTCCAGAAACTACCTTGATTAAGGAATATATCGGAGGGAAAGAAGTGGATGGGCTCTTGGAGAATTTGAAAGCTGCTGAAATAGATGGAGATGAGGAAATTAACGATGATCCTTGTATGAATTGCTGATTCTCTGCCAAGTTAGCTGATGTTCTTTGCTCTGAGTAGTATATAGCATCGCAGAGGCTTGTAATGCACACAATGTGCAACAATTATAACACAATTACTTTCTCACCTGTAAAGTTGAAATTCACAATTATGACATAATTTTAGCAGCTGTGAAGGCTGCTAAAATAGATGGAGATGAAGAACAAAGAGGATTCCTTGGATGAATTTCTGATAGCCAGTTATGGGTTTCCCTTACTAATTATTCTCATGTATTTAGCTGAAGTTCTTTGCTCTGAGTGGCTGCAATGCACATAGTGTGAATATTTATGAATAACCATTGAAAAAATGGTGATTGCTCCCTATCAGATATTCTGTTTTGCAACATCGAGACTGGACTGATCATTTTTACCCTACAGCTACGCCTCTCTGAAACAAGGTTATTCTTTATATTGTTCTCCCTCATAACTTTTTGATGAGGCAGATGATTGAGGATATGTTGCGGAAATTCTTGCTCAGTTGGCTTAAGATATAATTCGTCTTTGAGCGTTCTATATGTGATAGCTGGGAATTTTTTAGTTGCAAGTTTGGTTATTTATTAGGTTTGTATCATGAAGTAAGATTGTCTTTTTCCTAAATATAAGTTAATAGAATTCATTGTCATTGTTTTCACTTTTCTGGTCGGGAGACCCCGTCACTTTCCCCATAATCGTTATCTTCCACGAGGCATAGTGGCAGTCACAGCTGCCAATTCTGCCCTGCCAACAACCATGGAGGGTGGTGCTAGTTGACCCTCCTTGGCAGACGGCACCATGTTGACATGTCCTGCATGTCTACTTTTTTCTGCATTGCTTGAAAAGGAAATTCTCGATCCTTTATAATAATGCGATAGTTACAACTCATCGTTTGGACTGTTTAGCATGACCCACAACTTCACAATGCCAGCGCCAATCTTGACGAGAACATGCCACATTGTAACAGCAAAGCCACATAGAATATACCCTTCCAGACCTCTTCTTGAAGATGGAGGCTACAATATGAGATGGACAGTTTTTTTTTTAATAAAAAACATTCAAGTTTCTTCTGTAAACGAATTTCTTCATCAACTTCTAGTAAGAATAAAAAGGGTCTATTATGTTTCCATCTACTTCTAATCCGTGAATTTTGGTCAACAAAACATTAAAAGAAGAAGAAATTTGTTGGATTGGTATTGGCGAGAACAGGAAACTAGAACATACAAGCCAAACTGGTGGGTATGTTTTTCCTTTTTATTTTTTACCGATTACAATTCCTCTAATCCAATCTGTCAAATTCCAATCTTCGAATCTAATTGTATCTAAATGAATATAACAATTAGTCTAAATTTCAACCTAAGTGATATAACAATTGATTTTTTTATTAACCACATCATTATATGTTCTGTGTACGGCGATGACAGGTCTCTTATCAAGTCATCAGACATTCTGTTATCCCATTAGCAGTTTATTTTTTTTATATAAAAATATCATTTAATTGTATTATAAAGGATTATCCAAACATTTTAAAAAAGGTGTAAATACATTAACAGCCCCTTAAGTTTAACATAAAGACAATTGTAGAGCAAGTTTAAGTGTTTTTGCTCAAACCTCCAATGCCACTAATTTCAGTCCATTAATGACTCTAATGAGTAACACTGGAAGGATATTTTTGAATTGATTTAAATTTAATTATTTTGCCCTTATTGGTAATTTGACTAATTTATGTAAAATATCTAAAACCCTAGTCAAAAGTCAAAACCCATTCAAGTTTCAGCAACTGACTCAATTTCTCAAACACTAGGCTTGCAACTCTCTCATGGCGTCAACACTCCTCAGAATCTTGAAGAAAACCCACAACTTCACAATAACGACCGCACCAATCTTGACGAGAACATGCCACAGCCATACTGTGAAATCAAATCCCCGTAGAAGATTTAACAACAATCTGTTTTCAAGAATCAGTCCTCTCGGCATGGGTACCACTTTGGTCCCGGTCCTCGATAAATGGGTTCAAGAGGGCAACCAACTTAAGGAACTTGAGCTCCAGCGAATCGTCCGCGTCTTACGATCCCACAAAAGATACTCTCAGGCTCTCCAGGTCTATTATTTTTTTTAAGGAGAAATTCTTTATATTGCTATGAATTGCTAAAATGTTGTTAAAGATGATTATGTAACCACCAGAGAGTAGTTAGCTAGAAATCGATTTGATAATGATGACAGTATTGTTTGGGTATATGTGTATCTGGTAATCTAGAACCCGATTTTTAAACTGGGGTCATGCCTAACCCTGGGAAACAAGAAACTATGGCCTTTGGCAACGTAGGTTCCCATGAGGGGATTCAAATAGGTTCGACCATTTTGCTAATCTCTCGTGGGTTGTTTTGGTGTGTATATTAATAGGCTAATAGCAATAGGTTTCTATATATCAGCCTGTCAAGTATTCTTTAGGAGCAATGTTTCTCTAATTAGTAAATTGTAATTTGTTCACTGCTTTTGTTCTTTGGTAGTGAACAGCGCTCATTCAACCTGTTAATGTCTTTGGTCCGCAAGTGGTATTAGTAAATAGTAGTTTGTTTAATTGTGTCTTGTAATGATGTGAGGAAAGATAAGGCGTCTTAAACTTATGCTAGTTAATTAATATCTGTTTAAAGATGTGTTGTCAAAACATTTTTATTGTAATTATTTCAGAAAAGAAAAAGAAAAAATATTTATTCGTAATGATCGTAATGAATAAGTTAATCTTTTGTTTTAAGGGAAGATTGGTGGAATAAATTATTAGACCTTGAGGTAGTGAGATCATATCATCAATTGCAACTGATAGTATCAACGTCACTGCTGGGAATTTGATTCATTTATCATTATTAATTTTTTCCTTATACCATTGCTGGATTCTTTGTGGTTCAGGTTTCTGAGTGGATGAGAAACAGTGATGATCTCCAGTTTTCAGTAGGTGACCGAGCTGTGCAGTTGAATTTGATTGGTAGAGTTCGGGGGCTAGAGGCTGCAGAGAGCTACTTCAATAGTTTAAGCGATGAAGATAAAATTGACAAAATTTATGGTGCTCTTCTAAATTGTTATGTCAGAGAAGGTCTTGTTGACAAGTCTGTTTCCCATATGCAGAAGATGAAGGAGATGGGTTTTGCAGGAGCTCTCAATTATAATGACCTTATGTGCCTGTACAAGAGTAGTGGTCAATTGGAGAAGGTCCCTGAAGTGCTGTCAGATATGAAGAAGAATGGTATCTCCCCTGACAGCTTCAGCTACAGAATTTGCATGAAAGCTTATGCTGCGAGATCTGATATTAGCAGCATGGAGAGTATTTTACAAGAGATGGAGAGCCAGCCTAACATCACCATGGACTGGATTAGTTGTTCTGCAGTGGCTAATATCTACATCAAAGCAGGTCTTAAAGAGAAAGCACTCATCTATCTGAAAAAATGCGAGGAGAAGATATCTAAAGATCCAGTTGGCTATGATCATTTGATTTCTCACTATGCAAGTCTTGGAAATAAAGATGAGATGATGAGGTTGTGGGGTCTCCAAAAAACCGAGTGTAAGAAGCATACCAACAGGGATTATATTACAATGATGGGTTCTTTGGTGAAGATTGGTGAGTTGGAGGAAACTGAAAAGTTATTGATGGAGTGGGAGTCATCTTGTCATTGTTTTGATTTCCGAGTGCCAAATGTTCTCCTTATTGGGTATTGTCAGAAGGGAATGATTGAAAATGCTGAAGAATTGCTGAGAGACATAGTCAAAAGGGGGAAGACTCCAGTTCCTAGTAGCTGGTCTATTATTGCAGCCGCTTATCTAGATAAGCATAATATGGAAAAGGCTTTTGAGTGCATGAAGGAAGCTCTGGCTGTACAAGCGGAAAATAAGTTTTGGAGACCTAAACCTTCATTGATTTCTAGCATATTAGATTGGGTTCGTGATAACAGAAATGCCGATGAAGTTGAAGCTTTTGTGAGGTCGTTGAAGTCTGTGATTCCAGAAACTACCTTGATTAAGTAACGGAAAGAAGTGGATGGGCTCTTGGAGAGTTATGAAAACTGCTAAAATAGATTGAGATGAGGAACAAAGATGATTCCTTGGATGAATTTCTGATAGCCACTTGTGGGTTTCCCTTGCTAATTATTCTCTCGTATTTGTCTGAAGTTCTTTTGCTCAGAGTGGTGTATTTATCGCTGGTGCTTGTAGTTTACACAATGTGAATATTTATTGATAACCATTGCAAAAGTTATCCTTTATACACGCTGGTTGCTCCCCATATGCATTTCAGAAACACGGTTATTCTTTATTTTTGTTTGTCCACTTAACTTCTTCCTGATGAGGCAGATGCTTCAGGATATGTTGTGGAATTTGTTGCTTAGTAGAATCTTCGAGCTGCATATGTGATGGCTAATAATTTTTTGTTATGAGCTTGGTTTTTTGTTAGGTTTGTATCATGTAGTCAGATTTTCTTTATCCTAGATCGAAGTTAATAGAAATTGTTGTCATTGTTTTCAATTCTCCGGGCGGGAGACCCCTCAGGTTTCCCCATAATTGGTATCATCCACTAGGCGTGGTGGCAGTAACAGCCACCGATTTCTTCACTGACAAAAACCATTGAGGGAGGTGCGAGTGTGACCCCCTCACACTACTTCGACATGTCCACGCCTGTTACTTTCTTCGGCATTGCTTGACAAAGGAATTTACTATTCTTTATAGTTACAAGTTTAGCATTACTCATATTTTGAACGGGTTGAGTTTGGAATTCCTAAACGGCCTTACCCACATCCCTGAACCCATCAAAACCTGCTCAAGTTTCCAAAACATAACACGTTTCCTCACACACCGTTTCATGGAATTTGATTATGATTATATTTTATTAAACATTATAATCACAAATAAAGAATTAAGTTCTCTCTCACTCGTTAGAATATCTAATTAGTAAATGTGTTTAAGTAAATAATGGTGATTTTGGATATAAGAAAATTGCTTCATCATATTTTGATTTGCGACACTAGGATTGGAATGATCATTTTCCCTCTTTACATGTCTTGAAAACGTTTATAATTTACCTTTAATTATTAAACAAATATTAATAATTTTTAATATTCTTTAAATGAAATCAGTGGGCTGTGGGGCCCATTAGCATTGTTTGGGCCTAGTTTTGGGCTTGTTTTGATGTGGTGGCCCAAATGAATGATTTTCTCTGCTACCAAACAGAATTACATTTCGCCAGAAACTAGTGATATATCAGTCTGCAGTTCTGCGTCTCTCTCCGTTTATCAATCTTAAGAGACCAAACAAAATGGCCAGAGATCGAAACGGCACGTTCCATGACAAAAACGACGATGATAAAGACGTAAACGAGGATGTTCCTCCCTCGAAGACGAAATCCAAGTCGAAATCGCGAGAGAGTTACGATTCGGATTCCGAACAAGATAGAAAAAAGCACGTGAAAAGCGATAAAGGAAGGAAGAGTAAGTCCCGGAAACGACGCCGTAGTAGAAGCGACGAGGATTCCGATTCCGATTCGGAGTCGGAGTATTCATCTTCTTCGTCGGAGTATTCGGAGTCGGCGTCAGAGGCGGAGAGCGAGGAGGAGAAGAGGAGGAGGAAGAAGAAGGAGAGGAAGAGGAGGAGAGAGAAGGAGGAGGAGAGAGAGAGGAAGAGAAGGAAGAGAGAAAAAGAGGAGAGAAAGAGAAGGAAAGATAAGAGGAAGAAGAAGGAGGAGAAGAAGAAGGAAAAGGAGAAAGGGAAGAGAGGAGCGGTCACAAATTCTTGGGGCAAATATGGAATTATCAGAGAAACTGATATGTGGTAAACGCAATTTTACACCTTTTTATTAGTTTATTATTTCTTCAAATTAGTATGTGCATGGACTTCAATATTGGGTTTACATGATAGAAATTGTTGCTTTGTTTTGATTGTCTGTGTTTGCTTGTTGGGAAAATTGAAAGGTCGAAAGGATATAGAAGTTTATGTTGAACATTACACTTAAAAGGAGCTATCTTTTTACTTTGTTTTGGTTTCTCTTAAATTGGAGAAGCAAACTGAAATGGAGCTGAGTAGGTGGTGGTGGTGTATAGTGTATACAGATGATTATAGGTTGGAGGCTTGTGTTATGTGGATTCAAAATAATCAAATCATCTAGTTGTATGCATTTCAAGTTCCTAAATGCTTGCATTTCTCTCTTTTTAGTGAAATCTTTGTTTGAGAATTGAGATATCACATTCTTTACGCATATCGCCATGTTCTAAGTTCTTCGCTTGATTGGAGATGGAACAGTTATATATCCAATCGGATGAAATGGAGCTTTCTTGGCATTTCTTTGATCTCTTGCCGGGCATCTTTTTATCGTTTGTTCTTGCTTTACTACAAAGTGTTAGAGATAATTTTAGTTTAGAAGAGTACTTGTTTCGTACATGAGCCTAGGTGCACCTTTGACAACTATGCTTACATCTAAAGTTTTTACCTTTTTTTGTTTGATTGACATAAACTTCCATGCCTGGTTGCATGTTTTACTTGATTTTTGTCTTTTCAATTAAGAAAGATATGATATTCCAGGTTCTGTGAGTTCTTACATTAGTTTAAAGGTTGAATGTGTCTAGTGCTGATTCAGCCTGTCTGTTTGTGACAAAATTTATTTGATTTTTATATGACTGCCAACCACTTTTGTTCTCATTTTATTCTTGGGATTAGTGCATGTTATTAAATTGTTCACAGGATTTATTACTACTGTAATCTTAAGTCCCTGCTTCCCATTCTTAACCCTTCTGTATTTGTAGGAACAAAAGACCTGAGTTCACTGCATGGCTAGCAGAGGTGAAAAAGGTATTTCATTTTTCACAAATTTTATTATCTATGCTTTCTAAACACATTACACATTTTATTATTATTATTATTATTATTATTATTATTATCAGTAATATATCAAAGTTTCTTTTTGTTTTTTGGTGAGGGGTGGGTGATAAAGAACACAATGGTTTGGAAATGTGATATTTGTTACAGATTGCATTTAATTTTTTATAATAGCATATGTACTGCCGTACTGGATTATGAGATTATAAGATCCTGTTTCGTTTTGTAGTATTGTCTTTGTTATTGGTTCTCATTTTCAATTTGCTGGCTTTGCCTCTTGATTTTTGGTGTTACAATTAAACTATTTAAACAATTTATTATTTGAAGTGGATTTTTCAAATTAATAATGATCTTGATGTAAATCCATCATATCTGGATATTAGTTCTGAACTTGCACTTGGGGGTTTAAAGAGTTCAGGTGTCTAATCGTTTAGTTAAGTTTTACAGGTGAACCTAGAAAGTTTGCCTAACTGGGAAGAGAAGCAAATGTTCAAAGAGTAAGTACACAAACTACCTTTTGGTTGATTTCGGCTGTACTTTACCCAAAATGATGAAATTCACTTTACCACTTAAAAATTAATTTTTCTTATTCATTTACATGCTGGTTGCTATCTTATATCATCTAATTTTACAGATTCATGGAAGATCACAACACAGCTACCTTTCCTTCCAAAAAGTAAGGCCCTTTGCTATGCTTTGGCTGCTTTCTTTAATACATTGCTTTGCAAGTTTTTTAAAATGTTCTTGACTTCTTGTAAACAATAACGTCTGGCCTTTTCATAATGAATGTGAAGTTTTAAGGCGTGGTTTATGCTAGTGATGGGATTTAGTGGTAGTGTTTGTTTCTTGTATGTGATTGTATCAGGTTCAGGTCTACTATACTGATGGAAATTTTGATTAAAACAGTTTTATCTAAGAAATCTGTGACCTTGCTGGTTTGATTTAGTGTTAAAATGGAAGTTGAAGATACACATTTTCTCCCTTTCAGAATTAGTATGTAATTTGGAGAAGAGTAATGTCAACTAAAATCACAACTATCCATCACAACACATGTGGCAGTTGAGGTGTTGATTTGTGAGTAGATACACATTAATAATGATTTATCTCACTTATCATTGTATCCACTTACAAATTGACACATCAGCTGCCACATTTATTGTGATGGAAAAGTTGTGATTTTAGGTGTGATATCTAGCATTACTCTTTGGAGAATATTTATATCTAATGTTATGTCTGTGGTTAGTATACAAAAGTTACTTAAATGTTTTGTTGTTGCAGATATTATAACCTTGATGATTATCACAAACATGAAATGATAAAACAACAGAAGAAAGGTATGAAGAAGGTCCTGGTATCAGAACGTACTTTATTCAATGATGAAGAAATACGTCGGTATGTATATAGTTCTTGCTACATTGTCTTTTATTTTATTTTATTTTATTTTATTTTAATTCTTTTTAAATTTTAATTTTTTTTTCTAAGTTGTCTGTCATCCGTTCAGTTTCCATTAGGGCACGACCATTACTAGGTCATCTGATAAAGGAGTAGTTTTAACCATATGAATCATCAGCTTCAACTGTTGATTTATATAGTTCTTATTGAGTATCTCTCTTTTAAGGTTAGGACCCTATTGCTTAATTGCTCCATGTGCTTTGAGTTAGGACCAATTCTCACATTGGGCTTTTCGGTCAATCATTATTTTTGTGAAAATATGAATTTGGATTGTGAAATTATTTAAGGATCTTCATTCAAGCATTTTGTTTTGCCTTTTATTTTACCTTTATGGAGTACTTCTTTGGTTCAGTAATAATTTTGTTCTTTTTCAGACTGGAAATGCTGCAAGCACGTGAAAAGCAAAAGGAAGAAGAGGTGGAAACTTTGAAGCGCGCTATGCAGAGTGGAATGGTTAGCTTTTGTGTCATCAATGTTTTTGTATTTTATTTAATTTTTGAATCTTTAAACCCACTGCAAATTGCTCCTTCTTATCTATGTCAACATCTGAATTTCTAGGCCCAAGCAATGAAAGAGCAAGCTCAGCTTAGGGAAGAGATGGCTTACCAATACAAGCTCGGCAACTTTGAGGTAAGAAGCAAAACTTGATTTCTCCTTTACACTGCAATTTTCCCTTGAATTCCAGCAAATTGTTGATGTATCACCAAATTCCTATATGCAGGCAGCAGCCGCCATTCAGAGAAGGTTGGACCCAGATGTTGCTATGTGAGATGTGTGGCTATGTTGGTGAGGCTTATATTGCTTAGTTTGCATTCTCATTTCGGAAGGAAAGCGCATATGGATCTCTACGGGTACAAGATTCCTACAAATCATTTCCATCTTTGTTTTCTTTGTTACAGAGACAGGCCGATCAACTTCATTTTATAGGTTGAACCATTTTGTGACTGGCTTCAGCCCCTCACATTTATGCATATCCGTTGGCCTAGCATATTTTGAACTGATTCTGTAAGATTCTAAAATATTATTGTGTATTTCTCAATACACTTTTAACGAGGGAGTTAGTCTGTAAAACGAAGATGTAAGATTTGAGACAGGACAGCTTAGTCATTCCAGAAGCTAAATTTCTTTTTAACCTTGGTGTGAAGATATTCACGTAATCTAAAGTTGAGTAGTGCAGTTATATATACATATATTTAATTCAATTTAATATAAAGAGCAGAGAAGTTTTAGTAACGTTTAACATCATTAGTACGGCGATGCTGGTTATGTAACTGGGATCTTGGGACTGGATCTGGATCCAAATTCAATCTCTTTTACATCGCAAATGCGAAGTTTCATTATCACGTGATTCTCTGTTACGTGCAAGTCCAAAACAAATAAAAGTTTAGAGTTAGTTTTTTAGATTTTTATTATTAGGTTGATAAATGTTTGATTAAATAAGATTAGATCGTAGTTACTTGATCTAATTAGATAAGATTAGATTCCTTGTTGGAGCGTGAGTTTCCTCATCGGATGTCCTCTTTAAGTCTATTTGTGATTGAGATATTATTGATTTAGTCCTTATATTTTTTTGAATTATTTATTTTTTACTCATTTATTCATTGTTCACTAGATTGGTTTCTAAGTTGTAAAAAACCGTTCGTTTCGTCATTCTGTTAGTTAACCGTTAGTCAAGTTAAATGGTCCTAAGGGTATTTTTATCTTTAAACATTGATCTGGATCTTAACCATCTATCTTATTCAAATAGATAGTGGAGATCCATATCTATCAAAAAAATAAATAAATTATAATTTATATATAAAAAAAATTATACACACAAGAAGATTTTGACGAATCCAAAAGAATTGGGGTTTGTGGACAAAAAACACTAAGAGACCGAAAAAAAAACACTATTTTTTTTTATCAAAATTAGAAGACACGAACGACATATCTTGACATCAAAAGAGTAGCTTAGAATGGAGATCGAGAAGTTGGTGAATCCAATAGAAATCGTGGACTTTGAAGATCAAAAGAAGAGGTTTAAAATGGAGACATGATGTGTGAAAAACCCAATTGAGGTCATAGACCTTGAAGATGAAGAATATTTCCACTTCACATCTTATATTCCGCATAAGGGCATCAGCATGGAGACTACAATATCAGTTGAGCAATACAACAAAGACAGAGAGACCTCCAAATCGCCATCACAGCCTCTCTGCTCTACAATGACGACGACGATGACTACTTGCGTATACTCACTGTTAAGTCTGAAATCACTCCGTTTGGTCGAAATACGAAACCTTTTGCAAACCCTTATATTAATGAAACAAGGCAGTCTTCAAATTTAAAATCAAACAACGATCCTCGTTTTGTTTGGGAGATATGCGTTGAACCCAAAAGTTCAAACGAGCCATTCAAAATCAAAGGTTGTTCTCAAGCAAATTGTGTTGATTGCATGTCCATGTGGGGTTGCGTGGTTGGTGATGGTTCTGGGTTTGGTGGCTGGTGGGCTTGTTTTTGGATTTAGGGTTTTTTGGATTCCAGGTGGTGGTTCGATTTGTTTTTTGCGGTGTTTCAAGGTTCAATTTGGTGGTGTTCTTGGTTCGATTTATTGGTTAACCGATTTGTTTTTTTTGTGGTGATTCTTCGATTTGGTGGTGGAGATGTGATTCGGTTATGGGTTTTGTGATGATTTTGGTCTGGTTCGGTTTTCGAATCTAGGTTTGCTTGTGTGGGTGATGTTGGAGTGGCGGTGGCTGAAAATCTTCATTGATGATTAGATGATGGTGTTGATGATGATTTCAGATGGTTTATTTTTATTTTAACATTTCTTTCCTTTTTAATATTTCTTTCCCTTTTTAATATTTTTTAATTAATATATAATTATAAATAAAATTAAGAAAATAAAAGTTTTCTTTTTATTTTATTTTGATTTTAAAGTTAAAGGTAAAAATACCATTTTATATTTTATGTGACGGTTGACCGTCAGTGAGAGGGATCAAATTGAATGGTTTTTAAAATATAGGAACCAATCCAATAAAAATAAATAAATAAGTAAAAAATAGATAATTCAAAAAAATATAGAAATTAAATCAATAATATACCATTTGCGATTGCCCTTGTCGAGTAGATCTTGTTCACGGAAGACAAGCCTGTTATGGACATATTTCATTGGCTAAGTTTCTTCAATTCAACGATCTCTATATAAATCCTTTTGGTGACGTGTTCTGTCTTGATGACATGTATTGGGTCAGAGCTTCCTGCCTTACCATCATGTTGATCTCAGCCGTTGCCGAGATTCATGACACACCAGTGGTTATAGCTCCTAACGAAGACAACTCCCTTCCAGTGGCTCCTCTACTTCCCTCTAGATAGGCACTGTCTTCTTTCTATTAGTCCTGTGTCTTCTAACTCTCTATAGGTTAGATTCATCGATCAGATGGAAGGATTGGGGCTTCCATCTGATTTTTTCTTTTCTTTTTTTAACTTTTATTAAGAATTTAATAACTATTTTATTGTTATGTTTCTATTGCTAAAATGACAATTTTACCCTTAAAAATTGAATCAACCGTTATCATTACAGAGTTTGACTAACGGTCTGGGAACTGATGCAATTAATACCATTTGTTGAATATTAAGCTTCAATGGTAGAACTCAGGGTATGTTATTACAATTAGCCTTATTTCCAAAAGCAAAATTGGATAAAATGGAAGGAAAATGAATAAAAAGTTAATGAATTTTATCGACATCTTAAAACTAACCTTATTAATATTGCATTTGTTTCTTCACATCACTTGCTAGTAGAGATAGTTGTGCACTTCCCTTTCATATCCAGTGGTCAGGGGTTTAAGTCCCACCATACTATTTTATAAGTATGAATGAAAAGTTTTCTCTCGGTTTATGGGAGCAGTCCTCTATCCGATTGTGAGAGTTGTAGTCCATATGTAACATCTCCTTGATAGTGGGAGTAGTATTCTGGATCGTGTTTATAGAGTCTAATTAATCTCACTAGGTCCCGGCAGTAGTTGTATATTTAAAAATGCATTTGTTTCCTTTAAATTAAGAACCAACCAAACAAAAATCATTAAAAACCTGTGTTCTGGGAGGCGCGAAGTGCCAATCGTACAACAGATTGACGCCAAATCGGTGAAACTTAAATAGCCAAAATGATGCCGTTTTGGAATTTTATTTTATTTTAAAGAATTGTTGGCGAAGTCATCGCTATTAACTCCACCTAGCCCGCCCAGGAAATCCGATTAGACCTTCCTCGTGGTGGCCGAGTCACCTAGGCCTCATTACTAGAACCCTGTTAAAAACATTATCCTTTTCACTCATTTCCCTTCCTTTCCTATTTAACTAATCATTTCCAAATGTGCATAATTAATAATTTGATCCTTATATTTAGTAATAATAGAGAAATTAGTGACATTTTAGCAGTATCACTTTAACGCAATATGTGTTGGGCAGTTCATCTTCTTTCTTTTCTTCCTCTCTATGGATTCGAGAGGCAGAACCTTAATTTTTCTTTCCCCCATCTTCTCCCTCAACTCCTTTTTCTTGGAAAAATCATATGGTTAGCTCTATTTGCTTACCACTCCTCAATGATATTGCCATGCATTGATCTTTTGGGTTGGTTTCCGTGTTACTTGGTAATACCCCTTGTTGCCTTCCTTGAATAGCCCTCGCCAATTGTCCTATTTGCACCTCTAAATTCTTGATTAATGTTTGAGAATGCTGAGTTACTTGGTCATCCTTCGTGTCAAGCTTCTTCAATCCTAAAATCTTAAGCCTCCATTCTCAAGTCAAGCTTGTTCATGTGCTTTGAAAAGAGGTCCTCAATTGTAGGCTTCCTTTCTCCTGGGTTGTTTGAGAATTGGTTTTGGCATCCTATTTGTTGATTAGGGAAGTTTGTTGTTGTTGGGGTTGTGGGAATCCGAGAGGCTGTCTTTGGTTGAAGTTTTATTGTTGGGGTTAGTTGTCTTTCCATGAGAAGTTGAGGCGTTTCTCCACCAAGGGTTATATATGTTTGAATATAGGTTAATTTTGGGATTTTGGTTGGCATTTTGTTGGTTGTTGAAATTTCGATTGTAGTTCATAACAACCACTTGATCTGAAGACCTTAAAGCAAACGGGTTTCCAACTTGGCTGTCCATACTCAAATGCGGACCCATACACAATTCACAACTAGAAACATTCACTTGATTAGGTCATGCACTTATCTTTTTCATTTGCTTCGTGAGCGCCTCAAGTTGAGCTTTCACACTTGTCAACTCATCTACTTCAACCACACCCAGACTCTTCTTTAGAACTTGCCTTTCACTACCCTAATGACTATTGTTAATGGCCATTACTTCTAGAAAATCATAGGTCGTATCCGTAGACTTGATCATTAGTGAACCTTCAGAAGCTGTATCTACCAATTTCCTTATTGAAATTGTGATTCCTTGGAAGAAAGCTTACAAAGTCTGCCACTCTACTAGTCCATTTGGGGACATTAATCGAGCAAAAAATGTCATACATTTTGGCCCCCGAATCCGATTCCTTTGTCTTGTTTTTGTGTATTTTTGGTTATCATATGGCTTGTTTTATATGTTTGCACGCAATTAGGTACATTTCAGAAGAAATGATGGAAAACACAGAATTGTACAGAAAACATGCCAAGTAGATGAAGAAAAGAAGCATCAGTGCGCTGGTACTGCACGGGTTCTTACTCATGCACCATCAGTGCATAAACCATGTAATTGAGAAAATCCGAGAGGCAGACCAGACACCTATCAGGTCATTGAGCGGGTCACCACCAACGCACAAACCGCGCGTATGCCAAGACCCGAAAGCAGATCAGAGGCAATCAAGTCAGAGTGCGAGGCGCGAAGTGAGTCTAAAAAAGCAAAGGTTATATTCCCCATCGACTGTGTTTAAGCTTAAAGTAAGTTTAAGAGGCAAAAATTAGCAAAGAGTAAGATTTGGAGGCAAAAGAGCTGAAATTGTAAATAGGTCATGCAAGTCATCCGAATTCGGAGGGTCATATCTCCTTCCTTAGATCGAACCATATTTCGAATCACATATATTCATAAAGCCTCAGAAGTCTAGTTTCTAGTGGTTTATACAGATTTTGATTCCGAGTCTTCTAGAAGAAGTTATGCCTATTTTACTGACTGCTATGTATAACTGCACGGGTCACTACGCTGGTCACCACCAACGCATTTGCCCACGCACTGGGAGTTATGGATCTGATGGGATAAGCTATTGGGACAAAAATCAACCATTTTAGAGGGGCAAATGTGTCTTTTCATGCCCAGATCATGCCCTAACCTCCCAAGCCTATATATACACAATTTTCTTATTGAAAGCCCCATCTTCCCTCACTCTTCCACTCTCTTTCCGTCTCTTCCACTCTCTCCCTTTGTTCTCCAACACTCTCTTCTCTCTCACTAAAATCCTTTACATCACTAACCATTAACCTTAGACCTAGAAATCATTCCTCACAAAATCTAACCATCATCTTCAATATCTACTCAATAAAGGACACTTGGAGATTGGATTCAAGCTTGAAGGAAGAAGAATCTCTACATGACTCTTCTCTATCTTTCTTCTCCTAGTTACTTTTATGTATTTTTCATGAGTACCTAAACATCCTAGTAGAGGATCGATGTGAAACACTTGTCGATATTGGGCTTTGTAATGAACTCTATACTTTTATATATCAATATATCAAATATGTTAATTCATTGTTTTAATTGATTTCAATGATGAATTGTCTTTGATTGTACAATCCTCTCTTAGCAATTTGTTTGAGAAATTATTAGAGTAGGTTATTGGGTATACATCTACTTGATATTCTTAAGCTTAATTGAATGGAAGGGTCAAACAAGAGTACAACCCTCAAGAGAGACCCGGATTTTAAAATCTCAATTTTTATCTAATCTTGAATGGGTCATCAATTCTATACATCTAGGTTGGTTGCTTGTGAAAGGTTAAGCATCAATTCTATACATCTAGGTTTATGATTTTTGGAAGAGATTAATCCCTTATTTTGATAGATGGTCATTCATGGACAATCACTTGTGAGTAGCCAATACTATACATCTAGATTGGATACTCATGAGAGATATATAATCAGTACTATACATCTAGATTGGTTATAATCGATAAATGTTCATCCATTTCATGAGAGTTTGTGCATGCCCATAATTCACTTGTTGGATCCATCAATTCCTTAGTCCTAACCATCATATTTTAACACTCATTTCATATTAACACTAATTGCATGCTAGATTAACTAATCTAATTGTAGTTTGCTTCTTAACTATTAACCTTTCAAAACACCAACCATTTATATTTACCTTTATATGCTTTGTTTTAGTTTAATATTAGTTAACTAGTTTTATCCATTTAATTCCCCTTTCCCTGTGGACGACACCCGACTTGCCATTGTACTAGTTTAATAAACTTTTGAGGCATTATTGTGGTTCTTTTTAAATTTTGTTTTGATGAATGATTTCTAACGATAAAAATGTACATGTCAAATGAAAAATGGCGCCGCTGCCGGGGAAAGACGCCAATTAGTTTGCTAATCTTAGTTTTCTATTTAGTTAAGTGTCTTTGTTGTTTTTAGCTTTCATTTGTTTCTTTCACTTCTTTGGTAGTTTTTGTTTTCTTTTGTTTTAGGTTTTATGGATTACTTCAGGCAAAACACAAGGCCTTGACACGAGCTTATTGGTGATCCATATGACCAAAATTGGAGGTCTCACATAGATTCTTCATAGAGCTATAATGGTGTTAACACCCATGAGCCGGCTCTCTCATCTCACCAACCAACAGATATGTCCCTTGAAGATATGGTATGGAATTTTGTGGAGTCTACCAATTGGGTAGGTGAAAAGCTTAGGGCACATTGGCAGAGCACCAAACAGAATTTCAACAATTATATGCAACCTAGCTGGCCAAATCAAGAAAATGAATTGAATTTTGAAAGGACCTCCACCAAAACATCAATCAAAGCCACTAAAACATTTCATGCCTCTCATGGGAGGAAGGACAATAAGGGAACCTTGAGGAAGAAAGAAATAAGTTGTTAGAGATGAACAAGGAATTCATGAGTATGGTCAAAGAGTTTGACAATGAGGTCGATAAAGAATAAGAATTATGCACTTCAAGTGAAAATAAAAGGGGTCTCCCAAGAAAAAGAAGATGTTAGGGGAGATTTTGAGAAGAAAGTGCAACTTTTAAAGAATGAGTTAGAAGGAAAAGAATCCTCGAAAGTGTCAAAGATAGAAAAACTCCAAGAGCTAAACAAAAAGTTCGTACTTGAGGTGAAATCACTCAGAGTGGAAAATAGTACACTCAAGAAGAAGGAAAGAGAAGTCTCTAGCAAGAACAATGATTTGAAAGAACAAATAAAGAGACTTGAAATGGAAAAGTAAGTCTTCTTGAAGGCATTAGAAGATCTAGCGAGGCTAGCAATGAAGATAGAGATGTATCTGGAATAAAAAGATAATGCCCTTGAAGAAGTAAAAGAAGAACTTAGCAAAAATGAGGAGACCTTTAATATAACAAAGGTGAAAGTTGATGAGCTTGAACAAGGAAGCAAGAAGCTCACATATGAGATGGAATTGACCAAGGTGGAGAATGGTGTCCTCTAGAAGAAGATAGAGGACATCTCTAACAAGAACAAAGAGGTATAAATGCAAGTGAAGAACCTTGAAGCTGAAAGAAGTACACCTTGGAATGAGTTAGAAGAGATCAATGAGGACTTTGCAAGGAGAATGCAGCTAATGCAAGCCGAAATTGAAACAAGAGGCAAGACTTTGGAGATAATGAAAAAGATGGAACCTGACAACCTTACGGAACTTACAAAGGCCAAGCAAGAAATTGAAGCAAAGATGAAGGACGTGATTTCACTTCCAAAAGAAGAGAGGCTTCATACAATTCAAGGTTGTTCAGGAGCTAAGATTAACAAGCCAAATCCTAGCAAAGCAAGGAGGAGGAAGACTAAAAGGAAAAGGAAGCATCCTCCAATCCCACATCCAATAAAGACCCACCAACAAGGTATAATTCCTAACCATATAACCATGTGCACCCATGGTCCTAAGATTGGTCACACTAGACCACTAGGCCATGCATATGCAAGACTAAGGATGTTAAGAAGATATGGGTTGAGAAGCCTAGGAATAGGAAGAGATCACATAGGATCAAGCAAATTTGGGTAAGGAAAGACTTGGTTTACCAAGTTAGATGCAATGCCAAGAAAAAAGGAATCAATTTCCAAACTTAGTCAAGCCTCTTTTAGTTGATGACACCCCTAACACAAGTACATAATGTAGAAAATTCTTTTGTGCATCTTATTTAAATGTATTATTTTGTTTTAAAATTGCATAACCTATTTTTCCTTATTTAATCTATTATTTCTTTCTCCCTTTATGTGAGAATTTGTGCTTGTTAATTGAGAAGAGATGAAGAACTAGGTTTGGGGGTAACATTTATTGTGGGATTTGTTTGTTTTGTTTATTTTGTTTCATTTTAATGAGAAATGGTGTTGCAAGTTTTGGTTTGCAATTGCATGTATTGAGAAAAAAAATCTATAGTTTGCCTGAACCTTCTGATGTGTGTTTTAGTGTGACTGTTAAGCTAAGTCTTCTAGAGGAAGCAATTTTTGCAACTTGGGTATCAATGCAAGGCTCTTAATATCTTGGAAGGAAACAACAACCTGTGCGTTCGGGGAGGGACAAGCAGGCCAAGAGTGCTCATAACAAAAAACAAGAGCCTTATCTTCATAAGAGAAGCTTACAAGGTGGCAGCCCACTTCAGTTTTATTTTCTCAAACTCACTTTTAAATTTCTGCATTATGTTTTGTCTTTTATTTTTATTTTCTTTTATTGAATAATATTGGGACGAGTGTGTAGAAGAATATATACATGTTGATACTTTTTATTTGATTGATTTATCTTTTAATACATGGATGTTATATTTGTGCATATTTAATACATTTTTGAGTTGAATGTGAAATTTATTGATTTATCAATTTTGATTGGAATGATGAGCCAAAGGCTCTTTAGGATATAGGTATGAGTGTACAAGTACTTTTAATTACAATATAGTGCCACATTTGGTTTGGGGGTAGCCATTTATATATACTTGTACAAGGATGAGCTTATAATGTTATTCGGTTTTGGGGTTGTTCCCTATTCCGTTCAATTTTGAGATATGATTATGCTTGATGTCGTTGCTTTCACAATTTGTGTGCATGTGCTTCAATTTATAGTGTATTGAATTGCCTTTTTGATGATGAGCCTATGTTCAAGTCTTTTTGTTGTGTTGGGCATTGATTGTGCATGATTAGTGCATAGGTTGTTTGTTTTGTGTCTTGTTAGGTGCCCGCCATTAGGCCGGGCTCTCTTGATTCCAATATTGGGAACAATGTTGAGTTGGTTTGGGGGTGTAGATGCCTTTGTGAGTCGTCTTTTTGCTTTTTGAGTCTTTGAGTCTTTTTAGTATCAATTTTTCAAAATTACCGTTTTGCCAAAATTTTCAAGCTTAATTAGCTTGGTGAGATACCTTAAGCATAATGTTTGTGACAAATTTGTGTATGCTTAGTAAGCTTGTTTATAGCTCTTAATCACTTTAGGGGTCTCACTTGCACTTCATGGGTTAGTCCAATCTTTTAGCGTCTAAGTTGAGGGGATTCGGTGCTCGAACGCCTTGTTCTAATAGTGGAGATACCCTCGTGAGATCATAAACACAAGCCAAAAGCGTATATATTTGAGTAAAAATATATTTCAAATCTCAAACATTATTCAAACACCATGTATAGTCTCATTACATAAACAATCATCATATGTCATAGAACATGCATCATATAGTGGACTGTTTGTTTGAAACTTGTATTCCCTTGATAGATGGAACCTTTGAAGTGATATTAGGCAATGTGTGTTTTAGCCACTTGAAATGCCCTAAACACTTCCCATTCCCGTTATGTGTGTGTGCTCCCAAGCCAATTTTGAAGCCAGACACATATAGACTTTTTCATTTCTACTCCCACGTCATCCTTAACCCAAGCAACCTAAACACTAAGCTAACCCTCACTTAATTGATATTGTTAAGGCTTAGGATTGAATGTGATATGTGCTTTATTTGATAAATGGTGTGTACCAAGGCTATTAATGATTGTGAGAATGTGCACTGACAAAAAGGCAAGAAAAAAAATTTAAAAAAAAGAGAGAAAAGAAAGAAGAAACGAAAAAAAAAGATCAAAAGAAGAAAATAGAAAATAGAAAATAAAAATAAAAATAAAAATAAAAAACAAAACAAAAAAAGAGCAATAGAAAATTGATATGTGCTTCAATTGCCTTGCTTGAATTGTAAGTGCTACTCAAAAGATAAAATGAGATGTTAGAGTTTGCATTTGAAATGTAATTGTATGCCTGTATGCCATAATGTACGTTTAAATTAGTGTTGCATGAGGAATCAATTGCTTATGTGTAGAATGTAGTGCCTTGACTTGGTTGATTAGTGCTTTGAGCCTAATTTCCTATTCTTTCTAATCACCAATCACCATGGCCCTATTACAACCTAATGATAAAGACCTATTTGATCTTAGGGGATATCTAGACTAGGAATACTAGTTGATGCATGCTCTTTCCATGTTCATGACATTTGATTCTTTCATGAGACTTATTCACTTAAAGAGATTTTATTTCATATAAATGTATGCACCTAATTGATTACATTACATATCTTCATTTGCATACATATTGCATCATGAGTGTGAGTTTCCCAAATGATGCTTTGGAGTTATTTAGATCATTTTGCATGAACCTATTCCTCACTCTCACTTTCTCTTGTTTATCTCTCAGCTAGTTGGTGTTGCGGCAAGTGTTTTGGGTCTAGAAAATTTCTAGAGTGAGTCGTGTTTTTGTTCGTGTCTTTTTTGTTTTGTTTTAAGGTTTGCTCGAGGACAAGCAAATGTTTGGTTTGAGAGTATTTGATCGAGCCAAAAATGCCATACATTTTGGCCCTAGAATCCAATTCCTTTATCTTGTTTTCGTGCATTTTTGGTTATCTTATGGGTTGTTTTATATGTTTGTAGGCAATTAGGTGCATTTCGGAAGAAAGGACGGAAATAGTGGAATTATGTAGAAAATATGCTAAATCGATGAAGAAAGGAAGCACCAGTGCACTGGTACTACGTGGGTCTTTACCAACGCATTTACCCGTGCGCCGAAAGTTATGAATCTAATGGGATCGGCTATTAGGATGAAAATCAACCAATTTTAGAGGGGTAAATGTGTCTTTTCATGCCCATATTATGCCCTAGCCTCCCAAGCCTATATATACACCATTTTCTTATTGAAAGCCTTCTCTTCCCTCACTCGTTCTCTCTCTTTCCCTCTCTTCCACTCTCTCCCTTTGCTCTCCGACACTCTCTCCTCTCTCTGTAAAATCCATTACATCACTAACCATTAACCTTAGACCTAGGATGTTGGAAATTTGAGGTTTGAAAGAATGAATAGTTGTTAACAAAAATGGTAAGAATGCAGAAAAATGATTATAAGACTTGAAGGCTCAGAATTCGATTATTTCAGACAATAAGTCTCCCATTTCCTGTAAAACAACGAGTACACAATAGGTTTAAGAATTTTGCCGTCAGGATTCAATGAAGCCTAATAATCTTATTGTTGATTTCAAGTTATGTACGATAAGAATCAACCACTTAGAATACTTTTAATAATAGTCTAGATGATGCCTGAGAGAATAGAAGAAGAGAAAGAGAGTTTGAAATGGTAGAGAATTGTTTATTGTTGTTGTTGTGATCCAAAGACAAGCTATACCTGTGTATTTATAGAGTTTGCATTAACTGTTGTATCTCTTCACCAAAGTTGTGTCTTTACACAATAAATGTTATGTCTTTTCATATTAAAAGTTGTGTCCTTACACAATAAAAATTACAGTCTTTCCAAATAAGAGTTGTGTCTTTTGTAATCAGTCACAACCTTTAGTTTTTTTTTTTAAAATTAAATGAAAATTCCAACAATCCCACCAATTTTCAAAAGATGAAAAATAATTTTTTTATTAATTTCAAGAGAAGATATTTGGCATAATCTACAAGTCAAGTACATAAATGATAAGCGACATTTGGACTTGAACTTACACTTAGTACAAATAATTTAAAGCATGATCGAGAGGCTGAGGTAAATGTATCTTGAATCTAGAAGCCTTATAGATTCCTCAGAATCATCGCACATACTGACTTTAAAAAGTAGAGTATTCTGATTGCTCTGCACGTTAATGACCATATGTATAAAATCCCGATTTCGTGAGCGCTCTTAGAAACGGTCTTGTTTTCCTAGGAAGCGGCTTGACTTCCATTACTCACAAGGTAAATTTACTGAGTAATTCTGCGAGTTAATCATTTCAATTTATTAAGGACTTAATCCAACCTCTAATCATGCAGAAAACACCACTAGATTAGTAAATAGGGTAATTAAAATTCTCTAGTGTAACATGATCACATATTTGACTTGTTTGTACCACACTGAACTGTCTATTAATTTCAAGACATAAGTTGGGTTCCCATCAAAGGCGGTAGATGTCATTCACAGACCTTAGCCCCATTCTTTTAGATGTCTTATAGATCATTTCATTACCGATTCCTTTTGTTAAGAGATCAACCAAGTTTTTGTTTGACTCAACATAGTCAACCATAATTATTCCAAATTTGAGTAATTGTCTTAAAGATTGATGTCTTAGACTCACATGTCTAGATTTGCCATTGTAGATCTTATTCTCAACCTTGTAAATGGTTGATTTAGTATCATAATTTATAAGAGATGGCTTTTTCCAAAGAGGAATATCTACTAAAAGATTATTAAGCCATTCTGCTTCTTCAGCTACATCCGCCAATGCTATAAGTTCTGACAACATAGACGAATCATAAGCCATTGATTGCTTCTTTGATCTCCATGACACGACAACACCTCCCAAAGTGAAGATCCACCCAGTAGTAGACTTTGATTTTATCTTTACATTGTTCCACGTCGCATCACTAAATCCTTCCAAAATAGGAGTGGACCCTTGATAATGTAAACCATAGTCCATTCTCTAGAAATTGCTTTCCAATGTTCATTACTTGGATTACTTGTGAATCGACATAGCATACCTACTGCATATGCTATATCAGGTCTTGTGTAATGCATAACATACATAAGACTCCCAATAATACTGGAATATTCCAATTGTGAAATAGTGCGATCAGTATTCTTCACTAATTTGATACTTGGATCTATTGTATCGGGACCGGCTTATGAAAAAAATGTCCATATCTTTTTAAGATATTTTCAACATAATGAGGTTGTGTAAATAACAACTCATTATTCCTTCTTATGATTTTAATTCCCAAAATTACATCGGCCTCTCCTAGATCTTTCATATCAAAATTAAAGGATAAAAATTTCTTAGTTTTTTCAACACAATCCAAACTTGTGCCAAATATAAGCATATCATCAACGTACAAACAAATAGCAGCGCATCCTATATTTTCATGTTTGCAATAAATACATTTATCAACATCATGAACAATAAAACCATGCGATAATAGTATTTTATCAAATTTTTTGTGTCAATGTTTAGGCTTTTGCTTCAGGATATAAAGAGATTTAATCAACTTGCAAACTTTCTTTTCTTGGCCTAGAATCGCATACCTTTCTGGTTGCTCCATATAAAATTTCTCTTCTAAATCACCATTTAAAACTGCAGTTTTAACATCCATTTGATGAATAACTAAATTATGAATTGATGCAAGAGAAGTTAATACTCTAATATATGCAATGTGAGCAATATGTGCATATGTATCAAAATAATCAATGCCATGTCTTTGTTTAAAACTTTTTGCTACTAGTCTAGCTTTAAACTTGTTAATGGAACCATCAACACTCAATTTCTTCTTGAAAATCCA
The DNA here is from genome assembly GCA_032871835.1 of Dipteronia dyeriana. Taxonomy (NCBI): domain Eukaryota; kingdom Viridiplantae; phylum Streptophyta; class Magnoliopsida; order Sapindales; family Sapindaceae; genus Dipteronia; species Dipteronia dyeriana. The sequence goes on from CM065302.1 coordinate 57,969,610, forward strand.
TTTATAACCAATAGGTTTAGCACCTGGTGATAAATCAGTTAAAACCCATGTTTGATTTGTAAGAATTGAATCCATTTCATTTTTGATGGTTTCTTTCCAAAAACAAGCGTTCCGTGATTGCATAGCATCTGTATTCGTGACAGGATCATCTTCAACATGCATAACATATTTATTAACATAGCATTAACCATTTTAGTCAAAGTTCTATTCTTCCTCTCATCAATTCCATTTTGTTCAGGCGTATATGGGGCCGTGAACTGATGGAAAATACGATGAACTTCATAAAATTTTATGAATTCATTTGGATAAAATTCACCACCTCGATCATATCGTAGAACTTTGATCTTACGGTTCAATTGTGTTTCAACTTCTGCTTTGAAAGGTATAAACTTTTCGAAAACCTCTTCTTTATATTTTATTAAATAAATACGTGTATATCTAGAGTAATCGTCAATAAAAGTCACAACATATTTATATCCACTACGAGTAACATGACTTTTATAATCACACACGTCACTATGAATTAAACTAAGCAGTTCAGATGTCCTTTCAATAGATTTATGTGATTTTCAAGTAATCTTAGATTGAACACATATATGACATTTATTAGAATGATCATAGTTTCATTTTGAAATCAAACCTAAATTATGCATAGTCTTAATAGTGTCATAATTCACATGTCCTAATCTACCAGGCCATAAAATAGATGAGTAAACCATATAAGAAGAAGAGATGTTATTTATTATATTTAGTTTAATCATACCATTACAAGAATATCTTTATCCAATAAACGTACAGTTTTTGGACAGTACAAATTCATCCAACTTATACACTAATTTGTTAAGAAGATCTTAAAATACAAGATTTTTACACATATCAGGTACATGTAAAACATTAACTAGTGTAAGAGTTTTTCCAGAAGTAAAAGAAAATTCCACTGTGCCTTCGCCAACGACTTTACTACAGAAGTTATTTGCCACTTTTACTCCATTTCCGTCATCAGTCTTTTTGTACGTCTTGAATAGATTACGATCCTTGCACATGTGTATAGTTACTCCTGTGTCTAGTCACCATCCTATTTCAATATCAACAGAATTGGCTTCACACACAGTAGCAACATATTTGTCATCAGTCTTGTTTACTTGATTCCCACATTTTTCTTTCTTTTACGACAATCTCAAGCCATATGACCGGGTTTTTGATAGTAGTAGCAATTTCCCTTAATCTTCTTTTGATTCTTCTTCTTGTGTTGGTGATGATTCTTAAACTGATTATTATTCTTAGGCCCAAGATAATTATTAGAATTTTCATCTTCAACCACATTGACCTTAGATATAATATCAGTTTGCTCATTCTCCGATTCACGGATCCTAGAATCCTTCTTAATATAAAGATGACGTTGAATTGATTCCAAAGTATGCTTATTTTCATCATGTTTGAGTTTTTTCTTGTAACTAATCCATGATGATGGGAGTTTAGAAATTATAACCCCTACAAAAAATGATTCATCAAGATTAACTCCAGCAACTTTAAGATCACTTATTAAATTTAATAATTCATGGACTTGTGTCATAATTGACTTATTATTAGACATTTTATAATCCAAAAAAGTACCAGCGAGAAATTTTTGATTAATTGCCTCTTCAATGCGGTACTTGTTGTCTAAAGTAGTCCATAGTTCTTTTGCAGTGCTAATATTCCGATATGCATTGTAAAATGTGTGTCCCAGAATGTGTCCCCTACATAAATAATCTTCCTCCTTACGCTTATTTCGCTTTTCCATTAGTTCCTTCGAATTATCAACCTTTTCTTCTGGTATTGGTTCCAAATCATCTTCGAGTATGTGAGCCAGACGAAATGATGTTAAGAAGAATTTCACACTACTAGAAAAAAAATGTTTTATGACTATTAAAAACCGTCATAAATGCTAGTTTATGACGGTTTTAAAACATCAAGGAATCTAGCGTCAAGAACCACTTTATGATGGTTTTGTTTTATGATGGTTTTCAATGTCATAACTTCTTGACGGTTTTTACCCGTCATTAAGTAATGATGGTTAAAAACCATCATAAATCTAGATTTTAAAAAAAAAAAAATAATATTGACGCTTTTTACCCGTCATTAAGTAATGATGGTTAAAAAAACCATCATAAATATGGAAACACTTTATTTAAAAATAATAATTTTCAGTGGGGAATATATTATATACAATGAAAATTAATTATATATATTATTAATTTTTAAAGTTTAAATAATTCATCAAATACATAAAATACAACTTACTAATTATCTTTCATCAAAATCAATATAATTGAATAAGCACATTAGATTAATAGAATAATACAATTACATTATCAAATACAAAGAAGTATGCACTCTATTTACAAGAATATGTATCTCAAAATCTAACTACATATTCCTTCCTAAAAATAAAAAAAAGTAATTACACAAAGTGTTAACACTAGTGATTGAAATTGTTTGTAAGGAGAGTAAAACTTTCCCAAGAATTTCATATCTTCAAATGCCCTGCAAAACAAATATAAAATAGAATGATTTTTTTTTTAATTTTCATAAGGTCATTGAAAAAAACATATACATACTTCAAACTTAAATCACTATTGGAATAGTTTGAACAAGAACAACACCCATTGGAATAAGATTGAACAAATCTTTATCAAGAAACAAATTAAAAAAAATGACCTTATTTGTATACCTCACATATCACAATCAAACAAAAAAAGTACAAAAATCAAAATGTTTAAACCCAAAATCAAATTTAACTCAAGAATATAAAAATAAACTATTGAAAGGAGAAAATAAACGAAAATAAAAAAATAAAAAATAAGGAGATATTACAAAAATGTAAAAGAAATAAATAAAAAAACACCTGGGTCATAATAGAAGTAGAAGAAAAACCCATTCGCAGAAATGCTTCTTGAGAAAATTTTGAATGAAAAACAAATTGATTTAAGTTGAGAAGGAGGTAGCTATACGATCACAACTTTAAAAGAAAAAGAAAGTGAAAAAAATTAAAAGTTAGGGTTATGACGTAATGGAGTTGTTGAAACCTAATAGTAATGGTGGAACCCATTCTTTCCCTCTCTTACTTTTTTTTTCTCTCTTTTAGTTTTAAATTACTTTTAACTTTTTTAGTTTCCCTCCCTCCTTTAATTTTAAATTACTTTTTTTTTAAATTTTCCCTCCTTCAATTTAATTAAGTTACTTTTTTTACTTTTTAATGTAACATTCTTTAACTATACATAATCAAATTTTAATATTTGTTGGTATTTTTATGTTATAATATAATTATAAAAAATTGATTCAATAATATAATTATAAATGAAGTTTATAAAATGCTATAACTTTAAGCTCAAATAAAATATTTTATAATATCTTATAGAATTCACATAATTTTTAAAAAACATTCAATTTTTTTTACAATATCTATTTATTCAACGCCCATATATTTTTTAAAGTTTTTTTCCTTTTGGTAGGATTCGAGCCGCTAGCTTGGGAGTCATTTGTCCAAACCTCAAACTCATCCATCTATCAATTGAGTTAGAACAAAAATAGATAAAACGTTTTTAAAATGTTAATTACTAGTTTTTAAAATGTTAATTACTAGGTTATGATAGTTAAAAACCATCATACACCCATGCTATTTTGTTGTTTTTATTAAAAAGCATCACAAGTTACGATGGTTTTTTAAAAACCGTCAAAAACTGTCATAAAGTTATGACAGTTTTAAAAAGCATCATGATATGTTAATGATTTTTAAAAAAAGTGTCATAATATTACGACGGTTTTAAAAACCATTGTAATGTTGTGATGGTCTTTAAAAAGTGTCATAAGTTTTGACACTTTTTAAAAAAACCATAATTAGTATGTGTTATAAATCATCATTTTTGTAGTGTCACCTTTTCTTGTCAACGAGTGAAATTTTCTCTATCGAATTGTTCAAGATAAAAAAGGTCTTGATTCATCACTTGTGTAGATTGTGCAATAGCCAATCACTCCATTACATATATAAAAATATTATTGTCTGAAAATTATTGGAAATTTAGGGTCTAAAAGAGAGAATAGCTGCAAACAAACACGGTAAGAATGCAGAAAAATGATTATAAGACTTCAAGGCTCAGAATTCGATTCTTTCAGACAATAATTCTCCCCTTTCCCGTAAAATAGTGAGTACACAATGGGTTTGAGAATTTTATCATCAGGATTCAATAAAGTCTAATAATCTTATTGTTTATTTCAAGTTATGTACGACAAGAATCAACCGCTTAGAACACTCTTAATAATAATCCAGATGATGCCTGAGAGAATACAAGAAGAGAAAGAGAGTTTGAAATTGTAGAGAATTGTATGTTGTTGTTGTTGTGATCCAAAGACAAACTATACATGTGTATTTATATAGTTTTCATAAACAATTGTATCTCTTCACAAAGGTTGTGTCTTTACACAGTAAAGGTTATGTCTTTATACAATAAAGTTATGTCCTTTTATATTAAAAGTTGTGTCCTTATACAATAAAAATTACGTCTTTACAAATAATAGTTGTGTCTTTAGTAATCAGTCACAACCTTTAGTTTTTTTTTTTAAAAAAATTAAATGAAAATTCCAACATAGGAATCATTCCTCATCAAATCTAACCATCATTTTCATCCTCTAATCAACAAAGGACACTTGGAGATTGGATTCAAGCTTGAAGGAAGGAGAATCTCTACATGACTCTTCTCTATCTTTCTTCTCCTAGTTACTTTTATGTATTTTTCATGAGTATCTAAACATCCCACTAGGGGATTCATGTGAAACACTTGTCGATATTGGACTTTGTAATGAACTCTATACTTTTATATATCAATCCATCAAATATGTTCTATTCATTGTTTTAATTGATTTCAATGATGAATTATTTTTTATTGTACATTCCTCTCTTAGCAATTTGTTTGAGAAATTATTAGAGTAGTTGATTGGGTATACATCTACTTGATCTTCTTAAGCTTAATTGAATGGAAGGGTCAAACAAGAGTACAGCCCTCAAGGGAGACCCGGATTTTAAAATCTCAATTTTTATCTAATCTTGAATGGGTCATCAATTCTATACATCTAGGTTGGTTGCTTGTGAAAGGTTAAGCATCAATTCTATACATCTAGGTTTATGATTTTTTGAAGAGATTAATCCCTTATTTTGATAGATGCTCATTCATGGACAATCCATTGTGAGTGGCCAATACTATACATCTAGATTGGAAACTCATGAGAGATATATAATCAATACTATACATCTAGATTGGTTATAATCGATAAATGTTCATCCATTTCATGAGAGTTTGTGCATGCCCATAATTCACTTGTTGGATCCATCAATTCCTTAGTCCTAACCATCATATTTTAACACTCATTTCATATTAACACTAATTGCATGCTAGATTAACTAATCTAATTGTAGTTTGCATCTTAACTATTAACCTTTCAAAACACCAACCATTTATATTTACCTTTATATGCTTTGTTTTAGTTTAATATTAGTTAACTAGTTTTATCCATTTAATTCCTCTTTCCCTGTGGACGACACCCGACTTGTCATTGTACTAGTTTAATAAACTTTTGAGGCATTATTGTGGTTCTTTTTAAATTTGTTTTGATGAATGATTTCTAACGATAAAAATGTACATGTCAAATGAAAAATGGCGCCGCTGCCGGGGAAAGACGCTAATTAGTTTGCTAATCTTAGTTTTCTATTTAGTTAAGTGTCTTTGTTGTGTTTAGCTTTCATTTGTTTCTTTCACTTCTTTGGTAGTTTTTGTTTTCTTTTTTTTTTCAGGTTTTATGGATTACTTCAGGCAAAACACAATGCCTTGACACTAGCTTATTGGTGATCCATATGACCAAAATTGGAGGTCTCACATAGATTCTTCATAGAGCTATAATGGTGTTAACACCCATGAGCCGTCTCTCTCATCTCACCAACCAACAGATATATCCCTTGAAGATATGGTATGGAATTTCTTGGAGTCTACCAATTGGGTAGGTGAAGAGCTTATGGCACATTGGCAGAGAACCAAACAGAATTTCAACAATTATATGCAACCTAGCTGGCCAAATCAAGAAATGAATTGAATTTTGAAAGCACCTCCACCAAAACATTAATCAAAGCCACCGAAACATTTCATGCCTCTTATGGGAGGAAGGACAATAAGGGAATCTTGAGGAAGAACGAAATAAGTTGTTGGAGATGAACAAGGAATTCATGAGTATGGTCAAAGAGTTTGGCAATGAGGTCGATAAAGAATAAGAATTATGCACTTCAAGTGTAAGTAAAAGGTGTCTCCCAAGAAAAAGAAGATGTTAGGGGAGATTTTGAGAAGAAAGTGCAACTTTTAAAGAATGAGCTAGAAGGAAAAGAATCATCGGAAGTGTCAAAAATAGAAAAACTCTAAGAGCTAAACAAAAAGTTCGTACTTGAGGTGAAATCACTTAGAGTGGAAAATAGTACACTCAGGAAGAAGGAAAGAGAAGTCTCTAACAAGAACAATGATTTGAAAGAACAAATAAAGAGACTTGAAGTGGAAAAGTAAGTCTTCTTGATGGCATTGAAAGATCTAGTGAGGCTAGCAATGAAGAGAGAGATGTATCTAGAATAAAAAGATAATGCTCTCGAAGAAGTAAAAGAAGAACTTAGCAAAAATAAGGATACCTTTAATATAACAAAGGTGAAAGTTGATGAGCTTGAACAAGGAAGCAAGAAGCTCACATATGAGATGGAATCGACCAAGGTGAAGAATGGTGTCCTCTAGAAGAAGATAGAAGACGTCTCTAACAAGAACAATGAGGTAGATATGCAAGTGAAGAGCCTTGAAGTTGAAAGAAGTACACCTTGGAAAGAGTTAGAAGAGATCAATGAGGACTTTGCATGGAGACTGCGACTAATTCAAGCCGAAATTGAAACAAGAGGGTAATCAATTCTATACATCTTGGCTGGTTGGTTGTGAAAGGTAAAGCATCAATTCTATACATCTATGTTGATGATTTTATGAAGAGATTAATATCTTATTTTGATAGATGCTCATTCATGGACAATCACTTGTGAGAACCCGATACTATACATCAAGAATGGAAACTCATGAGAGATATACAAGCAGTACTATACATCTAGATTGGTTATAATCGATTAATGTTCATTCATTTCATGAGAGTTCGTGCATGCCCATAATTCACTTGTTGGATCCATCAATTCCTTAGTCGTAACCATCATATTTTAACACTCGTTTCATAACACTAATTGCATGCTAGATTAACTAATCTAATTGTAGTTTGCATCTTAACTATTAACCTTTCAAAACACCAACCTTTTATATTTACCTTTATATTCTTTGTTTTAGTTTAATATTAGTTAACCGGTTTTAGCCATTTAATTCCCCTTTCCCTGTGGATGATACCCGACTTACCATTGTACTAGTTTAATAAACTTTTGAGGCATTGTTGTGGTTCTTTATAAATTTTGTTTTGACGTACAATTTCTAACTTAAAAAACGTGCATGCCATATATTTTCTAATAAGCTCCTTGAATCTCTCCCAATCTTCGTAGAGACTGTCATTCTCAAATTGTGTAAAAGTTATGATCTCAGTTCAAAGGCGAGCAACTTTCCTAGGAGGAAAATACTTGTTCAAGAACACCTTAGCCAACTGGTCCCATGTAATGATAGAAACTAGAGGTAGTTACTGTGATAATGCCTTCGCTCTGTTTCTTAAAGATAATGGAAACAACTTCAACTTAATCGCATTTTCAGAAACTTTATTGTATATGAAGGTGTCACATACTTCATTGAAGCTTTGAAGGTGCATGTTCAAATCATCATTCGACATCCTGTTGAACTGAACCGTAGTATCAATCATCTAAATAAATTTTGGCTTTAACTTAAAAGTATTGGCTGCTACTGTCGGTCGACCAATTGATGACATACTCTGTTCAACTCTAGGCATAGAGAAATCCCATAAAGTACAATCATTTTCATTGTTGTTACCCAACTGATCTTGATATGGATTCAGATTGGCCGTCGGAAAAAGTTTAATAAAAAAAAAATGCACACGCCACATCACTCCATCGCCCAACTAATTCTATGCACTTCATGTGGCTTGAACCCGTAACCTCAATGATAGATGATAAATGTTACTTTTTCCGTTTTACTATAACTTTATATCTGATATTTTTTACATACTATTTATATATAAGCTATTGATATGTTAATTAAATATTTTTTTTTACAATATTTAAATATAACTATCGATATTGTTTTATAATTTTTTTTTTAAATTTCGTTTTTTTTTTTTAATTTCCTTTATCTGATAGGAAATTACATTTTACTACTTAATCTTGAAATATGATACTTATATTATATCCTTGTTGATTTTATTTTTTTTATAATCAACATTTTACTAAAAATGTAATAATTTAAACTTATTTCAGTTAAATTTATAATTACTTTGTATAATAAACAAATAGATATTAAATAAAATTATTAGAGTTTTGTTTTTCAAAAAATATGATATAGTAGTGTCATTAAACATAATTATAAATAACTAAATATTCTTATAATTACTAATAATTTTGCTATATTTTATATTTATTTAATTTAGTTAGATATACATATAAAGTAGACTTCTTATTAGTCTCATTATTTTGTTCCTAAAGACTGGTTTCTATTGTTTAATTTTCTTACGGTGATCACCGTATTTTTTTTTGTTTTTACATTATCTATGACATATTATTTGAAAAATTCAAAATAAAATCAAAATATTTGGCGAAAAATTTGACAGAGTGATTTCGTTAAAAAATAGTGATAAATAAAAAAATAATATTATAAATTATCAAATACATTCCATTTTAATTTATTAAATAAAATAATAATAAAAAATTAATTATTTTTTTCAATGTCAATGCCATAACAAATAATATAGAAAATAGTAGTACATTTTCGATAGCGTAATTGCCCTTAAAATTAATTTGAATTAAATTTTATCTTTTCCGACGGCCTCATGACCGTCGAAAATACTACATTACTTTTTCCATATTTTCGACGGCATAAAGACTATTTCCGATGGTTATTCAACCGTCGGAACTATGGTATTATATTTTGACTCATTTCCGATGACAATTAGCGCCGTCGGAAATAGTTCGTCAGTGATCGATATTTTTTTTTGTAGTGAATAGTAAATCAACTTGTCTCAATATCAATAAACTGTTCAATCCCCGGCAGCGGCGCCAAAGACCACTCCAAAGTGAGCACCCGCAATAGTACGGATCAGTGGGAGTAGTACAATGAAATATAAGATTCGTTCCATGATGATTGATGAATTGATTACCATAGTTGATTGATTATACTACTATTTATACAAACAAAAATTTGATGAATGAATTACACTACTCAAATTTTATTAGATAAGACTACAACTATAATGCGATTAGTGATACCAAACAAGCGAGCAAACAAAGCAAGATCATACACAAACAGGTGATTGTATTACTAAAAGGATGTTAAGACCATGAATCCACCAAACCCATTCTCACCAATTTATAGACACATGATAGGCACATTTATGTACCAATTTTAGGCTCCCTATTCCTAGCTTTGGTGATCGCTTTCAAACGGGTTTTTGTATATAATATGTTTTTGACTTGTGTAGATTGATTTCCTTAAAGTTAGGCATTTGAGCTTAAAGAGAAGGTTTGGAGGCAAAGTGCTGAAAAAATTGTTGATTTTAGGAAAGTGAAAGGAATCTGCGACTTCGATGTCACAAATTCAAGTTGTAGATGTTCTCCAAAAGAGATTGCTACTTTAGACAACAACATCAACACAAATATCCAAGTCACAGATGTTCTCTAGAGGAGACTGCTACTTCTGGTTGTGAGATCCAACTCATAGATCCAACTTCTAGAAACACTTTAGAGGAGACTGCCAAGTCAGAATGTGACTACATGCAAGTAGAAATAGATTCGCTACTTTAGATTGTGACATCCAACTCACAGATCAGAGTCGTAAAAGTTGCCTAGAACCTTCTGCCATCCAGATCTATGAGTTCCAAACAGCAGAAAGAAATCTACGACATGAAACTGCGAGTATGAAGTCACAAATTTATGTCGACAGAGCCTCATTCACTTGCAGATCACTTACTTTTAGGGGCAAACTTGACTTTTCACACCTAATTAGTGCCTTAACCTTTAAACACTATAAATACCCCATTTTTTTGTTCTTTAACCATACACTTTTACATATAAAATCCTAGATACATACCAACACCTTCTCTTGTTCTTCACACCAAATCGAGAGAGAGAAGCTTCAAAGGCTTCCACGGAGCTTTTCTCTATGGATGCCTAACCACCACTACCTCTAAACTTCCTCCATCCATCTTTAAAGTGGATTCAAAGGGAAAGAAGAGCAAAATGAAATAGAGATCTTGGTTATCTCTACACTCTTCTCTTTGTTTTATTTTATATTTTATTGATATGTAATAACCATTTGGGAATATTTGTAAACCAACACTTGTGCTTGTTATATATTGTATTTACTTAGATTCTACTTGGATCTTGATTCTGTTCTTTGAGCTTAATGCTATATCTATCATATCTTGACATGTATGTTGGTGAATGAGTAGAAATTGATATGTTTGCATAAGTGAGACTTTAGATTAAAACAATGATGTAGTGCAATTTGGTATAAACAAATGATATAGTGTAAGAGTAAAGTCTCACTCTTGTTTGCATGTCGGTGACAAAAGGGAATCGATATGTATTGATTGATTTGAGTGTAAGAACATTGTAGCGCTAGTAATTTTTTTATTAACCACATCATTTCATGTTTTGTGTGGTGATGGCAACTCACTTGCCACATCATTTGGGTTGAAATTTGGACTAATTTTTGGATTGTCTAGCACTACTCGTAAAATAATTAATTAAACCAACAAGAAATTTCTATATCTCTTTACATCAAATTAATACCAGTTGTGCTATGAGTTAGTATATTGTGATAAATGTTATATGATATATATATATATATTTAAAAAAATCATAATTTTTTAGGGTTAACAGCACCAATACCCCCTAAACTTATAGCACTGTTGTATAGTGCCCCTTGAATTTTTTTTCTTGGCAGTTAACCCCTTGAACTACCATAAATTTGTAAAAGTTGACGGATTAGTAACTTCCGTCCAATATTTTATCACGTGCTCTTCACGTGCAACCAGACTTAGATGTAAAGTTGGAATTAAATTATATATATATATATAAATAGAAATTAAAAAAAAAAAACAAAAACCATAGATTGTGGTTTTCATCTTTGATTTCTTCTTTCACATCATCGTCGTCGTCATCCTTCTTCGTTCATCATCATCATCCTCATATGGACCAAATCGTGGTCGACTACCGGCGGTGAACGATCTATCTTCACGGATCGAACGAACGGTGGTGGGACAATGGTCAGGTCGCTCGATGTGAACCATATCGTGGTCGACGACCGAAGATTTGCCTCATCGTGGCATAATGCACATGTTTCGAGCAAAAACCCACTGGAACGACGTCGTTGACTTGAGAACGACGATGAGTCTCGATTGGCTGAGCATATGATCAGGTCTCCCTCTCAATATTCTCTCCGACCTCTCTCACTTTTTTGCTGATTTTTGGATTTATATTTTGGTTGTGGTTCTAGGTTTCATTTGGTGTTTTCCATAGGTTTTAGTGGTTCGATTGGTTGTTTCCCTGTGTTTAGATGGTTCGATTTGGTGGTGATCTGGGTTTAGGTGGTTCTAGGTTCACTTGGGTTGTGGTTTTCGATTTGGATTGAAGATGGATGGTGGTGTGGTTTAAGTCGTTGTTTACTGGGTTTGGAACTGGTTGAAGATGATAATGGTCGGTGTTTGTTTTTTTTTTCTAGGTTTGATGTTTGTTATTTTTTGGGTTTGGTGTTATTGATGATGATGGTTGAAGAAAGAGGAATCTATCCAGGATGATGGCGGTTTGGGTGGCAGTAGGCTAGGGTTTGTCGTTGTTTGCTGGGTTTGGTATTGGTTGAAGATGTTGATGGTTTGTCGTTGCTCTTGAATATGAAAAAGTTTGTTCTTCAAAATTTACAATTTTTTTTGATTAGGTGGAGACCCAGATTGGATCTCCATATAATAAAAAATATGTATTTTTTTAATCAGTATTAAAAAGGAAAAAGATACAGATTTGCCCTCGGTACGAACTCACGTGAAGAGCACATGACAAAATATTGGACGGAAGTTAGTAATCCGTCAGTTTTTACAAATTTATGGTAGTTCAAGGGGTTAACTGCTAAAAAAAAAAATCAAGGGGCACTATACAACGACACTATAAGTTTAGGGGATATTGGTGCTATTAACCCTTTAAAAAAAAAAAAGAGATATGGCACACCTGACCTTACCTAACCTTAAGGTGGGTCCGCCCCTGATTTTCTCTCAATACGTATAAATGATCACGTGTTAAAAGCATGCAAGACATCGCAGGAGAGTGACGATAATGAAAGAAGATTAATAATTTCAAAAGAAAAGAAAAAGTTGAAGTATTACTATATATATATATATGAATTCAATTGTAGAAGAGAAATTTAAAGCAATTACATACATGTAAACTAAAAAATGCGTCTCATACAAGCTCTCTTTGCTTTCTTTATAAGTTTGGAGAAAATCTCATCTTCCGAGCAAATAATATTACTGGCGAATCCAAGTAGACCTTTTGACGGATTGGAGGAGACCACAACCTGGCTTGGCTTGCGAGACTGGTTTAGTGCATTTAGAGGTGAAATCGGATCTAATTTTTGCTACTATTCAGAAGGTAATTTCATCTGATTTTGATTATATAGGGAAAATAATTAAGTACTCTTACGGTCTAAGAGAAGCGGCATTCGAATAGGCAAGACATGCTCACATACATATAAGCTACATATAACTACTTATATATTACATATAAGTGGTTTACCCAACCAATATGGGATGCACATTTTTCCTTACTTAATGGACTCATTTTGAAACTCAATTTCTCATTCACCCATTAATCGATTTATGAGTTCGAGTATATCATTTCGAAGCTCTCACGAAGGATAATTCGAATATATAATGATCTTTCATTTTCATGAAACCGATCATATTCAAATAACGCTCTCAAACCGCTTGTTTATCACAAATTTTCCAATAGCGGTTGTTGTTGGTTTTGTAAATGATATGCGTTATCAAACTTCAGATGTGGGTTTGGTTATTGATGGAATACAGTTGCTTATGCAGAAGATGTCAGGCTGTACCATTAAGTATGTTCCAAGAAAAGAAAATTTTATTGCCCATACTTTAGCTAAATTGCCCTTATCTAGCGATGATGACTGGTTTTGGATGGAGGAGTTTTCTCCTTGTGTTCGAAAGTATTTGCTGGGTGATGTTCCAGATTGTTTGTGTTTGATTTCTTATCTTTGTAAAAGAAAAATGCATTTTTTTTAAATATTACAATAATTCGAGATTGTAGGGGAGGGAGAATATACGAATACACATTATTAATACATTAATGATTTATTTCACTTGTCTCATGACATATGAAATGCATTATCATATAAAAGGTTTGGATAATGTATTTCATATTTTATTAAAATCCTAATTTCTTAACTTTTTTTTCAAATAATGTGAATGCTCTTCTTATTTATCTTGTATAATAACCTTAATTAAAGGTCTAGGATACAATATAATCTATTTATAAAATATATATACTTGTTTATAAGAGCTATCTCCAATGTAAAAATGATTTGCATATAGCTATGAATGTTTTAAGGAAATTAATATAAACTTTTTAAAATTATTATTTTATTTCTATTTTTAACATTTTTGTTTTGTTTTTTTAGAATGTATAATTTCCAAAAAACAAATGTTTTTCAATTTAGTTATTCTTCTAAATGATAATAAATAAATGATTTTCAAAACAAAATAAAATATTAATTGCAATGTAAAATTAATGGTAATATTTTTTTCCCCAAAGGAATTAATGGTAATAATTTTTTCAAAATATCAATGATAATATAACAAAAAGATTAAAATAATAATTTTTAGTAAAATATTAATGGTAACACATAAAAAAAAATTACTGCATTCAATTCAATAAATTCTTTTTTCATGACATTCATTATTAGTTTATTTATAAATGGTAATAAATAAATATTTTTAAAAATAATACAAAAATAACTCTATTACGATTTCATCTTCATAACATTATGTTTGTTTTGATGAAATAGGAGAGAAAGTATATGTGAGGATTCTTTGGATTGTTAAATTAAAAGGAAAGGAAATGATAATGATGGAAATATAGGAGGGAAACATAAAGAATAATATCTTCTTGTTTCATTTAATTTGGTTTCAAAAATTAATAATTTTTTTTCTATATCATAAAACTAACCCTATTGATATTGTATTTGTTTTCTTTATTTTCCGCTGTATTCATAACCAAAACCAACAACAATCATTAAAAACATTATCCTTTTTTCCTTTCATTTCTTTATTCCCTTTCTTTTCTTTTCTCTCTTTAACTTATCATTTCCTTATCTATATAATAAATAATTTTATGCCTATATTAAGAAATGGGTAACGCTACACTTCATAATAAATTGTCTCAAAAATACTTACAATCCAATGTGACGGTCCAGTAAAAGAGATAATGAGAGAAAAAATTATAGCAATTCATTAAATGAGCTGGATTGCCACGTTGGATTGTATATATTTTTCGGACAATTTATTGGAAAGAGTAGCATTTCACTTAAGAAATTAGTGAGAAATTAATGACATCTTAGCTATATAATCAACATTATAAGAAGAGGTAGTAGTGCAGCTGCTTAACCAGTCTCATCCTTCACTTGTGATTATGGATTCTCTTCAATCTCTTGTTGCTCTTTTTTCCATTCATTTACTTGTTCTTCTTTCTTATTTGCATTTCACATCTTCAAACAAAACTGCTACTACTTTTAGTCTAAAGCTTATCCATCGCGACTCCCCAGAATCCCCCATTTATCCTGGACCTATGACTTTCCGGGAAAGAGTAGAAAGGTACAGGAAAATTTCTGATTCCCGGGTTTCACATTGGAAGCAAATAAACATGCATAACAGAACCGAGCAACCCAATATTATGCGTCCGCGTGTAACCACTGATGATGGTTACTTATACCTTGTGGAATTAGAGATGGGTGATCCTTTAAAAACTGTCTACGTAGTTATGGATACAGGTTCAGGCATTACATGGATTCAGTGTCTACCCTGCCAGGAGTGTTCTCCTCAGAAGTTCGAAATTTATGATCCGAGAAACTCCAAAACGTTTAAGAAAATTCCTTGCAATAGTCCTATTTGTTACTCCTTCAAATGCATCGACCAACAATGCATGTACAGTCTCCATTACTTGGGCGGAGACTCTACCGAAGGGTATGCTGCCTCGGAAACTATCCACATCAAGGACGAACAAGGTCTATATACTCATATTGCAGATGTTTTTTTCGGTTGCTCGATTAAAACCCATATAGCTTCTGCTGACAATTCTAGTCTGGAAACTGGAATCATGGGACTGGACACTAATCCACTTTCATTTATATCGCAATTGGGAAGTTTCGTTTTGAGACGATTCTCCTACTGCCTCGTCAATCCTACTAATTCGAGTACCCCTCTCTTTAGCTATCTCAAGTTTGGAGACGACATAGGGTTTATAGGGGGAGCTGTTCAAAAAACCCCATTCACAAAGCATCCCGACTTTCCGAACGGATATTTTGTTAACTTATTAGACATTAGTGTTGACAACAAGCGCTTGAATTTTCCTCCCGACACCTTTACTTTCAAACCTGATACTGGAGAAGGTGGATTCCTAATTGATTCAGGTACTGTACTCACCTATATCCAAGATACAGCTTACTCAAAGCTGGAAGAAGAAATTGTGAG
Source organism: Dipteronia dyeriana (assembly GCA_032871835.1). Lineage (NCBI taxonomy): Eukaryota > Viridiplantae > Streptophyta > Magnoliopsida > Sapindales > Sapindaceae > Dipteronia > Dipteronia dyeriana. Next base: position 57,985,573 of record CM065302.1, read on the forward strand.
ATATTTTTCACCTTACAAGGATCTTGTAAGAAATCAAGATTGCTCACCTCCATCCAAGCTTTGCTATGATGCGCCGATGGGTTTTCCATTGTTTCCTACCATTACATACCATTTTCAAGGAGCAAACCTCACGATAGCACCTGAAAATAGTTTTGAAGTTGATTATGAAGAGAAATCTTTCATCCTATCAATTGCTCCCCTACCGCGACTATCAATATTAGGTGCATATCAACAACATAACATTCGGTCTATTTTTGATATCGATTCAAATGTATTTGCATTTGTTCCTGATGATTGTTCAAAAGATGAGTAGCAATCGAGAAAAGAATCTCATGAGTAAATTGAAGTGAAAAAATAAATTTGATTTTAAATCTTAACAAATGTGTGGCATGCTAACAGTAGTAATTTGTTCTAATTTTGAAGATTTCAGTGAAAATAGAAATACAATTTTAAACGATTACAAATTAATGTTTGACATAAATTCTGTAAATTCTTTATCTACGATATAAAATCACGATGAGTGCTAAATTCACTCTCTCAACGTACTCTCTCGACACACTCTCTGTTCCGATGTTGGTATGTGGAGAGCAATAAATATTTTATATTAAATATCTGTCATTTATAAATAGCCTATTTTTTCATTTGATTTACAATACAAACCAACAATTAATTTCCTAGATTACCTCTTCTTCATTTAATATCAATTTTTTATTAAAAAAATATATATATCATGTATGTGGTTTGTGTTGTTACTTTATGACTCTAAACTTTTTTTCCTAAGTTCAATCAGGTCTGAGTTAACTTTAACTCAACATTTACAAACAAAAATTGAGTTCTCACCATTGTTAACACTATATCCAAGATAATTTTTTTAATTGTATTTCATTAAATAATTTTATTGTATTGGATTAAATTTTTATATTTAACTTATATCAAAATAAAGAAGTTCAGTTTAAAAATTTAATATAGTATAATAAAATTATTTTTAAAAAACTATTAAAAAATTATCTGAATATAGTTGTAACAATGGTGAGAAGACAACTTGTGTTTGAAAATGGTGAGAATTAAAATTTACTGCACATACAAGTTATGAAAAAAAAAATTCAATATAAAATTTAACCCAATGCAATAAAATTATTTAATATGAAAATCAATTCAAAAATTACCTAAATACTATTGTAACAGTGGTAAGAAGACAAATTATGTTTGAAAACGGTGAGAACTACACAAACAAGTTTTCAAAAAGAAATCCAAATAATAGAAGTTCAATATAAAAATTTAACCTAATACAATTAAATTATTTTATATTAAAAAAACAATTGAAATGAATTACCATGATAGAGCTGATATAGGTGATAAGACAACTTATGTTTGAAAGTGGTGAGAATTTGTGTTTACTGCACATATAGGTTGTGAAAAAAAAATAAGTAAAAAAATTAAATATAAAAATTTTATACAGTACAATAAAATTATTTAATATTAAAATCAATTAAAAATTACTTAGATATAGTAACAATTGTGATAAGACAACTTATGTTTGAAAATGTTAAGAACTACACAAACATGTATTGAAAAAGAAATTCAAATAAAAAGAAGTTAAATATAAAAATTTAACACAATACAATAAAATTATGTAATAAAAAAAGTGGAAATGGTGATAAATGTTACATTTTTTTTTTGTACGTTGCGGTAATATCACTGCTTTAATAAGTTAAGTTTAAAAAGCACATATTATGTTGAACTACCTAAATTGCCCTTAAATAATTAATTTTTAATTCTCTTTGTGCATCCATCTCCATCTTGAAAACCAAAAAACAGTAAATCCTCTCTCCCTCTCTCTCCAAAAAACTTATCTAAAAATCGATCGACAATTTGTCTGAAAATTGATCTACAACTTGTCTGAAAGTCGATGTGTTTGGACACGGTATACTGTAAAAAGCTTGGAAAGTAAATAAAAAGTCTCAAAGCTCCAAGCTTTGAGAAAAAAAAGCTTTGGAGCTTTGAAAAAAAAACTCGGATCTTTGAAAAAAATGCCCAGAGTTTTGAAAAAAAATGCTCAGAGCTTTGAAAAAAAAAAATGTTCTGAGCTTTGAAAAAAAAACTCGGATTTGGTTCAAAAAAGCTCGACCATGTTTTGAAAAGTTTCGGAGATTCAAAGTTAAACAAACATAAGTTTTCTAAACAAAAAGCTCGAACGTGTTTTAAAAAAGCTCGTAAATATTTCAAAAAGTCTCGAAAATCCAAAAAATCATCTTCGTAAAAAAGAATTCAATTGCGAGCTCGGCGAGGAGCTCGACCCCCAAATGAGTCTGCGTAGCGCCACTCCGTCGATGTTCGAATGATTGTCTAGGTTTCAACGAAACTTTCTTTCTCTATTTCACAACTCGCACTGTAAAATGAATGAAAGAAATATGATAGAACAACTATTGAGGGTATTTTTATCCGTTCATTGTAATAAATTTCTTTTAAATATATGATATTAAAGCAGTGACAGTGTTGAAATGTCACCTCCAAAAAGAACAATTTAATTTTTGAACCCATAAAAAAAATACCTACATAGAACTGTAATTATAGTGAGAAAACAGTTTTTGTTTGTTAATGTTGAGAGTTAGAGTTAACTTAGACTTGATGGAAATGTAAAAAAAAAGTTGTAGAGTCGTAGAGTAGCAATACAAACAACAGACTTGATATATATTTTTTATTATAAAAAATTGATATTATATGAAGAAGGGTAATCTATGAAATTAGTTGTTGGTTTGTATTGTAAATAAAATGAAAAAGTAGGCTATTTATAAATATAAGATTTTTAAAGTAAAACATTTATTGTTGTCCATATGGCAACATAAGAACAGAGAGTGTGTTAAGAGAGTGTATTGAGAGAGTGAATTTAGCACTCCTCTAAAATCTTAATAATATTACAGAATTTTTGAATCATTCGAGCTCTTTTACTTTGCTGAAAGAACTATTGTTGACGGTGATTTTTGGATCGTGTAGGATTGATCACGCGTCTAACCGGTTTTTGTATATTGTTGAAGATGTTATGGAGAAAATAGAAAAAGAGGAAAAACATGCATACATAAGTTTACGTGGTAAAACCCCAAGGTGGGGAACCATCTATAGTTGTCGATGACGGCGAGAATAATTCACTACAATTTATAATTACACACTCAATCTCTTCTTTTTTGGCGTCTCTCTCTCTCTTTCTATTTCTTGTATGTTTTCTCCGTGTTGCTATCTATATGTCATTATGTCTTTTTACAATGAGATTATGGGTCTATTTATATGTGTATAGAACCCTAATCTATGCTACACAAATAAGGAAAGGTGATTGTTTTTGACTAAGACTGGTTACTTGTTGAAGTTGTCTTTGTCTTCTTTCCTGTTTCGGAGACCTTGTGCATTGAATTAGAATCTTCGTAGGATTCTAGTTGAATAGTCCATTTAGGACTTATTTCTTGATCGGTGTGCAATCTTCTAGAAGAGCAGATTTGTTGTTTGATTTGGACTCTTTAATATATAGGAGGAAATGGTAATATTTCCTTTGTTGAAATGTTGTTCAACTTCCCAATTGCCAAATCCCGACCATACTTCTTTTATCCTGATCGGACGGTCCCGACCAAGTTGTCTTTACCCGATCGGTTAGTCTCTCTTATCAGGTTTTTTATACCCGATCGGTTAGCTTCCCCGACCATCTTGGGTAATCTCGATTTGGCATTGAGATCATCTATTAATTGCCTTGTGTTGATCTTTCCTGACTCTTATGATGTGGCATGTCTAATCATGCTGACTTGGTATTGGTTGACGATGCTGATTGTTTGTCGTTGCTCTTGAACATGAAGAAGTTTGTTCTTCAAAATTTACAATTTTTTTTTGATTAGGTGGAGACCCAAATTGGATCTCCACCTAATAAAAAAAATATTTTTTTAATCATTATTAAAAAGGAAAAAAATACAGATTTACCTTTGGTACGAACTCATGTGAAGAGCACATGACGAAATATTGGACGGAAGTTAGTAATCCGTCAGCTTTTAAAAATTTATAGTAGTTCAAGGGGTTAACTGCCAAGGAAAAAAATTCAGGGAGCACAATACAACGACACTATAAGTTTAGAGGGTATTGGTGCTATTATTCTTTTTTTTTAAAAAAAAAAAATTGAGATATGACACACCTGACCTTAAGGTAGGTCCACCCCTAATTTTCTCTCAATACGTATAAATGATCACGAGTTAAAAGCATGCAAGACATTGCAGGAGAGTGACGATAATGAAAGAAGATTAATAATTTCAAAAGAAAAGAAAACGTTGAAGTATTACTATATATATATATATATGAATTCAATTGTAGAAGAGAAATTTAAAGCAATTACATAACATGTAAACTAAAAAATGCGTCTCCTACAAGCTCTCTTTGCTTTCTTTATAAGTTTGGAGAAAATCTCATCTTCCGAGCAAATAATATTACTGGCCGGTGAATCCAAGTAGACCTTTTGACGGATTGGAGGAGACCACAACCTGGCTTGGCTTGCGAGACTGGTTTAGTGCATTTAGAGGTGAAATCGGATTTAATTTTTGCTACTATTCTGAAGGTAATTTCATCATTGATTTTGATTAATTAGGGAAGATAATTAATTATTAATACGGTCTAAGAGAAGTGGCATTCATATACGCAAGACGTGCTCTCACACATGTTGATAAACTACTATCATATAACTAATTATATACTACATATAAGTGGTTTACCCAGCCAATGTGGGATGCACATTTTTTCCTATGCAATGGGTTCATTTTGAAACTCAATTTCTCATTCACCCATTAATCGATTTATGAGTTCGAGTATATCATTTCGGAGCTCTCACGAAGGATAATTCGAATATATAATGATATTTCATTTTCATAAAACCGATCATATTCAAATAACGCTCTCAAACCGCTTGTTTATCACAAATTTTCCAATAGCGGTTGTTGTTGGTTTTGTAAATGATATGCGTTATCAAACTTCAGATGTGGGTTTGGTTATTGATGGAATACAGTTGCTTATGCAGAAGATGTCAGGCTGTACCATTAAGTATGTTCCTAGAAAAGAAAATTTTATTGCCCATTCTTTAGCTAAATTGCCTTTATCTAGCGATGATGACTGGTTTTGGATGGAGGAGTTTTCTCCTTGTGTTCGAAAGTATTTGCTGGGTGATGTTCCAGATTGTTTGTGATTGATTTCTTATTGCAATAAAGATGTTCTTTGTAAAAGAAAAATGCATTAAAAAAAAAAAATTATAATAATTTGAGATTGTTGGGGAGGGAGAATAAACGAATACACATTGTTAATACAGTAATGATTTATTTCACTTGTCTCATGACATATGAAATGCATTATCATATAAAAGGTTTGGATAATGTATTTCATATTTTATTAAAAACCTAATTTCTTAACTTTTTTTAAAAATAATGTGAATGCTCTTCTTATTTATCTTGTATAATAACCTTAATTAAAGGTCTAAACTAGGATACAATATAATCTATTTATAAAATATACATACATGTTTATAAGAGCATCTTCAATGTAAAAATGATTTGCATATAACTAGGATTTTTTTAAAGGAAATTAATATAAATTTTTTAAAATTATTATTTTATTTCTACTTTTAACCTTTTTGTTTTGTTTTTTTTAGAATGTATAATTTCCAAAAACAAATGCTTTTCAATTTAGTTATTCTTCTAAATGATAATAAATAAATATTTTTCAAAACAAAATAAAATATTAATTGCAATGTAAAATTAATGGTAATATGTTTTTTCTCCTAAGGAATTAATGGTAATAATTTTTTTCAAATATCAAAGATAATATAACAAAAAGATTAAAATAATAATTTTTAGTAAAATATTAATGTTAACACAAAAAAAAAATTATTGCATTCAATTCAATAAATTCTTTTTTCATGACATTCATTATTATTTTATTTATAAATAGTAATAAATAAATATTTTTAAAAATAATACAAAAAAAAACTCCATTACTATTTCATCTTCATAACATTATATTTGTTTTGATGAATAGGAGAGATTAAGTATATGTGAGGATTCTTTGGATTGTTAAATTGAAAGGAAATTAAATGAGGATGGAAATATAGGAGGGAAACATAAAGAATAATATCTTCTTGTTTCATTTAATTTGGTTTAAAAAATTAATGAATTTTTTCTATATCTTAAAACTAACCATATTAATATTGTATTTGTTTCCTTCATTTTCCATTATATTCATAACCAAAACCAACAACAATCATTAAAAACATTATCCTTTCTTCCCTTTCTTTTATTTATTCCATTTCTTTTCTTTTCTCTCTTTAACTTATCATTTCCTTATCTACTTAATAAATAATTTTATGCCTATATTAAGAAATGGGTAACGCTACACTTCATAATAAATTGTCTAAAAAATACGTACAATCCAATGTAGCAGTCCAGTAAAAGAGATAATGAGAGAAAAAAATATGGCATTTTATTAAATGAATTGGATTGTCCCGTTGGATTGTATATATTTTTCGGACAATTTATTAGGAAGAGTAGAATTTCCGTTAAGAAATTATTGAGAAATTAATGACATCTTAGCTATATAACCAACATTATAAGAAGAGGTAGTGCAGCTGCTTAACCAGTCTCATCCTTCACTTGTGATATGGATTCTCTTCAATCTCTTGTTGCTCTTGTTTCCATTCATTTACTTGTTCTTCTTTCTGATTTGCAATTCACATCTTCAAACAAAACTGCTACTACTTTTAGTCTAAAGCTTATACATCGCGACTCCCCTGAATCCCCTATTTATCCTGGACCTATGACTTTCCGGGAAAGAGTAGAAAGGTACAGGAAAATTTCTGACTCCCGGGTTTCGCGTTGGAACCAAATCAACATGCATAACAGAGCCGTGCAACCCAATATTATGCGTCCGCGCGTAACCACTGATGATGGTTACACATACCTTGTGGAATTAGAGATGGGTGATCCTTTAAAAACTGTCTACGTAGTTATGGATACAGGTTCAGGCATTACATGGATTCAGTGTCTACCCTGCCAGGAGTGTTCTCCTCAGAAGTTCGAAATTTATGATCCGAGAAACTCCAAAACGTTTAAGAAAATTCCTTGCAATAGTCCTATTTGTTACTCCTTCAAATGCGTCGACCAACAATGCATGTACAGTCTCGATTACTTGGACGGAGACTCTACCGAAGGGTATGCTGCCTCGGAAACTATCCACATCAAGGACGAACAAGGTCTATATACTCATATTGCAGATGTTTTTTTTGGTTGCTCGATTAAAACCCATATAGATACTGCTGACAATTCTAGTCTTGAAACTGGGATCATGGGACTTGACACTAATCCACTTTCATTTATATCGCAATTGGGAAGTTTCGTTTTGAGACGATTCTCCTACTGCCTCGTCAATCCTACTAATTCGAGTACCCCTCTCTTTAGCTATCTCAAGTTTGGAGACGACATAGGGTTTATAGGGGGAGCTGTTCAAAAAACCCCATTCACAAAGCATCCCGACTTTCCGAACGGATATTTTGTTAACTTATTAGACATTAGTGTTGACAACAAGCGCTTGAATTTTCCTCCCGACACCTTTACTTTCAAACCTGATACTGGAGAAGGTGGATTCCTAATTGATTCAGGTACTGTACTCACCTATATCCAAGATACAGCTTACTCAAAGCTGGAAGAAGAAATTGTGAGATATTTTTCACCTTACAAGGATCTTGTAAGAAATCAAGATTGCTCACCTCCATCCAAGCTTTGCTACGATGCGCCGATGGGTTTTCCATTGTTTCCTACCATTACATACCATTTTCAAGGAGCAAACCTCACGATAGCACCTGAAAATAGTTTTGAAGTTGATTATGAAGAGAAATCTTTCATCCTATCAATTGCTCCCCAACCTAGACTATCAATATTAGGTGCATATCAACAACATAACATTCGGTCAATTTTTGATATCGATTCAAATGTATTTGCATTTGTTCCTGATGATTGTTCAAAAGATGATTAGCAACGAGAAAAGAATCTCATGAGTAAATTGAAGTGAAAAAATAATTTTGATTTTAAATCTTAACAAATGTGTGGCATGCTAACAGTAGTAATTTGTTCTAATTTTGAAGATTTCAGTGAAAATAGAAATACAATTTTAAACGATTACAAATTAATGTTTGACATAAATTCTGTAAATTCTTTATCTACGATATAAAATGACTACAATATAAAATGATGAATGTTAAATTCACTCTCTCAACACAATATGTGTTCCGGTGTTGATATGTGGAGAGCAATAAATATTTTATATTAAACATCTGACATTTATAAATAGCCTACTTTTTCATTTGATTTACAATATAAACCAACAATTAATTTCTTAGATTACCCCTTCTTCATTTAATATTAATTTTTTATTAAAAAAATATACATATCAAGTATGTGGTTTGTGTTGTTACTTTATGACTCTAAACTTTTTTTTTCTTAAGTTCAATTGGGTTTGAGTTAACTATAACTCAACATTTATAAACAAAAATGGCGTTCTCACCATTGTTAAAACTATATCCAAGATAATTTTTTTGATTGTTTTTTATTAAATAATTTTATTGTATTGGATTAAATATTTATATTTAACTTATATCAAAATCAAGAAGTTCAGTTTAAAAATTTATTACAGTATAATAAACTTATTGTTAAAAATCTATTAAAAAATTACCTGAATATAGTTGTAATAATGGTGAGAAGACAAATTGTGTTTGAAAATGGTAAGAATTAAAATTTACTGCACATACAAGTTATGAAAAAAAAATTAAGAAAAAAAAATTCAATATAAAATTTAACCCAAAGGAATAAAATTATTTAATATGAAAATCAATTCAAAAATTACCTAAATACTATTGTAACAGTGGTAAGAAAACAAATTATGTTTGAAAATGGTGAGAACTATACAAACAAGTTTTAAAAAAGAAATCCAAATAAAAGAACCTAATACAATTACATTATTTTATTTAAAAAAAACAATTGAAAAGAATTACCATAATAGAGTTGATATTAGTGAAAAGACAACTTATGTTTGAAAGCGGTGAGAATTGGTGTTTACTGCACATATAGGTTATGAAAAAAAAAATTAAGGACAAAAATTAAATATAAAATTTTACCCAATACAATAAAATTATTTAATATTAAAATCAATTAAAAATTACTTAGATATAGTAACAATGGTGAGAAGACAACTTATGTTTGAAAATGTTAAGAACTACACAAACAAGTATTGAAAAAGAAATTCAAATTAAAAGAAGTTAAATATAAAAATTTAACACAATACAATAAAATTATTTAATAAAAAAAGTGGAAATGGTGATAAATGTCATTTTTTTTGTACGTTGCAGTGATGTCACTGTTTTAATAAATTAAGTTTAAAAGACACTTATTATGGTGAACTATCCAAATTGCCCTTAAATAATCAATTTTTAATTCTCTTTGTGCTTCCATCTCCATCTTGAAAACCAAAAAGCAGTAACTCCTCTCTCTCCAAAAAAATTGTCTAAAAATCAATCTACAACTTGTCTGAAAGTCGATGTGTTTTGGCACAGTATACCGTAAAAAGCTTGGAAAGTAAATACATTGTAAGAAAAAGGCTTAGACACTGCTTTAAAAAGCATAAACCTTTGAAAAAAAGTCTCAGACATAGTTTTTTTTTTTAAAAAAAAGATTGGAATTTTGAAAAAAAAAAGCTCGGAACTTTGAAAAAAAAAGCTAAGAGCTTTGAAAAAAAAAACTCGGAGCTTTGAAAAAAATGCTTGGGGCTTTGAAAAAAAAACTTGGTGCTTTGAAAAAAATAAAGCTCAGACCTTCGTAAAAAAAACTCGGAGCTTTGAAAAAAAAAGTTCAGAGCTTTAAAAAAAAGCTCGGATTTGGTTCAAAAAAGCTCGACCATGTTTTAAAAAGTCTCGTAGATTCAAAGTTAAACAAATATAAGTTTCCTAAACAAAAAGCTCGGGTTTAGTTCAAAAATAGGTCTTAATTATTTCAAAAAGTCTCGGCAATCTAAAAATTCATCTTCGACAAAAAAAATTCAACCTGATTTCAAACCCTAACATAACCCACAAAGATTCTCAGATCTTTTATCAACACACAATAGATCAAATTGAAAATAAAAGCTCTGGGGGCATTGCCCCTTGACCCCCTGCGAGCTGACCGGACAACTCCACCACCGCGAGCATGGCGAGGATCTCGACCCCTGAATGAGTCTGCATAGTGCCACTCCTTCGATGTTTGAATAATTATCTAGGTTTCAACGAAACTTTCTCTATCAACTTCACAACTCTTACTGTAAAATGAATGAAAGTAATCTGACAGAACAACTATTGAGGGTATTTTTATCCGTTCACTGTAATATGTGTCTTTTAAATATACGTTATTAAAGCAGTGACAGTGTTGAAATGCCATCTCCAAAAAGTGTCATTTAGTTTTTGAACTCATAAAAAAATTACCTACATAGAACTGTAATTATAGTGAGAAAGCAGTTTTTGTTTGTTAATGTTGAGAGTTAGAGTTAACTTAGACTTGATGGAACTGTGAAAAAAAAAGTTGTAGAGTCGTAAAGTAGCAACACAAACCACAGACTTGATATATATATTTTTTATTATAAAAAAAATGATATTATATGAAGAAGGGCAATCTAGGAAATTAGTTGATGGTTTGTACTGTAAATAAAATGAAAAAGTAGGCTATTTATAAATGTAAGATTTTTAAAGTAAAACATTTATTGTGTTAAGAGAGTGTATTAAGAGAGTGAATTTAGCACTTGTCTAAAATCATAATAATGATACAAAATTTTTGAATCGTTCGAGCTCTTTTACTTTAATGAAAGAACTATTGTTGACGGTGATTTTTGGATCATGTAGGATTGATCACGCGTCTAACGGGTTTTTGTAGATTGTTGAAGATGTTATGGAGAAAATAGAAAAAGAGGAAAAGCATGCATACATAAGTTTACGTGGTAAAACTCCAAGATGAGGAAATATCCACTGTTGCCGGTGACGGCGAGAATAATTCACTATAATTTATAATTTCACATTCAATCTCTCCTATTTTGGCATCTCTCTCTCTCTCTCTTTCTATTTCTTGTATGTTTTCTCTGTGTTGTTATCTATGTGTCGTTATGTCTTTTTACAATGAGATTATAGGTCTTTTTATATGTGTATAGAACCTTAATCCTTGCTACACAAATATGGAAAGGTGATAGTGTTTAATTAAGACTGGTTACTTGTTGAAGTCGTCTTTGTCTTCTTTCCTGTTTCAGAGACCTTGTGCATTGAATTAGAATATTCGTAGGATTCTAGTTGAATAGTCCATTTAGGACTTATTTCCTGATCGGTGTGCAGTCTTCTAAAAGAGCAGATTTGTTGTTTGATTTGGGCTCTTTAATATGTATGAGGAAATAGTAATATTTCTTTATTGGAATGTTGTTCAACTGACCATTTGACCAATTGCCTAATACCAACCAGACTTCTTTTTTCCCGATCGAACGGTTCCGACCAAGTTGTCTATACCCGATTGGTTAGTCTCCCTGATCAAGTTATTTGTACCCGATCGGTTAGCTTCCCTGACCATCTTGGGTAATCTCGACTTGGCATTGAGATCATCTGTTAATTTCCTTGGGTTGATCTTTCCTGACTCTTGTGACGTGGCATATCTAATCATGCTGACTTGTCATGCTATCAAAAAATCTCTGTAACAACTATGAAATTCAGACATGCAGATATTGCTAGAAGAGATTTTTGTTGGATAGTTAAATCAACTTTGTATATTCCAAGATTCACTAACCAAGGAAAGCTGAACTTTAATTATGAACCACTGGAATTTAAAGTCCTGTGCCAATGAACCTAGAAAGTTTAAAAGTCTTTGTTTGTTTCTAAGTGTCCTTTGATTATTTCAATGAGTCATCTATAATGTTACATATTTAGCAGCTATTATGTGTAATCTTGCAAGGCATGAAATTGAATGACAAAAAAGAATAAGCCTTCAAAATATTTTCTTCTCTGTTTAGCTCATAGTTCTACAACAATATATCAATCCAATTCTTACAAATTGGTATCAGAACTTTGTTGAAAGTTCTTGATGACGATTACAGTTATAACAACTCCATTCCCTCTCACCTTCAACGGGGAAGATTTTGATTATTGGAGTAGCCGATTTGAAGTTTGGCTTAAAGTTTTTGATCTATGGAAAATTGTTGATTAAGGCTTTGATGAACCAGAAGATGAAACAGGTTTATCAGAAGCACAAAAGAGATCCTTGGTGGCAAATCGAAAGAAAGATATTGATGCTTGTAATAAGATTAATCTTGCAATCAAGAAAGCGGTTTATGTAAAAATTTTGAATGCAAAAAATGCAAATGAGGCATGACAAATCCTTAACAAAACTTACAAAGGCAATGACAAAGTAAAAAAAGGTTCGACTTTAAAGTATCAAATCAGAATTTGAAAAGTTACAGATGAAGGAAGATTAAAGTATTGACGAGTTCTTTGAAAAGGTTACATTGATGGCTAATCATATGGCCACAAATGAAGAGCTCTTGATGATCAAAGAGTGGTGGAGAAGATTCTGCGTTCTATGCCTCAAAAATACTTTTCTCTTGTTACTGTGCTAGAAGAACTTGACAAAGTGTTCACCTTGAAAGATTTACAAGAAACTTTAAAGGCGTATGAAGCAAAAATGAACTTGTTGAATCCTCAACATTATCAACCTGATCAAGCTCTAAAATCTGAAGTTTCATCTTCGGGAGGTCATGGCTCTTACAATAACGTGGTAGAGGTGAAATTTTTTAAGGACGTGGTGGAAATTCTAGAGGAATAGGAAGAAATTTCTCTAACAACAACTGTAGCAGCAACAACCAACATGAAAGCAATCAAAACTCGGATAACAACAAAAACGTTAACAACCATCATGGAGATAAATCAGAATTTTAATTCCCAACAAAGAGGCATATGTCGTGGTTTTCAAAGAGGCAGAGGTCATGGTTATTTTGAGTGTCACTTCTGTCACAAACCAGGACATGTGATCTTGGATTGCGGGAACAAACAAGCAGAAGACAAGAAAAATGATGTAGTCCTCATTCATGAAAATAGTGAAGAAACTCTCTTACTCACTTTCTATGTTGATGACATTAATGAAGTTTGGTATCTTGATAATGGTGCTAGCAAACACATGACATGTAACAAAAATCTACTCTTAAATTTATCTATGATGAATCATGGACAAGTAAAATTAGGTGATGTCAGAGCTTATCAAATTGAATGAATAGGTGAAGTGGCTTTTAGAGCAAAATCCAGAAAAATTAGAAAATTTTCTGATGTTTAATATGTTCCAGGATTAAAATAAGCTGTTAAGTGTTGTCCGTATGTTGAGAAAGGGTGTTAATGTACACTTTCTTGATAATACTTGTTTTTTATCAAAGAATAATCAACTAGTTGCTAAGAGTGGTGTTGCATGAAATAAATTATTTCCTGTCAAACTAAAAACAACAAACTTGGCTTGTTTTTCTGGTGTTGATGACAATATATCCAAACTATGGCATGAGAGGTTTGGATATTTGAAATATGGAAGGTTGAAGTTGATGTCTACCAGAAACATGGTTAAAGGGCTGTCGAGAATTAATCAAGTTAATAAAATTTGTGAAGCTTGCCAACTCAGGAAGCAACATCAAGACCCATTCCCTTCCCTATCTTCATGAAGATCAAAAGAGTTATTGGAGTTGGTACATTTAGACTTGTGTGTACCTATGTCTGTTGCATCTCTTGGTAGGAGCAGGTATTTTACAATTTTTATCGATGATTTTTCAAGAAAAATTTGGCTTTTCTTTCTCAAAGAAAAATCTAAAGATTTTGAGGCTTTCAAAAATTTCAAATATGAAGTGGAGAAATTCTCAGGTTTTTCCATTAGAACTTTGATAACTGATCATGGTGGGGAATATGTTTCAAACAACACATTGAATTTTTTCAGAGAACATGGTATTCGGCATGAACTTACAACTCGCTATGCACCTCAACAATATGGTGTTTTTGGGCAGAAGCTATTTCTTATTCAAGTTATTTGATTAACAGATCACCAACAAAATGCTTGAATAATATCACTCCATATGAAGCTTGGTATGTGAGAAAGCCTAACATATAACACTTGAAAGTTTTTAGGAGTGTTGCTTATTTTCTAATTCAAGATGCATTGCGAAACAAATATAAGAAATGCATTTTCATCGGATATAGTGAGAAAAGCAAAACTTATAAGTTGTTCAATCCAAAGACAAAGAAGATTGTGATCACTTGAGATGTTCGAGTTGATGAAGACTCGTCATTTGATGAAAAAAAAGGATCCTACCAAGTTACCGGATGTTGCTGATGAAGAAAATGAAGAGAATGACGATTCTTCACAACCATGAAGTGGAGATTTCTCGCCAAAAAGAAAGATGAAAAGCCTAAAAGAAATTTACTACTCCACCGAACAAGTGGAAGCAGATGACTCGATTTCTTTGCTTTCTTTATAGGTGAAGATCCAATAAGCTTTGATTCTGTAAACAAAGAAGAAAAATGGCAACATGCTATGTTGGATGAGATTAAGGCTATCGAGAAAATGATACATTGAAACTCACAGACTTGTCTTCACATAAAATTCCCATTGGTGTTAAATGGGTTTACAAGACAAAGATGATTCCCGATGGCTCCATCAACAAGCGTAAAGCAAGGCTAGTTGCAAAGGGATACAAGAAAAAAGAAGGATAAGATTTTACTGAAGTTTTTACTTCGATTTCAAAACTTGATACTGTTCGGTTAATCATTTCTATTGTAGCTTAGAACAATTGGAAATTGCTCCAAATGGATGTCAAATCAGCCTTTTTAAATGGAGTTTTAAAGGAAGAAGTTTATGCTGAGCAGCCTACTGGATTTGTAAAAAATGGTGAAGAAAGTAAAGTCTAAAAGTTGAAGAAGGCGTTGTATGGGCAAAAGCAATCAGCAAGAGCATGGTATAGCCAGATAAATGTGTCTTTAGAGAAGAATACTTTTCAGAAATGTCCGTATGAGCACAATCTCTTCACTAAAGTCAGTCCATATGAAGGCTTCATTATTGTGAGTCTTTATGTTGATGATCTTATTTTTATCGGAAATAATTTTGATTTGTTGAATGATTTTAAGACTGCTATGATGAAGGAATTTGAGATGACTTTACATCATTTTATTGGTATTGAAGTTCAACAATCCAAGAATGGTATTTTTCTTTTTCAAGAGAATTATGCAAAAGAAATTCTGAGAAAATTCAAGATGGAGAATGCAAATTCGGTTTCAATTGTGTATTACAGAATTGAAGTTGAGCAAAAAAGGAGAAGGAAAGTTTGTTAACTCCACTTTATTTCGAAGCTTGGTTGGAAATCTTATGTATTTGACAGCTACAAGGCGTGACATAACTTATGCTGTAAGTTTGATTATTAGATTGATGGAGAAATTGTTTTCAAATCACTTGTTGCAAAAAGAATTCTGAGATATTTCAAAGGAACACTTGATTATGGTATTTTTTTTATCAAGTCGGTTTTCCTATTAAATTGGTTGGATATACTGACAGTGATTTGGCAGGGAGTGTTGATGATAGCAAAAGTACTTCAGGTTATATTTGTTAACGGTGATTTTTGGATATATCACACATAGAATAGAATATAAATAAAATCACATAGTTGCTAATGATGAATAGTTAAGAAATCAAAAGAAACATGAGGATTTTACGTGGTAAAACCTCAAGAACGGGGAAACGTCCACGGTTGTCGGAAACCGACAAGGAAAGAAATTCACTATGAATAATTGATTACATACTCAGTCTCTCGTGATCTCTAGAATCTTTATTTTTCTTCTACCCTTTCATAGGTGTTATTAGGGTCTATTTATATATGCATAGAACCCTAATCCGTGTTATAAAAGTAAATAAAATTGACGTGTTTAAGTCGTTTAATCCTTCTTTCTTGTTTCACGTCCTTCATGCATTAGATCTCTTGCTTAATATGGACTCTGGCATCGATAAGGAAACTTGCATCCTTATCAAAATGTGCTTTGAGACACCTTTTTGAAGTATGACTCATTCTACATGTATATGATAGTATCCACGTGTTGTTCTGCCGATCGTCTGCCAAAACCCGACCAAGCCTTATTCTTCCCGACCAATGATTCAATCCTGACCAGATGCTTTGTCCCGACCATCTCGATGACCCCAACCGGGTGTTATGAAACCGTCTTTGGCCAGCTTAGAAAGGTTGACTCTTGGTAACGCAGCGTCTCCAATTCTCGTATCTTTGGATAGTTATGCTGACTCATCATTCTTTATATTTTACCAATAACAGCACCCCCTTAAACATATGAGGTCGGATGAACAACAGTCACAAGTTGGATGTGTCTGGCTACGTGTGTTTTATTCACTATATCCTTTTTTGTCTTGTAATCTATTAATGCTCTTTAATACGCTACAGTTATCAACCACGCATATTTCGGGTAATGAAATCATTGTGCATTTTTTCGAAATCAAATGGCACATGGTTTTTGGTTCTTGTGCACATTCCCCACTTTCGGCTGATGACGCATGCTTACCTTGGTGACGTCACTTGCCTGTATATATTGTCTTGAGGCGTTTCACTTTTCTTTTTATGATTCGACATCTTTCTTTTGGCGAAAAAATCCCTAGCTTTATTTTCCTAAGAACTTCTTGCTCTTCTCAGATCTTCCATCCTTTCAAGCATTTATCAAGGTGTGGAACCTATTCTTCGTCATCAATATTTTGAGCTTCTTCTTCGTGTTATTTAGGCTGGTGATAATAAGAATGCTGCTAGGTTTGAGTCTATTCTCCAGGGCCATCTTCCCTCTTCCTACCAATCTACTACATTAGACGTGAATTATTCTATGGTTCACCTAGAATTTGCTCCCATCTCTTCTGATATTTCTAACTATATCCGGTTGATGTTTATATAGATATGTCAAAACAAAGTAGCTCCAAGCAGACCACTAGAGCTTCTCTCAAATAATCTGCACGTGCAGCAATCGACTTGAGGATATCTTCTCAAATTCTCAAAATGAAGGACGTGCCGCGGAAGCGACAATCTTGGATGCTAAGGTTTAGCACTGACCACCCCTGTTTGTTTGATTTAGAGATAAATGTTGTGACTGAAGTTGAGTTAGCAAAGTTCGAGGACCGATTCGATCTGACTAGTGCGTAAAAACTGTACTGTAGCGACGATCGAGATGTGTGGAACCCTACCCCCGGTATGGTCGCTATAGACGGGGCTATGTTATCCTTAGGGGTTACTCTCCCCCTTCAACCTTTTATTGCTCGGTTCCTGGCGGAGGCTGGCATTTCTCCCGCTCAAATGACCCCCAATTCTTACCTGGTGTTGGTCAGCTTAAGGAATCTATGGAAAAAGTTTAGTGCAAAACAACCCCCGACCCCTCAAGAGATCCACATCTTTTATACGCTGAACCGATCTGATAGTGGATGAACTTTCTACCTTCAACCCATATCTCATAACTTGTGGATTCTTCATAGATATAAGGGGAAACCTGTACCTTATTCGGCTAAAGATCACAAGGGATTTATCTGGGGGTTCCCCTCCTCAAACAAGTATTGGAAGAACAATTGGTTCTTTATTAGAGGTGACTGGGGTAAAGTAGTCGTCGCTGACCCCACACAAGGGCTGATACGGAATAGAGTTCCAAGGCACTTCTGCAATCCTAAGCATTGGAACAAAACTTCTCCCTCTATGACAAAGAGCCAGGCTGATACGGTGATCAAGTCGGCTGAGACTTCTTGGGAAGATAGGGATTGTCGTGTCCTCTATGTTGAGGTAGATTTGATTATGGTAGGGTTTTTTCCTACTATTTTTGCCTGTCGTAGACAATGTGAGACATCTTTGCTTTACTTTAGTGTAAGCTGTCTTGCATGCTTTCTCCCTACGCTAATTGTTGATAATCGTGTGGCACTTTTTCCTTTCAGTGTACGATATGGCTATTGTCGCAGGTGATCAAGTTGAGAAGGCCAAACATGTTGATCGGGTCAGTAGGAAGGCTGCAGCCGTTCAAGTTGCTCAGAGAATTGCTCCACCTGAACATGATCTGGTGGAATATACGTATGAATCTGATTGCCAATCATTTGATGTACCTGCTGAACAGGCCAGGACTAGTGATCGACATCCTTTTCGAGCTCGAACCGATCACCAGGGCCACTCTAAGGAAATAGCTAGTCGGGTTCGGTCTAGTTCTGAAGCATCTGATGAAGGAAGGCACGATCGAGTCAGATCTGAAAGGGAGCATCGGGGAAGGATGAGTGAGCCTATGGGTGCCCCTTCCATTACACCTACTTGGTCTCTTCATCCCGAGGGTGCTGTCGAAGATCAATTTTCTAATGGAAAAGGCCCCCAGGTTACTACATCTGGTAACCTCCTAGGGGAAGACGTTGGGATCTCAAAGACTCAAACCCCTGCTGATCGTATTATTCCCTCTTCTCATCGGGATCAATCTGCTCCTACTGTTTCTGCTGTTAATCTTTCTCACTTCCCGTCATTTAGTAGTTCTCAGACCAACCCCTTTTCCATGCTTCGCTCAATGTCATCAGATGTCAGATATATTGGAGAAGGGTACTAGAAGGTCGGCAAAGACGCTGTAGATTTTGAACGGATCCGCATGATATTCAATAATGGCATTTTTGTAAGTCTTTCCATCATCTTGATTGCTTTTCTCCTGATCATTCTATCTAATCGATTATCTTTTGTTGATCCTTTACAGGCGATAGAGGCATTGACTTAGACTTTTTCTAAGAAGAATAAACATGCTGCTGAGATTTCTCAGTTGAAGCTTGCTCTCACTAAGAAGGATGAGGCTTTGAAATCTTCTGTTGCTAATGCCTTCAAGGCTAGTCAGTATGTGGAAAAGCTGAAGACGTATACAACATCTGAGATGGTTTTGAGGAAAATGCTTGTGAATGTTCAGAATAGAGCCACTGTATCTGATGAAGCCTTCAGGGAGCTCATCATAAGGAACGTGGGGCTGGAGAAGAGAGTTGCTAAGGCTGAACTACAGAGTGCTAAACTTGAATTGAGGGAAATCTTGGCTGAGACAACAACGAAGATGGCTCGGGAAGAAGCTCAGGTTGCTCGAAATTCCCTTGCCACAACTCACTAAAAGATGTTGGAGGTGCAACAAGCTTCTGAGGAGGCTAGGCTTCACTATGAGCATCTCGCCAAAGACTTGGAGCAGCAGCAAGTCAGTATGGATGTTCTTTCGCACAAAGCCAGGTTAGACCTCAAATTTCAAAATATTGACAGGTATAAGAGGTCCCTTGCTTTCAATGCTACGCTGCTGAGGGAGTTTAATAGGGGCCTGATGACTGTCAGGATGTTCTTTAGTGCAAAGGAGAGGTCTTCAAAAGATACCTGCTTGAAATGGGACCGGATAATATCTAAGCATCAGAGATAGTCCTTGGAAGCGATAAAGAACCAACGGGTTAGGTGGAAGACCTATTGCAGTTCTATCGAAAATGATCCCCTCCCCATGCATCTCGAGCTCTATTCGAAGGTATCCCTTATGTCTTTTCATGCTGGTCAGGACAGTGGAGCTCTGATCAAAGGTGTTGACATCGATCCTTCGCCCGATGTAGATTACTCTCCCTTTGTATCTGCTGATCCTGATGACGACATCTCATTGCCAGATTTTGGATACTTCAATGAAGATGATGATGTCTCTCCTCAGTCCTGGGTGCTCCTCCGTTGCTGGGAACAACTGAAGCATCTCTGCTTTTATAGCTTTTTTATATGTATTTACATTTGTAACACTTGACAAACTATGACCGTTAATGTATATTTTTCCCTTATTTGCACATCTTTGAGATGTTTACCGTTTTTGGTGCGTGGTTCCTTATGCTTGCAATCTTTAATATTTTATCTCAACCCGAACTATACATGTTGACCCATGCTAGATTGATAATCATGAGTTTGGCTAAGTAGAACCACTTGTATATCGATCATTTAGGATTGATAACCTACTCTTCTGAGCTTGTGTCATCATGAAATGATCGACTTATTTGCCTCATTTTCGGTGGTCGACCACCCTAGGAGAGCTGAACCGTGCTCTGCGATGAATATAGGTTTTTCTCGGGTTGATCTATTGTATTTTACTGCTCGGGTTCTGGATGCTCCCGATCGTTTGCTGTATATCTTTCCGTTGAGCTGTATTCGTTTGTAAACCAATTATGTATTTTATGGTTATAGACTTTCATCTTTTATCTGTTAACTAGGTCGTCGGGACGTCTCCTGATAGTCTGTTGATCAAGATTCGTTGCAATAAGGCGTAACTTATCCCACCAGCTTTATAAGTATCTATGGCTGTGTCTTGCCTTATCTTATAAGTAGGATTCGCTATCTAACTCTTGGCACATCCCATAGGGTTTATATACCCAAATGTGCCCTAACAGTGCTTCACGTGCACTGTCTTGACGACTTATGCTTTCGACCCCCTCACCGGGCCTCTCGGGATCCCTATCGATCTTAATCGATATTTTGAGGTATCCTGTAAATGCTCTTATGAGCGAATATTTGGTTTCGAACACTGTGCTTGATATTTATAACAGCTCCTCCTAGGGATTTTTATTGATTTCTCAAAAGATAAAAGACAATTAGCTAATAATAATTTAAAGTTTAAACTATCTAAGCAAATAATAAAAGTAAATGCATGAATCCTCTTCATGGATAAAAGATCTTTAAATAGCATTACACGGCCTGGGCCGATCGGTTCCCTCGGGTCAGGAAAGTCGATATGCTCCATGTCCTGCTATCCTGACCACTTGGTATAGTCCTTCCCATTTGTCAACTAACGAACATGCGAACTTGTCCTTTGTATTAAGTGTTACTCTTCTCAGAACTAGGTCTCCAAGCTGGAATCTTCTAATCTTGACATGCGAATTGTAATACCTTGCTACCCTCTGTTGGTAGGCAACATTTCTTACCCTGGACATGTCTCTTCTCTCTTCCAACTCGTCCAAGTCTTGTTTTATCATCTCCACGTTTCCTTTGGGGTCAAATAGTTGTACCCTAGGGGACTTATCGATTATTTCAACTAGAATTATTGATTCCATCCCAAACGCTAGGGGGTAAGGTGTTTCCTCCGTTGAAGTCCTTTCTGTAGTCTGATAAGCCCATAAGACTTCGTGTAATTTGTCTACCTAACTTCTTTTCCTTCCTTCTAGCTTTGCTTTCAGAGTATGCTTGATTATTTTGTTCACCGCCTCCGTTTGGCCATTAGTCTGTGGGTGGGCTGGCATGGCATATTAGTTCTTTATCCAGAAGTCTTGACACATATTTCTGAATTTGTCACTATCGTATTAGTGCTTCCGCTTTAACCCACTTTTTGAAGTAATCGACGACCATTGTGGCATGCTTTGCCCCTCCTTTACTTGCAGTTGGCGACTAATCAGATCTATTCCCCACATGGTGAACGACCATGGCGATGTCAAAATTTTCAAATGTTTGGGTGGTCTCTAGATGTCATTGGCTACTTTTTGACAGCCACCGCACTGATTTGCAACACCTTGTTCATCCTCAAATAGAGTCGCTGTGAGCTTGAAAGTACGGTCTTTATTTTCTCGTTGCCGTTACTAAGGCCAAAGCCATTTGCTCAGCTGGAGAGTATCTTGTTTCTGTAGGTAACAAAGCTTTGCTGGTTTAGTATACAGGTTTCTACGTTCCTTCTTCCAATCTGAGCAGTACTGACCTTGTTGCTATGTTTGTAACGGACAGGTAAAGATAGAGTACTTCACTTTCTAGTGGTTTAGATAATATCGGAGCTTTTCCCAAATATTCTTTGATTTTTATGAATGCTTGTTCGCACTCATCGTTCCACTCTACCCATTTGACTTGCTTAATAGCTTGAAGAAGGGTAGGCATTTATCCGTGGCTTTACTTATGAACCGGTTTAAGGATGCTAGGCAAACCGTCAACCTTTGGATTTCCTACAATGTCTTGGGAGACCTCGTTTCTTCCAGAGCTCTTATTTTCTCCAGGTTTACTTCAATCCCTCTTTGATGAACTTGAAATCCTAGGAACCTGCCTGATGGTACTCCGAATATGCATTTCATTGAAATTACCTTCATCCCATACTTTCACAGTACCTCAGATGTTTCCCTTAGGTCAGTTTGATGGTCTCTGGACATTACACTTTTGGTTAGCATATCGTCCATAGATACCTCTATATTCCTGCCAATCTATTGAGCGAACATTTTATTTACAAGCCCTTGGTAAGTCGCCCCAGTATTCTTTAATCCAAACAGCATGACCTTATAGCAATACAATCTCTAGTCAGTTGTAAATGAAGTTTTTTCCTTATCTGGTTTGAACATTTTGATATGGTTGTAACCTGAATAGGCATCCATGAAACTTAACAGTTCATGTACAGTCGTTGTATCTACCAACTGGTCGATCCGAGGCAAAGAGAAGCAATCTTTCGGATATGCTTTGTTCAAGTCGGTGAAATCCACACACATCCTCTACTAACCATTTTTAATTTTCACCAGGACTACGTTGGAGACCCAGTCGGGATATTTCACTTCATGAATAGATCCTGCAGCTAATAACTTATCCACATCTTCCTTGATCGCCTTACTTCTTTTCGGTTTGAAGCTTCTCCTCTTCTAGATAACTGGTTTCTGATCGGGATTTACTGCCAAGTAATGTGAAATCATCCTTGGATCGATCCCTGGCATGTTCGCCTGTTTCCAAGTGAAGACGTCCTTATATTCTATTAGTAGTTCGACCATCTTTTCTTCATCGAGCTTCGTTAGTTGGGACCCCAGCCTAACAGTCTTCTTCGGATCATCGTTACTAATGGCAACTTCCATGGTTGGTTCCTTCGGTCCTCTATCACTCTCTGGCACCGCCTCTCTCGGGTCTAGGTCAAACCCGGTCCAGGTTTCGGCCTTCTCTTCAGTCGGGTATACTTTTAGGTTTTCACCTTTTTCAACAGCCTCCACCTGTATTACCCCCGACTCTATCTTTCCTCTATATACAGCCAAATTCGATTTTCTGACCCATTCCTGTGAGCTTTTCATGATAGGAAATTTTACCATGAGCACGTAGGTTGAAGTTACTGCTTTTACTTTGTTCATGAAGGGTTGGCCTAGTAGAGCGTTGTATGGCCAATTCTCAACATTTACGACCACGAAGTCCAGCAATACTGTCTTCCTACAAGGGAAACTTCCATCTTTTACTGGTAGTTTAACAGATCTCAACGTCCTGACTTCAATTCATCTGAAACCCCTCAATGGGACCCTTAGTGGTTGGAGATCATTCATCTGTAGCCCAAGTTGGTCAAACGTTTCTATGCTCAAAATATCTGTCGAGCTACCATTGTTAATCAGTATTCGTCTTACTTGCCTAACCTCTGACTCGTGTGTGTCTGCTTCAGTGAAAGTTATTAGCCCTCATCCTTGCTTTGCATTCTTCCGATCGAGACCTAGATTATTCACCTTCATACTTCTTTGGCTGTTCATTGCTTTCTTAACATCATACATCCTTTCTCGGCTACTGCTTTCGGTATTGGGGTCACCGAAAATGGTGTTGCTTGCCCCGCTATCAGAGTCTTTCTTTTTGGCTCCTATAACTCCTATTTCGATCCTCTACATGGGTATCCTTTTATCGATCCTCCCCTACTTTAATGATGACATCAGTGAGATGACCTTCCCGAATTAGCTTCTCAATGTAATCCCTGAGTTGGTAACATTTAGAGGTTTTGTGGCCATTTTCTTTGTGGAATCGACAGTACTTTAATGTATTTCTTCTGGCGAAATTTGACTGCCTCAGGGGTTTTTTGTATAAGTTTTTATCTTTTATTATATTTAGGATTTCCTCATGTTTTTTGGCTAACTGGGTATAGTTGGTATACGGGCGCCTTGGATTCCTTCCGGTTCTATCATCATCTTTTCGCCCGTTTTCCTTTTTTCTTCATTGCCCTTCGGGTCACTTTTACCATTGTTTTTCGAACCGATTTCTTGGCTCTTTTGACTGCTGGCAGGACGACCCCCATGTATAAATTCTCTCCCGTGGGCAATTTGTTCTTCTTCCGCCATGGTGTATCCCTCAATGTAATATATCATGCTTGCATATGTGGTCGGTCCCCACTGCCTCAAATTCAAGGTGAGGTGACTGTGTTGCAAGCTGTTTATGAATACAGATACCACGGCATCATCGTTTGGGTCTTGAACTTTCGATACCTCATGTAAAAACCTGGTTAAATAGTCTTTTAATTTCTCGTCTTTTCTTTGCCTCAAGGTCAAAAGAGTCGACACCGATTTCCTCTGCTGGATATATCTCATAAATTGTCTGGTGAATGCTCACATCAATCCTTCAAAACTCCTGATGGATCCCGATGGTAATCCTCTGAACCACCTGAACCCCCTGATCTTCTAATGTCTGAGGGAACATACGACACATGAGGGCGTCATAATAGTCACAATGAGCCATGGCGCTCTGGTATCTCATGACATGTTCTTGCAGATCGGTATTGGCTTTGAATTGCTCCACATGTGGCATCCTAAATTTCTCTGAAAAATGAGCCTGCCTTATGGTGACAGCGAACAGACTCCTAAAATTCCCGACCAGGGGGTTTTCTTGACTTTTCTTTTTCTCCAAAGCTTCTATCCTCCTGACAAGAACTTCACGCTCTCCTTCGGGTTCACCATGCCTATCTAACCTTTGGTGGATTATGAACCCATACATGTCCCTTCGCCTTCTGGGAGCGTGCTCGTCATCACTTAAATTCAATCGGGGCTTTCTACTCCATCCATAATACTTGTCTTCTTGTTCATAATCTTGTCTTGCATCGTGGTGCCATGTGGTACCCTCGTGTGAGCTTGACTCCTCACGTTCCTCCGCTCTTCTATCTTGGTGTGGGTTGTTTCTTCAATGTGAGTGTTCTCTTTTGCCCTGTTTCTCTGCCCTATCTCTTCCAGATTTTTGGGGTGCACTTGGAACAGTTGCCACGATCTCAGAGCGCACCTTAAGTCATTGAGCTACCGTAGGTGTAGAGATCCGGTATGGTGAACTTAGATTTATAGTTGCAGTTATGCTAATTCCCTGTCTAGTGGCATCATCAATGACTTTCCGTAGGGATTTTTGAACATGCCTAAATACATCCGGAGATATTCCTATAGTCAAGTCTGTGGTTGTAACGACATCCTGCCTGCTTGATGGTGGAGTTCTCGAGGGTGGATCTGTTCCCGGTGCATTGGCGTCCATAACATTCACCTCCCGTGAAACGTCAAGGTTGTACGGGGATGAATCTCTGTCAATGCTGGAGACCATAATTTTGCTTTGTATGACTAAACTTCTGGCTAATTATAATTTCAAAGGTTCACCCCCTCATTCTAGTACCAGTTGTTGACTGTAATTTTTGGATATATCACACGTTGAAGAGAATGTCAATAAAATCACACAGTTGATAATGATGAATAGTTAAGAAAGCAAAAGAAACACGAGGATTTTACGTGGTAAAACCCCAAGAAAGGGGAAACGTCTACGGTTGCCGGAAACCAGCAAGAAAAGAAATTTACTATGAATAATTGATTACACACTCAGTCTCTCGTGAACTCTAGAATCTTTATTTTTCTTTGACTCTTTCATGGGTGTTATTAGGGTCTATTTATACATGCATAGAACACTAATTCGTGCTATACAAGTAAATATAATTGACTTGTTTGAGTCGTTTAATTCTTCTTTCCTGTTTCGCGTCCTTCATGCATTTGATCTCTTGCCTAATATGGACTCTAGCATCGATGGGGAAACCCGCATCCTTATCAAAATGTGCTTCGAGACACCTTATTAGAATATGACTCATTTTGCATGTATTTGATAGTATCCACTTATCGTTCTATCGATCGTCTGCCAAAACCCGACCAAGCCTTATTCTTCCCGACCAATGATTCAGTCCTGACCAGATGCTTTGTCCCGACCATCTCGATGACCCTGACCGGGTGTTATGAAACCTTCTTTGGTCAGCTTAGGAAGGTTGACTCTTGGTGACACATCATCTCCAATTATCGTATCTTTGGACAGTTATGCTGACTCATCATTCTTTAGATTTTACCAATAACAATACTTTTAATCTTGGAAGTGGTGCAATCTCATGGTGATCAAAGAAACAACCTATTGTGGCTTTATCAACAACGGAGGCTGAATATATTGCTGCATCAATTGTGGGAAGTCAATTACTTTGGTTTTGTAGTATTTTGGAAGAATTGAATCATGCTCAAAAGGATGCAACAACTCTGTTTTGTGAGAAATGTTCTACAATTTCAGTTTCAAAGGATCCAATTCTTAATGGGAGAACCAAGCACATTCAAATGTGTTTTCATTTTCTACGGGAACTTGTAAATGAAAGACTTGTTGATGTGAAGTATTGCAAGTCGGAGAAGCATGTGGCGGATATTTTCACTAAACCTCTTGTAGGTCATGTTTTCAAAAGGAACTCAGAAAGGCTGGGAATGAAAAACAAATTTTATTTAAGGGAGGTCTTGTGGAAAATTAAATCAACTTTGCATATTCCAAGATTCATGAACCATGGAAAATTGAACTTAATTTATGAACCTTGAGAATTTAAAGTCATGTGTCAATGAATCTAGAAAGTTTAAAAGTCATTGTTTGTTTCTAAGGCCCTGTTTGATTTTTTGACTTAACACTGAATGTCACTTAATGTGTTTCATTCAGCTGTTTTATTTGATTTTATAAGTGTTAAAATCACTTAATGAACCATTAAAACCATTTTTTTTTAAAAGTGAATTTTTTCCACTTTTCACTTAACACAAATCCAGTAGAATTAATTACAAACTTTTACTTCCAAAACTATCCTCACTATTTTTGTATATTTCCAATTCTGTTTTTATTAAAGCCCTAATCATATTAATACTTTTTTTTTCTCATTGTAAAGAACTTTAAATCAGAAAACCTAAACTCTTCAAAACAAAAACAATTGGTGACTGATTTTACTAGCATATTCCGGTAAGAACTCTTTCTTGTTTTCTAAATTGATAATTATTTTTATTAATTTTATATTACAGTTTGAGTACATCTTTTTCACTTGTTTTAAAAATTAATTGGAGAATGGTTTTCTTGATGATTTTGTTTTGAGTTTTTTTTTTTTTGGTTTTGAGATGTTAATTTTGGGAAGAATATATATATATATATATATATATATATATATATATATATATATATATATATATATTTTACCAGACGTACACGCCATTGACAGAGAGGATAAAATTGCCAGGTGGACGTCCTAATAGGCACTCAGGAAACATCCTACAAGGCATCATCGAAGAAAATAGATCTGAATAAACGGGTATTGAACAAGACACTACTCGGGACCAACTAACGCCACATACTCGGGGTCAGTTAAGCTTACTCGGGCAGTTAATGGCATTTTCTACTCAGGAACAAATGATGCCACTCGGGACCAGTAGATATTGACTTTACTCGTGACGAACATGAAAAAACCGAATAATCCCAGCGCAAAGCTCACGAGTCCATCACATGAAGATATTCATATCAAAAAAGAATCCTAGTGAGAGCAGTATTGAGCAGGAAAAGGTTCCCAATTAGGCAACAACTTTATTCCTTCAAAAAGACTACTCTTATAAGGAAATAATTCCTAATTGGATTACACCACTACAGTCCCCATTCGATCTCAATACAAGTCTCCAAAACAGGAAAGAAAACAATATACTTCGAACAAACAAACAGTCATAATTAAAAACAAATTTCTCTTTTATTACTTGTACAAAGCAAATTAGGGTTCTATAAACATATAAATAGACCCATAAACTCGTCATGAAATACACATAGCAATCATAGAATAATACAGAGAGAAGAAAGAGAGATTGAGAATTGTAACAACTTTATTCATAGTGGATTTTGGCTTGGTTGGTTATTCAACCACCCGTGGACGTTTCTCCGGTTATCGGAGTTTTACCATGTAAATACTCGTGTCTGATTATATCTCCTTCTCTTTCTCTTTACAAACATAGCCGAAATTCAATCCTTGTTGACTATTTACATTCATTAAAAAATGCACGTCAACAATTGGCGCTAAAAGAAGGGCATCGACCTCCGATTTAATTAAAAACGATGGCAGGAAGCAGAAGCAGTTCTGGGGATAGCCAAAGATCTCCAGATAACCTCCATGTTGGCAGCACATCGCGGGATCCCGCTGCAAAGACGGAGAACCAACCCACACTCCTGACAGGGATCCAGCAAGTTCCTCCGACCAGCAGAGACCTGACGCTACGCTTCTGAGAGGCATTACAGCAATTGGTGGCAGACATAACAAATGAATGAGTTAATCTACTGGCTGTAGAAGCATAAACTCCTAACCTCTCACTTGCGAGGCTTCGTTCGGTTATAGTAGGGCCAGAAATAAATACACCGGAAGCCGAAAGGAACTTTACCCCAATCAATCAGACTGGACGTCAAACACCTGAAGAGGAACAATCACGCTAGAGGCAGAACCAGGATCAGACAGTACGTGCTATACACCGCAAATATGACCGGCACAGTGATCAGTCGGCGTCAGAAGATAGTGATCTGCACCATCGCAAACGTCATCACGGAATCATACGAGAAACTACATATCAAAGTGAAGAGCCGGAAAGAGGAATGACAATCACCCAGCGGTTTAACCATCGAGGAATCCTAGTGGGAGACAGAGACGTTATAATCCAGAGCCTAACTCGAGAAGTCGAGAACAATAGGCATCAGATGGATGCGCTGGTCAGACGTTATGGGCATAACGATTTATCTGATGATGATTCTGACAGTCCATTCACCAAGGAATTCTTACGGACCCCATTCCCAGAAAGGTCCAGGTTGCCACATGTGGAGCAGTTCAAGAAAGACACAGACCCAAAGGAGCACGTCAGACGCTATAAAAGTGTCATGGCTCAATATGCCCACAGTGATCCCTTACTATGTCTCAAATTTTCACAAACACTAAGAGATACAGGTTCAAGATGGTTCGGGAGATTGCCCCCAGCAAGCATCGGAAGTTTTAATGAACTAAACAGGAGCTTCTCAAGACAATTTCTGAGCAATGTTCATAGGAAGAAGTTAGCGGCTTACCTTTCTCAAATAAAGCAAGGGAAAGATGAGTCACTGAAGAAATATCAGGGGAGATTCGGTCAGGTGGTGTCAGGAAATTGGCAGTGCAAACGATGAAGCAATAATTGCTGCATTCATTAACAACCTGCAGAATGGACAACTATCTTTTTATTAAAGAAGAGCCCGGTTGACTAGATATGCAGACATGATAGATATGGCGGAAGGATACGCACTAGCCGAGGAAGAAGAGTTAGCTATAGGAGGATGCTACATGCATGGAGGAAAACCCGAACTGAAGGACGCCGAGTCTAAGGGGCAGAATCAGAAGGGAAAACAGAAGAGAAAGGGTAAAGAAAAAAGCAAGGGCGGGGGTAACGAACGTAATGCCGAACAGACCACAGAGAAGTACAGAGGCAGATACACCAATTACACCCCTTTTCGAAAAAAACAGGAGGAAATCTTGGCCATCCTAGAAGAGAAGAATATGGTACAAGAACCACGACGACAGTCTCAGTTCGCCCGGTGAGATACAACCAAATATTGCAAATTCCAAAAGAAAACCGGTCATGAGACTTCTAAGTGTTACTAGATCTGAGATTACATACAAAATTCTTATTCGGGAAGGACATCTGCAGAATGTAATCTTGAAAAGGGATGAGAAATCAGAAACAAAGAAAGATGTCAGGGCTGATCTCAACCCTGGTCGAAATCAACTTTGACATCAACTCGGTGGAGCCAGACCCGAAAAGGGTAAAAGAAGGATGAGACCCAATAATATTCACAGAAGCAGATTCCCATGGCGTCGATATTCGGCTAAATGACGCCTTGGTCATAAGTGCCAGGATTGGTCACCAGAAAGTCAGGAGAATACAGATAGATAATGGGAGTTCGGCAGACATTCTCAATGTGGTCATTTACGACCAACTAAGATTAGATCGAAAAGATCTATAGCCTTTCCATACTCCACTCAGAGGGTTTGGAGGAATAGAGGTCAGGTCACTTGGGACGGTAAAGCTACCCGTAAAGGTTGGAGTGGCATCTTGCCAGAGGATTGTGTTGCTCGACTTCGTGGTAGTCTATGTAGACAAGTGGCCGTATAATGCATTATTGAGTCGACCATTCCTAAATAAAACTAAGACAGTAACATGGGGCCGGGGTAGTCAAGGGATCTCAGAAGATGGCCCGAAGAGCAAACTTGTCAGTTTACAAAGACAAGAATGGTGAACAGGTATGCACAATAATGACGTCGAGTCATAACAAAGAATCACTATCATTCGAATTGGATCCAAGGAAAGAGTCGAATGAATCCAAAACTGAACTAGTTGAAGAGATTATCTTGAGAGAAGATGAACCGGATAAGAAATTCAAGATTGGAGCTAATCTGGATGGAGAATTCAAGTAAAGCCTCACAGGTCTACTCAAAGAATACAAAGATGTGTTCGCTTGGAGTCAGGAAAACATGGTCGGGACAGATGCCCGAATAATATCTCACAATCTCGCAGTAGACCCGAATGCGAAACTAGTGATACAAAAGAGAAGATCATTCAATCTTGAAAGACATCGGGCAATCAAACAAGAAGTGGAAAAGCTACTTGTTGTAGGGTCAATTAGAGAGGTTAACTACCCACAATGGGTAGCCAAAGTAGTCCT
Source organism: Dipteronia dyeriana (assembly GCA_032871835.1). Taxonomy (NCBI): domain Eukaryota; kingdom Viridiplantae; phylum Streptophyta; class Magnoliopsida; order Sapindales; family Sapindaceae; genus Dipteronia; species Dipteronia dyeriana. Next base: position 58,016,404 of record CM065302.1, read on the forward strand.
CGTCCAAAAGAAGAATAGGCAATGAAGGATGTGCGTAGATTTTACAGATCTAAATAAGGCATGCCCGAAAAACAGTTTTCCACTGCCGAGGATAGACCAGTTGGTAGATGCAACATCAGGCCATGAATTTCTCAGTTTCATGGATGCTTACTCATGATATAACCAGATCAGAATGAACAAGGCAGACGAAGAAAAAATAGCATTCACAATTGATCAGGGTTTATACTGTTATACAGTAATGCCCTTCGGATTAAAAAATACAGGGGCAACCTACCAAAGGCTGGTCAACAAAATCTTCTCACGGCATATAGGTAGAAACATGGAAGTATACATTGATGACATGCTGACTAAGAGCATCACAACAGACAAGCATACTTCGGACCTACGAGAGACATTTGATGTCTTAAAGAGATACCAGATGAAGCTAAATCCGAACAAATGTTTATTCGGAGTAAATTCAGGAAGATTCCTGGGTTTTCAAGTTCACTAAAGAGGAATCGAAGTTAACTCTGAGAAAATCCAAGCCCTGCAGAAAATGACTTCACCAAAGACGTTAAAATAAGTAGAACGTGTAACAGGATGTTTAGCTTCCTTGGGAAAATTTATCTCAAAAGCCACAGACAGATGCACACCCTTCTTCAGAGTAATCAAAAAAGGAAAGGGACTTGAATGGAATGAAAAATATGGGCAGGCTTTTCTAAAAATCAAGGAATACATAGGGCAGGCTCCCATCCTCTCAAAACCATACACAGAAGAGACAATCCAGCTGTACTTATCAATTACAGAACTTGCAGCAAGCTCGGTTCTAGTTAGAACCGAAGATGGAGTACAGAAGCCAGTATATTATGTCAGCAAGGCACTTCTTCCAGCCAAAACCAGATATTCACAGGTTGAGAAAATGGCTCTAGCATTGGTTTCAGTAGCAAGGAAGCTAAGGCCATACTTTTAAGCTCATACAATCCAGGTTCTCACCGACTGCCCATTAAAGCAAATTATACAGAAGCCAGAGATCTCAGAAAGACTGACCAAATGGGCTATTGAGCTAAGTGAATTCGACATCCATTATGTTCCCAGAACATCCCTCAAAGGATAAGAAGTGGCAGATTTTACAACAGAATTCACAGAGCCAAACCTAGAAGCAAAAAGGATGTTGGGCAAAAGTTTCCCATGAAAATTGTGTAACACCCATGTCTTTCAGGCCCAATTGAAAGGCCCAATTTGAAAAAAAAATAAAAATTGGATAAGCGTACAACAGAAAAGCCATCAGGTGAGTAAGCCTAGTTGATTTGCATGGCTGACAGACAGCTGTGAGCTTGTCATAAGTGTATATATATATATATATATATATATATATATATATGAGGATAAATGTTGTGAGAGCTAGAAAGCAGTAGAATCAAGCGGAAGAAAGGAAATAGAAGAAAAGAGAAAAGTCAGTGAAGCTCTCGTAATTTCAGATTTCTGTTGATTCTTCTTTGATATCCAGTTTCTAATTGGATTTTGTGATTGATAGGGAAAGAAGACGAAGGGAACCTAGCATACTCAGCCTAAGATAAGCTTGAAGATTAAGTTGTGAGTGAATTAAGTTTCAGTTTTGTTTTTAACTCAAGTTTACAGTTTTATGCTTTAATTGCTGCAAATCATTTTAAGCTTTTTATTGCTTTTCATGATTGATGGTGAGTATACAGAGAACCAAAAATATATATTTATGCTTATATTAGCATTTTAGAAACAGTATATTATTTTATGAATTATCAAGAAGAGATTATGATTTCTATAAAAGCACCATGTTCCCCAGTTATGATTATGGTTGGCTTTTGGGGCCGTTCTACACATGTGTATGTCATGAGTCGCTCTGCATGTGCATGACCAGAGAAAGAGTAATAGAGTCGTTCTGCATTTGTATGACCAGAGAGTCGCTCTGCCCGAGCATGACCAGAGAAAGAGTAATTGAATCGCTCTATTCGGGTATGACCAGAAGTTATTCATGACTCGGCGTTTGTCCGAAGTAGTTCGGCTTACGTTTGAAGGATATCCCCGGTACGAATTTGGTGAAGATTAAGTTTTATAAAGCATTTATTCTTATTCAGCAAAGAGAAGCATTCAGTTTATTCAGTTTATTCAGCACGAAAGTAGATATATTATCTTATACCATGTATTGCTGAATGCTTATTGTAAAGTGGTTTAGAAAAGTGTTTTTAAAAGTTTTCATTCACTCACTGGGCGTTAGTGCTCATCCTTTCACTCTTAAAAATTTATCCAGGTAGCTGCTCGGTTGTGCTGACTCAGAAGTTTTTAGGTGGGCCACTCGATGACATCATGAAGCATAAAAGTCATGCATTTTAAATTTTCATGTACATATTTAAAAATATGAGGTCGGCATGGTCGGGACGGTAGGCATGGTCGGGATGGTAGGCATGGTCGGGATGGTAGCATGGTCAGAACGTGTTCGGATTTCTACTCGGTCTGTTCGGCCTACTCGGCCCACTTGACCTACTCGGCCCACATGGCCAATTTGGTTTACTCGGCCTACTAGGTTTCTTACTCGGCCTGTTTCATTTCCCACTCGGGATGACTGGTTACTTAGTTTTTAAAGTTGTCGGTTTTTGGTCCGAACGGTCATTTTTGATAAACTTTTTGTAACGGACGAAAATATATGTAAACAAATTATAAATATGTACATTTTGTACTCTCCAGTATTCTCCTCACATTTTATTTGATTCAAACAAGTATTTCTTATATGGAGATTTCAGCAAAAGTCCTGCTATTATGCTAGAGAATGTAGAGCCCATAGGGTTTCCCTTGTACTCAAGAGAGGAGTCGGGGCAGCCCACAGGGCCTCCCTCATACTTAAGAGAGAGGAGTCGGGGTGGGTCCTATCAAATTATATGTTGATGGCTATTCAAATACTTATGACAGTGGGGCAGGGATCGTAGTATGTACTCCAGAAGGAGATGATGTCGAATGTGACATAAGGTTTGATTTCAAAGCAACCAACAATCAAGCCGAGTACGAGGCGCTACTTGCCAGACTCAGAGTCTGCATAGCTCTTGGGGCAGATTAAATTGAGATATTCAGTTATTCACAAGTAGTTGTCAACCAAGTCCTGGACGAGTACCAAGCCAAGGATGAAGGTATGATAGCCTACCGTGACATCGTAAAATAGCTCTTCCAAAAATTCAAAGAATACAAGATTGCCCAGATCCCCAAGGAGGAGAATGAAAAGGCAGACGCATTGTCCAAACTAGCGTTAGCAACAACCACAATCAAACCAAAGACCATTCCGGTAGCTCTTCTCCTCAAACCCAGCACAGCTGAATGGAAATACTTAGAAATCTCAAAAATCTGAACATCGCCAGACGGTTGGATGATTCAACTGAAAAGGTTATTGGAAGAAGGCGTGCTCCCGGAAGATCCTATACCAACAAAGCGTATCAGGCATATATCAGTAAGATACACACTGGTTGAGGAAGAGTTATACAGAAGGAGGTATTCCCGAACACTCCAAAGATGTGTGTCAGAAGAAGATGTATACCGGATATTACGGGAAATCCATGGAGGAGTTTGTGGAAACCATACTAGGGGTAGAAGCTTAGCACACAAGGTACTCAGGCAAGGCTTTTATTGGCCCACTCTATTCTCGGATGCACAGCAGTGTTCGGAGAGCTGCATGCTAGAGGATTGCTAATGATATCTGGCAACCTCCTGAACAGCTCAGAAACCTCACGTCCCTATGGACATTCGCCATGTGGGGTTTGGATTTAATCGGCTCGATGCCAGCTGGGACAGGGGGTGGAGTGAAGTATGCAATAGTAACCGTCGACTATTTCATAAAATGGGCAGAAGCTGAAGCATTGGTACACATCACAGAAGCAAATACCATAAATTTCATGAAAAAGAATCTACTTTATAGGTTTGGAGTCCCAAACACTATAATCACTGATAACGGCATCCTGTTCGATAACCTGAAATTCAGACAGATGTGCAATGAATATCAGATTGCCAATTACTATGCCACACCTGCCCACCCTCAAACAAATGGGCAGGTAGAAGCAGTAAACAAAATCATCAAGCACACTATCAAAGCAAAGCTAGATGCCAAGAAAGGGAGCTGGGTTGAAAAGATTCCCGAAGTATTATGGGCATATCGGACGATAGCAAGAACTTCAACAGGAGAGACTCTGTTCACTTTGGCATTCGGAACAGAAGCTGTTATCCCCGTTGAAACGTCATATACCTCACCGGGGGTCAGACTGTATGATGAAGAGCAGAATGTTGATATGCTATTACAAAGTCTAGATGAGCTAGAAGAGAAAAGGGAGAAGTCCCGGATAAGAAATATGGCATATCAGCAAAGAGAGGCTCACAACTACAACTCTCATGTTCGGGTTAGGAAATTCCAGCTAGGAGACCTGGTACTCAGAAAGGTGTCTTTAAACATGAAAAATAAAGTTGCAGGTTCCCTGGCTGACAAATGGGAAAGCCCACACAAGATCGAAGGAATAGCTGGCCATGGAGCGTATTGGATTGCACGACCCAATGTAGGGGTTTTGCCCCGACCATACAATGCCCAATATCTAAAGATTTTCTATCCATAATCATTTTTCTTTCTTTTTTCTAGTTAGAACAATTTTTCAGTTAGGTCAAATATTAGCTGTGGAAATTAAATCTTTATTTTTGTAGTTCTGAATAAAAAGCATTACTCAGAATTTCCGAAAGAAAGCATATGATAATAAGAGCATATGGAAGAGCATGATGATAAGAACATGCAAATAGAATACTCGGGACCATTAATTCCCGAAAGGGCGGAGAAGCTCGAAGGAGCATGCCAGCCGAGCAGGGTCAAATTAACCTTAGCAAAAAGGTAAACCCGATACACCAAATTCTGGAAAAATGCTTGGGACGCTATCGGGAGAAATTCCGGTGAAATGCGTAGCTGTGTTAAGCAATTTAAAAAAAGCTTAATGATTTGGCAAACCCTTATGCATAAAAATTGGGGAGACGTCTTTGGTATTGCGTAAGGACTCGAACATATGATCATGGTGAGCCTTGATGTAATGTTCGAGTAGCAACCGAGTATGAAACACAAGTATAAACTTGCCTGTTTTAAGATGACTCGGTTAATAATACTAGCCGGTTTAATAAGATACTCGGTTAAGTTGCCCAAACATCTGAATTAGCCAGTTTAATAAGATACTTGGCATGAAGATTACAAGAGTCAGTTTAATAAGATACTTGACATTAAATTTATTCGGGTGACAGTCGGTTTAATAAGATACTCGGTTAAGTTGCCGGAACATCCGAATGAGCCAGTTTAATAAGATACTTGGCATGAAGATTACAAGAGTTAGTTTAATAAGATACTTAGCATTAAATTTATTCGGGTGACAGCCGGTTTAATAAGATACTCGGTTAAGTTGCCCGAACATCCAAATGAGCCAGTTTAATAAAATACTTGGCATAAAGATTACAAGAGATAGTTAAATAAAATACTTGGTTTTAAAGTTATTCGGGTAACAACCGGTTTAATAAGATACTCGGAAAAGCTACCCGAATACTAGAGATAAGCCAGTTAAATAAGATACTTGGCATAATTCTCAAAGGCAGGTTTAATGAAACACTCGGTGATAGTCAAAGAAATTTATTGAGTAATAACCAAATCAAGATTGTTCAGAAAAACTTGGAATTTTATTGATCTCAAAATGGTTGCGGCGAAGTTCTTTACAAAAGAATTAAAAGTTATAAAGAATTCTTTACAAAGAATTAACTAAAATTCTACAAAAATCAAGACTGTGAGGACTTAGAGCTTTTGCCGATACTCGGGTCAGGCACCATCTTGTACTCACGAAACAGACTCTCATTAGAAGGCCAATCAATTGTGTCGACCGAATCGCCTATCCATTGGCTATAATCTTCTCCTGGGATCGGCTCAACATCAGGCACCACACCCTCCATGACTGATTCTTGACTAGTATAAAAAGTCGAGAGAGAGCGCTCAGACGGAATCTCCAAATGCATAGGATGAGGCTCTTTGCCTCGGCTGTGGCAATAAGCTCTCCATTCCTTCATCTGAACCCGCAGAGATTCCAAGGACCGATCCACATGATTTTTGATCTACAGCTTCCAGTTGGCTCGGGCTTTCTCAGTCGCCCTATTTTTAACTTTGAAGAACTCACCAGCTGAAACTAGCCCTCGCTGAAACTCCCGAAGAAGAAGGGAATCATAAGCAGGGGATCTTTTAAAACGGTCGACCCCCTAGACTTCAAGTTCCAGCCTAGCCTCTTTAGATAGAGATTCGACTGTCAGAGCTTGGCGTTCTAAGTCCTCGATTTTCTATTTATATGCCGACTTGAACTGCTCCGCTTCCTGATCGGCCTTGAGCATCGATTCTTGGGCAGAAGATAATAAATTAAAAAGTAATGCTACTTTCTCTTCTGCCGAAGAAGTCCTCTCATCGGCCTCCATCTGCTTCGCCAGACAGTGGTCGGTAAAAACTTGGACATAACCAACCTCCAATTGATAAGCCACTTCAACCCGAGCACGGCTATCCTCACTTTCCTTTAGCTGAGCCTCTAGATGCCTTATTCGATCGGCTTGATATTGCTGCGTCTGAACTAGCTCAGTAAATTCGGTAACCATCTGTAAAGGAATACAATTAGAAATATGGCAAACAAGCATAAAGTTAAAAAAAGTTAGGTGTAACTTACAAAGGATGCACCGTTAAAGACATTTTGAAGACGATCTGACAGGGAGCCATCCCGAAAACAGCTCAAACGGTCTTTCCCGATGTAAGCCCTATCGGATGACATCTCCCGTAACATATTCTGGGGAGACGGATATGAAGGAACCCCTGAGGGTTCAGCCTTTAGATTTCCAACCTCGGGAGTAGGGGAAACCCTGTTTGGTTCTGAAGCCGCCTATTCGGCTGACGCTCCAGCACCAACACTCGGGATAATCTCATCTACAGCATCTTCATCGCAGGAGTCGATGAATGAGACCACCCGAGGAACTTTAAGTGGGTGAGTCGGGGAGCTGACTACCTTTCGCTTCTCACCCCGATAACGGTGGAATCTAAGATCAGCTACAGTATCCTCCAAAACATCCTTCTGGAAAGACTCGAAGAAGTCGGGACCTAAAGACACTTGGCTTGTGGAGGTATTACCTCCGTCACCGGCGTCTGACAGCCCGATAGGCTCTTCACCAGGACCCTCACACTACCTCTCCCCATCATCAGGTAGTTGAGTATCAATCGACTCATTCAGGCCGTTCGGACCAGCAATCTCCCCAGCGGTCGGCTGAACGTCCTAGGGAACATGCCCAGAAATTTACTCCTCTGCAACGTCAATTTCTTCGTCAGACTCAGGCGGAGCAATGCCTTCATTACTCTGACGGGAAGCTTCTTTTCGGCTCGCCTGCAGAATTGACTTTACTTGGCGAGCCTGAAGATTGCAGACAACGTCCTTATCGTATACTTAAAAAAAAGGGGGAACCGCGTCAGATTACAAAGAGCAAAAATAACGATGAAGAGGAAAAAGGTTGTAAAAATTAACTTACATCGCCTGTGGTAGCCCGAAATCTGTTTGAAGAAGCTGAACTCAATTATCTTCGCCTCAACGAAAAGATAAGTTTTGCTCCTCTTCTCTAGTGTGCGAACTGCCGCCCGAGCAAGTTTGGTCAGCTCAGTATCACTGTAATCGATTTTCTTCTGGTTCCATATCTCAAGGGAACAGAAAAAATGGGGAACTTTCAGCACCGTCCGAGTACCTCCAGTTAAAATAGTAACATCAAGCCCGAGACTCACTCCGGTAAAAAACCAACTGTTCTTCCAGAACTTGTTGAATTGTAGGGAATCCCCATATGAAACCCTTTTTTTTAGGGTCAAAGAAATGTCAACATCCAGACTCACTTTTGTCCCCGTGGGGACCCAACCGTCTGGCGGATTAGACATAAGAAAGTAAGTCCTCGTCTTGCCCGATTGCCTCAGCGTGAATAAATGCCTGATCTCGCTCGGGGAAGGTGGCGACAGGTTCATCCGGCTGTACATGTTCCACATGCACATCAAAATCTTGTAGTTGTTTGGGGCCAGTTGAGCAGGAGCAATCCCCGCTTCAGCCAGAAACCAGGCGATGAATGGCTGAAGAGAGAGAGTAATACCACAACAGAGCATGGATCCGTAGATCGCCACCATGCGTGGAGGAGGGTTCCACGCAGCTCTATCACCTGTTGGAATCAAAGTAATCGAGTTGGACAGATCGAACCGGGAACGGTATTATTCTATCTCATCCGTCCCGACTACATTTGGCTCAGTATCAAACCCACTCGGGTGAGTAGCAGAGAAAGAAAGATGAGATATTTTGGATGCCTCTTCAACGTCGTTTCCATTGACAGTTTGCTCCCTGATCCGAATATCGCCCGAGTTATGCTTACCGACTTCTTTTCTGCTTTGATGTTTTCCCATCCTTCGAAAAGATACCGTGTGGTCAGAAACGTTAGAATCAAAACTAGATGAAGAATTAGAACTGGCTACAAGACTAAAAGTGACGTCAGGGTAAAGCCCATGGACATCTGCTTCTAAAAATGGAGGCTCATCAGAGGGGATTTCCCCTAACAATCTTCGAATGCAGGAAACGAATTGAAAATCCCTATGATCTAATGCTTCAAGAGCTATAGTATAGAGACGAAGACGAGATGTGGGCTCCATTAAAAACTAACCTTGAATTAAAGTTGATGCAAGGTCTTCAACGAAGAATCGCGACATTTTGCTTAGAGAAATCTGGGTTCAGAGAATTTTCTTTTTCTTCTGCTGAAAAATTTAAGAATGAACCAGCGCAATCTCAATGAAGAATTTAAAGGGGTGGTGGCACGAAACCCTAGGGTCTCAAGACGGGAAAAATCTATGACGAAGCTTGATGACATAGGCGGTGGTCGGGGAGACGCGAAGATCATTTCTCATAAATGTCATCAAAAAACGAAGCGGCAAGGGACACGTGTCAAGAAGAGAACCGGCTTTTGTCGTCAACACTCCAAAACGTCCGCCGTCATTAAAGATCTCGCGTGAGGAGGCGAATCGAATTTGCAAGGTCACCATTAAGACACGCCATTATGATAAGACATTTACTCTGACACAAATAAAAATCGAAATGATTAAAATACTTTTGCCGGAAACGAAACTTCATTCGGCAAAAATATTTTAAGTGGGTATTGTCGTATGTGAATTTTACCAGACGTACACGTCATTGACAAAGAGGATAAAATTACCAGGTGGACGTCCAAATAGACACTCAGGAAACATCCTACAAGTCATCATCGAAGAAAAGAGATCCGAATAAACGGGTATTGAACAAGACACTACTCGGGACCAACTAAAGCCACATACTCGGGGTCAGTTAAGCTTACTCGGGCAGTTAATGGCATTTTCTATTCGGGAACAAATGATGCTACTCGGGACCAGCAGATGTTGACTTTACTTGGGACGAACATGAAGAAACTGAATAATCCCAACGCAAAGCTCACGAGTCCATCACATGAAGATATTCAAATCAAAAAAGAATCCTAGTGAGAGCAGTATTGAGCAGGAAAAGGTTCCCAATCAGGCAAACAACTTTATTCCTTCAAAAAAGACTACTCTAATAAGGAAATAAGTCCTAATTGGATTACACCACTAGAGTCCCCATTCGATCTCAATACAAGTCTCCAAAACAGAAAAGAAGACAATCTACTTCGAACAAGCAAACAGACATAATTAAATACAAAGATCTCTTTTATTACATGTACAAAGCAAATTAGGGTTCTATAAACATATAAATAGACCCATAAACTCGTCACGAAATACACACAACAATCATAGAATAATACAGAGAGAAGAAAGAGAGATTGAGAATTGTAACAACTTTATTCATAGTGGATTTTGGCTTGGTTGGTTATTTAACCACCCGTGGATGTTTCTCAGGTTATCGGAGTTTTACCACGTAAAATACTCGTGTCTGATTATATCTCCTTCTCTTTCTCTTTGCAAACATAGCCGAAATTCAATCCTTGTTGACTGTTTACATTCATCCAAAAACGCACGTCAACAAGAATTAATTTACATGTTAGAGTTGTCCTTAATATATTAAAATGTAAATATATAACAAATAATAGTTAGAAGGGTATAGATGTAAAAATATTTATTTTCAGATATTTATAACTTAAAAAAACAAACAACTTATCATTTATATTCAGTTTTCAGTGAAAAAAAAAAAACATGTTTTTCAGTTTTCAGTTTTCAGTTTTCAGTCACTATTCAGTTTTCAGTAACATTCAACACTGTTCAGTCTTCAGACAAAAAATCAAACGAGACCTAAGTGTCCTTTGATTATTTCAATGAGTTCTCGATCTGTAATGCTATATATTTAGCAGCTATTGTGTGTAATCTTGCAAAGCATGAATTTGAATGACATAAAAGAGTAAGCCTTCAAAATATTTTCTTCGCTATTTAGCTCTTAGGTTTGCAACAATATATCAATCCAATTCTTATAAAATAAAATCCACAAAATATTTTTCATATTTAAAATAATTCAGGCTGAAATCGTATTTCAGATAATCGTACTGAAATAGAACAATGTTATCCTAGAAATGAATTCAATGGTTCAGTTTTGTACAATTTTAGAATTTCTGCTAAATTCTCTTTCGTTGTTTGTACTGTTGGAATTACGAGAATTGATTATTTCCTTTCTTAGTTAATATATTTTAATGGTCATGTTGACCAATGTATAAATTGTGCTTCGTTTAGAAAGTAAAGAATAAACCCCAAGGCGGTTGCCTTGGCAGTCCAAGGCTTGGGATGAAACCCAAGTCCTTGGTTCTACTTTTCGTAATTACATGGTGACCATCCATCAAGACGCTAGCTTAGTTAGTAGAAGGACGGGCTTAAGGCACAGGTATTTTTCAAGTCAGTAGTTCGAATCCTATCCAAATGAAGACAAGTTATGATTTACCCGCTGGACAAAGTCCGGAATCCTCGATACAAAAAAAGGGGAAAGAATAAAAGTGCTCTGTTTATACTTTATATTCAATTAATCACATATTGTTACGTAGATTATCGGGCCTTTTATATATATATATATATATATATATATATATATATATATATATATATATATATATTGATTTTCTTATCAGTACGTACTGATATAAGTTATATCATTGCGTTGTATGTGGGTTATTGATTATGGAGAAGTTTTGACAAGTGCATACATTTTGAGTCAATGTATGTAAATCTAATGGTCCATATCCAACGCACCGACGAATTATATAAGCGCACAGTCTTGAAATTTTATATATATACAGAAATTTTCAAGTCCGTGCTAGTTTATATAAATTCGTCCGTGCGTTGGATGTGGACCATTAAATTTACTATGCATTTATCAAAGCTTCTTCATAATCAATGGTTCACATGCAACGCACTGATATAACTTATATCAGTGCGCACCAATAGGAAAACCAATATATATATATATTGTTGGAGAATTTCCCGGAACCGATGAATGCAGAATTGTCTTGCCTAATATATGCCCATAACTCATAGGAATTAATAACATCAATAGCAGAAAAATAGATGAGAGAAAATAAACCAATCACAACACAAGATTTATGTGCAAAACCCAAATCGGGTAAAAAACCACGAGCCGTCAGAACGACAGAGAAAACTCCACTACATGATAAATTGTTACAACCATATATTCCAAGATTCTCTCTCATACCCAAACCCCAAACCACGCTTACAGGATCCTCACCAAGAACCCCACAATATCCCCTAGGTCTCCCCTGAATATCACCCACAAATCTCTTACTTGATCCACTAATATTCCATTAGATCCCTCCCCGGATATTTCTACGGGTCTCTCACCCGGATCCCTCCACTACTCTCTGATGTTACATGGTGTTCTTTTTCTCCACCCACAAAATAACCTAGATACAAGGTCTATTTATACTAATTGCAGGGAGTTTAATATAAGAGGAAATCCTACCCCTAAACGTACAAGAATTACTTGTTCCACATAAATATTATTTCCTATTTATGACAAGTCTTCTTGTTACAGGACTTTCCTATTCTTCATAAAGATAAACTCTTTCCTTTTCAGATTAGCACAAGAACTTCCAGAAGAAAACACTTTCCTATTTCCACGCGTAACATTCTTTTTTGGGTAAAATACGTTGTTCCCGCAGTCTAGGTCGCGGTGTGCACCCCGCTTCCTATACCGCGAAAAACCATTGTCAACTACCGCTCTCTGTGCCGCGGTCCATGCCATTGCCTTCGCAGCGGTCCACGCCGCGCTTGATCGCCTGGACACGACCGCTCTTTGTGCCGCAGTCTAGGCGCCTGTCTGCACCACGGTCTACGCCGCGGAACCCACCAGACTTCGTTTCTTCAGTACTTCTTTGTCTTCAAACTTCCCTCAAACACCACATTCAATTTCCAAATGTTATCCTACGTCTCCAGGAAGTTCTACATCAATTGAGTCTTGTTTGGTTCATATTGGGTTCACCGAGCCAAAACCTAACATATATATATATATATATATATATATATATATATTTATCTCATGACCACTCATCGGTGGTTATTTAACTGTTGCTTCTATTTTCTGGATCGTGGGAGCCTTCTTCTCCCCTGATCAAACATGGCCGAGTTACCTTGCCCCTCTCTTCATCGTGGGGTAATGGCTTGCTTCCACTATTTGCTTCGTGGTTTATTATTATAAAGTCTCAAAAGTCTGTTTGACAAAGCCTCCCTTTTGAGACTTCATCAGTGATTACAACAAAACATGAACAATTAAATTGCATTTCATCGAGTCCTGATAATTTTTTAACGTTTTTATTGAACATTTAACATTATTGTGAACAAAAATCACTATAAATTGCAACTTTTTGTGGAGGATGCCGTCCGGTCACCTCCATGAACTCTGGAGGGAACTGTCCAACAATACTTATATAGTATCTGTTACACTACCAGAGCCTGGACTCAAGTGTATGCTACCGCAAAAACTTTCAATATCAAGAATGAGAAGAATATATATATATATATATATATATATGTACTCATATTAAAAGTGTTTCGTTTGGTTGCTCCATTTCGAACCAGTTAGTTGGTACGTACTAGCAATTTGATTTAGTCTTGAAACTGAGATCATGAGACTGAATACGGATTCAACTTCTTTTATAACACAATTGGGAAGTTCATTATGAGACGATTCTCCTACTGCCTCCTAGAACCGTTTAAAGAAGGGATATCTCACTTTAGCACCCTCAAGTTTGGACTCAACACAGGGTATATAGGGAGAGCTGTTCAAAAAACCCCATTCGTAAAGCATATATCCCCACTTGCCATATCAATATTTTGCAATCTTATTAGACATTAGTGTTAACAACAACCACTTGGATTTTCCTCTCGACACCTTTCAAATCAAACCTGATTGAGGTGGTGGTTTCAAATCAATTGTGAGATATTTTTCAGCTTTCAAGCAGCTTGAAATTAAGAAGTCTACAGATTGCCCAGCTCGACCAAGATTTTCTATAACATGCCAATGGGTTTTCCGTTGTTTCCTTCTATAAAATACCTCATGGAGGCATGGAGCAAACCTAACAATTGCTCCGTTTGGAAGAGGTTCTGTATTAGGTGCATTTCAACAGCATAACATTCGGTTTGTTTATGATATCAGCATTTGTTCCTAATGATTGTTCCATGCTGTGTTACCATGCCCCGATTGGTTAACCATTATTTCCTTCGATGACATAAGATTTTCAAGGAGCGAACCTAACAATAGTATAGCTATTGGGAATTTGAGATCATATCAACAACAGAACACTGATCCCAGTATACAAAGGCACTTTCATTTGTTCTTGAAGAAGGTTCTCAAGATAAAGTTAGTTTATTCTAGTTTGAGTTACAGCTTTTGTTTTATCCTCATTCCTGAGGTTATATCAGAATAAATTTTGGGGCTCAAAAAATAAATAGCACTTTTTGGAGATGACGTTTCAACACTATCACTGCTTTTATAACTTATGTTTAAAAGACACCTATTATGGTGAACGGATAAAAATGCTCCCAATAGTTGTTTCATCAGAATCTTTCATTCATTTTTTTTATGGTGAGAGTAATGAAATTGAGAGAGAAAGTTTCATTGAATTTCAGGCGCTATGCAAACGCATTCGGGGGTCGAGCTTTTTTTGGTAGGGTTCGAGCTTTTTTTTCCTAGTCAGTACTTAATATGTTCGAGATATAATTACAAAAGGCTCAGAGCCTTTAGTAAAAGTCTCGAACCCAGTAAAAGTCTCGAGCTTTTTAAGTAAGGGTTCTAGCTTTTTTGCTAAGTGCCCGAGCTTTTTCTACTGGGTTCGAGCTTTTTTATCAAGTGCCCGAGCTTTTTTTTACTTGATTCGAGACTTTTAGCCAAGTTAAAAAAAAGCTCGGGCACTTGGCAAAAAGTCTCGAATCAAGTGCAAAAAGTCTCGAATCGAGACTTTTTTTACTTGATTCGAGACTTTTTACCAAGTTAAAAAAAAGCTCGGACACTTGGCAAAAAGTCTCGAATCAAGTGCAAAAAAACTCGGGCACTTGGTAAAAAAGCTCGAATCGAGCTTTTTTACCAAGTGCCCGAGCTTTTTTGTCAAGTGCCTGAACTTTTTTGCACTTGATTCGAGACTTTTTGCCAAGTTAAAAAAAAGCTGGGGCACTTGTCAAAAAGTCTCGAATCAAGTGCAAAAAAGCTCGGGTACTTGGCAAAAAAACTCTGGCACTTGGCAAAAAAACTCAAATCAAGCTTTTTACCAAGTGCCCGAGCTTTTTTGCCAACTGCCCAAGCTTTTTATTTACTTGATTCGAGCCTTTTTGCCAAGTTAAAAAAAAGCTCGGGCAAGTTTAAAAAAAGCTCGGGCACTTGGTAAAAAAGCTCGAACCTATTAAAAAAAGCTCGGGCACTTGGTAAAAAATTTCGAACCGAGCTTTTTTACCAAGTGCCCAAGCTTTTTTGTCAAGTACCCGAGCTTTTGTTTACTTGATTCGAGTTTTTCTGACAAAAAAACTCGAAGACAAATAAAAAAAACTCGGAAGAGTATAAAAAAACTCAGAATCATATCAAAATAGCTCGGACACTAATAAAAAAGGCTCGAAGTATTTAAAAAAAATCTCGAACAGAATCTGGAGACTAAATGTTCATACATGTTCATACAAAGATTGAGACAAAAAATCATAACGAATGGATACATTGTTAAACCACACAGAAATATATGATAATGTATAAAAGAATATCACAAATATATGTTATTTTTTTTAATAGAATCTGGAGAGAGACAAGTTTTTGGAGTGAGATGAGTTGTAGATCGATTTTCAGACAACTATTTTGGAGAGAGAGGAGTTATCGTTTTCAAAGAATAGATAGAAGCATAATGAGAATAAAAATAGATTATTAAGGTAATTTGGGTAGTTCACTGTAATAGGTATCTTTTAAACTTAAGTTATTAAAATGGTGAAATCATTACAACACACACATAAAAAGGTGATATATCTCACCATTCCCACTAAATTTTGGCCTTCAAGAAATGAATCTATTGCGTGAATTTCCTTGGATTGAGAATTGTAATTTTAAATAATTACATATACTTTTTGACTTGCTAATAAGAATTTTAAATATATTTTAAATAAGATTACTAAATAATTAAAAAAAATCAGCGAAAAGTGAATTGTTATTTAAACAATAACAAAAATATTTGTCACGACAACAACCTTGACACAAAACAAAAATAGTAAAATAACAAAAACTAAAACTTTAGACATTTTTATTATAATAAAAACAAGTTGTTCTCGATGTCATTTCATATATATTTGGAAACCGTTTATGATAACACCGTTATCTCCACGTGGAAATGGTGATAAATGTCACCTTTTTTAATGTCATTTTTTTTTTGTGATTTACAATGATGTCACCGTTATAATAAGTTAAGTTTAAAAGACACCTATTATGGTGAGCTACCATAATTGCCCTTAAATAATTGATTCTTTATTCTTTAAAAACCTCTCTCGTCCAAAGAAGCTGTCTGAAAATCAATCAACTACTCCGGGTATCTCTTCAAAAAACGAGCTTTATTCCAGATATTGCATAAGAAGGTAAATTAATATTTCTGATCTTCATTTCCATTTTTTCTTGTATTTCTGTGGTATAATAATATATGAACATTTATGAACATGTTGTCTCAATTTTTTTTTGTTTATGCCTGGGAGTTGTAAACTTTTAAAAAATAATAAATGAACATGTATGCATTTTTTTTTGTATATATATTTGGCCGAGTTAATTTAAAGTGGTGCAAACAAGTTTAAAATGTTGGGCATAAAAGCTGGAAAGCATTTTAAAAAAGCTCGAAACATTTGAAAAAACTCTCGATCCAAAAAATAAATGCTCGATCCCTCACCAAAAAAGGTCGATCCCTTAGAAAAAAAGCTCTATCCTTAGAAAAAAAAGCTCGATCTCTCATAAAAAAAAACTCGATTCCTCACAAAAAAGTTCGATTTCTCACAAAAAAGCTATATCCCTAAAATAAAAAGGTCGAGCCATATGAAAAAAAGCTCGAGTCATATTAAAAAAAGCTCGAGCCATATTAAAAAAAGCTCGATGATGTACAAATAGAGCTCGGTCTTGAACAAAAAAAGCTAGATCCCGTTCAAAAAAGCTCAATCATGTACAAAAACGGCTTGACCATGTGTAAAAACGACTCGATCATATACAAAAAAGCTCGATCAGTACAAAAAAAACTCGATCGCTTACAATTTTGATTTTTGTTTAATCCTTTATAATTGTAAATTTAATATTAAATACTTTTTTCTTAATAATGGTTTTTGATGATGGTTTTGATAGGACAATGGATAGGGTGAGAATAGTCATATCTTACGACGGTTGATGGGAGCAATTACCCGATGGAAATCAGAGGTATGTAGGTTCCAATAACCAAGGTTTGTTTGTGTCAAAGAATTTGAGTTACGACGAACTGGTGTCGATCGTGCAAACCATTGTGAAGTTTGATGAGAACAAATACAGTGCTGATCTACAGTCTATATCAATTGTTCCTAGGACTACATGTCATACATTTATAAGAAACAATGATGATGTTCAGTTTATGCTAGGGGAAGATAGGGTGATCCCTCAAGTATGTGTTAGTCTAATCGAGAGGCCAGCAGGATGTGTCATTGATGAAGATATCCCTCATCGTGATAACACCCAACAATTTCGATCATCAGGCGGAAGCAACCAGTTGTTCAATGAAAGAAGTGGGTTGATGGTCGGGAAAACATATGTGTTGTCCTACCGGAAGTATCTGCCCATGATAATATACTGGGACCTCAATTCGACGATGTAATTGGTTGTCAAATTGAGATGAATGGTAGACAGAATAACCACCAATACAATGAGATCTACAATGACATCAACAATGAGCAGAATACAGCACCGAATGTTTGGGTGATTCATAAGGTGGCTAATGAGGGCAATTTCAATTCTATAGAAAATGTAGAGGACAATGAGGATGATGAAAAACCTGTCTAAACGAAAGACGTGTAAGACATGTACACAGATTTAGTTCCAGTGCACTAGATATTGTTGGGACCTCCGAGGTCCGGGCTAATGTAACTCCAGATGATTATGATAATGCCACAACATGGGTTATTCCTGGAGCAGAATCATACTCGTTTGGTATGGGTAGAAGCAGGAACTTGGTTGAAGATGAACCTACAAGCATGATATATAAAGGGTAATTTTTTTCAGCGAAAAAGGATTTGAAGAGACTAGTAGGCCATTTTCCAATGCGGCAGAACTTCGAGTGGAAGGTGAAAAGGTCCAATAAGATAACAGTACATCTAGTTTGTTTGATGGGAAATTGTACGT
The DNA here is from genome assembly GCA_032871835.1 of Dipteronia dyeriana. Classification (NCBI taxonomy): domain Eukaryota; kingdom Viridiplantae; phylum Streptophyta; class Magnoliopsida; order Sapindales; family Sapindaceae; genus Dipteronia; species Dipteronia dyeriana. The sequence continues at coordinate 58,034,316 of CM065302.1, forward strand.
GGAAGCTAAGAGCGGTGAGACGAGATGAAGGCACATACTTTCAAGTAAGAAGTTTTGTCAATGAACACACTTGTTCGTTAGAGGAAATTCACCGCTGCCACTGACAAGCTAGTGCAGTCATAATTGGAGAAGTTATTGCACATAGACTTCAACAACAAGATAGTCGACTAATGCATCTGAAGGACATAATCACCAACATGAAATCAATGTATGGAATCCAAATCATGTACAGTAAGGCACACGCCGCCCTCGATTTGCGTTGTCACTAACATATGGAACGCATGAGGAAACCTTCCAACTGCTTCCATCATTTGGTTACGTTTTGGAACAAAAAAATCCCAGCACAATCACTTACTTACAATGCGACGAAGATGGTAAATTTCTATAGTTTTTCATGTTGATTGGTGTCTCACTTAGAGGATTCTGGACGTGTATGCGTCCAGTAATTGTCGTTGATGTTACCCATTTGAAGGGACTATTCCAGGGTACAATGTTTTTTACAACAGCACAAGATGGGAACGAACAAGTGTATTCAATTGCTTTTGAGTACGGCGACTCAGAAAACAACCTTTTCATGGGAATGGTTTGTGGATTGCTTGAAGGGTGCCCTAGGTCATATTAATGAGCTAGTTTTCATTTTCGATAGGCATGCAAGCATTGAAGTAGGGATTTCTAAAGTGTTCCCTTATGCCACCCATACCATATGTTGCTGGCACTTTGCTGAAAATATTAAGAAGCGATTTCATAGGAAGGGTATTACCGTAATAATGGATAAAGCCGTCCGCGCATACACCGAGTTTGAACATAACCGGCATATGGAAGAGTTAAGAAACTTACACCAGAATACATATGATTATGTAATTGATACCGGTCCACATAGATGATCCCGTGTACACTGCCCGAAAAAAGGTACAGGGTGATGACAACAAATGCTGCAAAATGCATAAACTCATGCCTAAAATTTGCACACCAACTGCCTATGTTGACTCTAACTGAGTTTATTAGAAATATTCTACAACGGTGGTTTTACGATCGCTACAGAACTGCACAAACCATGCGTCATCAGTTGATCGACGCATCACATCTTTTGCTCTTAAAATATGTGGAGAAGTGTGGTTTTTTTACCGTAAATCCAGTAGACTGGAATATTTTCTCGGTCAAGCGGTCTGGAAAACAGTGGACTGTTGACTTAGCCCGGAAGACTTGTACTTGCAACAAATTCCAAATGGATCATTTTCCACTTTCTCTCGCTCTTACGGTGGCACGGTACATTACTTTCAAGTTTTACTGTAAGGTGATTATTACTGAAACGTGAAGCTGATCGTTTTCAATATTTTTTACAGGGAGCGAAACTTGGACTTGACAACTTTGTGTTCGGACTACTACAAGAGACAGACACTTATTGACGCGTACTCGGTTCCTATTATACCTGTGGGAGATCATTCCACTTGGGTTGTGCCATCTGACATTGCTCTGAGGGTGATTTTGAATCCAAACTCCAAGAGACAAGCAGGACGCCCAAGGGCGGGTCGCCATGTCTCGTCTTCGGCGAGGATAACTACACAATCATGTAGAAGATGTGGACAATCAGAGCATAATTCCAGGAGATGTTCTAATCCACCTATGATTAATAAAGGTCCAAGCAGAGGTGTTCCCGATGAATACCACTGCAAGTGTAGCATCTGCCATTCAATTGGACACAATAAATAGACGTGTCCTAACATTGACTCTAATAAGGAATGAATGACAAAGTTTTGATCACATTGTAAACATTTGGAATTGTATCAGATTGTAATAATTTAGAATTGCAATAATTACTTATTAATGAATGAATTAATATTAATGAATGAATAAATATTAATGAATGAATAATGAATGAATTAATATTCATAAATGAATTACATGTCTTTGTACATAAAAAATGGTAATATACAACCAATCACTAGGTAGGCATAGAGTTATAAAAAATCTCCACAGTCGTTTTCTCCCGAATGATCCCCATGTCGTCCTCTAACCAATCAAAAGGGCTTCGACCTGCCAGTAAGTACTCGATAAGTCTTAAAGTATGGGGACCACAGTTACCTCTGCAATTGGACACATTAAAAACCGTTACAAATCGCTCTTAAATAATATCTAAGCACGTGAATGAATTAGAATATTTTACGATTTTTGTTGTTGGAGGACTGTAGAAGTAGGCACCACACTGACCGAGAAGGGCTTATTTTCCTTAGGGAAAGGCCGACGACCACCTCATCGTGCAGTGTGAAACCCCGCGTCATTCAACATGGACGGTAAAAATCACCGTAATGGCCAGACCTGCTACTTCCTGATATAATGAGGGACTTCCTGTCTCCAGGGGTCAAACATCTCAATCTTCCCGAGAATAAGGTCGACGGTCACCACCAGCCAATGTTGGCCCCCAACGTTGCATGGAATCAGGACCTGTAATAGTTTGCATACGGTGTTAGGTCAGGATATACGAACAGTTTATATTTTAAATCATTTCCATCGTTTAACACGTACCGGGTCAACCTCGTGCCATGGGCGGTTTCCACTCGTGGTTGCTCCACGAACCGTCTGAAGGTCTTCTTCCAACCATTGGGATTGTAACACATTCCACCTTACCGTGGTCACAGCCCCATACGAATCACGAGGCATCATCCTCTCCCACTGTAACAACATAAGTGGTTGTACATACAATCATTGACAATATCGTATTAATAATACAAAACCATAAATTGTGATTCGATTCCAAAAATTTATAATTACTTATATAAAATTGTGTATCCAATACGTTGATCCTCAATTTGTACACAGTGGGGAATCCTCGCTGATGCTTGCAAAGAATATGGAGGTATGTGCCAATATGTTGACAGACAGTATAACTAATGAATTGTTAACAATACAACATTACTTACACAAACGTTAATATGAAAATCACATAAGTACGTACCGTGTCCTCCAAGTCCATGAAGTTGGACTGCATACTGATGAACCATCCGACGTCCACTGGTGCCAGCACGTCCACATCACGTCTGTTTAATGATTGAATTATCTTTAGATAAATCTGAATATACATTAAATATACAACCATTTTTATTAGATGAAGTTGGACTCACAGTTCCCCGCTGATGTTCCTCTTGAAGGCTTTGTATACTGCAAGCAGGTCAGCGTCCACAAGTCTGTGGGGGTCAAAAGTGTGCATCACGGACTCGGGTCGTGTCCTCAACCTCTTTCGCCAGTATGGATCTATGTAAGGGCTCATCAACTGCCATTCGCGCTTAACTAAACGTTTCAAATGCGGTAGTCCAGCCTCCGATGAGCTATAGAGCTCGGTCGATATGATGGGCAGTGCAACGGATCGTTGAGGCTGAATCGATGTGATAGGCGGTGGAGGGGACCGCAGACCCTGGGCCGTCATGGTATCCTAGGGAGGAGACCGCTGAGCCTGGGTTAACATGCTGGGTGGGGAAAACAAGGGGCCGACGCCACAGACGTTCTGGGTGGGGGAATGGACCGTTGAGCCTGGGTCGACATGCTGGGTAGAGGAGGGGACCGCTGAGCCTACGCCGACATGCTGGGTGGGGGATGGGACCGCTGAGCCTACGCCGAAGTGCTGGGTGGGGGAGGGGACCGCTGAGCCTACGCCGACGTGCTGGGTAGGGGAGGGGACCGCTGAGCCTGAATCAATATGCTGGGTGGTGGGGGGGACCGTTGAGCCTGGGTGGACCCAGATAGAACAACTGGGAGGTGGGGGACCGTTGAGCCTGGGTGGACCCAGATAGGACAACTGGAGGTCCGACCCGACTGCTGTACGTGTTGCAAGCCTACTATCACTGGTATGCGACTGAGGTTGCCTCTCTAAACTTACCCCCTGATAGGTGGGTCCTAACAACGTCCACTTGTCATATATGTCCCTCCCTGGTATACCTATCAGTCCAGTCTTCGAGACTAAAGTCTGGATCAGGAGGTGGGGGGACATCCTAGTGTGTACGCATGGTCGACCCCTGAAGCCCCCAGATCATATCCATTAACACTCGGTGGCTATACTGACGATCCTCATCACTCTTCCGGATCATATCCACCAACTCCAAGTGTTGACGTTGTAGATCCTCCTCACTCTTCCAGAGGGCTTCACTCTTATCGTTAAACAGATCTGCCCACGGAGTTTGAAATAATGTCTACATTGTTAGTACAAAATTATCAACACGTGTTAATAAAAAACACTAAACTTTATTTTCAACTTACCTCTCTATCACGTCCAACGCCCTTACGGGAATCCTCTGTAGATGTACCATGTCCGGGGGTGGTAAACCGAACCCGCATATGCCTATGCCTATGCCTATGCCTATGCCTTTCTCGTTGAGGGTCTGTCTCATATCCCTCACTGTCACTGGTCCTGCCTGTTAAACCCCCACCATCTGTACCACTGTTCCCGCCAGAGGTAGTCTGATCAGGAACCGAAGGCGGCATATCATCCCTGTCCTCTTCTACATATAGGCTCCCCCCCTCTTTTAGCCCGGTATAGTACAGTGTCTGTCTCTCACTTGGTGTGGGCACCGGTTCCTTCCTCGCAAACATCTAAAATGTTGGTTAGAACAATGTAATTGTATAAATACTAACTAATAAAAACATTAACAAATTAAATACATACCCTGACTTTAAAAATCTTTGCCAGCTTCTTCCCTTTCGGTTGTTTGGTCAACTCCCACTTCAAAATACGAGGAGTCAGATCTGTAACCCTCCGGGCACCGAACTCTTTGGCCAAATCAGGGATCACCTCAAAAACAAATATCTACATCAAAGATAAGTACGATAACTAACCAAAACATTGAGGACAACACCAATAAAGTACAACTTGTAATTTGAAGTTCTTACCAATAGGGTATGAGATAGACAATATATGTTATAGGTCTCCACCGTGTGTACATCAGCGCCCTTTTCCTGATGGCGTCGCTCGAACCCTTCTTATCGCCCGTCAAGCGTATGCTTGAATGAGTAAATAGAATGTCTGTACACGTGGATACCCCACGGGAACGCGTCGAACGCATCGAGATCCTCAACCAGCCGAAACTGCCAAACTGGAATCTTGAATCTCTCACCCACCCCCATCAGTATCCAGTTCAACATATATATGAGGCAGAGCTTGAAAGCATCGTACGCCTTTCTGAACTCTGCGACGGTGACAACACCCCTAATCTCCTCCAACGAGACCTCATCGGCTCTAGGAAAGTACCGCTGATGTATGCCATTCTCCACTGCTGCATACTTGGTCGTGTCTGGTACAACTCTAAACCGTAATCCGGTGATCAGAAAAAATTCAACCTTCAATAACCTCATATGTTGGGTTGTTATGATGCAGCTCCCTCAAAAGCAATCGATGGATAATACCATCCGAAAACTTCATCTCCCGATGCATCGTCAGGAAATACCCAAAACATGACGCCATGAACCGACACCGATCTTCATCTGGAAATTTTGCAGGGACCCGGTTCAGCGCATCGTCTATATGGCCGAGGGTATCAAAATGGTTATGTCGAGTTAATTTGTCCTCGTACCCGTCTCCTTATGGAGTTTTAAGCAAATCCCTCGACCTATTTCTCATCTACAATGTAATAGAAATACAACATCATTAAACAGAACAAATTTCGTAACCAAAATTAAGAGTCTCGATCCAATGTAAAAACAGTTCGGTCCTAAAAAAAATATGCTCGATCCCAAGAGAAAAAAGCTCTATCATATGACAAAAATACTAGATCCCATAACACAAAAGCTCGGTCCAATTATAAAAATGCTTGGTCCTATGATAAAAAAGCTTGATCCAATTATAAAAAATCTCGACCCTATAAGAAATAAGCTCGATCCAAGGACAAAAAAGCTCGAACCTTAAAAAAACTCGATCCTATGAAAAAATACTCGATCCCATAACAAAAAAGCTCGATCCTATGTAAAAAAAGATCAATCCCATGAAGAAAAAGCTCGATCCAATGTAAAAAAAGCTCGACCCACCAAAACCTAATTTTCAAGAAAATAAAGCTCGACCCTTTAGAAAAAAGTTCAATCCTATGAACAAAATGCTCGATCTCATAATAAATAACCTTGATCCTATGTAAGAAAAGCTCGATCTTATTTTAAAAAAGCTCAATGTCATGATGAAAAAGCTCGATCCAATGAATAAAAAGCTCGACCCTATTGAAAAAAGCTCGATTCCTTTTCAAAAAAGCTTGATCCCTTTCAAAAAAGCTCGATCCAATTCAAAAAAAGCTCGAAACATTACAAAATAAGCTCGACTTACCAAAATCTAATTGTCACGAAAATAAAAGCTCGACTCAACAACAAATAAGCTCGATTCTCTTTTAAAAAGTCTTGATAACCCAGATTTCATCTTCCTCAACTGATATTTAACCAAATTACAAACCCTAACCTAAACCACAACCATTCTCAGATCTCTATTTGAACTGGTTTCTACAATTTCTATCAACAAAGCTCAATTGTAACATGTAATGCAAGTTAACAACAACAAAAACGATGAAAAAAAAACTAATCTTACATTTCTCAATCGCAGATGTTCTCGTGTAATCTCGTTCCGGTCACTTCACCGTCGATTAGTTTCCCATCGATTTGACTGTTGTTTTCTCTGACTTAGAAAACGATAAATTCCTTACTGTTTTAATATTTCGGGGTATTTTCGTCTGAACACGTTAAATGGTGCCTTTTAAACATATATTAGTAAAATGGTGATATTTGCATAACACCCCCCTCAAATAGTGCAAATAATGCTTTGACCCTTATCTCCACATATGCTGTAAGGCCCAAATCAATCAGACCCAAGTAAAAAAAAAAAGGTGAAAAGTGATCAGTTGGGTTAGCAGTTGTAGCTTGTCTAGCTGATAGGCAGCTGTGTGCTTGGAAAACTCTGATGTTGTGTCTATACACATACATATATAAAGGAGGAAAAAGGGGATAAACATGATATCAGTTAGAAAAAAGTAGAATCGCGTAGAAGAAAAGAAATAGAAAGAAGAGTAGAAAAAGAAAGTCATTGGAGTTCTCATGTGATTTTTAGAGTTTTGATTGATTTCTTCTTGAAATTCCACATATTCTACTTGGATTTTTTTGTGCGATTGATAGGGAAAGAAGAAGAAGTAGAGAAACCTAGCGTACTTGGTCGGGATTAAGCTTGAAATTTAAGTTGTTAGTGCAAATGTTTTTAATCTCGTTTTTAACTCAGACTTTTCCAGTTTTGTGATTTGAATTAGTTGTCTGGAAATCATTTAAATACTTCATCTCTTCTTATGATTTACTGTGATTGTACAGAGAATTGAAAGTATGTTTTATACGTATATTAGCACTCGGAAATATTAGATATATTACTTTTATTAAATATTGAGATGAGATTATGATTGTTTTCATAAAAGCACCAGGTCGGCACCCTTCCCCAGTTACTGTTATTATTGGGTTTTAGGGTCGTTAGACACACGTGTAGGTCAGATGAGTCGCTCTGCTCGTGTACGACAGATGTTAAGAGTATTGAGTCGCTCTGCACGCGTATGACAAGTTATTCCTAACTCTGCGTAGGAGCGAAGTAATCCGGCGTATGTATTGAACATATCCCTTGGTACTAGTTTGGTGCAGATTTGAGATTTTATAAATCATATTATTCTTGATCGAAAAAAAGTTGTATCAATTTATTAAATGCAATAGTAGATATATTACCTTTAACTACGATTTTTGATATGTTTATGGAGTCATTTGACATGATGCAATGATATTTAGTATGTATTACTGGATGTATATTAAAAAGTTGCTCATAAATATTTTTAAAAGTTTTCATTCACTCACTGAGCGTTAGCGCTCATCCTTTCAATTCTAAAATATTTTTCCAGATAGTTGCTCGGTTGTGCTAACTCTTCAGTTTTGAGGTGGGCAATTCGATGACATTATGAAGCATAAGAATCATGCATTTTGATTATCTCAAATGTTGTACATATCTTGAGATTTATGGTCTGTTTTTCATGATCAGACTGGTCAATTTGCATGGTCAGAATGGTCGGTTTTCATGGTCGGGATTTGTATGGTCGGGTTGGACATGGTCGGTTTGGAATGGTCAGGTTTTGACTGATCGGGTTGGAAATGGTCAATATTTGTATGGTCGGATTTGATTGATCGGGTTGGAATGGTCGGGTTTTGACTGATCGGGTTGGAAATGGTCGGTATTTGTATGGTCGGGTTTTTGACTGATCGGTTATTTCCAGACAGTTTTGTAATATACAGAAGTATGTAATAAAAGACTTACAGTCATGTACCTTTTGTATACTTACATTTTTTTATGATAAAAACAAGTATTTTCTATAGAATTTTAGTAAAAACTTATTTATCATGTTAGCAAAAGCGCACTCACAGGACCTCCCTCGTACCCAAGAGAGGGGATTGGGGTGGGTCTCGTCAACAGCTCACAGGACCTCAGTCGTACTCAAGAAAGGGGTCAGGGTGGATCTTGTCATTTGCTAGTAAATTGAGTATGGTGTGGGACCCGAACACCCACCATTTCATTGAATTTAGAGGATTTGGGGGGCTAATTTGAAAAGTTAATAAAATTTTAATAAAACAAATATAAATAACAATATATATATATGTATATATATATGTATGTATATATATATATATATGTATGTATATATATATATGTATATATATATATATGTATGTATATATATGCTTGGGGCCATGGCCCCCTCAAGTCATAAGGTGGTTTTTGTCATGTGCTAAGATCTGATACGTAATTAGAAAATATTTTCAAACCAAATTTTATTTATAAATCTTGGAAGTTCAATTAGGGATGACAAAAACCTAAGTAAGGGTCTGTTGGAAAATTCCATCATATGTGGCCACACTTGTAAATATTAAATGTGTTGTTCTATCTTGTGGTTAAGCCTGAATTAAAGTGATCTAATTAAGATTTAAAGCATTAAGGCTTAAGGGTATGACTGTCATGGAATTAACGTGTAGATACCATAGTGCTATTTTTAATTTGATGAATGACCGAATTAGAAATACAAAACATATAATAATCTGATTATTATATGTATTTAGGGTTATGGTCCCCAAATTACACGATACTTTTGTTTTGTCTGTATTCCCATCAACAAAGCAAAATAGAACACTGATCGATTCTTAAGAACTGAGATTTGGATTTTGGTTTTAAGAAAAAAAAATCTGGATGTTTTCGACTAAATAAAAATTGGGCAAATTTACGGGTTGTTGGGTTTTAACCCAAAGCAGTTGTCGATCTCGGCCTGATCCAATTCCAATCAGCTTCGCCGGTCATCGCTGGTCCAGATCGGGCACTTACACTACCGATCGTCGCAGGTCCAGATTAGGCAGCCGACGTCTTTTTCGGTTGCCACACTTTCGATCCACAAGGATCTATTTTCGGACGTGCGCTGCTTCGATCGATCGGTGTGGTTTCGCTGATCATGAATTATTGTCAATGTTTGATCACTACAACAAGAGTACCACTTATAAGTAATGTTATTGTCCAAAGACTTGATATTAATGTTGTGCTAGGTATCATGAGATGGAATCGATCATTATTTGGTATATCTTTGTGGTTAAATAAAGTGGTCTATCATTCTAAATGAGCTAATTGAAACAAGATGTCGCTAAAGTGATCTCTCTTGTGTAGATTGTTCATGAGAAATGTTGGTTGTTTGTGTGTGTATAAATTTATGCAGGTATTAGCCAGCCCAAAGGAAGGTTAATACTAGGCCGAATTGCACACACATCTGTGGTGGTAAACATGTGACGATTATAAGGTTTTACATGTGAATAATAAGTCGATCCAAAGATAGATTTATTGTTTAACATGAATTATTGTCAATGTTTGATCACTACAAAAGGAGTACCACTTACAATTAATATTACTATCCAAAGACTTGATATTAATGTTTTGTTAGGTATCTTGAGAAGGGACTTACCATTATTTGAATTTGTTGATTATTGCATTTGGTTATTAATGTAAGTATGTTTGTTTTGTTCTTTTTAAAGCTATTGTTTCTACGATATCTGCTAATACCAACTTTAAGGATTGGAAGGAGAATATATAAATTGTTCTCAGCTACATGGAACTAGACCTTACACTTCAGATTGAGCAACTTGTTTCTTTTACAGATGTAAGTTCTTCTGATGATAGGAAGAACATTGAGAATTGGGATCGCTCAAATCGCATTGGTCTTATGATCATCAAGCGCGGCAATTCGAAGGCTTTTAGGGGTGTGGTATATGAAAAGATAACCAAAGTCAAAGAGTTCCTAGCCAAAATTGAAAAGCATTTTGTGAAAAATGATAAGGTAAAAACAAGCATGCATTTGCAAAGCTTGATTTCTATGAAGTACAAAGGTAAAGGGAGTACATTATGGAAATGTCTCACATTGCTTCTAAGCTTAAGGCACTGAAGCTCGAGCTGTCTGACGACTTGCTTGTGCATTTGGTATTAATATCACTTCCTACACAATACAACCAGTTTAAGGTCGGTTACAACTGTCAAAGGGAGAAATGGATTCTTAATGAGCTCATTTCTTACTGTGTGTAAGAGGAAGAGAGATTGAAGCAAGATAATATTGAATGTGCTCATTTGGATAACACAACTAAGAATAAGGGCAAATAGATGAAGAATAATGAAGCTGCAAAACACCTTATGAGCTTTGTATAGGCAGAAAGTCTAGTCTAAAGCATTTTCACATCTGGGGATGTCTAACTGAGGTAACGCCTTACAAGCCATATGAAAAGAAATTGGACTCTAAAACTGTGAGCAACTACTTCATTGAATACTCTGAGAAATCTATGGGCTATAAGTTTTATGATCCCACACTTAGGTCAATTTTTGAGATGGGAACTACAACATTTTTTTTTTAGGATGTTGAGTTTGGGGTGGAGGGTGGGGATAAGGTTAGAGACATTGTCTTTGAGGAGGAATCGATTTTGATTCCTACTATCGCTTTTGATGATGTGTAAGTTTCTATACCTAACATTGATCAATAAGTGAATTAACATCCTCAACCAGATAATGTTGAACAAACCCCATTTAAGATAAGGTAATTGTTGCTAAGGAACAAACTCAACAACCTCAAGAGCTAACAACCTCAAGAGCCAGTGTCATTAAGACGATCCACTAGAGAAATGAGAAATGCTATTCCAGAAGATTTTTATGTATTTCTCCAGAAACATGAGGAAGACAATAGAATGGTGGAAAATGATCCAATCAACTTCCATCAAGCCATGTAGGGTTCCAACTCTCAAAAGTGAATTGATGCCATGAATGAAGAGTATAGGTCTATGCAAGACAATAAGGTTTGGGAACTTGTCCTATTACCAGAATATGCGAAGCCCATTAGTTATAAATGGATATTTAAAACCAAAAGGGATTGAAAAGGTAATTTAGAGAGGTATAAGGCTCGTCTTATAGCTTAAGGCTTTACCCAAAAGGAAGGGATTGCCTATAAATAGACTTTCTCTCCGGTTTCAATGAAAGACTCTTTAGGACAATCATGGCACTTGTTGCACATTTTGACCTTAAGCTTTATCATATGGATGTCAAGACGACGTTTCTCAATGGTGACATTGATGAAACTATGTATATGGTGCAACCATAAAATTTGGAGTCGGGAGACCTAAAGAATATGGTTTGCAAATTGACAAAATCCATCTGTGAACTCAAGCAAGCTTCCCGTCAGTGGTACCATAAGTTTCATCAAGTGATTATCTCGTTTGATTTTGAGATAAACATTGTTGATAATTATGTGTATCACAAATTCAGTGGGAGTAAGCACATAGTCCTGATTTTATATGTCGATAATATACTGTTTGCCACAAATGATATAGGCATGTTACATAAAACCAAGAGATTTCTATCAAAAAAATTGAGATGAAAGATCTTGGTGACACCTCCTATGTATTAGGGATTCAGATACAACTAGATCACTCTATGAGTATTCTTAGATTATCACAAATGAGATATATCGATACAATTCTCAAAGGGTTTGGCATGTAGGACAGCAAACCAGGTGACATCCCTGTCACTAAGGGAGACAAGTTCAGTCTCAATTAGTGCCCTAAAAGTAACCTGGAAGTTAAGGAAATACAAAAGATTCCATATGCATCAGCTATAAGGAGTCTAATGTATGCTCATATGTGTACACGTCCAGATATCGCGTACATTGTTGGTATGTTAGACAGATATTTAAGTATCCCTCGGATGGATCATTAGAAAACATCCAATCGGGTTATAAGATATTTGAAGAGAACAAAAGATTAGATGCTCACATATAGGAGATCGGATTAGTTTGAGATCATAGAGTATTTCGACTGCGTTTATACTGGATGCTAAGACAGTAGAAGATCCACATCAGGCTATAAATACTTGTTGGCTGGTGAAGCTATTTCTTGGATGAGTGCCAAATAGACATTCATAGCTTCTTCCATTATGGTCGTAGAGTTTGTAGCATGCTATGAGTCATCCAACCACGGAATATGGCTAAGAAATTTGTCACTGGGATACACATTCTAAAGGGTGTTGAAAGACCACTCAAACTATATTATGACAATAAGTCAGCATTTTTATATTCTAACAACAACAGGAGCTCATTTAGGTCAAAGCATATTGACATTAAGTTCCTAGTTGTGAAGGATATAGTACAGAGTGGACAGATATCCACAAAACATATTGGGACAAACTCTATGATAGCGGATCCACTTACAAAGGGATTAGCACCCAAGGTCTTTCATGAGCACACTGCTTATATGGGTGTTATTTTATGTGAGGATATCACATTATAGTGGGAATTTGTATAGTTTTGTATTTTATTGCTATATGATTGATTTTGGATAAATTTATGCATTTATGTATTTGGGTATTTTTCTGATCAGAAATAAAGTATTCGGTTAATTACACTCTGTTATATTGTGTTAAGTATTGATCTCACTAAAGAATAAAGTAGAACCAATTGGAATAGACATGTATAGATCACATTGCATGTAATTTCCATGCTACACATATATGATTGATCTATGTCATTTGGTTATGTAGGTATACATGACCATTGATGGGTTTAGTCATGCTAAATGTGACGAAAACCACTTTGATTCTATGTTAGTATAGTCAATGGACGAGATTGTTCGGATATACCCTAAAATTGTGATAGCAAAATTTTGGTTCTCATATTTTTATTTTTAAATTTTTACATATACCTGATTCATATTTGGGTTTTTTACATCCGATCCGGTATCCAATACTCAGATTTTACTGGGATTTTTTTTTAAGGAAATTTATATAGAGTTTTAAAATTATTATTTTATTTCTAATTTTAACCTTTTTATTTTGTTTTTTTAGAATGTATAATTTCCAAAAACAAATATTTTTCAATTTAATTATTCTTCTAAAGGATAATTAATAAATAAATATTTTTTTAAACAAAATAAAATATTAATTTTAATGTAAAATTAAAGGTAATATTTTTTTGAAGGAATTAATGGTAATAGTTTTTAATAATATCAATGATAATATAACAAAAACATTGAAATAATAAATTTTAATAAAATATTCAATTCAATAAATTCTTTTTTCAAAAAATTCATTATTAATTTATTTATAAATGGTAATAAATAAATATTTTTGAACATAATACAAAAACAACTCAGTGTTATTTGCATCTTCATAACATTATGTCTGGTTTAATTGATGTAAGACAATTAGCTTTGGAGTTTTAAGTAGAATTGGACAGGAAATTAACTAAAAGAGAAATAGGCATGACTAAAAGAGCTGGTTCGAAGAAACAGACATAACTATTAACTCGGTTATCTCTTTACCTAATACAATATGTTTTCGGAGAGGGATTTTCACGATCTATGCCGTAACAACCGGGTTCCCCTGTTGAGATCGTTTGCTACCTCAAATCCGCTGACTAAGGCAAGCTATCAGGCATTTGAAGTTTTTTTTTATCATTTATTTGTTTAGTGAATGTCCAATTTCTTCTTTTTGCTTAAGTTAGGGTTTCAAGAGACTATTTAAGCATCTTGTTGTTTGTTTTGAGGGATTTTTTGATAGCATAATTAGATATGCCACATCACGGGAGTCAGAATAGATTAATCCAATGTGATTAATAGACGATCTTAAGGCCTAGTAAGATTACCCAAGATGGTCGGGAAAACTAATCGATCGGGCATAAATAACCTGATCGGGGAAACTAGCCGATCGGGTAGAGATAACTTGATAGGTACCATCAGATCGGGACAAAAGAAGTTTGATCGGGATTAGGCAATTGATCACTTGGACAATACGTGGGAGACATTAAAGGCAACACGACTCAAATACGAAGAAGAATATTCTTACTCAAATAAGGAATCTAGGAATCATATTCCTATAAGGAAATATCCTTATTTCCTCTCCAGTATCAGAGAAGTCTATTCATGAAAGAGCTCAAAACTTCTAGAAAGATAAACACCAAATAGGAAACGAGTCCAAATCAAGCAAAAACTCTGTTCTTCTTGAAGACTGCACTCCGATCGGGAAATAAGTCTAAAAAAGACTATTCAACTAGAATCCTACGAAGACTCTAATTTAATACACAAGATCTCCGAAACAGGAAAGAATACAAAGATGACTTCAACAAGTAATCAGTTCTAATTAAATACTATCACCTTTCCATATTTGTACAACATTGATTAGGGTTCTATACACATATGACTAGACCCATAATCTCATTGTGAATGGAGAGAAGGACACACAGAAAATATATAAAAGAGAGAGAGATACACCAACGAAGAAGAGATTGAGTGTGTAATCATTATACTATAGTGAATTTATTCTCGCCATCACCGGCAACCGTGGATGATTCCCCGCCATGGGGTTTTACCATGTAAGTGTGTATATTTTTCTTTTTCTTTTTTATATTTCTCATTACCTCTTCAACAATCTAAAAAACATGTTAGACGTGTGATCAATCATACACGATCCAAAAATCACCGTCAACAACTGGCGCTAGAAGAAGGGGGTAGAACTCAACTTCGAGGAACCAATATAAACAAACGAAACACAGAGATACTCTAGCAAGCCCAAAAAAAAGGTGCTAATGGGTGGATTATCTTTTTATCAGCATCATAGTATACGCAAGCGAGCAAATTCACTAACAGAGTTCTAAAAAAAAAAAATCCCAAAGCAGCAACATGACAAATGATAGAGATGGAAGTCAGTCTCCAAATAATGTTGATACCCAACCTGTAGGTAATGATCCTGACCCGATAAACGCCAACACTGTTGGAGGAAGTCTTCCCTTGGTGACTCCAACTTCAATTGGCCAGGATGCAATGGCCTCCACTAACACTCCCCAATAATTTTCCAGATGCATTCCAGCATGTTCAAGAGTCCCTACGGAGAGTCATTGAAGACACCGCTATATAAGGAATCAATATAACAACAACTGTAAATCTGACGTCTCCGTATCAATTGTCCACATCTATGGTGGCCCGAGACCCTAAGGTATGTTCTGAAACAGTGGGAGTGACCCCAGACGCGCCCTATAAGTTTAGCAGAGAAGGAACAGACCACCATGGGGAGCGACCTCAAATAGGAGATGAAGGAATTATCGAACGAGGGACGCAAGATCGGTATCAAACGGGCTTTAAGTCAGATGAAATTCCTAGAGGTGTTCAGAGGCGGGATCGATCTAGCTCTTCATATGACATCGACAAACCACCCCGCAGAACACGCCGAAAGGGCAAGTCCCCACTAAGATTCCAACATGTGCGCATCGACCATCAGCAATCAGGAATGGATAACGAGCCAGAAGATAAGCGAGATATCCTGATACAGAAATTAACCCAGAAGGTGGAAGCATTAGAACGTCGCCAGGGGCTCAAAGATTTACTGGACAATGATTTTGAAAGCCCATTCATGAACAACATTCTCCAAACCCAATTCCCAGAAAGATTCAGCATGCCTCAGGTCAAACAATTTAAAGCAAACACAGATCCAAAAGAACAAGTGAGACGTTTTTGAAGTGCGATAGCACAGTACACTTACAATGACCCATTGATTTGTTTGACATTCCCACTAACGCTCGAGGACTTAAGGTCTAGATGGTTTGGAAGACTCTTTCAGGGAACAATCAAGAATTTTTAAGAATTAACCCAGGCTTTCTCACTACAATTCTTGGGGAACATATAAAGGAGAAAGTCAGTAGCTCACCTCGCCATCCTCAAATAAGGAAAGAACGAGTCACTAAAAGATTAACTAAAAAGGTTCTCTCAGTAAGTGTCAAGGATCCATAACGCCAATGATGAGAATGTGGTAGCCGTCTTTACCAACAACCTATAGAGGGGTCAAATTTCCTTCGATTTGAGGAAGAAGTGCCCAGATACGTACACCGACCTGATGGATGTGGCAGGCAATTATGCAATGGTTGAAGAAGAGGAGCTAGCCCAAGGGGTAGTTATGTACATGAGGGTTTCCCCGAGGAGAATGGAAAAACAAGTGATGGATGTATAAAGAACCAGAAAGGTGATCATCAGGAGAGTGATGGGACCAATCATAGAAACAATCGGAACGAAAGAAAGTTCCATGGTCAATACACTAACTATAATCCCCTCAACAAGAAACAAAAGAAAATCATGGTTATCGTAGAAGACCAAAAGTTAGTCAAATATCCTCACAGTCAGTCAATCTATGCTAGCAGAGACACAACAAAGTACTGCAAGTTTCACAAAGAAAGTGGTCACGACACATCAAAGTGCTACCAACTAAGAGACCACATCGAGATGCTTATCAAGGAGGGTCACCTCAAAGATTTAATTCTTAAGAATACAGATGATCAGCCAATTAAAAATCAGGAAAAGAAGCAAAGCCCGAGCCAAGACAACGGTGAATGGACGATCAATATTATCTTTTGGAAACCCTATACAAGCTCGTGGATGACATAACTTAGTCTTCAAATTATATATATATATATATGTATGTATGTATATATATATATATATATATATATATATAACCTACTCTTTAGGGAGATAGCTTAGTTGCTTTCAGTTTTTGTTGAAGATATTTTTAGTTTGCTTTTCATTTTTAGTTTTTCTAATTATTTTTAGTATTGTTAATTTTCAGATCAATTAATAAAGAAGCCAATAATGGTGTTCGAATTTTTATAATAATCATCTTTGTTATCAAAGATAAACTAACAGCGCTGACACCTGCCATGGTGGGTAAATGTGCCCGAGAGGCTGAGAAGTCGGGGGTTAGAGACTTGACGCGCCTACCGAATTGACTGGATGCATATAGAGAACTGTCAGCAATCCGGCCACCCCGAGCTGCTGGTTTTATAAGGAAAAAACACTCGGGTACGCTATCAGGGAAAACCTAGTGAAATACGTCCGGCTGTGTTAGTATTGCACTAGCGATTCGGCCAAACCCTTGTAAGTAGATAAAACCGAGAGACGTCCTTGGTGACTTGTTAACATGGGAAAAACAGGAAAAAATTGGGCAAGGTTCCTAGAACATCTCTTGGCAGAAGACTTAAAACGATCGAGAATTATCCTGAGCGAAAAGCCAGAACACCGACTAAAAAAACAAAGACGGTCAGGAATTATCCAGAGTGAAAAGCTAGGACACCAACTGATCCAATTAAAAGACGGTTGGGAATTATCCTAAGCGAAAAGCCAGGGCACTGACCAAAGAATGAAGACGGTCAGGAATTATCCTAAGCGAAAGGTCAGGACACCGACCAAATCATGATAGTCGGGGATTATCCTGAGCTACGAGCTGGGACACCGACTAATCCAAAAGAAAAAAAAAAGACAGTTGGTAATTATCCTAAGCAGAGAGCCAGGACACCAACTGGTCCAACTACAAGGGAGTAAAAAGGAGTCCAAGACTATTCAGTTTAACTTGATCAGTTAAAAAAAAAAACAAGCGATCAGTTTAGTAAGATACTTGATCTGGTTAAAGCGATAAGTTCGGAAGCGTCAAAAAATCAAAACTATTCAAATCCCATTCGTTGAGTCGTCAAGAGCTCATCTCGCGGATTCAAGGGGATATTGTTATAGGATTTTTTTGATAGCATGACAAGTCAACATGATTAAATATGTCACGTCACAGTAGTCAGAAGAGATTATTCCAATGCGATTAATAGACGATCTCAATGCCTAGTCAAGATTACCCAAGATGGTCGGGGAAAACTAACCGATCGGGCATAAATAACCTGATCGGGGAAACTAGCCGATCGGGTAAAGAAAACTTGATAGGGACCATCCGATCAGAACAAAAGAAGTATGGTCGGGATTAGACAATTGATCAGTTGGACAATACGTTGGAGACATTAAAGGCAACTACGACTCAAATACAAAGAAGAATGTTCTTATTCAAATAAGGAATCTAGAAATCACATTCCTATAAGGAAATATCCTTATTTCCTCTCTAATATCAGAGAAGTCTATTCAGGAAAGAACTCAAAGCTTCCAGAAGGATAAACACCAAACAGGAAACGAGTCCAAATCAAGCAATGACTCTGCTCTTCTAGAAGACTGCACTCCGATCGGGAAATAAGTCTAAAAAAGACTATTCAATTAGAATCCTACGAAGACTTTAATTCAATACACAAGATCTCTGAAACAGAAAAGAAGACGAAGACAAAGACGACTTCAACAAGTAACCAGTTCTAATTAAATACTATCACCTTTCCATATTTGTACAACAATGATTAGGGTTCTATACACATATAACTAGACCTATAATCTCATTGTGAATGGAGAGAAAGACATATAGAAAATATACAAAAGAGAGAGAGAGAGAGAGAGATATACACCAACGAAGGAGAGATTGAGTGTGTAATCATTATACTATAGTGAATTTCTTCTCGCCGTCACCGGTAACTATGGTCGTTTCCCCGCCTTGGGGTTTTACCACGTAAACTTATGTGTGCATGTTTTTCTTCTTTTTCTATCTTTCTCATTACCTCTTCAACAATCTACAAAAACCTGTTAGAAACGTGATCAATCCTACACAATCCAAAAATCACCGTCAATAAGGATAATAAAAAAAAGGTTTTAATTGAATTACGATTATCTTTGCTGGTTGATTCCAATTTATGCGTTCTCAGGGCTTACGTTGGTAAACCTTTATATTTCCGTTATGCGTCATTGATGAAATATGATAGAACTAAATATGAGAATTGTTTGGAATATTGTTAAATTAAAAGGAAAAGGAAAAGGAAAATGAATTGATAAGGAAGCAAATATTAGAGGGAAACCAAGGGAATAGTATCTTCTTGTTTCATTTAATTTGATTTCAAAATTTAATGAATTTTTTCAATATTTTAAAATTAACCCTATTAATCATAACCAAAACCGACAACAATCATTAAAAACATTATCCTTTATCCCCTTTCTTTTCTTTCCCTCTTTTAGCTTTCAATTTCCTTATCTGCATAATTATTATTTTTATGCCTATATTTAGTAATTATAGAGAATTAATGACATTTTAGCAATATAATCAACATCATAAGAAGAGGTAGTAGTGCAGCTGCTTAATCAGTCTCATCCTTCACTTGTGATTATGGATTCTCTTCAATCTCTTGTTGCTCTTGTTTCCATTCTTTTACTTGCTCTTCTTTCTGATTTGCAATTCACATCTTCAAACAAAACTGCTACTACTTTTAGTCTAAAGCTTATCCATCGCGACTCCCCCGAATCCCCCATTTATCCTGGACCTATGACTTTTCGGGAAAGAGTAGAAAGGTACAGGAAAATTTCTGAGTCCCGGGTTTCGCGTTGGAAGCAAATCAACATGCATAACAGAACCGTGCATCCCAATATGATGCGTCCACGTGTCACCAGTACAGATGATAGTTACTTATACCTTGTGGAATTAGAGATTGGTGATCCTTTCAAAACTGTATACTTAATTATGGATACAGGTTCGGGCATTACATGGATTCAGTGTCAACCCTGCCAGGAGTGTTTTCCTCAGAAGTTCGAAATTTATGATCCGAGAAACTCCAAAACGTTTCAGAAAATTCCTTGCAATAGTCCTATTTGTAAGCCCTTAATATGCGTCGACCAACAATGCACGTATGGTTTCAGTTACATGGACGGAGACTCGACCGAAGGGTATGCTGCCTCGGAAACTATCCACATCAAGGACGAACAAGGTCACTATACTCATATTAGCGATATCTTTTTTGGTTGCTCGTTTAAAAGCCATTTAATCGGTTCTGCCAATACTAGTCTCAAAACTGGGGTCCTGGGACTGGACACTGATCCACATTCATTTATATCACAAGCTGGAAGTTTCATTTTGAGACGATTCTCCTACTGTCTCGTCGATCCTACTAATTCGGGAACCCCTCTCGTTAGCTATCTCAAGTTTGGAGACGACATAGGGTTTATGGGGGGAGCTGTTCAAAAAACCCCATTCACAAAGCATCCCGACCATCCTTATCAATATCTTGTAAACTTATTAGACATTAGTGTTGACAACAACCGCTTGAATTTTCCTCCCGACACCTTTACAATCAAACCAGAGACTGGAGAAGGTGGTTTCATAATTGATTCAGGAGCTGTACTCACCTATATCCAAGATACAGCTTACCCAAAGCTGGAAGAAGAAATTGTGAGATATTTTTCACCTTACAAGGATCTTGTAAGAAATCAAAATTGCCCAGCTCCAACCAAGCTTTGCTACAATGCGGCGATGGGTTTTCCATTGTTTCCTACCATTACATACCACTTTCAAGGAGCAAACCTCACCGTAGCAGGTGAAAATAGTTTTGAAGTTGATCATGAACAGCAATCTTTCTTCCTAACAATTGCTCCCCAACCAAGACTATCAACATTAGGTGCATTTCAACAACGTAAAACTCGGGTTATTTATGATATCGATTCAAATGTATTTGCATTTGTTCCTGATGACTGTTCAAAAGATGATTAGCAATCAAGAAAAGAATCTCATAAATAAAATGGTGTGAAAAAATAATTGAGATTTTAAATCTTAACAAATGTGTGGCATGCTAAGAGTAGAAATTAGATCTAACATTGAAGATTTCAGTGAAAATAGAATTACAATTTTAAACAATTACAAATTAATGTTTGACAAAATTTTTGCTTGCAATATAAAATCATAATAATGATACAAAAATTTTGAATCGTTCGAGATCTTTTGCTCTGCTGAAAGAACTATGAAATTTAGACAGGCGATATTGCTGGAAGAGAATTTGATCCAATAAAATAAAGCCAACAAAATATTTTTCATATTTAAAATAATTCAGGCTGTAAAATCGTATTTAAGGTAATCATATTGAAATAGAACATTGTTATCCTTGAAATGAACTAGATGGATCAGTTTGTACAATTTTAGAAACTGTGCAAAATTCTCTTTTGTTGTTGGGTAGTTTGGTAGTGTTGAAATTACGAGAATCCTCTTTGATTATTTCCTTTCTTAGTTAGTCTATTTTTCGAGCCATGTTGACAACGGTAAGAAGGTAAAGATTAGGGATGGGCATGGGGGCCCATTGGGGCGGGGGAGGGTCTCCCCACCCCACCCCTGTTCCTAAAATCTCCCTTCAACCCTGTCCCCAAACCCCATTTCGGGGAAGTGGGGATGGTGGGGTTTGGGGGAAGTTCCTCTGCCGCCACCCCGTCTCGTATTTTTTCCGTTTTTTATCCTAATATTTTTTAATTTGAAATCCGAAATTCGATTATTTTAATCTTTCGATATCCAATCCAATAAATAATCTAAAATATATAATTGATTTAATTTAATCCAAAATTAATATAAATAACTATAGTATTACACATAAATATATATATGAAATTTAGAAAAATATGTAGAAAGTAAATAAGTAATAGAGTTAAAGTTAATATTTAAGAAAATAAAAGTAAAGATACATAAATATTTATATGGGGAACTGAGACTCCACCTCCACCCCTATTAAAAGAAATGGGGGAATGGAGAAATGGGGTTAGGGTCCCTACCCCCACCCCCATTTAGATTTTAGGGGTAAAATTTACCCTCATCCCCACTCCTAAACCCCATTTGGGGGCAAAAATTGTCTTCAAATGGGGGTGGGGACCTATGAGAGAAATGTCCATCCCTAGTAAAAAATAATAGTTCTGTGTTTAGATTCGACTGATTATAAATTGTTACATAGTCTATCGGGCCATATATATATATAGTCTATGTGAAATTTTGATAAATGCATACACTTTGAGTCAAAGTATGTAATGGTTCACATCCAATGCAGTGACGAAGTTATATCAACGTGTACTGGCTTAAAAATTTATATATATATATTTCGTGGCCACTCATCGACTGTTATTTAACTGTTGCTTCTATTTTCTGGATCTTCTCCATTGATTAGACATGGCTGAGTTACCTTACCCATTTCTTCCTCGTCGGCTAACGCCTTGTTTCCACTCTTTGCTTAGTGGTTTATTATTGAAACATGTCATCCTGGTGAGGTTGTCACGACGGACTTGTTACATGATCCAATTGGACCACCTCTGTGCTTTTATTTGTTGACTTGGACACTTGCAATTATCAGACAATTTGAAGGAAGATGAAAGTTCTAGAAGAGAAACAAAGAAGTGAATGAAGAAATTGTAAATCGCTATAGAAGGCTAACTTGTATCTGTATTCAATATATCAAAAAGACCCTTCGTCAAACTGACTACATTTATGTTAAGCTTGTTCAAGACCCTTCGTCTCTGATGATCAATTTGATCAGCTTGATTACCTCTGTTTTTAGATACACAAACTTCAAGCCCAATATATGGTTGTGAGCTGCTATACACATGATCACATCTTCTTGTATCCGTAGCAGGCATTGTGTCATGTACATTAACAACCTCTCTAACATCCCCTCAAGCTGAGTTGTGGTGAAGCTACCAAATTCTGCTTGGAGGATAAGAAATTAAATTTTTCAATAGATAATTCCTTGGTAAGAACATCAGCCACTTAAAAGTATGTTGGAACATAGCGAGGCTCAACCACCTCTGTAGCAACCTTTTCTCTAATAAAATGTGTATCAATATCAATGTGTTTAGTTTTGGAATGGAAAACAACATTGAGAGTAAGAGAATTGGGTCCCATATTATCTTACCAAATTGCAGCAGGAGAAGGAATCTTAATATAATGCTCTTGAAACAAGGACTGAAGCCACACAATCTTAGCTGTGATTTGAACCGTGGACCTATATTCCGCTTCAGTACTGAATCTCGCAACTACTTGCTGCTTTCTCGAACTCCAAGCTATCAAATTACCTCCCAAAAAACACACAGTTCCAACTAGTGGAATGCCCATCATCAAGACAATTTCCCCAGTCAGCATTGGCAAAAGCCTTTAAACATAGAGAGGAAAATGGCTTGAACCATAATCTTTTGTGAATGGTCCTATGCAAATACCTCAAAACCATATTGCAAGCTTGGCAATGAACTTGTGTTGGAGAGACAAGAAATTGACTAAGCTTATTGACTGTGAAAGATGTTAGGCCTAGTGTAATATAGATACTGAAGCGCCCCTATTGTACTTCTATAAACTGTAGGGTTCTCAAGAGGAACCTCATCATTCTTGAATAGCTTTAAACCAGCACCAATAGGCGTAGAACATGGTTTTAAGATCAAACATGTTTGATTTCTTCAGAAGTTCCACTATTTACTTGGATTGAGACAAATAAAGGCCACTAGAGTCACAAAACACCTCAAAACCAAGGAAGTAACTGACTGAACCAAGAGTTCTAAGAGTAAATGTGTTATAGAGCTGGGAGATAGTAATGTGAATGAAAGAAGAATTATTAGCTGAGATTAATATGTCATCGACATGTACCGGCAGAAACAAAACATTAGAACCTGGACAATTTATGAACAAAGAATTATCATATGTAGAGCCTTTGAAACCCCACTGTAAGAGAGCTGAATGAAGCTTTGAGAACCAAGATCTGGGAGTGTGCTTGAGGCCATACAAGGCCTTTTGGAGCTTGCAGACATGAGTGGAAAATCTCTTGTCAATGAAACCATCATGATGTTGCATGAAGACTTGCTCTTGCAAGTCACCGTTTAGAAACGCGTTATTGATGTTAATTTTTTGCACATCCTAGTGAAAATGAACAGTCAAAGCAAAGAGAACACGAATGTTGGTGTGTATAAGGACATGAGAATCTGACATGAACTTCCGTATAAGATAGGTAAGGAATGAATGGTTGATATTCTCCTCTCATATCATCTTGAAAGCATTTTATCTTCCTATCAAATTGCAGCTCAAACAATTCTTAAACTTAACAAAGACATGGAAAACATTTGGCTTTAATTTGAGAGGGAAAATCGTGTAAATGCATCTACAAAGGCAATATAATATATACTTGTAGCCATTACTAGACAACATAGGAGCTGACCCCAAACATCACTATAGATGTGTTCTAAAGGTGCTTTTACAGTAATGTTTGCTTTTTGAAAAGCAAGTTTGTGCATCTTTCCTAGTTTACATGAGTCAAAAAACTATGTAGTGTGGACATTAAAAGGAAAATCATCGTCTTTAACACTTTTTGTAGTATCTTTTTGTAGTACAAAAGGTGGTGGATGACCCAGCTTAGCATGCCGAAGAATGAGTTTATTATGGCAACTACAAGAACATTAAAATGATCCAATTTTGCTCTGATAGGCAAATCATGGGCACTAGCTTTATTTACAATATTCAAAGTCTTATTTCTATGTACATCAACATCACTATTTATTCCAGATGTTGCACATGAAACTGACTTCATCAAATTGATGCTTTGTGGAGTTGCTTCAACAAACTTCATCTCATAGAGACCATTTTTAAGAGATCCTTGAAGTAGAACCTTTTTGGTTCTCCGATTCTCGATAACACAACCAAGACAAGAAAATTCAGTCAAAACATTGTTATCTGTGGTGAACTTAGAAATGCCAAAAAGATTCTTTGTTATGGCAGGAACACAAAGAACTTGGCTAAGATGGAAATCAGTATATGGTAAACAATGTGATTTAACCTTAGTACTACCAACATGGGTAATAGCTAATTGATCTCCGTTTCCAACAGAAAGTTTGTCATTACCTCTATACTCGGATTTGATGGAAAGATTGCTAAGGCTTGAAGTAACTTGGTTGGTTGCTCCGGAATCAACATACCATGCTTGGATTGCAACAGTTTTAAGGGTTGCAAAATAAGCTGCATTCAGATATTTGTGGGTTTTCTGGAAACATATTTTGAGAATTAGAAGAGTTAGAAACACTTCCTTGTTTATAAGTGTTGTGATTCAGGTGCTGGGCAATAAAAGATTGACTGACTTGGTTGGATTGAGAGCTTTGACCTCCCTGATTTTCTTGAGTAGGACCACCTTGAAAGTATTAATGGTCAAAGCGTCTATAGCATTGCCAAGCCTCATGACCAGGCTTTGAGCACAACTGACAATGAATCCTTTGATTTGATCTACCACCAAACCTACTACCTCTGTTTCTTCCTCGATTACCTCCTCTATAGACATTACTTGAATTGTTTCTGCTACCTCCTCTGTGGTTAAAGTTGGAATTGTTTGATTCAAATTGAGCTAATGGACTTGACATACTCAGATGAGCAAAAATATTCAGTTGTTCAATACGTTGTTCACGTATTAAGAAAAGGAATTGAGCACCTTCAAGACTCGTTGATTTCTGTTGAGAGGTCAAAAGTGTGACCACATAATCGTCCTCATGTCAAACACTGTTAACCAAAGTTAAAATTAAGTCTCTTTCACTAACTTCATCTCCAACTGCTAACAAGGCATCTGTAATGGATTTGATTTTCATAACAAACTCATTGATAGAAGCTGAAGATGAATTTCAATAACAAAGAAGAAACAGAGTCAAGTAAAGATGTGCTACCAAGTGTTT
Source organism: Dipteronia dyeriana (assembly GCA_032871835.1). NCBI lineage: Eukaryota > Viridiplantae > Streptophyta > Magnoliopsida > Sapindales > Sapindaceae > Dipteronia > Dipteronia dyeriana. The sequence continues at coordinate 58,060,239 of CM065302.1, forward strand.
GATGAAAGTTCTACAAGAGAAGCAAAGAAGTGAATTAAGAAATTGTAAATCGCCAGTGAAGGCTCACTTGTATCTATATTCAATATATCAAAAAGAAGAATTTTGTTTTACAAGAATTTTCTCTGGATGCTCACACTTAACATGTGAACTTACACTTAATCTTACGATCTCTTAACAAACTTCCTGATAATTACACCAGAGTTTGACACCTCAACATTGACTAACTAACTTTCTTGACACCTCAGGATTGGCCGACTGACTTTCGAAGCTAACTACGTTTTTGTTGAGCTTGTTCAAGACCCTCCATCTCTGATGATCAATTTGATCAGCTTGATTACCTCTGTTTTCAAATAGACAAACTGCAAGCCCAGTATATGGTTGTGAGCTGCTATACACATGATCACATCTTCTTGTAACCTTAGCAGGCATTATGTTGTGAATATTACCAGCCTCTCTATCATCTTTAAACTCTCAACCGACTTCTCTAACTCATTTAATTAGATACCTGCTTGTATCTAGTCCTAAATCCGTCTAGATTCAGTTATATCAACTGTAAATGTTGAAGGGTTCCCCGTTGAGTTACTTACTTTACTTATGGCGGAAAGATCGTCTAGGTGAGAAATGTAGTCTTACTATATCGTATGACTACACTCAGTGGCAAACTAGACACCATGGACGCATGGAGGTCGTGGACCAACAAAGTTGTTCCTCTGCTGATCCTTCCCCTTGTAGGGAAATGACCTCGGGATGTTGCATCAATAGACACTCTAGGTGGAAGGTCTCCGATGAGGTGCGAGCATTCCTAAAATTCCGAGATTCGAAAGGTTGACAACATTTTGTTATCAACATATAGATATTGAATAATCGATGAAGGTTAAAATGTTGGAAAAAGTACTTGAAACTTTTCTTGACGGAAAAAACGACATACCTTTTTTATTCCTGTGAATTGGCTTCAAGTTCTGCCAATGATAGGAGTAGTCAAATTGAGACATCCCTCTATATGTACCTCATTCAAACTTGGCCAACTAGAATGGCATTATTTTGGACAGAAGCTGCTGAGATTAGCTAGTCCAACAACTATTAATTTCTTCAAGTTTGGGAGAACGATGTCACATCTATCTATTGCAAGTGCATTTTCCTCCGCTTTTATTGCGACTATACTTCCCAATCTCTCACAAAAGCCTACCTCGAGTTCTTCTAATTGCATCAAAGACAATGTAAAGAGGTAAATCAATTTATTGCATCTAGAAACTGTTTGTGTTAAACTCTGGAGGCTTACATACACGTCAATTCGAATAGGTTGATCAGCCTCAGTATTTTCAAGCTTGATAGCAATATATGGAGCCTTTTCTTTTCCTCTACGCCATAGACCCTCGTGCCCAAACAAATTTTGTAACTTAGTGCAAAACTCAATCACGACGTCTTCTAGCCTTTTTAGTCTTTGAAGCAACATGGCTGGAAACAACCTACACATACTTTATAATCTATATATGTATAAAGTTACCAAATTTTCAAGAAACCCCATTGAAGGACTTCCGCCATTGCATATCTCCCACAGATGAGACATACCGTGCAGAGATAATATCGTTAAATTTGAGAATGATACATCTGGCACCTGTTGCTGTGTCATATCTATGATACATTCCAACTCAGGAACATTTTTAAGTTGAGGAGAACTCAACAACTTCAAGCCCCTATGATCAATGTTTGGGACAACATTTTGGCAACCATTTATACCTTCCAATTCTTCTGAGGTTTGAAACAGTACAGCTTTAAATGCAAAGAATGAAGTCATTTCAACATTTTTTATCCTTAAAGTTGTTGTGGTAGGATATGGCATTCTCGCACTTGCATTCACTCGTATTTCATACCTTATCAAAGTTTGAAAAGCAAATTCTTGTGGAAGGCATTTAGAAGAAATGGACAATGCAACTACGACCAAGTGAGACCGTTTATTTAACTCAGAGAGGCTAGCATTCCCTTTAACCCTCTGTAGATCATTATTACGAATAATAATAAATATATAATCCAAGAAATATATATAGCATTCGGATTAATACCTTTCACCGTTAGAAATCCGGATTATGCGGTGGAAGCGGGATTGTGAACAGGTTGTATCACTGGTCGAAGAACGATTACGGATCAAAATTCAGAAATCCAAAAAGTCCCCTTTATTCACCGTGCAATTTGAAATCATAGGAAAAAAGACCAACAACATAGAAACTCTCTGTATATATCATTGATAAGCTCATTTTTATACTTTGCATGCCCCATCATTTCTTATATTTTTGTGCTTGTTTTCTTTGCAAAGGCCACCATTTAATGTTCCAAATAGCTTATGCATGCCATATTCATTCTAGGAACGTCCTTGTGCAGTTTCGGGGGATTTTAGGAGCAAAAATGAAGAATTTAGTGGGCAAATAATTGTTTACACGGTACGCATACTATAGCAGAAGTAAACATGTACCGCGTAATCATACCATGGAAGTAATCAATAGATGCATGGAAATGTTCACGCGGTATGCGTACCGCAGCACATACCGCAAAAGATGTCAGTAGGACCAAGAAAAGAGTTACGATGTACCCCACTTCAGGTTGAACCTCGTAACGATCAGCGTAAATCAAATCTGCTCGCCCATTCCCCTTTTTCCAGACCTCGATTTTATAGCTTTTGGGCCATGCTCTCTTGTCTCTTGTAGGGAATGGAGAGGGGATGTTCTTTTAGTGATAGAGTTAATGTCTTTGTCCTCTCTTCCACTATTGGAAGTGGTTATGAGTGGTAAAGAGGGATCAAAACCATTGGAGAAGGAGATATAAAGGATATACACACAATTCTCATCAGAAATCTTCTCCTTCTCCAGTTCATTTTTGAGTTCCCTCTTCACCTTGGACTGAGATTGAAGGTTTGGAGCAGCTAGGGAGTGGATTGGTGAAAGAAGGAAGCCATTGGAGCCCAAGCTTCATAAGAAGGAGATCACCAACTTAGTTTACTTCTTAAACTCCCTCTTTAATCTTCTTGTTTAAGCTTGGGTTTGTATTTATTTCATGATTTGTATGGCTCATTTGTATGATATGAACTAAACCATTTGGTGTTAGAATGAGAAGAAGCCGAACCCTTAATCATTATATGTGACTTCTTGAGTTTCTCATGTGTTTGCGTAATTATATGAATGTTATGCATACTTAATGCTTTTATCTTGATTGGCCATCACTTTGAATGATTTCTTGATAAGCATACATTCGTTGTATATGGCTAAGAAGTGCTAGAACCACTAGGCTAGCATATAGGGTTCATTTGTGTGTTTCATTGATCTTAATTGTTTCATGCATATTATGTACGTATGGATATGTTTTCTAAGACATCGAGAGAGATTGAAAATCCGTTTGAGGAACACGAACCTATAGTCTAACTGAGGGGTAGGCACTAAGTTTGAAACCGAACCGAACCGAACCGAATCGAACCGAACCAAAAAAAGGGTGTTCGGTTCAGTTCATAAAATGAATTTAGTTCAAACCGGTTCAAAAAAAAAAAAAGTTTTTTTTTTAGTTCAAACCGGTTTTTGTGGTTTATCAAAAACCGATTTGAACCAATTAAACCCCCTATATAAGTAAAAAAAAACCCTATCAATCTAACACACTTCTGGAACCCTAACACAGCCTTATACGGCTGCCCCTCTCATCTCTTATAGTCCTACATCTGATTTCTCTACTTCTCAGCTCTCTCATCTCCTAGTCTCCAATCGGCTCGCCGCTCGTCTCCATCGCCACGCGTCTCCGATCTGCTTTGTCAGTTATTCAAAGAAGGTTTGTCTTCTTTTTCTAATTTTATTTTTGTCTTATTCTTTTTTGTTTGACGTCTAATGAACGATGTGTCATATGTTTGTCCGATTTGGTAACTACTCGTCTGATTTGCTCGTGTTCATCTCCATTCAAAGCTTCAACGATACAACTTTCGGTTTAGCTTATCAGATCTACTCTTCTTCAGCTCGTCTGGCTGCTTCAAAGGTTAGTTACTTAATTGTTGTCACTTGTCTTGTTGATTAATCAAGTGTTGAAGCTGTTTTTTTTTTATTTCTAAATAAATTTAATAAAGAAAAAAGTAACAATTTTATTTTTATTTAGTTATTTTGTTTAAAAAAAAAAGAATGTATGTTTTGTATCTCTTTGAGACCGAGGTAGAACAATCTATAAAAAGGATGTCATAATTGGATTCATCATTGTGGCATTTGCAGCAGTGGTCCTTTCTTGCTTGCAATTTTGATCAGATTGTTTTTAAAATCAGTGCTAGAAAATCTTAACTTGAACTCGGTTTGATTTCATTTCATCTTCAGTTTGCATAAGTAACTACCAATCTACCTTTGTCTAACATAAATCATTGTTGGCTCCATGATGATCTTAAATAGAAACATCTGCCATTGGATTATATATGTTATTTTAACTGGTGGAATGCATGGTTTGGAAATTGCATCAAATAAAGGGGCATCTTCAAGTAGCCAACCCAACGTCAAAAATATAAAGGGGAAGTTGGAATTATTTTACTGTCTTTATTTGTTTGATTTGGAATGTAATTTTGATTTTGGAGTTTAGATTTGAATTGTAATTTTTTTTTTTTGGAGTTTGAATTTGGATTGTAATATTTATTTGGAGCTTAAATGTGTGATTTTGAGTTTTTATCTTGGAAAATTGAAATGTATGTCACATTTTCAATCTCATGGATGATAGAACTTAGTCTTCATATATATATATATAACATACTCTTTAGAGAGATAGCTTAGTTGCTTTCAGTTTTTGTTTAAGATATTTTTAAATTGTTTTTCATTTTTAGTTTTTCTAATAATTTTTAGTATTGTTAATATTCAGATCAATTAATAAATAAGCCAATAATAGTGTTTGAATTTTTATAATAATCATCTTTGTTATCAAAGATAAACTCGAAGTGCCAACACCTGCCATGGTGGGTGAAGGTACCCGAGAGGCTGAGAAGTCGGGAGTTAGAGACCTGACGCGCTTGCCGAAGTGACTACATGCATATAGAGCACACTGTCAGCAATCCGGCTACCCCAAACTGTTGGTTTTAGCTGGAAAAAATGATCGGGTACGCTATCGGGGAAAATCTGGTGAAATACGTCCGGCTGTGCTAGTATTGCACTAATGATTCGACCAAACCCTTGTGAGTAGACAAAACCGGGTGACGTCCTTGGTGACTTGTTTATATGGGAAAAATCGGGGAAAATGGGCCAAGGTTCCCAGAACACCTCTTGGCAGAAGACACAAGATGATCGGGAATTATCCTGAGCGAAAAGCCAAGACATCGATCGAAAAACGAAGATAGTCGGGAATTATCCTGAGTGAAAAGCTAGGACACCAACTGATCCAATTAAAAGACGGTCGGGAATTATCCTAAACGAAAAGCCAGGACACCGACCAAAGAATGAAGACGATCGTAAATTATCCTAAGCGAAAGGACAGGACACCTACCGAATCAAGACAGTCGGGGATTATCCTGAGCTAAGAGCTGGGACAACGATTAATCTAAAAGAAAAAGAAAAAAAAAAGACAGTTGAGAATTAACCTGAGCAGAGAGCCAAGACACCAAATTGTCCAACTACAAAGGAGCAAAAAAAGTGTTCAAGACTGATCAGTTTAATATGACACTTGATCAGTTAAAAAAGACAAGTAATCAGTTTAATAAGATACTTGATCGGGTTAAAACGATAAGTTAGAAAGCGTCAAAAAATCAAAACTATTCAAATCTCATTCGTTGAGCCGTCAAAAGCTCATCTCGCGGATTTGAGTGGGTATTGTTATAGGGATTTTTTGATAGCATTACAAGTCAGCATGATTAGATATGCCACATCACGGGAATCATAAAAGATTAATCCAATGTGATTAATAGACTATCTCAAGGCCTAGTTAAGATTACCCAAGATGGTTGGAAAAACTAACCGATCGGGCATAAATAACCTGATTGGGGAAACTAGCCGATCGGGTAGAGATAACTTGATCGGGACCTCCGATCTAGACAAAAGAAGTACGGTCAGGATTATACAACTGATCAGTTGGACAATACGTAGGAGATATTAAAGGCAACTATAACTCAAATACGAAGAAGAATGTTCTTACTCAAACAAGAAATCTAAAAATCATATTCCTATAAGGAAATATCCTTATTTCCTCTCCAGTATCAGAGAAGTCTATTCAGGAAAGAACTCAAAGCTTCCAAAAGGATAAACACCAAACAAGAAACGAGTCCAAATCTGGCAATAACTCTGCTCTTCTAGAGGATTGCATTCATATAGGGAAATAAGTCTAAAAAAGACTATTCAACTAGAATCCTACGAAGACTATAATTCAATACGTAAGATCTCCGAAACAGGAAAGAAGACAAATACGACTTCAACAAGTAACCAGTTCTAATTAAATACTATCATCTTTCCATATTTGTAGAACAGTGATTAGGGTTCTATACACATATAAATAGACCCATAATCTCATTGTGAATGGAGAGAAGGACACATAGGAAATATACAAAAGAGAGAGAGATACACCAAAGAAGGAGAGATTAAGTGTGTAATCATTATACTATAGTGAATTTCTTCTCGCCGTCACCGGCAATCGAGGACGTTTCCCCGCCTTGGGGTTTTACCATGTAAACTTATGTGTGTATGTTTTTCTTATTTTTCTATCTTTCTCATTACCTCTTCAACAATCTACAAAAACCTGTTAGACGAGTGATCAAACCTACACGATCAAAAAATCACCGTCAACAAGGATAATAAAAAAAGGTTTTAGTTGAATTACGATTATCTTTGCTAGTGGATTCCAATTTATGCGTTCTAAGGGCTTACGTTGGTAAACTCTTATACTTCCGCTCTGCGTCATTGATGAAATATGATAGAACTAAATATGAGAATTGTTTGGATTGTTAAATTAAAAGTAAAAGGAAAACGAAATGATAAGTAGGCAAATATAACAGGAAAACAAAGGGAATAGTATCTTCTTGTTTCATTTAATTTGATTTCAAAATTTAATGAATTTTTTCAATATCTTAAAATTAACCCTATTAATCATAACCAAAACCAACAACAATTATTAAAAACACAAAAGGAATAGTATCTTCTTGTTTCATTTAATTTGATTTCAAAATTTAATGAATTTTTTTTGTATCTTAAAATTAACCCTTTTAATCATAACCAAAACCAGCAACAATCATTAAAAACATTATCCTTTCTCCCATTTCTTTTCTTTCTCTCTTTTAGCTTTCAATTTCCTTATCTGCATAATTATTATTTTTATGCCTATATTTAGTAATTATAGAGAATTAATGACATTTTAGCAATATAATCAACATCATAAGAAGAGGTAGAGTGCGGCTGCTTAATCAGTCTCATCCTTCACTTGTGATTATGGATTCTCTTCAATCTCTTGTTGCTCTTGTTTCCATTCTTTTACTTGCTCTTCTTTCTGATTTGCAATTCACATCTTCAAACAAAACTGCTACTACTTTTAGTCTAAAGCTTATACATCGCGACTCCCCCGAATCCCCCATTTATCCTGGACCTATGACTTTCCAGGAAAGAGTAGAAAGGTACAGGAAAATTTCTGAGTCCCGGGTTTCGCGTTGGAAGCAAATCAACATGCATAACAGAAACGTGCAACCCAATATGATGCGTCCACTTGTCACCACTGATAATGGTTACTTATACCTTGTGGAATTAGAGATTGGTGATCCTTTCAAAACTGTATACTTAATTATGGATACAGGTTCGGGAATTACATGGATTCAGTGTCAACCCTGCCAGGAGTGTTTTCCTCAGAAGTTCGCAATTTATGATCCGAGAAACTCCAAAACGTTTCAGAAAATTCCTTGCAATAGTCCTATTTGTAAGCCCTTCATATGCGTCGACCAACAATGCACGTATGGTTTCAGTTACATGGACGGAGACTCGACCGAAGGGTATGCTGCCTCGGAAACTATCCACATCAAGGACGAACAAGGTCACTATACTCATATTAGCGATATCTTTTTTGGTTGCTCGTTTAAAAGCCATTTAATGAGTTCTGCCAATACTAGTCTCAAAACTGGGGTCCTGGGACTGGACACTGATCCACATTCATTTATATCACAAGCTGGAAGTTTCATTTTGAGACGATTCTCCTACTGTCTCGTAGATCCTACTAATTCGGGAACCCCTCTCGTTAGCTATCTCAAGTTTGGAGACGACATAGGGTTTATGGGGGGAGCTGTTCAAAAAACCCCATTCACAAAGCATCCCGACCATCCTTATCAATATTCTGTAAACTTATTAGACATTAGTGTTGACAACAACCGCTTGAATTTTCCTCCCGACACCTTTACAATCAAACCAGAGACTGGAGAAGGTGGTTTCATAATTGATTCAGGAGCCGTACTCACCTATATCCAAGATACAGCTTACTCAAAGCTGGAAGAAGAAATTGTGAGATATTTTTCACCTTACAAGGATCTTGTAAGAAATCAAGATTGCCCACCTCCAACCAAGCTTTGCTACAATGCGGCGATGGGTTTTCCATTGTTTCCTACCATTACATACCACTTTCAAGGAGCAAACCTCACCGTAGCAGGTGAAAATAGTTTTGAAGTTGATCATGAACATGAATTTTTTTTCCTAACAATTGCTCCCCAACCAAGACTATCGATATTAGGTGCATTTCAACAACGTAAAACTCGGTTTATTTATGATATCGATTCAAATGTATTTGCATTTGTTCCTGATGACTGTTCAAAAGATGATTAGCAATCAAGAAAAGAATCTCATAAATAAACTGGTGTGAAAAAATAATTGAGATTTTAAATCTTAACAAATGTGTGGCATGCTAAGAGTAGAAATTAGATCTATCATTGAAGATTTCAGTGAAAATAGAATTACAATTTTAAACAATTACAAATTAATGTTTGACAAAATTTTTGCTTGCAATATAAAATCATAATAATGATACAAAAATTTTGAATCGTTCGAGATCTTTTGCTCTGCTGAAAGAACTATGAAATTTAGACAGGCGATATTGCTGGAAGAGAATTTGATCCAATAAAATAAAGCCAACAAAATATTTTTCATATTTAAAATAATTCAGGCTGTAAAATCGTATTTAAGGTAATCATATTGAAATAGAACATTGTTATCCTTGAAATGAACTAGATGGATCAGTTTGTACAATTTTAGAAACTGTGCAAAATTCTCTTTTGTTGTTGGGTAGTTTGGTAGTGTTGAAATTACGAGAATCCTCTTTGATTATTTCCTTTCCTAGTTAGCCGGTTTTTCGAGCCATGTTGACAACGGTAAGAAGGTAAAGATTAGGGATGGGCATGGGGGCCCATTGGGGCGGGGGAGTGTCTCCCCACCCCCACCACCACCCCCGTTCCTAAAATCTCCCTACACTCCTGTCCCCAAACCCCATTTCGGGGAAGTGGGGATGGTGGGGTTTGGGGGAAGTTCCCCTGCTCCCACCCCGTCTCTTATTTCTCCCGTTTTTTATCCTAATATTTTTTAATTTAAAATTCGAAATTCGATTATTTCAATCTTTCGATATCCAATCCAATAAATAATCTAAAATATATAATTGATTTAATTTAATCCAAAATTAATATAAATAACTATAGTATTACACATAAATATATATGACACTTAGGAAAATAGGTAGAAAGTAAATAAGTAATAGAGTTAAAGTTAATATTTAAGAAAATAAAAGAAAAGATACTTAAATATTTATATGGTTAACTGGGACTCCACCTCTACCCCTATTAAAAGAAATGGGGGAATGGGGAAATAGGGTAAGGGTCCCTACCCCCACCCCCATTTAGATTTTGGGGGTAAAATTTACCCTCACCCTCACCCCTAAATCCAGCTACCCTGAACTGTTGGTTTTACGAGGGAAAAAACGCTCGGGTACACTATCGGGGAAAATCTGGTGAAATGCGTCCGGCTGTGTTAGTATTGCACTAACGATTCGGCCAAACCCTTGTGAGTAGACAAAACCGGGTGACGTCCTTGGTGACTTGTTTACATGGAAAAAAACAGGGGAAAATGGGCCAAGGTTCCCAGAACAACTCTTGGCAAAAGACACAAGATGATCGGGAATTATCCTGAGTGAAAAGCCAGGACACCGACCGAAAAATGAAGATAGTCGGGAATTATCCTGAGTGAAAAGCTAGGACACCAACTGATCCAATTAAAAGACGATCGGGAATTATCCTAAACGAAAAGCTAGGACACCGACCAAAGAATGAAGACGATCGTAAATTATCCTAAGCGAAAGGTCAGGACACCTACCGAATCAAGACAGTTGGGGATTATCCTGAGCTAAGATCCGGGACAACGATTAATCTAAAAGAAAAAAACAACAGTTGGGAATTAACCTGAGCAGAGAGCCAAGACACCAACTGGTCCAACTACAAGGGAGCAAAAAAGGTGTCCAAGACTGATCAATTTAATATGACACTTGATCAGTTAAAAAAAAAACAAGCGATCAGTTTAATAAGATACTTGATCGAGTTAAAGCGATAAGTTCGGAAGCGTCAAAAAATCAAAACTATTCAAATCTCATTCGTTGAGCCGTCAATAGCTCATCTCGCGGATTTGAAAGGGTTTTGTTATAGGGATTTTTAGATAGTATTACAAGTTAGCATGATTAAATATGCCACGTCACCGGAATCAGAAAAGATTAATCCAATGTGATTAATGGACTATCTCAAGGCCTAGTTAAGATTACCCAAGATGGTTGGGAAAACTAACCGATCGGGCATAAATAACCTGATCGAGGAAACTAGTCGATCGGGTAGAGATAACTTGATCGAGACCTCCGATCGAGACAAATGAAGTCCTGTCAGGATTAGACAACTGATCAGTTGGACAATGCGAAGGAGACATTAAAGGCAACTATGACTCAAATACGAAGAAGAATGTTCTTACTCAAACAAGAAATTTAAAAATCACATTCCTATAAGGAAATATCCTCATTTCCTCTCCAGTATCAGAGAAGTCTATTCAGGAAAGAACTCAAAGCTTCCAAAAGGATAAACACCAAACAAGAAACGAGTCCAAATCTGGCAATAACTCTGCTCTTCTAGAGGACTGCACTCATATAGGGAAATAAGTCTAAAAAAGACTATTCAACTAGAATCCTACGAAGACTATAATTCAATACATAAGATCTCCGAAATAGGAAAGAAGACAAATACGACTTCAACAAGTAACCAGTTCTAATTAAATACTATCATCTTTCCATATTTGTAGAACAATGATTATGGTTCTATACACATATAAATAGACCCATAATCTCATTGTGAATGGAGAGAAGGACACATAGAAAATATACAAAAGAGGGAGAGAGATACACCAAAGAATGAGAGATTAAGTGTGTAATCATTATACTATAGTGAATTTCTTCTCGCCGTCACCGGCAATCATGGACGTTTCCCCGTCTTAGGGTTTTACCATATAAATTTATGTGTGCATGTTTTTCTTTTTTTTTATATCTTTCTCATTACCTCTTCAAGAATCTACAAAAACCTGTTAGACGAGTGATCAAGCCTACACGATCCAAAAATCACCGTCAATAAGGATAAAAAAAAGGTTTTAGTTGAATTACAATTATCTTTGCTGGTGGATTCCAATTTATGCGTTCTCAGGGCTTACGTTGGTAAACTCTTATACTTTCGCTCTGTATCATTTATGAAATATGATAGAACTAAATATGAGAATTGTTTAGATTGTTAAATTAAAAGTAAAAGGAAAAGGAAATGATAAGGAGGCAAATATAACAGGGAAACAAAGGGAATAGTATCTTCTTGTTTCATTTAATTTGATTTCAAAATTTAATGGATTTTTTTCAATATCTTAAAATTAACCCTATTAATCATAACCAAAACCAACAACAATTATTAAAAACACAAAGGGAATAGTATCTTCTTGTTTCATTTATTTTGATTTCAAAATTTAATGAATTTTTCCAGTATCTTAAAATTAACCATATTAATCATAACCAAAACCAACAACAATCATTAAATCATTATCCTTTCTCTCCTTTCGTTTCTTTCCATCTTTTAGCTTTCTATTTCCTTATCTACATAATTATTATTTTTATGCCTATATTTAGTAATTATAGAGAATTAATGACATTTTAGCAATATAATCAACATCATAAGAAGAGGTAGTAGTGCAGCTGCTTAATCAGTATCTAAGGACAAAGGGAAGCCAGTAACCATTTACTGTGATAGTCAAGCAGCAATTGCTTATACTAAAATTTCCATGTATCACAGTAAATCCAAACACATAGAGACAAAATATAATTTTGTCAGAGACATCGTGTTGAAGAAAGAAGTAATGATTCAATACATTTCAACCCATGAGATGGTAGCTGATCATCTCACTAAAGCTGTGACTAGAGATGTTTATGAGTCACATGCCAAGTCATTAGGGTTGCGCAGATTATAATGATAGATTGAATCACTGTACTAAATGACGTTATTATAGTTATAAATAAAATTGATTTCTGTTTAAAATTGTACTAACATGTTATATTTCACATATAATTATGTCATCAGGTTGATACCAGCATTCTTACACGTGTGATCGCCTCAGCTTTTTAGAGAAACAAGCTGAGATGAGACACATATGTATTAAGGGATATATGAGAAATATATTCTTATAGGAGCTTGTATAAATATATATGAAAATGTCGCCTTGACTATGTCAAGATGAGGTTCTTAACAAATATACATATAAATATCTTAGAAACGATCATGATAGAACCCACTATCATTGATGTCTGATTAAGCCAGATGTGAGATCTTAATATGGCGCTAAAAGGTGGCGACCTTTTAAGAACTCAAGTTAGTCGCAGGGTGTGTGACTGAACTTGAATCTGTACAGTGATTTAAGAAAAGACATAGCCATTCATATTTAGAATGAAGATCGTTGTAACACGTGTTTCATACCGCGTGTGCTATTTGTGGTCGATGTGGAAAATGAGAGAATGAATCCCTGCTTCCTCATTGTGTAAGTTTCACTGAAGTTATATTAAAAACTTCAAATGATGTCCTTATGACTATTCACTTTGTCTTGAAGTAACAGAATAGTGTTAGCACCTTTAGCATGTTATTTCTTTGGTTATGATAATCCAACCTATGGGACATATCTAAGGTAGCAGTTGTTTTGGAGACTAAAAGACAAAGATGGAATGGGAAGATTTAATAAATTTTTATCTTAATTATGTATTTACCGGTTAGCCAATTGTATTTGGAGATACAATTGTAAATACATGAAAAGTGTGATAAAGTCAAGCATAGCTTCTTGAGGGATTAAGTATGCTTTTTGGACTGATAAAAAATTAAGAAATTAAATCTGTGACATAACAAATGAACAATGTTGTATCTCTTGTAAATAATGGATTTACAAATGAGATTCCAAAGCTCCTCTTATTTATATTGATTGTTCATAGGTCACACGGTATATTTATCTGTATGAATACTTTTTTGTAATTTTATGATGATATCATAAATGTGTTGTTTCTAATGGAATTATGTTGGACCCACTTGTGCGAGTGGGAGATGTTGGTTTTAATTGGGTGCACCCAAGATGGGTTCAAGCCCAATTCCATGGCATTGGCCCATGAAGTCCAACCCAATATATCTAGACAACTGCAGTAGCAGTTACCAGATATCAACTACTCTTGTTAGCCTATAAAAGGCAAGCAGTTAATATAGAAAAGTGTGGATGATAGTCTGGAGATTGTATTAGGTATAATACAATAGTGAGAAACAGAAAACAAAGAGTAAGATAAAAACATACTGTGAATTAAGCTAGAGTTCCAATTCAGGTGACTCTATCCGACCTATGATACATTTTTTTTCGATCCGAAGAAAGGTAAGCAATTCCCTATGACTTTCTTCTAAAATTTAGTATGAATCATCACGATACATCCAATTCTTGTTGTGAATTGTGTTTTAAAATTGTGATAGGATTAAGTTTCTTTAGTGAAAATCTGGACCCTTCCATTTTTAATTGTTCAAAGAGTATACAAACCAATAAAATCTAGTAATCAATATCTTCGTCCCTATAGGAACGATCCCTACTTCGTCATTACACTACTGCTTCAACCTCACACTATTGCGAGAATCAACTTGTGTAGTTTGACGCAATCAATCACTCCCAAATATTATACTCTCTGAGCAAGTTAGATGGGATAATAAAATAAATAGCAAGCTCTGCTAGTTATAGAGTCCAGACACCTATCTAGATGAATAATGATATTCAAATTTAAATAACATTTAAATTTAATATCTATTATCTCATTAATCTTGCGATCTCATTTCATCTAATTGTTTGAATCTAATTGAATTATGATTATAATTCTAATTCAAACAATTTAGTGTTATCTTTATTTAGTCAATTAATAATTAATTACTAGACCTTTTTTACCACTTGAGTGTAATTTTCCTACGTTTAGATAATTTCACAACTTGGTTTTGGTGAGTTTGATATGGTGAAAAAGCCAAAATTACTTACCGGTGGGGTGAACGAGAGCATTTTTAGGGGCTCCTTTGTAAGGAGAATGAAGAGGAGATTTTATCAATTTCGTGTAGTAAGTTTCCTTGGTTTGACATTTGAGAAGAATGGCAAGTAGACAGTTAAATCAAGCTATAGAGTGGGTCGTGATTTGGTGTGGTGGCTGGTTCGTCTTTAGAGGGTTGGTGGAATTTTCTTTAGCGTCTGTCGATTTCATTGAGAGTAAAAAATTTAATCAGGAAAGCATAACACCATTATATTCCTACAATGCAAAATCTAGCTAACAGAGGCCATTCTATTGAAGCTAGTTGCCCAGATTGTAAAACAAGATACGAATCGACAGTACATGCGGTGTGGAGTTTCCCAAATTAAAAAGGTACAGGGTGAAAGTTGTTTTATGTAGGGATGTGCATATTCCAATCCGATCCAAAATATAACAGAATTCATTAAATAGATTCAATGCATCGGATCGGATCGGATTGAGAACATGATTGAATTATAATTTTTGAAATCCATTGAAACGGATTGGATCTTTGATTTCCATATTTAAATCCGCCAAATCCATCAAAATATAAGACCTACTTTATATTTGGCAAATTTATTTTGTCCCATAAATATGAACAGTGAACAAATTTTGGGTGCTATATTTTCTGTTAGGATAAATGATTATATTTTTCTTTCGAACTTTTGAATGATTTTATTTATGTTTGTGATTAAAGTTTGTGTTCAAAGTTTATAATTTGTTTGACTTTTTAAACATAAAGTACTTACAATTATGCATTGCTTTGATGTTAACTATTAGTTTGCTAATTTTATTTGAAATACCATATAAATTAATTATTGATTTTGTTAATTGTAGGAATTTTTTTACAAATTATATTTTAAGATTTGTTCAATATGAATTCGATCCATTGGATCAGATTGTATTAGATAGATTTAAGTATTTTACAATTGAATCAGACCAGAACAAATCTAATTGTAATTGGATCAGATTAGATTCCGCTCTAAGATTGGATGAGATGGAATTGTAATTTATTCACTAAATTTGGATCGTATCGGATCGCATCGAATGTTGGATTATGGCTAATCCAATGGATCTGATCTGCCGCATACCCCTACTTTTATGATGGGAATTGATCGAGGGGATGGTGCACTACTTTTTAGACTTTATTATTGAATCAAGGAACCAGCTGCAAATTTAAGAGACCGGAACTGTCGTGTGTTTTGTTATGGCGAAATTAGTATTGTTATTGTTAAACAATCTAAAAAGAAAAGGAAACTAGGGTTCTTTATTGATAAAGCATAATGCAATGTATACTACAACCAGAGATTAAAAGAAAAAGAGAGAGGAAAACCTAAACACAAATAGACTATATGTAGGTTAAATAAAGATAAAAGAAAAGATTATTCTACCCTTAATAAATAATAAAACAAAATAACCCTCTATATCTTAACATCCCCCCTCAAACTCACGATGTGGCAGCTACAATCATCGAGGGTTTGCCAACTAGAAAACGAAAATGTGAAATAGAATGTGACTTGGTAAAGAAATCCGCAATCTGCGAAGAAGAAGAAACAAAAGGCAAAGTGATGGTGTCATGCTTGAGATGATGACGTATAAGGTGACAATCAATCTCAATGTGCTTGGCTCATTCGTGAAAAATCGAGTTATGAGCAATCTGAATAGCACTCTTGTTGTCACAATACATAGGAGTGGGATGAGAAAGAAGAACCCCCATATCTGC
Source organism: Dipteronia dyeriana (assembly GCA_032871835.1). Classification (NCBI taxonomy): domain Eukaryota; kingdom Viridiplantae; phylum Streptophyta; class Magnoliopsida; order Sapindales; family Sapindaceae; genus Dipteronia; species Dipteronia dyeriana. The sequence goes on from CM065302.1 coordinate 58,076,530, forward strand.
AAATAACCAACGTAACCAAACAATCTCTTTGATAGTAGATGTCATAGCACGATATTCTACTTCGGTTGAAGATTGAGAAACAATAGATTGTTTCTTGCTCTTCCAAGAAAGAAGAGAATCACCCAAAAAGATACAGAAACCAGTAACAGACTTGCGATTTGTGGGATCACTGTCATGATCAGCATCAGAGTATGCACGCAGCTCCAAGGAAGATATGGATGAAAATAGAAGACTCTGAAAGAATGTGCCTCAAAGATACCGCAAAATAAGACGAACAGCTGCCCAATGACTTGTAGTGGGAGAAGCAACAAACTGACTAACAATATGAACAACATATGTAATATCTGGACAAGTAATAGTGAGATAAACCAAACTCCCAACAATAGTACGGTATAAAGTAGGATCTGACAAAGATTTACTATCAGAAGAAGAATACTTTACGTTAACCTCAATGGGAGTATCAACATTCCCAAATAGACCAAATAACCATAAAAAATAGAGTATTCCAAGCTCTCTTCCGAAGCTTTGAAGGACGCAAATGATTCCAACAAACGGCCCAATCTTTGACGGTCTGTGGAGAGCACGAATAAACCCCCCACCAGCCTATACTCGTTCTCCAAATCTTATCAACTCGAACACAATGAAGGAATAAGTGATTGATCGATTCTCTTTCTACTCTGCACAAGGGGCAATCAGTACAAATACCATGTTGAACACTAAAACTTTGTAAAACATCGCTTACCAGAATTCTAACTTTCAATAATTGCCAAGCGAAGACCTCCATCTTTGGAGAACAAATTCCTTGCCACAGAATGTCGTTAAACGAGTCAGCACTCCTACCATTGTTGTCTTCCAGACACGTCCTGATCATAGATTTAACTGAAATGATTCCATTTGAAAAATATGACCAAACCAAAGCATCCAAAATTCCAACTCTCAGCTTGATATTCTCCAAACACATCTTAAAACAATTCCACTGCTCCAATACCCAATCAAACAGAGGTCTTCGCAGCTTCACATCCCAAACCCAGCCAACTTCCCCCCATCTGCCATTCTCGGAGATCACCCCATCCTTATTTCTTGCTAATGCAAAAATTATTGGTAATGCATTCATCGATGAAACCGAATCCTATCTTACCTCCTGCCATAACCGAGTTGGATCACTACTTGAAAACCCTTATTAATAATATTATGAGCTTTGTGATTCTCACAAAAAAACTGATTGATACTTCGCACAAAATGAGACCCTGACTTAATTACTCAGCCCTTCCACATCAACGAACTAGTATTGAAACCATACTTTGCACATATAACCTTTCTCCACAAAGACAAATCCTCCCTCCCAAACCTCCACAACCATTTTGACTACAAACTCAATCCTTTATCTCTCACTCTTCCAAACCTAAACCCTCTGTGTTTATAATGTTTGCAAATAGTATCCTAATCTACTATATGTATTTTCTTTTTATGGAGGCTCCCACTCCAATAAAAGTTCCTCTGAATTTTTTCCAATTTCCTTGCCACAATCGCAGGAATAGAGAACACAAACGAAAAATAGGAAGGAAGGCTGCTCAAGACTGCTTTAATAAGAACCAGTCGGCCCCCCTTTGAAATAAAACCTCTCTTCCAAGGAGCAAGCCGCTGCTCGACTTTCTCAACTACAGGATTCCAAAAAGCTTTTCTATCCGGGTTGCCACCAAGTGGAAGACCCAAATACGATATCGGTAAAGATGATGCTAAGGACCGAAATTTTCTAGCCCAATCAACCTCCCTAACACCACATTTGCCAACTCTTACAAGGCAGGATTTGTGGAAATTTATCTTAAGACCTGAGGCTAATTCAAAGCATCGCAAAACCCTCTAAACATTCATAAGGTACTCCAATTTAGGTTCCAAAAAAATTATAATATTATCCGCGAATTGCAAATGTGAAATATGCACTTTGCCATTGCTAAAAACTACTCCCTTTAGTAAGTCAAGACGACTCGCTTTGCCCAACATGCAACTTAAACCTCCACCACCAAATTGAATAAAAAAGGAGATAATGAATCTCCTTGTCGCAGACCTCTTTCAAAAGAAAATTGCTTAGTAGGACCACCATTTACTAGAACTGACAATAACGGAGACGAAATACATCCTTTAATCCAATTTCTCCATCTCATACCGAAACCCATTCTATCCAACGTTTCAAGCAAAAACACATGATCAACACTATCATAGGCCTTTTCAAAATCCAATTTCACAAAAAGACCACCTCTTCCACATTTCATCCAAGAGTGAATAATTTCCTCTGTGATGACAAAACTATCAACAATCTATCGACCCTTCACAAAAGCCATCTGCGAAGGACCAATCACCGAATCCATAACCACCTTAACTCCATTAGCTAGAACTTTAGCTAATACCTTGTATAAAGAACCCACCAAGCTAATAGGCCTAAAATCTTTTAAGGACACCGGAGCTTTAATCTTTGGTATAAGAGCAACAAAAGTGCAATTAAATTCTTCTATGACCGAAGCATTGTGATAAAAACTTTGTAAGAAATTCATAAAATCTCCTTTTATCAAATCCCAATTTGCCTTGATAAAATTAAGATTTAGGCCATCCGGACCCGGAGTTTTGTTCCCGTCACATTCACCCAAAGCTTTCCAAACTTCTGCTTTAGAAAATTATGCTTCCAAACTAATCCTCTCTTGTACCGAAATATTTTGAACTTGCAACCCTTCCCATCTCGGTTTGCACCACTCATTCTTCTTAAAATGCTCTTTAAAGAACTCAAACTCACCCTCTCTAACTTGTGTCGGGCATTTGCACAACCTACCTGAAATTACTAAATCACCTAAAAAATTTGTCTTTCTTCTCACATTTGAAACAATGTGAAAGAATTTTGAGTTCCCATCTCCTTCTTTCAACCATCTCACTCTAGAGATTTGTCTCCGTTTTTGTTCATCCATACGAATTAGTTTCCATAACATTACCATACAAGAAGACCTTTTTTTCTCAACTCGTCAGTCCATCCAACCAAAACCGCCTTATCTTCAATACTAGCCAATTGTTCCTCCAAACCTTTAATAATGTTGTTGTTCGTCCTATTGTTTCTTGCAAAAAAATCAACTGACCTCTCACAACCTTCATTTTACTTTTTAGTAGGAGACCAGCTTAAGCACCGTTGTGGCACCTGGACCAGCTATTTCGAACCCCCTCCATAAGAGCCTTATTCTCCAACCAACCATTGAAGAACCGAAAAGGTTTAGGTCCCCAATCTACCTCCAAAACCCCTAGAACTACTGGATTGTGATCCGACAAGCTCCTCTCTATACCCTTCTGAAGATGCTGAGGAAACCATACAAAGAACGCTGGATCAAACAAAAACCGATCCAATCTAGCTCAAGACTCCACCTCCCTATTATTGGACCAAGTGAACATCAAACCTTGCATAGGGAAATCTATCACATTTGTAGCCTCCACAAACATCTTAAAATTCCTCATAGAAATCATACTACCCAAGCCACCCTTCCTTTCACTATGATGAAGAATAGTATTAAAATCTCCTCCAATAATCCAAGGGCCAATCAATGATACTATTTCCGCCAAAATAAAATTTCACAGCTCCACCCTCTTCTTTTCATTATTTGCCACATAAGCATTACATAAGCATTACATAAGATTACCTCTGTTTTAATAGCAACCAACAATCCTGATACAATTATACATCTGTCATTAGATATGCAAGATTTTACTATAAACACATCATCATTTCATAGCGTAAACACCACCAGCTGATCCTTTTGCCTCCACCCCTATACCTTTCGTCAACAACGATCCTCCCAAAGATTTAACAACACTACAATCAAAATGATTCAATTTCGACTCTTGAAACACTACAATAAAAGTGATATATAGTGACATATTACTTTGTGACAAATTTTGATTGTATCACTGTTGACATTATTTTGTGATAAATTTTACTATTTGTCATTATGTTTTATTTGATTGAAACTTTTAAAAACAAGTGTCACAATCATTTATAAAACTTGACAATTTGTGACAAATAATATAATTAGTCACAAAATTAACTTTTAAGAAAGAAATATTTTATTTTATAAATAATTAGGATTATAAAAGGTATCAGAATCAATTAATATTTACACTGAAAATGAATCGATTAATATTTGTTTAAAAAAAATCCACATCAAAAAAATACCACAATCATATTGTTTTTTCTCCTCTCTTTTTCCCCTAAAAACACTTTTTAGACTTGAAACAATGTTTCATCCAAAGAAGTATCGAGATTATAGAGAAAATTTTATCCGGATCTTCTCTTGATTTTATTTTTTTATGGTTTGTTTTCTTATACTTGTTTTTCAGGGTCGGAATCTCAAATCCGAGTTTCATATATTCTTTGAAAAATGTATGATTTTTTTGTGTGTAGGATTATATATTCTGTTTAGGGATTTTTTTTTAAATTTAATTTGTTTTCAATTTTTTTATGGAACCCATTATTATTATTTTATTATTTATAGTTGTTTGTTCTTGGATTTCTACGGTATATATCAATATTAGTTTATGTGCATACTAACTATTTGACAAAATGAATCTTATGAAACAACTAATTGTTTGATGCAGCATTGAAAAAAAACTCTTAAGCTTCTCTTTCTCTTGATTTCATTTTTTTAGGGTTTGTTTTCTAGCACTTGTTTTTCAGGGTCGAAATCTCAAATTCGAGTTTCATTAATTGAAAGTGTCTTCAGATAAGGTATGATTTTTTTTTTGTATGAAGAATTATATATATTTGTTAGGGATGTTTTTTAACTTTAATTCGTTTTTAATTTTTTAAGAAACTCATTATTATTATTTCTTGATTTATATTTTTTTGTTCTTAAATTTCCACAGTATATGTCATATTAGTTTATATGCATACTAACTGTTTGATAAAATGTTTCTTATAGAACAATCACTTGTTTGATACAATTAAACTATTTTTTTTATAATTTGCCATGCAATTCATAAGTTCAAACACTCAATAAGATATTTGATATTTGACTGAATAAATAGATTGACATTATAGAACATTATAGAGGATTTTATATGAAAACCAATAGATTAATTGTTCCAATAAGTTTTATACTTGGAAATCAAATTTATAAAATTTAATTTATATTTGTGCTAAGCTTTTCCAATATTGTTGCATTTTTCCTCAGTTTTACTTTGGTGACTTTAATTTGTTCTCACTAATTTTTTTTATTCATGTCTTCATGTATATAGGCTTCACTTGCAAAACCTAAAGATTCTATAGTTACCTAAAAACCGACAGTGGATCATTGACTTCTATTATTTCACAATCAAGACCTCAGAAGTTTCAAGTTTTTGGCTATGCAATTGGAAGTGATAGTGTGTGACATAATACTTATGTTAATTTAGACTAGCCGAGTTTACATGTGTTATTTATTAGTAGACTCTAAAAGATGTTTGATTACTTTTGTATCAATTCAATATTTTCTTAGTTTTTGGATATTTTTTAATGGAATGATTATTTATAGAACTTTATGTCATTCAATGAGACACATGATTTATTTCGTTATATTTTTTATATTTTTTATATTTTTTTATACAATTTAAATTTATATTAAATTTTGACAATTGATTAAATGGTCACTAAGTATCTATATAGTGACTTAACATCCGTATTGTTAATTGTCACTAAATCTAGGTTGTTGTGACAATTATTATATGGTTAACGTAATTGTCATTAAGTTTGTCTGTAGTGACATAATTTTAAGATGATAATTTGTCATTAGATTTGTGAATAGTGACATTTTTTAAATAATGAATTGTCACTGAGAATGTATATAGTGACAAAATCTTCAAATGGTTAATTGTCACTAAATACTAATATTGTGACACAATTTTTATTTTGTCACTAATTAAAGTTAAATTATAATGTGTCACTAAAAGCTCTGATTTGTGACAAAGTATCAAAAAACTGTCACAAATACTTTTAGTGACAGGGGCAATTGTGACAAATTGGTAGTGACTTTTTTTTATCACAATATTGAATTTGTGACAATTTTTTCAGTTATAATGACAAATATATTTTTATCACTGTATGTCAATTTTCTTATAATGAGAACCCCCCTTCTCCCTCCCTCCCTCCCTCCCTCCCTCCCAATGTTCCAAGTTACTATAATCATTAAAAAATGGAATCCCCACAGAACCGGAAGACATAAACCACATCATTTCGATGTTAAGATCCTAGCCTCGTCCTCCTCTTCTCTTCTGGATTTTTCTTCAGTAACCTTTTTCTCCACGCCACTGAAATCAAAGCCTAACACAGCCCCCATTTCCATTACTTTAGCTACCCCTTCACTATGGCTCCACTCCTCATTTGTACACTCACCTTTTCCTCCATTTGACTCCCCATCTTTGTCAACCAAATTATGATCATGTTGGGCTACTGGCTCATTTCTACCCCCTTCATTAATAATGATTCCTTTTTCCTTTGACTGGACTCTCTTAGGAAGCCCACAAGCCATCCAAGATTTAACACAAAAGCCCAGTTTAGAATTTCCTTTACCCAAGCCCATATCATTATACAAGCCCAAGCCCTGATTAAATTGAACCATCATGTTGGAAGCTGATGATTCAGCCACCGGCTGCTGAAGAGTTGTAGACTTAACTACAGCCGCTTCCACTTGCTTGAGACACAAACCCATCTCCTTTTCTTTACTAGCTACCGCCTGTTTCATGATTATATCATTAAAATTAGGACCTAATGAGTCTGAAGGATCACCTGAGATAGTGTTCAGCTTGCCGGAAAACCAATCCATATCAACCAGATTTGAGTCCTCCTGAACTGATACAGAGAAAAAACGCCTTCAATTCCCATCTCCACCATAATAATCCTTGGACAAAACACACCAAAAGGAATTAGGACAAGGACCTTTCCTCTTAACAGGTTTACCTTACTCAAGGTCTCTTTTTCAATAAATAAAGGTTCCCCAACAGCCCAACCTAAATTCAAGAAGAACTCTTCACACCATATATTTAGAGAATTCCTTTAAACTCAACCCATGACAACCTACATTGGGGTGTAATATCTTTGGACCATTCACCAACAAAAGAGAAGGAATCCTCCCATAGCTCTTTGTTCCTAATAAAGACATTTCTATCATCTATCGATTGAAAACACCACAAAATGTTCTTATCACCAATATACTAATTAAAACGACGCCATGATGTTCTTATCTATGAGCCTTCCTATTACCGTTGACACACCATAGAATCTTTTAAAAACTCATTTGCACAATAACTTTACCATCTGCAATCATGTGCCTCCTCGTCCCACTTCACTATAAACGGCCTATTCTTGTCACTGTCATCTGCACCCTTATGAAAACTGTTGTTGGAAACTTTTCGGTGTACTGTCTCAAGCACACTCCTCACCACTTTCGCGATCGATAATCCGGACCTATTGTGCGTGCCGTTAATCCCTTCTCTGTTGCTCATGCCTTTAAACTCATCCTTATTATTACCTGAATAAGTCTTCATGTTTGCATTTCTAAAAGGCCTTGAGTCTGTCTTACTACTTCCAATCCATTCAAAGGAAGCCACCTTGGTGGAAATTGGCCATCCAAATACATGTATTCCGTTTGATAGTTCCACAAATCTCACAGCTTCCTCCCACGTACCAAATCTAAGAAAAGCAAAACTGCTTCTACGAACCCTTGATTTCGATGACAGGAAAATATCTCTGACCTTCCCAAAAGCTATAAAAATTCCCCACAAATCCTTATGCTCCACAATAGGATTAATATTGTCCACAAAAATTGAAACTAAATTTGCCCTAAAGTCTCTACAAACCCTACCAGAGCTTTTCTAACTCTCTTTCATTTCTACTTGTTTAGTAAACAGTCAAAAACATGTTCTAAATCTAACAATGTAATACCTCTTTCAAAAAAAATTGTATATACCCAGATTTTTTAAGGAAATTTACAAATCTTTTTTATAGTTGTTTTTTTCCTTCTATTTTTAACCTTTTGGTTTTCTTTTCTTTTTGGTTTTTTAGAGTATATTAAATACATTGATTATTTCTATAAAAAAAATTGATTATTCTTATACGGTAAATGATAATTAATACATATTTTTAAAAACAAATTAATATTAATTGTAAATACCAAATTAATGGTAATATATGGAATTAATGGTAAATTTTAAAAAAGATATCAATAGTAATTTATTAATATAAAATAAAATAAATTAAAATAATAAATTGTAATCAATTGTTAATGGTAAGATATTAAAAACATTAACTATTGTATTCAATTCAATTGATTATTTTCCTAAATATATAATATTCACTCATATTATTTTTTATATAAAAATAAATATTTTTTTAATATAATAAATAAAAATAACTCCACTACTAAATACATCTCAATAAAAGCTTTCACATTATTTATTTTTGTATTGAATCATATATGAGAGGATGTGTGAAAAAAAATGAGTTTATTAAAAAAAATGGAATGTCCTTAGAAAATAAGCGTGGGATCGGAAAATAAATTAATTTAGTATACAAAGTACCATATAAGTCAATTTATTCAAATGGTTTTAAGCTAACTAATGATCGGTTAAATACTACAATTTAAAATGTTCCATTGCATTATATTTGATACACAACCCGTGCAACACTCGGGTTAGAAAACTAGTAATAATATAATAATAGATTTGTTTTCTATTTTTATGTAGTTGCGACACGTGTCCTTCATTAAATGTTATTATTATTTTTCATATATATAAAATAATAATTACGTATCATAGAATAATAATAATATAGCATGAGTCTCTCATAAGGGATCCCTTATTTTAATTTCGGTAAGGACAACCATGATTGATTTGAATGAATTTTGATTTGTTTTTTTTTTATGAATAATAAGTTTATTGAAATCTACCTATGAATAAAATTTGAAAAAATTTCAAGTACTAGAACTATTTTTTCTTGAATTTTCCCATATTTCACCCATTTTTTCAATGCATTCATATTTTTTAAAAAAAAGGGATAAATAGTTCTAGTATTTGAAAATTTTTCAAATTTTATTCATAGATAAATTTCAATATACTTATCATTTAGAAAAAAATTCAAATCAAAATTTATTTAAATCAATATGATTTCATGATGGCCCTTACCGAAATTAAAATAATTGATTCATTATAAGAGGCTATCTCTAATTATATATCATTTATTAGTATATAATATATATTATATAATATAAAAGTCTATATAATATAATATATAATAATAATCATATAACATATATCATATTATACCTATATCTAAACAATATATAAAACTTTACTCGTAAAGAAGTTTTGGATTTAAATGTATTCATTTTTTTAAAAACAAAGTATGAGTAACGATATTAGCACCCTTCAAAGACAGTATGTATATCACTTTTTTATATATATTCTTAAAATATTTTTAAAATCTCTGCATCGTAAATAAGTCTCACTTAATGTTAAAAATATCATTTCTTAAATTTTATTATATTATATTTTTATTAAAACACCTCACTATTTTGTTATATAATCAGATTGATTTAAATTTTTATTATTTTATATCTTTTTATTCAAATAAATAATTTTTCATTAAAAAAAAAATCTAACTCCTACAAAAACATTTGATGTCACTAAAATATTGTTTGAAAAAAAATCTTTTCATTGCATTAAAACTTCTTTTAATTCTTTAAATGTTTTCATATTCAAAATTCTCCAATTCTACCAAATTGAAAAACTACTAATTGTAACGGTAACTGGTGCATGGGTTGCTTTAGCTCTTTTAGTTTTTTTTTAAATAAAATAAAATCTATTAATAGGAAACAACAATTACACCAACCAAGAAGAAGGACCATATATAAAAAGAGACTCTCAGCACACAACAGTGTATCTCAATTCCTCTATTCCTTAGAAAGTTTATTGTTAGTATTAATTTTTGTTTCACTCGATTATAGTACGAAATTATAAGATACAAGGGTTTAGAGATTTTGTATGAGCCTTAGGTGAGTTTGGGCTGAGCTTTAATGGAGTTGACAATCGGATTTAATGTTTTATAAGTTTCGGTGACCGGAGTTTTGGTTTAAACAGAGTTTCGGCTAGCAATAGTGTGAATGATGATGCAAAAGAAGAGATCAGAATCCTCTTTCTGGCAATGAAAGGTTCCATTTATAGGCATCTCCATCCCACTTATCATTAAAGGATTAGTTGGAATGAATCCATGAGATCTTGGCCGAATCTCGCGGGATACGCAATTTTAAAATTATCTTGAACTTATCTCCCACGAATATCGTGGTTGAATTCAAATAAGACTGACCAGGTCAAGATGGAGTATGACACAGGCATTTGGGTCAATTCGGGTTTTTAGGCTGGGTCCAGAGTTGATGTCATGATTGATGATGGGCTTTCATGTTTTGGGCCTACAAGCCATTTCTAGCTACTACACACACCATTCAATTATTATTAATTTCTCTTAGCATGTCATCAATAGTAATTGTAAGGACCGGTAGTAATAGTAATTACGATAACCACAATGTGGTTATGGGAGTGGATATGTAAGAAAAATACTTGAAAAACTTTGAAATGAATGTTCAGTTAATTCTTAGGGGTCGTTTAGTATTGTTCTCAATTAATGTTTTTTGTTTTACAAACTCTAAAAAACATGAAAATACCAAACGGGGAAGTACTGTTCTCAGCTTTAACGAAGAGAAATTGAAAATGTCTAAATGATGTTTTCAATATTGTTGAAACTGTGACAGGCAAGACGGTTGAATTTCAGCAACAAACTTAACAGTTAATAATTTATCTTCTTTTTTTTAATAAATCAATTTAACTCCCTTTCTAGGTAACATGGAGCTAGAGATTAAGGTAATCATGACCACGGTTCCGGTTCGGTTCGGTTCGGTTCGGTTCCGGTTCCGAACCGTCGATTTCGGTTCCGAACTGAGCTAGAACCGGAACCGTGGACCGACGGTTCCGGTTCCGGTTCCGGTTCCGTTGATTCCTGTTCGGTTCTGACGGTTCGTCCGGTTCGGTTCCTGTTTTTTTTTCACTTTAGCTTAAGAAAAAATAAATAATAATAATAATAATATTAATATATATATATATATTGGAACTGACGGTTCCATAACCGGAACCGGAACCGAATCGTTGGTTCCAGACCGGTTTTTTCGAAGGAGAACCGGAACAGAACCGAACCGAACCTTCAACCACACGGTTACGGTTACGGTTTCTATTCCAAAACCGGTTCCATGGTTACGGTTTGGTTCTATAGTTCGAACCGAACCATTGTCATATCTAGATTAAGAGATACTTTACAGCTTCTAGGGTGGACCCATCATAGTCCTTTTAGAAAAATTGAAAGTTTAATAATAAAAATTAATTTTTTTTTCCTGATTGAAGGCCGATAGGCCATAGTGTAAGTTAGAACACCGAATTTGTTTCAACTTTCGGCTCACGCGTCCCAAAGCTTTGTTTTATCTTTTCTTTAACAATAATTCTCAAATTTACTAAAATCGGACTTCGTCTTTTTGTCAACATGAACCATCGGTTTTCCAATAAGTATATTTTTATGAATATTATAAATTTAAATATTTTATTTTATATTGAAATTTTAGGATTAGTATAAGTTTTAATTAGTTAATAAAATTTTAGAAGTAATTTAATTTTAAATTTACAAATTAATGATATTGTTAAATTATTTTTTTATTTTTATTGCTGTTTTGGTTGAAATTTTGATGCATGTTTTCATTTTATTTTTAATTATTATTTTACTTCTAGATTTGTTAGTAAAATAGTAATTTAACGGTATAGTTATTTTTTCTTCCTTAATAAAGTTGAGGTCCCAAATTCAAATCCCCATTCCCTAAGTAAAAAAAAAAATTGAATAGTTATTTTATTATGTGACGTGATGATGTTCTATCGTAATTAAACTAATATAATAATTGATAAGTTTGATTTTAGAAAAATCGTAGGATACAACTAACTTGGTTTTTTATTTAATTTCCATTTCATCTTTCTTTTATAATTTTTTTTGGCATTTTTATTATTAAATTTAGTAACATATTTATTTGGATTATACATTATACCGGATAAGCCTAGATATGTACTCTTGAATAGATGTATTTTTATTTTAATTAAAGAAATTTTATCATATTGTCAATGTTCAATCCAAAAAAAAACAAAAAAGTCTAGCTAGCTCACCCTAAAGTTTAAACCTGGTTACGTCCCTGTATAGAGCTTGTGGTTCTGGCTGTTTAACTTGTGTATCACAAATTAAGATTATGCCATAAAAGATGTGTTGTGATCAATAGTTACTGTAAAGACCCATACTAATAATTATGTAAACCAAAAGGTACGTTTGTGTGTGTGTGTGTGGTGGTGTTGTGCACTTGTGTGAATAGGAAAATAAATGCGAAATGATAAGAAGACTTTGAAAAGTATGGTTAGTTTACTGATTTACTCGCACAAAATATACCTCACCGTCAATCAACGGAGCACCTCCGCTCTATATGATGAAGCACATCTGCTCCATCAGTTGGTGCAGCGGCTCCCATCTGGCGGACACAATCACAAGAGAAAAGAGCACCGGTGTGTTCTATGATAATTAACACACAAATTAGTGATTAGTTCTCTGCTTGGAAAGGAAACTTAATTCCTTTCTAACTCAAGAAATTAAGTTTCCTTTTCTAATTTTTATTTTACTTTCCTTTTATAAATTATTTTTCAATAATACCGTATTGTTAAAATTTGGTGTCCAAATGAAATGATATAATACCATTATAATCAATTCATTTAAATTGTTTTGGATTTGTATTATTCAAATGAATGGATTACATTTGGGGATCAGATTTGGATACCAAATTTGGATAAAATAACATTACTCATTATTTTTATATAATGTTAATTTTCAACTAAATTTTCACAAATATTATTTTAATACCATTTTTTTAATTTTAATAAAAGATATCTTTTCAAAAATAAACATATAAATATATGAAATTCTAAATTCATACATTACCAAACAAAATTATCAGATTTTCTACTTTTTTGACAAAGATACCCGTAATGAAATTTTGTTAAAAAAAACTAACAAGTAATTTATTTATTTTACAGGGAGGTCTGGGAACAGACCCTATTGTTGAAGGCCTGTGACCTCAAAAAAAAAAAAAAAACATTGGCATATTTTTTATTTAAAAAATATGCCATTTTTTTTTTACAAAAATGAATAGTGTGTATAATTTCGTTTTTGGAGTTCTATTGACGATAAAACTCTCTTTTTAGTGCGTATAAATTTTATAATAAATCATCAACAATTGGAGTTCTACAGTTCTACTGCATATCAACCTCCTTTTTTCTTCTTTTGTACGTTATTTAATTAAAAAAAAAAAATTGGACTAAACATCCCAAAAAAAAAATGGATAGAAAAAAAAATGGAAAGGAAACAAATGCAATATTAATAGGATTAGTTATGGGATATTGAAAAAAAAAATCATTAACTTTTAATTCATTTCCCTCTTTTTCGGTCCAATTTTGGTGAGAAAATTGGATGAAAAAAATAATAAACTATCCCTCCATTATTCTTTCCTTTCCTAAGAAATTAACCAATTTCCTATTCTTTCATTTCATATTCCATCAAAATGAATATAGTGATAAATAGTCTTCAAATGGTAAATATGATGTAGTCAAAATCGAGAAAGAATAGGAAATCTTCAGAGTCCCCTTACAAAATATATGTACATGGATTTTCCAATCTACCATGAAAAATTTGCTGATCAAAATATATTTACTTCGTAAAATGTATATATCAAACTTTTAATACAATTAACGATTTATATAAAGTAGCCTAACCTAAAATGTAAAGAAACTTTTGACAGAATATCTTCAACAGTGTTATAATTGCCACGAATCTCGTCTTAAATTTGAATTCTCCCGTTCATATCCACTTCAAAATTTTATGTGGAATACTTTGGTAATAAAATCCTGACAAATAAAATAACAGATTTTTGCCATTTTTAACAGAAAATATTAATTGCTAATCCATTTTAACACCAATATAAAAGATTTACAATTGCTAATCTCCTTGCCTGCAATCCTCTCCTTCAATTCTAAACATGTCTAGGACAATCATATTTTTCCTGGAGACTGCAATTATGCTGAATCTCTTACTTATAGCTCTTCTCAACACCCAATTGTCTGCTGCAAAATCCTTAAGTTTGAGCGTTAAAATTGTCCACTCGGACTCCCCTGCATCTCCTGTGTACCCCGGAAACCTGACTTTCATTGAAAAGATGCAAAGGTACATAGAATCTTCCAATGCAAGAGCCTCGTATTTGATGTCATCAATTTCAAGACACAAGAAGAAGAACAACAACAACTCTGCAGTGCACCCCAGTGCTATTATAGCCCGTCCTGATGTTGTGTACGATCATGGAGCATACTTGCTGAAAATTGGAATCGGTCAACCTGTAACAGAACGCTGGTTACACTTGGACACTGGATCTGACTTGACTTGGATTCAGTGTAAACCCTGTGTGGCTTGCTATGACCAGGTGGATCCCATTTTCGATCCAGCAAATTCCAGTTCATTCAGGAAATTTGTCTGTCTTAAAGATGATACCTGTCGTCCGGCTGTCTGCCGTGGTAGACTATGCTTCTATCAAATTAACTATGCCGATGAATCCGTAAGCAAAGGGTTTCTTGCTCGTGAAATTTTCACCTTTACCAACCCAGAAGACCTTCATTTCAGAATGAAATTTGGTTGCTCGTCTGAATCAAAAGGTCTTTTCTCCGGAAAAATTTCTGGGATGCTGGGAATGAATATGGAAAGAATTTCTTTTATGGGTCAGCTTGGAAGGTATTATTTCTCAAACAAATTCGCTTATTGTCTGGTCGATCCAAACGCCGAGAGTCATAGCTATCTGAAATTCGGAGATGATGCTTACAATGGAAGACCTGTTGAGGAATTTAAAAAAACCCCATTTGTGGCGAATTCAGCTACCAACCATTATTATCTGAATTTACAAGACATCAGCATCAATGGAAAGCGATTGAATCTGCCGAGAGACACCTTCAAAATCTTGCCAAATGGAGGTGGAGGTTGTTTAATAGATTCTGGTACAACAATCACTAGACTTAAAAAATCAGTTTACATTAGAGTAAAAGATGAATTAGAGGCATATTTTGCCAGGTATGGTATCAGGAGATCATATGGTGGTTGCGGTCCTTACCAAGCACTGTGCTTTGAGCTACCTCGAAGATTTAATGCTTTTCCGTCCATGACATACCATTTCCTTGGAGCTGATTTATACGTGGAACCAAAACATTGTTTTCTTTATTCCATATCTCATTTTGCCCCAGCAATCATAGAAGGAGATTCAGAGGAGACTATTTTAGGAAGTTGGCATCAGCTGGATTATAGGTTCATTTATGATACGGGTCTTCGTCAACTCTCTTTTGCTGCAGAAGACTGTTCTAAGGACAGCCCTTGAGATGATTCAGCTTTTACTTGCAGGAAAAGTTTCTCTGTACTGACAATTCTACAGAATTCGTTGTGGATACTGTCACGAATTCAGCTAATAAGATGTCGTATTCGAAAATTTTGAATTTTCATTATAATTCTGAATGTTTGTCAAATATTTTTGGTTCCTGCTTGGAAAGGAAACTTAATTCCACTTTCCATCCAAGGACTTAAGTTCCTTTTATTCGTTCATTTCTGTTGAATCTTGTTTCCTTTCGATTTTGATTCCTCGTTAGTGAATTCGACCATGCCTCTAATGAATCATATAACATTTTTAATAAATTTTAAATGGATATAGTGTGACCCGCTTTAAAATATATTTAATGAAAAGTAATACTACATTATCTAAATTTGGTGTCCAAATGATATGGCAACAATCTGATCGATATATTTAATTCATGTAAATCTATTTCAATTTAAATAAATGAACTGAATTGTAACCACATCATTTGGACATGGACAAAGTAGAATTACTCTTCAATGAATTCAATATTTATTTAAATTTTAATTTAATTTCTAGTATTCCCACATTTTGTTAGCTTTAAATATAATTACTATATATATATTATATATAAACTAAAGGTGAATCTCAAGGTGCCACGAGTCATAAATTCTATATAACAACTTTTAAATTCTAAATAACAGGTGTTTCAACCCGTGCAATACACGGGACTTGTTAAAAAAATATTTAAATAAGTTGTGTACTAAAAAAAATACACATCTTATTTTAAATTATTTATGTAATTTTTATTAGATTTTATTATATATGATATATGATTGTTATAAATTAAATAATATGAAAAGTTAAATATTTAATACTAAAATTAAATATTACCATATTTCACTCTCACATGAAAAATATTTATTTTTATATGTTTATTTATGATATATGATATATGATATATGATAACTATCTAGACATGACCACGATTCGGTTCGAACCGTTGAACCGAACCGTAACCGTGTGAAATGAACTGTAACCGTAACCGAAACCGGAACCGTAGGGGAGACGGTTTGGTTTCGGATCCTCCTCTGAAAAAACCGCCCTGGAACCGGCGGTTCGAACTGCGGTTCGGTTCCATAAAATATTTTTTTATTTTTTTATTTTTTATTTTTCTTATACTAAATTGTAAAAAAAAAAAAAAAAAAAAAACACCTGACCGGAACCGTGGCCATGTTTATAACTATCTATATTTTTTATTCATTTCAATAACAAATGAAGAAATAATAAAAAGGCAATCCCATAAATAAAAAAAGACTCGAACAAAACAAGATCTCTAACAAAGAATTGGGGATTTGGAGTCGTCAATGTGGGAAATTTATTCAGATAAATTGTAAAATCACGTGGAAGGAATGAGATATCAGACAAATTTAAAAAAAAAAAAAAAAAAATTGGGTTTGCAATTGCGACTTCCTAGAATGTCAATACGAAGTCGTCATCAATGACGACGTGTCTTTTTCTCATTAGTCATGAGTCTCTTCAAACCCTAATTCAGCATGAGCTACTCCTTCATCAGGACCACGGCCACACCATCTACCCCCACCGTCCTAGGAACTTATTTTAACTTTTCGACCACCACCTTTTCACCGTCCTTAGAATTCTTTTTCTGTAATTTGTCAAATTATCCTGATAGTACTAGGATAGTTAGAAAGAGGATCTTAATAAGATTAATCGATACAAATTTATCCGTACGATATCTCATAACAATTTCCATCACAGTAGAGAAAAGAATTATTCATGTACTTTTATAATTTTAAAAACAAATATGAGATTTGGAGCACGGGCAATAGGATAAAATAGTAGGATGGGCTAAACCAATTTTTTGTAAAGGAATCTAAACTGTAAAAAAAAAATATTAATCGATTTTTTTCTTCACATTTAGACAAATCGATAAAATTTATTTATTTTCAAATAAAATTTATTTACTTTTTATGATTTTTTTAGGTTAACAATCAATATTATAAATGAATCATGTTTGAATAAATTCAATAAAATAACATTATTTGATTAAAAATAATATGGGATGAAAAATTATATAGCACTTTTTTGGGATTGATTTGTGCAATTAGCACTAAAAATGGGATTGGGACAAAAATACCCTCCATCTTCTACAGTTTTCTCTAACCAGTCCTTTTTTTTTCAAAATCTCCATTTATAGTGCTCAAGCTCCACTGCCGATGTCATCATCGATGAGCTGATCGACAAAACCACCGGCAAAACGTCCGTCGTGCACCACCCGTTGTAACCAAAGTATCCGTTTTGAGTTTCGAGTTGTGTGGAGAGAGAAACGAAGTCAAACCCGAATCGTCTCCAAACCTTCATCATCAAGTCTGTGACGATCCGCCGTGAATCCGACGAAACCGATGGTGCCAATGAACTCAGCGTCGTCCAATCTTCTAGATCTGACTAATTTCGGAGTCAATAAGTGCCGTTGTCGAATCGTCAATTTCACCATTGATGGTCTGTTACATGTCGCGAGGAATAAGAAAGCCAACAAAAAATCGATTTTTGCCCAGTAAGTCCCGATTTTTTTTTAAATAAGTCTCGAATTTTACCAATAAGTCTCGAATTTATCCTAATAAGTCCCGAATTTTATATACCTAATAAGTCTCGAAATTACAAATAAGTCTCAAATTTGCGAGAGGAAAAAATACAAAAGAAAACTTGGGTGGACTCTGATTTTGGTCTCGAATTTTACCAACGAAATTAGAACGAATTAAAACAAAAAAAAAATCAGAGAGAAGTTTCTGCAAGTAGTGATATGAGAAGGAAAAGGAAAGAGAAAAATAGAGAAATTAAAAATGCAAAGTAGAAGAAAAAAATAAATTAGGGTATTTTAGTCCCCCCACATATTTTAGTGCTAATATAACAAGAGTAATTAAAGTGGTGCTAGTTACACAAATCAAAATTGAAAAGGTACTATATACCCCTATTTCCTCAATTAATATTTATATGTTAATCCCACCAACTACTAGCACATTATAAAATATCAACAACAACAAAAAAGAAGTTTGAAAGATCAAAACTTTAACTACATTAATTAACTCTAGCTAGTGAGACATTTTGAGAGAATAAAGATTAAATTTAGTTGGTTGCTTGACGCTTTACCGATTGAAAGTTGTATTTGAGTCTTAAATAGTTTATTTCGTATGTTTATTTTATATCTGAAGCATTTTATTTTAATTAGAATAATTTGATAAATATAATTATAAAATATGGGTAATCAGTAATAACCTTAACAAGTCTTTTTCCAAAAAAACCAATCATCTGTATCCATTTCACTCTATAAACCATAAACCATTTTTTTCTCATATGTTCGTATTTTTTTTTGTTCCTTTCATAGCGCCGTCTATTTTAAACCCCGACTGTAACTCTGACCTTTTGCCAACCAATGCTCTCTATAACGATCATCTTTTTATGATTTGCAATGAATGTACAATGAATAAGCACAAAATCTTAAATATTCATCGAAAAACCACACATTCACATAAAACCACAAAAGCTACAACATATAACATAACTAACCTTCACAGAATCTCTAAAGTGCTTCAACCTGGAGCGGTGTCTTCTTCTGTGTCTCAAACCGAATTTTTAATTTCTCAAAATCTGCACACAGATAGAAGAAAACCAATGCGAAAATGATTCCATTGCTTCTCATTATAAACACATCACTTATCAAATCAAACAGTTCATCAACGCCTACCAAACCAATCATTCACACCTAACCCAAAAATCTCCCCATTAAAAAATAACCAAATCCAGATTGATTTTCAAAAAAAAAAAAGAAAAAAACCACCAGCAAACTCATACCACGTGAAAAACACAAAATTCAATATAGGGTTATTAAGATGAAATGAGAAGAGAAGAGACTCTGTTGTGTTTAAATCCTGAGAGTTACAAAATAATGTGTGTAGGTAAATATATAAATATATATAAATAGATAGATAGATGGGTGGTTTTGCAAATGAATAGGATATTTGTGGAAATAGAGAGTCCGGTCATTCAATGAGTAGGATGGTGAAACATCAAACGTTTTACATGCCCTGCATGATGCATTGATATTTTTGAATCCTCAGATTTTAATTATGACAAACGTTTTCATATGTAATGCATTGATCTTTTGAATCCGAATTTTTTTTCCATAAATGATTAATAGAAATTAATGGTTCAATATTTTTTTTTAAAAGAGGAATTGAAATGAAAATAGATATAATATAGAATTTAACAAATGAATCTAATATAATTTTATGTTTGCATATTATAATTGGATTTGGATTCTCTACTAATCTGATTTTTTTCCTGACCTTTTTAAAATATCTGATTGGTTGTTGATAAAGTGATTTTGGAAATCAAACACATCTTAACCACACATTCATTGTAATACTTATATGTCATGAGATTAGATGAGATCAGGAAAAAGATCAGATCAGTAGAGGATTCAAATTCATTATAATTACGTGGTTTAATATACTAAACTTAAATTCTGATTTAAAGGAGAATATTTTTAGATTTTGGTGCTTTACTATTAATAATGATAACAATTAATCCAAAGTTTTTTCATAGCGACACGTAGCTGGTCAGCTTTTATATATTATATAGATATATAATATATGATATGACATACGATTATTATGATTAGTAATATTATTAAAAAAAATTAATGACACTTATGATTATCTCAACCACATTAAAAGTAGAAAAATGTCTATTATTATTAAATGATATATGATATGTGATAGGAAAATGGAAATATAATATACATATTTATTAACCATCAAATTACAATTCATCTCATATCCATGTTTAAATGCATAAATGAAGATATAGAGTTGCAACACTCGATATTATCTAACTATTATTTATCAAATTGTGTTTAATTTGATTAAATAATAAATAGGAAAATAGAGATGGATATATATAATTGAATTTCAAAGTTCTCTCATAACGACATGTGGCACTATAAGGGTTCAATTTTAGTATATTATATAAATTTTACTAAAGTTCCTACTTTTGGTTGAAACGTCACTTACTTAAATATCTTTAACATGAGTCCTTACTTTTTCAAAATAAGTAATACTACTTTGTTTAAATTTGGTATCTAAATTTGGTGTCCAAATCTTGTGTCCAAATCTGGTGTCCAAATAATGTGGCAACACTCTAATCCATTTATTTAAATTGAATTAGATTTGTATGATTTAAATGAATATAGTGAGTGTTACCACATCATTTGGCACCAGATTTGGGTAAAGTAGTATTACTCATGTTAAAATGGTTTATAAAATTAAGGGTTATTGCACTAAAGCACCCTGAATTTATTTCTTAGGGTAAATCGTATTTTAATCCATGTAGTTTACTTTAATCTGCGTTTAATCCACGGTTTTTTGTAATTGTAATTTTTAGTCCATACTTATTATGACAATCTAGATTGTAGTCCCTACCGTCCAATCCCGTTAGGCTTTTACTGAAATCTGTTAAGTCGACGAGGGTAAATAGGTAAAATCACATCCAGTTTCTAGAAACGTTAGTTTTTGAATGGCAGAATTGTCATTTCAGGAATTGATAAAAATTGAAAAAGAAAATAATTTTAAATTAGATATTTATTTTTTAATTTAAATCTAAAAATAGAAATTAAAAATAAAAAATAATTTAAAAACTAAATAAATAAATAAAAAATAAGATCAAACATCATCTAATCGTTTGTTTCAAAGAAGAGACATCGATAGGTATTTGATCGGTTGTGATTTGAACCCTTTGTGGGTAGTGGTTCACCGTAGAGACATAACAACAACAACAAAATTTCTTCATAGTTTTGTTCAAAACAAAATTCCTTTTCCAGATCTGCTTTTGTTCAAACAAAATTTTTAGATTCATTTTGTTAAAAAAAAAAATTCTAGATCTTGTTTTATATAAAAAATTGATGGGAGATTTTTTAGATTTTTGTTTTTAATTTTTCTTTTTAAATTCAAATTATTATTATATATTTTTTAATTTTTATTTTATTATTAAGGGAGCATCTGACATGTGAAAGATTCTGTCACGAAATGACTAAAAATTATAATTCTAAAAAACCGTGAACTAAACGAAAATTAAGGTAAATTACGGAGACTAAAATACAATTTATCCTATTTCTTAAGGTAAAATATTACCGACTTTAAAAAATTCAATACAAACGTGCCCCGATGTTAAAGTCAAACCGATAAAATTAACAGCTGAACAGCCAATTCAATAAAAAGACTATTTTACCCATGCACATCATTCAAAACCTATTTATTTATTAAAAAATACAAATAAAAAATCTTCTCCATCTCAACTTCATCTTGTATAATTAAAAATAAAAAAAAAAGAAATTAAGAAAAAAAAAATCAAAAACTTCATCCCTATCGTAACTCCATCTTCAGCATCATCTTCTAACATCTCCATCTTCAACATTATTCCCAACCCCTCCATCTTCATCAAAACCAACCAACAAAAACACAAATCAAATCAATTCATTCCAAAAACTAATTCAGCTAAATAATTACAAAAAAAAAAGAAGAAAAAGTAAAAACTGGAACAGATCTGCTTCATATATGATATAGCCGTTCCGTCGAGCTCGACCTCCATTGACGGAGCTCGAGATCCGTCTCTGAATTTGAAGGAAACCTTCGAATCTGGAAGCTTAATCGCCAACAAAGTGTCGTTATTCACATCATTTTGCATATACATCATCTTATTATGGTTCTCTCGATCCACAAGCCAGTTCCATGATTTCTCTGTCTTTTAGATTGTTTGCAATTTCTCAGTTGCATGAGCTATGAATATTAGAGAGTGCAAAACCTAGAAACGGTGTGATTTCCGCCCATGAGAACAACACAAGTGCTTTGGATTCCACACCAAAGAAGTAACAACTCTTTAATCCTCTCAATTTCCATGACTTATAGCCCCCTTTTTTCCACCAGAAGAAACTCAGGTTAGCAAAGTTTCAGATTCATCTAGATTTAGTTTCTCTAGGATCATCTTAAACCCATCCACCATGGAAACGAGTGAAGGAAGGAGAGAGATGCTCCATAAGATATGGAGTTCGATCTGGAGATCTCCAGATTGCTCCATCTCTTTTTCTTTTCTTTTCTTTTTTCAATTTTTTAATAATTATTTTAATTATTTAATAATTATTTTTTATTCATTTTAATTGCAAAGACTAAAATACCCTTTCATCAATGACATCATATATAGTAGGAGTTAACGACAGAGTATGTTTGAGACTTTGAGTTGAGTTTCTTAAATTTAGCGATATTTTGCATTAAGGATAAAATTCATGGTACTTTAGTGCAATTAAACCTAAAATTAAATTAACAACGAAAACTTTTTTCTTAAAAAAAAATATAATAATTTTATAAACTGAAATTATATGCAGTTAATTCAAATATTATATGCAGTTAAAATAATAATTGCAAAAGAAATTAACAATAATTCATCAAAAAAATAACAGTAATAATGAATAAAAAGTATTTTTAACAAAAATAAATAAAAATAAAATAAAAAATAAAAAATAAATGGATCTCCACTGTTGGATCTAGACTGATCCAACGGTGGATCTCCATCATTGAATCGATGGGGGTATGGAGATCTCCATCGTTTCGACAATAGTGATCGAAACGATGGAGACCTGGATCCTAATCGTTTCCACTCGATCGGTGACAAATCTCTGTTACTGAGCGAAATCTGCCATGATAAGACCAACTTAGGTATTTTACGAGTGGATTGAAGCCTCAACCACATCGTTCTACTCGGTGAGATTGAAGCCTCAACTTGGATATATATATATCTCCATCGCTCAATGACTTAGATCTATCGTTTATCGACTGGAATTGAAACAGTGGAGATCACAGAATCACCATCGCTAAAATGATGGAGATTTTGCAATCTCCATCGCTTAAGCGATGGAGATCTATCGTTTTAGTAACGGCGGAGATCCATTGGATCTCTACCGTTCGATCGATACAAATCCAACTGTGGAAATCCATTTATTTATCTTTTTTATTATTTTTATATTTGGAAAGAATTTTTTTAATCTAGTTGCCATGGATTATTATGCAAAATACATAAATAACCCTCGTTCTGTTAAGTTTGACCAATCTTTAACTAACAGAAGGACTAAAGTGATGTATTTTGGAAAAAGTTAGGACCCAAGTTGCTAATATGACAATGACATTTAAATATGAGATATTTCGCCAAAAAGTTGGGACTTTGGTGAAATTACCCAAAAAATTTATGATTTTATCCAGACTACTTTGCAATCTAAATCCTGATCAACAGATAAAATATCAGATTTTTGTCCTTTTTTAACAAAAAATATTAATCGCTAATCCATTTTAACACCATTATAAAATAAAGTTACATTTGCTTATCTCCTTGTCAAACTTCTCCTTCAATTCTAAACATGTCTAAGACAATCAATTTTTTTTTTTTCTGGAGAGTAATAAGGCTCAATCTCTTATTTATAGCTCTTCTCAACATCCAATTGTCTGCAAAATCCTTCAATGTCAGCCTTAAACTTTTCCACGGAGACTCCTTGGAATCTCCTGTGTACCCCGGAAAGCTCATTTTCGATGAAAAGATCCAAAGCTACATAGGATTTTCCGAAGAAAGAGTATCGTATTCGATGTCATCACTTTCAACACACAACAACTCTACAATGCACCCCAATGCTAAAGCTCAACCTGAAGTTATGCCAAATATTTCAGCATACACGGTGAAAATTGCAATCGGATGACTTGATAATGAATACTGCTTAGACTTGGACAATGGATCTATAAATTGGCAAGTGGATCCCATTTTCAATCCAAAACAGTCCATGTATATTAAAGTAAAGTCAGATCCACTGTCCAAGTCTAACCAGTATTCGTCATCAAGTTCTCCGATTGCAATTTTCACCATGTATGCTGAACTATTTGGCACAACTTCAGGTTGTGCTTTAGCATTGGGGTGCATTATAGAGTTGTTGTGTGTTGAAATTGACATCAAATACGAGGCTCTTGCTTCGGAAAATCCTACGTACCTTTGAATCTTTTAATCAAAAGTGAGGTTAATTTCTAGGATACACAGTAGATACCGGGGAGAAACTTTTAAGGCTGAATTAAAGGATTTTGCAGCAAACAATTGGATGTTGAGCAGAGCTATGAGTAAGAAATTGAGCTTAATTACAGTCCCCTGGAATATTTTGATTGTCCTAGACATGTTTAGAATTTGAAGGAATAGATTGACAATGTGATTAGCATTTGTAAATTTTTATAAAATGGATTAACAATTAATATTTCCGGTTAAAAAGGACAGAACTATGATATTTTTTGTAATTTATAACGATAATTTTGATAATTTACAATTATCATAAATTTTATTTGATATATTCATATAATTCATCACAGATTGAGATTACAACAAATAGATTTGTACTGCTGTTACTAAAATGACTTCATAGCTATCGCGGTATTTGTTTTTTACAACTTTAAGTTTTAGTTTTAGTGGATTATTATGTAAACTAGTTTGTAGCCGGCGTGATATACGAGCATTGTAAAATATATATCATATGACCGTTTTCAATTTAAATGGTTATTAGCGATGAAAAACATTATGTTAATTTATATTTTTCATATTGATTAACATTAATTTTAAAGAATCTATCATTTATATCTAGATAATTATAAAAGTTGACTCTCACAGCAACACGTGTCGCAATGAGGGATACGTGGCTTTTAAGGTATTATTGTTTTTGTTGGGCGTTTTGTGCTCTGTTTTTGTTAGGGAGGCTCCCTTCCTGTGCCTGTGTTTGCTTTTGGGTTTGGCTTTGCTTGTTCCTTGCTGCTCTTGCGGTTGTTTGTTGTTTGGGTTGGCTTTGGCCTTCTTATTAAAATTTTCGATGTCCAAAAAAAAAAAAATATTAACTGCTGCATTCAATTCTCCATATTGGTTCATTGATTCTTTATTCTATCTTTAATCTGTAATGGTATGGGTAAAATATCCATATTTAATAGGGTCATGCTATGGTACGACTAAGAGAGTGGTTTTGTACCATACCACTACTGCTGTTTTAAGAAATTTAACCGGTAATATTACACCTCATCGGTTATATCAATTTATTTTTCAATTAAAAAAATCCCTCATTCTGAACCGATCATTCTCTCTACACTCTCACTCTCCATCTTCTCTTCATCTCTCACGTTGACCTCAACGAAAAGATCTAGAAACGGTGGAGCAAGCGCTATGGAAGGCGGCAAGGCGATGTGTGATGGTGCTGGCCACGGTGGCAATTCGGTGATGGTTCCATTGTAGAGCTTCGGCAAATCAGTCCTCACCTCCCGAAGAACGTTTCGATTCCAATCCTCCAAATTCTATTTTGGGTCTGTAAAAGGTTATTTTATGTGTTTGTTAATACGTTTTTTTTTTTTTTTTTGTGTTTTCTCTTTAGTTCTTTGGTATGGATTTTTGTTTAATTTGAATTCCAAAAATATTTTGTGAAAATAGATGGAAATAAGGCCCTGTCATGCAGCTGTTTTCGTTTTTATTTTTTAAAAACGATTTCGAAAACGCGGTTCGTTAGCCGTTTTTCATTTTATTTTCAAAAAAAAAAATGAAAAACAAAACCAGTGTTAAAAGTGAAATATTTAAAAAACATAAGGACCCGTCCTGTAAACGTTTTTCAGTTGCTGTTTTTTGAAAATAAAAAAGAAAATGAAAACAGTATTTTTAGTTTCATTTTCGAATTCTGAAACGCGTCTGGTAGCAAATACTGAAAACTGTATTTTGAAAATGAAAACGGAAAAAACGCGTCTAATAGGTTAACCGAAAACTATCAAAAATTGAAATATCAATTTTAGTATTTTGTTTAATATTATTACAACTATAAACAAATTGATTAAATAATTAACCAATATAATTTCTGTATTGTAATTTTTAAATTAAACAAAAGTAACACATCAAAAATTAATTCAAAAAAACATATCAAAAAAATTAATTAATCAAAACTAATTTCTTAAATTATAAATATATATATATATATATATTATATTAAAAATTATTTTATTTATTATATTGTTTTGATATTATATATATATATATATATATAATATTATATACTTATAAATATATATATATCGTAATATATATATATATATATATATATATTATAGAATATTATTTCATAATATTTACATAATTATAAAATATTATATATTATATATATAATAGTTTATATATTATATTCTATATTAATATTATATGATATATAATATATATTATTATATATTAATATAATATATATAATTATATATAATTATTATATATAAAATATTATAATATATATATATAAGAGACGCACTTGGTAATTTAAAAATCTTGTTCCGTCATGTCCTAATCATATCAAACACATAATATTACAAATAATAGTTTAAGATTTTTTTTAATATAAAAAAAGTGAAAAACAAAATGAAAAATAAAAACGAAAAACGAAAAACGAATTTTTTGTGTTTTTCAAATCTTTCACTTTTAACACTGGTTTTGTTTTCATTTTTTTTTGTTTTTCGAAAATAAAATGAAAAACGGTTAACGAACACGTTTTCGAAATCGTTTATGAAAAATAAAAACGAAAACGGACTGAAAAACAGCTGCAGGACGGGGCCTAAAATACTTGCGTACAAAAGCTTCCTTTCAAACTCAATGAAGATGTCAATCCTACAAAAGAAACTCACACTGGAATGTCACCTTCTGACCTATCCCTAGCTACAGAAGAATGCGATGGACTTCTCAAACAATGCCTCATAGAGCCCACCTCCTCTCCTTGGGCCTGCCAGGCCTTTTACGTAGAAAAAAGGTCCGAACAAGTCAGAGGAAAGAAAAGGCTCGTAATTGATTACAAGCCTCTCAATCTCTTCCTCCAAGATGACAAGTTCCCGGTCCCTAGAGCCAATTCACTATTTTCCCAAATCCCTGGAGCCACAATCTTCTCCAAGTTTGACTTAAAAGGGGCTTTCTGGCAAATTGGGATACATCCTTCCGATCGGCCCAAAACGGCATTCTGTCTCCCTAATGCCCATTACCAATGGACCGTCCTCCTTTTTGGGCTAAAAACTGCTCATTCTCTATTCCAAAAGGCCGTCACAAGAATCTTCCATCCACTTCTCAACACAGCTCTACTATATATTGATGACATTCTTTTGTTCTCATCAGACAAAGAATCACACAGTGATCTCCTGAGACGTTTCTATCAAATCCTTGATAAATACGGAATCATGTTATCAGATAAGAAAAGCTCGATAGGTGTCACAGAGATTGAGTTTCTTGGCATGCATATCAAAGATAGGTTCTATACCCTAGGGCCCCACCTTGCAAAACAACTCTTTGTTTTCCCTGACTCCTACCTCACACAGAAACAACTCCAACAGTTTCTTGGTATTGTCAACTACATCAGGGACTTCATTCCACAAGCCGGTCGCTACACCACCTGCTTGTCCAAACTTCTCAAAAAGGATCCTCCTCAGTGGAACACCCTTCACACCAAGGCAATTACCTACCTCAAAGGCGCTGCACAAAAGCCCCCACCATTGCATATTCCCTCGTCAGGTCATCTGATTCTACAAACAGATGCCAGCAACCACTTCTGGGGAGCCATCCTCATTGAAGAAACCAACGGAAGACGCCACTACTGTGGCCATGCCAGCGGACAATTCAAAGAGGCTCAAAAACACTATCACACGGTTTACAAGGAGATTCTTGCTGTGAAAAATGGAATTTCCAAGTTTTACTTTTAACTCAGAACCGCCAACTTCACCATTGAAATGGATAACTCATCCTTCCCCAAGGTTCTCGAGTTCCGCAATAAGCTCCCTCCAAATCCCCAACTCCTGAGACTTAAAGACTGATTCTCCAGATACGACTTTTCGGTCAAACATATAAAGGGCCACCATAACATCATCCCAGATATGCTCTCACGACCTCACCCTGGTTCCCTTCTTTCCTTTACCGGTCCTGTCCCTTTAATCTACATGATGTCCTCTCAAGCCTCCTCGTCAACAGCTCCGCCTTCTCCCCCTCTGCAGCCTGTTTTCCCGCCAGAATTCATAGCCTCCCTCCTTCCAGGTCAAACCCCCTATGTTCAACAGATCCAAAAGTTTTCCAAATTATATCTCCCAAAATATCTCTTCCAGATCAACAGTCAAGGCTGTCACCACCTCCTGGCCAACCCCAGTAAACCTTTCCTTGACCCCTTTTTATCACCTCCGTTCTACTACTATTCAGACCAAATGTTATGGTTCCTATGGTGCTTATCTGTTCTCCATCACTATGCCATGGTTTTTCCTTTCCAGGCACTGTATGGCTTCATCCAGGACCCAACCTCTGTTAACCTCCAAACTTTCCTACAATGGTTCAAACCTCTACCAATCTGGCAGGCCGAACTTGCCAATCTTATGGGCCAGTACCATCTTTGGAAAATGGACCCTGACCAGGCTTCCAAAGTATGCTGCATTTGGATCTTTAGCAGGCCCTACAACTATAACCCACACACACATCTTCTTTGGACCTCCAACATCTGCTACGAATGGGATACATCGTATGACTACGAAAGGCTATACCCTACCAATATCAAGATACCCCTCCTCAACTTCCTTTGTGACGTCAGCAAAGACAATACAGATGTCCTTTTTATCCTTCCAGACGTCCCAAGAGACCCCACAAGAAGCCTGCATCCTCTCCTGATTCCTTTCCTCCAGGACTCCTAAGACCAGGCTGACACGTGGCCCTGTTCAATCTGTGGGGCCCTCGACTCAGATGATGAATATCACTCCACCTGTAATCTGAGTAGTCCGTAACTGTTTTGCATGTCCCCTCTGTATTATTATAGCTTTCTCCAGCTGCCTGTTTTCTTTTTGCTTTATTTTCTTGTTTGTGTCGGCCACCGGCTTGATCCTTATCTCTTGTAAGATAGTTTGAAAAAGGGCTCCTTCCTCTATATAAAGGAACTGAACCTCTTTGTAAAGGATCATCAGAAAATCAATAAAGCTTGCGTGTTTGTGTTTAATGGCTTTCTAAACAGTTTTCTTCTCCTGATCTTCAGACGGTTCTATGTCTGAAATTGTAATTCTTCAAAGATCCTAGTATGCTCTATGCTTGCCTCTTGTGAGGATCCTGCATATCAGAACAGATTTTGTATATTGGTTTAGTATATCGGCTGGACACCCTGGACACATCCGGAACTAGAATGTTGCTGGCTTTGATGAACTCAGGTTTAACAAAGCCCCGTACTGACTAGTTTGGCTTTTGAGATCCATCCATCTCTGACTGTATCTGGCCAGAAAAGTACCCTGTTAAGGCCGATGGAAGGCCGTCTGTGGTCCTATCTGTGAGATGGTAGTGGATCTTTAACCTTAAATGGTATCAGAGCCTTGTCTGTTTTTTCAGACGTGAAGAATTATAGATTTAGACATAAGCTAGAAGAAGAAAAGGAATTCTCAAACTATGTCAAACAACACTGATAACACTCCTACCAGGCTTTCTTCCACTGTTTCTGTTAGGCAAACGCAAACAAACAAGATCCAACATCTTGTTGAATACACCCACATCCCTGAATCTGCCCAAATCACTGAAACAGCACTTCCCCTGTTAAATCCTTATACCATCTTCAAACGCAGTCGATCACTCTCTAGACGGGTCACTGCCTTAGTCCAACACCGTTCTCCTCCAATAAAGAAGTATATCCAATCCACTGCCTTGGATAATTGCTTGATTCCTGCCTCTTCTACTGAACAGTATGTTGACTTAGAAATTGGTCAACCTCTTATTGATCAGTGGATCAAAGAAGGATACTCTCATCTACACATCGGAGCTATCAGAATAATCCTTACCTTGCATGGTAGGAAAGGATTACCAGTCACGGCCAGAATTGCCCTTCTCAACACAATTTACAAACAGTATGAACACGCAATCATTGGCACGTGCCTTTCTACTTTGCACGCAAGAAGCATCTCACTCACCTATTATCCAAACTTCAACATCCCTCTCAGAGATATTAACCTTCACAACTGTCTCAAGATCCAGCTCCAACTCTTGGGAGCCCCTATGATGCCAAATTCCTATATGGCAACACTACACCATCAGATTGCGTACAGGCTTCAAGATCATGCTCTTGATCTCCCCATCCCTGGACATTCTGGAGATACCATCTTCATCAAAGCTGAAAGAGAAGATGAAGTTCCTACTATCATCCAGATTCCCAAACAACTGCCTAGAGAAAAGCTCACAGAAATCATGCCCTTAAAATGGATCACCAACTATGAGAAGGCTTTTCAAAATATCACGCCAGTTGTGGCTGCTGATACCAAGTTCACCAGACTGGCTGATGGTTCCATTCAGACCACATATGAACAGATTGGTACTTCTGAGGCAAGTACCTCTGTCATTGAGACAACACCCAGTGCCCCCCCTGTGTTCCAAGTCCTAATGATTCGACCTGTTATGACTGAACAAGAAATTCCTATCCATCATTTTGAGGCTGATGGCACTCCAATTTACACAGACAAAGTCAACGGACACTTCATCTGGGACGCTGACCCAAAAATGTGTGATGTTGATTACGAATGCAGAGATTGTCACAAACCTGTGAAGGCATCTTGTAAACCAATTTCCTCGTTCAGGAAACCTAAGGACCCTCACAGTCCTTGGATTGGTCTACGGCCAATCAAAATCAATCCTCTACCCATCTAAGATAGAGCGCTCCAAATCCTTAAGGAAGAAGGTTTACTCTTAGATGAACCAACAGAAAAAATACTGCCACCTGTCCCGACTCCTATCCCATGCTTTATGGCCTCCAGTTACGATAAGGACTTCCCTCCCCTTGAATCCTCATCAAATCCTGAAAGAAACTTATTCTCTAGGCCATTCATTCAATCAACAGAAGTCTTACCTGATGGATCTCTCAAACAGCCTTCCCAGGCTGAACAGGTCCTCAACTGGCATACTCGTAATGCTACCGTCCAAAATAGGGTTCTCCACTCTATTGACCAGAAGATTGATAAAGTAACTCATCATGTCTCACAACATGACAACCAGCTACAACATCTTGATTCTACGTTACGTAATATGTATACGGACTTGCAATCCAGAGTTTCTAGGCTGGATGTTGACCTTCACCAGTATATCAGCCAAGGGTATTTCGGCCCTGAATTTGATAACAAGGAAAGAGAAATCAGGCGTCTCAAGGACCAGTTAGACCAAATTACGAGAGACCACTTTACCAGTGCACCATACATTCCCAGTCCGCATCCTTTCTCCTCATCCTTGATATTTTCGACTCAATCACCACCGCCTCCTTCAAGACCTCCAGACCATTCCCAGTTTCTTAAGTCAACTGGAGACCTTTTTCGAAAATATCCACCTTTATCTACCGAACAGCCTTCCTCAAGTAAAGACAAGAGAACCTCCTCACAGAAAAAGAAGACACATGTTTCCCACAAACACTCACCACCAAATTACCGAAAGCATGCCTTCTACACATCTTCCCTCCAATTTTCATCTTCAGAAACCTCTGATAGTCCTACAGAAACGGAACCTACAGAATCCTCTTCCACTTCATCATGGGAAACATATCACACCAACCAAACACCAGATTCTCCAGGCTATTCAGACCCAGATACCCTACCAGACCTTTCTCATGTCTACATGGCTACTAGACCTGACCCGCAACCGTCTACACAGACAGTTGCCACATCTGAATCCTCGGTAGAAACTTCTGAGGAATTACCTCTTATGGTTGACGAACCACCAGACCAAAGAGGTAGAGCGCAAACACAGGCTCCTCCTCCAAAACCTACAAATGGTCCCTAGTTCAATTTCGACGATATTGCTCCCCGACAATGGAGGAAAAGAATGTCAGAAATGAGTACATGGCTAGATCTCCAAATTGCCAAAGGAGGCGACAATACAGAATCCATACTGAGAGAGTTTGTCTCTATATTCACTGGATCTCTCAGAGATTGGTACCAAGCACTCGGAGAATACAGACAGTTACAACTGGTCAGATGTGGATCTGTTTCTATAGCAACATGAATAGTCTTCAGAGAATTTCTCGGAGACGCTTCTCAGTTCTATAAACAGACCAGACAAGAATTCTTCGAAATGATAGTGTGCTCATTAAACAAGGAAGATATTGATTACCACTACAGACGCATGTCCTTTTGATACCATGCTCTCGGTGGAATCAATGATGAAACTCTGAGACAAGTGTATTTAAATTCTCTCCCCTCATAACTCCAAGGAGAGCTTCAAAGATTGATTGAGTTCTAAGGAAGAAGCCTCAGAGACATCACTTTAGGAGAAATCCACATGTTTACTCACACTGCTCTAGAAAAACTCTGTGCTACACAACGAGTTTTTTAAAAAATGATCAGAGAAGGGAAGAAATACGATAAACATTGTAAATTCCCTCCAAATTACCATCTCAAGTGCAGCTCCAATGAGCATTGTAACTGCAAGGCAAACAGGCCTTACAGAAGAAAGGCGTCCAGAACCCAAAACCCCAAAGGTTTCTCTCATCCCAGAAGTACAAATACTACAGAAAAAAGGCAAGAAGGTCATGAAACAAGTCCAACAAGTGTTTTGCCTGCGGACAAGAAGGACATTATGCCAAACAGTGTCCCAATAAAAGAACAAAGTCTGCTAAACTCATTGAGCAGCTAAGACAAGTGGCAGAAGAAATTCCCTCAGATGCTGACATTGAGTCTTATTTCTCAGAACAAGAAGATGTCAACCAGTTGACCTCTTTTATGGTTCTAGACTCAGAAGATCATGACTCCAGCTCCTCAGAACACACAAGTTTTCCAGACCCTGACTCCCCGTCAGAAGCTTTTCAGGCCACCACTAGTGAAAATTCAGGCCCTCAAATCAAAATTCAAATCTTAGCTACAAAGTACTCCAAGCCAATCCCAGTTATTGCATATTTTGACAAAGGAGCCCACTCTTCCATGATGAATCCCAATGTCCTCCCTGCAGAAGCCTGGAAAGAAGAAAAGAATCAGTTCTTAGCAGCAGACGGACAACATTTCAATACCTACCTAGTATCCAAAAACAAAATCGGCCTACAGTTTTTCCCTTCATTCACCCTCTGGACCCATGTCATTGGGACTCCTCTTCCAGACAAGGATATTCTCATCGGATGGGATATCTACAGCGAATCCAAGTCCATTAGGATTTTGCCTCAGGGAATTAGGTTCAAAAAGGAATTCAAACCTTTCATTGATGTCCCAAAAATCTTCCCCCTTTCGATCATCAATCCAGACTTCAGGCAGGTTCAAGAAAAGCTCTTACAGTTCTGCACCAACAACCATGCAGACTTCAAACATCCACACCCGCTCTGGAAAAACCCTGACTTCTTCATAAAGCTTCCTTTCAAACTCAATGAAGATGTCAATCCTACAAAAGCAACTCACACTGGAATGTCACCTTCTGACCTATCCCTAGCTACAGAAGAATGCGATGGACTTCTCAAACAAGGCCTCATAGAGCCCACCTCCTCTCCTTGGGCCTGCTAGGCCTTTTACGTAGAAAAAAGGTCCGAACAAGTCAGAGGAAAGAAAAGGCTCGTAATTGATTACAAGCCTCTCAATCTCTTCCTCCAATATGACAAGTTCCCGGTCCCTAGAGCCAATTCGCTATTTTCCCAAATCTCTGGAGCCACAATCTTCTCCAAGTTTGACTTAAAAGGGGCTTTCTGGCAAATTGGGATACATCCTTCAGATCGGCCCAAAACGGCATTCTGCCTCCCTAATGCCCATTACCAATGGACCGTCCTCCCTTTTGGGCTAAAAACTGCTCATTCTCTATTGCAAAAGGCCGTCACAAGAATCTTCCTTCCACTTCTCAACACAGCTCTACTATATATTGATGACATTCTTCTGTTCTCATCAGACAAAGAATCACACAGTGATCTCCTGAGACGTTTCCATCAAATCCTTGATAAATACGGAATCATGTTATCAGATAAGAAAAGCTCGATAGGTGTCACAGAGATTGAGTTTCTTGGCATGCATATCAAAGATGGGTCCTATACCCTAGGGCCCCACCTTGCAAAACAACTCTTTGTTTTCCCTGACTCCTACCTCACACAGAAACAACTCCAACAGTTTCTTGGTATTGTCAACTACATCAGAGACTTCATTCCACAAGCCGGTCTCTACACCACCTACTTGTCTAAACTTCTCAAAAAGGATCCTCCTCAGTGGAACACCCTTCACACCAAAGCAATTACCTACCTCAAAGGCGCTGCACAAAAGCCCCCACCATTGCATATTCCCTCGTCAGGTCATCTGATTCTACAAACAGATGCCAGCGACCACTTCTGGGAAGCCATCCTCATTGAAGAAACCAACGGAAGACGCCACTACTGTGGCCATGCCAGCGGACAATTCAAAGAGGCCCAAAAGCACTATCACACGGTTTACAAGGAGATTCTTGCTGTGAAAAATAGAATTTCTAAGTTTGACTTTCATCTCAGAACCGCCAACTTCACCATTGAAATGGATAACTCATCCTTCCCCAAGGTTCTCGAGTTCCGCAATAAGCTCCCTCCAAATCCCCAACTCCTGAGACTTAAAGACTGGTTCTCCAGATACGACTTTTCGGTCAAACATATAAAGGGCCACCATGACATCATCCCAGATATGCTCCCACGACCTCACCCTGTTTCCCTCCTTTCCCATACTGGTTCTGTCCCCTTAATCTACATAATGTCCTCTCAAGCCTCCTCATCAACAGCTCCGCCTTCTCCCCCTCTGCCGCCTGTTTTCCCGCCAGAATTCATAGCCTCCCTCCTTCCAGGTCAAACCCCCTATGTTCAACAGATCCAAAAGTTTGCCAAATTATATCTCCCAAAATATCTCTCCCAGATCAACAGTCAAGGCTGTCACCACCTCCTGGCCAACCCCAGTAAACCTTTCCTTGACCCATTTTTATCACCTCCGTTCTACTACTATTTAGACCAAATGTTATGGTTCCTATGGTGCTTATCTGTTCTCCATCACCATGCAATGGTTTTTCCTCTCTAGGCACTGTATGGCTTCGTCCAGGACCCAACCTCTGTTAACCTCCAAACTTTCCTACAATGGTTCAAACCTCTACCAACCTGGCAGGCCGAACTTACCAATCTTATGGGCCAGTACCATCTTTGGAAAATGGAC
Organism: Dipteronia dyeriana; assembly: GCA_032871835.1. Taxonomy (NCBI): domain Eukaryota; kingdom Viridiplantae; phylum Streptophyta; class Magnoliopsida; order Sapindales; family Sapindaceae; genus Dipteronia; species Dipteronia dyeriana. Next base: position 58,112,294 of record CM065302.1, read on the forward strand.
CCTGACCAGACTTCCAAAGTATGCTGCATTTGGATCTTTAGCAGGCCCTACAACTATAACCCACACACACATCTTCTTTGGACCTCCAACATCTGCTACGAATGGGATACATCGTATGACTACGAAAGGCTATACCCTAGCAATATCAAGATACCCCTCCTCAACTTCCTTTGTGACGTCAACAAAGACAATACAGATGTCCTTTTTATCCTTCCAGACGTCCCAAGAGACCCCACAAGAAGCCTGCATCCTCTCCTGATTCCTTTCCTCCAGGACTCCCAAGACCAGGCTGACACATGGCCCTGTTCAATCTGTGGGGCCCTCGACTCAGATGATGAATATCACTCCACCTGTAATCTGAGTAGTCCGTAACTGTTTTGCCTGTCCCCTCTGTATTATTATAGCTTTCTCCAGCTGTCTGACCAGCTGCCTGTTTTCTTTTTGCTTTATTTTCTTGTTTGTGTCGGCCACCGGCTTGATCCTTATCTCTTGTAAGATAGTTTGAAAAAGGGCTCCTTCCTCTATATAAAGGATATGAACCTCTTTGTAAAGGATCATCAGAAAATCAATAAAGCTTGCGTGTTTGTGTTTAATGGCTTTCTAAACAGTTTTCTTCTCCTGATCTTCAGACGGTTCTATGTCTGAAATTATAATTCTTCAAAGATCCTAGTATGCTCTATGCTTGCCTCTTGTGAAGATCCTGCATATCAGAACAGATTTTGTATACTGGTTTAGTATATCGGCTGGACACCCTGGACACATCCGGAACTAGAATGTTGCTGGCTAGGATGAACTCAGGTTTAACAAAGCCCCGTACTGACTAGTTTGGCTTTTGAGATCCATCCATCTCTGACTGTATCTGGCCAGAAAAGTACCCTGTTAAGGCCGATGGAAGGCCGTCTGTGGGGAAAACATGGCTGTGGTCCTATCTGTGAGATGGTAGTGGATCTTTAATGTACATATATTAAAACTATATATATTATGATATATAATATATTATTATATCATATTTATATAGGATATTATATAAAAATATAATAATTTTTAATAAATAAAATAATATATATGTATATATTATAATATAAATTATAATATATGTAACAATATTTAATATATTATTATAATATGTGTATATATATATAATATATATATAATATATATATATATATACAATTATATTTTTATTATATAATAATTATACATATATGTATTATAATTATTCATTTATAATTTAAGAGTTTAGTTTTGATTAATTCATTTTTTTGATATGTTTTTTTGAATTAATTTTTGATGTGTTACTTTTGTTTAATATAAAAATTACAATACAAAAATTATATTGGTTAATTATTTAATCAATTTTTTTATAGTTGTAATAATATTAAACAAAATACTAAAATTTATATTTCAATTTTTGAAAGTTTTCGGTTACCTACTAGACGCGTTTTTTCCGTTTTCAATTTCAAAATACAGCTTTCAGTATTTGTTACCAGACGCGTTTTCAGAATTCGAAAATGAAACCAAAAATACTGTTTTCATTTTCATTTTTATTTTCGAAAAACAACAACTGAAAATCGCTTACAAGACGGGCCCTTAACCATCCTTAAGTTTCAAAAACCAAAAATAGTCACTGAATGAAAAATTTCCTTTAATGGTCATTCTTGATTTTAGTTTCTCCTAAATAACTCATCAAAGACTAAAATACCATTCCACTTAAAAATAAGTCAAATGACGAAATTGTCCATTCAATATCCTAATTGACCCATCTATCCCACCCTTGAACACTTACACGAGCAATTCATTTCCAATTTCCAGATTCATTTCCAATTTCCAGAACTACAAAAAAGGGATTTTTTTGGCTCAAACGTGACACCCACACCCCTTTTCTTTGGTCCCCCTTCATCGACCTTCATCCGTATTCAACTTCCACCATCTTCATCGACATTCATCCGTCTTCAACTTCCACCATCTTCATCGACCTTCCCCTCATCTTCGGCTTCCACCATCTTCATCGACCTTCATCTTCAACTTCCACAACCACCCACCAAGTACCTTCATCTTTAACTTCGTCTTCGGTTCCGGTTCTATGCCCTCTAGGGTTCCGAGAAGCATAAAATTGAAAACGAGGTATGAATGTCAATCTTCATCTTCGGACTTGTTGAATCTGTGATTATTGAATGGGTGTTTTAAATGAAGTTTTAATTATGTTTGATAGAAGAAGAAGAAGATTTTTTTGTGCTTTGGATAGTTACATTCACTGCAATGTTTAGATATTATATCTTTTGTTCTGAATTTGAACTCCTGGCATGTATTCAGGGTAAATGGCTTTTGTTTTTCAAAGTGACAGTAAATGGCTTTTGTATTTCAAATTGTAGTGAATGACTTTTTGACCTTCTTTTGTATTTATGTTTCAAAGTGCAGTGAATGTAAATGACTTTTGTATTCAATGTTTAGATACAAAAGAAGGTCAAAAAGTTTGCTTTTTAGATCCAGATTCACGATAATATAATAACATAAAAAGAACAAAAAAAATCCCAATACAAAAGCCATCCAAAAGTGACAATGAAACATAATTGGAGTGAATGTAACTATCCAAAACCTGAATTTGAACTCCTGGCATGTAAGCCATCCAAAAGTGATAGTGAGTTCTGTTTTTTTTTTTTAGTTGATGCCGGGCTTAAGGATGATGAGTACTTGAGTTATCTTCATGCCATTTTAGATTTGTCACTTTGGAGTTAGCAGTTTAATAAATGTTGTTTCTTGCAGCTTTTGGGTGTAATGTACGTGGGTTTAGCTTTATTTTTATTAATTTGCTTTGATTGATTGATGTTGTTTTGTGAAATGGGAAAGTGGTTTTTCTTTGTTTTGCATTTTGTGAATTCATCCCTTGATGTTGTCGGGTTGGACTCTGTGACTTGCATCTGTAATTTGTATTATGCCTTCGGAAATTATGCTATCGGATCCCTTGTTGAGATTGGGTGAAGTTGTATCTTGAATTTTGAGTAGTTTTGATACAAGGCTTTTGAAATGCAATCATATGATTCTTGTTCTAATTAGTGATCTTTCAACCATGTGATGATAATTGAAAAGACAAACCGCTGCTAGCTCAATAATCGCAACCTGATGTTGTAGGACTTGTTCTTCATGGATCCACAAATTTGCTTTACTTATCCGGAGCAAGAACATGAGCTCCCTTAATTTTAGGGAAAATTATGTTATCAATAGTTAGACTTTGTATGATAAATTGTATGTTGATTGGATAGATCAGAGAAATGTAACAGGGATCCGACAATTGATTTTGTGAAACATTTTCTTTTTCATAGTGCAAAATTTTATTTTATAACTTACCGGTTTGCATTAGCCATTTTCAAATACCTTAGTGTGTTTGCATAATGTATTTTTATATTATGTGGTATTGATTGCAATTGTTAGCAGTTTGCTTTTGAAGCTATTACCCCTGATTTCCTTATGTGCTCTGGTAGCTTCCATCTTGATTTTCACTTACTTTCTCTGCTCTTTAGATATGTATACGTATATGAATATATTTTTTGTTCTTGCTTTTTCTTCGTGTTGCTTGTTTGGTTGCTAAGAAAATAGTGGGAAAAGAAATGAAATACTGATTTTTAAATGTTTATTATATTGAAAGAAGAGTAGGGACTTCACCGTGAGCATAAAACTGGATTGAAAATTTCTCTGCTCTTTAGACATGTATACGTATATGTATATATTTTTTGTTAATGCTTTTTCTTCGTGTTGCTTGTTTGGTTGTTAAGAAAATAGTGGGAAAAGAAATGAAATACTGAGTTTTAAATGTTGATTATAATGAAAGAAGAGTAGGGACTTCACCGTGAGCATACTGGATTGAAATTTATTATTGTTTTTGTCTCTATTTTGCTCAGCTACTAAACAGAGTATATTTTTATAGCATTTACTGTGAATTCTTTGTATTGATTTTAAACTTATGCAGTTTCATAGTCAGTAACCTAGTATGTGAGCAGGTTAGCTAAAAATAACCTAGTTTGGAAATTTTGATTTTCTAGTGTAATGTCATATGATTGTTGAATGTTTTGGGTGTACTAGTCCATTACTAGATTGGGTTAGCTAAAAATAACCTAGTTTGGCAATTTTGATTTTCTAGTGTAATGTCATATAATTGTTAATGTTTTGGGTGTACTAGTTCATTACTAGATTGGTATCATGTTTTAAAATGTTTTTGCTTTGTTTCTGATTGGAAGAGGAAGAGAGATTAAAACTGGATTAGGTATTTGGTGTTCTATCTAATTACTTGACTAAACTCTTTAAATATATATGTTCATCAATGAGTAGGGATTATTTTTCGTATAGTTGATAAGAGTTGTGGATTGTCTTGAAATTGAGTAGAATTATCAATTATGTAAGCTATTTTAGAGAGAATTTATGTGTCCTGATGTTTTATACGTGTAGTCTTTCCTAGCTAATTGTATCGTTCCTTTGATGTTGTGCCACTCTTCTAGATTGTCAAAAACAAACGGGGCCTTGGAGTATAAGAACTTGTTTCCTAATTAAAGATTTTAGAAATTAAATACATTTTGCTTTTTGCAATTAACTGCCAAACAAATTATTTGAAACTATAATTCTCAAGGTTCTCACACTGCTTTTAATACACGGTCAATAGAAACGAAAAATAATATTAAAGTTTTCTTTTTCTTTTTTAATATAATTATATTTTGATTTGACATACTTTTGCACCGCTGATGTGAGAGATGAATGTATATGTTTTTTCAAAAGCTGTTGTGGAACTTCAATATTAGGGTAAGCCTGACCATTATCCAAAAACCATAATATATTGCAGACAACAAATTTTTAATATACCTTTTTAATTATGACATATAATTTATAATTAATTTCATTATGTAAATAAATGGTCTCGGACTAATATATATTTGGCATTTTATTTTTATAGAAAATAGTCTTTATATAAAAAACAAGTAGACCAAAAGAAAAACAACTGGTCTGGGAAATCAACATAGAGAAGCCTTCCCATGCAAGGAGGGTTTTTATATTATTGAAGAATATATATATATATATATATAAGATCAGAAAAAAGGTTGTAAAGAGTATTGTATTACTTAATCATCAGTGATGAAAATTGTAAGCCTTTGAAGATCTATATAGTCTAATCCAAGTGTCCCTTTTAATCTTGATTAGTTAATTGTTTGGTGTTTGCTTCTTGTTTTCTTTCTCTCTGTTTTAGATGCTTTCTTGTGTTGTTTGCCTGGTCCTGTGGCGGTTTCTCTTGGTGTTGTACTCTCGTTTGTTTCAGTTTTGCTTGTGTGGCACATTGTGGTTTTTCTTTCCTCTTGCTTTGTGCCCTGCACATATCAATGGTTGTTAAAAAAAAAACTATAAACTATTTTTTTTTTAATTTATCCCTTTCAAAAAATGAACATGTTGACTTTAAATAATAAATTGATCACTATCAAAAGTAGGTTATATAAGGGTATAGGTTTCTTCAATTATAACAATGTTTTGTATAACAACTAATAGGCTTGTTAGCCATCTCCATAACTCCAAGAGTTGGTATTAGCCATCTCCATGATAATATGCAAGTAATTTAGTGATTTTATAAGTTAAAAAAATTAAGATGAAGGAAGTTATTAATGCAAAATGAGTATATATGACCAATAAAAATAATTTCTATCACTATTGCTAATGTTATTACTATAAATTAAATTGATGGCTTTGTGAATCGTAGTGTATATATCTATAGCAACCCCATTTTTTATTTCCCTAGCTAGTTTTCTACTTTCTATCTTGTTTTCTGTAGTAATTATCTCATCTCTTGCCTGCTATATAATAAAGATGTAATTTGAAAGTCATTTTTTTCTTTTTTTATTCATGGTATAGTTATTTCATTATCTGAACGAGTTTAATACTGTTTTTCAAAGTCTATGGATACGATGACTGGTGTGATAGTACACTGTTATGGACATTGGAAGGATAACCAGTTCATTGGTCCGAATTATTTTGCATGTTGCATAATGAATAAGGTGAAAGAATTATACATTGAATTGATGGAAAAGATATACCACCGGATCGGAGTCAGTAGAGACAGATTTGAGCTGAAGATAAGTTCACAGCTTAAAACGGAGGCTGAGAGCTTTACATTATCCATGGCCTGCCTGAGTTCCTCCTATAAAATTACAATATATAACATTTACCTCCCTATGTTGATAGTGTAAAAAGCAGGATATGCTGGAAAAATTAAAAAATGTGTAAAACTAATTAAGCAAGTAGGGAACAATTCCCCATCATAACAATAATGAATGAAATTTATAAACGTTAAAATACAACTCAGTTTACAAAGGTACTAAGTCTATGCTCAAACACAAAATAATCACTGCTAATCAGAAGACCACACCAGGTAGCTACTTGAACTTTTATTCTCCCGATCATACAAATATCTATCACTTAATACAAATATCTATCAACTGATTAATTCAGAAACTTTGGCTAAACAAATCACAATAGAATGTCACGTTTGTAGAGTCATTGATCCAACATGATTGCATAATAAATTAAAGACATAAATTGCTAAGACACTAATACAAAGCGCAAATGCAGATACAATGGCAACAGTACCAACATGATAGTGATGTGAAAACAGAAAATGCACATAATGAGAGCTTTGTAAAACAAAAATTACAATACCATTTCCCCAAAATCTACTCACCTAAAGCATCTGTGATAAATATGTTTAATAGATAAAAATTGTGCTGATGGGAACTTCAAAAGTTTTCAAACATGGATAAGCAATCATGTCATATTGTCATATAATCCCAATCTCAAAGACATGCTGACAAAAAACATAAATGAAATGCAGCCCGAAATCGAATGTAGTAATCACAAAGAGTAATCAAGACTCTGATTTAGGAATTGTAAGGAGTTTTACTTCAATTAAAGGCGAACTAGTGGGCTACACAACATGATTCTAAAATAATTTTTTAATGAAATCAGGTAATAAAATGCATGCAATTTAATTAAATCATGGAGTGTCAACAAGAACATTTGCAATTATGAGTTCCAATTTACATTCACCACCCATGAGCATTAGGCACCAGTACAACAATTAACAACTCAAAACTCAAGAGGTTTGCCACTATTTACACTTTAACGAAACAATATTACAAACTTAAGTCGAAATCCATTCACACATGTCAAAGCAATCATCAATTGAAAGCAAATAAAAACAAAAATTGAGATTTTTCTGGAATAAATCAAACAATTAGACAAAATAAAGAAGAAAAAATAACATTTTTTTTCTTGGAGAGGAGCTTGTTCTCGTTGATTTTGTGACCACCACCTTCGGTGGTGTTGCTTGCTCCTTCCTTCCACTAGAGATGTCTTCACCTTCCTTTGTCGGCCACACTGGTGGTGTTGCTTGCTCCTTCCTACCACCGGAGATGTCTTCGCCAGTCTCCCTTCCTTCGCCGGCCACACTGGAAGATCGTCCCTAGGTTTGCGATGGATTTGCGATGTCTTGCTAGGTTTGATTTTTTTTGTCTTGAAGTTTGGATGAACGATGGATTGTTGTAATTGGGAAAGTTGTGTGAAGGGTAGTATGGTAATATTGTCCCTTAAATGGTAAAGGATAAAATTGAATTTTTGAGAGTAATTCGGTAACATCAAATCTAAAAGGAACAAAAATGCAAAAATTTCAAATGGAGGCTATTTTTGGTTTATGCAAACCGGTAGTGACCATTTATGCAAATCCCCCAAATATTTTTACTCTAACCTTCAGTTCTAGGGTTTTGAGAAATTTTGTATCCAATCAGTTGATATTTGAGTATGATTATGGTAATGTTTGTGTGGGTTTTTAAAATTTAGAGATAAATTATTGGATTTAAGGGGAAAAAATATGATGGAATTTGGGGGAATTTGGGGGAATTTTCTAATGAACTTGGGGCTGATGGTTTTGGGATTTCCATGACCTGAAACCAAGTGTTTTGAGTCGGGTCACCCAACAATGCTTTGGGATATGCCTTCACACAGCATAATCAACATCACCGATGGTTTCACTGGTTTGTTTTTTCTTTGTTTAGCTGTTGAGAAAGTGTAATAGAAGTCTAAAACTTGATATGTGGATTGTTTTGTTGAGTTTTTTATAATCTTTATTAAATAAATATAGAAACTGGGAAGGGTGGTAGCAAAACCTTTGTAGCTATAAGACATGGGGCTTGAGAGAAATTTTGGTGTGATTATGATGTTGACAATGATATGTGTTACCGATGTTTTTAATCCAATGTTGACAATGGCGTTGTTAAATTGAATGTTGCATGGACCCCGAGTTGTCATTCATGTTTTTAGGGGGAAGTTTATTTGGCATCTTTCCATTAAGCATGTTGTCATATTTATTTTGAATAATATGGCATATTTATTTTTATGGATCTTCTTCTTCTCCAGAGTGAAGGTGATGGTGATTAACTTGCTGGAGCAAGTGACGACAATAGTTAGCTTGCTGAAGTTGGAAAATGATTAGTTGGAGGAGTGGGTGATGCCATGCTAAGAGGGAATAGGGGTATTTAGCACTTTTTCAATTTTGATTTGTGTAACTAACACCACTTTAATAACTCATGTTTTATTAGCACCAAATTAAGTGATGAGACTAAAATGCCCCTACTTGTTTTTATCTTTTTTTTTACTTTCTCTTTCTTCCCATTCTCTCATCCCACCTCCCTCTCTTACCCGCCCTCCCTCTTTCTTCACATTCTCTCAGCCCCCTACTTGAATACAATATTTCTGAAAAAAAAAAGTTTTTTGATGTTTTATTTTAAATTTGATTTTGTTGATTATGAGATATTAATTTTGTTTTTGTTGATTTTGAGTTTTCAATTTAGTTTTTACTGTGAATTTGTTGATTTTGATGTGGATGGTGAGTTTGTTAAATCTGAATGGGGGTTTGTTTGAATCTTGAATTGGTGGGTTTGAGTTTGGGTTTGTCGAATCGGAGAAGACGAACAGTAGCTGATGTTGAGTTTTTTTTTTTTTGAATTTCGAGACTTATTTGTTCAAATTCTAGGCTTATTTATGAATACCTGGAACTTACTTTACTTATTCGAGACTTATTTATGAATACCCGAGACTTACTGCACTTATTCGAGACTTAATTTATGAATACCCGAGACTTACTGCTCTTATTCGAGACTTAATTTATGAATACGTATTTGTTCCATTTCGAGACTTATTTATGAATACCCAATATGCATTTTCGAGATTTATTCATGCGTTTTCGAGACTTATTCATGCTTTTTTCGAGATTTAATTCATTTTACGTCTTCTTCTTCATCGCGATGGAGGTCTGTTCGATCTCCATCAATGGTGAAAGCGACAAGCTGACGACGGTGCCCATCGACTCCGGAAATAGTCGAATCTGAAAGATCAGACGATGCCGAGTTCGTTGGTGCCATCGGTTTCATCAGATTCGCAATTGATTGTCATAGATCTGATGATGAAGGATCGATGACGGTTCGAGTTTGGCTTCGTTTCTCTCTCTACACTGTTCAAAACTGAAAACAAACACTACAGTTACAATGATTGGCATTAGATGGACGTTTTTCCGATGGTTTTGTCCGTCAACTCACCGGTCGACGGCGACAACTCCATTGATGGAGCTCTGAGAATCATCAATGGTGGTTTCTGAATTAAAAAGAAAATGACTAACAAGAGAAAAAGATAGATGAGCGGGGGTATTTTTGTCCAAATCCCATTTTTAGTGCTATTTAAACTAGAGTTATTAAAGTGGTGCTAATTGTACATATCTACTTCCAAAAAGTGCTATATAAATTTTCGACCCTGTGATGCCATGCTAATGTGAAAGTGATTAGCTCGAACAAGTGAGGTTTCAATTTTTTTTTCCACTATTTGTATTCAATTTGTCTATCAATTAGATTAATAAGATTAGGTGATTTCAGATGCTCTTTAGAGTCTAATAGGTTATTTGCCAGCCCTTTTAATCATTCATTTCTTCTTAGTTATAGACTTATAGTAGAATCATATGCTGAATAGTACACTCCAAATTATGAACGTTGCCATTAAAGAAGATGAATTATTCATTATACTATTGCAATTTCATATGAAAATTTAGTCTCTTTGGATTTGTTTTCTTAGAATTATATTTAAATGACTTATTTGCAAGCTTAAAACTTAAAGGCAGGCTTCAAATGCTGGTCACTACTACTTTGTAGTTTGTACTTCTCTATTGAAGTAAAATACTTAGCTAAGAAATGTGTTTGTCCTAAAAGGCATGATTCTCTATTGTAGTTTGTACTTCTCTGAGATGACCAGTTTTGATTTCAACTCTTTATATAATTTACCTTTCAATTTTGTTGATTTATAAAGTGATTTAGAATATTTAGGTTGTGCTTCCCACCCTGATATGGTCTAAAGACTGCAATTGTATTTGGTTGTTTTTTTTTAAAGAGAATTCTCATTTGTAGTTCTCAACATATGACCTACTTTTATTATGTATAATGTGGGTTTTCTAGAGCGTTGTAAGTAGAAAATTAGAGTTATTTTGTTTGTGGACAAATGGATATCAGAGGTAGTTTGGTGGCGGTCTTTTGGTTTGATTTTTTTTTAAATAATAGCTTCTTCCAGAATCTAGTGAAATAAATAAAAATCCCTAACAAATCATTTCTTGCTCCTCTAGTGTTCTATCATCGCCACCGTATTCGAATGATCCATAATGGTCTTTTTTTTTATTTGTTTTGGTTTCACTGTTCTTTTTCTTTCTTTGGTTATAGGAAGCAACCATGTTCTATATTGTTTCTCAGATTCATTTGCTTTATATGACTTCCCCACCTTTATGGTTTGTTTTGAATAATTTAATTGGTTCATAGGGCAGGATATCTTCCAACCATTTTATAACTTGTCAATTGGAGTAAAAAAGATAGATTTATTACATGACTTTTCATTTTCTTTTGGTTTCACATAATTTTTTCCAGAGAGATTGTAGGCTATCTTCTTGTTCGTTAACGTTTGATACTTTGATCCCCAATAATCTGCTTTGGATCCATTACTATGTAGGGCCCCTTTTATCTTGTTTTGCTCGGAATATGGTTTGTATCTGATCAAAAGTAGTTACAGATCAATCGGTAGCGCTTTTTGTCATTAGCAGTCTAGAGCCTAAGGTTTTTAAAGTAAAATTTATTGTTTCTATAATACTTTGGTTTAAGATGTGATACTCGGTCAACTGTTTGTGCTCCTATGACAATATTACACCATCATTGTTTTACCTTTTTTATTTCCTATAGGCCATAATGCACTTCATATATAGAGATACTCTTATAGAAGATGTGGATTCGTCAACATCTAGCTTGTCTTGAATGTTCTTGGTGTCAGACAAATTGACTGCAACATCAGACAAGTATTATCTGGAGAGACTAAGATCAACACGCAAGTCTTCTCTAGCTAAAGGTTGATGTGGTACTTATTTCGTTCTATTTAAAAGGATAATTAGAGCTTATTTTTATTTTATTTTTTTTACTTGTTCTAATAATTTTGATAAATTAACCATGTAGAGACCTAGTTATACTTAATATTCATTCACGTTCTGCTAGTAGATTTTTGAATGAAGTGAATGTTTATAGGTGAATGTAATGTTAATACTTGAAGATTTTTAATTGAATGTTTATGGATCTATGAATTTTAGTATATATATATATTGAATGCTAGTGGATTGTTATATTAAATGATTTGGAGTTTAATCTTCCAATTATTTGCACTAAACAGGCACATATAAATTCAATAATTTTTTTTTTTTAAATACTCATTGACCATGAGCAATGCCGGCCCGTTGTAAGTAACGCATCTTATTGCCTACAGTAGGTATGTTACCTACAACGAGCAACGCCCGTGATCGAAAAGTACCCACCACTGCCCTAGCTACAACGGGTGTGGTGCCCGTGGTAGAAACACATTTGCCACGTGCATTGCCTGTTTTCGGTAAGCTTTTTTCTTGTAGTGCTTTCTCCCAAAGTTATGATTTTTTTGTGACGGTTTTGTAATGATTTGTATTCAACCTTTAGCCATCACTGTGGTGATGAAAATGAATATCTAATTCATACTATCCTTGTGAGTGAGCATGTCTTTGTTGTTTGGTGGCATGTTAATATGTTAATTCCTCTGTCCTCTATGCTCATTCTCATTTGGTTTTTGAATTGGTTGTTAGAGCTAAAGGGAAGTCAACACCAATTGATTCAAGTTTACCTACATCAGCTAAGCCAAGTTTAGCTTTCAAAGGCTATGCTACAATGCTGGCTTTTCCAGTCAGTAAACATCATAATTAATTGATAAGCTGGAGGTTACACGTCAGAAATAGTTTGGTGAGATGGATGATACTTGTGGCAGGAATTTTGTTAGACACAGAATATGTATTTCACTTTTACTGTTCTCTGATTGGTTGGCTCCCCGAAAATTTAGGGAGTTGTTAGAATATTTTGTATAAGAAAAAACAGAGACACTTAGTCTCTGAGTGAACATCTTTGATCAATACAGAAATATAGAGATAACAATTTTTCTCTCCTTCGTTTTTCTTCACAAACTGTTAATGGAGTTTTCTCCTCTGTTTTTCTATTTGTTAGCTGCTAAGTAGAAATTGCAGTGTTAGTTTTTGTCAATATATGTTTACTTTCATGGTATCAGAGCTTTACAAGGACTAAACGTCCATGGATTCATCTTTAAATTCATTCACCGATCAAGAAGAAGAAGTTCAAGAAGTTGAATCATCTTATTCAATGGCTGGTGATTTCACATCCCCTGCAAAGGCAATGTACTTCAACCTTCAGGTCAAACTCGATAACAACAATTACATATATTGGAAGGCTCAGGTATTACCTGTAATTAGAGCTTTTAAATTAGAAGATTTCATCTCTGAACACAAAGTTGTTCCACCTAAATTTGTTGAAATTCAGTCTGCTGGAGATAATGAGAAACGATTAGCTCTAAACAAAAGATATGTTAACTGGAATAAATCAGATCAATTGCTTCTTAGTTGGCTGTTTTCGTCAATTAGTCAGAGTTTAATAGGCCAGGTCATTGATTGTAAAAGCTCACGAGAAGTTTGGAGTACTCTTAAGAATCTATTTTCTCAGCAATAATGGCAAAGGTGTTTCAATTGAAACATCAATTGCAGAATATTAAAAAGGGAGCAGGAACTATCACTGATTTTGTGTTGACAGTTAAAACTATTGGTGATAGTTTAAAGGCTGCTGGACAAACTGAGTGAAAATGATTTGATCTTAAGCATTCTCCACGGGGTTGGACATGAATATGACTCTGTTGTGACAGTGATCACATCTCAGACAAATAATATGACATTCCAAGAGGTACAATATGTGTTGCTGAATCATGAACAAAGGATAGCTGAATTGAATTTTGTTGCTCAAGGAGATGTGTCTAATGCAAATGCACTTTATGCTTCTGGAAATCAAAGTGACAAACGAAGTCAAAGAGGAGGTTTTAATGGTTCTGAAAATTTCAATAGTGGTGGCAGATTTAGAGGTAACAGAGGCAGAGGTCGAGGAAGAAATGGTGGCAAATGGAACAATAATAACAGACCTCTATGTCAGATGTGTGGAAAGCTTGGTCATATAGCCCCAAATTGCTATCATCGTTTTGATAGAAATTTTCAGAGCAATCACAACAATAGCAACTACTCACAACAGAATGGTTTACAACAACCTCAAAACAATTATTCTCAGAATATTTCCAACAATCATTTGCAAGCAATTACAAATGCTCTTAATCAGGCAAACTATCATCAATCAACTGCATATTATGCAACACCTGAAAGTGTTTGTGATCCTGACTGGTATGCTGATAGTGGAGCAACAAATCATGTTACTTCAGATCTCTCCAATCTCTCTTTGCACTCAGAATATCAAGGATCAGACAGGCTAGCAGTTGGGAATGGTCAACAGCTGCAGATTTCTCATATTGGTAATTCACTAATACCTTCTCATGAATCAAGTTCTAGGATGTTAGTCTTGAAGCATATCTTGTGTGTGCCTACAATTGCAAAATATCTGCTGAGCATATCTAGATTTACATTTGATAATAATGCCTATGCTGAGTTCTTTTCTGATTCATGTGTAATCAAGGACAAGAATACCAAGGCAACTCTTCTTCAAGGCAAGCTTGAAAATGGTCTTTACAAGTTATTTTTGAAGAAACCTCAAGTTGGAACTGAAGCTAAACAACTAAAGCACAATTGTTTTTCAGTTTTTCCTTATGTAGAGAATAAAACAGCCAGTACTCTTGATGATCCACATTGTACATATGCACTGATTTCTGGCACCTCATGTAAGAAAGTACATTTGAATGAAAACATGTGGCATTTAAAGCTAGGACATCCAGCTCCTCTCATTCTAAGAAAAGTGATGAGTAGTTTGCATCTGAAATACACTGATGCACACTTGGATTTTTGTGATGCATGCAAGCTAGGCAAAATGCATCAACTTCCATTTAAGCCTTCAGCATATAAAGCATCTAGTCCTTTAGATTTGGTCTTCACTGATGTTTGGGGTCCCTCACCATTACCTTCAACAGATGGTTATAGGTATTATGTGATATTTGTGGATTCCTATTCTAGATACAACTGGTTCTATCCTCTTAAGTTGAAGTCAGAGGTCTCATTTGTTTTTCTTCAGTTTCAAAAACATGTGGAGTTGCAACTAGGAACTAAAATTAAATGTCTTCAGGCAGACTTAGGTGCTGAGTTTAAACCTTTACTTTCTCATCTCATGCAAAATGGTGTACATTCAGAACTTCTTGCGCCTATACCCACCAACAAAATGGTGTGCCTGAGAGGAAGCATCGCCATGTTGTTGAAACAGGCCTTACTCTCCTTACTCAGGCACACATGCCTCTCACATTTTGGTTTGAAGCTTTTCAAACTGCTGTACTATTGATTAATAATCTTCCCACACCCATCCTACAACTCAAGTCTCCTTATGAAGTTCTATTTCATAGAGTCCCAAATTACAACTTTTTTAAAGTCTTTGGGTGTTCCGCATTTCCGTATCTACGACCTTACTCCAATCAAAAGTTTAGCTTCCATACTTCAAAGTGTATTTTCATCGGTTATAGCCTCAGTCAAAAAGGATACAAATGCTTGCATCCTTCAGACAAAATTTATGTGTCCAGAAATGTGATCTTCAATGAGTTTGAGTTTCCCTTCAAGAGTTTATTCCTTAGTTCACATCTTTCCTCAGCAGCTACTCAATTTAGTCTTCCAACTTCGGTTTTGTCAGCTGCTTCACCACCTAATTACAGATCATCTAATGGTTACCAGCTGAACTCTAACATAGCTCCTACTATCACTCATCATCATTCCTTATCTGATATACCAGCACAACCATTTTGCATTGACATTAGTTCCAATCAACGATCATCTAGTCATCCAATGATTACCAGGTTGAGGTCTGGAGCACTCAATCCTCGAGTATACTCATCAGAATGTCAACCAATTCTTGATAAATCAGACGATATTGAGCCTAAGTCAGTTAAAGAAGCTTGGAGCAAACCACAGTGGAACAAGGCTATGACAGAGGAATATAAAGCCCTTATCAGGAATAACACTTGGACTCTTGTTCTTTCAACAAATTCTATGAATTTAGTTGGCTGTAAATGGGTGTATCGAACCAAATACAAACCTAATGGGATAGTTCTTAAGTATAAAGCTTGGCTGGTTGTGAAGGGCTTTCATCAAACACCTGGAGTGGATTTTTTATAAACTTTTAGCCCAGTTATTAAGGTCTCTACTGTTCGAATTATCTTCACATTGGCTGTCACTTATGGCTGGGACATTCAGCAAGTTGACATCAACAATGCGTTTCTTAATGGTGATCTAAAAGAGGAGGTATTCATGGAGCAGCCTCCTGGTTTTGTTAATACTCAGTTGCCTCATCATGTTTGTAAACTAAATAAAGCCTTGTATGGCCTCAAGAAGGCACCAAGAGCTTGGTTTTTCAAGTTGAAAAATGCACTTCTTAATTGGGGATTTGTCTCTTCACAAGCGGATGTGTCTTTGTTTATCAAAAGGAAAGGGTCTAAGATTCTTTATCTGCTGGTATATGTTGATGATATACTTTTGACAGGGAATGATTCAGCTTTGGTGTGTCACACAATCAGGTCTCTCAATGATGTTTTTGCTCTAAAGTCTCTTGGATCAATCAGTTATTTTTTGGGTTTTGAAGCTACTAGGACTTCTGGAGGATTGTTTTTGACTCAATCCAAGTACATTAGGGATCTATTACAGAAAACTAACATGTCTTATTGCAAGCCTTGCTCTACACCCTTATCTGCAGGAACTAAACTAACTAAGGAACACCATTTTCTGATGCTTTTCTCTACAGAAGTACCATTGGTGCATTGCAATATCTAACATACACTAGGCCTGATATTGCTTTTAGTGTCAATAAGCTAAGTCAATATTTAGCTTCTCCTACAAAGGATCACTGGAAAGCCTGTAAAAGATTGCTTAGATATATCAAAGGAACAGCTGGACTTGGGCTGCACTTCAAACCTGCCTTATCTCTCACAGTTGAAGTCTTCAGTGATGCTGATTGGGCCTCATGTCTTGATGATCGGAAAAGTACAAGTGGCCATTGTGTGTATTTGGGTGGCAATCTGATGGCTTGGGGTTCAAAGAAGCAAAATGGTGTAGCTCATTCCAGTTGTGAAGCTGAATATAGAGCTCTTTCTCATGCTGCTACTGAAGTCATGTGGCTTCGATCTCTGTTCTCTGAGCTTAGCATCCCACTTGAGCAGTGTCCTATATTGTGGTGTGATAATCAGGGGGCAGGTTCTCTTGCACAAAATCCGGTGTTTCATGCTCGAACAAAACATATCGAGTTAAATGTGCACTTCATTAGAGGCAAAATCGCAGCCGGATTGCTTAAGGTCTAGTATGTTCCTACAGAGTTTCAATGTGCAGATATTTTCACCAAAGGTCTTCCCTCATCTCGTTTTGAGTTTCTGAGATCCAAGCTGCACTTGGAAATTTCTCCCTCGTTCAGCTTGAGGGGGGATGTTAGAGCTAAAGGGAAGTCAACACCAATTGATTCAAGTTTACCTACATCAGCTAAGCCAAGTTTAGCTTTCAAAGGCTATGCTACAATTCTGGCTTTTCCAGTCAGTAAACATCAGAATTAATTGATAAGCTGGAGGTTACACGTCAGAATTAGTTTGGTGAGCTGGATGATACTTGTGGCGGGAATTCTGTTAGACAGAATATGTATTTCAGTTTTACTGTTCTCTGATTGGTTGGCTCCCCAAAAATTTAGGGAGTTGTTAGAATATTTTGTATAAGAAAAAACAGAGACACTTAGTCTCTAAGTGAACATCTTTGATCAATACAAAAATATAGAGATAATAGTTTTTCTCTCCTTCGTTTTTCTTCACAAACTGTTAATGGAGTTTTCTCCTCTGTTTTTCTATTTGTTAGTTGCTATGTAGAAATTGCAATGTTAGTTTTTGTCAATATATGTTTCTTTTCATTGGTGAAAGAGATTTTTATTGGTAAGGATTTTAGATCTTTTTATACGGTGTCAAAGGAATGCTTTTATTCATGATGGAAATTAAGAATATTATACTTGTGTTCTGGCTCTTGCGAAGAAACTGATGAATGAGTCTCAAGCAAATTTTAAATGGCAGCCTCCTCCTTTGAATGGGTTGAAAATGAATGTGATGTTGTTATGAATGGGTTGAGAGGTGTTCTGGCTAGTGCATTTTGTCTGTATCTATCAAATTTCAGATTGCATTATTTGCATTACCTATATCATTTTGCTAACCGCTTGTGTGTTCTACCCTGTGAAATTTAAGTATATTTAGGTGATTCTTTTACAAATGGTAATCGAGTCTACTAGGTCATTTTTTTACACGGTCACAAGTTATTATTCTTGTGCAAACTGTCTGACTATTAGTTCTCCCATGAACAGATTGTGTACTTCTACTACGGTGCTAATGATTTTAGCTGCCTGATGAAAAAAAAAAGCTGCCTAAGAAATTCTATGTATCAAATTTTGATTATATAAGATTTGTTAGCTTCTAAAATTTAAATGCTCCATATGAAAAATCTTATTTTTGGCCATATGAATTTTATCAATAAATTCTTCTCTTACTCTTGTCATTCATGTTATTCAAAAGATACCAAATTTTCAAAAACATAAAATCCTTCCAATAAATATTTCTTAACACCAAGTAAATTTGTATCAAATTCAGGAACATAGCCATAACAATTTTGTTGTTATTTTTACATTATTTTACATTCACACTACCTTTACTATGTTATCTTGATCTAAACATATTCTTTCACCCATCTTCAATAGAAAAAACACCCATTGTAGGTTGGATGTAATTTCCTTGTAAATGAATATAATTCGATCATTTTTTATTTTTTTTTGTGAATTGTGCATTCATCTAAGAAAATAAAATGGTCATACAAGCAAATATAGAAATTACATTCTCACCACCGGATGGATTTCACACAATACAAACAATTTAATTTGTGTCCAAATGTATTTATTACAAAACAGTACAAATTACTTGAGGCAGCGGGGGTATGGCGAAAAATAAGAATGATCACTTTGTCGAACCCTGAGACACACTCAGACGAATCTTGACGCAGCGACCGGTAGTTACCTAAGCATAGACCGTCATGCAGGGGCCATCATTCTCTAATCTTCGTTAGAAAATGGTGCTCTCGAATCCTCAAAGAGCATATCGAATCCATGACAGATAAATGTTTTAAAGGAACGATTTTATTAAAATCAATCAAATGTTTAAAAGTTACAATAATTGGAAATAATAAGACTATTTATAATAAACTAATCCTAATATAACTCGAATACGACATTCCTTAAAAAAGACTAAAACAAGAAAAAATCAAAACTAATCAGAATCTATTAAGATTCATGACTCCTAACTTGACTGGAAAACAAAGATCAAATCTTACCCAAAAGGTGAGTTTGATTTATTTCCAAAACCTAAATTTAATTCCTAATCAAACTAAAATAAATAAACTTACTAAACAAGAAAATACCCAAATTAACTAAGTAAGAAAATAAAGAAATTGTTCGACATGGGCCGCGATTCCTTCATCTTTGTCCTACATCAGTCACCCCTTCTTAAAAAGAACGCGTCCTCAAGTTCGGTTGAAACACGCGGAAAGATAGGTAAACAAAGAAGAACCCATATTTGCCTTGTGGGAGTGGTAAACGCCAACCGAAAAATCTCTCCGTAGTTCATCTCAAATCCACAACAGCACCACAACAATCGTCCAACGGAATGCAGAAGATGTCCAAGCTATTCGCCACTGGCAATGCCTATTGGTTGCGGCTTGGACTGCTGGACACCTGTAGAGGTTTGGACAGTAGCGAATCCTCGTTGCTAGCTCTTCCCATCCCACATAGTATTCTCATTCTCTTAAAATAAACTCGTCCTCGAGTTTGGCAAGGTTTTGTTTAGGTGGATAATACTTCAAGTGTACCATCTTGTCAATCATTGGCTTGAACAAATATACTTCAGATGGCAAAAACAATGTTGGATCTTCAAAATCCAAATAAATAAAAAATCTTCAAATTACCTTAATAAAAATTGTATGGATTTTCAAATAAGTTATCACCCTTGGAAACTTTATCAAAAGAAATTGATTTAGCTTCCAGTTTTGCTTCAACCATATCTAAAGTGCAATCAATGTCAATGGTTGGATCGCAGTCTTCAACTTCTAAGATCCAAGGCTCATCTTCAATTACTTCGACAATTTTCACTTCATACGAAATATCTTCAACCGTATCTTCTACATGACAAAAACCTTCAAAATAATCAATTGGAAGATATTCCTCCCGCATTACATGTTTCATCACAGGCCATGATTGGATCCTATCCATTCCAAATCTTTTCCGATCCTTTTGAAAGTCTTCCCATCAAATTAATGAATCGTTTTTCAAATAAATTTCTACTGATAAAACTTTCAGACTTTCTTCAGTTTTCTGATATGTAAAATATTCTTCAACATCTTTCAATCAATTAATAAATTCTTCAATTTTCATATGTCCAGAAAAAAAATCGAGGTCTTGGTAGATAATCATTATAGTTCGAAAAATAATTATTGGAACCAAATGAACCATTAAAACCCATTGAGAACCGAAATCAGAGTCCAAAAAAAACATACCAAAATTTGAACCCTGAGAACTGCTTACGAAAAATTAAATCACTCACGGTTTCAGGTGTGTGTGATGGTGGACGCAATCTGAAATATCTGGAACTCGTGAGACTGATCTGAAATTTCTGGCACTATTGAGGTTGATCTGCAAATTGTAACACTGTTAGGCTGATCCACAATTTTTGCTGTCTCTGATGCTGATTGTTAATTCTCGGAACTATCACACAAACACTTTCAGTCTTTCTGTCTTTCTTTTTTCAATTTCGTTTCTCTACTTTTTTTTCTACTTTTTTTTTATGGGGGATATGGAAGGTGAATATATGGTGTTTAGGAAGGTAGTTGGTTGTGGTCCGTGGACGCTGCGCCTAGCACAGAGGTAGACTCGGTGCTCTGATACCAATTGACGCAGCGGGGTATGGCGAAAAATAAGAATGATCACTTTGTCAAACCATGAGGCACACTCAGACGAATCTTGACGCAATGACCGGTAGTTACCCAAGCATGGACCGCCATGCAGGGGTCATCATTCCCTAATCTTCATTAGAAAATGGTGCTCTCGAATTCTCAAAGTGCATGTCGAATCCACGACAGATAAATGTTCCAAATGAACGATTTTATTAAAATCAATCAAAGGTTTAAAAGTTACAATAATTGGAAATAATAAGATTATTTATAATAAACTAATCATAATACGACTCGAATACAACATTCTTTAAAAAAGACTAAAACAAGAAAAAATCAAAATTAATCAGAATCTTCCAAGATTCATAACTCTTAACTTGACTGGAAAACAAAGATCAAATCTTACCCAAAGGTAAGTTTGATTTATTTCCAAAACCTAAATTTAATTTCTAATCAAACTAAAATAAATAAACTTACTATACAAGAAAATACCCAAATTAACAAAATAAGAAAATAAAGAAATTATTCGACATAGACCGCGATTCCTTCATCTTTGTCCTACATCATTACTTAAACACATAATTTCTTTCTAATTAATGTATACCAAGCAATAAAGAAAAAAGTGAAACATATAAAAAAATTAAAATATTAGATTTAGTTTTTTTCATAATTTTATATAGACTTGGTAGCATGTAAATAGATAAGGAGTGTTTTTTTTTTAAAATTCCATACAAACATTTGTAAATATGCAGGTAATGACATGATTCTATTATAGTATTGCAGGAGAGTTAAGATTTTGGCAAGCAGGGTCCCTTTGATGGCCCTACTTGTAACATTTAAATTCTTGAAGATGCTAGAGACATTTATATTGTGTAGCTATCTAAATATATAATTAAATATTACGATGATTTCAATGAATATTTATGAGTGAACTTAATGTTAGGACATGTGGACTTTGTAATTAGGAGAATGTTTGTAGGTGAACTCTAATGTTAGTACTTAAGAATTTTTAATTGAATGTACATGGATTTTTAATTGAATGTATATTGATTTTTAATTTTTAATATATATATAATATTAAATGCTTTGGAACATATTTAATCTTCTAAATATTTCTGGTAACACATTATTTATAAATTAAATAAATTAATTTTGTTTTTTTTAATAAATAAATCAATATCTACCACGGGCATTGTCCGTTTTAACTATAACATCAACCAAAAAAACCATTCGTATCAGAACTAATTAAAGGTTCGAATTATATTTTTCATGTCAAATTATGGAGCACTTGATCTAAGTATATTTTTCAATTCATCAATTGAAAGGCTTGCTGCCACCCAAAGCAGCAAGCAAATAGCCAAATATACAACGAGTAATTGAAGTAGTCAAGTGAAATCAATAAGGGTTAATAAGTAACAACATAATATATATATATATCGTCCCCTTAAGAACTTATTAAAGATCCAAATCAAAGAGAAAATCGTCCCCGTTGTGGACTGCTTAAGAGCGTATTTGGTGATAAAGTTTGTGTTTGAAATTTTTTTTCCACGACCTAGGGTTTGTATCGCTATTTTCGCACAAGTGCGACTTCGAGACGACCTGAAGTCGCTTTTCATATAAACGGTGCCATTTCACTTACAAGTTAAGGAAAAAGCAATATGGAGATCGCTTACTTGTATGCTCAAGTAGTTGCCTCGATATCACTTTCATCTCTGGTTTGGGACTATAAATCCGAGACAATAGCGACCTCAATGTGACTTCTTGTGTGGTCGCCTAGAGGTCGCTTTCGTCTCTGGTTTGGGACTACAAATCTGAGGAAATAGTGACCTCAAGGCAACTTCGTGTGTGGTCTTCTTGAGATCGCTTTCGTCTCTGGTTTGGGAGTACAAATTCGAGGCAATAGTGACCTCAAGGCGACTTCATGTGTGGTTGCTTGTGTTTGATTAATTGATACCTGAAGAGTGTACGCTTGTTGGATATTAATATTTTTGTACATGATATCTTATATGGGGCAATCATGACTTGACTAGTATGAATTGTATACTACTATATAATGCTGTAAATATGGGTCAGCTCGAGACAGGCCGATCCGTGTGGTCCGCGAAGGAAAATGGGTTGTGCCAAGCACGACCCTTGGAGAAGGCAGGCCAGACCAAAGCTCAGAACCAGACAGGCCCCGTGCTAGTTTTCAAGGGCAAGGTTCAGTGGGTCGGCTCGCCACGGCACTCGTAGACGGTGTGCTAGGCCGTGGACCGGCACGCTGGCTGGACAATTGGACCGTTTGTTTTAAAAAAAATGATAGAACAAGCAATTTTTTTGTAAATTATGCATTCACCGAACAAGTTTAACGTTCATCTACGTTGAGATGAACGTTAAACTCGTTCAACCTACGTTGAACTTGTTCGTGAAGGTTTACGTTAACTTGTTCATTAAACAAGTTTAACGTTGAGAAGAACGTTAAACTCGTTCAACCTACGTTGAACTTGTTCGTGAAGGTTTACTTTAACTTGTTCACCGAACAAGTTTAACGTTGAGATAAACGTTAAACTCGTTCAACCTACGTTGAACTTGTTCTTGAAGGTTTATGTTAACTTGTTCATTGAACAAGTTCAACGTTGAGATGAACGTTATACTCGTTCAACCTCCGTTGAAATTGTTCGGGAAGGTTCACGTTAACTTGTTCACCGAACAAGGTTTACATTGAGATGAACGTTAAACTCGTTCAACCTCCGTTGAAATTGTTCGGGAAGGTTCACGTTAACTTGTTCACCAAACAAGGTTTATATTGAGGTGAACGTTAAACTCGTTCAACCTACGTTGAACTTGTTCATACGGATTTACATTGACTTGTTCAATGAACGAATTTAACATTATTAGATGAGCATTAAACTCGTTCAACCTACGTTTAACTTGTTCATGAAAGTAACGTTGACTTGTTCACTGAACAGGTTTAACGTTTCCATGACGTTGAACTTGTTCTGAATAATTTACGTTTACTTGTTCACTAAACGATTGTAACGTTCATATTAACGTTCAACTCGTTCTTGAAATTTAAATAAAAAAAATTATACACTTTTTTAGATAATTAATCAAATATTTTTCATTTTTAAAAATATAATTTTTTATTTTTTTTCCCAAACAATTGATTTTTTATTAATTAATATTATTTTATATTATAATATATATAACCTACAGCAACCGGTTGAAATCGGTTGCTTTTATGGGGTGTCATGCACCCACTTTGTATTTAATATATTATTTATTTCCTCTTTTACAATTTGTACGGTACAGTACATGTTCTCATATGTACCATAGCCAAGGCCTATTTAATAGGATAGTTATATTAATTCATTTAATTTATAAAGATGCATGCATGGCTCTTGTGAGTCTTGCCTATTGAGGATGTAAAATGGGAAGCTCAGTCCCAAAAGATCAAAAGATCTTAAGGGTGTTTTCATATATAGTCAGTCACTTTAAAGATGCAAAAACAACATATAGCTAGAAATTATAAAAATACCAATTCTGATCAGTTTATTGTATATGAAAATTGATCTTACAATTATACCCCTGATCAAGTGCTTGGTTCTGACAAGTAAGAACTCACCTAAAAGATTAAAATACCCCTGTTTATTAGTTCTCGCTTGTAGCAAATCCTTAAAAAGGGAAAACCAAAAAACAGTGTGTGTGGATAGAAGAACATAACCACGACCTCCTGACCTCCCGAACCAGTTGACCACTAAATACCCCGACTGCTTAATAGAAATAGTGAACTTTTGGATTCCATAGAAGGATCGAATTAGCTTTGTCTTCTTAATCGACATGATGGATTCCAATTTCTTTCTTATTTAGGGCCGCCTTATGTATATGTATATGGAATAAAAGGGAATTTCCTAATCTGGATAATGATTTTGTTATAATTCATGCCTTTTGGGAGATGTATTGGTTTGGGTATATATCCCTACTGATTTTTTTCTCCAATTGGTGTCCATTGTGCCATGTTTTTCCACTGCAATTGTTAAGATTATGGCCAAAATTTTGAGCCCTTGTTATTTTCTCTAACATTTGATTTGCATATAAGAGAGTAATGTTCTCTATAGTTAGACTATTGTTTTCCCCTTTATCTGTTATGGTAATCCGAATGTATTTAGAGTTTTTATGGAAATTTGGACAAAAAAAATTCCATCTGAACAACTTACCCAATTCTAATAAATGTTCTTCCTAGATTAGTCTACCGTGTTCCACATTTGGTTTGGGATATCAATTTGCTTATATAAGTGGTCTGGTACATGATGTTATGCAACACGTTAGACACATTTTCTGTTAGTTGCCCATTTGGAAATTGATTTACCATGCTTTGCCCAATTTTCCATGACTTGCCAAGAGTCATCTCCATGATTTCCATGGTTTGCAGTGAATTTTCCTAACATTTTCAAGAAGTTTCCATGATTTGCCCTGATTTTCCATGATTTCCCATGACTTTTCATGGCAAACATGTCATTCACTTATTCTAATTTTCCATGCTCTTCCAGCCTTGAATTGTCTTGAGAAACCTGCCATCCTTGAATATTAATTTTCCCTGATGTGTCATGATTTTCCTTGATGTGCCCATGACTTTCGTGATGCTTTCCACTTGATGCGCCCATGACTTTCCATGATGACTTTTCATGATGTTCCTATGACTATCCATGATGCCATGACATTTCAAGGTGTGACCATGGCATTCCCTGATATGCCAACTATGTGCATCTGATGTGTCTTGACCATGACATTCCATCATGTGACCAAACCAAGATGTGTCCTGACCTCAATATTCCATGATGTTCCCATGATGTGTTGTTAGGTTTTAGAATTATGTTGACTTGATTCCATATCAAAACGTTATTTGCTTGTATTTCTTTGTTGATTCAGTGGTTCGTGATTGGATCGGGCTTCAAATAAGGTAAGCAACTTCGCATGCAAAGTTCGTGTTCAAGAGGATATGTGCTTACTTGGATGCTAAGGTATCAAGAGTCTTCTTCCTCTTGCAAGGCGTAGGTACACACACACATTGCATCCATATATGTCCCTGCATCGTTGTGCCAAATTAGTATAACATATTCACACACTTGTTGAAGTATGCACATGCATTATAATTAATTTGACAACTTTTATAAAATTGCATATTCTAGGACTATCTCTAAGAAATGACATACTTGTGTGTCCTTGTGTTTATTTGTTTGTATTTTTGTGATATCAAACTTTATTATGTTCTCATATTGTTCTATATTGATTTCCGATAGTTTATGCTACCCATTCATTTGTTTTCGAGTTTCGAGTTGAAAGTTACAAAACTTTATCTTTATCCTGTATGGTTTTCATCTTTGTTTATCGAGTCGATTTCCGTATCTTTTGTAAAGTTTATGTTGACATCCATGTCCATGAGGAAGTTATAGTTTTAAATCTGAAAATGGATTCAAATTCAAAGTTCGGTGGCCAGAGAACGGTCGAAGAACGCTAGTGGTGTGCGAGGGAAGAAGGATGGCAAAAGTGCCATTTGCACCCCTTCCCTGAGGAGGCGCGTGAGCCCCATGGGTAGGGATGACCTCTACCCCTGTGGAGGCCACATGCCTCCATTGGAGGCTGAGGTGGCAACACCTCATTGGGTGGTCAAATCTCTCTCCTCTCCATATCACTTTCCCTCCGTATATATTTGAATTTCGTGCAGAAATTGTCAATAACTTTTCAAATTTTGTTTTTGTGATATCTCTCTCAAATAAAATCCAATTTGAGATTTTCAAAAGCCTAAATTGTTGGTTTTGAAGAAAGGAACAAGTTTCAAGAATTTTTAGAGTCAAATAATGTCTAAATTTTTCGTAGTGATCTGATCACTATTCGTATGTTCACATTTGTAAGTGAATCATCTTCTCTTCATTTTTCTTTTATGATCCACTTGATGGATCTTCTTATTTGATTAAAGAAAAATGTCTAGAATATCTTTCTGATTTGATCTTGATTGTTGATTTTTAGGTTTAGTCACATGTTCTAAGAACTAGGATATTATTTGATTGTGATTTCTATCATCTACATCTAGTTCTTATTTTGTTGAATATGTTGAGGATTTCAAGTGTTAACTTGTTCACTTGATTTCAAAGCTAGTCTTATGATTTCTATTGAAAACTTGTTGTTCTAGCTTTCATTGACATGTTTAGGTTTCTAGATATTTTTGTGAATGATTTTGAATGCCTAATCTAGATTTCTAATTACATGTTCATAAGAATTAGTTACATTTTCTTTAAAGCTCGATTTGTGCAAATCTAATTCTTCATAGAGTGTGTTTGATATACTTGTTCTATTTGCTTGTGATTGAATCATGATTGCATGTTTGCATTTCACTTAGATCATTGCCTTGCAAAAAGTTATGAAGCCTCTTGTTAAGGTGTAAAGCTTTAACTAGAGCAAAGAAGTTTCATTTGGAGTGAGAAGCTTCAATTTGAGCAAGGAAGTCTCTTGTTAAGGTGTGAAGCTTTAACTTGAGCAATGCAGTCTTGGCTATGATTGTGAAGATCTAGATAGTCAAGTAAGAAAATCTTCCTAGAGGCATATGGATTATCTTAGATAGGGAGTTGTTCTCTAGTGGCATGTGAAGTGCTTTGGTTAGAGAGTAGGCAAAGCTTTCATTAGTAAAAGGCTCGAGAGTGGGATAGAAGGGATATCCAATAGGAAGTATATCATGTGGATTGGTGACTTACGAGGGTATACTTTTATCCAACTAGTGAAAGTTGTATTACCGGTGGTTGTGGATTCAACCAGTGGATTCAACCCTTGGATGTTTTCTCTTTTAAGGTTTTAACACATAAAAATCTCGAGTTGATTTTTGCATTTTTAGTTTCTTTACTTACTTTGATTTGTATTGCTTTAAATCTTGCTTGATTGAATTTACTTTGACTTGTTAAAGCAATTTACTTGTTAAAGGCTCTAATTATACTTAACTTGGTTGTGTGAAAAAAAAAAGTGCAAGAATTTGAGCTTATGCATATTCATAACCCCCCCCCCCCCCCCCCCCCCCCCCCTCAGGTATATTTTACACTATAAGTGGTTAAGGGTCAAGTGGTAGCAGAGCCGGTGTCTAGAAGTAATTAAATAGATCCATATTATAGTGTTTGTATTGTTTTGTTTTTGTTTTGTAAAAAAAAGTGATTTTTTTGCTATAGGTGATTCGATGCCGGAAAGTGCTTCTAGTGCTAGGTCTCCACTCTTGAAGAGTGATAACTACTCCTCTTTGAAAAGTATGATGAAAGCCTACATTAGATCAATGAGTGATGGAAAAGAGGAAGAGGAGTCATCAGATGATCGTGAATATACTAGCAATTATGTTGCTCACTCGGATATATATGAAGGAAGATTTGAGGATAGTAGTGGAAACTCCTCAAGTAATGAGGAAAGTGAATACCCTTCAACTAGCGAAGATAGTGAAGTCTCCTCCAATCATGAAGAGATAGAAGTTTACTCAAATCATGATGAAACAAACTTCAATGTCAAAATCCTTCAACTAACAAGTGAAAATGTCAAGAAGAATGATGAGAACAACAAGTTGAAGTTGATCAATGTCAATTTAGTGGTGATAACCAAAGCTCTTGACAATGAAAAGAAGATGTCTTTGGAGAAGATAAGCAAGCAAAGTGAAGTCATTAAGGAGCATGAAGAGACCATTGAAAAGTATTTTTCAAAGATTAGGAAAAGAGCTCAAGTGCTAGATGATATAAGAGAGGACTTTACTATGAAGTTTTTTGTCATGGAATGAGAGAATAAGCAAAAAGAGAATAAAGAGCTTAAAGACAAAATTCTTAGTCTAGAGAATAACTTGAAAGATAGTTATGAAAGAATAGGAATTTTGAAACAAGAAGTTGAGCAAAGATATAAAGGGATAGAACCACCGCAATGATGTTTTCATTAATGGATGACGGTGAAGCTTTTAAAGGTTTTCCACGGGGTTCATACGCGTAGAGTTTTACCATGCATTGGATTAAACATGCTATACCCAAAAACCTTCACAAGCTCAAACAATCAAACAAACCAGACAAGAATGACTTAGCCTATAAAAAAATCGAATCAGTTGATGAAGCTGATGGTAAACAAGAATCACAAAATGCAGGTCCTTCCAAGGGAAAGACAATAAAAAAAGGAAGAAAAGATACTACAGGCAAACCCTAACCGAAAGATAACTTCGCTTACAACCTTTCCGGCTTTCTTCTCTATTTTCAGGTATGTCCACCGATTACTATGGCTTAAATACCAAATGAATGGATCCATTTTCTATCACATGTTTATAGCATTACTTACTGAAAACGTTCTAAGGATTTGGCCCTTGAAAGATTTCCTTTTCTAACCGGCGTAATTGGCATTCACCTTGGCTCGAATTATCCCTGACTTGGCAATTTTTCAAGACTGGGTTCGATGAAAATGTTTTGAAAAACATAGCGTATGTATGTATGTATGTATGTATATATATATATGTACCCATGTCACTTGCAACCTTTAATTGTTATGTTAGATTTTTATCTCACATTAACATTAACGGCAATCCTCTAATATGTGTTGTTGGTAACAGTTGACATGATACCTACTCCGATAAAAAACAGCAAACCTACTATATATCAATCGACCCGGACCTTGTTTGTTCCAATATGATTTCTAGGGGATGCCCTGCCTAGGCTTATGCATTTGAGTTTGTGAGCTAGAAATCCGCTCAAGGTGAGAAATCTCAGTTAACACCCTCAAAACCGCTACCTGGTAGGTTGCAGTCGGAGTAGGTACCTCATACCTAAATGATTAGAGAGATAAGGAGAGATGAGAAAGGTGATCTATATGAGTAATACTAGAGAACTGTTTTATTGAATATTTGAAGTAATGTGATTACTGTATGGTACAATGATGATAATGGTGATATTATTTTAATCTCACTATAGTCTCTCAACCTCTCTCACGCAAAACACAGCTAGCGATGGTGATATCGTTCGTGTCGATAAGTGGCTAACTCCTATATGGTGAAAATACTCTCTTGAACAGTGGAAATACCTTATTCTTGATCTCTGATTTTTTGATGCCTTTTCTCTGGATTTGGACGTTGTATTTATATCCTCCCTTTTTCACCGATCAAGTCCCCGTAATTTAGACCGATTGATTAGCAGTATTATCGGAATTGAATAGCGTTGATGGTGGATACCAATTTATAAGGGAATTGCTCTCATAGATTATGTCATATTTCTATTTAAATATGAATATGAATAAATGGTAAATCTATTGACCGATTTGGTCTCATTATGGCACTTTAATGGTGAAAAGGGTCAACCTTTTTATTCCACGTTGTTTGGATAAGAATTTTGGCTTCCTTTCCTAGTGGCATGGTACCCCAACGTACCGATTTGTTGGCATGACGCCATTTCTTCCTTGCTGGCGCTTTCTCGGTGGTACTCGTTTTACTTGGCAGGCTGGATTCGTACCCTAGAGGGGTTATGAGACAACGCTGAGGTACTCGGGTACCAATTTGACACCCCGGTGTCAAGGCACCAAGTAGGAGGTATATCCCAGATGGGCCAGAGACTGATGTCGTGATATTTGGGCGCTGGGCAGATATTTTGGTGCCAAGGTTCCAGGTAGACTGTACCTTAGAGCCATCCCAGCTCAAAGTGTGGTAGCCTTAGGGAAGTAGCATTGACCGTTCCCCGGATAGCGGTATTAAAGTACCTAGATAGCAAAGAGACCGGTCTCGATACTGAATCTATCAGGTAAACTCTACCAGGAATGCCCTACCAAGTATTAGGGGCGGGGTATCCTACTAGGTATCGAGTTAGTGGAAAATTCCACTTTGATCCTTTGTCAAAAATATCTATTAACAGAGTTTATTACTGATGATCAAGTAAGATGTGAATTGATAGGTGGTATTTCAGATTTGGACAACCAAGAAACTAAAAAACAAAAGGAACAAGTCGATTCCTATCACAAATCGTGTCCAACGTCATTTCAGAGGAAATTGTTTCCCAACAACGAGTCTCCTAAGACTTCATCCAATCCAAATGGCATGGATGACCCTGGCCCAAAAGAGGTTACGTATAAAAGTATGTGTGGAATTATAACAAAGATCGTGTTTGTCGCTCTTCCTAGGGTGCTTCCCAAGCACTGAATGATGTGTTACCTTAGGAGGTTATGGAAAAAAATATGTGTGGGGTGATAACAAAGTTGTTGTATGACGTTCTTCCTAAGGTGCTTTCGTGGGAACTTAATGATGTGCTCCATATGGTCCTCCTTCGGGCACTAAATGAGATTCTTCCTAAGGTGATGCATGTGGCGATGGATGAGGTCCTTCTTAAGGTGATGCCTTCATTTTTGGAGTAAGTGATGCCCGAGAATCTGTACAATATGTAAGGGACTACCTTCAACTGTGTATACAAAAAAGATATACTTTAGAAATATGATAATAAGGACTCCAAGGCTGTAAAACCAGATTCACTAATACCACCAAAAGAGATCACCGTTCATGTTTATTCAGTTGATGAGAACGACCCAACCATGGTAGAGGACCTACAGATACACCCATTTGTTTCAGATAATATTCAGGCTAATGGTAACCCGATCAAAGAGCCTCCACCAAAGGTAATGTTTGGACTTCCACACTCCATATTTTTTCATAATGTTTTCTTATCTACCATGTTTTCTCATAAATCCTCAATTATATTATTGTCTGCAACCATACATGAACATGATCCCAAAGTCCTCGATTTCAAAATTGCTATTGAGGTAAACATATTTTGATCCAAGTTCTTCTATTAACAAAATTGATTCATTTATTTCGCTTTCTTATCACTGATTCCGCGTTATCCAATCGGTACAAGTTACAGTTTAGTTACTCTTCGAGGTTCTTTGATCATATAGTAATGCTTTTAATTGCATTATTTATGACACAGCCTCCTATAGGACCCACTATAGGCTACAAAAGTACCATTGATCTGGATGTTTGCCCATATACAATTCCTAACTTGATAGTCCCTACAATATAACCTAGTTTAATTCTCCTGGATAAACAGCCAGAAAACAACCTAAAAAGAGATATAGAAACTATGTGAGGAAACGAAAGAGATCAAAATTTCATAGCAGCCTTTGGCACGATCCAGAGAAAAGGAATATTTGAAATGGACTAAAACCCGGACAGATCCTGGATATTACTGATAATGGCATCCACCAGTGGGGATATTAGGTAAATTTAAAAGTTTATTTTTGTCTCATCTTAATCCTCTTAGTATCTTATCATTTTTACTTGCATCTAATATGTTTCACGTTCTAACACAGTATTTACGTGGGTCAAGATGAGCGATGACTCGTCAAGATTTTCTCTAAATGAAGAATCCGTCGGTTTATTTTTCCAACCTGATAATTAACTGTTTTTGTATATGCTATTTATCATTTTATGTTTTGCCAAATGGCTTAAACATGTCTTTTTAATATGTACACTAGAGGTAAAAGTACATCACACTAGAGGTTAAGGAAAATGGTCTGTATTAGCTATCTAATGCCCTTCATTCTCAAATAGTCAGGGTACTATGAGCATAAGGGGATAGAAGTACGTACGAAGTCATTCAAGTCTGTAGATTACGTCAAAAGAAAGCTTCCGATCCAGCCTGATGGGTAATTAATAGTCGTTTCTCACATATCCCTTTGTTATTTAACAATAATTGATTTTATCTTCAGTCTTCAGTCTTCAGTCTTCATATATGAATTATTTTCATAATTTCTACATATATTTTCAGTATCCATTGCGACGTCTACATGGTCCAGTTTGCTGAAATTATAGTTTAGATAGAAATAACCTTAGAATATTCACATTCCATGTATGTCGTTGCTCCAGACATGGATGGCACATGAGGTTTTCTCGAACACAACAACGAAGTGAATCAATAGCATAACCGACCAGCAATTTTATTTACCATTTGCACATTCTTTACACAATCTCTAGATCACTAGACAGTGCACTCGTATGTAACATGTACATATTCAAAACACAAACATAATACATTGTCCGCTACACGTTTAACGCAACACGTCATTCTAACACGATGACAATTATTACTGCAACCTCACATGATATAACATGTGTTGTTGAAAATTCTAACACGATAAGGTCCAAGAATTAGGAAAGCTGGCAAACACGCAGGCAATAAACGATGTAGAAAGCACTTACAAAAACTCCATTGTTGAAGATCATGCGGATCCGCTCGGAGGTACTGGCAGCTCTAACTTCCCTCCAGTACCCGTCACCAATGTACCCCTCGCCAGCTGATATTGATAGAAACATGGAGAGAGGATCGACCCGAGAGCTATTTGAACGAGAAAGATGGGAGGACTCAGAAACGGGAGCAACCGAGAGAGCTGATGGAGTAGGTTGATCAAGACTTAAAGCGGAAGTGGTCGGGTTCACCGCTGGAAGGGTCAGGACTAAAACATTTTGCACGTTTAAAACTACAGCACCCTCTCCAACCTGAGAGACAGTTGTAGAGGCTTCGAAACTCTGCTCCTCAGGGGCTTGACCTTCACTTACATCGTCCTGAGGAAGGGACCCCGGGAGGTGTGATAGAGGGGATATTCCTAGACTAGCTCACTTCTATGTCTTCAACCAGCTTAACTGCAGCATTAATCCTCGATTTGAACACCATAAGGAGTGCTTGCTCCTCAGTGACATAAAACAACTCAACATCAATAATTTGCTCCTCCGAGTTAAGCCCTTCATCATCAGAGTCAGAGTCAGTAAATACTATCTGACTTTTAATGGAGAATTACATGAGGACCTTCCTTGAATGATGTGTGGGCAGATATAAGGAAGGACTGTCAGTTTGAACTACAGAAGACTCAGGATAAGTAGGAAGCGATGTTGGATCAGCTGCCCTGATCGGATTGGATAGGAGGAAAGATGATGTTGTAGCCACCCCGATCGCCTCCTTTCTTCGACCGCTACTCCCGTAAGATTAGGTCAGTCAGGGTCTCCTGATCATCCTCTTATTCTTCATCCAGAATGATAGGATCAACCCCCGACCAGGATGGTAATGGGTCAGCATCACGCGGAGCCTCCGCTCTTTTATGAATGGCCTCATAGCTAGAAGATCTCTCCACAGTTTTTGCCACTTTGCTACTATGGATCTTTTCACTAGATTCCACCTTACGGGACCTAACCTTACTCGGTTCATCTTTGCTTAATCTATCCCTGGTAGGCCTATCCCGACTAGATCTCTCCCTATTAGACATATCTCGATCAGATTTCTCTGGGGTAGATTGCACCTGGGCGAACCTATCTCTAGACGATCCATACATACCACTTCGAGGTGGAGAGTCATCACGACCACTCATCTCAGACTGTCCAACAGGAATCACCAAAGAGTCACGGTCAGACTAGTATACATGCTCCATTAAGTCATGTTCAGGGGGAGCAATTCCCTGAGCCACCCGATCAACAGTCGTCTTCCTGCTCACCCGATCAAGGTTCTTAGCCTTTTCGGTTTGCTCACCAGCAACGATGTCCATCTTATAAACTGAAAAGAAAAACACAACGAAAAGCAGTAAGAAAAAACATATACAATGAAGACCATGAAGCATAGAAACGAGGGCCTACAATGCTTGCATCTGGTAAAGATTTTGGGAAAAGTCCCAACTCAATCAGCTCCTTCTCTGTATACAAGTTGTGGCGGTCCGTAACCTCCTAAGAAGTCTGAGTCACCTTAACAACTGTGTCGGTCTGCTCCATAATCATCACAGGTGTAGTCTTGTTCCATAGCTCGGGGCTACCGAAGTGCCTAGGGAGACACTGCTCCGGTTTAGTCGATGGGTGGCATCGGCCACCACGGTCTCACCCCAGTCACTGCTAACAAAGAACCAGTTGTTCTTCCAATACTTGTTTGATGAAGGAAACCCCCAGATGATGCCCTTGTGGTCCTTATACGTATGAGGGTAGGTTTTTCTTTATAACCATAGGGAATCCACTACTCGGCGATGTCGACTGGAGATAGAAAGTGACTCATGTATCCGATCACCTCAAGGTGTAAAAGTTGTGTATCTCCTAAGGGGTTTGAGGGTATTGGCCCCGATCTTCATCCACATATACTATAGGTTGATCAACACCCGATACGAGTTGGGGTTCAACTGAGCAGGGGTAATTTCCACATCAGTTAAGAACCGGGCGATGAAAGGTTGAAAGGGAAAAGTGACCCTAGAGGATAGCATGGCCTTGTAAACATCAACTGTACCATGAGAGGGATTCCATAGAGCACGTTCATCGTTGCAAGACAACTGCACCGAACGTAAAAGATCGAACCAATCCCTGAACTTCTCAAGCTTATCATTCGTCACCACGTTTATCTCAAAATCGAAGGCACAAGGGTGATATGTGGTAAACCTTATCATACGTGCCCGTCGTTCCCTCGGGACCTCCTTCATCTTTAACATTTGTAAAATTATCTTTAACTCATTTGCTAGACGGACGCTTTCTTTAGGCGAAAATCTAATAGTTTGCTTTACGCTAGTTGTCTTCGACATATCTAGGCAAACATCAACAGAAGCAGAACCATAAGGGTTAGCATATGGAGGTACAAACTCAAAATGAGCCATAGAATAATCTACATTTAAATAAATAGTTTAAAACGAAGGGGTGTATGCGTGAAAGTGACCTCAAAGTATAGATTCAAGCCTAGCGATATTCTCATTATCGTCAGCCTCAACAGCATGCATGAGGAGTTCAAAATACCGATAACAGAGAATTGGATCCATGCCTAGAATGTAAATGGATGCAACGAGAACACGAAAGATTCGAAAGTGAAGAAAAGTTAAAGTTTGAAGAATAAGGAAAAACTAGGGTTTTTTTGTGAAGAGAATCTATGAAGTCTTAAGAATAAAAAAAAAAGAGTTTCAAAATATATATAGGTGTGGGTGACATCATCGGAGTACATACACGTCATAAGACGAGAGTAGAAGTAGGTTCAGACAAAACGAAAATCACACGTTGTTCGAAATTCAAAAAGGTGGCTACATGATTGCGTCAGTCGAAACGGGCGTGATTGACATCAATGTTTAGCTGTAAAACATTAAATGTGTACTAGTGAGCTACAAGACAAGAAAAAAGAACAAATTACACACACTTCACCGAGTGAAGTCCATTTGGAACGAGATACTCGGTCTCCTATGTTTAAGGGGGTGTTGTTATTGGTTAAATTTGGACGATATTACACATCAGCAAAAGACAAAAGACAGGGGTGCCACATCACCAGAAATCAACCAGATTGAATCAATCCCAGTTGACCAAAGAAAACCCGTCAAATCCCTTGACCAAGATAACGCAAATGATCGGGTAGGAAGATCTGCTTGCGGTTGTCAAGATGGTCGGGGCGAAGGCTATGATCAGGTAAAACCATCGATCAAGGGGAGAAAACTTGATCGGGTGAAATAGGCGATCAATTGTGTGATATGTGGACAACACTCAGATTTAATGAAGTTACGACTCAAGCATGCAGAGAATGAACCCTGCTTGAATAAGGTGTCTAGAGGCCTACTTTGATAAGGAAAGTAAATTCCCTTATAGATATCAAAGTCTGGATCAGACAAGAAATCTAATATAGTTTTAATATAATCAACGAAAGATAAGGAAGAAGAGTAACACAACTCCAATAAGTTAGAGTTTCACTCAATTACGGGAACTTTTCTTACTTGTATACCAAGAATCAGGGTTCTAGATATGTATAAATAGACCCTAATAATGTCCATAAAAGGGGTGAACGTGAGCTAAGCATAAAAAAAAAAGAGCAGAAATTGAGTGTGTAATTTTTCATCAACTTAGTGGATTTCTTTTTCTTGCCTTTATCGGAAACCGTGGATGTTTCCCGCATTGGGGTTTTACCACATAAAATCTTGTATCATATTTTTTTATTTTTTTATTTTTTTATTTTGATCTACAATTCAATTGTTCTTTCATACTAATTGTTTAATGGGTGGTTGATCTAAAAATCGCCGTCAACATTTAGTATTTAAAAATTTATGGGATAGTTTTCACTTTTTAACTTTAATATTTATGCTTAGTATATTTAATATTTATGATTTTATGTGTAGTTTATTAAATATTTATGGGATAGTTTTTACCTTTTAATTTTTATAGTTATGCTTAGTATAACATTTGTGATTTTATGTGTAGTATATTAAATATTTATGTGCTAGTTTTTAATTTTTTAATTTTTTATATTTTATATTTTATATTTATGCTTAGTATATTTAATATTTATGGTGTATTTTTTAATTTAATAATTTTGTATTTATGCATTGTAGGAAATGGATCCTACTAGAATTCTTGTTTATTATGAAGACGGATTGAACATATTGGCAATGATGACTTTCAAATTTTATCAAGACGGACAAGATACTGAAGGACAAACTGCCTCTACGTCAGGGTCAACCACATCAAGATCTAGAACCAGAAAGACGAAATATGTGGTATGGAATGTTTTGACCCGGAAGACGAAACCGGTCCGGACGATCAGGTAGATTTATTGTCCGTTTTTTAGAAAGGAACGAGACATTTGAGAAGGCATAAAGATTCATGCATGCTTAAACACGGTCAAGTAGATACTACTAGATAGACACAACTACAACGGAACCTAGATGGATCCGTTACCAATTGGAGATATGACAGTCTCAAAGCTAGAGAATGCATGACAATTTATATTGGAAAAACCAACTAACGGATTGGTGTCGATGACAATCCATTTTTTGAAAATTTTATCAAAAAATCATTCAACCCTCGATTATAGCTATGTCTAGAAACACCACTATAAGCGATTTACTAAAATGTTTTAAATCCAATCGAGTCAAATTGGTCACTCAATTAGAGCGTTTAAGTGTGTCTATTACACTAACTTCCGATATTCGGAACATATATTCCAAACATGACTATTTATGTGTCACGAGACACTAATTAGATCTTGATTGGAAGATCCAAAAAAGATTTCATGGTTTTTATCTAATGGATTACGCTCATACCGCTCAAAATATTTATAACGTTATTTATGAAGTTTTAAATGATTTTATACAAACTGGACGCATCTTTTCCCTTACAATAGATAATGCATCATCAAACACTACATCAATTAACTTGTTTTTAGCCAACAGTGTCCCTCAAACTGGAGATCATCTCTTTCACCAATGGTGTGCATGTCACATCATAAATTTAGTTTTTGAAATCATGGTTGAAGGTTGCATCAAGGATGTCATTTCTTATATCAGCAACTCTAATCAAAGAGTGAAAAAAAATCCAGATATTGTACAATCAACGACAAATAGCCTAGGAGGTTCTAAACAGATATGTCGGTAATGTGAAACTCCACTTATTTAATGTTACAAAGTGCTATTGATTATTCAACTGAAATTACAGGTTATTATAATATGGAAATGGCCCTAGTGGGCGGTCCAACCATATTCGAGGATTATTGGTATGTGGTCAAAAAATTATTAAATTTTTAAAGATTTTTTACAATTCAATTTTACTTCTTTTTTTAAGTCTATTACCTCACATCTCATCTTGCATTGCATCAAATTTTAGAAATGTCTGAAATTTGGTACTCTTATAGAGATAATGCCATGTTAAGCATTGCAACTGCGGCAATGGTGAAAAAAATTCAAAAATACTGGTCTTAAATTCCTTTACTCTATGCCTTAGGTTTTATAGTATATCCTAAGACTAAATTAAATAGTTTACAAACTTTTACCAAGTATATTGGTTGTTACTTGGATTTAGATTTTACTCAACATTTTACTTATCTGCAATCCAAGGTGTTAAAAGTCTATCATCTTTATGAGTGCAGGTTTAGCGGCAAAAACATGAAACGATCGAAAAAACTGGACACTCGACCGATGAAATGAAGTATGAGAATCCTAATCGGTAACCAAGATTATTCATCTTCATCTTCATCATCTCAACATTACAAACTGAACATTTTCTTTGAAACTAAGTTCAACAGAGCCCATCAAGAGGACTTCCAAGAATTTGATCTGTTGTTATGGTAGAAAAACCATATCGAGAGTTATCCAGTATGTACTTGTCATCAATGTGTCCACTGTTTATTCATAACAGACATTCAACATCAGTAGACATATAATCGAACTTAGAAGATCTTGTTTGACCCCTCATATGGTGGGGGTATTAACATGCTTTAACGAATGGGAGCATGCTGAGATGAGGATGCAGCATAACTGGTGAATGAAAAACTAATTCAAAGTTTTTCCAACATATACTTCGAAGGCATTTCTGGCACTCGTAGTAACCGATAGGACTGAAGACTTAATTTAATTTTTTTTAATTCTACATGTATTTGTAATTTTGTAATTTGATTGCACTATTTTCCCTTACCAAGTTTTTTATCCCATTGAGTTTTTCTTGGTAAGATTTTTAATAAGGCAAGCACAAATCATGTGAACAGAAATGTGATTAAGTAAAAAAAAAAAATACACCAAGGAACCCTTTAAGGTCAGAAATTTAATTTACCACCATCCCACTTCATTTACTTGTTTGTTCCTCAAATGGGTTCCTTTTATTCGCTATAAAATTTTAATCGTTTTTGTGATTTTTATGGTATGTTTTAGTTTCTCTCAATTGGAGTCTTTTTTTGGCCTCAGTACTTTAATGCCTCTTATTATTCTCTCAATTGTGATTTTTTATGGTATGTTTTAGTATTACTTAGGCAAATATTTAACTTTATAATTGAGTTCTCAAGTTTGTTCTAATTTAGTTTTTATTGGTTCAGTTGCTGAAGATGAAAAATCCAGGGAACTTTCGAATTAAATAAAATTAGAAATGCCCGGATTATATGCTTGTTAGATTGTCCGATACCAGCTGAAGATACTCTAAACTGGGTCTGTGATTATCCAGAGGGTGATATTCGTCTGTCCACGAATAATTGGATTGATAGGAACTATGATTATTTTGAATTCCTTCAGCAAAAATGCGAAACAGCTCTCATCAACTTCAGGGTCCTTGTTATCGTCTAATATTTCCAAGCCTAAAAGTTAAACAAATTAGATTTTGTTAATGCAATTTTTGCTGCCAGCCTGCCAGTAGAGTAGCTTAATTTTTTTTGTTGGAATTATATAACCATTTTATATGCTATTTGTATATGCTATTTGTGTGCTTGGTCTGTCATATAAAAGCTTTTTCTTAAAAAAAAAAAAAAAAAAAAATTGATTTATATAGTGATTGAGAAAATAGTTTTTTTTTTAAAGACAAAAGAAGTTGTAATTTATTACTATTGTTGTTGTTATCTTTGACGATGATTAAATGCGTAAATTATTATGATTTTATGGTTTTTTAGATAATTCAATACATTGATTTCACAAGTAACGACGGAAAAAATATTATTCGTTTTAGAGTTGAATTTGTATTTTATATTTGTCCAAATAAAATCTTAGTTATAGAGTTTTATTTGAATATGATATTTTGTATCCGAGTAAATTTTATAATATTTTTTTAAAGAAACGATAAAAAAAAATTAAAAGAAGAACCTGTGCGTACAAGATTTTTTTTTTTTTCCAGTGGTGGAAGCAAATGAAGAGAATTTGGTGTAATGAGAGAAAAAATATGTTTAAAATTAAAAATATATATACTTAAAGGATAGTTTTGGTATTTTAAAGAGTGTTAGGAGTAAAATTAATAATTTTATTTTGTTAAATATAGATGTATGAAGATATTTTATGGGTGGCAAGAGTCATAAATGTTTTAAGGGTCTGAATATTTAATAG
Organism: Dipteronia dyeriana; assembly: GCA_032871835.1. Classification (NCBI taxonomy): domain Eukaryota; kingdom Viridiplantae; phylum Streptophyta; class Magnoliopsida; order Sapindales; family Sapindaceae; genus Dipteronia; species Dipteronia dyeriana. The sequence goes on from CM065302.1 coordinate 58,152,687, forward strand.
CACTCTTTAATGCGTGAGTTTTAATATTATCACAAACTTAATAACTTAAGTTTTAATAGCGTATAAAATGTAGATCTGACAAAAATAATCTTCAAATACACTCACAAAAATAAGTCTCATATTTTTTTATCTTTCTGAGACTTATTTTTATATTTTTTTAGACTTATTTTGGTTTTTTTAAGGCTTAACATATAGTTTCCGAGACTTATCAGAAATATTTATAATTTCTGAGACTTATTTAGATAAAAATGAAAGTTTTCAATTTATTTTTTTCGGTCATATTCTTCATTGAGACCACCATTGGTCCTCCATTGATGGAAATTCTTAAAAAGAAAGAAAAAACCTAAAAATGACACAAACATAATAAAAGAAGAAGATAAAGGAATTTAAGTCCATTTGTGTCATTTAATAACTTTTTAAACCAGTGATACTCTCAAAATTTAAAATAAAAAGAAGGATAAGAGTAGACATATATCCTTTTTATCAACCTTTACATCCAACTTGATGTGGCAGTTTACATGACACTTCCTTATCAACTGTCACATCATCACATTGTCACGTCATTATATTTTTTTATTTTTTTTGAAACCCTAACATTTAACTCCATTCAATTTGTTCTTAATTTTATATAACAAAAAAAAATTCTTTATAGGAAACTCGAGAAGTTGATAAGGATGTGACATGTAAGCTGTCACGCCAAATTGAATAAATGATGGATAAAATTATTGGATGTTTACCGTTATCCTAAAAAGAATACAATTTCCCATCATTTCCCACCATTTCCATATGTGTTTTAATGATAATAATCAAATTAAGAAGTTATATTAAACTGAAAAAAAAATCATATTTAATAAACTAAATATAATATTAATCAAATATGACTTTCCTAAAATGAAACAAACCTAAACAAGTCTAAAAATAATAGGAAACAAATGTCATAAAATAAAACCAAAATGGATTCTGTGTCCAAAAATTAAAACAAAACAAAAATAAATCCTACTAAAATATTGTGTTAATCAGATTCACCCCTTGGCATGATATTGTGTTAATCCTACTAAAAATAAATCCACAATAAACCATCAAGTCAACTGTGGAGAAGAACGAATAGTATCTTCAAAATCCAGAAGAACAAAAAATCTTCAGATTCCCCTTACAAAATATATGTACGTGGATTTTCCAATCCCCCATGAAAAATTTGCAGATCAAACTATATTTACTTTGTAAAATGTATATATCAAATTTTCAGAGTCCCTTCCAGGATTTTTCATGCTAGTTTCCACATAAAGAAACTTTTTACAGAATATCCTCGATAGTGTTATAAATATGGTTCTAGTCTTAAATTTGGATTCTCCCACTCACATCCACTTCAAAATTTTATGCTCAATACTTTGGTAACAAAATCCTGACAGATAAAATATCAGATTTTTGCCCTTTTTAACAGAAAATATTAATTGCTAATCCATTTTATAAAATTCTACATTTGCTAAAATTTTATTGCTCTTAACAATTTATTTATATAAAAGTAGCCTAATCTAAAATTCTTGGTTAAACCTCTAGGACTTTTCATGCCAGGTGTGATTTTATGTCCACATAAAGAGACTTTTCATAGAATATCATCAATAGAGATGCACATTTATCCACGGGATCCCAAATCCCCGCACCCCATTCCTTTTTGGGGATTTTTTGGGTTGGGGTGGGGTGGGGTGGGGTGGGGTGGGGGGATGATTTTCATCCCCAAATTAAAATGGGGATGGGGATGGGGAACCCCTTCCCATCCCCATTTCCCCCACAATTGAATTGAAATGAGGATGGGGATGAAGATCTCCATTTCCCTATTTGAATATAATTATAATATGTATTTGAATTATTTAAAACATTTTATGTTGAATTTGTAATGTATTGATATTTTTTATTTGTAACGAAAGGTTTGTTTTTTTTTAAATTTAATTTATAATTTTTAGTTAAATAGGGAAATAGGAAAATGAGAGACCGGGTGATACGAGAAAACAGGAAAAAATGGGAAAAATAGGGAACTGGGGATGGGGATGGGGGGCCCTCCCCCCAAACATCCTCATCCCCATTTTCCCTAAATGGGGAAATGGGGGATGAGGGAAGGGTCTAGGAAGTGGGGATGGGGATGGGGGACCTATATCCATCCCTAATCCCCAAACGTGCATCTCTAATCCTCAACAATGTTATAGTTGCCACCAATCTCATCTTAAATTTGGATTCTCCCGCCCATGTCCGCTTCAAAATTTTATGCAGAATACTTTGGTAATAAAATCCTGACAAATAAAATATCAGATTTTTGCCAATTGTAACGGAAAATATTAGTTGCTAATCCATTTTAACATCTTTATAAAAAAAAAATACATTTGCTAATCTCCTTGTCTGCAATCTTCTCCTTCAATTCTAAACATGTCAAGGACAATCATTTTTTTCCTGGAGACTCTAATTATGCTCAATCTCTTACTTACTGCTTTTCTCAACATCGAATTGTCTGCTGCAAAATCCATTAATTTCAGCCTTAAAATTGTCCACAGAGACTCCCCGGAATCTCCTCTGTACCCTGGAAACCTCACTTTCGATAAAAAGATTCAAAGGTACATAGGATTTTCCAAAGCAAGAGCCTCGTATTTGATGTCATCAATTTCAACACACATCAACAACTCTGCAATGCACCCCAGTGCTAATGCCCGTCCTGAAGTTGTGCCAAACAAAGCGGTATACATGGTGAAAATTGGAATCGGGGTACATGGAGATGAATACTGGTTAGACTTGGACACTGGATCTAAGTTGACTTGGATTCAGTGTAAACCCTGTTTCTCTTGTTATGGCCAGGAGGATCCCATTTTCGATCCAAAATATTCCGATACATTCAGGAAAGTTTCCTGTACCAAAGACATTTCCTGTCATCCGTATTACTGCGATAATGGACAATGCATCTATGGAATTAACTATGGCGATGGATCCTCAACCTCCGGGTATATTGCTTTTGAATACTTCACCTTTACCGCATCAGATACAAAACCATTTTATTACAACATGAAATTTGGTTGCTCGACTAGATCAAATGGTCAATTTGACACAAAATTGTCTGGGATTCTAGGAATGAATATGGATCCAATTTCTTTGATGGGTCAGCTTGGAAAGCAATATTTCTTAAACAAATTCTCTTATTGTCTGGTTAATCCAAACACTGTTACTCATAGCTATCTGAAATTCGGAGATGACGCTTACAATGGAAGACCTGTTCAGGAATTTTAAAAAACCCCATTTGAGGCGAATCCATTTAACAACAATTATTATCTGTATTTACAAGACATCAGCATCAATGGAAAACGATTGAATCTGCCGAGAGACACCTTCAAAATCTTGCCAACTGGACATGGAGGTTGTATAATAGATTCTGGTACACCAATCACTAGACTTAAATACTCAGTTTATATTAGAGTAAAAGATGAATTAGAGGCATATTTTGCCAGGTATGGTATCAGGAGATCATATGGTGGTTGCGGTAGTAGCTCAATACTGTGCTTCGATCGACCGTCAGGTTTTAATGCTTTTCCGTCCATGACATACCATTTCTTGGGAGCTGATTTATATGTGGAACCAGAACATGGTTTTCTTTTAACAATATCTTATTTTGCCCCAGCAATCACAGTTGGAGACACAGATTCCACTATTTTAGGAAGTTGGCAACAGCAGAATATCAGGTTCATTTATGATACGGATCTTCGTCAACTCTCTTTTGCTTCTGAAGAATGTGATAAGGACAGTCCTTGAGATGATTAAGCTTTTACTTCCAGGAAAAGTTTCTGTGTCGACAATTCAAAAGAATTTTATGTGGATCCTGTCACGAATTCAGCTCATAAATGTTGTATTCTAAGCATTTGAATTTTCATTAAATCGGAATGTTCGTCAAATATCAGTGGTTCCTGCTTGGAAAGGAAACTTAATTCCTCTCTCCATCCAAGTAATAAGTTCCCTTTCTTCATTCATTTTCTAATGAATCTTGATTTCCTACTATGCCTCTAATGATTTATATAACTTTTTTAGTAAATTTTAAATTAAATCAGAAATTTAAGTGGATATAGTTTGATCCGTTTTAAAATATATTCAAAGAATTCAATGTTGATTCAAATTTTAATTTCTAGAATTCCCACATTTTGTTAGCTCTTATTAAATCTATCTATAATTACTATGTAAATTATGCAAGATGAATATATATTCCCACATTTTTTTTATATGTACCTCTTGAAATATCGTCAAGTTAAATAAACGTTCTTATCATCGAACCACAGATGATGGTGTATGGTAAAAGATCCGAATCTTATGCTAATTTGATTTTTTTTTTCTAACCTAAAACACTCGATAATAATTTTCTACATTTAAAGATAAATGAAGTAAAATAAATAAATAAATCTCAACAATTTATTAGTTGATGTTAAAAAAACAATAAAATAGTCATTATTTGTACGACCTTTTTAATAAGTGGGTTAAGTTAAATAAACATAAATTTTAACTTAAATTTATTATTTTAATATTTATTCACCAATTTCCTTACATTCCAAGAGTTGTCATCGATCCGTCTTAATTAAATTCAATCACATTTTTTCCCCATTCAATTGCAAGGAAATGAATGCACGTCGAAATCACAAAGTTAAGTCGAAATCACAAAGGTAATATATAGTGTGACCGTAAGTTAATAAAATCTGCAATGTTTTAATTTAACAAAGTTGAGATCAAGGGCAAAGCCGGGACTCATCGTTCGGGTGGGTTAAATTAAATATATATTTTTTATACCGTCTGTGATACAACGTATCAAATCTAAAACATAGTCATGCAACATTAAACAACTTTGGGTGGTTGTACAAAGTTTTTTAAAACAAATCTAAAAGAAAAAATATATAACAAACGAAATAAACTTAAATACTTGTTCGAACAAGCAACGAAGTAAGGAATTTAATCATTTATCTATAGAAGAATAGAGAATGGAGAGGTAAATGAAATTTTAATGTGTTTGAGTGTAAATAAAATATTGAGTATATCACTTTAATGAATCTATTGAGATTATCTCAGTTAAATTAAATTATAAACTAAACTATTTTATGAATTATCAAGTAATGTTAATATTGTAATTGTATTTCATTTGTATTTCTATCTATTACTTAAGAGAAAAAAAAAAGCATTAAATAATTTAAAAAAAAAAAAAAAGCTAGCCTAGGCTGAAGTCCGGACTAGATTACATATACCTTCGCCCCTAGTTGAGATGATTTGTTAGATGAGATTGGTTCGGTGGTATACCCTCATACCCTCACACATATACCATGATGTTATGGGTTCGAGTTCTCCCATAAAAAAAAAACCCTGAATTTATGTAAAACTTTAAAAAAAAAAAAAAAAAAACAAAGTTTAGTTGCTTACACCTAGAGCTGGCAATATGAGCTATCATACCGTGTTTATATAAACCTAAACACGGCTCATTAAGCTCATAGGTCGAAACCCAAAAATGACTCATTAAATTACAGTTACTTGGCAAGACTCATTTAATCCATTAATTTATAGGTTGTGAATCTTATGATAAATTATAATTCCATTAATGCATTTCCTACTTAATTTAAATAATAGAGAATACATTTTCTTAAGACAAAGGTTATGAATCTTATGATAAATTAAAATTCCATTAATTCATTTCCTACTTAATTTAATAATGGTGAATACATTTTCGTAGGAAACTTGATCTTTAAGACTTGTACTCTTTGATAAATAATTATAAGAAAGCCAAAAATGTAGAGAATGAAGAATTTAACGCTATGTTTGGTAGGAGTGAGAGAGAGAGTAGGATGGATGGATGAATTAAGAGGGAGAGAGAGTATGAGGCATGGAGAGGATATCATCTATCATTCATGTTGTTTGGTATTGAAAAGAGAGTTGAGTGAATGAATCGGTATATAATTTATAAATTTACTATATTACCCTTTTATAAATTGGAAGGTAATAAAATATTGTGGGGTATTATTATCATTTCCCTCCCACTATACCCCTCTTCTTTTCATCCGCCCAATGATGGGAGGATTGCTTTTGGTCGGCCCGGAAGAAGGAGAGATCCCTCCTCTTCTCTTCTCCTCTCTCTTGTCTCTCCAACCAAATAAAGGATTTAAGATCTCCTCCCACCCCTCCCTCCAACCCTCTCCTCTCTCCATCTCTCCTTCTTACCAAACAAAGCCTAAAGTATTTAGGGTTGATTTTGTTAAAGCAATATTTAGAGTTTTTCTATATATTTATAAATTACATATTTATCTTTGATATTTAATTGTGTTAAATGGGTTAAAGAGTTAGGAGGGGTTCAACCTAAATATGACCCATTTACTTATCAGGTTTAACGTATTTACCCATTAGTGACCCAAACCAGTAAATATCGTGTCACCGAGTCGAAGCCTATATTGCCACCTCTAACTGTTACACCCACACCAAAGCTTATTCACTCGCCTGATTTCTAAATTTGTAATTCTAGAAAAAAAAAATAGATAAAAACAAACTTTAAGGAATATACTTATTTTCAAAATTTTCTGTAAAAAAATTCCAAGCATCACAAATTTTTCCTTAATTATTTAATAAAATTATATGAAAATACTTTAATTGAATGCAATATCATTAAACAAACCCAATATTGGATTATTTATAAATTTGGATTCTTCCATTCATACATACCTACTACAAAATTAAGGGTAATTTCACTAAAACCCCTACTTTTTGGTTAAATGTCACATGTTTAAATATCTTTAACTTGAGTCCTTACTTTTTCCAAAACACATCACTTTAGTCCTTTTTATCAAAAAACTAACAGTCAAATGTGACTATATATAAGAATGAATTTTCCCTTGATAATATATCATTCAAGTCAAAAATGTCAAAATGTTTTGTTGTTACATCCTTATGGTGCATCCTGTAATCGTTTTTCATTTGTTTTTTTTTTAAATTAAAATTAAAATGAAAACAATGTTTTTTGTTTCAGTTTTAAATTTTGAAAATGTGTCTGGTAGTTTGTACTAGAAACTGTATTCTGAAAATGAAAACGGAGAAAAAACATCTGATAGATTAACCGAAAATATCAATTTAGGCATTTTGTTTATAATAAGAAAACTTTGAATTTAGAGCAATCAGAGAATTTTTTTCAAATTTTGCAACTTGTAGGTTGCGTTACAACTATTCAGCAGGATTACTTATGTAGAAAGATTTACCCAATTAAATTGACTCGTAGATTGTGAGTGGTTTTCCAATGCAAAATTCCTAGCCAAGCAAACTCATGATTTCCAAATCCAATTTCATTTAAGCTCTTTAACAATATTTACAAGTAATTGAATCATTACAGTAGGGAAAAATAACCATTTTGAAAATAAATATATTTGTGGAATTTTAAAACAAATTTCAACACATCGGTGGATCATATTCTAAATGTAATGCAAATTGAATTAATTTAGAGATTACCTTTATAGTTCCGTCTCTGTAAATTTTCCATTTTCCATCCTTAGTATAAAATCGAATCACTTAGGATTATGGACTCATTTTCCTTTTAACCAATATGTAAATCCACCTACAAGACTTAAGAAAAAGATTAGAAGCTCAAATTAAATTTAAAACTTACAAATTACTTTCACAAGCTTGTGTCAACACCAATGTGAATGACAAGTTTGGTGTAAATTTATTATTTATCTTAAGTCACCTATTTATAGGTTTAAAAAAGAATAATTTTGTTTCTCATAAGACACAAGAATCACAAATCCTATTGTGATTTAGTAATTATAATCTTATTAGAAGTATTTTCCTTTTATTTTCTTTTATTTTCTTTTATTTATTTTCCATCAAAATCCTATTTAGATTTATTTGTTGCTCCTAATGGAAAACAACATAAAAGAAGTAAGATGGATCTTCATCTTGAAACCCAACATTTGAGCCCAATAGGTTCCTTTTAGATGATTCAATTTCACTTGTGAAGTTTGAGGATCCACGAGTTATTTTAATTACAAGCTCCAACATATTTGGCTCAAGTACCAGTTAATTCTTAATTAATTAAGCTCAAATATATTAATTTTAGTTTAGTCCACCAAAAACTAAAATAGCACTCTTGATTTAAAATAAAATATATTAAATACTTTTACCCTGAACAATTGTGTGAAATATGTATCCTCATAAAAAATACTAATAATTAAAATGTCTTTTGACTATTGCATTATTAATTATTTTATTCTTTAGGACCGTCTTTATGTCTAATTGATAATATTGATTTATCATAAATCATGATTCAATAACTCCTTAATGAATATTCGGTACCAAGATTTATTATCCAAGTCCTCGTAAGACCCAGAAGGTGGTATTTACTCTTATTTGATTATAAGAGTCATGATGTCCATATCTATTAATATATGTCCCCTATAACGTCAAACTATCAGGTTTAAACAGTTATTTTGTAGTCGTGCCCCTTTTAGCTCAAACGTTACAACTCATAATACGTATGGTAGATTATTTATATCAGGATTGAGATAGATATTTCAATTGCTCTATTGTGAATGTATTATTCCATTAACGGTAAAATCGAAAGATATTATTCACTTGATCCATTCAATACATCGTATATGCTAAGTCTTTTGTTCAAAGTATTTCACTTGGTCGTTCTAGACTCGTCACTTCCAATTAAAAACAAAAGATTCACAACTTTAATCAAGATAAAGTGTCCATCCTATATCTTAAGTTGTGAACCTTTTTAGATTAAATAAAGAATTATGTCTACCACATATAAACTTCCTTATGTAAATAATTCTTTTTGTGAATAATTCTTTATGTTTCTTTTAGTCTTGGATCCTTAGAATATTTTGTTTTTGACATATATAATAAACGATTTATACATGTTACATAATTTATTTGTAAACAAAAGACTTTTATTGATATCAAATGATTTGTTACAGAAAAACCATTGCTTTAGGGCATATTTCCTAACACACACATATAATTAATTACTATTTCCCGGTATGATTTTTTTATTTAAATATTTTTATAATATAATACAAGAAAAATGATTTTTGAGTTTAAATATAAACCAATAAACCTACCCAATCCAACCCAACCCAACATTATTTGGTTTGGTTTGAATCGGTTTGATTTGTGTTAAAATATAGCCAAAACCGATACATATTGGTTTGGTTTGATATTGATGCTCAGCTCAAACCAAACCAAAAATGCACACTCCTAGCCTCAAGCACAACGTTCACTCGGCAAGATCGAAGCCTCAATTTGGATATCTCCATTGCTCGGAGACTTAGATCTATCGCTGAGTGATTGGAAGTGAAACGATGGAGATCACAGAATCTCCATCACTAAAATGATTCAATATACATGGTGAAAATTGCAGTCGGAGAACTTGATGAAGAAAACGGGTTAGACTTGGACAATGGATCTATAAATTGAATGCAATGTCAATCCTGTGTGTCTTGCTATGACCAGGTGGATCCCATTTTCAATCCAAAACATTACATGCATATTCAAGTAAAGTCAGATCCATAGTCCAAGTCTAACCAGTATTCGTCATCAAATTCTCCAACTGCAATTTTCACCATGTATGCTGAACCATTTGGCATAACTTCAGGTTGAGCTTTAGCATTCGGGTGCATTGTAGAGTTATGTGTTGAAATTGATGACATCAAATACGAGGCTCTGGCATCAGAAATTCCTATGTACCTTTGAATCTTTTCATCGAAAGTGAGGTTTCCACGGTACAGAGGAGATTTCGGGGAGTCTTTGTGGACAATTTTAAGGCTGCAATTAAAGGATTTTACAGCAGACAATTGGATGTTGAGAAGAGCTATAAGTAAGAGATTAAATGAGCTTAATTACAGTCTCCGGGAAAATTTTGATTGTCCTAGACATGTTTAGAATTGAACAAGGTGATTAGTTTTGGGAATTTGGACCGATGATCGCGGAATCGTCATACCTAATATACGCTCATAACTCATAGCAATTAATAACGTCAATAACATAAAAATATATGAGAGAAAATAAATCAATCACAACACAAGATATAAACGGAAACCCCTAAATCAGTTAAAAAACCATTGGTCGTCAGGACAGCAGAGAAAATTTCACTATATGATAAATTATTACAAACATATATATTTCAAGATTCTCTCTTACACCTCAACCCCAAACCACAGAGCCTTACCAAGTCCCCAAGCTCAGGATAGAGCTTTATATCAGGACTCTCACCTCACAACGTTCACAAGATTCTCACCAAGAACCCTTCAATATCCCCTATGTCTCCCCTGAATATCACTCACGGATCTCTAATTTGATCCACTAATATTCCTTTAGACCCCTCTCCTGATTTTTCCATAGATCTTTCACTCAGATCTCTCCACTCTCTAAAGTTACATAGTGTTTCTTTTTGCTCCACACAAAATAACCTAACTACAAGTCTTTTTATACTAGTTATAGGGAGTTTAAGATAAAAAGAAATTATACTCCTAAACGTTCAAAAATTACTTGTTCCATATAAATACTATTTTCTATTTATGACAAGTCTTCTTGTTAAGGAAAAATCTTTTTTCCTTCAAGTACATGATTTTCCTAATCTTCATGAAGACAAACTCTTTTTCCTTTTCCGATAAGTACAAGAACTTCCAAAAGAAAGCATTTCCTATTTTCAAGCAACTTTCCAAACCTGTGCAAATAAGTCGTTACTGTGGTTTGAAACCCGTGCCCTACACAGTGAAAAGCCACTAGAGATGACCGCTCAGAATACCGCAATCTACGTCTTCGCCTCAGTCGCGGTCTGCACCGCGCTTGATCTCTTGGAATCAACCGCTCCCTGTGCTGCAGTCCATGCCACTTGTCCGCAACGCGGTCCACGCTGCGGTTCCTTTTAGAATTTGTTTCTTCAATTCTTCTTAAGTCTTCAAACCTCCCTCAAACACCATCTTCAACTTCCAAACATTTTCCCACGTCTCCAGGAAGTTTCACATCAGTTAAATCTTGTTTGATTCACATTGGGTTCACTTGAGAATACAAGTTAAAACCTAACAATTTACATTTTAATTGTTTATAAAATGGATTAGCAATTAATATTTACGGTTAAAAATGGCAAAAATCCGATAATTTTATAATTTGGATATTATTCATTTAGTCCCTATGTTTTTTGGAAATGTCTATTTTTTACTCACTTATCTATTTTTCACTGGATTGGACCCTATATTTTCCAAAACCACTCATTTTGATCCCTCTAACCAGAATTTTGACAGTCAACGGTCACAGAAAAAACAAATGATATCTTTACCCCTAACCATTTAATTTCTTTAAAAAATAATAATAATAAATTTGATTTTTCTTTGAGAAAAAAAAAAGAAATATGTATACATTATCATCATCCCACCACGCATCAGGCATCATCATTAGACCAAACCCACACATCTACATATCAAACATCACCACCGCATCATGCATCATCATCATCTTCCACTATTAAATCAAAACCACCCAAACCTCTCCACGAAATCAATCACAAATCAAATCTGAATTAGTTCAAACCAAAACCAAACCTAAACCCAAATCGAGTACCAATCTCTTCTTTCTCATTATATCTCATCATATCTCATCATTTTCTACTTCTTCTTTCTCGGGTTCAAGATGGTTGATAGTTGGTGGTTGATGGTAGTGGTGGCGTGTTTGTGGGCTGCAAGGGTTTCATGATTCATGTTTTTTGTTTGGTGAATTGTTTGTTAAAGATTTTTGGATTGATTTTCTTTTGGTTGTCGATTCGAGTTCGACCGTGATCAGTGATGCTTCCTGGTTTTTATGGATGATGGTTATGGGTTTGATTCGATTAAAGATTCGGTGATGGTCGATGGTGATCGATGATGGTTCTGTGATGGTTGATGGTGATCGGTGATGGTCGATGGTGTCGGTGATGGTTATGGGTTTTGGTTGATGATGGGCTGTTGGTTCTGGGTTTCGGTCTGGTTCACCGGATCAATAATTTTTTTCATTATTATTTTTGCTAATTGATCTCCATATAGGTGTGTTGATGATGATTTGTGTGTTTGTGCGGTTCTCGGGAAGATTTGTTTGTTTAAGTAAGGTTTGATTCTCATGAAGATTTCAATTTGGTTATCAACAAGATTTGTTTTGTAATAAATGTGTTTGGGACCTGAGAAAATGAAAGAAAAAAGATATTGGATTGAAGGTTGAAGGTTGATGGAATTGGAAGGTTGATGATGATGATTTTTTTTTCCTTTTTTTTCTTTTGATTGAATGGTTTTTTATTTAATAAATGTTTATTTTTATATTAAAATACTAAATTTATGGAATAAAAACTAATTTTAAATCATTTTAAAAAATATATAATCTTAAAATTTTGATCTCCACCATTCATCTCACGGGTGGATGGTAGAGATTTGTTATTCTTTTTTAATTTTTATTTTATTTATAATTTTGTAATTTATATTTGTAATATTAATTTTATTAGTATTATATAAATATTTATTTTTACATTGATCTTTGTGTTGACATGTGGTATGTCTTTATTTAAAGATAAAAATACCCTTGAAATCGTTAAAGTTAAGTAACGGTTGACTAACTGAATGATCAAAATGAGTGGTTTTGAAAAACATAGGGCTCAATCTAGTGAAAAATGGATAAGTGAGTAAAAATAGATATTTCCAACAAAAAAAAACATTGGGACTAAATGAATAATACCCTTTTATAATTTATAAGGTTAATTTTGACAATTTACAATTGTAAGAAATTTTATTAGATATAATCATATAAATTCATCACAAATTGAGATTAGCCATTACCAAAATGACTTCATATCTAACGTGGTGTTTGTATTTTACAACTTTAAGTTTTAAGTCTTATTTTAAATGGATTATTATGTAAGTTATGCATGATGAATTTATTTATTACTTATTAAAAAAAATATTTATTTATTTCTTAATTTAAAAAAAATCAATAAAATATTTATGAGTGACATTACCTAAATTTGGTGTCCAAATGATGTGGCAACAATCTAATCCACTCATTTAATTCATGTAAATCTAATTCAATTTAAATAAATTGACTGAATTGTAGTCACATCATTTGGGTATCAAATTTGGATACTAAATTTGGACACTAAATTTAGATAAAATAACAATACTCAATAGTTATTTGTACGAACATTTTAATTAGTGTGTTACGCTAAATCCACGTAGAATTTTAACTTAACTTTATTATTTCAATATTTATCCATCAATGTAAATCATAAAGTTAAGTCAAAATGGTCTGACCCTATAATATATTTTTTGTACAACAAACAGAATATATTAAAATCAAGAACAGAGATTAAAACAAGAATTGGGCATCGGTTTGAACGACTTTCCCAACACAAGGAGGATAATCTTCTATCCAGAACGATCATCGCTAATTGTAAATGCAAACAGCATTTTTATTGGATATGGATCTACGTTGGTACAAAAAAAAAGGGAAAATACATAATTCTATATCTAATGCAATTATCAAAGATCAAATATGTATTTATTTTATAAACCAATTATCATAAAACATTTATTTAACTAGCTCCCCTCTCTTATTTTATAATTAAATTGTTGTAATATTATTGATGAAAATAGTTAGAAATCATAGTCACTATTTTTAGAAGAGTTTTTAAAGTAGACATCTCCCATACTAATATGTATTTTGAGTTTTTAAGTATGTGTTTGATATGACTTTGGTAAGAATCAAAAGCCTTTTTTTAATGCAAAAAGTTATTTTTGAAGTTTTTTTTAGTTATTTGACAAAACTCTAAACAGCTTCTTTAATATATGAATTGTCTCAAACCTTTAAAAATGTCAACTTGGAGAACCCAAAATTTGGACTTTTTCAAAAAACTTTTTTTAAGCTTTTTAAAAACATATGAATCGTCTCAACTACCATTTATAAATTTTAGAATAGATATTCTATCATACAAAACATTATAAATTCATTGTCAACACATTTTTTTGTAATTCACACAACCAAATATTTTTAAAAATGCATTGTCAATAATTTTTTTGTAATTTACACAACCAAATCTTTTTTTGTTAAAAGCTTTACTACAAAAATATCTACTCTAGAAGCTCTACTTGAATCTTAAAAAGCCATACAAAATATATTCTAAGTATGGTTCAAATCCTACCATACCCATCTTTCAGAAGGTCCAGATAGTCTAATTGTGATAATTATTGTAATACAAGAAATTAAATGGGTTGCAACATTATTGATGGAAATAATCAGAAACTCATATTCATGTTTTCTCCGTATATTCTTTATAGAAGTGTAGAAATAATATTGATGGAAGAAGATTATTGTATATGTGTTTGTGGGAGGCTTAGAGCATCTCCAATGTTGTGTCAAATCAGTGTGCTAATGCTAAAATTTAGTTGATTACAGTATTTTTGATCTTTTAATCAATTTAAAGAAAAGTTCGTTCACTGAGATCGGTGATTCTACTATTTGAACACTAATTAGTCTAATTTAATCTTAATCTAAGTGCATGAAAACTAAATGACATAATGCTTGTCTTGGGTTGGCAATTTTACTCACTAATATGCAAAATCAAATAAACTAAAGTACTCAAAAGCTCACACGGAAAATTTGAATATGAGAGAATGCTAGGGAATTAATGCAACCTAATTAAACTCCTCAATGTAATCCCTAAGTCTCATTTAAGCATTTAAATCCAATTGATAGAGTTTGTTTCATGAAGCACATAATCTTTCTTATTACTCACACAAGGTCGTGTAATGAGCAATGGTTAGAATTAGTTTTTAATTAAAAACTCTAAACCAAATCACACATAGCATGGTCATGCATATGGAAATTTTCTCAATTATTAAGCTTGCAGTTAAGGAATAAATGGGATGGTCACCCACATCTAACCCTCAACATCATAGATAAATTAATCCTAACACAAACATTCATTGAGGTCTCATTTGAATATAAGTGAAAAAATTAGAGCAAGTATTTCAATAAAAGATACTACCAAGGTATTTAATTAAAAACCATTAGACTTAGGATTACAAAGAGTTGTTCAACCGGTTTACATTAATCCCCTAACATAGAAATTAGTTACACATCAAGGAAAAGAAATAAAACAAAGAAGAGTTAAAGAAGAAACCCAAGTTGGTCATTTGAGGTTCCTTGAATTGTAAGATTCCTCTTCTTGTCTTCCAAGTTCCCAGATGAATGGAGGAATGAAAGTGTCCAATGATGGTGATGGAATGGTGAAAGTGTTCTAAAAGTTTGTATAGCTGATCATATTTCACCAAAATATAAGATGGGTATTTATATGGATCCAAAAATAGGTCAGAAATCAACCTAGAAACACGTGCTAGTAGACTGTCTCTTCCCTGTATGTCACGGTTGTCCATGACGACATGTCGCGGTCTTTCATGACGACATCACAAGTGACACTTTAGAAAAGTTGTTGTCACGTGGTGTGTCGCGGTCTCCCATAACGGAAATCATGACAGCGACATATTGTGTCATTTTGTCCAAGTTTCTAATTTCCAGCTCATTTGGGTCTCAATCTTCACTCATAACTCTCAAATGATGCCCCTAATATAAAATCCTGCAAATACACTTAATCAAGCCATTAAACAGTTGATTTTACTCGAGAATTGAGCAATAAGCATATGAGGGAGACTCGAAATCTAGTGTTATCATGGCTCGATCATTAGTATAAAATGCAAAAACATTCCTCCAATATAGTGCCAAATACTGTGTCAAATTTGACATGTGTTATATTGTGTGTCAACATATGTTAAATTTGGCACAACAATAAATATTACTTTTTTAATTATAAAAATGCCATTATATCTATTTTTTAAATATTTTAAACAATTTAAATTTAATGTATATTAATGATGTTTCAATCAAAATCTATTTCAACCGATTATTCTTCAGCAATTTAATAAATGTATTAATGGTAAGTGTTGACTTTAATAATTTTAATTAATAAAATAATAAAAATAGCATGTTAAATAAAACTGTACATTAAAACACAATACTAAATTGTTGTGTCAAATATAAGATTTTACACTTTTTTATGTCAAATTTAGTATTAGTAATAGAAGATATTGGAGATGGTTTTACCACCATAAACCAATATTATCTTGTCATCTTGAATGGATATACTTATTTTCAAAATTTTCTCTTAAATCACCGACTTTTCCTTAATTATTTAATCAAATTTTATGAAAAACAAATTATTGAATGCACTATCATTAAAGAAACCCACTATTTCTCTTGTAAATGGACTTATTTTGAAGAGACTATACTTCATTAAACATTTAAACCTCAAAGAGAATAAGGAACAAGTATCATTTATCAATACAAACTAATTTCAAAAGGCAATTGGGAAACACACCTTCCCAGATACAAGAATTATGCATTCAACCTTTTCAAAAAATTACGAAAGGACGTGTTTATGTTTGACTAATACATAAACTTAATCATAATTTCCTTTCCATTTAATGTTGTAAAACATAGGAGTTATAATTAAATTTAAAAGATAAAAACAACAGTGTGAAAATTAATAAAAATATATAGATGATTAATAAAATTTTGTGATTGGTATTTAATAAATAAAGATCTATTTTATTAAGTAATTACATAAACAAAATTCAACATGTCATTAGCAAATAATACAAATTTTATTATTATATAAGTTAACTTTACCCTTTTTTTTTTTTAAGTCTCGATCAAACTTAAAAATAAAAAATAATAATAAACAGTCTTACCAAAACAATAAGAGTAGTGCTAAATCCACTATTTGTTCTTGTCTTGACATGTGGAGAGCAATAAATGTTTTAAATTAAATATCTAACCTTTATAATAACCTATTTTTTTCATTTTATTACGACATAAACCAACAACTAATTTCCTAGATTACCTCTTCTTCATTTGATATCAATTTTTTATTAAAAAAATATATCAAGTATGTGGTTTGTGTAGTTACTTTACAACTCTATAATTTTTTTTTTCCTAAGTTCAATCAGATCTAAGTTAACTCTAACCCAATATTTACAAACAAAAATTGTGTTCTCACTATTGTTACAACTATATTCACATAAAAAAATAGTATTTTTTATTAAATAATTGTATTGTATTTGATTAAATTTTTATATTTAAGTTATATCAAATTAAAGAAGTTCAGTTTAAAAATTTAATACAGTATAATAAAATTATTTAATAAAAAAACTATTAAAAATTAATGAAGTTTACTGCACATACATGTTATGAAAAACAAATTAAGAAAAAAAATCAATAATCCAATACAATAAAATTATTTAATATGAAAATCAATTCAAAAATTACCTAAATACTGTTGTAACAATGGTAAGAAGATAAATTATGTTTGAAAATGGTGAGAACTACACAAACAAGTTTTAAAAAAGAAATCCAAATAAAAGAAGTTCAATATAAAAATTTAATCCAATAAAATTAAATTATTTTATAAAAAAAAACAATTGAAAATAACTATCTAGATAGAGCAATAACATTATTGGTGATAAGACAACTTATGTTTGAAAGCGGTAAGAATCGGTAAGAATTGGTGTTTACCTTATATATATAGGTTATGAAAAAAAAAGAGTAAAAAAGTTAAATATAAAAATTTATCCAACATCATGAAACTATTTAATATTAAAATTAATTAAAAATTACTTAGATACGGTAACAATGGTCAGAAAACAACTTATGTTTAAAAATGTTAAGAACTACACAAATAAATATGGAAAAAGAAATTCAAATAAAAAGAAGTTAAATATAAAAATTTAACAAAATACAATAAAATTATTTAATAAAAAAAATTACCTACATAGAGCTCTAATTATAGTGAGAAAGTAAATTTTATTTGTTAATATTGAGAGTTAAAGTTAACTCGGACCAGATATAACTAGTGGTGTAAAAATGGACTGGCCCGGCCTATTAGGCACGGCCTGGCCAGTCCATTTGTGGAAACAGACCTGGCTGGGCCTGGCACGCAACGTTGTCGCGGGCCGGCCAGGCCTGGCCCGGCCTGTTTCAGGAGAAGCAGGCTCGGCACCGCACATCGACCTGCCTCAGGCGGGCCGTGCCTGAAAGCCGTGCCAGGCCGGCCCGTCGGGCTCCTCTGGCTTGCCAGACAGGCCTGGTCCGGCGGGTTAGTTTTTTGGTCCAATTTTTTTTCCAAATTACGTTTTTTAGGGTTTAGGGTTTAGGGTTTACGGTTTAGGGTTTACAGTTTATGGTTAAGGGTTTAGAATTTAAAATGAATTAAGAGAACGAACAATTATTAGGATTTGAAATGAATTAAGAGAACGAACAATTTTTTAATTATTTATTTATTTTTCACTTATGGAATTCAGTAATACATATCTACATGATTGTCTCATTAAAAACCTTACCAAGAAAAACCCAGTGGGATAAAAACTTGGTAAGGGAAAAATAGTGCAACCGTTTTACAACTTACAAGTAAATAATAAATACATATGTAAAAGTATAACCTAGTTCTGGCCCTGGCCACTACCTGAAGGGTCATCAATATATAGATTGTCAAAATTTAGATTAAGTTCTTTATCTACAGTTAGATTTTTGTAACCTTTTTTTAGCATGCTCCCAATCCCGAAGGCATGTTAATACCTCCACCATCTCTGGAGACAAACAGTTTCTTCTTGGTTCAATTATGCGTCCACCGGTGCTGAAAGCTTGTTTTGAAGACACCGTTGACACTGGAATAACCAGTACGTCACGTGCTAAGTGTGACAGAACTGGATACCTGTACGTATAGGTCTTCCACCATAACAACAAATCAAACTCTTCATTGTCTTCAACAGCATCGAACTGTGCTTCAAGGTACCTAATAAGTTCGGTACAAGAAGATGGGCTAGATCTTTGCCCTGAAGAAGTACTTGCTGATTTGTCTTTTTTTCGTTGTTTCAGAAGGCTCCAACTTGTTTGCTTCGGCTCTGTCTCCAGTCGTGTTGATTGGGGGATGTCAATGTTGCCAAACCTGGTCTCATAAATACGAAACATCTCGAACAACTTGGTTCGAATGTCAGTAATTTGTTCTGAATAATCTATTGACAAATTAATACCAATAAACTCAAGCAAAACTTTTAAACCAGATAATTTAACCCTGTGATCTATTATAGCACTTAAGGCATAAAGTAGGGGAATGTTAGCCCAATATTTTTTCAACTTTGTCTGCATGACAACAACTGCAGCGCCTAGATGTTCATCTTCTCTATAACTGTATAACAGTTCAGACATTTCAAATATCTGATGGATTGCCTGGGAAGATGTGGGGTAATATACCCCGGAAAGAGTTACAGTGGCATTGTAAAAAATCTATAAAAATTGAACAAAAATCTTTATCACATACCAATTGTCTGTGGTAAGTAATTTTGGACTAAGCTGTCATGTTTCGGTCAATTTCATGTTATAAAAACATGTAATGGTTGTATCATATTCCAAACAATTTTGTAACATTAAATAAGTAGAGTTCCACCTTACCGGCATATCAGTTTGGAATCGTCGGGGTTTGAGACCGTTTAATTTACAATGTCTCTTGAATTCACTGAATCTAGGATTAGAACTGCAAATCCAAGAAATGGCATCTCTGATGCGATCTATTTGGTCGCTTACCTGCTTTAAACCAGCCTGTACAACTAAATTTATAATACGGCATGCACACCGTTGATGGAAGAAATAACCTCCATCTTGCGGGATATTGCGAGATATTTCTTGCAACAAACAATGCAATAGAGCTAGTATTTGCAGATGCATTATCAAATGTGATTGAAAGAATGCGATGCGTGATTTCAAAAGTTTCTAAAACTTCCATTATGACATTAAAAATGTTTTCTGCGGTATGTGTAAAATCCATAGGACGAAAACCAAAAATTCTTTTTGTTATCCTCCAATCAGAATCTAAATAGTGTCCTGTGACACATAAATAGTCCTGTTTGGAACATGCATTCCAAATATCAGAAGTTAATGCAACAGAGACACTTAAATGTTGTATTTCAGCAACTAAGTCATCCCTTTCGGTTTCAAACAATCGTATCAAATCATTTCTAGTGGTGGTTCTAGAAACAGGTTCATATTGGGGGTTATATGCAGATGTGATTAATTCTTTATAAAATGGACTCTCACCAATACTGATCGGTTGATCAGTTTGTGCAATGTATCGTGCCAAGCACTCTCTAGCGTGCATGGCGTCGAACTGCCACGACGTAACGGACCCGTCTGGGTGCCGTTGAAGCTGTGTCTGGGTTGTAGTATCTACCTGTCCATGTGCAGGCATAAATTTATGCATATGCCGTCTCAAATGTCCGGTTCCCCCCGTACTTGTAGCATAATTCTTATGGCAAAACTTACATTTAGCTCTGAGGCCAGACGCCCCGTTTGGGAGTGTCATTTGGACTATGTTGAAACATTGTCACACATCTGATGTTAATTTTCTGGGACGTGATGTTGGTGTAACGCCGGAACCAGAAGGTCCTGCTTGAGTATGGGTCGGTTCTGAAATATCAAATTCATCGTTGAGCATATTCAAACCGTCCGGAAAATAAGGCTGCTGGTTAGGATCCATTATCTGAATAAAAATATGAGCACTATAGTAGTTAATAGTCAAATTAAAAATCAATATTTACTAACAGTAATCTTAATTTACTAACAATAATTACTATAATTAATACGACACTTACAATAATTAATTTACTTAAAAAACAAATTAAATGAACAAAAAAATCATAATCTACTAACAAAAAATTCTAAATTCACTAGTTCACTACTACAGATAAAATTGATAAATTTACTAACATAATATACTAACATAAAATTGATGATTTGAACCACTACTCTTAAATTTACTAACATAATCTACAAATGAAAAATTTTAATTTATGAAAAAAAAAAACAATATTAAACGTAATTACTACACTTAACATTCATCATTTACTTATTACAAAAATTAATTTCAATAATACAAATTAACTTTCTAAATTTATTAATAACAAATATTAAAATTACTACTAAACTTAAAAATCTTAATAAACTAAACAAATAATATTAACATTAAAGCCCAAAAATTGATAAACTAACTAACTAAATAGATAATATTTTCATTAAGTAACTCAAATCTAAACATAAACATACAAATTTACTATGACAATATGTTAGACCAAAAGTAATAACAAAATTGTACCTTTAAAATTTGGTGTGTTTGTGGAAAATGTAAAGAATTTTGTAGAGAGAGTAATAGCCAAATTGAATGAAAAAGTTTAGAGAATTGGAGAATATATTAGAGATTGAGATTTGAGAGAATGAGAGATTGAAAGAATGATAGAGAGAGTTAATGGAAAATGAAATGGATGGAAGTATTTATAGAAAAATTTGATTTGTGGGTCAAAATGTAATTTAAAAGATTTTAAGGGGGTTTTGGTATTTTTTTTTCCTCCAACGGCTAGAAAAAAATTCCAGTCGCTGGCTAACGTCAGCCAACTGCTGGAATTGATTTCCAGCCGTTGGAGGATTTTTGAAAAATAAAAAGTAAAAATAAAAATAAGCCTAACGGACCGGCGGACCGGTCCAACAGGCCGGTCCGACAGGCCTGGCACTCCGGATTGGCGTGCCAGGCGAGCCGGCCTGCCGGGCCTCCTCCCAGCGGCCTGGCCCTCTTCCTTCACGGGCCGTTCCCAGCACGGCCCATGAACTTTCTGGGCCGGCCGGACCAACCTGTCACCGACCGACCCATTTTTACACCACTAGATATAACTATAAATAAATAAATTATAGAATCGTAAAGTGACAATACAAACCAATATTTTTTATTATTATTATCAAATTTTGATATTAAATAAAGAAGGATAATCTAGGAAATTAGTTATTGGTTTGTACCGTAAATAAAATAAAAAAATAGACTTTTTATAAAGATTAGATTTATAATGTAAAATATTTATCGTTATCCATATAGTAACACAAGAACATAGAGCGTGTTAAGATCGTGGATTTAACACTCCTCGAACCTTAATCGTAGGGGACCAAAAAAAACAAGCGTAACTGTGCAATGCCTTTTTAAGTCATCCACAAATTCAAACCGTTGGTTGGGTGTTGAGATGTTGATCAAACTTTTGCGAAGACCATCAACGGTTTAAAAGGTAGGGAATATGTACCGCTGAGAGGGACCATTTTCACACTTTTCGCGGCTGTGTCCTTGTCACGCTGATCATCTGCGACCAATAAATAAATAAATAAATTGTTTTTTGTTTTTTAAGAAAAAAAAAGACATTATTTTATTGATAGTTCGATAATGACTAATTAATTGGGTGTTTAATCAATTTTATAGCTGGCTCAATCGCTCGGCTCTAGCCAGCTTTATATACAACTCACTCTATTTTGTCTTATTCCATATAACCATATAAGACTTCTGTAATTAAATATCGAGAAATACTATATTTTTTAAATTTTTTCTTAATTTTTTTCTAAAATTCTTTTTTAGATGTTATCAGGATATAGTGATCTTATGATTTATAAGATATTGACATCTCAAATATTATTTGGAAAAGAATTTAGAAAAAATATTGAAAATTTTTAAATTACTCAAAGAGATTTAATTAACTACTTTTGATATGTTGATTGAATAAAACTTAGATTAAAATTGAGATTAAAATTGAGATTCTACTGATTGAATTAATATTATAATATGATTAATGAAATATAAACCGGATTGAATTAATACTATGTGTCATTTGTATAAATATGATATCTGAATAAATATAATAATATTTTGAAATTTAATAGTGATTTTTTTAAGGATGGAATAAATATTTTATTTAATATATTATTAAATGAACAAAATCTATATATATTTTATATAAAATAATATTTTTGGTATAATTTTAAATTAAAATAAAATATATTAAATTATTTTTACATTTTATAATTTATTAATTAATAAAATAAAAGGAAAAAATAATATATATACATATATATATATAACAGTGAGTCCCTCATAAAAGATCTCTTATTTTTAATTTCGGTACCATGAAATCATATCGATTTGAATGAATTTTGATCTTAATTTATTTTTTGGTTGGTGATCAGTTCAACGAAATCTACATAAGAATAAAATTTAAAATAATTTCAAGTACTTGAACTATTTTTCTTGAATTTTCATATATTTTGTCCATGTTTCTGATATCTTTATATATTTTTTTAAAATAAGATAAATAGTTCTAATGCTTGAAAAAAAAATCCATATATAGATTTCAATAAATTTATCATCCAAAAAAAAATTCATATAAAAATTCATTAAAATCAATATGATTTTATGATAATCCTTACAAAAAAAAAATTAAAAACAAAAATCTTATAAGAGACTCACTCATTATATATATACACTCACCTTTTGTACAAGATTGTTTGTGTCCAATCTAGTTGGTGTGGCAAATTAGAGAGATATGAAAATAATCAAATTCCTTGCTTAAAGAATTAGAAATTATCGATTAAGGATTGTAAATATGTTTGAACAATTTCTTTCAAATATATATATATATATATATATATATATATATATATATATATATATATAAACAATTATATAACTACTTTTATAATTAATTTGGTTCTATGGGTATAACTCAACTGATAGATAGACGAGCTTAAGGTTTTAGTAAATGAATACTAAGCAAAACATCTTGAATGTCTTTTAGACTATTAGTTATAATCATTAAATTGTATTTCAAACCTGACATTTCAAATACATATCATGAAATTCAAATTTGACATTTCAAATACATATCATGAAGAGTGGTGCTATTGGCACACAAACTACTGAACTATTAACATCCCATTTTTAAAATTATTTAGTATTCATTTTTTTTTCTTTATCAAATTATTTAAATAGACGTATAATTTTTATTAAAAAGAATATTGTATAAAATAAAACTAATAAAACCCCACGTTTCTTATTTCAAAACCCTAATAACATATATTTTTTAAAATAGTTGAATGCTTACTAGTTTAGGGCTCAAAAAATAAATAGCACTTTTTGAAGGTGACGTTTCAACACTGTCACTATTTTAATAACTTATGTTTAAAAAGGCACCAAATATGGTGAACGGACAAAAATGCCCCCAATAGTTGTTTCATCAGAATCTTTCATTCATTTTTTTTACGGTGAGAGTTATAAAATAGAGAGAGAAAGTTTCGTTGAAACTCAGGCGCTACGCAGACGCATTCGGGGGTCAAGCTCCCTGCCGAGCTCTCGGTGCAGGGGGCAGCGCCCCTGGAGCTTTTTTTTTCTGGTTAGTACTTCAAAAAAAATATTCTCGATCCTTTGAAAAATATTCTCGATTCGATCCTTTGGAAAAAATCTCGATCCTTTGAAAACAATTCTCGATCCTTTGAAAAATATTCTCGATCCTTTGAAAAAAATCTCGATCATTTGAAAAATATTCTTGATACTTTGAAAAATATTCTCGATCCTTTGAAAAAATCTCGATCGTTTGAAAAATCTTCTCGATCATTTGATAAAAATTCTCGATCCTTTAAAAATATTCTCGATCATTTGAAAAAAAAAATCTCGATCCTTTGAAAAATATTCTCGATTCGATCCTTTGGAAAAAATCTCGATCCTTTAAAAACAATTCTCGATCCTTTGAAAAATATTCTCGGTCCTTTGAAAAAAATCTCAATCCTTTGAAAAAAATCTCGATCCATTGAAAAAAAACTCGATCCTTTGAAAAATATTCTCGATCCTTTGAAAAATATTCTCGATCCTTTGAAAAAATCTCGATCATTTGAAAAAATTCTCGATCATTTGAAAAAATTCTCGATCATTTGAAAAACCTTCTCGATCCTTTGAAAAAATCTCGATCCTTTGAAAAACCTTCTCGATCATTTGATAAAAATTCTCGATCATTTAAAAAATATTCTCGATCCTTTGAAAAAAAATCTCGATCCTTTGAAAAATATTCTCGATTCGATCCTTTGAAAAAATTTCTCGATCCTTTGAAAAAATTTCTCGATCCTTTGAAATATATTCTCGATCCTTTAAAAAATTCTTGATCATTTGACAAATGCTCGATTCTTTCAAAAATAATCTCGATCATATTAAAAAAAAACTCGTTTTGGTAACAAATATGCTCGATTCAACTAAACATTATTTTCAAAAATAAAATGCTCGATCCTTTGAAAAATAAATTGTTCATACAAAAATTGGACAACAAATCATAACGAATGGATACATGTTAAACCACACAGAAATATATAAAAATATATAAACGAAGATCACAAATATAAGTTATCTTCTTCTGCAGAATCTGGAGAGAGACAAGTTTTTTGGAGAGAGAGATGAGCTATCGTTTTCAAAGTGTAGATGGAAACACAATGGGATTAAAAAAATAGATTATTTAAGGGCAATTTAGGTAGTTCACCATAATTGGTACCTTTTAAACTTAAGTTATTAAAGCGGTGACATCACTACAACACACATAAAAAAAGGTGACATATCTCAACATTTCCTCTACTAGTTTTATATATATATATATATATTTCAGATCTCAATCTCATATATTCCATGTTTAGTATCACTTTTCTTATTTCAAAACCCTAATAACATAGATTATTTTAAATCATTGAATGATTACTATTTTTTTTTAGATCTCAATCTTATATTTCTTATGTTTAGTATTTTTTTCATTTTATTGTTCCACATGTTTGTTTTGTTTTTATTTTCAAAAATCATATTCATGTTTGTTATTTTTTTTCTCTTGATTTATTTTCTTTTAGAGTTTTTATGCATGCAATTATCTGTATCCACACCAAGAATCGCAACAAAAAAAACCTAATCTCTAACGAAACGAAACCACACTGAAATCCTAATTCAATCGCTAAAAAAAATCATGAAACGATCAATATCACACTCACAATTTACCACCAACAATTCAATCGATTACAAAAAAAAAAAAAAAAAAAACCTCGTCTAATAAGGATGGATTCACTATGATAATAATAAAAAAAAAACAAATATGGATGTGAGAAAACTGTATATAAATATTAGAAAAGTGTGATTTTTTTAAAAAAAGATATGTGGTGTATTAAGTTTGAAAATATGTAAAAGGTTAATTCAGGAAATAAATTAAAAAATTTAATAAAACCATTTAATTTTACATAATTAAATTAAAATTTTAGAAGCTGGGGTATAAATAGTTCATTAATGGGGATGTCAATAGCATCACTCTATCATGAATTGGGATTTCAGCAAATGACTCTCAAGTAGTGGTGTAAAAATGGGCCGGCCGGTGACAGGCCGGTCCGGCCGGCCCAGGAAGTTCACGGGCCGTTCTTGGAACGGCCCGTGAAGGAAGAGAGCCAGGCCGCGGCCTGGCCCGGGACGGGCCTCGTGCCGGGCCTCTGGGAGGAGGCCCGGCAGGCCGGCCCGCCTGGCACGCCAATCCGGCGTGCCAGGCCTGTCGGACCGGCCCGGCGGACTGATCAGCTGGTCCGTTTGGCCAATTTTTTTTATTTTTTATTTTTTCAAAAAACCTCCAACGGCTGGAATTGATTTCTAGCCGTTGGAGGAAATTAAAATTACCAAAACCCCCATACAATCATTTAAATTACATTTTGACCCACAAATCAAATTTTTCTATAAATACTTCCATCCATTTCATTTTCCATTAACTCTCTCTATCATTCTTTCAATCTCTCATTCTCTCAAATCTCAATATCTAATATATTCTCCAATTCTCTAAACTTTTTCATTCATTTTAGTTATTACTCTCTCTACAAAATTCTCTACGTTTTCCACCAACACACCAAATTTTAAAGGTACAATTTTGTTATTACTTTTGGTCTAACATATTCTCATAGTAAATTTATATGTTTATGTTTAGATTTGAGTTACTTAATGAAAACATTATATATTTAGTTAGTTAGTTTATCAATTTTTGGGCTTTAATATTAATATTATTTGTTTAGTTTATTAAGATTTTTAAGTTTAGTAGTAATTTTAATATTTGTTATTAATAAATTTAGAAATTTAATTTCTATTACTGAAATTACTTTTTGTAATAAGTAAATGATGAATGTTAAGTGTAGTAATTACGTTTGATATTGTTTTTTTCATAAATTAAAATTTTTCATTTGTAGATTATGATAGTAAATTTAAGAGTAGTGGTTCAAATCATCAATTTTATGTTAGTATATTATGCTAGTAAATTTATCAATTTTATTTGTAGTAGTGAACTAGTGAATTTAAAATTTTATGTTAGTAGATTATGGTTTTTTTTGTTTATTAAATTTGTTTTTTAAATAAATAAATTATTGTAAGTGTCGTATTAGTTATAGTAATTATTGTATTTTAATTTGACTATTAACTACTATAGTGCTCATATTTTTATTCAGATAATGGATCCTAACCAGCAGCCTTATTTTCCAGACGGTTTGAATATGCTCAATGATGAATTTGATATTTCAGAACCGACCCATACTCAAGCGGGACCTTCTGGTTCCGGCGTTACACCAACATCACGTCCCAGAAAATTAACATCAGATGTGTGGCAATGTTTCAACATAGTCCAAATGACACTCCCAAACGGGGCGTCTGGCCTCAGAGCTAAATGTAAGTTTTGCCATAAGAATTATGCTACAAGTACGGGGGGAACCGGACATTTGAGACGGCATATGCACAAATGTATGCCTGCACATGGACAGGTAGATATTACAACCCAGACACAGCTTCAACGGCACCCAGACGGGTCCGTTAAGTCGTGGCAGTTCGACGCCATGCACGCTAGAGAGTGCTTGGCACGATACATTGCACAAACTGATCAACCGATCAGTATTGGTGAGAGTCCATTTTATAAAGAATTAATCACATCTGCATATAACCCCCAATATGAACCTGTTTCTAGAACCACCACTAGAAATGATTTGATACGATTGTTTGAAACCGAAAGGGATGACTTAGTTGCTGAAATACAACATTTAAGTCTCTCTGTTGCATTAACTTCTGATATTTGGAATGCATGTTCCAAACAGGACTATTTATGTGTCACGGGACACTATTTAGATTCTGATTGGAGGATAACAAAAAGAATTTTTGGTTTTCGTCCTATGGATTTTACACATACCGCAGAAAACATTTTTAATGTCATAATGGAAGTTTTAGAAACTTATGAAATCACACATCGCATTCTTTCAATCACATTTGATAATGCATCTGCAAATACTAGCTCTATTGCATTGTTTGTTGCAAGAAATATCCCGCAAGATGGAGGTTATTTCTTCCATCAACGGTGTGCGTGCCATATTATAAATTTAGTTGTACAAGCTGGTTTAAAGCAGGTAAGCGACCAAATAGATCACATCAGAGATGCCATTTCTTGGATTTGCAGTTCTAATCCTAGATTCAGTGAATTCAAGAGACATTGTAAATTAAACGGTCTCAAACCCCGACGATTCCAAACTGATATGCCGGTAAGGTAGAACTCTACTTATTTAATGTTGTAAAATTGTTTGGAATATGCTACAACCATTACATGTTTTTATAACATGAAATTGACCGAAACAGGACAACTTAGTCCAAAATTACTTACCACAGACGATTAGTATGTGGCAAAGATTTTTGTTCAATTTGTAAAGATTTTTTACAATGCCACTGTAACTCTTTCCGGGGTATATTACCCCACATCTTCCCAGGCAATCCATCAGATAGTGGAAATGTCTGAACTGTTAAACAGTTATAGAGAAGATGAACATCTAGACGCTGCAGTTGTTGTCATGGAGACAAAGTTGAAAAAATATTGGGCTAACATTCCCCTACTTTATGCCTTAAGTGCTATAATAGATCACAGGGTTAAATTATCTGGTTTAGAAGTTTTGCTTGAGTTTATTGGTATTAATTTGTCAAAAGATTATTCAGAACAAATTACTGACATTCGAACCAAGTTGTTCGAGATTTTTCATATTTATGAGACCAGGTTTGGCAACATTGACATCCCCCAATCAACACGACCGGAGACAGAGCCGAAGCAAACAAGTTGGAGCCTTCTGAAACGACGAAAAAAAGACAAATCAGCAAGTACTTCTTCAGGGCAAAGACCTAGTCCATCTTCTTGTACCGAACTTATTAGGTACCTTGAAGCACAGTTCGATGTTGTTGAAGACAAGGAAGAGTTTGATTTGTTGTTATGGTGGAAGACCTATACGTACAGGTATCCAGTTCTGTCACACTTAGCACGTGACGTACTGGTTATTCCAGTGTCAACGGTGTCTTCAAAACAAGCTTTCAGCACCGGTGGACGCATAATTGAACCAAGAAGAAGTTGTTTGTCTCCAGAGATGGTGAAGGTATTAACATGCCTTCGGGATTGGGAGCATGCTAAAAAAAGGTTACAAAATCTAACTGTAGATAAAGAACTTAATCTAAATTTCGACAATCTATATATTGATGACCCTTCAGGTAGTGGCCAGGGCCAGAACTAGGTTATACTTTTACATATGTATTTATTATTTACTTGTAAGTTGTAAAACGGTTGCACTCTTTTTCCCTTACCAAGTTTTTATCCCACTGGGTTTTTCTTGGTAAGGTTTTTAATGAGGCAATCATGTAGATATGTATTACTGAATTACATAAGTGAAAAATAAATAAATAATTAAAAAATTGTTCATTCTCTTTATTCATTTCAAATCCTAATAATTGTTCGTTCTCTTCATTCATTTTAAATTCTAAACCCTTAACCACAAACTATAAATCCTAAATCCTAAACCCTATACCCTAAATCCAAAAAAACGTAATTTGAAAAAAAAATTGGATAAAAAAACTAACCCGCCGGACCAGGACCGTTAGGCCTGGCCCGCCCGGCCTGCCAGAGGGGCCCGGCACGCAGGCACGGCCCGTCTGAGGCAAGCCGGCGTGCCGTGCCGGGCCTGCTTCTCTGGAAACATGCGGGGCCGAGCCGGCCCGCGACACCTTAGCGGGCCGGCCCGGCTCGACCTGTTTCCAGAAATGGACTGGCCAGGGGGTCCCTAATGGGCCGGGCCAGTCCATTTTTACACCTTTACTCTCAAGTCCTTAAATTCTACCAATGACAAAAGGCTTTAAAAAATATATTGTTTAGAAAGTTTGATAAATAGATACCGTCAAAAAAAAAAAATTAATATAGATAATACAAATAGTTTATAGAGGTATAGTTTTTGAATCACATTTTAAAGCTTCTACAGTATCTTTTAGACTTTTAGTTAAAATCATTAAATTGTATTTCAAAACCGACAATTCAAATAAATATCATGTATGGGTAGTGTTAACTAAAAACATAAAAGTTTCTTTTATAGGAAACTCAACCATCACGATTGTCGAAACAAAACAATAAATATAGTGGTTAACTTTTCTTATATAGTAAGTTTTATCGCTTTACGTTTTTATCATGTATAAAGACACGGATCAAGATCCTCTTCTTGGTCTTTATTTTTCCTTAGTATTTTTCAAATGTAATTAACATATGGTTGTACGAGAGAAAAAAAAGTGATCAAATCATAACCATATATTTTTTATTTTATATAAATGTTATTAAATTATGAAAATTCAAATAAAAATAAAATAATGAGAGGGTCCTAATCCATAAAGACACATGTTAATATTTTATTTTATTTACTCATTATTTAAAATTAAATATTAGAATAATAATTTTTTTTAAATGTTCTTTTGGTGTTGAATATGGTAGTAAAAAAAAATTAATGTAAAAATATTCTCTAGTTTGTGTATAGTTTGATGTTGAACACCAGAGATGGCCTAAAGACCAACTTAGGAGTTAGGATCCAAGAGAATAAAATATTTATTTTTAATTTATAATTCACACAAATCAAAGCTAACAACAAACAAGCCGAGCCAATAAAAAAAAAGTGTAAACGAGAGCCAGCAGACAAGGATTCTTCAAAGTGTTTTCTGACAAAAGACCAGCCGATAAGTATTAAGTAGAAACAACATTAGATATGTAACTCACTTACAATAATCCTTTTGTTAATATCTTTGTCTTAAAATATTAAAAAAAAAATATTAAAAGTATTCCAAATCTAAAGCCCCCATCTTTCCTTACTTCCCAGTTTCTCCATCTCCGCTCCTAGTTTCTACTCCACTCTCTCTTCTTTCTCTCTCTAAAGAAAAAGCTCCTTACTTTTTACTCCGCCTCTCTCTCTCTCTCTCTCTAGTTGCAGAGAGCATACAGAGAAAACCCAGATAAGACATACTCATTTACTTGGAGAGGGTATCTTTTGATAGTGTAGTGTTGTGTTGTGTGTGTGGAGTGATGAGAGGACCTTTGGGAGCAGTGATAGGGAGGTACCCATCAAGTGATGGGAGTGTCCCAATTGATGGTGGCATCATTAAACACAACAGGAAGTGTAGAGATATTGCATTTCTTGTTCTCTTTATAGCTTTTTGGATTGCCATGATTGTCAACTCCAGCTTTGGATTCAACCAAGGAAACCCTTTAAGGTCAGAAATTTAATTTACCACCATCCCACTTCATTTACTTGTTTATTTCCCAAATGGGTTCCTTTAATTTTGCTAAATTTTTAATCTTTTTTGTGATTTTTATGGTATATTGTAGTTTCTCTCAATTGGGTTCCTTTTTTGGCCTCTGTATTTTAATGCCTCTTATTCTCTCAATTGTGACTTTTATGGTATGTTTTAGTATTACTTAGGCAAATATTTAGCTTTATAATTGAGTTCTCAAGTTTGTTCTAGTTTTTTTTTATTGGTTCAGTTGCTGAAGAATCCAAAATACTTTCGAATTTAATAAAATTAGAAATGCTTATGAGGCCCTAATGTTTTATCAATTATATGCTATGACTGCAAGTTTGGTGATGTACATTTTCTCTATCAAATATACATTAAGACCAAAGTGGTAAAGTGACTCGAAATCTCATAATAGTTGTCAGAGATAATATTTAGTAGTGTCACGAATTTATTATTACCTCATAATGATTCTAATATGAAGTGTCATAGCATCAATTCACTAGCACATCTTTACTCTTAATCTATTAATTCATTAATAAATTAGATTCTCCCTAATCTTTATATTATTTAGTTGTGAGCTTATATAGGGGATTGGTAGCTGCTTGTTCAGATTCACACAATAGCTATGTTTATGGTTTATTTTGCTGTACAATTACATACATTTTTATTTTCTTTTTTGCTTGCTCTCAGTTTCTATAAAGGGTATGTTGTGTACTTGTGTTTGTTTGCTTTCCATTCTTTATTTTCATTTTTTGTATGATTAATCATGCTGTTTCTTACCAGGCTTACTTATGGGCTAGACTACAAAGGCAATGTATGCGGTGACAGGCATGCGCACCCTGACCTTCGTCAACTGGAACTCAGATATTGGTTGAATCCTAATCAGGTTTATCAAACTGGTTTAAAGGATAGCCAATTCAAGTTGTCCAATGCCCGGAGTATATGCTTGTTAGATTGTCCAATACCAGCTGAAGATACCCTAAATTGGGTCTGTGATTATCCAGAGGGTGATATTCGTCTCTCAACGGATAATTGGATTGATAGAAACTATGATTATTTTGAATTCCTTTCAGCGGAAATGCGAAACAGCTCTCTTCAACTTCAGGGTCCTTGTTATCCTGTAATATTTCCAAGTGTAAACAGTAAGCAGAGTGGATTTTGTTAATTCAGTTTTTGCTGCCAGTAGCTTACTTAATATTTTTATGTTGTTGGAATTATGAAACTGCATTTTATATGCAATTTGTAAATGGTATCTGTGTGCTCTGTCTGTCATATAAAAGCTTTTTCTTTCTGGGCTTTCTGTTTTTTAATGTATTGATACTTGATTTTTGCATTAATTATTATATTGTAAACTTCTTCAGTATATTGGAGCTGTCAATTCATAGCTCGTGCATCAAACATGTCTTTGCGGCACTGGCAACAGATGGGTGGAGTGAA
Source organism: Dipteronia dyeriana (assembly GCA_032871835.1). Classification (NCBI taxonomy): domain Eukaryota; kingdom Viridiplantae; phylum Streptophyta; class Magnoliopsida; order Sapindales; family Sapindaceae; genus Dipteronia; species Dipteronia dyeriana. The sequence continues at coordinate 58,185,700 of CM065302.1, forward strand.
TATCAATCAGGACCTTATAATTGATAAATCAATTCACAGGTCCATCAATTCCCGGTCATCCGTCTTAAAGGTTGACAGAATATTTCTCTATAACTTCTTGTTATTGTAGAATTTCACCAAAATACATAACTGACTCTTGCCTACATCAACTTCTAGTTCTATGTTGTATGGGTGATGTTATTTATTTATTTAATTTTAAAGGGAAAAATAAATTTAAAATTAAATAAATTGAGTGATTAATGTTAATCGTGCTCAACTCTTGTTTGGCTAGCATCTCTGTCAACCGATAGCTGCTCTAGATATTATGTTGAAGCACGCTCTTATACTTTGTGTCTTGCTTTAGATAAATAAAGTGAATGTAAACTAATCTTTCCAGAAAAATAATTGTTAGAGTACCTCCCAGACATAAAGGATTAATGAATAGATCGATGCCGGCTACTTAAATCAATTGGTCAGTTATTATGCAAAGAGTTCCTTAAAGTAGTTAATACTTTATGCTGCCAAAACTTTATACTAAAATAATATTCTTAATAATTAACTTATTATTCTTCTCCTTTAAAATGTTTATCGATGCTTACTAGAACTTGAAATCGTAATATAAATGTGTTATTGCAGAGATATATGGCTGATATTGGAAAGTCTTGGCCAGTATTGATTGTTTGTGGAGGACTCTTGCCACTGTTTCTGTCAGTGATTTGGCTGCTGATGATTCGACATTTTGTTGCTGCAATGCCATGGATAACAGTTGTTCTTTTTAATATCCTCATTATATCAGTTACTATGTTTTGCTACTTGAAAGGTATGAAGTTGATATTTTTTGTTCCTTTCGCTGCCTGTTGAAGCAAAACTTAAGTTTTAATGGTATAAGGAATGTGCTGGATATATTTACATGACCTTCAAAAATATCCTTGTTAAGCTGTGTTCCACTCCATATCTGCAAGCAGATAGAAACTTGTGCATGTTCTGATTTCTCAAATGGCAGTGGTTATATAGAATCGTATCATGTTGAGTCTCTGCCATTGCCGTAAGATCATGATCATGATTTTCTGATTTTCTATTATCAGATATAGGGAATACAGTTTGCATGTTTTAATATTCATCACTTTAGCATTTATAAATGTATCAGAATTATTAGAAGGGCAGCTAAGAGAATTATAAGAACACTGTGCAAATCCACTACTTCTCTATTCTGATTTGTGAATATACAAAACAGCTGTACTGGTGGCATACTGGGGTAGTGATCCATGTAGCGTATATGTCTTAGGAGTTCTTACTTTTAATTATTGTCGACAAGTTCAGTAGTACTACTTTAACCTGGCTTATTCCTGAAACAATAGGTGCTTGAAGCCTTAAGGTATTTGTTGCCACTTCCCAGTATTAAAAAGGCTATTTGCACAATCTTGTTTAGGTGTCTCTGCTATATTTATACAATACCATTTCTGATGCTATGTATGCTATTTTTAATGCTGAAAAACCTAACTGAGGAGTATGTATGCAATCACAAGGAAGATGTCATAGTGAGAGCAGAGTTAGAAACCACACGGGATCGTAGTTTCTGTCGAAAGGTTATTAGAGCATACGGGCATCCTCAATCTGGGGTTGTTTCAAGTCTTGCTTGTTGGTAATTGAGATATTCGACCTACCTTCTGTGTTTCCACAATTTTGATGAAAGCAAATTTCGCTACTGTTGATAGCTACTGTAGATATTATTAATAAGTTAACCCCTTAGTTCTTGAAATTTGGGATTTCAATGATAGTATCTTAATGATAGAGTCTCCTTTACTTGTTTATGACTCGAATGATTTAGTTTGTAGTATTGAGTCCTCTACTTCATTTTCTTGTATATTGAAAAGTGAGGATAATCATCATATTGAAATGACGTACTGATTTTTTTTTTCTTTCCTGTTCTTAGCTGGATGGATTGGGAATGATGCCATCACTCCCATCATTGGTGCACATGATCCGTACTATAATGCATCTGGACGGGTAGGTTCATCCTGTACCAAGTTCTTATTTTGGAGCTCTTGCGCATATCTCATACTGATTTAATGCTTTTGTATCTTTCAGGAGCTAAACCATCTCCGTGCTGCCGCTATTCTTATGACTTTTATAATGGTTGTTGCTGTCCTTACATCCATTGCCATTGTCCGCCGCATCCTTATGGCAACGTCTGTCCTTAAGGCAAGTAATATGTCTAGATATATCTATATGCTAAAAATTAAAAAGGAAAAAAAAAAGAAAAAAAGAGATTCTATGGTTTGCAGAAACTGTATCTGAATTCATTCTGTGAGGGGATTTATCTAATGTAACAAGTTAAACAGTGATAAAAAGAAATGTATGAATCTTTGATAATCTTACGTGATATTTTGGTCATGGGTTAGGTTGAGTGTGAATTACTTTAAGTATTTGCGATGGTCATTTTATTTTAGTGGTCTTACACTTCGATTGTACACAGGTTGCTGCAAAGGTCATAGGAGAGGTTCAAGCACTCGTGATTTTTCCGGTCATACCCTATTTACTCCTTGCTATTTTCTACATGATCTGGATTTCAGCTGCGCTGCATTTATTCAGCTCCGGTCAGATAGTTCAGAATAACTGCAATTCCAACTGCTGTGCTTATGATCTTGCCTCAAACAAGGTGAACTGTGACCGTTGCTGTGGTTTTAGCATCCGTTACACTCCTCATATTGCAGTGGCCATCTTTTTCCACCTTTTCGGGTGTTATTGGGTTACACAGTTTTTCATAGCATCCTCTTCAACAGTGATTGCGGGTTCCGTTGCCTCTTATTATTGGGCTCGTGGTGAAACGTTGGTAAGCTACGATGCATGTCCCTTGCATGAATCAAATTTCCTTGTGAGTTCTGTCCTTGATTGCCTTTTTACTCCCCAATGCAGCCGGAGATTCCATTTCTTCCAGTTTTTTCGTCTATGAAGCGGCTTTTGCGATACAGTCTTGGTTCTGTTGCCCTTGGCTCACTGACTGTATCATTTGTGGAATCAGTTCGCATTATGCTTGAGTCAATTCGTCGTAAAATTAAAGTTGCTGATACTACACCTGATAGCTGGTATGGAAAGGTGGCATTTTATACTTGTCAAGGTACTCTGAGGACTGTTGAGTGGACCGTCAAATCCTTCAACCGAAATGCTTATATAATGGTAATCAAGCATCATTGTTTTTCATTGTGGTTTTTGGCCTGTGTGATACTTTTGCTTGGTTTTTGACTGTTTGCATTCGATTGTTGTAGATTGCTATAACCGGAAAGAGCTTCTGTCGATCTTCCGCTATTGCAACAGAACTGATCATCAATAACATCCTTCGGATAGGGAAGGTGAATGTGATCGGCGATGTTATTCTATTCCTCGGAAAATTGTGTGTCAGTCTCTCAAGTGCTGTTTTCGCTTTCCTCATGTTGGACATGCACAAATATAGATCTGCTCATAACAAGATATCCTCACCTGTGTTTCCTGTGTTGGTATGTTATTTTATCACTTGTTTCTAAATGGAATAAATTCTACCTGCATCGGAAAAAACAGAATTTACCTATGTAATCCTTTTTGCTTCCGTGCAATTTTTGAACATTTTCCCAATGTTTGAAACTGATACCAATGATTGATAGTTTTCTGCTTGAACCTCGTTACTGCAGGTTTGTTGGGGTCTTGGATACGTGGTTGCCACTCTGTTCTTCACGGTGGTGGAGATGTCCATCGATACCATCATCCTTTCGTTCTGCCAGGACTCGGAAGAGCACCAAGGGACAGCTCAATATGCTCCTCCGCTTCTCATCGAAACCCTCAATGACCAAAATGAGATGCAGAGACTCACCCAATGACTCCATTGAAACACCTCAATGTATAATTTTGCCTCTAATATTATTACATATTGTTAATGGAATTAAAGAATATTTATTTATTTATATCTTGCTGGTTTGTTGTAGCATTTCCACCATCGTCTTCATTTTCAGCTGTTTTCCGCATTTCTTATCCCTTTTATTTTTGTTAATTATATTATTATCAGAGACTGAACTAATTATACCCAATAAACACATAACATTGGAAGGCACTATAAACATTAGCAATAATAAGGGAAAGGAAATGTCATTACCAAAAAATAACTAAAAATGGAGTTCTATATTAGCAATAATTTTTCCAACATGAAACTGCTACTACTTTGTCAATCCAGAGTTTCTTTAAACATAAGTGATCCTACCAATCAACTGATGTCAAGTTTTGCGTCAAATTATTTACCATGGAGTTTCTTCACATTCATATATGTCACAGATATAGTAGCTGAGATCTCAATTGTTTCAAAATGATTCAAGATACTCATTTTAAGGTGATCTTCATTGTTTCACTTTATTTTTGGCAAAACTCAAGCGCTTAGGATCAATCTTGTCCACTCGAATTAGTATTGCCTGACCGTTCTCTTCCTCTTCGTATTCAATGGATTCCTTCTCCAGTTGCTTCAATATCTGTTCAAGAAAATTCAGTTAATTCAAATATTGTATGGATTGAATCTCCCCCTATGTAATATCGAGAGTATTACAGATCATACCATTCGTTTACGAGCTCCTTTTGTTGTGTCTTCATCATTGGTACCCACAATGACCCTCAGGTACTTAATAGCTGATGAGAAACAAAAGATGTAATCATGTTGATTAAAAAATTTAATTTAATCTAAGGAGCAAATGGGAGAAGAATGACCCACATGGGATGCCACCAAGGGATGTCAAATTAGTCCTCAGAAGACGAATTGCTTCCTTTGGTTCAAGTTCACACCAGTCAAGAGACAATACTTCATCATCCCTGCAATCGAATTCAAACTTGTTATGCCACTTCACAAACCAGTACACAAACTGGCTCAAAAATAATAATGACTTGTACAAACCTGACTTGAAGAATCTTTTGAGCAGATTTCTCATCAGCTTATAGAGCCTTTTGGTTCAAAAATTGCCCCTGTACATTCCAATAAGCACCAAGTAACTATAAGCAATGTATTTGCCACAATGGATATCATAAACAAATAAGGTTTAAAAAAGCCATTCGAGTGGGATACTCTTCAAACTCATTTATTTAAGTTTCTAATAATCTATTTAATCAATTTATCATCTTGAAAAGGCAATATGACAATAACAGTTGCTGAAATCCAAGTACCAAATTTGGTTATCAACTCATGTATATCAATTAAAAGGCAATGATCCCCGGTAGAACCAGATACCAATATATCATAGAAGGTGTTTAATTATTATTATTATAAAAAATCTTTAACTTTAAGAGCCTAACTTAAATCATTAATAATGGTAGAGTTCACAATTCCAGAAGGCAAAATCAAGACTGGAGAGAGTGTTTTGACAGTAATTCCATCTCTAACTATCAGTAAAACTAATGTGAAAGACATGAAAACTGTACTTGCTGGAGCAGTTTGTTGGCCCGTGCATAATCACCCTTAGCAAATGCATCAAAAGCCTGCAACGCAAATAAAACAGTTAATACTAACCATATATGCACCATCAACAAAATAATTAATCAACTTATCAGGATTGCAGGACCTGGACTAGCACTGCCAACAAAACTGAAAATAAATTGCTACAGTAAAAGGTTCCGAGTGATGGTACACTAGAAAGTTGTATTTAAGGTAATTACATGGCTACCAATTCTCTTTTGATAACTCAAAGAAATAAGACCATTATCAAGTTCAAAAGTTTCCTTGCCACACCATGTCTCTACATTCAAAAAGTGAAAATTAAACCAAGGCATGTATCTAAACAACGCAGCGGGGGGTGAATGAGATGTTAATCGATTACTTACCAACTTTTTCGATTGGTCAATATTAACAATAAAACCCAATTCAAACAATAATAAAAATCAAGTAAAGTACGGAAAGTAAAGAACACTTGATTTTTACATGGAAACCTTCAACAAGGAAAAACCACGGACTAGCCAAGCTAGCCACCAAAGTCACAACAATTCACTATATGAAAAGACGGTTACACCCTCAGGTGATACACGGACTCTCACTCACGACAACCTTAGGCTATGGACACTTCCACTCGCCACTCTTGGTTCAATCCTAGTGATATCCCCCGATCCACTACTCTTGGCATGAACACCACCTAATATACCCCTCGGGCCTTTTATAGCGATGCTTGACAAACGCTTGTGCAACTACCACCCGTAGCCACAAGACTTAAATTCAAGAAAAGATATGGTATAAGTGAATATGACAATATCAAATGCACAAAGTGTAAAACCACACACAAAATAGAGGTCCTTATAAAAAGCTTATGGTATTGAGAACTTACAGCTTTATAGTATTCTTTCATTGTAAACCAATACTCCTTCACAGCTTTACGTTGGAAATCAAAGCTATTTTCATCATCTTCATCTTCTAATTGTAGAAGTTATATACATACCCAAAGCAAGCCAATGTCATTACAGAAAAGTTGTTAAACAATAACTGAAAAGGGTGAAATGAGTAAATTACGCGAATATAAATAATATAATATGAAAATGAAACCTTAAGCCACAAGTAGAAGATGTTTGGCTATTCTAGTCCCTACATTTTGACTGATGTAAGCCAAAGGACAGCTCACATTATAAGATCATTTCAATTGAATCAGTAACTAGGTCAATGAAAGTGGACTGGCCACTAGATGGCCAATAAAATAAAATATAGCAGCCCAGAGACTGCAACAAACAAATTTAGTTTAGATTTATTTCAAACATACAAATTACAAGATGACTCACAGAATGGGAGGTGCATTCACCTCACACAAAATGTTCTTACACATTTTGTATTCAATCCAGACGCAAAATGGATATATTATCAGACTTAATTATTCAACAGAAAATGGAGCTCAGCTAAAAGAAGCTTAATGCTTACAAGAAGAATAATAGCCAATCACCTCAAGTCATAGAAAGCCAAAGGATAAGCTTCAAATTCTATTTCTAACCATACCCATTCCCTATATACTTTTAGCAACCTACTTGCAAATGATATAAGAAGCGAAATGTAAATTACCATTAAATTAAAAGCTTAAGCTAATAGTTAAGTACCTAACAGTAGTATTTAAACTTTAAATTTTAATGCATCCCCGTACATGCAGGGGCGGATTTAATTAACAGGCTGATCATGTGGATCAAGAACAATATACAGAACAAATGCAATACAAATACAAATTTAGACATGTGAGAATGCTTGAACCATAGAAATTTTTGGTCAAACAAAAGTTTTCGATATCATATTAAGTTATCACTAAACTTGAATATTAAGTTATCACTAAACTTGAATCTTAAGTTTACAAACAACGGTATTTAACTCTAATATGGCATACTTTCTCAGACTTTGAATGAATATTTCAAAAACCTTACCAGCTGTAGTATTCTCTTGTGCTTCTGCAGAAACAGTTGTATTTTTCTTAGTGGTGTCTTTATAAGGTTTGACCAATTTACCAAATGCCCTTGATCTCCTTGCTGCTGGCCTAACTATGATTTTTCTTATTGGTCCTTCCTCAGATCTTTCAGGTGCAATAAACAATGATTGTAGAATTTCTTTTTGAAGACCAATTCTATCTCTGTCACTCTTCGGTAATTCTGTTAAATTTCTTCGTATAGAAATAGCTCCATCACTGCATGGGTAAAATGAGCCAATTCAGGATGAAAGAGACGACAGCATGAAGTCTATAAAGGAGATTTTCCTTTATGAAAATTTAGACGCCTGGAAGTGAGCAGGTAAACAGTAACAATATGAACAACATACCTTTGAGCAGAATCTAGGTGGCTCATTTGTTCTTGCTTTAGAAAGAATTTCTGGCCTGAAAAATTCTCTGAAGGCTGACAGATGAACTAGATGAGAAGGACTATTAACATAAGGGTAACGTTATAGATGGTAAGATCGTCTTGTGCTGTACAAGTGAAAAATAGGTCAACATTGTTGACCATCTTCAAATAATTTTACAAAAAAACAATATATTCTGAAATCTGAAGTTCACATTCTTCATACAGGAAGAAAAACTGTTTTGCTTTCTTTTACAAATAAACTGCAATATAAGGTAACAGTAAGTGCTAACAGAAGACTAAATATGGTTGCAGCATTACTAATTTTTAATTAGCAAAAACAAAGGGCCATGGCTTTATGAAGTTAAACAATAAATAATTGTGAAAACATTGTCAAACATGGAAATGTCAGGACATATTCTAAGAAGTATCCAAAAATTTCAGAGCCATGACTGAGTCCAGCTCGATCATAAATGTCTGGTCCTTTCATGGATACATGTTTATAAAAGCATTCATCCACATTAAGAGTACTGACAATCCAAAGATTACATTCGAGTCATTTGACTGCTGAAAGGTGGATATACAAAGAATGGACTGGAACTGAAAAACTGAGAGCCTAAAGTTATAACACAAAGCATATGATAGTTTATAGCATTCATGAGATGGTGTTAAATCATTTAAAATAATATTTTAAGTTTGGCCCCAAATTTCAATAAAAGTTTCAAATCAATACCATACAAACAAAAGTTCTAGTCCTATTCATTGCAACAACACCTAGAAAATTATTCTCTACCACATTCTATAATTACAGAATTGATAAAAAGTGATATAATACAAACTGCAATTGGACACTTGCATACGTTAAATTTCAAGCTTACATTTTCAGCAGTCGTGTCAACAAAATCATCACACACTTCCAAAGTCGAAGTTGATAAGTCAATAAGTTTCTCCACGCTCTGCATTACCAACAAAAGCTAATACTGTATTACAGGTGATAGGTTACACAGTGTAACTTACACTGAATCATTTTAAAATATTGACGGGAAAAGTAACCAAATACGCAAATGCAATCTTGTTTGAATGATCTGCAGTTCATCAGTAGACCATAATAAATAGATAGACACTAGATTCTTTTAAAATGTGAATGAAGACATAGGGAACAGACGTTCAATGATGGTGCATTCACATGGCAGACTAGGGATGGCCAATGGGGAAATGGGGGAGGATGTAGGTCCCCCAATCCCCAACCCCACTTTCCAAACCCTCCCCCATCCCCCCCCCCCCTCTTCCCCATTTGGGGAAAATGGGGTTGGGGTAATTTTGGGGGGAGGTACCCCCATCTCCATCCCCATTTCCCCATTTCCCCAAAGTCCCACGTTTCCCCATTCCCCATTTTTCCTGTATCAGTAAAAATTACATATTAAAGAAACACACAAATTCACAATCTAATAAATTCAAATACAAAATAACATCCCATACAAATTGAAAGTTAAGTTGTTTAATATGTATATATAGTTAGTAAAATATGTTAATAAATTATATGAAGCTTGCTTGGTGTGTAATTTAACAAGAAAATCAATATGTATATATAGTTATCTTGCTTGGTGTGTAATTTAATTTATAGTTTATAAATATGTATATATAGTTAGTAAAATAAAAATAGTAAATATATTGAAAATATATATTAATATATTTTTTATATAATATTATAATATTTGGGGAAAATGGGGAAATGAGGATGGGGGCACCTAACCCCAACCCTATCCCCATTTCTAGGAATTTGTGGGGTAAATGGGGAAATGGGGATGGGGGTACCCCAATTTAAATTTAGGGTTAAAAGTCATCCCCATCCCCCACCATTTCCCCATTTTCCTCCAAAAAAATTCCTCCAAATGGGAATGGGGAAGCGGGGGTTTGGGGCCCCGGGGTAAAATGGCCATCCCTATGGCAGACAAGTGGCCTTCTAAAATTCATAGGAATACTGATAATATAGTATTCTCAAGAATTAGACCAGCTAAAATATTATTCACATCAGAAGGTTCTAATTCTTGTTATTCATTATCGAATCTGCCATCTTCAAAAATGTACACATTTTATTGGCAGTCGCAAGGCATATATTTATAATTAAGCCCAAGTTTACTGCAGCCCAAAATTTTATAGATAAAATTGCTATTTTCTTAGTAATTAATACATATACATAAAATACAACTGTAATATCTTCTAAGGTCATCTGCAAGTTATCATCGGTCGGAACAATGCCAACCATTTGGTTTTCACTCTTTTTCTATTGTGTGTGAAATTTCTTTTGGGAAGTTTATACTGATAAGAACTTCAAGCCACATAGAGACAATAAAGATATGCAAAACTATGTCCCTCTAAGAATTCAAGTAACCTCTTTTTACAATTTTAAAAATAAGATTTTATAATATAAAAACATACAGAAGAAAAGTCCTCAATGATGCAGCCAACATTTTTTACCTTTTGTGCATCATATCCACATTGGCCTGCAAATTCAGTAAAAATCTAAATTGAGCATATTATTAACATCAACAATGAAACTCTACAAGGAGGACAATGCAGAGAATGTATCCAAAGTACGCATTAATGATGAAATTTCACTAGAAGGGTAAAATGGAAAGTATCCAATGCGTACACAGAGCAGTTGACTTATCTTTAAATTTTACTGCACAAAAAACAGAAGTAAATTTTACATGCTGAACAAAAAAACACAAAGCATACAATTCAGCATTATGATCTAAATCATTTAGACACATCATTTAAGTGGTAAAAGTATTTTCAGAGCAATCTGAGTTGTCTAAGATAAAATTCAATCGTCAAATGTCAAATGTCAAATATCAAACGAAAAAGAAAAATGAATATGATTATTGCATACACAAATTATAAATTCCATAAAGTCTTTTTTTTTTCTCATAGTTTCATAGCTTATACCTTCACCTGTTTTATGAGGAATACACAGACGTGCTAAACTTTCAGGCAAAACCCTTACCTGCATGACAAGAGTACTGACACCTCAAACAACAAGAAAAATTTAATAAAAACAGAAGGAAAGTGATTCACCAAGAACATCCTGGATCACTGTCGTGTCAAGTTGAAAGCCATCTCCAAGCATTTTGAACAAAAATTCCTCAATATCAGGACGCATAGTGCCATTCATTGCTGTTGTGCTTGGGGGAATTTCTTTGCTCCATATCTCAGAGGCTGGAAATTCCTTTGAATTTAATTTCATAGGTTTTGTTGGTTCATGAGAGTCATCTGTTAATGGCTTGCCTCTTAAGTACTCTTTTCCAATAACAGTTGAAATAGTACCCATTGCTACAGGACAGTTTTTCAACTTAAAGGGCTTGTGCAGAACATTATCAGATGCCGATGCCGGTTCCAAAGCCTTTGCACTTGGATTTTCAGATTCCGATTGCAGTTTCAAAGATTTTCCATATCCACCGCCCTCTAGTTTATCCTTAGATGTATCTATAGAAGTGGCTAAGGTAGTGTAATTCTTTGAAAAAAGAATTTCAGCAGTTACATTCATGTTGTAGTTTGCCTGAAAATAAGCAGAGGCTATATCCTCAAGAGAAAAATGAGAACCAAAAGTTCCAAGCAACTCTTCCAAGTCCCTAACATCAACACCGGAATTTGAAGTGGATGCAATTGACTCCATAGTTGTGTATGCTTCACAAACAAAACGAAAAAAAAAAAAAACACTATACAGGTCAGGAACTCTACAGTTTTAATAAAACTTAGTGAAATGCAACAAATAACAGAAGAATCAAACATTCTTGATTTTCTTTTTCAAACTAATCTCAACAGTAATCAGAGGCTAAAGAAAGCTATACAGTCACTTAGTTCTGATTCTTTTCTTTTGTTAACAAAGCATTGTTACTTATACGCTCAAGCTTTCAGATGCTACTCACATACGAATTTTCAATCACAAATCCTTGTTTTTTACTTTGTCAATGACAAGAAAACATCGATTTCTTTTGTTTCTCATCGTCCAATTTTCTTGAAAAATAAACAGATAAAGACCTTTTGGAGTACTAGAATACCTCAACAGTAACTATTTTCAACATTAATGGAAATTTTACTCGGTTCTTTTTATAAGTGTGTGTGATTAATGGCTTTCATTTTTTTATTTATTTTTTTACCCTTTCCTTAACTTTCTCAGCAGTCAAATAGAATACCAAAAACACTTAAAATCAAAATGTGATTAATAGAGGTCTAATATCAATCATAGCTACTAACTTAATCATTAACTATAACTTAATGATAGGGTTAACTTAATAATAAGCAAGCAATAAACAAAGCATTTCCATCATTTTCTCACCAACCAAACAGAATAAAAACTCACTAAAAATAAATAAAACAGAAATGTGATAAAACTAGTAGAATTTTAACGCTCGCCACTGATTCAGCCAAGTAAATAAACCGATTTTAAGTTCATACAATACTCAACACTTCACCGTTTGCTCTATATATACATTTAAAAATAACCAGAAACACACACAATTGTCAACATTATATATATATAAACTTTACGTTTTCTTCACAATAAATAAATAAATAAACACAAACAAAAATTAGCATACAATAGACTGTTGAATTCATTTGCATCTTATTTTCTTTTCCTTTCCTTCAAATTCTCAGCAACCAAACAAGACAAAATAATAATACAAGAAAAAAAACCGTCAGAATATCAAAAATCTTCCAGATCAAAGATTAGAAACAAATTTCGACCTCATATGCTGGTGTAAATGATAAGATTAATCAATAAAAAAAATAATAATAATAATAAACAATGTCGAAAATGAGCGAGAGAAAAAAGAGAGACCTTTGGTTTTTGCTTCTATGAGAAGAAAGTGAGTGAGAGTGTGACTAACTGACTACTGACTACTGACTACTGACTATGTCTGTCTATGTATAGTCATTTGTTTTATTAAGACAGCAAAGAAATAATTAATCTTAATTTAATTTAATACAACCAAGATTTATCTGGCACGTGACGATCGATGAGTAAGTTTAATGCCGTCGACCCTCCGTTGGATCCGATCCGACGGTTGAGATTCGGATGACTATTTACTTTTACTTCAGGTTTGATATAATAATAATAATAATAATAATAAAAAGACTTATAAGTAACCCGGAACTATTAGTCAAATGTGAATTCAAACCCTTTCTTTTTAAATGGTCAGTAAAAAAACCTTGTTAGTTGAAGTTAGTTGATATTAATTAAATTTAATGTAATATAATTATTTAAATGGTTTTTTTCTATAATTAAATTAAAAAAATATTGAAAAAATATACTAAAATATGTTAAAAAGTAACAAATAAAAAATTATTTTAATGAAAATTAAATGTATACAAATATATTATAATAAAACAATAAAATCATTATAAAATTTAAATAAAATAATTATTTTAAAGCATAAAAAAATATTTTTGTATGAAATTGATTTTATTATTATTAAAAATATTATTATATTTTATAATAGAAGATTTAAATTATATTTCATATACAACTAAGTGACTAACAGTCGAACTGTTAACTAATAGAAGGGGTTTTTTTGCTGAATATTCAAACCAGAGGGTTTTATTTAGAATTTAATCAAAAGTTGGGGTTATTTATAATTCTCGCTTAAGAAAAAAAATAGTGTTGGCTCGGTTACCGGCATTTGAAGACGATTCTTTGATCCACTGAAAAACCTAACCACAGTCCACTGTAGGGTGCCCAATTCTCGATTCTTAGGTACTCTGTCTCTCTTTATCTTTATTGATGTCGATTAAAATGCTTGAAACTGAGGTTGGTTCGAAATGATTTGATATTTTTTAAATAAAAAAAAATTGTGGGTTTGTTCTCTAGTAAAAAACCCAACAAACCCAGTGTTCAGTTTCGTCGTGTTATTCATAAACAGAGTGATTAATAGGTTATTGAATCTCAAGTTGTTGAATTATCGAGTGTGTATTATATAAAAAAACTGAGTGAACATGTTTATTTATTTATTTTGTTTTTTTTTTCATTTTATTTCAAGGCATCATGTAAGTTCTAGAGTGAATATGGAGAGTGTAGAATGTAGATGAAGATTGAAGAATTAAAAGGAACTATATGCATTAGCAAAATAAGCTGAGTACTACTGGCAAAGATAATTGAGGGTTTATATTCCAAGTAAAAATGATGGTTTATTGTAGTAGTTTCTTTCTATTGTAAATGAATTTTGAAATATCATGTGTTGAATGTTGATTTGTTTTGATTATCTGAGAGAACCAAATTTGAATGCTAAGCAACATCCTCTATTTTTCGGACCCTGATTGCACCAGCTGATTTTTTTTTTTTTTGGGGGGCATTTTCTGTTCTTGTGTACTGTGGATTTTCATGGTACCCTTTAAGGAGAACTATAATGCATTTATTATAGGAGCAAAGGAACTAACGACACAGAATGTCCATATACCCAGGAGAAATTATATCCTTATCGCCTACGCCTCCAAAATGGAATTCAAAGCGGGCAAGCTTTGAACTATATTTATGCTTCATTGCTCCTCTTACATATAAAAGAGGACCAATGCCATTTTTGCATCATTTGAAACCTTGAATATCTTAGAAAGGATTTTGTCATATTTTTTGTTGGTGTAACTGATCAGGAAGCTCACAGCCTGTGACTGCTTACTATTCCTTGCTTGATATAATTAGCTTCACATCATGTAGTCACTACAACATAGTTATGACCTTATGAACTGGATTTTACTCTGAATCGATGAGGGATGTTTTTGCCAAATGCTATTGGCTTATTATTTGGCAATGCTTCTTTGATTGCAGCAAGTGAATATAGGTCATTAATTAACTAAATAATCTTGATAAGAAGATGGATCAGTTTTTGAAGAAAGAAAATCTTCCTGTTGGTGATTGGAATTAAATGCAACTTTTATATGACTAAATAAAGTTGGAACTATACTAGCCATTCAAGTTCTGCCACTGTAGTATATCAATGTCCGAAGTTTCTCTACGTGAGGGTGGGTACATGCACACTACAAACACATCACTTGACGGGAAGGACCTCCTCGGTTCCTCCTATGTTTGTTTGAAAGTATGAATGTGCTGCTTTGCCAAGAATATTTTATTTAAAGAACTACTTGTATAGGTTGTTTCTCAATGTTCTGTCTCCAGGCATAAGTGATTGGTTGAAAACATTTGTGAAATCTTCTCTGCTGATTAGTTTGAAAGTAAAAACTGCATATATCTTGCATGCATTATCAAATTGATTACATGAAGGCATAGCTGCAAATAACTTCTAGTTTATCAGTTTAACATTTCAGTTTTTGTTAATTTTAAAAAAGTTGAAAAACCAAGCATACCATATCAGTATTTGATTTTTGTTTGATTCTGTGCACTAGATTATTAGATTGTAAAAGATGCTTTTATAGAAAACATTTTGATGGTTTTTTGCAGGTAGTAATGGGAGGCAGAGGAGTTATTGGGGATAAATGGTCCATGAGGGTGCTCTGGCTCTGTGCGATTGGAAGCGCAATCAGTGCGTCTTGCTGACTTCGTTTTCTATTTCTTGCTCAACAAATATCATTTAATTGCAGAATAATTATATTCCTTCGTTTTCTTGTTTAGGCTTGTATATGGTTGCCGTAGAGAGGCAAATACAGAACCGAGACCGATTGTTGGCTGAAAGTTTAAGCACTGCAGAAGCTGAAGGCGTTGGGGAGGATGTTTGATTGTCAATGTGTCTAAATCTGGATGGACTTTTGTACAATTTTCCAAAGAGCTTCCTACATTCTTTCACTATTGTTATTTTTGTTGTTATGAGCTGATTCAAAGGGGTTGCTTGTCCATGGTTTTAGATGGGATAAAACCAGTATTTTGAGGACTCATAATGAATGCTTCCAACATGAAATGTGAAATAGAATGATCATTGATCAGAACACATGATGAATAAATTATTTTCCATGGTTTTAGATTTGATGATACCAGTATTTTGAGTGGTCATAATGAATGCTTCCCACATAAACCTTCAAGACTATTCTTCATGATACATATTTTTATTTTGATTTTGAGAACTCTTTTTCTCTTCAATATTCTTAGGGAAGGCACTTTTGATGAGGCACAAGTTCGTAGAATTCAAAGCATGATAACAGCTGCATTTGGTGAACATGTAAAAATTAAGAAGGATTATATCAACTTGAATTTCTTTTTACTTGAATACAAGTAATTGACCTTTACTACAGCTCTCAACTTTAAAAGCCATGAATTGGAAACTTGAATCTCTAATGATACAAGAAAAGAAAAAAAAAATTGAATCAACATCTTAATAAGTTAAAATTCAATTAAAAATATATTATTTTTTCAAAGTTTTACGATAAATTCTAATGTCAAACAATCATATTAGTGGTATGTCAATACCTGTCGATTTCTAACCGTAAACGTGTGTGTGGTCTAGATATCTAGACCCAGACAACACCGGAAAAAACACTCCACACTTAAAATGCATGTATGGTGGGACTCGAACCTCCCACCACTTGCATGGAAGGAGAGATGGGATAAAATTATAAATTTGTAACCATGGCATGATCACTCACTCTCCATGAGCATAAAAGCTGCCTTGGAGTTGCGTTGTCTTCTGTGATGAGCAAAAGATATTGATGAAACAGATATAACAAGCAACATTCACACAAGATCAATGACCCGGATTACAAGGATTTTTCAGTTAATTCTCCTCCTCTGGAATGCACGACACCACTATATATGGATTTAAAGATTTCACTTGAAGGAATTCAAAGCCTAAAAGTTAGTAGAAATGAACTCAGTACAGAAATGTGCCTGCACTGGTTTCTTGGTCTTGCTATGCTTCAACTTTAGTTTTGCTTCTAGGGTGCTCTTGGATCGCATCCTTGATGACCATGAAAAAAATGATGGCATCCACCGTACAAATTTAGACAGAGCAATGCCTCGTAAGGACCTTGAAAAAGAAGATGGCAACCACCACACAAATTTAGACAAAACGCCTCCTCATAAGGACGATGACATCAGAGAGGAAGGAGTAGGCATTGGTTACGGTATTGGCTCTGGAGGTGGACAAAGCGGTGGCGGAGAGGGTGTAGGTGTTGGCTATGGAGGCGCGAATGGGGGTGGAGTAGGTTATGGAGTTGGTATTGGCGAAGGGTCATCAGGAAATACCGGAGAAGGTTACGGGGTTGGTGTTGGACAAGGGCAAGGAGGTTATGGTACTGGTGTAGGAATTGGGATTGGAAGTGGAAGCTCGGGTCAGTGCCAGGGGGGTTCATGTGGTGGAGCTGTCCCAGGTTGTCCAGGAGGGGCATGCGGATATGTTCCAGCCCCAGGTGGATGCCAAGGAGGGTCATGCGGTGCACCTATTATATATGTTCCACCCTCAAGCGGATGTCAAGAGGGATCATGTGGTGGATCTGTACCTGGAGGAGTAATTTCAATCCCCGGAATTGATATACCCCCGGTCACTATTCCTATCCCAAGTATACCTATCCCTAGTATACCCCCGATCACTGTTCCTGGAACTTGTCAACCGGGAGTAACTTGCCCTATAACCAGACCACCAGCATGTCAGCCAGGTATTGGTTGCACTCCATGCCCACCCGGAACTCTTAGAAAGGGAGTCGAAACAGAAATCAGTCAAGATGGAACCATGGAACCCATGCCAAATGACATGTTGGATGAACTCAGCTCATCCGATCCAATGAACATGATGGATGAACTCAGCCCATCAAGTGCAATGGAGCCTGGAGTTAACATGCCCGAGAATTAGAATTACCCCATCTCAGCAACAATGAGCAGAATAATTTGTATTTTCATATAGAAGTAAAAATAAGCTCACTCCCTTGTTGCTGAATTCATTTTGGTACCATAGTATGATTAAATAACAAAATCAAACCATTTCTATTGTCTCATTTCAGCATTGCTATGACAAGTTGTCAGGCACAGAAGTCAATCATCAGCAATAAAAATTGAAATTTGAGAGAATATATATATATCAAACAGAGAGAATTTGATGAACAAAATATGAATATATTTAACTTGTATCACTAACACAGTAGCACTGTCTTACATTTTAGTATTGGCACGATTCTATCACAATAAAGTTCTTCGCTAGTTTCTTTGTAAGATAACTCATGCTACAACTTAATCCTGAGTATTCTATGAACCTAGCCTTCCGTATACTATGGGAAAGAAGGAAAGGAAGCTAATTCGAACATTTTACTTTTCTTTTCCGTGTATTTTTCATAGCCTAAATAAGTACATTAAGACATTTCATTCTCTACATTTGCTAATATTGCATCATTCTCTTCTAACGGGCATGGAAGACGATCGGGGAATACCTTGTGTCTGGAAACTCAGCGGCAAAGTTGATGAAGAAATGGTAGCAGAGGGTCGAAGGAGAGGTGTAGCGGCCCTACTTGAAGTCTCATTAGCTATCGGGGAAGGATTAGTTACATTGGATGGTTGTAACTCGATATCAGTGACAGTATGATCAGCAGTTTCAGGAATATCAATCAACTGATGCTCATCTTCCTCGAGAGACATCACTGTGCTTGTGTCTGTGTGTATGGTTGAATCATCGGTAAAAAGTCCATGTCTTCTCTTCCTCCGAGCTTCTTTCCCCCATCCGTGGATTGTCTCCCTAATCCTTTGTGGTATCAGTGCAGCCTTATAGTTTGTCCCCATCTAGAAGAAGTGAAATAAAAAAATTTAAGCAATTTCCAATTAATTATAAATTCTCATAGCTTAAGACACATTTCAACTACATTTACATAAACAAAACTAGATTGTTGCCTACAATAAATTTACTTCAATACTTTTCTTTAAGAAAGGAACAATTATTTTAAGGGTTAATTTTAATACCTGAGTAACCAATGCGTAGAGGGGTAAGGTGCTGTAACTACAGAGAAACTGTCCGGCAAATCTACAGGATAACCACAACAATTTAAGGCCCGCAACTGATGATATATACCACATATCTATAAAAGCAGGCTGGAATCAGATCATACCCCAAAATAAGCCGCATGTACACCAAAAAATGATCGTGAATGAAGCATGAATTATAACCAAATTGCCACTATATATCCAACAACATTAGAAATAAGTTAGAATGCATCGTTCATTTATCCTTGAATATTAAATATTTCTTCTTTGAAAAAAAAAAGAAGAAAAGAAGAAAAACAAGCCTATTCTCCCACCTATTTCCCGTGCTTCACGGCTTAACTTTATGGTATTAAAACATATTCTGTGAAGACTATGTCAAAATCACCATAATTTTCACAAGTTAAAATATGAAACAACAGAAATAAAGTAAAGGCACCACATAATTTCCTTCCAACAAATGATGGGAGTCGGTTGCAAAGCCAATTTGATGTTTAAAAAATGTTCAGTAAGAAAGGTCATCTTCGGTCATTCTAAAGCGTGAAAGTCAAGTCAAGAAAGAGGAAGTACCCAGAACCAAAAAAATGAAGCCAGTTCAAATGCATTCTGTTAAGAGAAACAAAGAAAGATAGAAAGATGAATGTTAGTCTCATCATCTTCACATACCCTGAAAGCCATTTCAAAATAATATTAACAATAATAATGTATGTACAACTTAGATTGACTATCATTAACATTCAACCTGGAAGAGAATGAAATGAATCAAGGACAACAACAATTCCGGCTTATTGAACCAGAACAGTTCATCTCGAGGTTTCAGCTTTGCTCCCAGACAAAATCCAGTTATGCCAGCGTTTTCCAATGCCAAAGTGGCAATCACATGCTGCAGCTTTGCACCAACAAGAAGTACAAGCTGCAAACATACATACAAAATAAGAGTGAGAAGGCATGAAATATAACAAGGACATCTAGAAAAATTTCAACCACGTCAATCTCTTTTAGATATCACTCTATATATGATCTGCATGTACAACAGATGTATTCAAAGTAAACGATAATAAGGTTACTGCTAAAACATAAATTAACACAAACAAATAAATGAATATAAGTAGAAAATACTTACGGTAACAGGAATGATTGCAATCCAGAAATAGAGATTAGAACCTGTGGTATGGTACAAAGACCAAAATGAATTGTTAGTTCAGTCTAGGAAGACCAAATCTAATTTGATCATACAACAGTCAAATAAAGGGGATAGGAAACAAGATGAAAAACTGCAAATTCTATGACTATTTACTAATGCAACTACAAATGTCATCAAAGTGACTCCCAGAAGAAAATAAAAGAAATGAAAGAACCAAAATTATCTTGATGTGGGTGCAATAAGAAAATTTTATACAAATTATCAAAGCCAGCATGGAAACAAAAACTCACAGCCACATATCTCTTTGATAATAACATACCTTTCACATTAAACAGCATGAAAGCAACAACAAATCCCCAGAGAGGGCCACTGCAAAAGATAAAACAAACAGGGATTATAGTAGACCGATTCCTATTATGCACTCAGTTCAAGCAAACCAATAAAGTAGCCAATATGAGAAACAATCAAGATTCTGTGGATTAAATCCAATATATTGATATCCGAATAATAGCATATTCAAAGTAACAAAAACAAAATGTAGTTCTGCCAATTTCCTAGACAAGTACATCGATGAAGAAAAGAACATTGTAAAGTGTCTCCCCACACCCAATCCTCAACACAAACACACATATTTGCATGTGTTCATGTGTCTCAGTGTCTGCATGTTGTTCTTGATTACTCATCACGCCTTGCATAGATAACAACACTTTCTATATTCTTAAACAAACAAGCTAAAAATGTTTGACAACAGTAAAATTTAAAAATTAATGATGCTGGTTAATTGTTTTTGTTAAGAGTACATAGGGTAATTTCCAAACAGCTTAAGCTTTTGGCTCTGTTGGTTACTGATATGGTATCTAAGCCTTGTTATACCCGAGAGACTTAGGTTTGATTAACTAGAGAACATGCTATACAACATTATCAAACACCAAGTTTGGTAATCATGCTCAGATGTGACTTGTGAGTACAGCCAACACAAATCAATGAAAGATTAAATGGTTTTCCTATAAGCAAATCAATCCTAGTACGTATCAAGTTAAGAAATATATAGCCTCCAAATTAAACAAAGAAAGAGCAAGGTAACCATATTAATAATGTAAACAAATAAATACAAGTTTTGTCATAACACAACGTTAAAAATAATTAGAAAAAATTCCAAAGTATATTCCTCACCTCACACCAACTATCCTTTGGAATTCTTCTTCCATAGAGCGAATCATATAGCTGTGAAAATCATATTTTGGTGTGAGGTTGTGATTCTACATGGATAAGAAAAATAGAATCAGTAAATATTCATAAAAGCAGCAATACTAAAAGGTATAAAAAGGTAGGGATACCACCATAAGCTTCAGTTTTTTTGGTTGGTTTCTTAAAATTTTGAACTATTTTATACTATTATTTGTACGTGTACATGTGTTTCCATACTATCGACCTTAGTTTCCAACTTATTTCTTCAATCCATTAATTATATTCTAAACACATATTAATTTGTGTCCTGCTGCTTACTTATAGAATTTTATAAGGCGCCACAGATACATAAAAACTTTCATATGATTTAGGCAGTTAGAAAGTTTCCTATTATGCAAAAAAGTTTATTTGCTTTTATTAATAAATGTTTTTGTTTCCTATAAAATAAAATGTAGGCAGTTAGTAAGTTTGGAGACAACCATACATTCAAGGAAAATTGTAACAAACAAGAAACAACACGTCGAAAGCCCAAAAAAAGAAGATAAATTAATAAAATTGTAGGGCATATTCGTTTGATCTTTCCAACAAAAGAAGAAACGGCTTACCGTGATGAAGCCATTGCGAAGTGTAAGGTAGTCAGCACGAACCACTGAACGCCCAAATTGCCGGAAGAAGCAGGTCTGTAAGTTGAAAAAACCAACAACCTCGATAAGAATTATCATACCAAAACAGTCACTTCAAAGTACGATTATAGCTTACCCAAAAATATATGACCCTTCAGTTAGAGAGAGTAAGTGAAGAGTATATTATACTTCTGGTAAGCCACTTAATTGTTGTTTTTCTTATAAAAGCTCATAGGTGATTACTAAAAATATATATAATAAAAAAAAAAATTGTGCATTCACATCACTATGTTTTTGTTTTACTTCTTTCCTCTTGCTTCTTCATATGTTCACAGAACTAGTTATCCACCCTTTTTTCAACCTCAAACACATTTATAAACCACTTAGTTGGTAACAGGATCTATTTGCATAATGCTGAAAGTTAACAGAAACAATAGGGAATTATCTCTTTACTTCCCCTACTGTTTCTTCTAATTATCCTTCTAATTTACTGGTGGAAGATTCTACCTTTTCTCAATCAATTCTATATGCCATATAGTTTGCTTAACTACTTTCACCCAGGGAAAAAAAATGAACAAAGCAATATATATATACCTCTTAAGAAGAAGGAGTAAATGAAACAAAAACATTCTGCACATACCACCCAGATAAGTAATCTATTCCTGACCAAAGGATATCTGACAAAGGTTGTTTGCCTTCGTATTGTCATGTCTCTTGCCTTTTCTGTGACAGAAAATAATTAACTAGTCACTTATACTGAACAACTCAATTAAAACCAACATTCTACAAAAACATTTTAGCTTTAAAGTATGTATTAAAAATGCTTAATAATCTAAAACCCATTAAAACATCAAATACAAAGAGCAGTTCCGGTAACCCAGCATCAGTTATTATTGAATCAGCAACTCATATTTCACAAGAAACAATTGCAGTACATATCTAATTATCTGAAATTAGAAAAGAAAAAAAAAGCTGCAGTGTATCACTATAATACTTGGGCCTCAAGATAATGATGCTGTTTCTTGTATGACTGTTTACATGACTCCGTCTGGAAGTGCCTACTTTATCTTTCCATTTTCTTCCTTCCTATCTTCGCTTATACTTCCTTACAACTCCGAAGTGGATCTTCATTTTTAGATAAGTAAACCAATCTTTCTCTCATTTTACTGATCTTTTCGTTTACCATGCAATCATATAATTAGATCTAATTACACTTTGCTCAACTTCGTGAAACTTGTGTTGGACTCACTTCATCTATGAACAAATAAATATTTCCCACATGATAGAACTGAATAAAAGTAAACAAGATCGAACTAAAGTCGGCAACTGACTGTGGTGTACTCTATAAGTGATCCATCAAAGGACTTAAATCCGATAAAAGGAACTATTAGAACATAAATCAACGAGGCTAAAAGGTTTACAAGCTCACCAGTTAAAGAATCACTCCGATCCATATGAGCCTCTTCCTCCCATGCTCTCCAACTGTGAATCTGTTCAAGTGATACAACAAGGAACCATTAGCACAAAAAATAAAAAGAAAAACAAAAGAAGAAGATTTCAAGTTTTCATGTCAAGTACCCAACCTTAATTACAATGACTACAACAGGGAAGCCTTAATTACAATTGACTACAAACAAGAATATTAAAATTGTGCACATATCGAAATTAGGATGATTTTACTCTCATCACTTATTAGGAAAAATGGGAACAGGAAGATTAGACATGTTTTGAAATGAAAGTAACACTAAACAAGGAATTGATATATATATAAACATTAATCAGACGACAAACAACAAGAGTATTCTTGTCAAAAAAAAAAAAAAAAAAAACAAGAGCATTAACAAGTAACAACCGGAAATGCAAACTTTTACTTTTTTTATTTTGTTTTAGGAAATTCAACTATAAATGCATGCGTCTCAGACTCTCAGCTACTACCACTCTGAATATGATAAAAATGCCAAACCTTCACAATTGCCAACAGCATAGTTAAGCAACTGTAAGATACATGTGTGACTGCCATGACAAAGATGAAGCGGTGCAACTGCTCAAGACCTTCATATGAAACAAATGGCTCGTTACCCTGCACAAGAAAAAAACAACTGTCATCCAACTCTATATTATTCAGTGAGAAAAGAAGCAGTGCATTAATTTAATTAAGAAAATCCTTCAATGAAAACTACATTTCACCAAATAGCATTTTCATTTCACCCTCTTGATTGTAATTAACACCACCACTACACTGAGCAGCCCTTGAACCTTCAGGGAGCACGTTATTGTCTTATTGACAAACCACAAAAGCCACAAGTGCAGGTAATCCTACCAATAAATCTTCTTGACAGATGCTAAAGTTTGTAATTATAATTTTCATGGACAAGTCACATACCTCTTTGCAGGTATTCTTATCCAAGTTATTCAACTCATTCAACGTTCTCCTAAAGGCATGAGGAAAAAGAGAACTCATCAATAGTTTACGCCCCCCTGAAGAGTTACTTTCAGTTTCTTCATCAATCTCAGATCTGGAGCATGGAGCGAAAGTACTATCATAATACTTTGATGGAATGCAAATATTGGCTATTATGCTCGAGGTAGCCGTTAGAAGGAGTGAAATAAACCCGAGCAACATCAACTCTAAACACAAAAGTTCAACAAAGAAGCTTAGAAATAACAAATATGTAAAAATCTTCCACATATTTCAATAATTTGCATAAAATAAATACAATATACCTTCTTTCATTTTCTCCACAGCTGACAGCAAAGGTTTTCGATTAGTTTTTCGCAACCACTGCAACAAATGAAGAGCATTATTTCACATAGGAATAAACATAAAAACCATCCATTTAGTAATCATTAAGTATTGTAATAGAGCAGTATCCAAGATTCCATGAAAAAGAAAAAAGGTATTACATGGGATAATGTAATGATATAAAAACTATTGAGAAGCTAAATTCCTCAACGTAATGTGTGCTGTGTATCTATAAACTACATGCAGTTAAAAACAGCCAAAGGAATCTTTGTCTATGAGAGGCATAGCTTTAACAAACCCAAAAGAGTTACCATACAGCTCTTCCATTCCAAGCAAAACAAAGCTGTGAAAAGCCAAATTCCTCAAAGAACATTAGAGGCCTTTACTGAATCATATTTCAATTAGAAAACCAAACATAGCAGAGAGTAACAAATACTTCATACTATAATTCTCATACAAAACATTAAAGATACCAATTATCTGAAAACATTTCAACAACTGTGATTGTCTATCTATTCAGACAACAGTCAAGCACCATGTGAACCCCCTTCAAGCCTATTTGAAGCAAAGCATACAACCGAATGAGAGTAAGCCCACTTCATAGACATCCTTAATAATGAGAATTAGGAAGCAGAAAAACACAGAAAACATAAAAACAAGATTCACCAGTACTGACATATACTACTTTATGTTATTTAGGCTAGTCAAAACAAAAGCAACTCAAAGCCCTGTAATAATTGATCCTGAGACAAAAGACTCTGCATTTATGACTTTGAAGCTCCCAACTCCAAGCCCAAACAGCATTGAAGCAAACCACAAAACAAAGCAAACCCCACTTCACAATCTCAACAATGAGAGGGACTTAAAAGCAAAATAGAATTAAAAAACAACACAAACTTAAAGTGGTACAGATTCTACTACTTACATTGCTCAAGCGATGAATAGAGCGCTCCACAATCAAAGAAACCACCACAAAGACGGTCAAGACAGTAGCGACAGACCATGTAGGCGTTAAAGCCAATGAACGCATTTCTCCACTATTATGATCCTCTGTCTCTCCCATCTTAACACAAACTCACAAAACACTCTGAAAAATCTTCCCTTCAAATCTGACCCCAAAAAATCACCCTACTTGACAGTAAACCCACCACAATTTATGCCTTGTTAACATAGAAAATATGTTTAACAAAATCACAATCTATCACTAAAACATCGCATTCCCAGAAAAAGAAAACAAAAATGGAAACCGGTTGAATAAAAAAAATCGCAATGAAAATGGAAATCTTTTAAGATGATGAAGCTGGCACCGAAACGAAGCGCGTTGACCAGTAAAACGCGCAAAATGAGTGTAGAATTAAACAACTTCGATCTACATACACACACTGTGAACCAAACTCCTTCAAAAAGCTTTTGTTGTTGACGACATTAATTGCTCACATCAATCACTCACCCAACAGCTTCTCCTTAAAGAAAAACCCTCTTCCCCAATTGATTGGACACTAAAATTGCATCTCCAGTACAGGATGCACATCAGCTTCAGTTTTTTTTTTCTTTTTGAGAAGAAGACAGAACCCAGATTCTCTAAACGGTAGAATGTATCACAGATTCTAAAACTAACCCGAAATGTTCAAAGGACAAGACTTTATAGAGTTGTTTGGTTTGGTTTCAAGAACATAATCACATATTAACAACAACAACAACAACAACAACAAAAAAAGAGGTGGGAAAAACTGTCTACACTTTGTAGTAGCACAAAATAAAAAAGTTTCCAGAAAAAGAAATCAAAAATTAAAAGGTGAAAAATATTTCTTTAGAATTTAAAACAAAAAAACAAAAAAAAAAACAAAAAAACAAAAAAAAAAACAAAAATTGAAACGCTGGAAAGCACAATGAATCTTCGCCGGAAAAGTCTTTAAAACTTCGATTTTGTTTATATTATTATTATTTGTCTTTTTCGAAGTCTGTATGAGATCTCTAGCAGCAGTTAGTTACAGACTTACAGTTTACAATGTAAGTGAGTTTTTCAAAATATAAAATAAAATATGACGAGATCGTTGACAGTGAGGACGATTTACGGTGTCGTTTTGGTGTCTCCTCCTGGACCTACTGTTGTTTTATTTTTTTTTTCTTTTTTATTGTATTTTTATTAGCTTTGCTATTTTTGTTTTTGGAAACTTCAATCCAGTACTTACTTTTTATGGAAAAGACAGGTTTCTACTTATCTTTTCATTATGGATTTATAGATCTTTTCCCCGACCTAAACAGACGTGTTGATATATGTAATCGATGATTGAGATTTATTTATTTTATTTATATTATTTTTAAGGCGTGTTTACTAATCAGGAATGGATGGAATCGAAATCAAGTTTCAATAGAAAGAGAATGAAGGAGGATCAGAGTCAATTTATTAAATTACATTCCGGTGGTTACTAACAATTTAGGAATCGAAAATATAATCAAATTAATTTCATTTATAATGTTTGCTTAAACTAAGAAATCGGAATGATACATAGTTGATTAGAAAAATACTCTTATATATTAAACATGGTGAAATATATATATATATATATATATATAATTAAAAAATATATTTTATATTACTCATAACATTATAATTATAATATATATAAGAGATATGAATATGTCGTAATTATTATTTTCTTTTGAAAAGTACAGTATAATTTTTTAGTTCATAAATGGTATTATAATATGTATACATACAAATACATTTTTTTTATAAATCACACGGTTAGAATAATATAAATTATTAATTAAAATAATTTATTTTATTTTTTCATAACATTTTATATATTTTTAAGTTTTTAACCGTTTAGTTTCGATTATTTAATAGATTTTGTCTTTATTTAATTTTTTTATATTCTTTTAAAATCAATGTTGAAATGTGGCATTTTTAAAGCTTTGTTCGTAACATGATCAAATACCTCTGGAATCCTATCAAAATGACTATATTTTAAATAGTTTAGGAATCTATCAAGTGGGAATGAAAAGATAAGTAAAAATATGTATTTTTCAAAAAGAGTAGGGATTAGATTGAAGTTTCACCTTATTTTAATAGAAATAAATAAAGTAAATAAAATCACCGCATCTATAGGGTACAAGGAACATGCAGGTGACAATGACGCACTAGAATCTCACTAGATACATAGCTTCACATTTCATTTTCTGGGATTATATTAATTTTTTAATTTAATTTGAGATTCGATTACAGAGGATATTATCATACAGAATTCTGAAGTATATGGAGAACCCTCTTTTATAATAGAAATTACATTTCTAAATATGTTTATATAATAATTGATCTCGTTAGTTCTCCATATACCCTTAATCTGATTAATATAAGATTATAAAAACAATAATATTAAAGATATCAACTCAAATAATGCCAAGGTTATAGACTTTAAAATTGCCATTCTTCACCGTAAGGGTTCAAATGTTGACAGTCCCGATAGTCCAAATATGATCGGATCACATATTTCTCCAAATATTATTAAAGAATTAAAAACTGAAGTCATGAGTGATGTAAATGATAACAATGTGTTGTTTGTTTTAAATTATAATCAAATCAAAGCCGGTTTTCACGAAATATTGAAATAATAGAAAGGCAACCAAACCTAAGTCCACTTGTGACCTGACAAGTGGGTCACTTTGTTCCATATTGATCTGTATAAATCAAAGCTCAATGAAACACGTTGCCGATGGACCCTCCCTTGGAAGTCTCTATCATGGTTCAACGTCTGTGGTGTATGTATATATATTATTTGTTTTTTCATAGCCTTTAATCTCTTCCGTCTCTTCTATTGTGAAAGTAGTAGTCTGAGTTATGCTAGTAGAGTCATATCTCGTCAGGTCCTAACAATTGTCACCTTTTAAAAAAAAAATCAAAGCTCAATGCCCCTGTCTATTTTCATCTTTAAATGTCTGATTTTGAACCTACAATATGTTTATTTCAATCAATTTTTATGAGGCTTTTTCTTTTAAAATAATATATATATATATATATATATATATATATAAATAGATTATAATATCAATTTGAAAAAAAAATGAAAGTATTTCGGGTGTTATAACAAATTTATGTTATATTTTTCTCTCGTTTTCCAATGTTTCACAATTTTCTTTTTAATGTTAATGCTTTATATTCTAATATATATAGTTGTAGTGTCTCGAAATTTTTCAAAATTTCAAAATTTTATTTTAAATTTATATAAAGGATTCATTACTAGAAAAAAAAACATATATAAATAACTTTAATTTATGAAATTGGGAATTAATTTTACATAATATAATGCAAAATTACGATCATTATTCATAGGCTTCCTACTTGTATACATATTTACAAAACAAATATAATAATATATTCATGATTTTTATTTTTATTTTTATTATCAGATATATAAAATATGGACAGTGTTAACATGTGTCATAAGGACATAGACATTATAAAGTGAAAGATTAATAATGTGTTTATTGTCTTTAATCATAATAAATACATAAACATGATAATAAATATATTTTGATTTACTTTTTATGCTGTCTAGACCTGTATCATAAGAGCGTCACCAATATAATGCTAAATTTATTTGTCAATGCTAAATTTATTTGTCAATGCTAAAATTTAACATACAGTGTACAAATCTTCCTTCAATACAGTATCAAATACTATACTAAAATTGACATAACATGTGTCAAATTTGGTATAACATATGTTAAATTTAGCACAACAATAAATGTACATTTTTAATTATAAAAATACCATTATATATATATTAAATATTTAAAATAATTTAAATTTAATAAACATTAATGATATTTCAATCAAAATATATTTCATCCGATAATTCTTCAGTATCTTAATTAATGCATTAATAATAAATGTTGATTTTTATAATTTTAATTAATAAAATAATAAAAATAATATGTTAAATACAATTGTACGGTTTTTTTTATCAAATTTAGACAATCTCCAATGATGATGTTATTCACAATGCCAAATTTGACAAACAAACAAAAAGTCAAATACTATATTTTACACAACAAATTAGTATTTTGCTCCAATGCACAATTCTAAAATTTTAACAAAAATATTATATTTTATTCATTAAACTTGTAAAAGTTAATTAATATCATTAATGTATTAATAGATAACCATTGGATTTCTTAAAAATTAGATTGAAATAACATTAATATACTTTAAATTTAAATAATTTAAAATATTTTATTTTAATAATTTAAAAAGAATATTTATTGATGTATTAACATGTGCTATATTGTGTGTCAAATTTAAAATAAAATTCAGTATATATCAAATTTAGTATGGTATCTAATACTGTATTATATAAAGGTTTTTAAGTTTTTAACATTGATACGTAATTACGATGGAGTATTTTTATACTCAAGTTCACAAACCCTGTAAACAGTTCCAAGCAATCTCAGCCGTTGGATATTTAAATGATCCAAATAATAACTTTTTCCAAAGATCAGAGGGAACCAAGTCATGCAAAAGTGACAAGTCAAACGCTAATTTGACCTAGCCACGTTAATAAGAAAATCTACTTTGTTTTTTTCAGAAAAATCAAAAGTTCTAAAAAGTCTCTGGGTTGGAAATTGGAATAATATAATTTTCTAATTTCTATACGTAGTTACGTACATCAAGGAGAGATAATTGGCGTTGTTGAAGCCAATTTCAATCAATCAATCAATAAAAGCACTTTTAATCCACACATACAAAAAAAAAAGCAATTAATTGGGTTCCACCCTAATAACAATTATGAATTCCACATGCATTATTATTATTATTATTATTATTATTATTATTATTATTATTATTACTTTTTTTAACAACTACTTCACAGTTCACATGCCATGCAATTTATATTTTTATCTATTAATTTTTGTTATTAATTCAACGGTTACTATCATTCGAACTTTATGGAGGAAGATATTTTTGTTAATATATTTTTAAGTTTCTAAATAATAATATATGAATATTTCTATTTATTAATTTTTTCCTTTTAGAAAAATACATATTCAATTCTCTAATATAATTATTTAAAGTTAAATATATATCAATTTTATAACTAATCATAATAAAACAATTATTTCACCATCCTTCTTCTTTAATTATACAATTAAATCGGTTTTAATATTATTGATGGAAAGTGTTAGAAATCCTAGTCAGTATTTCTAGGAGAGTTTTTAGAATTAGAAATTCAACTCCATATTATCTAACTTTTTCTTTATCACATCATTTCCATATTAAAGTTAGATAATTACATTGGAGATAGATTTTCTAAATTTTTAACTATCTATCCTATGCGACACTTAATTTTTTCCAAATACATATTCGCATCGAAGATATTCTAAGATTTTATATGTAGGTTGGAAAATTTTACTCTTCTTTTATATATTTTTTTCTAAAAAATTATATAAATTAAGATTTTTGTGGAGCATTGAATTCGATTTAAATACACATCCTTAGTTTAAGCTCACCACTAACCCATTAATTCAATATTTTATAGACTTGATCGGTAGTAGACTATCAGTAGATGTGACACTTAATTTTTTCCAAATAAAATATTCGCATCGAAGATGTTCTAAGATTTTATATGTAGGATGGAAAATTTTACTCTTCTTTTATATATTTTTTTCTAAAAAATTATATAAATTAAGATTTTTGTGGAGCATTGAATTCGATTTAAACACACATCCTCAGTTTAAGCTCACCACTAAGCCATTAATTCAATATTTTATAGACTTGATCGGTAGTAGACTATTAGTAGATAGTTCTGATATTCTATAGGTTTTTTTTTTTTTTTGTTGTTTGTTTGATGAAGTTTCATTTCATCCAATACAATATGTTTTACTTATAATCTTATTAGTGAAAAAGCAACTACTTATTTACATGACTAATATGAAGTTATGAACCATTTGTCATTCTTCTTCTTCTAGACTTCTATAGAAATAAGTGTAGGAAACTATGAAAATGTCATTCGTGCAATATTTTTTTAGATGACAAACATATGATATAAGAGCATATTTAACAGGTCGGAAAAGAGGATATTTTTACTATATTTAGAGAGATTCGATCGGAAAGTGATCCAATAGGTTCCATATCTCGTTTCTTAAATATTTTCTCGGTCAAAGACCCCATAAATCTAACACTCTCTGTTTTCTTTTTCTTTTTTCACTCCCTGTATTATTCTACTGGTCAACTTTTTGTATTTAATTTTTTTAATCCACTAATTGTCAACTAGTTCAACTCATTTTTTTTTTACACCAACGTGCTATTTTTATTTTATACAACCAATGAGCTATCTTTTTTAAAAAAAAAACCCAATTTCATTATTATTTTTTATATATAAATACTATTGAACAATGTTAATTTTTATTAAACTTTTGATTATAAATTTTTCATCTATCCAATTCTTATTTGCCAATTTATCAGGCTATTATTATGTTTTGTAGCATATTTTCTTTTTATTAATTTTTTTAAATGAAGTGATTATTTTTGTATACTTGCACAAATAAAATTTAAATATAATCGTTAGAATATGACCGTTAATTGTAAATAATAACATTTTAAATTTAGTTAAAAACAATAACAATTCGCTTTTAATTAAAAATATATTTAAAAAATAATAAAGATCCATTTTTGGGGAGCCTTGTTGGAGTGTTAACTCTTTAAATGATTCTTATTTATAAAAAGTACAACTGGCTCCCTAAATGTAAGAAAAATTTAGAGAGTCTTGTTGGAGATGTTCTAACATTGATAAAGTGGTAATTAAAAACACGTAGTTAATTTACAAAAATTAATACAATAATATAATAGATATTATTTGGTATGGGAATTTTATACAAAATTCCAAAAAAAAATGTACTACCAAATCATATTGAGTGGTGATGATCTTCAGAATGTTAAATTATGAAATAATACTTTACAGCATAATAAAAAAGGTGAAGAATGCATTTCATGAAAATTACACATGCACTTTAAAATGAATGGATACTTTAGTAAAGAATGCATTTCATGATAATTACAAGCATTTTAAAATGAATGGTTAACAAAGTATCAACCATCTATATCAGTTATATGAATACTTTTTTTTTGGATTATATATATTATATAATTATCCATAAATGTAATCCAACAACGTCACAAAGTGAATTGAGTTATTGATCAAGTGATGCTATCAAATATTCAAATTTGTCCAAAATCACAATTAAAGACAATGACAAGAACAGTGTAGCTACCATATATATATATTCCAGCCAAGCAAATACTCAAATATGTGTTGTGACTTGTGACACTTTTTTAGGGAGAGGTATGTATACAGGTTGTTTATCAAGTACTAACCACAAATGTACATGCAACATGCTACATCTATCAATCTACCAATTTATATATATATATATACCCAATATCATCAATGTAATATTAAATATATATGATACACCACCAACCTTTGCTACTTTGTAAAACCTAGCTGTCACTACTTCTCTTCAATCTGGCAACCAAACATATATACTTCTTCGTTTATCTAACAAGGTTATTGGTTCATATACCAAACCAAACGTTGGATTATATTGTCAAAAAAATTGCAACCCAGCAGATAATTGATTTTGGGACTAATAATGAAAAGAAAACAAACTAAATTTATGAATAGAACTTTTTGATGTTGATTGCAACTAAACATCTAGTTATAATAAAAAAAAAGTACAAGCCGGTTGGATCCGGCCTATTCTTGAAATAAACAACTCGCACGCACTTCCTTTCCAAAAAAGATCAATACACCAAGGACTACACTTAGATTTGTTGGATTTGTTGCTAAAAATATCGACATTAAACCCAAAACTCTCGGTAAATGACCAACGAACAAAGGAAACGAAAGAATCAAATGTAGTTAATTAATTACATCCGCGTGAAATTAATAATACTGTAATATTTTTTATTTTATTTTTTTAAAATCGGACACTTACTAATTGTGTCAGAGTTAAAGTCAAACACTATATATACAGTATAAAATGCAACTCACACTACTAGTAACTTAAAGGCGAGACTCTAACCTTTGTCACTAAAATGAATGGGAAATGCACAATCACTTTCCTAGGTAGGCATGCATATATTAAGGAAATTTCAAAAGAAAAACAAAAGAAATTAAATTAAATTTTAACCTGAAAATTTATCAAAAAATAAAAAATAAACCTGAATCAAACAAACCAACTGAAACCTATCTTCGGTGGGCTCAGTTAATGCAGCTTGGGCCCATAAGCCCAGGAGGCCCAGAATCTATAAAACTAAAATTGGTAAGTTAAGTTGGATTTCATAGTCACTAGTCACTAGTCACTACCACACATAATTGCCAAGGAACTCACCAATTAACTATGTCATACAGTCATACTCGTTGATAAATCAAATGAGTCAATTACTCAATATGGTTCGACCATCTACCATCCTCTCCAAATAAAGATCTTCTATCACATATATGGTCAAATTCAATAAATTGTTATGTTGCGTTTGGTTGTCAGGATTTGATGTCAGGATTTGATAAGATTATACGTAGTCCAATCTTATTCAATCAGTGAGGCTGTAGCGGGACTGTTTAGTCTCACCACAAAGGCCGAGACTATTTAGTCATAGCCATTACACTTTTTTTATAATTAAATTATTTTAAAATTAAATTTATTTTTTATAAAAAAAATATTAAATTTATTTATTTTGTTTTAAAATTTAATTTAATATATGTTATTCTTTTTAATATTAATATATTTTATTCTAATATATTTTTATCATCGGTTAAAAACTAAATGTTATTTTACTTTTAATAATTTTATTCAAAAAAGGATTTAAATAATTTTTTAACCAAATTTAATTTAAAATATTTTTATTTTTATTTTCTTTAAATTGATTTGAAATGATTTTATTTATTTAAAAATTAATTTAATGTAATTTTATAGTAACCTCTCACACAAAGACAATGTTTTTCAATTTTTTTTTATATATACAATGTCATGTTAATAAGAGACAGTATTATTGTAGTCTAATCTCTAATGCACCAAACACATCACATTACTAATTTAATCCAGTCCAATCAAATCCAATCTGGTGCACCAAATACACCCTTAGTGTTCACTTTAATCCCAAGTGGCATTGTTCGAAAATACGTGCCTAGGCACTAGGCGGCCGTCGGTCGTTCCGATTAGGATAAAATGGGCCGGGTACATAAACAGATAATTTGACTTTTTTGTCGGTCGATTTTACAGATTAATCGGTCTAGACAGAGTCAAAGTCGTTTTTATACCCTAGTTACATTGTTTAAAATTTAAATATTGAAATTTTATTGTAAAGAGATTGAATATTGGTTTTAAATATAGAAAAAATAATTATAAACAAATAAATTATCAGCTGTCTAGGCACCGTCTAGGGCTAAGCGCTAGGCTGCCACCTGACTAACATCTATTGTTTAGTAGAACACTGCCAAGTGGCAACCCCCACTCAAATATTCGTTAATACCCTTGTTTCGTAAATTTGGAAGTTACAAGTATTGTAACCTTTCATTGTGAATTGCTTCCGACTAGTATAAGGAATTTTATATCATCTGTGGTCCAGCAACTTATAAGTCACCTCTGTGTCATTCAATTATGATATTTATATATATTTTTTAGTTAATCAAATTATGATATTGATGTTGATAATTCATTTCCTTATCATATTAATTCAATGGTTGGATATCGCCATCTGCCCCCGTGTATATAGTCAAGTCAATTGCAGAACCTGCACGGCTATTTCATGGCATTTGAAATCTGTAGAAAAGTCTTAGGAGTTGAAGTATAATAATTGAATATTTTCCTGTTAATGTTCATATCTCTTAAATCTTGTGTTTTCATCAAATGGGTTGGTTAACAATCAACACATATCAACAACTTTTGTGTCTACAATTGTTGCTGCTTTTGCATTCTCATAATACTTATGCAAAATTGTGTCCTGATGAGCAGAGTTATGCATTGCTTCAGTTTAAGCAACTCTTTTCCTATGATCATAATACACATTCTTCCCAATGTGACAGGCTCAGGCTGCTTCCTTCGTATCCGAAAATGGTGTCTTGGAGACTAGATAGTGACTGCTGCTCATGGGATGGAGTAACATGTAATACGTTGACGGGTCCTGTGATCGGTCTAGACCTTGATTGTAGCTGGCTTCATGGAAGTATCCCTTCCAACACAAGTCTCTTTCTGCTTCCTCACCTGCAAAGTCTCAATCTTGCTTTCAATGATTTCAATCACTCTCCAATTTCTAGTGAATTTGCTCAATTCCATAGCTTGACACTCCTTAACCTCTCTTCCTCGAACTTTTCAGGTCAACTTCCTGCCGAAATCTCCCACTTGTCTAAATTAGTTTCACTTGACCTCGGTAATAATCCTGAAGTTAAACTCGAGACAAGTATTTTAGAAGGGCTAGTTCGAAACCTGACCGAGTTGGAACAACTTGTTCTCAATTCTGTAGACATGTCTGCCAAAACAATTGGTTCAATGGCAAACCTATCTAGTTCTTTGATATCTTTGAGCCTTAGTAGTTGTGGATTACAAGGGAACTTCCCGGAAAAAATCTTCAGCCTACCAAACCTGAGGACACTCAAGTTAGCTTATAATCAAGACCTGACAGGTTTTTTCCCCAAGGAAAACTGGAGCAGCCCCCTCAGGTTTTTGGATGTCTCTTTCACGAATTTCTCAGGAGCATTGCCAGATAAAATGAGTAACCTGAAAACGCTGACTCATTTGATTCTCAATGACTGCAATTTCATAGGGTCGATTCCTACATCTCTCGGTAATCTTACACAACTTACTCATATAGATTTATCGACTAACAATTTTAGTGGTCATATCCCGTCATCTCTTTCAAATCCTGACCAACTCCGTTATTTAGACTTTTCAAATAACAAATTCATCGGTGAAATTCCAGATATTTTTGTCGACCTCCAGCAACTTTCTTATTTAGATTTCTCATCAAACCAACTAGTTGGTGCAATTCCTTCTCATGTAGGTGGTCTCAGAAATCTAGTCACTATCAGTTTAGAAGATAACCAACTAACTGGTCATGTTGTTGAATTTCATAATAACACTTCATTGCAAAGTATATATTTGAGTAATAACAGGTTGCATGGTCCAATTCCAAGTTCAATATTTGAACTTTTGAATTTGACAGATCTCAGGATTCCTTCAAACAATTTAAGTGGCCTTGTAGAGCTTTCAATGTTTGAAAAGCTGAAAAACCTGAAAGGCCTTGATCTTTCTCATAACAGTCTATCAATAAGAGTCACATTAACAAATGTCAATCATTCTATTCTTGATTTGCGCTTGTTGGGTTTATCTTCTTGCAACGTAACTGAGTTTCCAGGGATGTTAAGGACACAACACAAGTTGTACCAGCTCGACCTTTCTGAGAACAAAATCCATGGCCGAATTCCCGACTGGATGTGGGACATGGGAAAGGACACTTTGGCTATTCTAAATATTTCCCACAACTTCCTCACAGGGATACAACAGCTTCCGTGGAACAATCTCCAATATCTTGACCTTCGTTTCAACTTGCTTCAAGGCCTACTTCCACTTCCACCACCGCGACTGAGAGCCTTTTTCATCTCGAACAATCAAATGACAGGAGAGATGCCCCTCTCGATATGCAATATGAGTAACATTGATGTTCTTGATGTTGCTAATAACAACTTGAGTGGTACCATCCCAGAATGTCTAGGAAACTTCAGCAACATTCTCTCAGTGTTGGATCTTCGGAAAAATAGATTTCATGGCACCATACCTGGAACTTTTGCGAAGTGTCGTAGTTTGAGGACCCTTATTTGAACAACAATAGATTCGAAGGGTCAGTCCCGCGATCGTTGGTCAATTGTACAATGCTTGAAGTTGTTGATCTTGGAAATAACAAGATAACTGATATCTTCCCATATTGGTTGGAAACTCTTCCAAACTTGCAAGTGCTTATTTTGAGGTCTAATAAATTTTACGGATCACTGAGAGGCTATGCGGGCGAAGGTGGTTTCGCTAAGTTGCGAATAGTTGATCTCTCAAACAACAATCTTGCAGGTTCTTTAGCATTGGCAGAAAAGTTTTTTGAAAATCTTGAAGCTATGATGAATGTTGATGAAGCTCAATGGAAGTTGGAATATATGGGGTTTTCCGGTTACCAGGATTCTATATTGGTGACAATAAAAGGTAATGATATTGAAATGGTGAAAATACTTAACGTTTTCACTACCATAGATTTTTCGAGAAACGGATTTCATGGAGAGATTCCGGAGCCTATTGGAAAACTACATTCACTTCGACTCCTCAATCTCTCTATAAACAACCTGAAAGGTCATATCCCTTCATCTCTAGGAAATGTGGCAGCGCTTGAATCTTTAGACCTCTCTTCGAACAAACTTGTTGGGAAGATTCCGTGGCAGTTAGTAAGCTTGACGTTTCTTGCGGTTCTAAACCTGTCGCAAAATCAACTTGAGGGACCAATACCCTCCGGCGGCCAGTTTAATACTTTTCAAGGCAATTCCTATGGTGGAAATTCAGGGTTGTGTGGATTTCCATTGTCACGTAAATGTAGCATTGACGAGACACCAGAACCTCCTTCGACACTAGAAGGTGACACCATGGAGTTTGAAAATGGATTTGGGTGGAAACCGGTGTTGATGGGTTATGGATGTGGAGCAGTCTTGGGAGTAATTATTGGAAATCTTGTATTCTCAACAGGAAAGCCTCAATGCCTAGGAAGAATTGTTGAAAGAAAACACCGCGGAAAGGTGAGAAGGCCAAGGCCAAATAACAGAGACAGACCCATCCAAATGAAAAAGAAATTTGTTCGTGGTAGTACTTCTTTTTAGCAAGTGTATGATCATATACGAATGTTATTTGACGTAGAAATCCTATACCTTTCTTTTCATACCGGTGCCATTCTTTAGTAGATACAAGGCAATGACTATCTTTATTTTTAGTAGATATAATTTCCATTATCTTTGTCCATGTTTCTTTTCTAATTCTGGATGCTAATTCCGTGAAAACCCGTACAAAAATAACAGAGCAAAATTCTTTGTTCCATCACTTCCAAACAAACACAACTTGATATTCAAGTATGGATTGTTGAATGTCGAGTGCTTATCTGTTGAATTTGAAATTGATAATTGTGCAACGATCAAAATACAGCAAATCTCATGAATACTACAAAACTGTTTGATTCTTTTCATATTTTAAAAATAAAATAAAAAACAATACAAAGAATGAAGTCACTCCTCCTTGTTCCTTCTTTTCTCATTTTAACATTCCCCGGATACAAAACTCTATGAGCTATTCGTTGGACTTGCGCCCTGGTTGTCATCAGACTCGGGCTCACTCTCGGAGGCTGACTGCTGGTTACCATCTTTCTCATCATCACTCTCGGAGGCCGACTGCTGGTCACCATCTATCTCATCTTCGGAGGCTGGATTCTGATCATCTGCTGCCTCACCCTTTAACTCGGTCTCACTGAAGAGATCTTTTTGAACGGGAACACTTTTTTGTTGCTGGGATGTCATAACACTGGCAATGATTTTAAAGGCTGCAGCAGTAGATGCCTGATTATCATCCACAACTGCTTCCTCGTTCACCCCAACTGCATCGGCTTCTTCTGAAGATTTGTCTTCCAGTTTTGGAGGAGGAACGAAGAAGGGAATTTTACCTCTCTGCCAGTCATGGAGGATCATCTTCGCTGCCGTCGTCAAGTCGGGTTCACCACCCTGAATACAGTCCATATTAATATAAACTCAACGAACGTATTCATCTTTGTATATATATATATATATATAGCCAAGGTTTGTTAGGGTGCATGGATAATTACAAAACGACAATAACACATGCGGCGAATAACCAAGAACCATTTACTGAAATCAATAAAAAGATTTGAAAAGTAGAAACATACCTTCAAAAGTTTGCCCGATGATTTGCAAAGCTGAAATAGAAAGTCATTATCATCCACCCTGACAAGAGAAGCACGGTTAGCGTGTAACCCGATTGCAATTCAATAAAGCTCTAGAAGTTCCAGCTAGAATGAAACATGAATTCTGATACTCACCAGTTCTTTATCTTGTATGCTCTTCGAAGGTGTTCCTTCTTGACACGTTTTAGAACTTCTCCTATGTGTTCAGAAGCATCTGCCAAGTTTGTGACACGTACCTGAAAAAGGTCAAAATGCCAACAATTTGAATGATTAAATAGTAGATCAAGTGTGACAACTGATTAAATATGCATAAACTACCGCCACAGAGAAACAATTGAACAAATATATGAGCACACACAAAATATACATATGAGCATACATTGGAAATAAAGAAAATTAGAATTGCAATTCCCGTTTAAAGACAGTGAGAAAGAAGAGTGCATGGATTAAATGGTTATAAGCCACAATAATTGACATGAGAAATATATACTGAACTTGCAATCTCCACGGGAAAAGAGAAATAATGGAGACAAATAGCAAACAAGATCTCTGGGCATAGACTATCTCGAATCAATTGAAATTTGAAACACAGATCAGACAGCTAAATGAAAAGGATATTCAGTGTAGAGATGAGCAAAAAACACTTGATCACAACCATAATATTAGTGTATTTTTTACTAAGTCCAGTATAAGATCAAGATATGGTGACAAGAAACAAATATTAACCCCATCTAACAGGGATTTTTTTCCCTGACCTGGTACTAATAACTTATTAAGGTTGTTGATCTTTTGCATTAGACAGAGTAGAATGAGAGAACTAACAAGCAATGTAGATAAAAATTCATCATGAAGGGTAGAGAAAACATACCACTCCCTTGAGTACGATATCTGTTTCTGTGTCACTGTTTTGGTAAACAACTCCAGGACAGTCAATCAAAAAGATCCTTTTTGTGAGTGCTATATACTGCCACACCTTAGTTTCTCCTGGGATTGGAGCAACCTTGCAGACCTAATTAGAAGACAAATTGCAAACCAACCTATCAATTTAAATTTCACCTTGCTTATAAGTGCACCATGACCATCATCAATTTAAATAAGCACCTAACCTACAACATAATTCAGAAAACAAAATCTTTTTTTCTTTTTCCAATTTCTAAACTGAAATACTACATTCAATGTTTAAAACCTACCCTGTTTCCAGCTTTATGTAATTTCATAGTTTACAAGAGGATGGACAGTGAATATTTAAAATTTTGTAAGCAAGCTACGTGAAAGTAGCTCATAAATCAATATAATAAATTACTCAACAAATTTGCTTTGTTTCCTTTACATAATCAAATTACCATAATGTATCAAATCATCATCCCCAGGAATAAACAAATGTAATTAACAGCAGTGCAACTGTGCAAGAACGAAACAAAAGAAGATACAAGGGAGAAGAAATTTTACATTCTTCGTACGCAGTGTGTTGATGACAGAGGACTTTCCGACATTAGGATATCCAATAAAACCAACAGATATCGCTTGCTTGTC
Source organism: Dipteronia dyeriana (assembly GCA_032871835.1). Classification (NCBI taxonomy): domain Eukaryota; kingdom Viridiplantae; phylum Streptophyta; class Magnoliopsida; order Sapindales; family Sapindaceae; genus Dipteronia; species Dipteronia dyeriana. Next base: position 58,226,602 of record CM065302.1, read on the forward strand.
ACTCTTTAAGCGAGCAAATTGTCTTAACACTGATAAAAGAGACCCCTATATATGACAAAACGAATGTTATAAATTAGAAACAGCCTCAAGATTAACAACAATGAGGAATTACAAGTCCGCAACATTATAGATTAATTGTAAACATTGTGCAATATGCTAGATCGGTCTATTTCAAGCTCTCAACCCCCTAAAGTTTTCACTCATATTTCATTGCCAGAAGTGGCCAGCAAAAATGGGGAATTTTTTTTCTAAGAAATGATAGAAAATAAGGTGACAAGATGCAAAATGAATAAGCATAAACATATACACTACCCACATATATCAAATATATGACGTGAATAGTATTTTAATTTTAGAAGATGCTTCGCACCATGGGAATAACATAATTTCAGGAGGTGGAAAGACATCTCTATCTACCCTAAAAAGTTACCTTGCCAAAAGACTTAGTAACACTTGCATGGAATGCTAGACTTGGATATTCCTTGGATAATACTCTAAGCCATCCTTTTGTAGCCCAGGCAGGAATAAGATCACACTGAGAAGAGAGAAATTTTCAGGAAAATTCAAGGAAAAAAACAAAATGATTCCTTAATGATAATCTCAATTTATTAAAAACAAATAAAAATTGCACACCTTATTTAAAAGGAGAATCATGTGCTTATGCTTGCAATGCTCTTTCAAATGCTTCTCTAAGTGATAACATCTTGTGCCTTGAGGATCCCTGGCATCCAAAACCTGCAAAGGAAAATATAATAAAAATAAATAAGAAAGCTCTTCGTATTTATTTTCTTTTTTCGGTTATTTTCCTCTTTCTTATCTTCTCTTGAAGAAATATCTCCTATAAGGCAAGTTCACAATTATAGCCAGTGAAGGATATACAAACTACAAAGAATAGGAAGAAACCATTCTAATGAAGTGACAACCTTATGCCACCTATTGAAGTGATTCTTTCATCTGATATCCATTCTAAGTTTTGTAGTATACCAATAACGCACATCATGCAAATCCAGAATCATCAAAAAAAAAAAAATCCAATTATCCAACATCACGTAGGTTGCAACTTAACACACTCATATTATACAAAGAGAACTCATTCGATTTATATTTTGCCAAGTAAAAAAAGAAAGCTGACCTGAACAACAACATCTGATGAGTCTATAACTTTATAGAGTTCGCCCCATATACGTTTACTTTGACCCTTCTCAAACATTGTATGCCGAACCAGATCCCTAAATCCATCTTCTTCAGTTCCTTCTGCAGATGTACTAGCACCATACTTCTCTTCGAAGGCATCTACAGAGTAAAAAAAACAAAACTTATGAAGTAGATGATCATTTAGATTTTAAGACCAAAAAATTGAAAAGCCACATCACTTATTATTATGAAACAGAATACAGACAACTTATCTCAAGTTAAAATTCACTCTATGCACAAAAAAACTATGCAAACTGACCCTCACATACAGAAGTATACATGCATAAATGACTGATATGCAATGTTGCCTAATAGGAACAAAATAAAAATGATAACAGAGATAATGATAATTTATTTACCCTGAGAGCCATCCGCTCTCTTAATTAAAGACTCATAGTCTGTTGCCAATAGCTTTGGACGCTTCCTCTTTGTCATAGGTCCAAATGCATCCTTAAAAGGCTGGGTATCAAGAAGGTGAACTCTGGCTTGCTGTACACATGAATTGAGAAGGGAAGAAAGGGAAAAAGTGAATGACAACAGATATCTATTTTTAATATAAAAAATTAAAAATAAATACATATGCGTGACCTGCCAGTTATAAACTTTCAAAAATGCAAAATTATACTACTATGAAACATCAACAACAGTCAACAGTACAAAATTTCCCAATTCAAACTCTACTCAATATTGAAACCTATTTGAGAGAATAAGACATGTCACATCTCACATGAGAATATCATCACTGCAAACTCCCCGAGTGCCAAATCAGAACTGTTATGAGAAACACCATGCCTAGCATATAATACAAAATCACTCTAACTCATTCACATATGAATGGAAAATCTGATATAAACAACTTTTAGACTTCAATACCAATGCATCAAAGTAAAACAAAAACAGCTAACAATTTGATGATTGCATATGCGAAGCTTTGCAAAGACGTAGTCAAGTAGATTGCATAAACTTGAGCAGATTTAAAATTTCAAAACAGTAGACATGAACTTGAATATGTAACAACACAGATGAATAATCGCAAACTTCATTTCATTTCATCACTAAAAGTCACAAGTAGTTTCCCCAGTACCAAATGTTCATACATACCTTCTGGTGATCATTTAAAAGGGAAAGCGGCAACTTTTTCTCCCTCAAAATGACATTATAGCTACTCGACATCCGGCTTTGAAGCTCATCACGAAAGAACTCAAGCTCTTTCTGATTCACAACACGTGTATTCCCTATAAACACAACCCAAACAAACTAATCACTTCTCCACACAACTTAAAAATCACATTCTCGTAATCAAACAAGCAAATTGAGCTTAAACCACCACTTCACCGTGAACGATTCTTAGTCGAAAATCACATCTACTAAACTATCAACATCCTTAATTGAAGATGAAAATGGAGAATTGGACTCACCAAACCAGCGGCGGTCGGGTTGGATGCGAGTGCTGGGGAGTTCCTTGGACTGTAACTCGTGATGCAAGATCTTGCCTTTGCGGTCGCGCTTGGGCCTGGTGTTGTACATCTTGAGGCGGCGCACCGTCGACGCGCTTCGAGTTCCGGCTTTGCCATCCGTCCGGTTAACGTCGAGCGAGTGTTTCGGCTTCCCCGACATGTTCGTTTTCTTCTCTCTCGTCGTCTTCGCCATATCTGCTCAATCTACAGAGAAGCTAGGGTTTTGGGGAGCTCAAAGAGGGGTTAGAGGGAATTCGGTTGTTGGAGTTTTATATGTGACCGGTTGGATACGGGTCGAGTCGGGCCGGTTCGACCCAGCTGCTTATTTGGATAATTAGATTTTCATTTTTTCCTTTTCAATATTTTTTGTTTAAAAAAAGAGCCTATGTGGTTTGAATTTTGAAAAACATCTATCATTAAAAAGATCTATTTGTAGTTGATCTATTAAAAATAGAGATTTTAAAAATATATATATATAGTTATTTGGTTGATAGACTACATTCCCATGAACGTTTATTTAGTAAAGGTTTAAATTCTACTAACATCTACTCAATTTAAAATATACAATCTCAAAAGTCCAACCAAACAATTCTACAAAACTTAAATAAATATTTGTAGACATTTTAAGGTAGTAAAAAACTCAAACAAACGAGCACTAAATCAGTTAAGTCAACTCTATATTGCACGGATACTCCAAATTAGGGAGAGAATTCATATTCTATTTAGATACATTCTGAATACAGATACATCAAATGGTATATCCGTTGACTTTTTTTTAAGTTTGATTGGGGATACACTGATAATACATCGAGGATGTGGTAAAGAGACGGGAAAAGATACGTTTGAGGCAAAAATTTAATTATTTAAGTTAAAACTGGAGTCAAATTACGATTTTACAAGGTTGAAGGGTCAAAATATAATTATTTAAAATAAATCTCAGACTAAGTTTCTACTTTTTAGGGTTCGTTTCTTATGTCATAAATATATTTATATAAAATATGTTCTGAATGAATTATTGGATTATGTTTTTTAAAATATAAAATATAAATATATATTATTTTAATTAACGTATTCTGTCGTATCCGTATCTTAATTTTTAGAAATTCATTATATCTACGTATCGTGTCGTATCCGTATCCGTATCCCCATTTCTGTATCAGTAACCGTACAACATAAATTCAACTTCAATTTTTCTTTGTTGTTCATTTTATAGTCTCATACTCTCGTGACTCTCATATTTGAAGTTTTGAAGTTATGAAGTTTGAGCCATATTTACGATTAAATTTTTTTAAAAAAAAAATAGGTATCGTTTCAACTCTTAATTAAACTAAATTCATGATTTTGTAAAAAAAAAATCATGATTATATCAAACAAAAATAATAATTGCAAATAAACATGTAAAATAAAAAATAAAATATTATAACTCTATATTTATAAATTTATTTTAGATACATTTTTGCACTATTTACAACTATTTATTTTACGTGGTGATTAATAACATTTTAACTAATATAATTTCATTAAAAAATGATAAATTTTGTTAAGAGTTATTTATCAGATTTATAAATACTTATTATAATGATAGCTTTTTTCTTTAAAAATAATAGATATCTTTACTCTTTTTTAATGGTACGTGGGATGAAACGGAACAACATAGAAAAATTAAAAGTCGTGTCACATTTGACGCGTTATTAGTTTGAGACATGACGTCGTAATATTTGACAAAAACTATAAAAAGTTATCCCACCTCAAGTACTCGAGAAAATCTTAGATACAACCGATGCACTATACAATAATCCGATTGTGTTGCATCGATTTCACTCATTAAGGGACACGTTGCACTTAAGTTAAAAAATTCAATTTTTTTTTTCATTTTTATTCATTGTTTACGGTTGGAACCCAATTCCTTCCAAGTTCCAATCTTTAGTTTCTCTCTTCGTTCCCACATCTCTGACATCAACTTGCCATGATCGGTGACCGTCGTCGGTTGGGTCCTCGCCATCTTTCGACGATCGGGTTCTCCCGTCTTCCGGTGACCACACTCTACATTTGCATTTAGCAAACCTGTACCGATTTGGCCTAGATCCATCCAACTCTGACCAGGTTCTTAAATGAAGATTAGATCCATACGTCATCTGTAAATGAATTGATGAATTGTGTGTGGGTGTGTGTGACTGTGTGACTGTGTGAGTGAGATAAGAGATCGATTAGAGGTTTTCTTTTCCAACTGTAGTACTTCAAAAGCCAAACAAACAATCAATCAATTGACCAATTCTTCTTTTTTTCTTCTCAACTTCTTCGAATTTTTATTTTTATAGTAATGGAAATCAAACTTCAGGTGACTTCAAACAACAAAGAAAAAAATACTATGATTTCTGCTCACAAATCTACACCAAAAACCACATCTTTAAAAGTTATGCTCTTTTTATCTTTTTATTTGTTTTCTGAACAAAAAAAATGGAAATCACAGTGCTGAAAAAAAAACATTAGCAATAAAACGTTTTCAAGGGAAAAACCTCACGTAGAAGCAACAATAGAAAAAAAAATCATGATGTTCTTGTTTCTTCATCGGCAAGTAAGGGTAAAAGTATATCGGCGACGTTAACTTCCACGACGTCTTGGATCTTAATAACGGTAGCCGATTGTGAAGGTAAGAGCTTTGACACAAGTCCTTCACCGACTATAAATCGACTGGATTTCGTTTAATGAAATCGGTCTCAACCTATCATTTTTAATTGAAGAATGCCGAACCCAGCAACCTCGCCATCGCCCGAAACCACCATCCTCTCCTACCACCAAAATCAAACCAAAAATCCCAGTCACAAACCCCGAAAGTCCCAACCGAATCGACTCTAACCCCATTGAAATCCAAACAATCAAACCCAAAAAATCAACACAGTCAATCACCCTGGCACCACCAAACCGCCATCCACTCAAACCAAAAAGTCAAACCACCCACCACAAAACACCCTCAAATCCAAACTCGGTCGGCCGCCAAACAAAACTCAAACCTGAACATGGTTGTCGCCCTCCCCCTCCTCTAAACAACCACAACCAAACCGTTTTGGTTTTTGCACATTTTTGAGGTGGAGATGAGAGATTGATCTTTGAGAGAGAGAGAGACAGAAATGAAAGAGGAAGAAAACGGTGATGATAAGAGAGGAGAGAGAAAGTAATGACTACTTTGGGCTCTAACTGTGTAAAGAAAAAATAAAAGAAAAAAAAACAATTGAAGGTAGTGACACGTGTTATTTACTGAGTTGAACCGATGCACCACCGTCAGATTATATTGTGATGCATTGATTGCACCTAAGCTTTTCTCCAAGTCTTCAGACCCTCTCTGGCAACTTTGTCCCATGCATGAAACAAGTCTAGAAAAAACAATTTTGCCCTCGAAACTTCCAAAAATTACATACATATATATATATACACACACCACCACCTAAATTACAATTTCTCTTTCTCCTTCGTTCGACCGTTCATATATATATATATATATATATATATATATATATATATACACACCACCACCTAAATTACAATCTCTCTTTCTCCTTCGTTCGACCGTTCATCTCTGGAGATCAAACCCATAACCACCAACACCCAAATCAAACCCAGTCTGAAAAAAAAAAGAATCGAACCTAATCGGCGTTGGGTTCCGTTGTGGCTGGTGTTTTATGTGATTGGGTTTGCAGGGTTTCACGGAAGCGGCGATGTTTGTGGGTTTCGCGGCGACTGAGTTTGCTCGGTTTCACGGCAGTGGTAAGGTTTAGGGTTTGGCTCCACTTCCGATTAGGTTCGTTGTGTTCATGGTTCATTTGGCTACCATCCTCATTACTGGAATTGAAATCAACCCAGATAAAAGCTTCGCAACTGCTGTCATCTTCAACAACCTAGTTCGTTTGTTTTGAGTGAGAGGAGCTGATGGATAATGATGATGGATTGATCGTGATGATTATCATGATGAGTTGATGACTTTTTTATTTTCTTTTTTATTTTTTGTTATTTTTATTGTTTGTTTGTGATCAGAAAAAAAAAGTGCTCAGAGTGAAGAAAACCAAACTAATGTGTTAGTTTGTCATATGGAAAACAATTGTGTTAGTTTGTTTTATTGTTGGTATGGTTCATCGATTTGCAATTAATGATGGTATGAACAAGATCAAGTTGTTGTTTTCTTGTTCTGCTTTTGTATTGTGTGTTTGTCTGTCTCTGCGTGGGATCAGAGTATATAGATAGACAAGATAAAGATAGAACAATTAAATCATAAGATAAACTTGATGTCTTGATGATGTACTAAGTTTAACGATTGTAGTTCAACTGTTTTTACTTTCCATTTTTGTTTTTTAATCATTAAAGTCTCTAAAATTAGTAAGGGAATTCTGGTTATTTGAACCTCTTGTCCCGTTATGTATCAGCTATACCAAACACATGACAATACAGTTAAAAGTTTTGTCACAGACCTTCCAAACACAATAGAGAATAACTTATCCTGTTCTGTCCCATCCAGGTGCCAAACATGGTGGGAGTTTCTTTTAAGTCTCCAATATCTTTAATAAAAATTACAAATTTCTGAATATGACTCCCAGAGTCCCACCAAAGTTTCTTTTAAGTCTTTAAGTATCTTCGATCATAATCTCTAAATTTTAGCTATTAATTTTTTACGAGATCACTCAAACCTTTTTCTTTACTATAACTAGTTATTAATATTTTAATATTTGTTTAAATTTTAAAAATAAATAAATTTATTTTCTAGATAGTAATATAATTGGAAAGTCTCCCGGTAAATCTCTAAGAGGGAGTGATTGGAATGTAAAAAAACCACCCCACAAGCTATTTTGGTTAAAAGTGACTTTACGGATTAGGAAGCATGTTCGGAGATGCCCTTCACTTACGAAATTTTAATTTTGTAAAAAATTAAAGATGAAAATGATATTAATTCTAAATTGTATTTCATTTGTTCTTAATTTATTTTCGATTTTATATAAATTGATAAGTTTCACTGACTTTTTTTTATAAAAATAAACAGAAGCAATTCTGACAATTTTAAATATTTTTAAAAAATAAAAAAGTTATACAATTTTGAAATTATATAGATAAATTAAATTAAAAATTAATTCTACAATTAGAGCAGTTGAGATTGAGAGTTGAGACCACAAGCGACAAGACACCACATCTCTTGTCTGTAATTACATTTAACAACAACTGCTTCTTCGATCTTCCATTCTCCGACACAACTACTGCAGCTCTCAAGCTCTCAAAACACAGACCATGGATCGGGTACTTAAAGCTGCAAGAACCTCCGGTTCTCTCAACCTATCAAATCGGTCTCTCAAGTAAGTTGCGCATTCTTTTTCCCTAAAATGCAACCTACTCAATCGTCCAAAGAATGATTATTTATCTATCACATGCCAATTAATTTTCATAAAACATCAAAATCATAAACAATTTGGTTGATTTATTGTTTTTGAAATGGAGAAATTATGTTAAAATTTATTAATAAAATTGTATATAAAAAGGTTTTGAGTATGGAGAGAAATTCTGGTAATCACAGCATTGCAGGATCTGTGAATCCCATTTGTGATGAAGAAAGGTGGCGCGATCAATCACAATGCTGGGACTTTTGTACTGAGCTTAATCACACTTGTGTTCTCTCATTTCGTGTTGGAAAGAAATATATAATGAGCTCAATCATCTTTTTTGACCTCTTCAGTTACCAAACAAATATATTAATGATGGCTTTGTCTGTAAACTATTCACTATTATTTGAGCATGCATGAGTTGATTTGTAATATGTATTTCATTTTTTTAGGGATGTTCCAAACGAGGTGTATCAAGGTTTGGATGCGGTCGGGGAAGGTGAAAATTGGTGGGAGGTATTTTGTTTAATAGACTTGCTGGTCAATTTGTTTCGATTTAAATGTATATAAAGTGAAGTGATGGTTCTATTCGGTGATTGTAGGCTGTGGATCTGCAAAAGCTAATTTTGGCTCATAATCTTATTGAATCGTTGAAAGATGACCTCAGAAATTTGCCTCAACTTGTGGTGCTGAATGTTAGCCACAATAAACTTTCCGAACTTCCAGCTGCAATAGGAGAGTGAGTTGTTTGAAACTTTTGTATAGTTTTACTTATTGAAATGCTTTGCTGATTTTAGTGATTTTCAAATAATGTACTGGATGTTTAATGCTTGGTTCCATTTCCATATATTCGACAGGCTTCACATGCTGAAATCGTTAGATGTGTCATTTAACTTGATCGTAAAAATACCTGAGGCAATTGGATCGGCAACTTCACTCGTCAAGTACGCATTTTCTTACTTTTTTATATATATTTTTGTTTTTTTTTGTTTTTTATGAGTAACTATAGGTTATGTATCTTCATTGTTGCTGCATCATTGTTATTGCTGTTGGTGGTTCTATCGTTGTGCTTGCTTGGACATGTGTGCCTGTATCTGAATTGGAGATGTAACTAAAAAATACTTATAGGGGACTGAGAGTATAGGATAGAAAGAAAATCTAGGGCAGATAACAGACATTTGTATCTTTTCTTGCGTTCGCCTCATGCTTCTTGAATGGAAATTTCCTGTGTTCTCATTATGCTTGCCTTGAATGGCCATTACTACCATTGCTGCAGCCCTAAAAGTGGTGATTCGAAATGCCTAAGAACAATCACTCACAAGTTCTTGGTTCTTGGAACCAATTATGCTTTGGTACCAAGTAAGGAAATAAGATTACATATACTTTTTTGCATCAAACCAATATTGTGTCTGATTTTAAGTAATATTGCAAGATTCGCAACATAAATATGAAAATCAAATGTCGAAATGAGTCTTTTTAATTGTGTTCCAACCTAACCAGCTAACCTAACATGATTCAAGTATTTAACAAATTTTTCATCACTATAACAGATTGTCATTTACTTCAATTTTCAAAAGAAATCTTTGACAAGATTTGCAAGTTCTTGTGTACTGTAAAACTCACTTGAAGACAATCATGTTTATGAAACAATATTATGGTATTTCAATATAGGTCATGGTATTTATATGTATAGTTATGTACTTCATATTTATTGACCTTTTTACCGATTAACTCTTAACCGTTAGTGTTTAATTGGTTCAGTTTTATTTGATTGTCTAGGTTTGATTGTTCGGGCAATCAACTTAAAGAACTCCCAAGCTCACTTGGAAAATGTTCAGATTTATCAGATTTTAAGGTAATGCTTTGTCATGGATTAATGAATGAAGGGTTGTAGGGTGATCTGTTTGTAAATGAGTCGCATGAAATTGTTTTGCTCTTTCTTGCCATGTAAAATTTGTGATTTTGCTCGGTATCAAAAAAAGATCTTGTGCTTTTCAAACTGTGGACATTCTGAATTGAGCTCCGTGACTCTGTCAATTGAATAAAAGATTTTTCTGGGTATCAAATAACGATCTTGTGCTTTTCAAACTGTGTACATTCTGAATTGAACTCCGTGACTCTGTCAATTGAATAAAAAAAAAACTTTGAGCAGTTACTATATATCTTCTGTATTATCAAGTTATAAAAAAAATGTCATATATGGATGGTTTCGTTGTTCATAAAGCTGAAGAAAGCATCTTATTGGATGTTAGATAAGCTCAATATCTTAGTTTCGACCTAAGTTCTCTTTAACTTGTTGGATTATATTGTTACTATCCATTCATATAATGCTATCATATATAAAATATGAAGCTTGCATTGAGTTTCAATCCTTTCCCATTCTAATTATTTGATTGTAAATTTAAATCTATTTTGATGCCATAGGTGGGATTCTTGATGATAATTGAATGGGACTAAGAATTGGCCCCTTTTTTTATTCCACAGTTGTCAAAGTTTGATTGGTAAATAATCTGTCATAGTTTGATTCTGATTGTGTTTGTCAGTTCCATTCTCAATAACCCATTGTCCAAGATTTTTTTTTTTCCTTTTTTGAGAAACTCTTATCTAGAATTTCTTGTTTTTTTGTTCTCTCTCTTCTTTTTTGAGTACTGTTATCCTAGATTTCTAAAATACATTATCCTTCAAAGTTTGATTATGGTCTTGTTTATCAGTTTCATTCTCCACAAAACCCCATTTTGAAATTATTGTAGTGTTGGACACATCTTTTAGATGGACTTGATATATGTGAGCCTCTGCAAAAGGTTTTCAATCAACTACAACTTCCCATTTGATCTATACATCTTTTTCAGGATGTAAAATGCTGTCCCATAAACCGGTCACTATTACATTTTTTATCATGGTAAAACCTAGTGTTCATAATATGTCATCTTTTTTATACGACTAATCTTCGTCAGCGTACATAAAATTGACTAACTTATATCTATCTTGCTTATAATTGGTTTGTGACAATGTGCTATGTCATTTTCTCCAGGCATCAAATAATTTTATAACCAGTTTACCAGAAGATCTAGCAAACTGTTCAAAATTGACCAAACTAGATTTGGAGGTACTGCTGAGATCTCTTATATATAAAATGATTCCTGAAGTTTTCTGTTCATGTTATTGCTAGCCAATTATGATCAATGTACATGGACTCAAAATGTTAACTATCTTGTAATAATCTTTAAAGTCTTTCTATCCAATGCAGGGGAACAAGCTAACTAGTTTTTCTGAGAATTTGATTGCATCATGGACCATGCTTACAGAACTCAATGCATGTAATTTTCTGCAGTACTTCAAATGTGTTATATGATATAATATAATATGTAGTCGTATATTGACATTAACAGAAATTGATAAATCCTTGCAATCTGTGCAGCAAAAAATTTGCTGAATGGTATACCAGAGAGCATTGGAAGACTTTCACGTCTCATTCGTCTAGACCTTCATCAGAACAGTGAGTAAATTAAGCAAGAAATTATCTTACTAAATATTCATGTGTGGGTATGATTGGAACACATATCCTGAAACTCTCCTGATAAGTCTTCCACGTACGAGTTATGCAGGAATTTCATCAATCCCACCTTCAATATCGGGTTGCAGTTCCCTCGTGGAATTCTCTATTGGGTTAATCCTCAACCATGATGACAAGATTTGTTTAGAATATAGGGTAGTCCTGGAGGATGTAAATGTTATCTTATGTAAGCATTTGTGACCTCCTATTTTCAGGAATAACACATTGTCTGCATTACCAGGGGAGGTAGGGGCGCTTTCTAAGTTGGGAACATTAGATCTTCATTCCAACCAGGTTGCCAGTTTGTTTCATTTTACATTAATATGAATTATTTTACATTGTTTGGAAAGATCCTTTCTGTATATGTTTATCAAGACGAAGAGGAAAAAGTACATATTTCTATTGGATTGAATTTCCTTATAATTAGCTTTAGTTGATAGGAACTCATTTGCCTACCAAATTTCTTTGTTAGATTTTTTTTTTTGGTGTTCCTTTGGTCTGGGTGGGGGAGATGTGTTGGTGTAATTTAATATTATATCATTTTTATAATCCATGTTACTATAATATATGCCTTTCTAGAGTTTTTTTTTTTTGATCACCTTTCAAGAGTTAATTCTGCAAATCAAGGTGGAAATGCTTAATTTAATTTTCTTCAATATATTGTTTCTCCTCAATTTGAGTCTTGTAGAAAGTAGCTTCGATGTGCATCAATACGTACATGTATAGTTATTAGACTCAAACAGATCATTGACATGATCAAGGGATTAGGTCAATGGTTTAATTGCAACTTGTTTGCTGACTACGTTGATTCATTGCAGTTGAAGGGCTATCCAGCAGAGGCATGCCAACTGTGTCTTTCAGTCCTGGATCTTTCTAATAATTCATTGTCTGGATTGCCACCTGAGATTGGTAAGGTTAGCAAAATAAAGTTGGAACCTAGTTTTACAGTTGATTCTATTTTTGTGCCACTTACCAATTTTTAGTGTAAGAAATGAAATTCCTATTTTTCTGTGCTTGTTGCTGTATAATGCATACCATCACATATTCACATCTTTACATTTGCTAGTCAAAGAATTAGGTTTTGGTGTTCTGCCTTCTGTTAACCAATTTTAGCGTATAAAGATAATGGTTTTGTTGGTAGTGCTTGTAGTAATGTTGTTGATAATGATAACAATAATGATGATAGTGATAAAAATATCGATGATATCGAATGGTGATGACCCCTTTATATCCTCATTTTAAGCTGTGCCAAACTTTTCATTTGAGGTCAGTTTAATACATAAAGGAAAAAAATCTCTCTTCCCCCCTTCTCTCTCTCTCTCTCTCTCGCTCTCTCCCTCTTACCCTCTTCTCTCCCAGACACACATATCGAGTCTTCTCATATGCTTTTTTTTTCAATAAATACACTAAGGATGCAGGTATTGCCCAAATCTTTGGAGTTTGGACTTATTTGTCCTCCCTTCAACTCAACTAATTAACAAACCATTAATTGTATCTCCCTCTATTTCACTTTTTAATTCACCTTCTTTTTATTAAACCATTGAGTACTTAGTATCAACATGATAAATATGTAATGGGTTATTAAATTTTATTCATTGTCTAGGTAAGATGACTACTCTGCGGAAACTTTTGCTATCGGGCAATCCTTTGCGAACTCTACGAAGGTGTGAAGCTTTTTATTAGCCTATTGAGTGTGTTCAATGCTCTGCTTAACTGCCTATTTAACCGACTGTACTTTTAATCTCCAGCTCATTGGTTAATGGACCTACACCTGCTTTACTGAAGTATCTTCGAAGTAGACTTTCGGAGAGTGAAGGTGTGTGGGTTCTTGTGCAAAAAATTGTTATCCTAAGTATATAGTCTTCCTCTAGTATCTTTTTTTTCTTTATTTTTTCTACTGCTCTTAAGAGTCCCATATTTTGACCGTGTTATTTTCTGATTTACAGTAATTAGTTTACTTTATTTCAAATTATAAATCTCATGATTCTCATGTAGGTTCCGAACCTAGTAAAGCTAAGGATGATGTCATTACCATGGCAACACGATTATCTATTACCTCAAAGGTATTACTTGTTGTAGTTTTAAGTTTGCTAGATCTTTGTTTTTCTTGGAAAATTTAAGGTCTCATTTAATTTATCCGTCTGGATTTGTGCACAATCTACCCCTTCATATTTTACTATAACATTATCTTGTCAGAGACCTGAAACTTCACCTCCCATTTAATTAATCTATCAATAAATTGAAGCTCTTAACATAAACTAATGTTTGTAATTTTCAGGAACTTTCTTTGGAAGGGATGAATTTAAGTGCTGTCCCATCTGAAGCATGGGAGTCAACTGACATCATTAAACTCGATCTTTCTAGAAATTCCATTGAGGAGCTGCCACTTGAACTTTCGTCGTGTGTCTCCCTCCAGGTATATTTCTCTGTTTTTGATTAAAAGTTTTTTCTTTGGTTTAAAATTGATTCAAAAGATATATATCTTTACTTAAAAGACTCTTTCATAATCCACTTTTTACATTTATAATCTTAAATTTGTTAATTAAATAACAAACAACTTATGGTTGATAAGCTTTTTGAGGCCAAAATTTGTTAGGGAGCTCGTATCCAGTAAGCAAGCATGTTTGATGATTTGAAATCATTAATTAATTCATATCAATATTTATCTGGCTGTGCAGACTTTAATTTTATCTAGGAACAAGATTAAAGATTGGCCAGGCACAATTTTGAAGTCACTCTCTAGCCTTTCGTGCTTGAAACTGGACAATAATCCGCTCAGACAGGTAAAATAGTTCTGACAGAAGATTCTGTCTTGTACCAGATAAAATAATTGCAGTTCAAAAACAGAATTAGTTGGCTTTATCTTAACCTTATCATCCATGTCGACACTTTCATGTGACAATGAAGCTTCAATCTCATACTAGATCTGTGGCATTTTTAAATGTATCAAACTGACTCTGTCTAGATATATTATTAATCTAAAGGCCGGTTAATGTAGTTTCCAAGAGCAAACTTTTAGCTACCAAAGTTTTGTATAAGTTGAAAGGACCTCTAAATAATCAATTCACATGAGATGATCTTGCTTTGATATTATCTAAAACCAGGACAGTCACTCTTAACATTGTATTGATCTTTCTTCAACTCTTTCATTCTGTGATGCAAGACTTGTATGGTCAGCGCCCCCTATTGTCAAAATGCGCACCGAGCACAAATCCTTGCCACATGCTTTAACTTGTGTGCGTATCATTTACTGTTTCTTTGTCTACTGATTTTACTGTGGTCTGACTACCCTTTTTTTTAACTTGATCTATAGATTCCATCAGATGGATTTAACGCAGTTCCTATGCTTCGGATTTTGGATCTAAGTTATAATGTAGCTTCAATACCAGAAAATCCAGCATTTTCCAGCTTACCTCATTTGCAGGAGCTTTACCTGAGGTCAGTCAGCTGCAATTGTAGCATGCACTCTCATGTGTCTTATGGATGTTCTTGGATATGGTTGTATATATTAGTACTTTCTCCAATTTGTATGGTATTTATTTTTATATCAACTTGACAGACGAATGCAGCTTCATGAGGTGCCATCAGATATATTGAGCATACAGCAACTGCAGACCCTTGACTTGAGTCAAAATTCTCTTCAATCAGTTCCAGAGGTAACATACTAAAACCTACAAACCGTTTAGTTTGGTAACTGTTAGAACTTAGAAGTGGCAGCAATTCATGACTTGTCGTTGAAAATTGATGTCACAGAGACTTGAGAGCAATACCAATTCCCATGTGGTATTTCACTGTGTGACATGCTTTCTTTCAGTAATGCAAACAAGTCTAGAAATAAGTGTTCCTAGCAACTTTATTGAGTGGTGTAATTGTAGACTTGTAGACTCGTAGTTGCCCTTGGTCTACATTAGTATAGGTTGATGAAATTTAAATTCTCATCTTGAAGATGTAATTTCAATGCAAGTGATGATTTTTAAATAATTGTTCAAATGCTTTAACTGGATCTTTTATGCTGAGATTGTTGTATTTGTCACATGGACTTTGTACCTGGACCATTAATATACAGATGCACATTTGAATAAATGAACCTTTGACATTTAGGATTTCTACATGTATGTATACGTAAATAGTCTATATTTTGAGGTCTATTTTCCATTACCCTTGGATTTAATATTTCATAATCCTTTTGCCAGATGAAGTCTATTCTTTTTTGTGCCCGTCTTGGTTCACTGAAAGCCATTGGAGTGCTTGTTGAATTATGTTGATTTGTTTGTATGCAGGGATTCAAAAACCTTACTTCTCTCACGGAGCTTGACCTGTCTGACAATAACATTTCCACACTTCCCCCGGAGCTGGTCAGAATACGAAGCTTGTTCACTTCATATTAATTTTATTGGGTTATAAAATGTGATTCCCGCTTCATTAATTATTGATATTTTTTTTCTTTCATTAGGGTTTACTTGAACCCAGCCTACAGGCTCTGAGACTTGATGGAAATCCACTAAGAAGGTATGCTACATTGCCTTTAACCTTTGGACCTAACATTTGTTGAGAGATATGGCTGCCACCGGGCCATTCTTACGACCACAAGTCATGATTTTAAATATTCTACAATTGGTGGTGGTTGAAATTTGATATTATAAACGGGAAAATATGAAAAATGGGAACCTAATGGCAACTTGATGGAATCGATACTGTTCTAATTTATCATTTTATTCATTTTCAAAATGCCTTTTTTGCAGCATTCGGAGGACAATTTTAGATCGAGGTACCAAAGGAGTTCTGAAATATTTGAAGGACAAACTTCCAGAGCATTAGTTTGTTTCCATCTCTTTCTTACTCTCCTTCGAGTTCCGATTTGTTGGATTGCTTAGTCTCTCCTCGGTTATCAAGTATTCCGTTTGAAAGGCTTGATTTGAAATGTGGAATTTTTCTTGAGTGTGTAAGTTTGTGATATACGAATCTATAACAAGATGAAGTCTGTGTTGTGGTTGTTTTTTGTTCATCAAAATGTTCTAGCAAGTTCAGTGAAAAATCAATTATAAACTCGTAATCTCTTGCGTTTGCCTCTCGTTGTATAACGTATCGTTTTCCATTTGGCTCTTTGTTCTCGACTTTCGACTTGCCAGTTCGGTTGCAGAAGAGTGCATTAGTATGGTACTCCATTGTCCATTTTTCTTATGCTCTAAAACCAAACAGATTCTCAAAACTGTCATTGAAGAATCCACCAGACACTTTGTTCCGTTTTCTGGCTTCAAAAACAGTGGGCAACCGGGTTTGAGCTCTTTCCAGGCCAAATGCACATGACAGACTGACAGTCCAGTTAATGCCATCTTTGGAGTCCAAAAAATTGAAACATCCCTTTGATAAACAAAATTATGTATCAAAGTGTGTGACATCAAAACCAACTGCTCCCTTTGATCATCAAAATTATGTATCAAAGTGTGTGACATCAAAACCAACTGCTCCGGATATTAAATTGGATTCATAACCTATATTTATGGTATGAATCACAAAATCACTGTAAAAATGTAATTGGTGTTGGGTTATGAAGGTTGGATCAGTAATATCATGCTTCGATGATGCATCGGAGAGCAGAATTCAGCGCCCCTAAACAAAATTTTAATTACCTCATTTAGGAGTGGTTTTATATTTTATTATTCTTAAAATATTGAGAGAGAGAGTTTGTTTCACCGTTATAAATACTAATTTGACGGTGCAAGTTGAGTGGCGGTGCATTCAGCATATTCCATAACAATTGGTCTTTGAATGAACTTAAAGTTTATATACAAATAAAATCAGTAAACCAGGTTTTGCTTCTTTCGGTGGTAAAACACTCTCCATATAGAAATTACAAGATACTCTAAAAGACACAAATTCCAAGTTGTTTAC
This sequence comes from Dipteronia dyeriana, assembly GCA_032871835.1. Classification (NCBI taxonomy): domain Eukaryota; kingdom Viridiplantae; phylum Streptophyta; class Magnoliopsida; order Sapindales; family Sapindaceae; genus Dipteronia; species Dipteronia dyeriana. The sequence continues at coordinate 58,244,055 of CM065302.1, forward strand.
TGCGTTTATAAAAGTGATCAAATTGGTGTATATGTGCATTATACTATTTTTCCTTCCAACCAGGTTTTTGTTTTATTGGATTTTCCTGATAAGGTTTTAATGAGGCAATTCTCTAAAGGTGCGTTTGGTACGCAGGACGGGAAGGGATAACGTGGGACAACTTTCTCTTGTCGTACGTTTGACGCGTCCTTAATATGAGACTGGACGAGACAAGGTGGGACAAAAAACACCAAATTTTGTTCCACCCAAGACCCTAGGACCATGTTTTCCTATGACATGAGACATGTAAAAAAGACTACTTTACCTTCAACTTTCAAAAAATTACAATTATTATAATATTCATATAAATATACATATATATAATATAATATATAATATCGTATACATATATATATATATTATTACATAATATATTATAATATACAATATTTATATATAATGTATATAATATTATATATTAATAATAATAATAATAATTCTAATATTATATATATAATAAGGGCATTCTGGTCATTTAAACCTCTTATCTTGTCCTGTCCCAGCCATACCAAACGCATAACAGTAAGTTAACAATTCTGTCACAGGCCTTCCAAACACAATATAGAACAACATGTCTTGTCTTGTCCCGTTCCGCCTTGTCCAGCTTCATCTCCATGCCAAACACACCCTAAGCACACCCAAAATCATTTGAACCATAAAAATCATCATAAATATTACATTTATCTTGTTGATCATCGTATATACTGTCTTGATTAAAAAGGTCATTGTAAATATTACTTTGATATTGCTAATCATCGTATATATATTATCTTGATCCAGAAGATCATCATAAATATTACTTTGATCCGACAAATCAATGAATATAGTTGCTCAGGTTTTTATCCCACTGAGTTTTTCCTAGTAAAGTATAAATGTGAGAAATGTTTTGACGAAAACAATAAATCCGAACATATGTGCACTATATTATTTTTCCTTTCGATCAAGTTTTATCCCACTGAATTTTCATGACAAGGTTTTTAATGAGATAGTTTTAAGAATGTATAATCCCATAAAATCCAGAAGATTGTTGAATATTGTTTGCCGAGGTTTTTGTTCTATTGGATTTTATATAGTAAAATTAAAATACAAATGGTGAGAAATACAATGGGGAATGTTGTGAAGGTGGCTTTCCCTCCCCACTTACTTTGTTATCATCATCTCATCATCTCATCATCTCTTCCACTTGCTTCCACCATCTTGCCTCTTCTACATTTTCCCCTTTTCAACTTGGTTTCATCGTTATTACAAAGACAAGTGGGCAATTTATGAGCCTATATATTGCGTTTTTTCATATTTCCTTTTTATTTTGTTTTATGTAAAATATGAAAAAAAAACATATAGTAATTTAATGTCAACTCTTCGACTTTAATACAAATTAAAAGAAAGGACATATTTGGTAATATGTAGGGTGTACTTACAAGATTTTATATTTTAAAACTATTTAATGGGTTTTGCGTATAGAAAGAGATGCACATACAGTTTTTGAATGCTATAAATATCGTTACTCAAAAGTGACAACCGTGGACTTTAATAAAAATTAAAAAAATGGTATATCTGATAATATGTGGGGTTTGTTTACAAGATTTCACATTTTAAAATTATTTAATGGATTTTACGTACATTTTTTTAGTTACTGTATTTGAGAACGACAAACCTGTAGAATAGATCATGTTCAAGTAAGATCGTGACATGTTACCTGAACATGGGTTTTTAAATACCATTCAATTTATTAGTAAGTTTTCGAGGTGGGAACTCTACCTCTCGTTTGTTTATTTATTTATTTATATGTTTGTGTGGCTCATTTGTCGCACTGTATATCGACCTTGTCGGTGGTAAAACACTCACCATTTTGTTGCATTAAGAAATTACAAGAGACTCTAAAAGGCACCAAACAGAGTAGAGGTGTCCACGGTTCGGTTAAACTGTTAGAAACCGAACAGAAACCGTCCTTCAAAAACCGTAATCGAAACCGAACCGTAACAACCGATTACGAAACCGGTTTCTCGGCGATTCGGTTACGGTTATCCAATCCTAAAAACCGTCTCAAAACCGACGATTTAACCGCCGGTTTTGCTATATATATATATATATATATATATATATAAACTAACCAATAGAATTACAACACGTGGCAATTCATTTACAAAAAAAATAAAACTGTAACCGAAACCGAGCGTAACCGTCAAACCGTCAAACCGTCCCACTCCGGTTACGGTTACGGTTACGGTTACGGTTAGACCATTCTACGGAACCGAAACAACCGTAACCGAAACCGAAACCGACGGTTCGTAAGCGAAACCGAATCGTGGACACCTCTAAAAGAGAGTATTGATAGATTTCAGGTTTATTTGAAAGTATTTACAAGGGTACCTTCTTATAGGCATACATTGATCGATAATTTTATATTCAGACATTTTTCATTTTGGTCCTTGTATTATTACTATTTTATTCAAATGTCTTGCAACTTACAAGAGAATTGGTCATAAATGTTTTGACCTAACAAGTCACCTACTCACCTCCATTATTTATCTACACATGCGGGCTGATGTTCATACCAGACAAAATATTACCAAAAATGGAAAAAAAAAAACTTTTCGGATGTGGCCATTAAGTTTCTCAATTTCTACTATTTTCTAGAATTTCAATTCACACTCATCAATAATGCCCGCATGTTCATACCAGACAAAATATTATCAAAAATGGAAAAAAAAAAGAACTTTTCGGATGTGGCCATTAAGTTTCTCAATTTCTACTATTTTCTAGAATTTCAATTCACACTCATCAATAATGTATCTTAACTTTGTATGATGTGCTCCATCTCTTAAGCCACAACAATGTGAAGGCATTCATGTATGGCCAATAATGTGTCTTTTTTTCATGTATATTTAGTGTCTTTAATTTTACTGTAAACATATAATATGAAGAAAACTAATAAACTTTTATCTGGTATAAATGGGAATATGACTAAATTAGTGATTTTTTATACAGTAAAAAAAAGTATATTCAAATATTGAAATCCAACATTTCAAGAGGTGGATAGGCATAATTAAAGTAACAAATTAAGAGGGGAGAGTCCTTTTCAAATAGACCCTCAAAACATAGCTGAAAACTAGAGTCCTTCTCAATTAGATGCTTCTCCTCCACATGGTTACAACTGACAAAGAACTGAAACATTAAAATGCTATCCAAATCCATAAATGTGAATACACGATTTAATGTATCTGACCAATGAGTGTTATCATGTAGCATGTGGAGCTAATCAACGAATTTTACTTACTGCACAATATGTACCCATTGGTTATATTGATTTGGGGTGTATGCAAGCTTTTCTCGGATTGAAGAATCAAATGACTATAGGAGTAGTGTAAATAAAATCAAGAATGCAGCTAATGAAATCTACATTGGCACCTTAGAGTCTTCGACAAAGCATGATGCATATGAGGAAATCTGCAAATGAATTAATGAAAGAGAAAGACATTATATTAAAAAATATAATTAAACATTTCATTTACTTATCGATAAAATTTAGGATGTACTTTTCAATAACATAAAATAAAATTATGTCTTCAATAAAATTTAAATAAAATAAAATAAAAAAGACTCATATATCAAAACTCAAAAGACGCACCGGCATCTTAACAAAGCAAGTGGTTCAAGTGGAAATTATTAAAAATAACCATAACTATTATGAAAATTTTATTTTTAAGCACATACGAAAATCTATTTGTTAATAGCCATTTTTTGACACTTTTTTGAGAAATTACTTGAATGCCCCCATATAAAAACCATCCCCAAACACTTTCTCTCTCTTTTCTCATTTTTTCTCTCTTTCCTTCCTCTCTCTCCCCGATCTCTCTCTCCCGCCGGTGAACCGTCGCCGGTATCCTTGCGGAGGCCGGCGAACCGTCGCCGACCTCCTCTCTCTCTCACCCATCCTCTCTTCTCTCTCCCGTAGCTCTCTCTCTTCTTTCTATCTCTCTTTCACTCACATCTCTTTCTCTCTCCTTTCTTTTCTCTCTCACATGTCATCGACGGCTTGTCAGAGTGCCATCGCCTGGGCTTCATGACCGTCCAGCAACGCTGTCGAGCTCCCCCTCCGCCGGCTATTAGATCTGCTGGAAAAAAAAAAAACGAAATACTAGAAACCCAGAACATTTCAAGTTTAAACAGTTCAATTTAGTTAACATTTCAAGTATTAACATTTCAATTTAGGCAACATTTCAAGTTTCAAAATTTGAAAACGAAAAACTTAAAAACCCAGAACATTTCAAGTTTCAACTTTCAATTTAGTCAAGATTTCAAGTTTCAACATTTCAATTTAAACACGATTTCAAGTTTTAAAATTTCATTTTTTAAAACAAGATTTCAAGTTTCAAGTTTCAAGTTTCAAGTTTCAAGTTTCAAATTTGGTTCCAGATTTTAGTCATGATTTCAAGTTTGGTTTCAGTTAAAAAGAAAAAATCAAATCCAGAAATATTTTTATAATTTACGGATATACATTGATTTTTTTTTTAAATGACTATTAACAAATAAATTTTTGTAAGTGGTTAAAAACAAAATTTTATAATAGTTCAGATTATTTTTTATTTTCTCTCGGTGGCCGACCCCAATCACAAAAGTGTTGCTATTCTAGTACTCATTGTAATTTTTTGAGTGAAAACAATACTCATTCAAAATATCGTATTCTAGAACCACACTTGAGTCACTGAGAACTGAGATGGGACTGAGAACCCAAATTAAAAGATGAGGGTGACACCAAGTACAATTATTACACCAAGTACAATAATTGAGCACACTAACTATGTCAATGTCATGCACAGAGTCACATAGAGAGGTGTATGTCTACAATAGATGGTGTGTTATAGTGCAAATGATGGGAGTTGGTAACCCACAAGATGAACCATTATTGTACTATATATGGTTGATGGGAAGGATTAAATGAGAAAATATGGCATGCACATTATGTAATGCATATATGATCAATCGGTGCAAGCATACCATGTGTAAATAGAATCAATTAAATGAGTTTCGTTCTGTGTTTTTTTTATTCAAGCAATTAATATACTTTTTTTCGGTTAACATTCAAAATCTCCCCTTATCTTTGAATTATTATTGGATGTATATTTACAAATACTTTTATTATAGAAAACTCTTTTTTTGTATCATTTTATTAACACCATTATCATTCCGTTTGTATTGACCGTTAAAAAGTTTAAATTGTCCACATTTTAAATTCAATTATATAAATTGACCATTATACCCTTATACTTTCATGAAATGAATTAATAAAATGATATAAAAGACAGGAATATTAACTTCCAAAGGAGAGGTTATTTTATAGACAATTTTATACCAAAAAAATAACAAAATTTCAAATGAATCAAAACCATTAGAAATAAGTGTTTGTTTGGATTTATATAAAAAAAAGACAAACAAATACATAAATAAATACATATTATGGTTCATTTTCAATATTTTTAGTTTATTTGTAATTTTGTTATTTTTAGAGATAAAATTATCTATAAAATAACTTATCATTTGTAAGTTAATATTCTCGTATTTTATATCGATTTATTAATTTATTTGATAAAAATATAAATATATAATGGTCAATTCATATAATTAAAATTTAAATATAAATATTTTAAACTTTTTAATGATCAAAATCAATCGAGACAAAAAGAATACCGCGTATGATTTTCGAATTCATATCTACGTGATAACAACAAATAAAGTACCAAAACATTAAAAGGCTGTCGGAATTCAATCATTCATAAATGATGAACCAATATTGTACTATATATGGTTGAAGCGAAGGATTAAAGGAGAAAATATGGAATGCACATAATGCAATGGGTGCATGCATGCCATGTGGTAAGTAGAATAAAACATGTTTCAGCCTCTTCGCTTTACAGTAAAATTCAGAATCCATCAAAACCCCAGTAAAAGGGCACATTGGCATCTTGACAAAACAAGTGGTCACGCCCAATCAAAAAGGCACACACAGATATAGGGGGCCTGAGTTTGTGTATGTGATCGGCTAGTCACACTTAGAGATGTCAAAATTACTTAACGGTACGGAGTCCATGGGGATCCGACTCACTAGGTGCAGGTTTAGTGTCTATCGTTTATGTTATTGTACGAGAATCGTATTATTTTCAATCTATAAGAAAATTTTAAGACTATTATAGAATTTTAAATCCCCACCATAACCTCTCCTTGATCCGATATATATATATATATATAAATATAAAGATAATTCATGTATATCAACATATGCGTTATATATTGAACGAGCTACAGTTTAAAAAGAAAAGAATAATCAAAGATAACTCATATATATCAACACATGCATTATATGTTGGATGAGTAACAATCTGAAAAGAAAAGAATAATCAGAATCAATATTATATGAAATAATCAAAAAATATCTCACTTAGATTCCTTTAATTTGTGCTTCATAAGTAGCAAACCATGGAAGCAATAAAGAAGAACCATTGATTGATAACCAAACTGAATTTCAAGGTTAAACAATGTTAATATACACCGTTCTTTTTTTTTTTTTCATTTTCATTTTTTTCCATTTTTAGTTTCTTCTATTAGTCATTATAAAAATACATTAATAGAATGGGGATGATATGAGGTAAAAAACTGCACCCCTAATAGGGAATCTCCATACCCACACTGTTAATTTTCAGGTAAATACTTATTGAGAATGATATTTCTTAGATAAATTAGGGTCGGGGATGGTAATGGAAAACCCTTCCCCAATCCGTAACATTGACATCCTCGGTCACACTATCATATAATGGATATAATTATTTTTTGTTTTATTCAAGCCATTACTCACCCGAACCCTTTGTTTGTGTAAAAACAGTACTCAATTTTAAATGAGGTGAGAGTGAGTGTTTGTGATAATTATTTCAAGGGCAATTACCAATTCGGTTCTGGACTTTTTTTTTTATTTTCAAGTTGCTCGTGACTTTTATAAAAGTGATCAAATCGGTCCTTATATTTTTTTCAAGTGTCAAATTAATGTCTCTAACTAAATTCCTTCAATCAACTTTAACTGTATAGGGGTAAAATTATATTTTACTCATAAACAATATAATATTGATACATGTATATTTTTTTTAACACATGTATATTTTTATTTATTTTATTTATGTATTTTTATATAATTTTGAAAACAGTGTTTGTATAATATTATATATAATTTTTTTATATAAAAGTGGTAAAAAACTAATCTGAGAATGAATGATAATTTTGTTTTAAAAAATAAAAATATAATTGACGTTGTCTTATTAAAATATTTTTAATATTTTTAAGAAAAAATTAATTAAAAAAAGGTAAAATTAATGTTTCTTTAATAATATTTTTAGATTTTGTTATAATTATAATTATGAATTTAATGTATAAAGACAAAACAATTTTGATATAATATGACAAATAAAGGGTATTTACGTACTTTAACTAAAAGAATTAAAGTCAATTGTTCTTTTTAACACAGTTAAATTATTAGAAAGACCAATTCACTTCTAAAAGGAGAGGGATTGATTTGACATTTGAAAAAAAGAAAAAGAAAAGAAAAAGAACCAATGTGATCAATTTTATAAAAGTTCTATAAACAATTTAGAATTAAAATAAAAGTCTAGGATCTAATTTGTAATTGTGCTTATTTCAACCAATGTGATGAGAAATGAGAAGTACCCGAATGGAATGATGAGGTGACAACAAGGCAATAATTTAGCAGTGAAAAAATAATTGTTGATACCAACCATGACTCACTTGATTATTATCAAAGCGAGGAAAGCAGTGAAATAAGGAAAGTAGAAAACATGAATTACACGTGTTTCTTTTAAAAGGCTGTAAATTGACTTGACATTTAACTGCTACTTGTGACCTGTGAGTCTGTGACTCACAATTATAAGGTACCTCTTGTCATTTTCACGTACGGTTTTTTGTCAGTAACCCATTGCGCATTTGATTTGGGTTTTGGAAAGATGAGTGTGACAACAAGGACAACAAGGACAACAATTGAGCCGAAGACTCACCTCTATTATTTACCTACACATGTGGGCTGATGTTAACAGGGGTGGACAAAAAATCAATAAATCGAATCGAATCGAAACGAATTAGTGGATCAAATCGGTCTAATTGGTTTTTTACCGGTTTTAATTGGGTGATCGGTTCGGTTCGATTCTAATTTTAAAAAAACCGATTGGATCGGTTTTATCCAGTTTAGTTCTAAAAACCGGATAACCGAATCGGTACCCGACTTTAAATAATAATAAAACTAATTCTAACTTCCACTCTTCACTCTTCAATTATTAGGTATATTTTATTGGATTTTAAAATGTAATTTGATTTTGTTTGGTATTGACTAATATATTAGGTATCAACAAAAAATTTGGCTGACATGTATTTTGAAATGTGTTTACTATTTTGTATTAGATTTTATAGTTTTTAATATGTTTTTATTGTGATGTAAATAAATTTGATCCAATATGTTCAAAAAAGTAAACTAAATATGTAATAAATGAAATTTAGAATTTTGGTCTATTAGACATAAAACAAAAAAAAAACCGAACCGAACCGAACCGATCCAATTCGGTTGGTTTTTTATCGGTTGGCAAATTTCAATTTGATTGGATCGGATCACTTTTCTAAAAACCGGATTTTATCGGTTCTATAAAAAATCGAACCGGTCCGATCAACGTCCACCCTTATATGTTAATACCAGACAAAATATTACCAAAAATGGAAAGAAAAACAACAACTTTTTTGGATGTGGCCATTAAGTTTCTCAATTTCTACTATTTTCTAGAATTTCAATTCACACTCATCAATAATGTATCTTAACTTTGTTTGTTGTGCTCGATCTCTTAAGCCACAACAATGTGCTTTATCTCTTAACTTTGTTTTATTCTTTTCCCTTTGAGTTGTATATATACACGAGAGTTTCTGTATAGAATCAATAAGAAGAAATATTTTCTTTTTTAGAAATCCCTTCATTTGCTTTTTACAAGATTTTAAAAAATAAAATAAAAATGCAAGCCCATACAACATTAAATGGTGCAAACTGCAACCACACCCTTGTTACAAGAAGAAGCTGCAGCAGCTGGTGTCACTTTTCTTGGAGAAGAAGAAGACAGAAACAGAGGAGGATGAGATGGTGGTTGGTGGAGGAAAGTTTTGGTTTTGGACGTTGAAGAGGCCAAGAATCAAGTCTTGTTTTCGCTACCCATGATTCTTACTAACGTTTTCTACTATTCTATCCCTTTGGTTTCTGTCATGTTCGCCGGAGCCACCCTTGCCAATTCTTGGGCCACCGTCACTGGCTTCGCTTTCATGGTCTGTTTCTTCAATCTCCTAATTTGTTTTATCATATTTGTAGTTTACGTACAAGTCAGTATTTTTTTGCACTCATCATTGTTAATTTGTTATTGGGATAGAAGAAGTGACTTGTTTGAACATTATAATTAGAATTTGTAAGTGAATTTAGTCTAACATGTGTTCAAATTCCATCTAATCTACCGTGTCTCTAAATTTACAAAGGATCATTCTGCAACTTGAACAAATTTAATCTTTGAAAACAGTCGGTTTTTCGTTGTTGATTCGTGTTATTATTTTCTCTGTTGTTGTCGTCATCTCAGATAGGGTTAAGTGGAGCACTTGAAACACTATGCGGCCAAGGATTTGGTGCAAAAGAATACAGAATGTTGGGTATATATCTACAAGCATCTTGTATCATATCGTTCTTGTTCTCAATTTTGGTATCCATATGCTGGTTCTATACAGAACCTATACTTATTTTACTCCATCAAGATACCGATATCTCGAAATAGGCAGCTCTGTATATGAGATATCTCATTCCTGGCCTATTTGCATACGGCATAATACAAAACATATTAAGGTTTCTTCAAACACAATCTATAGTCATGCCATTGGTCTTCCTCTCAGTACTCCCAATGGTCCTTCACTTTGGGATTGTATATGTTTAGTTCACTTGACATCACTCGTATTCAACGGCGCTCCATTGGCAGCTTCAGTCTCGTTATGGATTTCAATGCTTTTGCTGGCAGTGTATGTCATTTTTTCGAAGAAATTCGAGCGTACATGGCAAGGATTTTCTTCCGAATCGTTCACTTTCATCCTCTCAAACTTGAAACTAGCCCTGCCCTCTGCAGCAATGGTATGGTAAGTGTCCCCAAATCTTCAATATTTTACCATAAACTCACTGTTGCCCTGGTAAATTTTCGGATATTGGGAAAATGTTTTTTGTGTAATTGTGCTAGTCTTATAAATAACAGTATCCTGAGCTGATAAATCTTACTAATCCTTTATTTCTTGTACACTTTTCAGCTTGGAATACTGGGATTTTGAAATTCTCGTGTTCTTAGCTGGATTGATGCCTAATGCAGAACAAACTACTTCATTGATCGCAATGTGGTACGCTTCTCTCATTTTTTTTTTTTTTAACATTTCCTTCCTGCATCTTACTTGTCGAAAACTGATTATTTAAACTTCTTCTTCAGTGTGAATACAGAAACTATTGCCTACGTGATTACCTATGGTCTTAGTGCTGCCGCAAGGTTTGTTAGTAGAATAACTCGTTTGTTGGATTGAATTCCATCTAGTTTCTGGATATCAACATTGTGTTTGAGAAATTTAACGGGAGAAAACTTATATATGCTCATTGACAGCACAAGGGTGTCGAACGATGTGGGATCAGGAAATCTCGATCGAGCTAAAAGTGCCATGCTTGTGACTCTCAAGCTTTCTGTCCTCCTTGCTCTTACTTTTGTTTTGGCTTTAGCCTTTGGTCACAACATCTGGGCCGGCTTCTTCAGTGACAGCCCTGAAATAATAGAGAAGTTCGCCTCTTTAACACCATTTCTTGCGATCTCCATAACATTCGATTCTGTGCAAGGCGTCTTATCAGGTTTGTATTGTCCAGCGTTTCCACAATAATACAAACTTGTATATACACACACAAATGCATTGTTGAGGTGAGTGAGCTTGCGGTGCAGGGGTGGTAAGAGGATTCGGTTGGCAGCACTTGGCTGTTTATGCTAACTTGGGGACATTCTATTTCATTGGCATGCCAATTGCAGGATTTCTTGGATTCAAGTTGAATCTACAAGCCAAGGTGAGACAACATTATACTAAATTGTCCATCATACACATCTCTCCACATCAACAACTCCTTTTTTTTTGTTTCAATTTGTTTACCTTATGTTCTTAATTCCATGTATAGGGTTTGTGGACTGGCTTGTGGTCTCTCCATGCAAGCCAGCACTCTCTTATTGATAACATTGTGCAGAAACTGGAGTAAGATGGACATCCCTGTGAACACAGAACAAGAAACCCCAGTTATTGTGTAACGAATGTTCCTTGTTGACATGAAATGAGACATACATACTTGGTATTATGGCATGTTCTGTTCTGTTTATGGATCCGGATATTACAGCATACAAAAGTTATCAATGTGCTTATTTACTGCTAGATCAGGTTTTTTCTTTTTTTTTTAATAAATCTTATTGTTTTGTTGATTTTTGTTTCTTTGATCAACACAGTTGAGTAATGTGTAAGTTATTTTGTTATCAGGTATAGTGGAAGCTATTGTGCAGCGCTGTGGTCATTTTGGTTTCAGCAACTCCACTCGTAAGTTGTATACTTCCGATTCAAGCTTTTGTAATTTCCCCAAATGTCTGTTTTTTGGTACAATAATGACTGATTACCATTGACCGTCTGTTTGATACTAAATTATTTGCTTGTTTAAGTCTTCTTGATTATGGATGCATTTGGTGTGTGATTCTCAAGCTTCTGTTGGTTCCAAGGGTGCATTAATTTAGCTTGAACTTTTCTTAATTGCTTCATCATCCTTAATACAGCATTACATATCATTTTTTTTTTTTTTTTTTTTTTTTAACTTCTGACATTAGAATAAACATTACAGTGTGAAATAAACGAATTTGTTCAGGTGTTGCCATTCTTTTCTTTTGAATTTTTGAATTTTTGAACTTAATTGAAGAACTCAGAATTGGACCAATTCCAGTCATGGTCATGTATGAAGAAATGGAAATAAGCTAAGTGGTGACAAATACATCATTATATCAGTTAAAAGATATAATCTATTGTTGTTATTGTATAATCATGACATGTACGGACATGTATAATCTGTTGTTGTTTGTATAAGCTAATTAAGTGGACACAAATATCATTATATCAGGTCAAAGAGTTTTATAATCTGTTGTTGTACTCCTGGTTGGCTTTATGTAATGAATCTCTAGCCACCCATCGGTATAATTTGACCCAAGATAGAATATCTAGAATAATTGTCAACCAAATACAAGAGTTTTACTATTTCAAAGCCTGCTGTTACAATCAAGAAATTAGTCAATTTTCACCCTTGTATTATTATTGTTTCTCAAATCTATAAAGCCAAGATTTTTAGATTCTAGGCTCCTCATCCACCTTCCTGATCACTACTACTACTCTTCAAGACATGGCAACCGGAAGAGCATTGTTTTGCTTTGCCTTAATTTGTGAGGAGCACTTCCCCTTCCCGGACATCTTATGTTGCATTTGTATTAATTTGCTTAGTTTGAAGTTTATTTACGTTTTTTCTGTTTTACCAGGGCAACAGTGAGGTTATGGTAAAATATTGAAGATTTGGGGACACTTACCATACCAGTGCTGCAGAGGGCAGGGTTTAGTTTCAAATTTGAGAGGATGAAAGTGAACGATTCGGAAGAAAATCCTTACCATGTACGCTCAAATTTCTTTGAAAAAATGACATACACTGCCAGCAAAAACATTGAAATCCATAAGGAGACTGAAGCTGTCAATGAAGCGCCTTTGAATCTGAGTGATGTCAGGTGAACTAAGCATATGAATGTATACCCAACATTCTGTATTCTTTTTCACCAAATCCTTGGCCGCATAGTGTTTCAAGTGCTCCACTAAACCCTATCTGAGATGACGACAACAACAGAGAAAATAATAACACGAATCAACAACGGAAAACTGACAGTTTTCAAAGATTAAATTTGTTCAAGTTGCAGATTGATCCTTTGTAAATTTAGAGACATGGTAGATTAGATGGAATTTGAACACATGTTAGACTAAATTCACTTTCAAATTCTAATTATAATGATCAAACAAGTCATTTCTTCTATCCCGATAACAAATTAACAATAATGAGTGCAAAAAAATAGTAACTTGTACGTAAACTACAAATATGATAAAACAAATTAAGAGATTGAAGAAACAGACCATGAAAGCGAAGCCAGTGACGGTGGCCCAAGAATTGGCAAGGGTGGCTCCGGCGAGCTGAAGTTGGCCAAGTGGCTAGCGAACATGACCGAAACCAAAGGGGTAGAATAGTAGAAAACGTTAGTAAGAATCATGGGTTGCGAAAGCCGAAAACAACACTTGATTCTTGGCCTCTTCAACGTCCAAAACCAAAACTTTCCTCCACCAACCACCATCTCCTCCTTTGTTTCTGTCTTCTTCTTCTCCATGAAAAGTGACACCAGCAGCTGCAGCTTCTTCTTGTAACAAGGGTGTGGTTGAAGTTGTATTGGCTTGCATTTTTATTTTATTTTTTAAAATCTTGTAAAAAATAAAAGGAAGGGATTTCTGAAAAAGAAAGTATTTTTTTTTTTTTTGATTCTATACAAAAACTCTCGTGTATATATACAACTCAAAAGGAAAAGAATAAAACAAGTAATTACATATTTGACAACTAGCACCGATCTCTATTGCTAAAACAGGGGAGAAAATTAAGCTATTTACATGTCAGTCAAATCAATTATATTACTACAAATTAAAACAAAGTTGTCTGTTATTATGAGGATCAACATCTTCCCAAATTGATCTTTAACACTCCCTCCCAAGTTGGAGCATGAATGTTCAAAGTTCCCAACTTGTGAAGATGTGAATGAAAGGGTGCATTGCCAAGTGGCTTAGTAAAAATGTCTGCAATTTTAGTGAGTGATGGTGTGAAGGCAGTAGTAATGTTATCTGATTGAATTTTTTCTCTGTTCACGTGACAATCCATTTCAATATGTTTTGTTCGTTCATGAAATACTGGGGATTTGCTATGATATGTAGTGCTGCTTGATTGTAACAGTACAACTTGGCAGGACCTGGAACAATAACTTGTAAGTCTTGTAAGTGGTATCTCAACCAAGTAAATTCGCATGTAATTGCCGCCATCACCCTGTATTCGGCTTCCGTCGAATTTCTTTGTCTTCCAAGAAATTAGAGAAGTCCCAAGAAAAACACAATATCCAGATATTAACCTTCTTGTAGTAGAGCAACCTCTCCGATCGGCATCGCAATACCCAATTAAATTACAATCATTCTTCCTGGAAAAAAATAAACCTTGTCCTGGTATCCCATTTAAATATCGCAAAATCCTAAATGCCGTATCAAGATATGGTTTGCGAGGTTGGTGCATAAATTGACTAAGAAGATGTACCGAATAGATAATATCCGGTTGTGTTATTGTAAGATAGATAAGTCGCGCAACAAGTCTTCTATATTAGAATGGATCTTTAAGGATTTCACCATCGGTAGATGTGAGCTTCAAGTTTGTTTCCATGGGAAAAGTGACTGGAGCAGCACCAAGGAAGCTTACATCATTAAGCACATCCGATGCATATTTTCTTTATGAGATAGAAATGCCTTCTTTTAAATGTGCTACTTCTATCCCCAAAAAAGCACTTTAATCTTCCAAGGTCTTTGATTTGAAATTGTTTGTGAAGAAATTTTTTCAAAGTAGCTATGGCAACAGAATCATTTCGTGTAATGATAACATCATCTACATAAATTAATACGGTAGTGAATGATTCTCTACATACCCGTGTGAAAAGTGAATAATCTACCGTCGATTGTTTATATCCAACTTTTCGAATATCCAGCTTTGGATTATTATTATTTCATATTGCAAGGTGATCACAGAAGTAAGTCCCCAAGCAGATCATCCATGCTGCAATGAACATCGCAGATTAGGTCAGTGTGATCCTCAAAATCCTAACAATCCTAACAATTCTAACAATTCTAACAATTCTAACAATACACGGTGCAAAGATTTTTGCAATCAACAATGCAAAGTAGCCATATGCAAAACGCTTGGAAACGACCACCAGTGCCATTTTATGTGTTGATCAGCAATGGTAGCTAGCTTGTTAGTTCAAATAATGATGAATATTCGTTAATTAATGCCGTACTTATCGATAACGATAACAACCTTTCATTTATTAATGCAAAATTATGCCTTTGTCCATTTGATCATTTTTTTTTACTATTTCAAATAATGCCTTTGTCCATTTGGCCATGTCATCGTTGCATACTTGCATGCTTGCAAATCCAATTTCCCAAAACCCAATATAAAATTAATTAAAGAACAAAAACAAAAATCTTATAATCATTTTCATTGAAATCAATGACTTTGATAGTTCTAACTACTTATATATCAAGACATGAATTTTTTGTTTTTATTGTCATTTTAACTTCATTGTTATTAGAAAACGGCGAGCCACCACTATAAGACTTGGCAGCAGAAAATTAAAAAATATTCTTCGAATTTAGTGTCGTCTCAATCCATAACTTTTTCTTCCACCACCTAATTTTCATGTACAAAAGATAATACTTAGAGTATATCCCATCCTGTGGTTTATGAAAAAAAAAAAAGTAACTAAGTAAGATTGATAGATGTGTTGTTAAAAAATATTTCTTCGATATGGTTGTGTATATTTAATCTCAAACTGATGTGATAAAAAAAATTAGATATCATTAACATGATCGTCCACTTTCAGATAGTTTATTGCACTACCATTTTTAGACTGACTTAGCAAACATTTAAAATTGATATTAATTTTTCATCCAGTTTGGGTAGAGAAATAAAAAAAATAAATAAAAAATTGGAAACATCATTAAAACAAAAATGTGTTTTAAACGGAAGCATTGGTGATTAAATTTTAAGTTGATTGTTTATCAAGACCATATTTATGCCATATAGGAAGTAAGTCTATTGACGTTGTTATCACGTCAACAATAATTCATATACAATCAATTTTTATATTGGAGATGCTCTTATAGAGTACATGTTAACAACTAAAATTATTTTATAATCATATATAATAAATATTTTCTATTTAAGTAAATTTGTAGTTATTAACATGTATCCTTACACTACCTACTTTTATTATATACACGGAATTACCACTGCCATAAGTAGCAGAAAAATGAAAAAAAAAATAAAAATTGAATTCGACACATTTGTTAGCCCAAAATTTTCACTTCAATCCACATATATATTTCAATTCCCACGTCAAACTAGAGGTGACTATGGTTTGAACTGGAACCGTGGCTTTAAGAACCAAACTGAAACAGAAATTCAATTACGGTTTCAATTTTAAAAAATTTGGAACCGGTATAGAACTAACGGTTCCAGACCGGTTCCGCTTTTTTAAAATTAAAAGGAAAGTTAAATCCTTAATTCGTATGATTTAATTGTTACAATTAAAATAAAATAATTCTCTCATTATTGCTGATTGAATTCCATTTTTGAATTTAAGGATATCAATCACTTGTAATTATTTATGTTCTAGTTTTATTTTAAAATTAAAAAGAAACTTAAATACTTAATTCAAATAATTTAATTGCTACATTTAAAAGATAATAATTCTCTCATT
Source organism: Dipteronia dyeriana (assembly GCA_032871835.1). Classification (NCBI taxonomy): domain Eukaryota; kingdom Viridiplantae; phylum Streptophyta; class Magnoliopsida; order Sapindales; family Sapindaceae; genus Dipteronia; species Dipteronia dyeriana. The sequence continues at coordinate 58,260,803 of CM065302.1, forward strand.
ATTATCAATTGATTTCCATTTTTAAATTTAAGAATGTCAATCACTATGATTATTTCCATTTTAGTTTTATTTCAGAATTATAAAAAAACTTAAATCTTTAATTCAAATGATTTAATTGTTACAATTAAATGAGAATAATTCTCTCTTCATTGCCGATTCATTTCCATTTCCATTTTTGTCTTCTTATTTCAATTGTTAAATTATCTGACTTCACAACACACCATACAATCTAAAAGTATAAGGCAAACACAACTCCTCCTTAGCTACAAACAAAAAAGTGTTATTGTTTATTTTGTTCTTGGATTTCAAGTGTACCAAATTTTCTTCTACCAATTGGTTAGTTCATATTGAATTATCAGTTCGTCGAGTGTAGTCGTGTTGTAAATACGTATTAATTTATTTATTTTTCAAACCCTTTTCCTATAAAATATAAATACCCCGCCTCCTCCCACTTTTATTCTCTCTTAATTTACCGATTATCTTTCATTTACTCAATTACTCAATTCTCTAATAATAATTTTTTTAAAAAGTTTTGGATTTTGAAACCGGAACCGGGTCCCCTACAGTTCGGTTCGGTTTCCCTACAGACCGGAACCGAAATGCAGTCACCTCCGGGCCTCATGTTTAGGGCATTCCAGTTCATGCCATTTTTGGAGTTCAAAAAATTGAAACCCTCTTTGATAGGGATGCACATTTGGGGAATGAGGATGGATATAGGTCCCCCCATCCCCATCCCCATCCCCATCCCCACTTCCTATACCCTTCCCCCATCCCCCCCCATTTCCCCATTTGGGGAAAACGGGGATGGGGGAATTTTGGGGGGAGGTATATCCATCCCCATCCCCATTTCCCCATTTTCCCCATTTTCCCCATTTTCCCCATTTTCCTTTTTTTTTTGTATTTCTCCGTTTTTCCGTTTTTTCCGTTTTTCCATTTCGCCATTTAACTAAAAATTACAAATTTAACTAAAAAAAACAAACATTCCATTAGAAATACAAAATAAAACCCATTAATATATTACAAATACAAATATATATTATAATTAATAATATATATTAAAATTATATTTATATATGTTTGGAGAAAATGGGGAAATAGGGGTGGGGGATCTCATCCTCATCCTCATCCCTATTTCAATATAATTGTGGGGAAAATGAGGAAATGGGGAAATGGGGAGGGGGAGGGGTTCCCCCATCCCCATACCCATTTCAATTTGGGAATGAATTTCATCCCCATCCCCCCCCCCATTTCCCTATTTTTTCCCAAAAAAAATCCCCAAATGGGAATGGGGACGCGGGGAATTGGGATCTCGAGGAAAAATGTACATCTCTACTCTTTGATCAACAAAATTATGTATCAAAGTGTGCGTGACATCAAACCAAATTTTATTATTTTAATAGTGGAAGTTAATTGGAGAAAAACAGAGGTACGAGCCTCTAGAACAGATCCGGTTCAAGTAAGGTCAGGATAAATATCATTCAAGTCGTTTTCGTTATTTGTTTACTTGTTTGTTTGTGTGGTTCATTTGCCACTTAATGGACCTTGATTGAACTTGTCAGCTCCATTTTGTTGCATTTGGAAATTACAAGAGACTCGAAAAGCCACTAGAGAGACTTGTATTGATAGATTTCAGGCTTGTTTGAAAGTGTTTGCAAGGGTGCCTTCTTATAGGCAATTAGGCACCGCACCATCAACCACATACATTGATGGAATGATAATTTAATGTGCAGATTTTTTTTTTTTACGCTTATACTATCACTATTTCATTCAAATGTCTTGCAACTTGCAAGAAGATTGGTCATACTAAATGTTAAAATTTAACAACTCACACCTCCATTATCTATCTACACATCACATGTGGGCATATGCCATAAGCTATTACAAGTCAAAATATTACTAAAAATGGAAAGAAAAAAACAACTTTTCTTTTGGGTACATGATTAGGATTTAGGAGTAAAAATTTGGGTGAAAATTTGTATATTTTGTTGTATTGTGAAATTTTAAATTGAAACTATCCATTTTCAATATCTTTTTCATTTCACACTCTTCAATGTAACTCTGTTTGATGATCTCGATCTCTCAAGCCACAACAACGTGAATGCACCATGCCGCCATGTATGGTCAATAATGTGCCTTTTTCATGTATATTTTGTGTCAAGTTATCATATATTTTGATACACCTAGATAAAATTATTTTGTGCGTTGGAATTTTATTTTATTTTTTTGAGGAAAAAAAATATAAAATAAAGAAAACTAATAAACTTTTGTATGGTATAAATGGGAATATGACTAAAATAGTGATTTTTTTATATGGTAAAAAAAATGTCTATTGAAATATTAAAATTCAACAATGCAAGAGGAAAAGAATATTTTAATTAATATTTTTAGTAACGGTTTCACATTTTATTATTCTTAGTGTTTGTTCGAGAGAAAGGAAAAGAATATCGAGAGCCAAATTAAGAAAGACAGAGAGTTTGTTTCACCAATATAAACACCGATTTGATAGTGGAAATTGAATATCAGTACGCTCTGTGGATTTAGACGTACGTCGATCTACACAGAATTTAGTTTCTCTCTATTATTATTTATTTACTTTTGTCAATCCATGTAGAATTTCATTCACGCCGCCCCCCGAACAAATTTTTAATCAATATTTTTAGGAGTGGTTTCGTATTTTATTATTCTTAATGTTTGTTCGAGAGAAGGGAAAAGAATATTGAGTGCCAAATTAAGAAATACGGTTTATTTTATCAATATAAACACCGACTTGATGGTTGAAATTGAATACCAGCACACTCTGTGGATTTAGACGTACATCGATCCATGTAAAATATCATTCTCCCTGTTACATATTATTTATTTACTTTCGTATACGGACGTTTTGATTGCCTTTGGGTTTGTGTATTCGGTAACAATTGGTCATGGAAAAACTACCAGGTTTTGCTCTACAGGGTGCTGCAATACGTTATAACCAAACTTATTGTGTTAAAAAAAAACCCCAAAAAGGATTGGAAAATCTGTCAGACAACCGCGTGACCACCCCAACCAGAGAGCTGGTTGAGAACGATCCTCTGCGGCACCAGTGATCCGAAGATCAATGGAACCATTAATCACGCTCTGATCACACGGTCAGGATTCATCCACCAGACTAGATATCCTGTCTCCTTAGAACTCAAGGATACAGAGGTACGAGTCTATAGAACAGATCCTGTTCAAGTAAGGTCGTGTTATGTAGCCTGCATGTTGATTTTTAAATACCATTCAAGTCATTACAAAGTTTTCGATGTGGGATCTCTGCTTCCGTTTGTATATTTAATTGTTTGTGTGGTTCGTTTGCCACTGTATGGACCTTGTCAGTGGTAAAACACTCTCCACTGTTGCATTAAGAAATTACAAGAGACTCGAAAAGACACCAGGGAGAGTAATGATAGATTTCAGGTTTGTTTGAAGGTGCTTACAAGGGTGCCTTCTCATAGGCACACCATGTCATCAACCACATACATTGATTGATAAATTTATATTTGAGTCGGTATAATCTAAAGTCACTGGTTTAACGAGGAAGTCTCTAAATAATCATTAATTTTTCAAAATGGGTCAAATTAACCATTTCATGAAGAAAAAAGATATTAATTGTTGCCACTTTAGTTTTTTATCTGATTTTTAACCGGTTTTAAACTAAATTTTTTTACATGTATTTTGAATATATATATTATTATGATTACTTTATAAAATAGAAAATATTGTATATAAAATTCTTATAATGAAATCATTACTATATATACAATTAAATAAAAAATTAATCATGAAATAAATTTGATGTAACCCCAAATTAATCAAGAAATATCATTCGTAAAAAAATTTAATCAAATCATTAATTTTTATAAATAATCAAATAATCAAAATACATATAATGCCCATAAAATTTTTTATGGATGACATGTTACAGATAACGGTAACTTTTTGTTAGATTTTAACTGAATTTAGTTGTCTATGGATAATTTTTTTATCAAAATGATGATTTTGGAATAATGTTTCGTCAAAATGATATTTTAAAACAATTTAAACAGTCGATGGTTTTTTTGGGACTCCACCCACCTATTAATGGTGTCTAGTGCTACTTTCTCCTTATATTAAAACATTTTCAGTTTGGTCCTTATATTATTACTATTTCATTCAAATGTCTTGCAATTTGCAAGAAGATTGGTCATAAATGTTTGAACTTAACAAGTCACACCTCTATTATTTATCTACACATGTGGCCAGGCTGATGCCATTACCAGTCAAAATATTACCAAAAATGGAAAATAGAAAAACTTTTCGATCGTGGCCATTAAGTTTTTCAATTTCTAGAATTAGGAGTAGAATTTTGAGTGAAAATTTTGTATAATTTTTTGTATTGTGAAATTGTAAATAGAAAATATTCATTTCATTTTCGATGTATTTTTCAATTCACTCTCATCAATAATGTGTATTAACTTTGTTTGATGTGTTCCATCTCTTAAGCCACGACAATGTGAAGTCATTCATGTATGTTCAATAATGATGGTAATGATGATGATGATGATGATGCTAATGATGGAGGTCAATCACGACCTAAGAAAATGAAAATGAAGATGTCTCCTCAAAAAGAAAAAAGGGGAGGAAGGACAAAAAAGACTCGTACATCTACAGTCATGTCATCGGTAATTTGATTATTAGCCGATAAAATCATTTCGTTAAATAAACTGGAAACCGATACTAAAGCTTTTTTTCTTTGCACACTTTAGGGGGTGATGACTTGATGGACTCTTCGAGAACAATCAGGGAACTAATGACTATAATGTCAAAGCGCTTTGAAGACATTGTGAAGAAGGAGATACAGAAGGAGATTTCGGCAATGGAGGGGAACCTAAACGCACAGCTTGACAAGGTGGACAAAAGGCTGGCTGATCTTGTTCAGCCACATCATCAGGTAACTTCAACTTTCTGACATGTAACTTGGTTTTCAATTCCCCTCCTTGGTTTTTGACTAGCATGTAACTTGGTTTTGTAGTAGCATATAACTTTTTTTTATAGTAGCATGTAACTTAGTTTTCTACTGGCATATAATTGGTTTTGTAGTATCATGTAACTTGGGTTTCTACTAGTATGTAACTTGGTTTTGAACTAAGCATGTAACTTTGTTTAGAACTAGTATGTAACTTTGTTTTGAACTAGCATTTAACTTTGTTTTGTATTAGCATGTAACTTTATTTTGTACTAGCATGTAACTTGAACTTACAGACATGTAACTTCATTTTCTGTTGAGCACTGTCAATGGCAATAACTGGTTGAATCACGGAACGAAATCCATAAAGTGATGCGGCATGAACGATGAAAATTCTCGATCATTTGAAAAATATTCTCGATCATTTGACAAAAAAATCTCGATCCTTTGAAAAATATTCTCGATTCTTTGAAAAAAAATCTCAATCCTTTGAAAAATTGTCTCGATCCTTTGAAAAAATAGATCCTTTAAAAAAAAAATCTCTATCCTTTGACAAATGATCGATTCTTTCAATTCTTTCAAAAATATGTTCGATATTTTCAAAAATAAGCTTGATCATATTAAAAAAAACTCGATTTTACTATAAATATGCTTGATTTAACTAAACCTTATTTTCAAACATAAAATGTTCGATCCTTTGAAAAATAAAATGTTCATACATATTCATATATGTTCATACAAAGATTGGACAACAAATCATAACAAATGGATACATTGTTAAACTACACAAATATATAAACGAAGATCACAAATATAAGTTATCTTCTTGTATAGAATCTGGAGAGAGACAAACTTTTTGGAGAGAGAGGGGAGTTATCGTTTTCAAAATGTAGATGAAAACATAATGAGATTAAAAAATAGATTATTTAAGGGCAATTTGAATATTTCACCGTAATAGGTATCTTTTAAACTTAAGTTATTAAAACGGTGACATCACTGCAACACATATAAAAAAAGGTGACATATCTCATTATTTTCACATAGTAATATATCATATAATTATTTCAATCAAGATGAAGAGAACTGATCAGAACCGAGAACCCAAATGGAAAGATGAGGGTGACAACAAGCTCAATAGATCAATAATTGAGCAGACTAGCTATCTCATTGTCATGAACACAGAGGTGTTTGTCCACAATAAGTGGTGGTATATATTACACTATTTCCACAATAATATATGTATCAAAGTGTGTGTGACATATGCATCAAACCAGCTATACTCCGGATATTAAATTGGATTCATAAGTGAAATTACTTATATTTATCATATAAATCACATAAAATTAAACGATATGAGGTTGGTCCGATGATAAACCCTTCACATCTATGTCACGAGGTTATCAATAATGTCGCGTTTCATTGACGCTGCCCCCTGAACAAAATTTTAATTAATATTTTTAGGAACGGTTTCACATTTTATTATTCTTAGTGTTTGTTCGAGAGAAAGGAAAAGAATATCGAGAGCCAAATTAAGAAAGACAGAGAGTTTGTTTCACCAATATAAACACCGATTTGATAGTGGAAATTGAATATCAGTACGCTCTGTGGATTTAGACGTACGTCGATCTACACAGAATTTAGTTTCTCTCTATTATTATTTATTTACTTTCGTCAATCCATGTAGAATTTCATTCACGCCGCCCCCCGAACAAATTTTTAATCAATATTTTTAGGAGTGGTTTCGTATTTTATTATTCTTAATGTTTGTTCGAGAGAATGGAAAAGAATATTGAGTGCCAAATTAAGAAATACGGTTTATTTTATCAATATAAACACCGACTTGATGGTTGAAATTGAATACCAGTACACTCTGTGGATTTAGACGTACATCGATTCATGTAAAATATCATTCTCCCTGTTACATATTATTTATTTACTTTCGTATACGGACGTTTTGATTGCCTTTGGGTTTGTGTATTCGGTAACAATTGGTCATGGAAAAACTACCAGGTTTTGCTCTACAGGATGCTGCAATACGTTATGACCAAACTTTTTGTGTTAAAAAAAAAACCACAAAAAGGATTGGAAAGTCTGTCAGACAACCGCGTGACCACCCCGACCAGAGAGCTGGTTGAGAACGATCCTCTGCGGCACCAGTGATCCGAAGATCAATGGAACCATTAATCACGCTCTGATCACACGGTCAGGATTCATCCACCAGACTTGATATCCTGTCTCCTTAGAACTCAAGGATACAGAGGTACGAGCCTATAGAACAGATCCTGTTCAAGTAAGGTCGTGTTATGTAGCCTGCATGTTGATTTTTAAATACCATTCAAGTCATTACAAAGTTTTCGATGTGGGATCTCTGCTTCCGTTTGTATATTTAATTGTTTGTGTGGTTCGTTTGCCACTGTATGGACCTTTTCAGTGGTAAAACACTCTCCACTGTTGCATTAGGAAATTACAAGAGACTCGAAAAGACACCAGAGAGAGTAATGATAGATTTCAGGTTTGTTTGAAGGTGTTTACAAGGGTGCCTTCTCATAGGCACACCATGGCATCAACCACATACATTGATTGATAATTTTATATTCAGACATTTTCAGTTTGGTCCTTATATTATTACTATTTCATTCAAATGTCTTGCAACTTGCAAGAAGATTGGTCATAAATGTTTTAACTTAACAACTCACACCTCCCCACTATTTATCTACACATGTGGGCTGATGCCATTACCAGTCAAAATATTAACAAAAATGAAAAGAAAAAAAAAACAACTTTGCGGTCGTGGCCATTAAGTTTTCAAGTTCTAGAATTATGAGTAGAATTTTCAGTGAAAATTTTGTATATTTTTTTGTATTGTGAAATTGTAAATAGAAAATATTCATTTTCTATGTATTTTTCAGTTCACACTCATCAATAATATGTATTAACTTTGTTTGATGCATTCGATCTCTTAAGCCACAACAATGTGAAGGCATTCATGTGTGGTCAATAATGTGGCCTTTTTTCATGTATATTTAGTGTCTTTAATTTTATTGTAATTTTGATACACCTAGACATAATTATTTAGTGTATTGGAATTTAAATATTTAGTGTCTTTAATTTTATTGTAATTTTGATACACCTAGACATAATTAAATAATTAATATTTTTTATAATCTAAACAGAATGTGTATGAATGGGATACTAGGATCGTAGGGCTGCATGTATTTGTACTTTGTTACAAACTTTTTTCAGCCTTCACGACTCACGAGGTAGTCATTTATTTTTATTTTTATAATTATTGCAAATTTGAACAATCTCTTTAATAACATTAAAAATTGATTTTTGCGATTAGACATGTCGATGTGAATATTACCAATTTAAATATTTTATTTTGTATTAAAATTTTAGAAGTAATCTGATTATCGATTATTTTAATTTTAAACTTATAAACCAATAATATTGTTTATTGAATTTATATATATATATTTGAAATAGTTTTTTTTTTTTTAGACTTGTTGATAAATAGTAATATAAGTTCATATTTATTTCTATGATGTGAATACTCCATCGTAGCTCAATTAATATAATAATCAAATGAATTAGATTTGTTTTTTCAAAGAGGTAATAAAGTACCGGTGCAATGAACCCTTACTTCATAATTGATAAGTTTAATTTTTTAAAAACTCGTATGATACAGATTAATTAATATATGATTGTATTTGTATTTCATATTTATTTTATAATTTGTTTTGATTTTATTTTTTGTAAAATTTGTAAAAAATAACCAAACCATAAAACGGATTATTGTTTTTAACCAAATTTTAATTTTTTATTGTTTGTAACCAATCATTATAATACATTATTATTTTTAGTCAATAAATCATAAAATTACCCTTTTATTCTTTTTTTCCCTTTATTTTTTTTTCTCTCTATTACTCATCTCTTTCTATCACCCATCTCTTTATCACTTGTATCTTTATCAAAACTTAATTCTTAACAAATTTGGTCAAGAAATTAAAATTATTTTGAAGGGAAACCGCAAAGAAACCAAGATTTGAGAAGAGTTTTTTGAAAACTTTGAGTCTGTGGTTGAATCTCTACTAAAAACTTCAAGGTTCGTAAATCTTCAATTTCAATGGTATTATTGTGTTTCTTAGATGATATTGTTGATGGGTCTTTGTTATTTTGTTTCAATTTTGAAGTTTTTTTGGTGACAATGGAATAAACTTCGATTGCGGTTTGAAATTATAGTTCAATCAATGTGTCACGATAAAAATGATATAAGTTGGTTATTTCATGTTTAACGTGACACATCACCTAATATTTTATAGTCATGTATTTTTGAGGTACATGAGATATTTCATACCCAACATGATATACATGAGATATTTCATGCATAACATGACATATATAGGATATTTCATGTTCAACATAATATACATATGATATTTCATGTCCAACATGATATATATATGATATTTCATGTCTTGTATGAAATAATGCATAAATGATATTTCATACCAAACATTACATACATAGGATATTTCATGCCTAGTATGACATACATGAGATATTTCATGCACAACATGATATACATGAGATATTTCATGTCTTGTATGATATAATGCATAAAAGGGATATTTCATGCCAAACATGACACACATAGGGTATTTCATGCCCAACATGACATAAATGAGATGTTTCATGCACAACATACATGATATACCTGGGATATTTCATGTATTGTATGAAATAATACATAAAGGGGATAATTCATACAAAACATGACATACATAGGATATTTCATGCCCGACATGACATAAATGGGATATTTCATGCACAACATGATATACCTGAGATATTTCATGTATTGTATGAAATAATACATAAAAGGGATATTTCATACCAAACATAACATACATAGGATATTTCATGCCCAACATGACATACATGGGATATTTCATGTCCAACATGATATACATGGGATATTTTGTCTTGTGTGAAATAATGCATAAAAGAGATATTTTATACCAAACATGACATACATAGGGTATTTTATGTCCAACATGACATAAATGAGATGTTTCATGCACAACATGATATACCTAGGATATTTCATGTCTTGTATGAAATAATGCATAAAGGAGATATTTCATACCAAATATGACATACATAAGATATTTCATGCCCAACAGGACATACATGGGATATTTCATGCACAACATGATATACATGAGATATTTTATGTCTTGTATAAAATAATGCATAAAGTGGATATTTCATACAAAACATGATATACATAAGATATTTCATACTCAACATGACATACATGAGATGTTTCATGCACAACATGATATATATGAGATATTTCATGTCTTGTATAAAATAATGCATAAAGGAGATATTTCATACCAAACATGACATACATAGGATATTTCATGCTCAACAGGACATGTTGTATGTAAATTTTACCGAGCATAAACATCATTGACAGGAAGGAAAAATAGCCAGGTGTATGCTTAGATGGGCATCCGGGAAATATCCTACCAGGCATCGTTAAAGAGGAGCAAGCCCGAGTAAGCATATACTGAATAAAGACCTACTCGGGATCAGTTAACAACACTCGGGACTGGTTAAAACAACGCTTCCACTCAGGCTCATACGACACTACTCGGGACCTTCTGGTATCATTCTTACTCGGGAGTAAATACAACTCGAATAAGAATTTATCATACGGGTTAAGTCGTTGAATACGCAAAGATATTTGTCATAAAGGAATCCCAAATAATGAACCTTTAAGTTAAAAGAGTCCCCCAATCAGGAAACAACTTGATTACTTTTCGAAGACTACATTCTTATAAGGAAACAAGTCAAATTGAACTACACTACTAGAATCTCACTCAATCTCCATAAGAGACTCCGAAACAGGAAAGAAGACAAATCAACCTCAAGCAAGTAACCAAATCACAATTAAATACAAATATCTTGTATTACTTGTACAAAGCAGATTAGGGTTCTATAAGCATATAAATATACCCATAATCTGGTTCAAAAGGACATAAGAAATATAGCATACAGTAATCAAAAATAATCCAGAGAGAAAAAGGGAGATCGAGAGCTTGTAAAAACATTTTATTCTCTTAGTAGATTTTGGCTTGGTTGATCTTTCAACAACCCGTGAATGTTTCTCCGACCATCAGAGTTTTACCACGTAAAACCTGTCTTTGTTACTCTCTCTGCATCTCTTTCTCTTTGAATCAATAGCCAAAATCCAGTCCTTGTTGGCTTTTCTGGCATAATCCAGAAAACGACGTCAACAGGACATACATGGGATATTTCATGCACAACATGATATACATGAGATATTTCATGTCTTGTATGAAATAATGCATAAAGGGGATATTTCATACAAAACATGATATACATAGGATATTTCATACCTAACATGACATACATGATTTGTTTCATGCACAACATGATTTGTTTCATGCACAACATGATATATATGAGATATTTCATGTCTTGTATGAAATAATGCTTAAATGAGATATTTCATACCAAACATGACATATATAGGATATTTCATACTCAACATGACATACATGAGATATTTCATGCACAACATGATATACATGGGTTATTTCATTCATTGTATGACATAACCCAAAAAAAAAGATATTGCATACCCAATATGATATGCATAGGATATTTCATGCCTAACATGACATACATGATATATTTCATGCACAATGTGATATACATGAGATATTTCACGTCTTGTATGAAATAATTCATAAAGGTGATATTTCATACCAAACATGACATACATAGGATATGTCATGCACAATATGATATATATATTTCATGCAAAACATGAGATACATGAGATATTTCATGTTTTATGTGATATATCCCTAAAAAATGTGAAATAATGTTTTTCTTACAATTTTTTTTATGAACTGATTTTTTTTTTTTCAATTGTTTTTTTATTCAGAAAATATGCAAAACTTTAGGTTAGCAATCAATTACAATGGTCAGTAGGACGATTTAGATTACGTGGATGGGGAACTTATTGGTGAGTGGGTGGAAAATAAGTTGTCATACAATGAGTTGGTGGAGATGACATACAGATTGACTGGGATTGACAGAAGTATTTATGACATCATTCTTTATGGGGTGATTAGTTACAATCACATTGGAAAAAATATCACGTGAAACGTGACAATGATATTGATTTTATTTTTCGTGATGATTCGTCGATCAAGGAGATTTATATCGCTATGGAGAATAGAGTGGGTGGAGGTACATGTGCAGGTGGAGATACACATGTACACAAACTTCCACCATCATTTTTCAAGTACTATAATGTTGGGTGACAGATTCTGATACTGAGGATGAGAAACCGAATGAGCATGATTATCCCAATAATTCAGATGATACTTTTATCGGAGTTGAGCAGGGTGTCGATGTTGAGGATGGTATTAGGGGAACTAATAATTGTGGTGGTGCTAGAGGGGTTACTTTTGGTGGCCCATCACATAATCCTTTCCCTGCAGCTCCGTCAAGTTGGATCCTCCCTTATGTAGGTCAATATTCTTTTGGCACCACACCAGCCGCCTCTACTTCACAAGAAGGACCCTTATTTTTTAGACAGGTTTTTGAGGATAAGCATAAACTTAAGATCGAGTTGGGACTTTATGTTATGCATGAGAGGTTTGATATCAGAGTTAGACGCTCGACAAAATATCGATTTGAAGCGTGTACTTGGTTTTTGCTTCATATACGTGAAGTGATTGGCACACCTAAACATTTAGTGGTTATATCTGATCGTCATAATAACATTTAGTGACAAAGTGTGGACCGTAGACTTGGAATTGAGGACATGCACATGCCGTAAGTTTGACTTAGATATGTTGCCATGTGCTCATGAAATTGTTGTTTGTAGGTATGTTTCTTTCTTATTTATTATGTGTTCATGTGCATATTCAAATGAATTATGGTACTAACTAATTTTCATGTTTTTCAGGCATACAAGAGTTCCAAAAGAACGACTATGCAGTGATTACTTCACAACTCAATGGCTTCAAACAGCATATACACCTTCGATACACCCAGTACCTCATCCTTCCAATTGGGTCCTTCCAGAACATGTTAGTTATTGCGTTGTACATCCACTTGAAGGTAGAAGGCAATCGGGCAGACCGAAAAAATTAGGATACGTTCTTCCTTAGAAGGGTCTGAAACAAGAGTATGTACCAATTGTGGAGAATCTGGATACAATCGCATTACTTGTACTAAGCCTCGTCAAGCATGTTCAATTAACAAATCAAGTTCATCATCAATTGGCCAAAAACCTCCATTCCGTAGACAACGTGCATGTGAAAGATGCGGGTTGCTTGAACATAATATTCAAACATGCTCAAACTTGGAAGCAAAACCATGAAACTTTCATTTTATAACGTTACAACTTTTGTTGAGTGTTAGATGTTAACTTTTATTTTAACTCTTGGTTGTCGACCGTTGAAGCTGTTATCAAATTTTATAAATTTTACCGACTTCTGATTGTTAACCATTGAAGTTTTTATTTTAAACTTTGTTTTAAAGCAATTTGTTACAAATTAGATTGTTATTTATTGTGTAAAATGATGAAAACATGTACAACTTTTGTTCGAAAATTATAGACTTGATTTGAGTTAAATTATTAGGACATTGTACGATCAATTCTTAGTTCTACATTTAAACATGTGTATTGTGTTTAAAATGAAAGAGATAAGAAATAAAAAATTGTACTATTATTTTGTGATAAAAAAAACTGACAATTAGACTTTGCAGATGTTTTTTAACTTGAAATTTTGTTTGTTAACATTACCAAAAAATTTAGTTTGAATTTTCTCTGTTTACATGGCTACATCTTTCTAATGTCATTGACATGGCTTCGAAGCTTGAAAAAACCATTCTGCAATTTCATTTCTAATGTCTTTCATATCGTCCGCTGTAAAGTCCATTTTGTAACATTTATCCTGAAGAATATTTTTCATGTATTTCATGATGAACACACCGCAACTCCTCCTACATTTACCAATAATAGTTGTCAATGTCGATAAGTGGAAATAGTAATAAAATGTTGAAAACAAACAAACAAACATTAAAAATACACTCACGTGTCATGTTGCTGAGGAATCAAGTACGGTTCAATAACATCAACCTCCACAAGCTTAGGTTCGAATATACGTCGCTCATAATATCCACCAGCACGAAGTATACCAGGTAAAAATCAGACGAGTGACTTAACATGAGGTATTCGTTGTAGCTGTTTGTACTTGTCATTCCCCTCTTGTAATGAGTCGTAAATCTCAATTTTGTGCGTGTACAAGTTAAGTTCACACAATACCCAATGAGAGGAACATACACATCAAGGTATCAACATCTACATTCCAAGAAATGAATATTAGAAACCTTAAACCTAAAAAAATCAATTATGAAACAAAATCAAAAGCAGAAACATAATAAAATTGACATGACGCTAACCAACTCATAACATACAGAGCACATTTAGTCATTGAAAAAAAAATACAACATAACATCAGTGGATGTATTGTAAAAAAAAACCATCAAGCTTTGTACCAAGTTAAGTTAAATTAACATCAGTGGAGCACATTTATAAATGTAGAATTTATAAGGTATTAAGGTGTTTTATTCATGATTTGTAAAGCAATCTACCAAAACTAGGATACAATTTGATCATTTATCCCTTTATATTGGCAACTCCTTGCTAAACCAATAAATTGTTAGCAATGATGCGTAAAAGGAATTAAATGTGCTCTAAATACCCTTTCAGACCTACGTGACAGCGGTACATAGCAGACTTAACTTGATTGTGAATTATTGTGGACAATGAATAGAGTCACAAGTAAGAAATACAGCTAATACTAAGATGATTTTAAGATCAACACAATTACATAGTTGGTTACATTTCTAACTATTCTCTATTTCTGATAAGCCAAAATTATTGGTTCTTTTTTATCCTAAGATTGAGTTGTACATAGTGCAAACTATGAAACATTTTGCAACAGTAAGAAAAAGTGCTATTGTAAATTGCAGCCATTTAGACAACTAGAAGAACCACCCACCAATTACATGAGAGTGATATTGATAACAATGGTTTGAGTTATAGACTGACCCATATGCCAAAAATGACTAAATCACTCTCAAACAGTTTCCTAATCAAGTATCAGCATAGACACTGATGGAATTTTGATGAGTTGAAGCCACATGACATAGATTTGATGACTATGTCAGACCAAAAATAGTACTGGGTAATTTACAATTATCACGAAGGTTGGAGATTATCTTAAAAATTCTTCAGGGGATTCCAGCACCACTAAAGTTATCAGTAGAAACAGGAAAAACAGTCAAGCAAAACATAACAAGTTAAAATTAAAACAGAGTAGAAAATAAGTAAAACAATCGGACAAATCAAATGAAGCAATTACATCAATTGAATCAAAACTGAATCCTCACTTAAATTGAATCCACAAGTCACAACACAAACCAATGTTCTTTTCGTATCCAAATTAGAGCAAACCAGATGAGAGCAAAATACCTTTAAGCAAAGAAGATACGTTCTGGCGACGACGACGACGACAAGAGCTGACGACGATCTTGGCTAAATGGCGGCACCGACGGGAACCTTCTATGATCTGGTGAGGCGGCTATTTGAAGAGCCATAGCATAGGGACCTTAAGAAAACACCCAAAACAGATGTAATCCTAGGTCACCAGAATGTTCGACCGTTGAATCGTCACTGGAAACCACCTCCTTCTTCGTCGGCGTTGCACGATTCGAACCCTTCCTTTCTTCCTCTCCTTTCTTCTTCTTCTTCTTCTTCTTCGTCTGCTGTTAAATGGATTTACGGATTTTTTTAGTTAAAAACCTATACGGTATATGATTGTAAACAAAAAAAAATTGGTTTATGTATACGACTACACGTTTGTAAAAAAAAATCACTTTTACAACACAAAATTAGTTTTTTATTTTAAGAAAATGATATTTTAGACTTTACAACTTGCATCAGGTTAAAAACAATAACTTAATTTTTTTTATTAAAAACAATAATCTATTTCTTAATTTGACTACTTTTACAAATCCTTCTTATTTTTTTGTATTAGTTTTGTTAACTTATTTATTTAGAATATATATTTACAGTGTAAACCTCGTTATGTCTTCTTGATTATATGTATTTTTATTTTTAATTAAAAAAAATTCTTATATTATTACTGATGATAAAAAAAAATATTTTAATCTATCCTAATGTTTAATCCTAGTTACATTTTTATAATTGTATCAAATGACTACATGAGTAGTGTAAATAAAATCAACAATGCTTTGGACAAAGCATGCATGATGCATGAGGAAATCTGCAAATGAAAGAGAAAGACACTATATTCAAAATAATAATAATAATAATTAAACATTTCATTTAGTGTTCGGTAAAATTTCGGATTATTCGGTCTTAAAAAAAAATTGACTTCTACATCAAAAGACAGACAGGCATCTTGACAAAAGCAAACGGTCAATCCCAATCATAAAAGTGTTATATATATACGGATCCACGTAGAGTCAAGGTCAGGACCGTATCTTACCTTAATTTTCTTTTTTAAATAAAATTGATTTTGTATATGCTTTATATATAAATATTAATTAACACTAATACAATATATTTTTATCGGTACAGTTGGTAAACCAATCCTCTTTCTACACTTGATGTGTTGTGTTCAATTCCCTTTTCAAGTAAATGTTTTTTTTTTAATTCAATTTTATATTGTAATTTTTTACCATCTTATTTATATTTTCATCTTTTCTAATTCTTTTTTTAAATTTTTATTTTTTCTAAAACAAAACAATTCATTTTTTTTATTTATATTAAATTATCTATTATTATTTATTATTATTATTATTATTTCTAATAGTTTTAGTTTGACTTACTTAACACATCCAATCAATAAACCGTAAAATCTTAAATTTTACTTTATTGGATTAAAATAGTAAATATATTATTATGATTCGTTTTATTTTATTCTTAATACTTTTCTTTATTTTATAGTTTTAATTTATTTAAAAACAACAATTTATCAATAACTTGAAGAATGACAATTTAAAAAATATCTAATAATATTTATCAATAAATTATTTGTGTATAAATTTAAATTGAATTCAATATAAATGTAAAAAAAATCTTATTATAAAATTAAATTGTAATTTATTCTTTTTTTTCATTATTTATGTTGTTTTTCTTGTTATTATTTATTTTTAATCATTTTTTCTTATTTTTATTTCTTTTTTAATGTAAAATTTTACATTTACTTCGAGTAAATGTTCTATTTGTTTTATTTTATCTATTTTGTTTTAAAAAGAACTCATTTTACTATGATTTTAATTTTCAGTATATATATGTGTATATATATATATATATATATATATATATATATATATATAATTCTCCTATCAAAATCGTTAGAATTTTATTATATCAGAACCTTCAAATGCCCTAACTGATTAAAATACTTGGGTCCACCACTATATATATATATATATTCTCCTATCAGGACCGTCAGAGTTTTATTATATCAGAACCTTCAACCACAACCACACATTCACAATGGACCCACAACTCCACATTAATAAATATTTATATTCATACCCAATGTGTGGCTGTGGTTGGACGTCTTTACCTCTTATATCATGATCATCCTTACCAGAGAATCACCCTATATATATCATGGAATGGGGTTGAGTTTGTGCGTGTGACCACACTATCATATAATGGGTTAAATCATTTTTTTTTTATTCAGCCACTGATAATAGTACTTATTGTAATATTTTTTCTGTGAAAACAATACTCATTTTAATTAGGTGTCAAAATATCATATTCTTGAACCACACTGAGAACTGAGATCGAACTGAGAACCCAAATGAAAAGATGAGGGTGACAAGTACAATAATTGAGCAGACTAGCTATGTCAATGTCTTGCACATAGTCACATAGAGAGGTGTATGTCTACAATAGATGGTGTGTTATAGTGCAAATAATGGGAGTTGGTAACCCACAACAAAAATAAATTTCAATTTTGTAACGTTAAAGAGTCTAATCCTACCGTCCGAAAGTTATCAGATCTGGTCGATATTTAGTTTTTGACTGTCATTAGTTGTGTCTGATTGCCTTGATAGTTAATTGAAACAATTTGTTATTGCTGTTGTCAATTAGAATATGAAGCTTAAAAGAGTTTCTGGTGTGATATTGTCATTGAATTCTTAATAATATATATCATGAACTCTTTAATTTCCTTTTCTTTCCCCAAAGTCTCAAAATCTGAAAATTGGTAGCGGTCGCAGACCTACTTCTGCGGCAATAATAAACCACGTCTCTCAATATTGGTTGAGGTTCCAAATTCTAATCATCTCTCCCAATTTTTTTTAAAAAAAACCTGATCATGGTAAATTATTGAGGAAAATGCAGTACATGCACATAGATTAGATAATGATGAAGATTACATAAGCATCTAAGGAACCAACCACCCGTGATGTTTTTTTTTTATTATTGTCATGGAAGCAAGAGGAAACTTAGAACAAACATAAAAGGAGTGATCATAGATGGGTTTTTTTTTTATTAGCAATTTTTACTGCAAAAGCATCGACGACGGAAGCCTCTGCAATGTCCATCAGGGAAGCCTTCAGTTTGGCAAACATGAGCACAGTTGCTTTTGCTGATGCATGTCCCCTTGAACTTGTGACTCTGAGACTCGCATGTCCTTGCCTCAGCCACCATCTCCATCTCTGTGTTCATTTATATATCATCAACATTTCCATTTCATGTAAATCAATATTTATACAACACTACTACTACTAAAAGTATAGATATCGAAATTAAGTATACGTACCAGGGGCCAGAAGCACAAGCAGAAGCAGCAAAGCTGTTGAAAACAAACGCACAGAGAGCTTCATCTTCAAATATCTTCTTCACACTCAAAGAGAGAGAGAGAGAGAGAGAGAGAGAGAGAGGTCGGTGGTGCATATAAGCAACAATGCAAGGGGTTATTTATAGGTGTTAATGACAAACCCTATTAATGAGTCGGTTTGGTACATCTTAGTGGTGTGCGGGATCCAATCCAATATGATCCATTGTTATCTGATCTAATCCATTAGATTGAATTGGATTTCAGAACATGATTAAAACTTATTGGATTCTAAATTTTGAAATCCTTTTCGATTTTGGATTTCCATATGAAAATGCGTCAATCCGTAAAATCCACCAAAATATAATTTATATTCGACAAATTTATTTTATCTCATATCGATGAATGTACATTATCCAAAATTTGGGTACTATTTTATTTTGTTATGATAAATGATAATATTTTTATTTAAAAATTTTGGATGAATTTATTTATATTTGTAATATTCTACTTTTTGAACTTTAAAGTGTACAATTATGTATTGTTTTTGTTTTAATTTTATTTGAAGTATAGTATGAATTATTAATTTATTTTTGTTATTTTTAGGAATATTTTAACTTTTATATAGTAAGAATTGTTTCATATGAATCCAATTCATTGGATTGGATCGGATAAAATTCCGCTCTAAGATTGGATCACATTGAATTGTAATTTTTTCGATCCATTCGGATATTGGATCATAACAAATCCAATGAATCTGATACGCCCTACACTCCTAGTACAGCTTCTCTAAGTAAATCTTTTAGTCGATAAATTGTTTGATTGTATAAATTTAGAGTCATGCAAGATGCAAGGTTACCCAATCGAATCCCATATAAAAATGTATGGAATGTGCCTCTATTATCTACCTATTATATATGGAATCAGTTTCATCTGGATATTTCACCCTACCACAAGTTTCGGTGGAGTGATTGTTGAGAGAGAGAACGTAGCCCATCAATGTTCACCTATTCATATCCATAGCCACAACTAACATTTTCTTTTTCTTTTGATATCAAACCAAAAACTTTTTGTTGAGAGAATGACTGCTGAGAGAGAGAATGGTTGTTCTGAGAGAGAGATATAGAGAGAATGCACTTTTTGAGACAAAAAAATGGCTCGGTAGTAAAGACAAAAAAAAAAAAGAGCAAATGACAAACAAAAATCCAGACTAACAGACTTACTGAAAATTCAAACTCTCAGAAACAAAATAATGATGGTGTACATCAACTCTTAACATGAATAGGGTCGTCTCCAGACATTTTGGAGCCGTTAAATATATGATATTAACAAAAATCGGGATCCTATATAAAATTATTATCTCGCTAACATAAAAATTCAACATAACAAAGAAATCCAAAAAAATAGCGTCAAATCCAATATCAACTAAATTCAACAGATACTTCAAAAGTTCAAAAATAAAAGCAACTGATTTTATAAATTATAAGAAACGGTGGACTGTTTTCATAAATAAAAGAAAATGAGACATTGAGAGGTGAGACACACACCTTTCTAGAAGCAAATAGATATGGGAAAAGAGGTTGGTCAACGGAGAGAGAGGGCAGTGATTTTAACTCAAACGATGTCAAACTACGTTAGCAAAGAAAGGTTAGCAATTAGACTCTCTTTCAAAAGAAAAAAAGAATTCAATCGGATTCAGACAATTTTGACTTAGACGATATCAAACTAAATTTGATCTATTATAATTCAATTGAGCTTTGATGTTTATTTTTGTTAAATTGAACTATATATAGATATTTGAGCTTTATTAAAAAAGGTAAAGAAAGGCTTGAGATTGTGCTTTCTTAAATTGAAACAGATTGGACTTGAGTTCTCTGATTTTATAAAAGATGAAGAAGTAGATTGGATCATTTAGGGCCTCTAATTTTATAAAAGATGAAGAAATAGATTAGACTTTTTGGGAGCCCCAGTAAAATGTTGGGTTTACTGCCCTCATGAGTCGACCCTGGTGCCACGAATGATAGTGCACTTTCCCTTTCATGGTAGTAGTGGAAAATTCAAACTCTTAGCACGGGTGGTGGTGCTAGAAAAGCACCTCTCATTCAATGTTAGTGGTGGAGGATTCGAGTCTAACCATACACATTTTTCAAGTATGTATAAGGAATTTTCTCTCAAGTGTTTTGGAGTAGATATCTGAACGGTAGATATACTGTTTGATCTCGGTATATCCCAACAATACTATTATAATATTTCAAAATAATAATAATAATTTTAAGGAGGAGTGCTAGAAGCACTCTCTCAACTCCCTCTTGCAAGCTACTCTATCTTATCCTCTTGACACTTGTCCATTATTTACTATTTTGAAATAAATTTTAGAGCCATCATTAATGAATTGTTTTTACACGTTATTTACAATTCAAACTTTCATATCTTCCCAAATTGCCCCTTTTTTACACCATATTGTCATAGTCCCTTTCTTAAATATTAATAATATTATTATGTTATATGTCTCTTTTTTATTTTCTAAAATATTATAACAAACACAATTTATACTTGAAAATTTATCCTTTTTTATCTATATTATCATAAGTTCATCATGTTTTATGAAGTAATTATTTTTACACGATTTTAAAAATATAGTTAAGAAAATTAAAATTTCATTAATAATATCTAAACTCAAATATACTAAAATAACGCTATATGTCAATGTTTATTATATTTTAATAACTTTAATATTGTTAATAATATATTTGCTAATTTTCTTTTTAAAATAAAATAAAATAAATTTAATAAATACTATTCAACCTATTTTACCTTTGAGGATTTTTGCTCACATATTTGGAAATGACAATTTGATGTAAAAAATAACAATTTGGAAAGATGTGGATGATTTGAATTTTAAATAAGATGCAAAAATAATTCATTTAAAATTTGTAATTCATTAATGGTATCTAGGCATCTAGCACTCCTCAATTTAAAAACAAAAGATCAGTTCCTTAATCATTTCTAGGCTTGTAACAATATGGGATTAGGCCCAATCTCACTTCATAGATAAAAATGGGATTTTCAATCATCATCATCAGACAGAATCATAGCGCCACCCGCATCAACCAGTACCACCAAATAAAACCCAAGCCGAAGGGCCCAAACCCGATTTTTAACTCGATGGATTTTAAATGAACTTTGGGCTCAAACCCACAGCAATGTCATTGGCAATGCTTAAAAGATTTATTATTATAGGCTTATAGCTTCTTTGATAACCCTTAGATTGAATGAATATGAATGGATGGATGTTGAAATCACAAATTAAAGTCAAGATTTGAAGTTGATATAGTCTAACCCTATATATATACACATCGCCGTAATATCATAATAAATTATTGATATTAAACACCAATATGAGAAGTGAATTGGGTTTTTTTTATTTTTAAAACTATTTAAATAAGCAATATATTAAAATAAAGATTTATATACCATATATAATTATGATGATTTTGGATTTCATTTAATGGCAATTCCCTAAGTGAAAAGTCACAATTTTTTACTTTTTATTCTAAATTGTTTTATGGTATTTTTAAGTTGTTTGACTATTTAAAAAAAAAACAACTTAACTTATGATTCAGATTCATTAGATTTTAAGTGGAAAAAACAAACAACCCTTAAAATTAAGTTATAAAATATAAAAATACAGTATAATTTTTAAAACAACCGTAAACTAAAAAAAAATATAAATTTAAAATATTAAATACAACATCTTGAGAAGATGACGATTCTGGCTAGAAAAAGAGAGCAAATCTTGAAAAGAAACCAAAACTCGAGACATTAGCAAGAAAATAAAGGTTCCGAGAAAAGCTTTTAGAGTGAACATTCAACTCTCTCTTTCTAACCGGAATCGTCATCTTCTCAAGATGTCGTATTTAATATTAACAGGTCCCTGTGTTTTCATTCACTCTACGACACAACTAGTTAGATCTGGGAAAGCTTTTAGAGTGAACATTCAACTTGAAGTGCTGACAGCACGTGGATGGGAGAACTTATGCTGATGTCTGATGATATCGTTTGAATGCAGTAAATAAGAAGGAATTTTAAACAATATTAAATAAAGGAGAATATTTTGTAAGCCTCTTCGTATATATATATGTATAATTCACTAAAAAAAACACATAAATAAAAGATCATATGTTATTTAATGCAAGCTAAGACCATCATCAACCATGCTAACTATCCCAACCACCCTGTATTATTAGCTATTTTAGAGAATTTGAATAACACTGACTAATTGTAAACTCTTTTGGCTAAAATTTAATTAATAAAAAGTGAGCTAACCTGGAGATACTTGAAGAAACTTAAAATAAAAGATCACATCGTTGTATCAGAATCTAGTAGCCATTATCTGTATCAATTTTTGAATTCTCCATATCCTATCCGTCCATAGATAATGGATTAATAAAAAATTTAGTATACCTCCAGTATTTCAATTACATAACGGTAATTTGTAACAAAAATAAAAATGCGAATGTTCTAAAATTCACAAATATTAGATGTTTAAGTGGTTGAATACCATATGCAATTTTTTGCGTGTGCTGTGTGCACACAACAAACACGAGTTAAAATAAATTCCCTTTAGATAGGTTGATATCTAATAATTATGCCTATTGACATACTTATGTCTTCCATTTTCTCCGTTTGACAATCCAATGAAGACTTTGGAAGTTGGAAATAGGGATGGCATGGGGCCAAATGGGGGCGGGGGAGGTCCCCCACCTCCCCCATTCCCTTACCCTTTCCCTCACCCCCACCCAAACCTCATTTGGGGGTAATAGGGAATGGGGTGTTTTGGAGAGGCTCCCCCACCCATTTCCCTTATTTCCAATTATCCTCGATCCAAAATTTGAAATTTAGAATTTGGAATCCAGTAATCATAATTTCCGGTTTCAATATTTAATCCAAAATAAATAATTGGTTAATTTAATCTAAAATAAATTTAAATACTTTTTTTAAAGTATTGCATAAACATTCGAACTCATAACTTGATGATATATATTTAAAAAATATACCATCGGACCAATTTATCGCAACGGTACAAGTCCTTCTAGTATCAGAGTATTACACTTTAAAACTCAAAATTATATTAGGATCGCAAGATAAAAGTCAAAACTATAGATTAAAAAAAAATAACAAAAAAGGAGTGGAGTTGGAGACTTGGAGTGCTGGAACACGTGATTTGATTTACTGAGGATAGAATTTAGAGTTAAAGTTAGACTCTGGTTAAATTTAGATATTATTATTATTTGAATGAATTTTTATCCGATTTTTTTTTTGTATAAATGATAAGTTCAATAAGGTTTATTTTATAAACAAAATTTAAAAATTATTCAAATATTAAAACTATTTTTTTTCCTATTTTTCATCATTTGTCCGATGTTTCATATTTAATAAAATCAGAAAAATACAGTTGCAGTACTTAAAAAGCTTTCAAATTTAGTTTACAAATAGATTTTTAATGAACCTATCGTCTATAAAAAAATCCATACCAAAATTCATTCAAATCGATAGATTTCATATAGGCCATATTTTATATTAAAATAAATGATCCATCATAAAAACTCAATAAATAAATACATAAGAGACTCCCTTAATGCATATCACCTCTTAGTAAAGTTGGTAATACATATTTCTTCCACATATGTGATGAGGGATTCAAATCCCACCATACGCAATCTATAAACATATGTGGAGAGCTTTCTTCCCGAATCGTAAGAATCGATCATAAAATTGATACATATTTGTCTTTAAATAATTACATTAAATATTAGAATATATATTTTTTATTATTATTTTTATGCATATTCAACCAAGATTGTTGAAACTACTAAAAAAAAAAATCTTTGCAGTGGAGATTCGGAGATGATCTAAGCCTTTAACAATATTTACGAAACTGAATTTTGTTTTGGAATAATTATAATTTAAAATTTTGGAGAAAGGGACAGTACACAAACTGACAAACCCAAACCCACGAGGCCACGACCCAATTAAACAGATGTGAGAGACTAACGTTTTTGGTGATCGGTCAAAAAGTTGATATGTATTTTTCTTTAAATAATTACATTAAATATGAGAATATATTTATAATTACTTTTTTTTGGAATAATTATAATTTAAGATTTTGAGGAAAGGGACGGTAGTCAAACCCAAACCCATGAGGCCACGACCCAATTATGCGGATGTGAGAGTCATACTATTTCACCAAACTTCTGTTGTCCATTCTAGTTGCTTTTTAAATCATACAAAACATCTTTCATTCATTATAGTTTTTTTATATATATAAATCATAAAATGTTATTAGTTATATAATTCACATGCTACAAAATTTGAGAAAAAAAAATGGCAATAAAATTGTGAACCATACAATAATTGTAAAAAGAAAATGTTTTTGAGCAACTGAAAACTCTTTTACTATGTCAACTGTCAAGTGAATTCTGATATGGAACTAGCATCAAAGAACAAAATGGCAATTGACAACTGCTGCTGCCATCTTTATAGATGAAATCAATCTATTTGTTCTCAAATCAATTGCAATTAAAAACAGAAAACAAAAAAAACAATACAATGAAGCAACCCTCTAAGCATCAGTGTTTCTATCTTTCTTTTGATAAAGCATTTGAATCATCTAAGAAATTATGGAAATAAAAGAAATTAAAAAAAAAAAAAAAGAGTATCACACCTTGAATAGATGATGACCAAACATAAGAAAGTTAAACAAAACTAAAGATTACGCTCAGCTAAGTGGAAAGAGATTTTAACTTCTTCACACTTTTAAGGGCAGGGTTTTTTACCTTTATCACCTTTCGGGCCTTCTTCGGGGATTTAGATCTCTGTTTCGCCTTTCTAATCGCAATAGGCATCTCCCTAACGGGACCTGGAGCTACCCCTTTCTTAAGTGCACTTCCTCTAGGGGTGACAGAGGGTGGTATTCTCAAACTTTGTGGAGGTAAAGGGCTTTGGGGCTTCCACACTAAGTTGCTTTTCATGGAGAATCGCACCTTCTTCTCACTCTTCTCCGCACTCTTTGCAGTTAAGCCTTCAGCATCTACTTGATTGTTCGGCTCTGGAGTTTGTGATTGCTGGCCATTCGAACCACTCTTCGCTCTCTTCCTCTTCTTGTGGATAGTGCCATTAACTGCACCATTCTGCAGACCACAGGAACTTTCGACAGTACCATCCATGCCCACTTCTGCAGCAACTTTCTCAAACTGCATTTGGAGATTTGATATCACAAACTCGTGGAAAGATACCAAATTTGAAACAGAATTCTGTTCTTCAACAGAAGAGTCACCATTTGCGCTGACTATGCTCCCCTCCTCTGTATCGATTGAAATACTTTCAGCATTCTTTCTCTTCTTCTTCTTAGGCTTTTTGACCTTCTCTTCCTTATCAGACTTCTTGCATTTCTTCAAAACCTTCTTAGCTGATCCCTCACTAACACCCTCCCCAGCAGCATCTACTTCCATCTCATTAACAATAGGAACCAAAGTCGGAACTTCGGCATCATCATCAACACTAACCTCAGGAATCGAAACAACGACCCCAGAAGAGGCCAAATCCTTCTCCAACTTTAGAAAATCTTCATGTAACCGGAACAACACCTTCCTATTCCCTTGACAACACTCTTCCGAAGAACCCATCTCAAAAAACTTGGTCGAGTATCCCATCACCAACCCAATTGTCCCCAACACCACCACATCATCACCGGAATCCTCATCCTCCCCGGACTTCTTCATCTCCAACAATCTACTTCCGCTATTCGACAACACGTCGAAAACACAACTCTTAATCTTCCCAACCAGCACCTTATCCTTCACTTTCCCCAAAACCGAAACAAAGGGTACAAACAACTCCTCAAGAACCTCCTTTTTCAAAGGAAGAAACGACCTAAGTTCGTCAACGAAAATCGATACGATATGATAACTCACACCATTCCCTTGAAACTTATCATCAGCTAACAAACTATTATCTATCAAAACACCCATCAATTTCTTCAAAACCTCTATATCCCAACAACATTTTCTCAAAACAACAAAAAAGTAATGCAAAAACCTCCTAATAAGCAAATAAAATTTATCCAAACGAAGAGCGTCAATACCTGTCCACTCACGACGAATGGTGAGGAGGAAGACGGAGAGGTAGTGGAGAGAGAGAGGGAGGTGGAGGGAGGGGAGGACGGAGGAGAGGCGGTCGATGAGGGCGGCCTGAACTGGGACCTTGTCGGAGTGCCAGACGCAGTAGAAGAGTCCCTTCCAGAGCTTCTTCATGTCGTCGTTGTCGATCTGGGTCTGGGTCGGAAGCCATTTAGTGAGAAGGATGTCGACGGTCTTGTCGCGGACCGACTTGTTGCAGGAAGCTAAACGCGTTATCAGTGATGGGCCGTTGATGTTCTTCATATTTTATTTTATTTTTGTCTGGGTTTCAATTAGGGTTTTCAGATGTGTGAAATTGACGAGGGAATATAAGAGAAGCTGTATGGAGTCAAAACCCTAGAAAACGTTTCCTGAATTGTATTCGAAGAGCGATGAGAATTGAGATGAGAATAATGAGACGACCAATTGACCAATGTTACTGTTTTTTATTTTTTTTTACTTAAATGTTTTGTTTCGATGGTAATAAAAATTTACTGCTCTGTTTATATAATAAATGTTTGATATTAAAATACTCCCCTCACCTTTTGAACTACTATCGGGTAATGTTTGATTTTTTGACTTAATACTGAATGACACTTAATGTATTTCATTCATCTGTTTTGTTTGATTTTATAAATGCTATAATCACTTAATGAGACATTAAAACCATTTTTTTTAAAAAAATGAATTTTTTCGCTTTTTCGCTTTTTGGCTTTTTCACTTAACACAAATCCAATAGAATTAATTACAAACTTTTACTTCCAAAACTATCCTCACTAATTCGGTATGTTTCCAATTCTATTTTTGTTAAAGCCCTAATCATATTTAAAAAAAAAATCTTCTCATCGTAAAGAACTTTAACATCATAAAACCTAACTTCTCCAAAACAAAAATAATTTGTGACTGATTTTCCTAGCAGATTCCGTTAAGAACTCTTTCTTGTGTCCATAATTTCATAATTAGTTTTATTAATTTTATATTACAGTTTGAGTACATCTTTTTCACTTGTTCTAAAAATTAATTGGATAATGGTTTTCATGATAATTTTGTTTTGAGTTTTTTTTTTTTTTTTTTTGAGATGTTAATTTTGGGAAGAAAAAAAAATTATATTTATATATATATATATGTATGAGATGCACCTGCCTATACTATTTGGGTCAAAATCAAGTAGTAATTTTTTTTTGTTTTTATTAATATTTCTTGACAATTTTAGAATGTATCACCATCAAATATTATGTTCATTTTTAATGTTATTCAACAAATTAAATAATGTATGAACATTTGTAATAACTAAATAAATTTATTTTAGAATTAATTTACATTTTAGAATTGTCCTTAATATATTAAAATGTAAATATATAATAAATAATAGTTAGAAGTGTATAGATGTACAAATATTTATTTTCAGATATTTATAACTTTAAAAAACAAACAACTTATCACTTATATTTAGTTTTCAGTGAAAAAAAAGCAAACATGTTTTTCAGTTTTCAGTCACTATTCAGTTTTCAGTAACATTCAGCATTGTTTAGTCTTCAGATAAAAAATTAAACGGTGCTTTAGTTGTGTAGTTATAAATGTTTCTATTTTAGAAACCTCCTCTATAAACTAAGGGGTCGTTTGTTTTTGTATCTGAAAACTGAATAGTTCTGAAATTTTCTAAAAACTGAATAGTTCTGAAATTTTCTAAAACTGAATGGGGACTGAAATCTGAATCTGAATAACATTTTTTTTTTCTCACATCTAAATGTACTGTCAACATGTTTATTTTTCTAAAATAAAATTGTCTGAAAATAACTAATTTTACATATATATCCGTACTAATTAAAAGAAACAATTTAACACGCATCATTTTTTATAAGATTTTTTATGTTCTTTTTAAACAAAATTCAATTTAACAAAACAAAAGAATTTGTCAAATAATATAATTTTGCATGTTCTGTAAACAAAGTTCAAGTTTAATTTATTATTTAAAAAAAGAGTTCAAGTTCAATATGCACCGGATGCAAAAAAAAAAAGTTACTGCTTTTTTTTTAAAAAAAAAAATGGTTCTTGAATTATATATGTGTGTGTGTATAATTATTTTATAATATCTTCAAGCCACGAAATCGAATCAATTCGGTAGATAAATTTATTGAGTACTAGATGAATAATTAGATAAAAAAAAATATACAAAGTTCTTATCGATATTTGATAGGAGCTAACAAAATTCAATTGTTCAATCTCATGAAAAGAGTTCAACTTATTATTAAAAAAAGGAGTTCAAGTTCAATATGCAGCGGAAGTAAAAAAAATTATTGATTTTTTTTTAAATAAATTCTTGAATTATATATATACACTATAACATCTTCAAACCACAAAATCGAATCAATACAGTAGATAAATTTATTGAGTACTAGATAAATAGTTAGATAAACAAATATACAAAGTTCTTATCAAGATTTTGTAGGAGCTAAAGAAATTCAATTATTCAATCCTATGAAAAATTTAGTATAAAAAAGTGATTAGGATTTTTTTTTTCCTTTCTAAAACCTGTTTAAAATAAGAAATGTGTTATATATATATAAAGAATTCTACACCATATCAAATTAGAATAAATTTAGAAATAAATCTATTTTTGGAGGATAGACTTGGAAATGAATATATTAAATGTAATCCAGTGATTTAAAATTAAGTTAAAAGTCAAGATTTCTTACTTTTTATTTTAAGTTGTTTTTTTATATTTTTAAGTTGTTTGACCACATAAAAAAAAACAAACAAAATAATTCACTTAGTTCAATTAAAACCCATTAAGTTTTAAGTTAAAAAAACAAACGACCCCTAACACTGTTAGTATTCCGTTTGTGTTGACTGAGTTTGACCTTTAAAAAATTCAAAATATCTATATTTAAACTTCTATGAAGTGATCAGTATACCCTCATATTTTAACCAAATAAAATAACAAACCGATACAAAAAGCAAGAATGTTAACTTGCAAATAAGAAACTATTTTGTGGACAATTTTATCCTTCAAACTAACAAAATTACAAATGAACCAAAAACATTGAAAATGAATATTTGATTGGATTTATTAAAAAAACAAATAAATAAATACATATTCTGGTTTATTTTCAATGATTTTGGTTCATTTGTAATTTTATTATTTTTAGGGATAAAATTGTCCACACAATAACTTCTCATTTACAAGTTAACATTCTCGCATTTTATATCAGTTTATTAATTTATTTGGTAAAAGTATGAGGGTATAATGATCAATTCATACAATTGAAGTTTAAATAGAGATAGTTTGGGCTTTGTAACAGTCAAACTCAGCCAACACAAACAGAATGTTAATGACGTTAGTCCATAGAGGAGGTTTCTAAAATAAAAGCATTTGCAACTATACATCCATTAATAGTTCAAATGTGAGAGGGGTTTTTTAATATTAATCCTATAATAAAATATTGCTTCTTTTGTTAATCCAATATTTTCTTTTTACACTTCTTTTCTAAAGACATTTCATCCTCGATATTTAAATTTCAAAAAAAATCTAAAGACACTTCATTTTGTTCCAAGATTATCTTTTGACAGTGCTTGTCTTATGACACTACATTAAAAAAGAAAAAATTAAAGACACTCTATTTTATTTTAATAAAAGTTAGGACGAACCATCGTAATCTTTGGATTCATCCGATAGTAATCTTTAAATTATCTCTCCTAAATCATTAAATTAAATACTACACATTAAACAATCTATCATAAACTTTTAGTTACCATATTAAACTCTTTCTTCTCCCATACATATATCCAATTTTTTTTAAAAAAAACTTATGAATAAACTTGGTTTTTAAGAACTATATATATAAATTCAAAAAACAAGTACTTTTTTATAATAAAAAATATCAAAATATGAAAATGCTTTTAATTGAATATAGTTTGCAACAAATCAAGTTTTCATATATCATTTTTTTGTTTTAAAAAAAGGTATTTTTATATATATATATATATATATATATATATATATATATATTAACGTTCTTTAACTATTAATTAGAGATTGATTAAGAAAAGTATAGAGATAGGATTTTTTTTTAAAAAATGGAGAGAGAGTAATAAGGAGATAATGTTTAATATGGTAATAATATATTTAGGATAGAAAATTTAGTACGTAATATTTAATCTAATGATTTAGGAGATATAATTTATTTTTCTTTTGTTAACGATTTAATTAGTTTGGAGTGTCTTTAGATTTTTTTTTTCTTATTTAGTAATTTTAATTCAAGTCAATAGTGTCATTAATAAAAAAAATGGAGTGTAAATTGATAATTTATGGATTATTAGGAGAAGCTCTCGTAATAAAACATCTAATATCATATTTATAATTGATTTCTTTTATAAAAATCATTTTTTTGTATAAATAATTAAATACAAAACTGAAACTTGAATGTCTTATTTTTTTCACCAATCTAAAAGCAATGTTAACTTGTTTGTTTTTTTAAATTTTTTTTTTTTTAAATCAGTTAACTTTACATTTATAACATTTTTTCAATTAAAAGAAGGATATTTATAAATTTTGTATATTTAATTGCGATTTATTTTTATTTGATACGATATAATCAACTAAGTAAAAATAATTTAATAAATCCTAATATATAAATATTAATAAGATGTTATTCATAATTAAAATATGATAAATAATAATACAAAAAATGTTTGATTTTTTATATATATAAAAACAGTAATTGAAGGTTCAATAGCGGTGTTGAAAGTGACGACGTGATAATGATTTTTTGTAATCATTTATCATAACTAATAGGTTTAAAAAAAAAGTATCCTATAAATGAAATTTATGATAAACATGGATTTGGGTTTTTTTTAATTGTTTTTGTATCAAGTAAAAAGTCAAGATTTATTAAATTTTTATAATTGTTTTTGGGTATTTTTAAGTTGTTTGATTACTTTAAACAATCAAAAAACAACTTAATGAGCTTACGTGTTTTTTTATAGTTAGTTTTTTAAAGCTTTTTATCATTTGTAGGATTCGACTCGCTGATTTGGGAGTCATTTGTCTAAACCTCAAGCACTTCACCTACCAGTAGAGCTATACACCTTGGGACGGCTCATTGGGTGGGTAATTTTACTAAAGTCTCTATTTTTTTTTTATGAAATGTCACATTTAAACGTCTTTGTTATATTAGCAACTTAAGTCCATTGTTTTTCAAAAATACATCACTTTAGTCCATTTGATGAAAATACTAATGGTCAACTCAAACAATATATATAAATACAATTTTATCATTGTCAAAATGATTTATTGAGTTTCAAAAATAAATAATATTAAAATGGTTTATAAAAATATAAAAAATAAACAAATTTTTTTTTTCTAAGAAATGAAATATATTTTTTTAAAAAACTAAAGGATTAAGTAAAATATAAAGTTAAAATAAATAATTAATTGAAACTATTTTAAAAATATATATATTTCAAAAAATAAAAAGAGAGGTTTTTTAAGTAATGGATCTCCACCGTTGGATTTGGATCGATCCAATGGTGGAGATCCATTTACTTTTAAAAAAAAAAAAATTATTTTTTGAAATACTTTCTATTCTTTATTTTTTAAAATTTATGAAAATATTTTCAATTTTTTTATTTATTTTGATATTATATTTACTATAATCCATTAGTTTTTCCCCCCCTTTTTTTTTCTTTTTTTAGAAAACAATTTTTGTTGTTTATTTATTTTTATAAATAATTTTAATATTATTTATTTTTGATATCCAATAAATCATTTTGATATGGGTAAAATTATACTTATATATAGTTAGAGTTACCGTTAATATTTTGGTCAAATGGATTAAAGTGATGTATGTTTAAAAAATAAGGAACTTAAGTTGTTAATATAACATAGACGTTTAAATATGTGACATTTTACTATAAATTATGGACTTTAGTGAAATTACCCATATTAAATGTATAAAACAAATTGTCCCGAACTTTATAATTTACAAATGCATATTAAAATTCAAATATCTAAAACTGGATTTATTTGAGATAACTTTTTAATGTAATGTTTTTAGTAGTTTTGGACGACAAGAAGTCAAGAACCTTTTGAGAGAACTTTATAATTTACAAATGCATATTAAAATTCAAATATCTAACACTGGATTTATTTGAGATAACTTTTTAATGTAATGTTTTTAGTAGAGTATCTTGTACTTATAATGGGAGATAATTACCTCATAGATCGGAAAAAAAACTCCTTATACATATTTGAAAATAGGGATAGAGATATTAAAACTCCTCATTACCGATATGAAAAAGATGAGCAATACCATGTATGTTATGAGATGATGTACGTTTTAAAAAGAAAAATAAATTAATGTGTGGGATTGGATAAAGGAGAAATCGTCTTTTGTTATTTATTATTTTAAGGATAAAATGAGATCATGAAAGTTTAATTAAAGATTGAATAGTTTTTCTTGGTTTTATTTGAGGCCTCTTTCGAAATTCGAAATCATATAAGCATAGTGAGACTAGCTTTACTTACAAGAACTAAAAATTGAAAGTTATTTTCTTTGGCCTTCGGCTCTCAAAATTCATAAGCCACGTCAAATGAGGCATCATGTTGTCGTCAACAAGCCTTAATTGACTTTACTTTCTGTCGATGTTGAAATTACAACCGATAGAATCACCTTCTCATCTATTGAGCTATAGTCCGAGTTGTATCCCCCTTTTCAAACTTTAAACTATAATACCTTTTATAATTAGAGGAAATTATTTCGATGGTCATCAACTCTTATTACCACGATCAAAATACTTATCGGATAGGAAATTAGTTTCAAAATGGTTATTTTTGACAAATATTATTACATTAATGATCATTCTATCAAATTCCATCCAATGAATGATATTTTTGTAAATAAATGGATGATATTAATTTGTTTTAGATATTTTTGTAAAATAATTTTTTTCTTTCGATTTTTTTAAACGAATAATTATATTTAGTGTGTGTATATACGTATAATATATATATATTTCTTTTCAATTTATCTCAAATATACTTTTTATAATTTTTAGAATTTATAGTTTTAATCTTCTCAAAAAAGAATATATATACGGTCATTTTTCTATCGGTGCACACTGGTGGAATTTATGTAAGGACATTGGATGTGAAGAACTAATTTATAAAAAAACATTGACACGTGTATACATACCAAGTTAAAGTATGTAAAATGAGTGACTCACATTCAATGTCCTTATATAATTTCATCGGTGCGCACTTATATGAAAATTTTCGCATATATATATATACACACACTAAATATAATTATTTGTTTCAAAAAATAAAAGAAAATTTGATTTCCAAAAAACATTTAAAATAAATTAATGTCATCCTCAAATTTACCAAAATGTCACTAATTGAATGAAATTATATGGAATTGTTATTAGTGTAATAATGTTTGCCAAAAATGGTCATTGTGAATCCAATTCCCCATCTGATGATCATTTTGATAATGGTAGGATAAGTTGATGGTTGCCGGGGTAATTATCCAAAAAAGGATTATAATAGTTATTTTTGATACCAAGTTAACAAATTGATGGCCACTAAAGTAGTTCTTAGAAAAATTTAACGGTGTTATAACGGAAGGTGTTATAACGGAATGGTCATCAGTGTAACATTATTTATTAAAAATAACTATTTTGAAACATATTCCTTATAAGATAGCCATTTTAATGGTAAGAGTTGATGGTCACCGGGATAATTATCCATTATAATTATTAGTAATGTTACTGGGTTATATTCAAAAGTAAATGTTTTCTTTAATTATTTATTTATTTTTATTTTCTAAATCTTTAAAATTTAGAAATCGTTAGATTAAAATTCAATATCTAATAGAAACCCAGCTCTTATCTGTAGTCGAACCAAACATATAACAAATGTGTCTTTTTTGGACCCTAAAGCCCATAGCTTGCTTTTCATTTTCCATAGGCCATGTCATGTCAAATAAGGCCTAATCTCATGTAGTTAAGAGGCCTTGACTTTATTTTCATTCTAAGCTAAAATTGTAATTATTTATGGTTGGATCACTTCGCCATTACGGTTCAAGAAACTTTAAAATATAAAACTTTTAAAAAGAAAAATGTTTATATATAAAAGAAAAATGTTAAGAGAACTCTAGTAGTCTAATATACGGGAAACAAATAGAAGTTAGATATAATTCAGAAAAAATTATCTTCAAGAATTTTAATTTATTTTTTTTAATGATCCTTTTGGTAATTAACCCTTGTCTAAAGAAAAATATTGTCCCGATATTTTGTAAAATAATAATAATAATAAAATCAATGTCATAATAGACAATAACATTCACTAGAAGGACTCGATAAATAAATGACACTATTTGAGAGGGGTGTTGTGCAAATGTCACAAGTTTAGTAATGTAAATTTAAAATGCACAATTTAAACTAAACAGACGAGAATACCCTCACAAAATTGAAAAAGAGAAAATTTATCGTTTTGTGTTTCTGAGAAAAGCAACAACGAGAAAGAAACCGAGAAAGAAACAGACGACAACGAAATCGACGGTGAAGAAATCGACAGCTTATTAACCGGAACGAGAATACAGTACATTTCACAACGAGTGACAAATGTAAGTTGAGTTTGCTTTATGTATCGATTTATTGTTCATAACTTATAATTGCATTTCAAACTTGTTATGTTGAGAGAAATTGTAGATTAGGGTTGACAGTGGTTGTGGTTTTAGTTTGAGTTTGAAATGAGGTTCAATATTCTGGTATCGAGGATTTTTTGTTTTGAAAAATAAATAAACCGAGAATATTTCAAGCGAGATCGAAGAAATTTTTTAGAATGAATCGAGAGGTTTTTCAAAGTGATCGAGAATATTTTTCATAGAATCGAGAGGTTTTTCAAAGGATCGAGACTATTATAAAAGGATCGAGAATTTTTGAAAACGGTCGAGAATATTAGGATAACGACCGAGATTGTTTTTCAAAGGATCGATATTTTTTAAAATGATCGAATCGAGAAGATTATTCAAAGAATCAAGAGTTTTGTGAAAGTGTCGAGAATTTTTTCAAAGGATCGAGAATGTTTTCAAAGGATCGAGAATGTTTTTGAAATGGTCCAGTTTTTAGAAAATGATCGAGAATATTTTTCAAAAAATCGAGAGGTTTTTCAAAGGCTCGAAACAATTTTCAAACCTTCGAGAATATTTTCAAAGGGTCAAGATTTTTTAAATTGATCGAGAACATTTTTCAAAGAATCGAGAGGTTTTTCAAAGGATCAAGAATATTTTCTAACGATCGAGAGTGTATTTCAAAGGGTCGAGAACATTTTCAAATGATCGTGAAGTTTTTTCAATGAATCGAGAGGTTTTACAAAGGATAGAGACTAATTTGAAATGATCGAGCATATTTGCAAAGGATCGAGAAGTTTTGAAAAAATCGAGAACTTTTTAAAATGATCGTGAAGTTTTTTTAATAAATCGAGAGGTTTTACAAAGGATCGAGACTAATTTTAAAGGATCGAGCCTATTTGCAAATGATCGAGAACTTTATAAACAAATCGAGAACGTTTTTAAATGATCGTGAAGTTTTTTCAATGAATCGAGCATATTTGCAAAGGATCTCGAATTTTAAAAAAATTCGAGATCTTTTTCAAAGGATCGAGAATATTTTAAAAGTATCAAGAATTTGTTTCAAACGATCGAGAATATTTTCTAATTTTTGTGCAGTTTACTGATGTACTGTTTCTGTAACATTGCAGATGACGAGCAATATGAAGGAAATGCTTAAAACTGCAGAGGGAGATTGGTTCAAGGGAAAATTGACCCGACACGACCATTTTGAAGCCCTCGCCTGTATAGACGATGCGCTGAATCGGGTCCCTGAAGAGTTTGTTGTTCAGGATCGGCGTCGATTCATGGCCTCATGTTTCGGGCATTTCATGTCGATGTACCGGGAGCTGAAGTTTTCGGGTGGTGTTATTCATCAGCTGCTGTTGCGAGAGTTGGACCATGACGGGCCGACAGATGAGATGCAGTTCTTGTTAGGGAACCATGTGGTGAGGTTTTCGAAGGTGGAATTTAGCCTCATCACAGGATTACGTTTTTGAGTCGTACCGGGCACGAGTATGTATGTTGCAGTTGAGAATGACATACATCAACGGTACTTTCATGGACATGATGAGGTATCGTTGGATGACTTAAGGGTTGTTCTTACCCAGGGAGAGTTTGAAAACGCGTGCGATGCTGTGAAGTTGTGCCTCATTTACATGTTGAACTAGATACTGATGAGGGTGGACGAGAGATTGAAGATTCCAGTTTGGCAGTTTTGGTTGGTTGAGGACCTCAATGCCTTCGATGCGTTCTCTTGGGGTGCCACGTCTATAGGCATTCTATATTTTCATTCAAGCATGCCTTACCGCGACGTCGTGAGGAGAGACGGCAACAGTCACAAAGCGATGTTGGACATTCCGTGGAGGGGTACAACATCTACGGTCTATCACACGCCCTTTTGGTAAGAAATTTGAATTCCAACATGTACATTTAATTTTTAATCCAAAATTGTTTTGGATTATAACTGTACGTATCTTTGATGTAGATATTTACTTTTGAGGTGATCCCCAAACTGGCCGAGGTTTTCGGGACTCGGAGGGTTACAAACCTTTCTCCTCGGTTGTTGAAGTGAGAGTTGACCAAACAACCTAGAGGGAAGAAGCTGGAGAAGATTTTTAGTGCTAGGGTAATTTAGTTTTTGTTAAGTTAGTAATTTATATTACTTACGCTAAGTAACAATGAAAATCATCTAACTACGGTTTCAGATGTAGGTGAGGACGGAAAGCGTGCCCACAGCAACTGAGGCAGTGGCCCCGTACTTTGCAGGCCTAAGTAAGGGGGAGAGCCGGTATGTACAGGACTGCAAGGTTCACCTTCCTACTGTCCCAGAACTGACTACAAGTGCAGTTCGTCCCGAGGAGGATGATGAGGGTGGGAGGTGTACTGAGACGGAGCCTTCAGACCCTGCAGGTCCAGATTTCATAGGCATGGACACTAACGAATCTCAACCGTCTCCTCGGCGAGTAAGGCAGGTTCGGTTTACCACCCGAGGAATTGGTTCCGCTACCGGAGATACCCGTGCTGGCGTTCAACTTGATAGGGAGGTAAGTGGAGATGGTAGTTTTATTTTCATTAACAAAAGGTGTTGATTTTTTTCGTATTAACAAAATTGCATGATTTCAGGCCCGTTTTGAACATAACTTGAAGGAGTTGCGTGAAGCCATCCGGAAGAGTGAGGAGGATCGACAAGAACAACACCGGGATATGCGTGAAGCCCTCCGGAAGAGTGAGGAGGATCGACAACAACAACACCGGGATTTGCTGGATTTGTTCCGGAAGAGCGAGAAGGATCAACAACAACAACATAGGGAGTTGCTTGCATTGATCGGGGGCCTTCAGGACCCATACAGAGGATCCACATACCAAAGGGGCATTTCTAGATAGTGGGGCTTAGTCTCCCTATCCCCCTCTGAGAGAGCAGTTGGCCCCCCATCCCGCTCAGAGGAACTCGTAGGCTCCCCCTCCACCGACGTCAGAGCAGCAGGCTCCCCCGCCACCTCTTAGCGAGCAGCAGGCTCCCCCGCCACCTCCTAGCTAGCAGCAGGCTCCCCCGCCACCTCCTACCGAGCAGCGGGCTCCTCTACCACCTCTTACCAAGCAGCGGGCCACCTTCTACCGAGCAGCGGGCTCCCCTGCCACCTCCTAGCGAGCAACAGGCTACCCCTCCACCTCCCCTCGAGCAGCAGGCTCCCCCTCCCCCGTCTTCATCTTAGTAAACCCCGGCGGAGGGAGTTTGACAGCACATGCGTGTACTGAAGCGCGATTGACAGTTGGTTAGCCCGTACACAGATCCGTGCTGACCTAAGAGGGCGAGGGTAATACTAGAGAGACCTGAGCACGTATTTAATCCCCAGAAACTGGTGGACGATACCCAGTTGAAGGCGTACTGAGCCTACAAGAAGAACGTAAATGGGGAACTGTATGTAAATTTCATTGTTATTTAGGTGGCCGAATTTTGTTGTAATGCATTATATGAAAGTGTAGATGTTGGAACATTAATGCAGATGTGATGTTGATTTGCTGGAGCCGGTTGATGCTGCATGGTTCCATCGGTTGCAGACCAACTTCATGGATGTTGATGATCAGGTATGTGAGAGAGTAAATTTTGATTTCAGTATTTGTTTTAGAAGTGTAAACATCCTAACATTTCTTAACGTGTTTATATTTCCAGCATATGGACGCGTACCTCCATATTCTTTGGAAGCGTCAACGGGCATTTTCGAATGTGTATAGTCAAACGGTTAACATATTGGACTCGCAATTCTTTGTAAGTACTGAAATTAATAATGATAACGCATTGTTTGATGTGTGTATGGAAAACAAAAATTAATTTAAATACAATTGTTTCTGCAGTCCTTTCTAGAGCACCAGTACAGGAAAATTATGCCCCACAATTCTCACGGACAGATCACCCCGAGTCGTTGAAATGGGTTGAGGTCTTGGTGGAAGGATGACGACCTCACAACGGTCCTTGGGGGTGCCCCGATTGGATGCCGTCTGTGGCACGAGGTTGACATGGTAAGTGTTACTTGACATGGTTTGCAATTGTATATATATATGGCTTTGTACATCCTAACACCTGTTGTTGACGTTTCCAGGTCCTGATACCGTGCAACATTGGGCGCCAACATTGATTGCTGATGACTGTGGACCTCACATGCGGGAAGCTGTTCATAGTCGACCCCTGGAGACAGGAGGTCGATCCTCGTATTCGAAAGCTGCAGGTAGCCCCGTTGCGCTACTTTATGCCCTCGATGTTGCATCAGGCCGAGTTTCATACTAAACGACCGGTAGGACTGTTGAAATTTGAAAAGACAAGTAAGCCTTTTGATGTCACCGTCGTATCGGAAAAACATATCCCTCAGCAGAAGTAATCGTAAGACATTACGTAATAGTCACTTTAAGATTGTATTAGTATAAACCTAATGATTTATTAACGCTTGTTAATGTATCCAACTTCAGGGGTAACTGTGGTCCCCACACGTTGAGATTGATCAAGTACATACTGGCGAACAAAAATGATTTCGATTGGTCTGAAGACGATATGGGGATCATTCTCAAGAAGATGGCAGTTGAAATATTTGCAAACTTCAGGCCCGTATAGATTTCTGTAGTAATTCATGTGTATACGTACCAATTCTGTTTTATATGTTCTAATTTCTTTGTATATTTACAAATTCTTTTGTATATGTACCAACAGTTTTGCGGCAGTTTACCAATTCTTTTGTATATTTAGAACTTATTTTGTACAAAATTTGTTACATTTTTGTATATACCGAAAGTATTTAAATACAATTGCATTTCAGTTACTTAACAAGTCATACGAGTTCAAATTATAACAATGTCATCATGATAACGTCTAAATTCATTCCACGGTCCCACCGTCTCTAGTAGGGCATGTCTGTCTGTTGTGACCAACAGTATGACATATACTACACTTGGTATGTATTCCTCAAGAATGACTATGCTCGGATCTTCATCAGTAAAAGCTGGGTTAGAACATCTCTTCGAATTATGCCCTGGTTGTCGACATCGCCTACAATTCTGTGTGGATATTCTCTCCGAAGACAAGATACGGCGTGAAGCCCTGGGGCGGCCTGCTTGTCTCCTAAAGCTTAGATTCAAAACGACTCTCTCAGTGAGGTCAGATGCACAATCCAAGTGGAAGGATGTCCAACCAGCATAATAGGTATCGAGTACGCATCAATAAGTGTTTGTCGCTTGTAGTAGTCCGCATAGAGGGATTTGAAATCCATGTTTCGGTCCCTGTAAAAACATTGAAAACGATGATAAAATTGTATGATGTTTAAGTACTATTAACCGTACACAAAATTGTATGATGTACCTTGCGGCAGCGAGAGCGTGAGAACATGGAAGAAGGTCCATTTGGAATTTGTTACATGTGCAGGTCTTCCGGGCTAAGTCAACTGTCCACTGTTTTCCAGCCCATTTCACCGGAAATATGTTCCAGTCAACTGGATTAACGGCCATAAAATTACACTTTTCTACACGTTTTAGGATCACAAGATGTGCTGCGTCGGTCAACTGATGGCGCATGGATTGTGCAACCTTATGACGATCGTGAAACCAACGTTGTAGCATGTTCATAATGAACTCTGCCAAAGTCAACATAGGCAGTTGCCGTGCAAATTTAAGGCATGAGTTTATGCATTCTGCAGCATTTGTTGTCATGACCCTATACCTTCTGTCGGGGCAGTGAAAACGGGACCACTTCTGTGGACAGGCATCAATTACATATTCATATGCATTCGGGTGCAAGTTGCGTAACTCTTCCATGTGCCGGTTATATTACAACTCGGTGTACGCTCGGGCTGCTTTATCCATTATTGCGGTAACATCCTTTCTATGACATCTCTTCTTAATATTTTCATAAAAGTGCCAGCAACATATGGTATGGGTGGCATAAGGGAACACTTTAGAAATCCCTGCTTCAATGCTTGCATGTCGATCAGAAATGAAAACCAAATCATCTATATGGCCAAGGGCACCTTTCAAGCAATCCAAAAACCACTCCCATGATAGGTTGTTTTCCGAGTCACTGTACCCAAAAGCAATTGGATAAACCTGTTCATTCTCATATTGTGCAGTTGCAACAAAACATTGTGCCCCCGAATCTACCCTTTAAATGGGTACCATCAACGGCAATAACTGGACGCATACACCTCTGGAATCCTCTGACTGAGGCACCCAACGACATGAAAAAGTATAGGAATTTACCATTTTCATCGCACTGTAAGTCAGTTATCGTTTCGGGATTTTGTTGTTCCAACACGTAACCGAATGATGGCAGCAGTTGGAAGCTTTCCTCATGCGTTCCATAGGTGAGTGACAAAGCATAATCAAGGGCTTGATGTGCCTTACTGTACATTATTTGGATACCATACATTGTTTTCATGTCGGCGATTATGTCCTTCGGACGCATTAATCGACCATCATGTTACTGCAATCTAGGTGCAACCACTTCTCCAATTATGACTGCACTAGCTTGTCGATGGAGGCGGTGAATCTCCTCCAACGGACAAGTGTGTTCGTTGATAAAACTACGTACTTGAAAGTATGTCATTTCATCTCTCCTAACCACTCTTAACTTCCATGTACAGTTGTCTATCAAACAAACCAGATGTAATGTTGTCTTATTCGACCTTTTCACCTTCCACTCGAAATTGTGTCGCATTGTATAATGGCCAGCCAATCTCTTCAAATCCTTTTTAGTAGGAAAAAATTGACCTTTATATATCATGCTGGTAGGTTCATCTTCTACCCAGTTCCTGCTTCCACCCATACAAAACGAGTATGATTCTGCTCCTGGAATAACCCACGTTCTGGCATTAATAGAATCAGCTGGAGTTACATCAGGCCTGACTTCAAATGTCCCATCTATATCTACTGCAATGGAACTACATCTGTGGACACGTCTTGCACGTCTTTCCGTTTCGAACCCTTCTTCCTCTTCCTCATTGTTCGGTACATTATGTATCGGATGCAAATTTGTCTCATTAGCCACCTCATGGATTGGTAGGTTATGAGGTAAATTGTTGCGCTCATTGTTCATGTCATCGTACATTTCATTGTATTGGTGGTTGTACTGCCCAGCGTTCAATTCAATTTGACAACCGAAATCATCGTCCAATTGAGCTCCAACTATATCACCATGGTCGGCTACTTCCGGTGGGACACCACTTAGGTTTTCCATACCGTCAATCCCAGTTCTTTCTGTGAATAACTGGTTGCTTCCGCCTGAAGATCAAAATTGTTGGGTGTTATCATGAGGAGGGATTTCTTCACCGATGACACCTCCTGCATCCCTCTCAATTAAACTGACACATACTTGATGGATTACCCTATCTTCCCCTAGCATAAACAAAACATCGTCGTCATTTCTTATAAATGTGCGACATGTGGTCCCGAAAACGATTGATATACATTGTAGATCAGCAATGTATTTGTTCACATCGTACTTCACAACGGTTTGTACGATCGACACCAGCTCTTCATAAGTCATATTTCTGGACACATACATTCCTTGGTTATCGGAACCAAGAAACCTCTGACTTCCATCAGCTAATTGCTCCTATCGATCGTTGTAAGATATTACTAATCTAACCCGATCCATTGTCCTGTGAAAATCATCATCAAAATCAATTATTAACAGATTAATTACTAACAATTACAAGAAAATCAAATGGATCGAGTACTTTATATAAGGGATCGAGAACTTTTTCAAGGGTTCGAGAATAATTTACAAAGGATCGAGAACTTACAAAAAGGGTTCGATTCGAGAACTTTTATAGAGAATATTTATCAAACTATCGAGAACTTTTTATAACGGTTCGAGAACTTTTTGTAAGGGATCGAGAACATTTCAAACGGTTCGATAACTTTTTAAAGGGATCGAGAATATTTGTTAAAAAGACAGAGAACTTTTATCAACGGATCGACAACTTTCAACAAGTCAACGAGAAACTTTTTCTAAGGGATCGAGAACATTTCTAACTGTTCGATAACTTTTTAAAGGGATCGAGACTATTTCTCAATTATAGAGAACTTTTATCAAGGGATCGAAAACTTTTATCAAGAGATTGATAACTTTTAACAAGGGAACGAAAACTTTTTCTAAGGGATCGAGAACATTTGTTACGGTTCGAGATCTTTTTAAAGGGTTCGAGATCTTTTTAAAGGGATCGATAACATTTGTAACGGTTCGAGATCTTTTTAAAGGGTTCGAGAACTTTTATAACGGTTCGAGAACT
This sequence comes from Dipteronia dyeriana, assembly GCA_032871835.1. Taxonomy (NCBI): domain Eukaryota; kingdom Viridiplantae; phylum Streptophyta; class Magnoliopsida; order Sapindales; family Sapindaceae; genus Dipteronia; species Dipteronia dyeriana. The sequence continues at coordinate 58,304,774 of CM065302.1, forward strand.
TTTCCTAAGGGATCGAAAACTTTTTCTAAGGGATCGAGCATTTTTTGTTGACCATTTTGTTCAAATAATCGAGCTTTTTTCAAACTAAACAAGAGTTCGTTCCAATATAAAATAAGCTCGATTCATCTTTAAATTTTCTCGGTCACACAAGAAAAAAGCATTCTAGTGCAGAATCTGAAATGGATACATTGATATCGAGGAATTGATACATTGTAAACCCACACAGAAATGAATGCAAAATTTCTGAAATGCATAAAAGAAATAAAACAAATTTAAGTGAAGATCATAAATATTTGTTACCTTCTACTGCAGAATTTGGAGAGGGCCGAGACTGAAGTTTTTCAGATAACAACTTTTCTGGGAGATACCAACGAGTTCTGAAAGAGGCTTTTAAAAAATTTAAGTTTAGGGGTAATTTGGACAGTTCACCATAATATGTGTCTTTTAAACTTAAGTTATTAAAATGGTAACATCATTACAACAGGCCTTAAAAAAAGTGATATATTTCACAATTTCCACTTCACTAGAATTCTCATGAAATTATGTAGACAATAACATTACTCAAATTCAAAATGCAAATCATTCGAAAATCATCTATACTGAGATTATGCTGAGGGCATGCATCCTCTTTCATGAAGTTGATGAATTATAAAAAAAAATAAAATTCATTGATTTGAGAAGAAATTTACTTATTGCAATGTGCAACACGTACGAAAAGATGTACTGAACATTTACAAATTACAATGTTCACATATGTTAGATGTGGAATTGAGTGGTTTGGGGCATGTAGACAATCGTGTGATGTAACACTTTATTTATATATAAAAAAAGGCACACTAATTTTATTGAACCAACAAACTTTATAGATTAAAAGTTATTGAATTGTATTTAAATGTAATCTAATTATCTAACCACTATTAAGTTATATAAGTTTAACATCAGTGAAAATCACCAAAAATAACCTAATCAAAATATGTATTATCGTTTTTACTTTTTAGTCAAATCCATTGTTTTCTTTTATTTGTAACAATTTATCATAATTTCTTGCCAATAAATTACAATACTGTCATTTTATCATTTTTTTTTTCATTTCCAGAAGTTTCATGCAGGGGCGGACTGGCCCCCCTAGCTCGCTGAAAAAAAAAACTTAAAAATTTAGAATATTTTTTGTAACATTTGTATTTTCCAATAACGTGTCATGTTTAATATGAAACATCACTTAATTCCTGTATAACATGAAACATATGAAAATCTTAAATTTCTATCCATTTCAACAACAATCAATCTAGATCATGGATTTCATGTTTAATTTAGGAATTTTTTTATTAGCAGAATATTAATTAAAATATTAAAAAGTAAGATTAAAAATATAAAAAAAAAACAGAAAAATGAAAAATATTAAATTTTTTTTTTAAAGAAATTCGTTGGATCTCTACCGTTGGACCTGGAGATCTGAAAATTTCCAAATCTCCATTGTTTCAATAGTGGAGATCAAGAGTTCTCCATTGTTGAAATTGGAGATCCACAGATCTTCATCGCTCGCGAGTGAAGAAGATTGAGGCAATGGATCGAGCGACGAAGTCGAAGATCTGAATCAAGCGAAGAAAACAAAGATCTGAAAATTTCCATATGAAGACAAAGATTGAGCGATGAAGACGGAGATCTCCACCGTTGGTTTTTTTTATTCTTATTTTGATTTTTATTTAATATTAAAATATGAAATGTATTTGAAAGAATTTTCAGAAAATAAAAACGTAATAAAAAAATTAGGGGCAAAATCAACCATTTCAAATTGTATTTATACTAATAAGGGTAATATCGTATTTTTGTATATATAATCATAGTCGACTGTTAATAATTTGGTTAAATTGATCATTAAAGTGATGTATTTTGGAAAAAGAAGGGATTCAAGTTGCTAACATGACAAAAATGTTTAAAAATGTGACATTTAGTGAAATTCCCCCTAAAAAATAATGTTAGGGCATATAATTCAAAATAAATAAATCATCAAAGATTAACATATTTAATTTCATTTTTGTTATTGAATGATTCTTTTGTAATTACAAAATGGGGTGGGTCCGAGTCGAATTGGTTCGGTTTTCGATCGAAACTGTAAATTACTTGTTTATACTTGGTTTTCATTTTTTTTAATCAGATTGACTCGTCTGAGTATGGTAACTTGACTCAAACACGTAATTTTCGTTGGTTTGGTTTATCCCGGATCGTAAATCATTGCTCACCCCTAATTACAAATGCAATATAAACAATATACGAATATTATTATTATAATCAAACTCTTATCCATTGTAAGTATTTTCTTTAGAATAATTTTTGTTATTATCATTGGTATTAATTAATAAAATGTCTCACAAAGATTAGCTTGCATTATCGAGGCTAGTTATATAAGTTGCACACTAGCTAATTTTGATATTAATAATAAATAAAATAAAATAATAATAGTGCATAAAATAAAACCATTTGGTGTCTCAAGTAATCAATCAATTTGACTCGATCCGGAATTTTTTGAAAAAATTAATTAAAATCCTAATCTCAATTTTCAGCACACCGGTATCAAACTAATATATCAACAAAAACAAAAACAAAAACTATCAAATCAAACAAAACCAACAAAGAGCCTAAGAAAAAAGGCGACCCACAAAGCTGAAAGCAGCTAGAAAACAAACACACCAACAAGCCCAAACAACACCCACCAAAACAAAAACCACCTGGAAAACAGCCTCCACCTAACGAAAATGAGAGCCCACCACCAGAACAACAGAAAACAGAAATAACATAATGTAAAATCAAGCTAAGTGAAGCAAAACCACCCCATAGTTATCAAGGAAAATATAATTTCACCTATTTTCTCTACCTTACATATTAAAGAATTTGTCAACAAAATAATCTGCATATGGCATCTTCTTTCTAGAGAGATTTTCATTTCACTTGTTATGTCTATCCACACCAAGATACATACGATTTCAAATTTTCAATTCTATATAACTTAGATGCTCCATTATAATCCTTAATTTTATGCTTTTAATATACCTCCAATAACTCGTTAATTATTTAAATTCAAACTGCCAATCCATCGAAAATCAATTATCAAGAATATGCTCATTCGCGTTTGTGGAGTTGATGAACTATTTTTTTGTTTTTTTTTGTTTTTTTTTGCACTTCTGCATTTGAGAAGAAATTTGCTTATTGTAGTGTCCAACATGAAAACATGGAACCATTTACAAATTTCACAAATATTTAGATGCGAAAGTGGTTGGAGGCAGGTAGAGAAGTGTGATCATAGTGAATTTGTGATTAGAGGCGGAAGAAGAAATTTAGGTTTGGGGACCAAATTATAAAAATCTAAAATTGATCGGGTACAAACATACCAAGTGTGTATATTATATATATTGTATTTTTTGCATTTTATTAACTATTATTAAAAAAAATAACAATTGTGGGGCAACAAGGTCTTGACAGACGTGTGCAATGGAACCGATTGAATTGCAGAATTTACGATCTAATCCGATTCAATCTTAGAACGAAATCTGATCCAATCAATCAAATTACAATTAGATCTGATCTGATCCGATCATAGGAAAAATACTTAAATCCAATCCACTCTAATGGATTTTATTCATATAAATCAATTTTTAATATATTAAAGTTAAAACATTTCTAACAAAATCCTTATATTTTGATGAATCTAACGGATTTTCATTCCGAAATTTAAGATCCGATCCGATATAATAGATTTCAAATTTATGATCCAATCATATCCTTAAATCCAATCAAATCCAATAGAATTGATTAGATTCAATAAATCCTATTGGGTGGGGTTGAATCCCCATAGGTCCCGGCCCCACCATTGCTCCTCTAAATTCCTCCCACGGTTGACGGTTGTGATAAAACAATATATATACACGTACCGATGTAATTATATAAGGATATTGAAAGTGAACCACTCATTTTGCATACTTTGTTTTGATATGTATGCACTTGTCAAAACTCTTTTATAAATGAGTGGCTCACATTCAATGTCCTTATATAATTCCATTAGTGTACACTGATAGGATAAGGACTATATAAAATATCTCATCCAACCTTACATCTTAAAAGTTATGGCATTTTAATCATACTGATAGGATAAGGACTATATATATAAAATATATCATCCAACCTTACATCTTAAAAGTTATGGCATTGTAATCATACGACAATCGTCTAATATGGTTCAATCTTTGTATTATATTTAAATGTAACTCAACGAGTTAACATTATATATGAGAAGTTTTTTTTTTCCTCTTTTAAAGTATTACATTAATTTGGGATTTTTTAGAAAATGGAAGAATTCGAACCCACAATCTTGTTGTGCACGTGTGAAGAGTTTATCGCGGGAACCGATTTCATCTCGTTATATATATGAGTAGTTAACTAAAACGTTATATGAATTTCAGAATCTTATGAAGGCGTCCAACTGGTTTCACTTGCTTTGGATGTGTTGTGCTTTTTCATGGGGTAAGGTTTGCTTCTGATCGTCCTACCTCAATTAGTGTAATTAATGTAACTATTTACTATTCAACAATTGTATTCAAAAAGAGCAATATATGACAGATTCATTTTGTATTCAAAAAGAGCAATATATGACAGATTCATTGGTGTACTTAGAGAATTTGTGTTAGGGGTGTGGGGTTGATCAAATCCCATTGGATTAAATAATACATATATATTTTTGTGATGAAAATTCACTACATGTATAAATGTATAATATACTTTTTTACTTTTATATTTCCTAAAAAATAAAACTTATATTAAAATGATAAAGCAAAAATAGGGTTCTTTCTTCTTAGAAAGGAAATTAAAAAACATGTGGTATTAGGGGTGTGTAAAAAGCCGCCAAACCGAACTAAACCGACCAACCCAATTGGGTTGGGTTCGATTACAAATATAAAAAATGGGTGGGTCAGTTTGTCCAAAGGACAAACCGATTAAAGGTGGTTCGGTTTGGGTTGAGTGAAATAATTCATCAATCCAAACAAAACCACGTATTTTAAAAAGTAAAACTAAAATATAAAATTCGCCTACGTTTTCTATTCAGTCTATATTTTATAATTTTTACTGATTACTTTAAGATTTTATAGTTTATTTATTTGTTTTGATACATTTCTTCTGATTCATTGATGTATTAGGGTATCAAAAGCATAGATACTGCCAAGCATGACTTTAATTGGTAATTACTCGTTTGACTTTTGTGTACTTCCTTTATATAATTAATTAATTAATTAATTAATATTTCATGTTATGATTATTTTATTTACATATTTTTATAATATAATACCAAAAAATAAAAAAAAAATTGAATTTAAATCTAAACCAATAAACCAATCCAAACCAAACAAACCCGACCTTTTTTGGTTTGGTTTGGTTTGAATCGGTTTGAAAAATCTAATTGGTTTGATTTGGATTGAAATATAGCCAAACTAATCTATATTGGTTTGATTTGACATTGAGATTCAACCCAAACCAAACCAAACCGACACCCCTATGTGGGATTGGATACGAGGAGGAGAAGTTGTGTTTTGTTATTCGTTCTTTTAAGAATAAATGAGACTCATGAAAGTTTTAATAAAGCTCGAATAATTTTCCTTGTTTTTATTTAAAACCTCTCTGGAAATCATAGAAGTACGGTGAGACCATCTTCTCTCATAAGAACTTCTAAAAATTGAAAGTTATTTTCATTGGCATTTGGATCCCAAAATAAGCCATGTCAAATGAGGCATAGTGCTCGTGTAGTCAACAAGCCTTGACTTTATTTTTATTCGAATATTGGATGTTCAGATAAATTCAAAAATTAAATGACACTATAGAGGTGATATTTTAATATTGTGACTGTTTTAATAACTTATATTTAAAATACACCTATTATGGTGAATGAATAAAAATATCTAAATTAGTTGTTCCACTTCAGATTTTTTTTATTCATTTTACACCGGTAAAGTTGTGAAGTTGAGAGAAAAAGTTTCATTGAAACTCAGACAATCACTCGAACGGCGACGGAGTGGCGCTATGCAGACATATTCGGGGGTCGAGCTCCCCGCCGAGCTCGCGGTGGTCGAGTTTTTTGAACCAAATCCAAGCTTTTTTGAAATACGTCCGAGCTTTTTTTTTAGGAAAATTAGGTTTGCTTAACTTTGAATTTCCAAGATTTTTTAAAACATGTTCAAGTTTTTTTGAACCAAATTTGAAACTTTTTAAAACGCATTCGAGCTTTTTCTTTAGGAATATTAGGTTTGTTAAACTTTGTAGCATTCGAGTTTTTTTCTTTAAAGTTCCGAGTTTTTTTTTCAAAATTTCGAGTTTTTTTTACAGAGTTCCGAGTTTTTTTCAAAACAAAAAACTCTGAGTTTTTTTCCAAAGCTCTGAGCTTTTTTCCAAAGCTCTGAGCTTTATAAAATTGCGCCTGAGATTTTTTTTTAAAGGTCTCGACTTTCAGACAAATTGTAGATTGATTTTTAGACTTTCAGACAAGTTGTAGATCGATTTTTAGGTAAGTTTTTTAGAGAGAGAGGAGTTATTGCTTTCAGTAATCAAAGTGTGGAGATGGAACTACAAAGAGAATTAAAAATTGATTATTTAAAGGTAATTTGAGTAATTCGAGTAATTCACCTTAATAAGTGTCTTTTAAACTTAACTTATTAAAATAGTGATATCATTGCAACGCTAAAAAAAAAATGACATTTCTCACCATTTCCATATTTCCATATTACAACGAATTATTAGAATCACCTTCACAACTATAAAGTTATGTTTCAAGTCATATTCTTCTTCCAAACGTTAAATTATCATAAATTTTTTAAAAATGTTTATATATCGTTATTAAATTATTTCTTAGTAATTACAAATGCAGTAATAATAATAATATCTAAATATTATTGCTATAATCAAACTTTAATTCTAAATGAAAAATATTGTCCATATTTCAATAAAACATAATTAAACAAACTACTATTATGTCATCCACTAATCCTTGATTTTATGCTTTTAATATACCTCGAATATCTAAAAAATAATTCAAATTCAAACTGCAAATCACTCGAAAATCATATGCCGACTTCGGAGAAGTGAGAATACGCCGAGGACAGTGTAAGTGTGTATATGGATTGTCTTTTACGAAGTTGATGAACCGCAAAATCTTCAATTCATTAAAAAATTATTTATTAATTGCAATGCACAACACGAAAAAACATGTGCTGAACCATTTACAAATTATAATATTCACAAATATCAAATGTGGGAGTGGTTGGAGGCATGTAGACAAGTGTGATCATTGTTATGTGACAATATTTATTTATAAAAAGACACAACAATTTTATTGAGATAATCCAACCTTATAGATTAATTAAATGTTATTGAATTGTGTAAATGTAATCTAATGACAATAAGAGCATCTATATTGGCGTGAAAAAGAGACCCATTTAAGGAGACTCGCTTTTATTTGGGTCTTTTGGAAGCTATAGTGGTGTAAAAGGAGATTTAAAAACAGAAGTTCTAAATGTGAGTCCCACCACACTAGACTCAAAACGGGATATAAATATAGAACTTTATTTGAATATTGCTCAATGATTGGAATTGGGTTTCCAACACCTCCCAATCATTAGGTTGGATATATATAAATGATTTAAATTTAAATATATAATTATTAATTTCAAAAATTATATATATAATGAAAAATATAAATAAATTTAATATATATGTTTCAATTATTTAAATTTAAATATATAATTATTAATTTTAATAATTATGTATATAATGAAAGAATATAAATAAATTTAATATATATTTAAATTATTTAAATTTAAATATATAATTATTAATTTCAATAATTATATATATAGTGAAAAAATATAAACAAATTTAATATATATATATATATATTTAAATTATTTAAATTTAAATAAATAATTTTTAATTTCAATAATTATATATATATATATAATGAATAAATATAAATAATTTTAGTTTTAACTTTAAAATTTTATTTCAATGAAATAAAATAATTTTAAATTAATAAATTTTTTTATTTTAAATTAATTATAATTTACTAAATGATTATTGATAGTGTTGACAGTTAAAATATCTTATATAATTTATCTATTAATATATTCACATATAAAATATTTTAAAGAAGAGTAACTTATGATTGTTTGGAAAAAGGTCAAAAAAGTGGATACAATTTCTTTTTTCCAATTTATCCACATTGTGGGGAAAAAAGATCCATTTAAAGTGCATCCGAATATAAAGACCTATTTTTCAAAGGAAAACCGATTTTTATCTTTTTGATGACGTGACAACAAATAGATCTTGCGTTTGGATTTTATCATTGTGGATATTCTAAGTTGTGTATCATTAACATAGTAGTTAACAAAACCGTTATATACTTATATGTAGTATACGATGTAAAATATATTATTCTTTAGAGTGATCGTTATGAAAGCGGACATAATGAATTTGTGAATTGATAATAAAGACTCCATTTGATTTCAGGTCATTCTTTATTTGCTAGCTGTTGATTTATTTACTTGATAATTGAACTTTCTTTTAATGATATTTTAGTTTTGTTGTTTATGGTGTTAATTCGTATGATATTATAATTAGTATTAGAGTTTATTTTATTGGGTTTTTGAAAAACTTCTATTAGTAAAAGATCTACTTGTGATAAATATATTAAAAACAGAGTTTTTTTTTAAAAATAAATAAATATATATATAATATCTATTTACAGAAGTAATTAACATTCATAGACTTTTAAATCAATAGAAAACTCAACAAATCGAGTATTTGGTTGAATTTGATAGAATCAGATTATAATTTTATTTTATACGGTAACCGATTAGTTTACGGATAAAAAAAAATCTCCAAAACAATTACTGTTGACTGGACCACGGGGCAGTTGCTCCACCTCCACCGATATCTCTATAAATAATTAAATACATAAATAGTTCCATTTGTATTTTCAAAAGTATGTACTACGTACTCTTAAGAGCATAGAAATTAAAATTTCAAATCAAGGGAGGTTATAATGACTACAATAATGAAGATAACGACAAAATTGAAAAGATATTCTTTTTAAATACCTGGTGAAATTATGAATCAGGTTGGTGAACAATGAAGACCATGACGAGCATAGTTTACCCTGGATTAAAATCAAGCAAACGGTCAAGTAGGGTACTCGATTAAGATATTTAAGGGGTATTGTTGTACGTGGAATTTTCTAAAGTGACGTGTCATCCGAGTAAAGCGGAAGACCAACCATACCACGTCAATAAAAGTCAACTAGTCGATGAAATGAGCACCGACCCGAGACATATCACCAGGTTTGGATACTTCATCGAGACAATTCATATGAAAATCAAGTAGAGCTGCCCAATTAAGGAGTCTTATTGAGTAAAGATTCTGTTTGCTGAAGTTCTCTACTCATCGTGATCTACTCGACCAAATACAGGTAATGCGTTCATATTAAGATACCTCACAAAGTGAGGATTGCTCATCAACACAGCGGCCAATAAGGAAGTTTCACCGAGATGTAACACTCAAAATTACACTTCAACAAGGAAACAAGTTGATCATCTCCAAGATTTCAGGAGTTCTAATCAAACACTGAATCATCTATATTAATTGCGTTGAGGTCACAAACGGGAAAGAGATCAAGAACAGTTCTAACAAGATTCTCTAGTTTTCCACCAACACACCAAGATCTGAGAAACCCTGAGGTCACCATATAAATACAACCGTAAAGTAATTGTAAAAGGGAGAGAAAAAAATCAACATAAGTGAGAAAGAGAGATATGTGGGTGTAATTGATATTTTTCATAGTGAATTATTTTTTCTGTTGTCGAGCGTCGACCCATGAACGTTTCTCTGTATTCTGAGTTTTACGTGTAAAAACTGTTCTATTCATTATCTTTTGTCATTATTTCTATTTTGTCTACAAATCGAAGAAATAATATCGTTGACTGGTCGGATTCATGCAAGACCAGAAACCACCGTCAACACACTTAGCAACGAGTTGAACATTCATCTTTCGTGAACTTTTAACATTATTACAATTTACATGTCCTAATGTTATAAAATGAGAGTGAAACTTAAACTCAAATGCATATTAAACTCAAATGCATATTAAATTCAAATATCTGAAATTGGGTTTATTTGGAAAACTTGTACTTGGTAGTGTTTTTAGAAGAGCATCTCATACCCAGAAACTCTTTCGAGTTTTTGTGATTTGCACATTTTAGAATTTCTTCCAAGATATGACTTTTCATGGTCTTAATTGGATTACATAATATGTATATTTTTGTTATGAAAATTCACAACAAATGGTATAATATATCCTTTTCCTATTATATTTCCTAAATAACTTATATTGAAATGATTAAGTAATAATAGGATTCTTTCTTTTTACAAAGGAAAAAAAAAACATACTGGATTGGAAACGACGAGAAATTGTGTTTGGTTATTCATTATTTTAATGATAAAATAAGAATTATGAAAGTTTTATTAAAGTTTGAATAGTTTCCCTTGTTTTTGTTTGAAACCTTTTTCAAAAAGCACAGCAGCTTCTGTAATTTCATCTATCAACTAAAGTAAGGTCTCGTTTTCCAGCTGTTTTTCAGTCTGTTTCCGTTTTTATTTTTAAAAAACGATTTCGAAAACGCGTTCGTTAACCGTTTTTCGTTTTATTTTCGAGAAAAAAAAGTGTTAAAAGTTAGGGCCCGTCCTGTAAGCGTTTTTCGGCTGCTAATTTTCGAAAATGAAAATGAAAATGAAAATGAAAATGAAAACAGTATTTTTGGTTTCATTTTCGATTTCTGAAAACGCGTTTGGTAGCAAATACTGAAAACTGTATTTTAAAAATGAAAACGGAAAAAACGTGTCTGTTAGGTTAACCGAAAACTATCAAAAACTGAAATATCAATTTTAGTATTTTATTTAATATTATTACAACTATAAACAAATTGATTAAATAATTAACCAATATAATTTTTGTATTATAATTTTTAAATTAAACAAAAGTAACACATCAAAAATTAATTTAAAAAAACATATCAAAAAAATGAATTAATCAAAACTAAACTCTTAAATTATAAATAAATAATTATAATATATATATATATCATTATATAATAAAAATATAATTGTATAATATATATATACATATTATAATAATATATAAAATAAATTATAATATATGAAATATTATATATATATATATATATTATAATATGTAATATTTTATATAATATTTTTGCCATTAGGGGTTAGAGCTCCACTACCATCTCACGGAAAGGACCAAAAACCGGGTTTTCCCCACTGGCGGCCATCCTTCGGCCTAACAGGGTACTGTTCCGATCAGACTCTGACAGAGATGGATGGAGATCAGCAGGCCAGACTAGTCAGTACGTGGCTTTGTTAAACCTGAGTTCATCCTAGCCAGCAAACGTACTGGTTCCGGTTGTGTCCAGGGTGTCCAGCCGATATACTAAACTAGTATACAGGATCTGTTCTGATATGCAGGATCCTCATAAGAGGCAAGCACAGAGCATACTGGGACCTTGGAGAACCATAGTTTCAGACATAGAGTCAGTTGAAGATTGGGAGAGAGAGAAACTGTTTAGCTAGACATCGAGATGAAAACCATAATCCTCTTTTTATTTCTTTCAGTTCTATCTTACAAAGAGGCCAGCTCTTCCTTTTATAAGGAAAGAGAACCAGATCCTGTTGATCACTCTTTAGAGCTAGAGATCATGATCAGACGGTGATATTTTACAAAGATAAGGATCAGACTGCGTTATTTTACAAAGATAAAGGCAGCCGATAAAAGCTAACAGCTGGAAAGCATAAAATAAAACGACAAAGCGACCGACAGAAAAGCAGTGAGCAGGATGGGGCAAAGCTATGGACTGCTGAGATTGCACGTGGAGTGGTATTCATCGTCTGAATTGTGGGCTCCACAGATTGAACAGGGCCACGTGTCTGTGGGGTCCTGGGAATCTTGGAGGAACGACTGTGGGAAAGGATGGAGGCTTCTGGTGGGGTCTCTAGGGACGTCAGGCAGTATGAAGATGACGTCTGTGTAGTCATTGTTGACGTCACAGAGGAAATTGAGTAGAGGGACCTGTATATTGGTGCGGTATAGGCCTTCATAGTCATAAGAAGTGTCCCACTCGTAACAGATATTGGTAGTCCACAGGAGTTGGGTAAGTGGGCTGATATTGTAGGGCCTGCTAAAGATCCAGATGCAGCAAACTTTTGCTGCCTGTTCAGGGTCCATCTTCCAAAGATGATACTGGCCCATTAGCTGTGTGAGCTCGACCTGCCACGCATGTATGGGCTTGAACCACTGTAGGAAGGTGAGGAGGTTAGATGGGCTAGAGGTCTGGACAAAGCCATACAAGGCTTGTAGGGGGAAGACCATAGCGTGGTGGTATAAGACAGATAAACACCATAAAAACCATAGTACTTGGTCTGAATAGTAGTAAAAAGGGGGGGAAACGAAAGGGTCAAGGAAAGGCCTTTTTATGTTGGAGACTAGGTGGTGGCAACCTTGGCTGTTAACCTGGGCCAGGTAAATAGGAAGGTGAGTATTTGCAAAGTCGAAAATTTGTTGGGGGGAAGGGGAGTGGCCTGGAGGAAAAGGGGCTGAGAACTCTGGGGCAAAACCAGGGGAAACTGGAACTTGTGGGGCTGCTGATGAGGAAGGCTGGGGAGAGACCATGTAAATCAAAGGGATTGGTCCAGTCCGAGAAAGGAGGTTGATGGGTTGAGGTCTTGAAAGCATGTCTGGGATAATATTATGATGTCCTTTTACATGTTTGACTGAGAAATCATATCTGGCGAACCAATCTTTCAGCCTGAGAAGCTGGGGGTTTGGCGGAAGTTTGTTTCTGAATTCCAGGACCTTCGGGAAGGAGGAGTTGTCCATTTCGACTGTAAAGCTGGATGTCCTGAGATGGAAATCGAATTTAGAAATGCCATTCTTTACTGCAAGGATTTTCTTGTAAATGGTATGGTAGTGTTTCTGGGACTCCTTAAATTGGCCACTGGCATGACCGCAGTACTGGCGGGAGTTTGGGGTTTCTTCAATGAGGACAGCACCCCAGAAGTGATCACTGGCATCTGTTTGCAGGATGAGACGACCGGATGAGGGAATGTGCAGAGGAGGGGGATGCTGTGCAGCCCTTTTTAGCTGGGAGATTGCTTCAGTGTGTAGGGTATTCCATTGGGGAGGCTCCTTCTTAAGGAGCTTGGCTAGGCAGGCAGTGAAACGACCCGCTTGTGGGATGAAATCCCTGACATAGTTGACAATTCCTAGAAATTGTTGAAGCTGTTTCAAAGTGAGGTCGCTATCTGGGAAGTCAAGCAGCTGGCTGGCAAGGTGAGGTCCGGGGCTATAGGCACCATTCTTGATTCGCATGCCAAGAAATTCGACTTCTGAAACTCCTATTGAGCTTTTCTTGTCGGATAACATGATCCCATGTTCTTGAAGAATCTGGTGGAACTTTTCCAGGAGCAGATTATGGGACTGATTGTCTTTTGAGAACAATAGGATATCATCTATATATAGTAACGCTGAGCAGAGCAGGGGCTGGAATATTCGGGTTACGGCCTTCTGGAACAGGGAAGGTGCTGTCTTAAGCCCAAATGGGAGAACGGTCCACTGGTAATGGGCATTGGGAAGACAAAAAGCAGTTTTGGGCCTATCTTGTGGATGGATACCGATCTGCCAAAATGCTCCTTTCAAATCGAATTTGGAGAAAACTGTTGCGCCGGGTATGTGAGAAAACAAGGCGTTGGGCCTAGGAACAGGGAACTTGTCGTCCTGTAGAAAGAGATTGAGGGGCTTGTAGTCAATGACAAGTCTTTTCTTTCCCCTGGTCTTTTCAGACCTTTTTTCCACATAAAAGGCTTGGCAGGCCCATGGAGAGGATGTGGGCTCAATGAGGCCTTGGTCGAGGAGGGATTGACATTCTTCTGTAGCCATGGCGAGGTCAGAGGGGGACATTCCTGTATGGGTCGCCTTGGTGGGATTGATGTCTTCATTTAGCTTAAAAGGGAGGCTTATGAAGAAATCGGGATTTTTCCAGAGTGGGTGTGGATGGGTAAAATCAGTGTGACTGTTGGCGCAGAAATTTTGGAGCCTTTTTTGAACACTTTTGAAATCAGGGTTCATGGAGGACAGAGGGAAAATTTTTGGAATGTCGATAAATGGTTTAAATTCTCTTTTAAACCGGATGCCATGAGGTAAGATCCTGATGGATTTTGCCTGGCTGTAAATGTCCCAGCCGATGAGGATGTCCTTGTCAGGTAGGGGAGTTCCGATAATGTGGGTCCAGAGAATGAAGGATGGGAAGAACTGTAGCCCAACCTTTTGTTTTGAGATCAGGTGGGTGCTGAAAAGTTGGCCGTCTGCAGCAAGAAATTGGTTTTCTTCTTGTTTCCAGGCATCTGGAGGGAGGACATTTGGGTTCATCATGGAGGAGTGGGCTCCCGTATCAAAATAAGCGATGACAGGAACTGGTTTGGAGTATTTTGACTGTATGACCTGGATTTTCACTTGTGGACCAGCGGTTCCTTCATTTGTGGCTTGGTAGGCTTCCGATGGGTAACCTTGGTCAGAAATGCTGGAGTCGTCTGAGTCTTCTGAAGGGCTGGTGATATCTGAATCTAACATCATAAATGAAGTTAGTTTGGTGACATCATCTTGTTCTGAGAAATAGGACTCGACGTCTGCATCTGAGGGGATTTCTTCTGCAACTTGTCTCAGTTGTCTGATGAGTTTGGCCGATTTTGTTCTTTTGTTTGGACATTGTTTTGCAAAATGCCCTTCTTGTCCGCAGGCAAAACATTTGGTTGATTTGTTCCAGGATCTTCTCGGCTTCTTTCTGTAATACTTGTATTTTCTGGAACCTGGAAACCTTTTCGGATTTCGTGCCTTGTGAGGTCTATCCCTGTTTGGTGTGTTAGCTCTGCAGTTGCAATGTTCATCGGATCTGCATTTCAGGTGGTAATCTGGCGGGAACTTACAGTGTCTGCTGTACTTTTTTCCTTCCTTTAACATTTTTGAAAAAATCCTCTGTGTAGCGCAAAGCTTTTCCAAGGCAGTATGGGTGAACATATGAATTTCTCCCAAGGTAATTTCTCTGAGGCTCTTTCCTGAGAATTCAATCAGCCTTTGCAGTTCTCCTTGGAGTTCTGATGGGAGAGAGTTCAGGTATACTTGTCTTAAGGTCTCGTCGTTGACTCCACCGAGAGCATGGTATCTGAATGACATGCGCCTGTAGTGGAAGTCAATGTCTTCCTTGTTCAGGGAGCACACTGTCATTTTGAAAAACTCTTGCCTGGTTTGTTTGTAGAACTGGGAAACATCTCCGAGAAATTCTTTAAAGATGATTCCTGTTGCTATCGAGACTGAGCCACATCTGACCAATTGTAGTTGTCTATATTCACCGAGGGCCTGATACCAGTCCCTGAGAGATCCAGTGAATCTAGAGACAAATTCTCGCAAAATGGTTTCAACATTGTCACATCCTTTGGCAATCTGGAAGTCTAACCAGGCACTCATTTCAGACATTCTTTTGCGCCATTGTCTGGGGGCAACTTCGTCGAAGTTGAACCACGAACCGTTGGTAGGTTTAGGGGAAACAGTGTTTGTCTGAGCAGTGTCTCTTCGGGTTCGGTCAGGTCGGTCACCTGGTGTTGACCGAGGTATTTCTGTGGTTTCTGACTCGGATGATGTACTCATGGCCTGGGTGGATGGTTGAGGATCCGGTTGGGTTGAGGGATGGGGATCGGCCCTTGTAGCCATGAAAACATGAGACAGGTCATCAGGGTCTGAGCCATTGGAGGTGTCCGGTGTATAGTCAGAATGGTAAGTTTCCCAAGAAGAGGTGGAAGAGGGTTCGGAGGTATCTGTATCTGAAGAGGACAGGTCTGGGGAAAAATGGTGATGGGGAGATGTGTAAAAGGCCTGTTTACGGTGATTTGGGGGAGGGTAATATTGAGGAGTGTGTTCCTTCTTTTTGTGGGAAGGCTTCTTTTCTTTGCTTGATGAGGGCTTGTCTGTAGGCAATGGTGGGTATTTCCGGAAGAGGTCTCCGGTTGATTTGAAAAACTGTGAGTGGTCAGGAGGGCGTAACGGAGGAGGTGGCGTTTGTGTTGGGAAAACTATAGCTGGTGAATAAGGATGAGGGCTAGGAATGTAGGGGGAGGCAACAAAATGGTCTCTGGTTATTTGGTCTAACTGGTCTTTCAGCCGCCTGATTTCTCTTTCTTTGTTATCAAACTCAGGGCCGAAATACCCTTGGCTAATGTACTGATGCAGGTCAGTATCTAGCCTGGCAACTTTTGTCTGTAAGTCTGTGTACATATTCCGCAATGTGGAGTCTAAATGCTGAAGGTGGTTGTCTTGCTGGGAGACTTGGTGCGAGACCTTGTCTATTTTTTGGTCGATAGAGTGGAGAACTCTGTTTTGGACCGATGCATTGCGGGTGTGCCAGTTGAGGACTTGTTCAGCCTGTGAAGGCTGTTTGTGTGATCCATCAGGTAGGACTTCTGCTGACTTGATAAAGGGCCTAGAATACAGGTTCCTGTCAGGATTCGAAGATGAATCCAGAGGAGGGAAATCTTTGTCGTAGCTGGAGGCCATGTAGCATGGGATTGGCTCCGGAGTGATTTGTTGTCTATGGAGCAGGCCTTCTTTCTCAAGGATTTGGAGGGCCCTTTCATATATGGGAAGCGGCTTGTTCTTTATTGGTCTGAGACCGATCCAGGAACTGTGAGGGTCTTCTGGTTTTCTGTAAGAAGTAACAGGTTTACATGAGCTTTTCTCCTGTTTGGAGCAGGACCTACATTCACAGTCTGCGGCACACATGTCTGGGTCTACGTCCCAGATGAAATGTCCGTTGATTTTGTCAGTGTAGACCGGTGTTCCGTCGGCTTCGAAGTGACGGATGGGGATTTCTTGTTCAGTGGTGACTGGTTAGATTGTCAATATTTGGAAAACTGGGGGAGCGCTGGCGGATGCTTCTGGGATAGGGGGGACAACATCCGAGGTGCCAACTTGTTCATACGTGGTCTGGATTGAACCGTCTGCCAATTTTGTGAACTTTGTTTCGGTTGCCACAACAGGTGTTGTGTTTTGGAAGGCTTTTTCGTAGTTGGTTATCTAGTTGAGAGGCATGATCTCTGTGAGTTTTTCTCTGGGCAATTGCTTAGGAATTTGAATAATTGTGGGGACCTCATCTTCTCTTTCAGCTTTGATGAAGATGGTATCGCCTGAATGGCCAGGGATGGGAAGATCAAGAGCGTGATCTTGGAGCCTGTAAGCAATCTGGTGATGGAGGGTTGCCATATATGAGTTTGGCATCATTGGTGCTCCTATGATCTGTAGTTGGATTTTGAGACAATTATGCAGGTTCAGGTCTCTGAGAGGTATGTTGAAGTTCGGATAATAGGTAAGTGAGATGCTTCCTGCATGTAACGTGGAGAGGCACGTGCCAATGACTGCGTGCTCATACTGCTTGTAGATGGTGTTGAGCAGGGCAATCCGGGCCGTGACTGGCAATCCTTTCCTGCCATGTAAGGTAAGGATTATTCTAATTGCTCCGATGTGCAGGTGGGTATACCCTTCTCTGATCCACTGTTCAATAAGTGGTTGACCAATTTCTAGGTCAACGTATTGTTCAGTAGACGAGGCTGGAATTAGGCAGTTGTCTAGGGCAGTAGACTGGACGTTCTCCAAGGTCCCAGTATGCTCTGTGCTTGCCTCTTATGAGGATCCTGCATATCAGAACAGATCCTGTATACTAGTTTAGTATATCGGCTGGACACCCTGGACACATCCGGAACCAGTATGTTTGCTGGTTAGGATGAACTCAGGTTTAACAAAGCCACGTACTGACTAGTCTGGCCTGCTGATCTCCATCCATCTCTGTCAGAGTCTGACCGGAACAGTACCCTGTTAGGCCGAAGGATGGCCGCCAGTGGGGAAAACCAGGTTCTTGATCCTTTCCGTGAGATGATAGTGGAGCTCTAA
Source organism: Dipteronia dyeriana (assembly GCA_032871835.1). Lineage (NCBI taxonomy): Eukaryota > Viridiplantae > Streptophyta > Magnoliopsida > Sapindales > Sapindaceae > Dipteronia > Dipteronia dyeriana. The sequence continues at coordinate 58,322,862 of CM065302.1, forward strand.
TAATTATGTAAATATTATAATATATAATATTTCATATAATATTTATACATATATATAAACTATATTATAATATTATATATATATAAGAGGGGCACTTTGGTAATTTAAAAATCTTGTTCCGTCTTGTCCTAGTCATATCAAACGTATAACAGTACAATTAATAGTTTAAGATTTTTTTTTAATATAAAAAAAATGAAAAACAAAATGAAAAACAAAAACGAAAAACGAAAAACAAAAACGAAAAACGAAAAACGAAAAACAAGTATTTTGTGTTTTTCAAATCTTTCACTTTTAACACTTGTTTTGTTTTTCGTTTTTTTTTTTGAAAATAAAATGAAAAACGGTTAACGAACGCGTTTTCGAAATTGTTTTTGAAATATAAAAACGAAAACGAACTGAAAAACAGCTGCATGACGGGGTCTTAGGGCCGTCCTGTAAGCGTTTTTCAGTTACTGTTTTTCGAAAATAAAATGAAAATGAAAATGAAAATGAAAATGAAAACAGTATTTTTGGTTTCATTTTCGATTTATGAAAACGCGTCTGGTAGCAAATACGGAAAGCTGTATTTTGAAAATTAAAACGGAAAAAACGCGTCTGGTAGGTTAACCGAAAACTATCAAAAATTGAAATATTAATTTTAGTATTTTGTTTAATATTATTACAACAATAAACAAATTGATTAAATAATTAACCAATATAATTTTTGTATTGTAATTTTTAAATAAAACAAAAGTAATACATCAAAAATTAATTCAAAAAATCATATCAAAAAAATGAATTAATCAAAACTAAACTCTTAAATTATAAATAAATAATTATAATATATATATATATACAATAAAAATATAATAGTATATATTATGTTAATATATATATATTGTAATAATATATTAAATATTATTACATATATTATAATTTATATTATAATATATATATATATATTATTTTATATATTAAAAATTATTATATTTTTTATATATGAAATATTATTATATTTTTTATATTACATTTTTATATATAATAATACATAATATATGACATTATATCCTATGTATATATTATAATATATTATTATATATTTATAAATATATATATTATATATTATATATATTATATTTTTATATAGTAACTATATTATAATATTAATATTCTATATTATAATATTTTATATGATTAATTAGTATTATAATATTTATATATAATATTATATATATTATAACATTATATATTATAATATTTTATATTATAATATACATAAAATATATTATAATATATATATATATATATATATATATAATTATAATATATATATAAGAGGGGCACTTTGTTAATTTAAAAATCTTGTTCCGTCTTGTCCTAGTTATATCAAACACATAATAGTACGATTAATAGTTTAATTTTTTTTTAATATAAAAAAAGAAAGAAAAACAAAATGAAAAACAAAAGCGAAAAACGAAAAACGAAAAACATGTATTTTGTGTTTTTCAAATCTTTCACTTTTAATACTGATTTTGTTTTTCGTTTTTCTAAAACAAAATGAAAAACGGTTAACGAACGCGTTTTCGAAATCGTTTTTTAAAAATAAAAATTAAAACGGGTTGAAAAACGACTACAGGACGGGGCCTTATGTTTTTCAAATATTTCACTTTTAACACTGATTTTGTTTTTCATTTTTATTTTATTTTCGTTTTTTGAAAATCAAATGAAAAATGGTTAATGAACGCGTTTTCGAAATCGTTTTTGAAAAATAAAAATGAAAACGGATTGAAAAACAGCTGCAGGACGAGGCCTTAAAGATTTGAAAAACACAAAATACTTGTTTTTCTTTTTCGTTTTGTTTTTCATTTTTTTTATATATAAAAAAATCATTTTTCTTAAACTATTAATTGTACTGTTATGCGTTTGATATGACTATGACAACACGGAATAAGATTTTTAAATTACCAAAGCGCCCACATATATATATATATATATATTTATATTTCATAATAATTTATTTCCAGAAGAAAAACATTCATATAGTAATATATATATATTTATATATATATATATATTTTATATTAATATATATTAGATATCATATAATATTAATATATTATGTATTATTATATATATAAAAATAATAATTTTTAATATATTAAATATTATTACATATATTATAATTTAATATATATATATATATATATTATAATTATTTATTTATAATTTAAGAGTTTAGTTTTGATTAATTAATTTTTTTGATATGTTTTGTTGAATTATTTTTTGATATGTTACTTCTGTTTAATTTAAAAATTACACTATACAAATTATATTGGTTAATTGTTTAATCAATTTGTTTATAGTTGTAATAATAATAAACAAAATACTAAAATTGATATTTCAATTTTTGATAGTTTTCGGTTAACCTACCAGACGCGTTTTTTCCATTTTCATTTTCAAAATATCGTTTTCAATATATGCTATCAGTCGCGTTTTCAGAATTCGAAACTGAAACAAAAAATACTGTTTTTATTTTTATTTTTATTTTAAAAAACAGGAACTGAAAAACGCTTACAGGATGGATATTAAACATCTTTAAAAAGTGTGTTTTTTTTTGGGACTCCAAAGCCTGATACTTACTTTTCAATTTTCATAATCCATATCAAACAAGGTCTAGTGACTCTAGTCTCATACTCTCGTATAGTTAATGGGTCTTGACTTTATTTTACTTCAAAGTTCAAATTGTAATTATTCAGGATTTGAGTCACCTTCGCCTTGTAGTTTTAGTAATTGTTTTGCTAAGGTCTACAATTATCTATTTGATGATTTTTAGATTGTTTGGTTAGATTTTTTAGATAGGTTAGTAGAGTTTTTACTTTATTAAACTCTACTAAACAAAAGTTCGTGAGAATGTGCTTCTCAAAATAGATTTTTTTCTTAAAAAAAAAACTACCAATCAAATAACTATATTTTTTAAATAAAAAAAAATTCTATTTCTAATAGATCTACTTTAAATAGATTTTTTTACTAATTGAGGATTTTTAAAAACTCAATCAAACAACTAAACAAGTTTTCATATCTCCATTCCCAAACTTCAAATTATAACACTTTTAAAAGAATGTTTTTTTATATATATAAAGAGGTTAGAGCACTCTAATACATGGGAACCAAAATAGAAGTTAAATATAATCCAGAAAAAAATATTAACATTTTTAATTTAAATATTGTTTTTAAATGATTCTTTTAGTTATTATTAATTATTATTGGCATAAAAATTAAAATTGTTTCTTAAAGATTATCTAGCATTAACGACAAACTTTCAATACAATGATATTGCAAATTAGTATATATATATATATATATATATATATAAAAGCTGGCGGAACCGAAATTTAAACTTCGGGTGAGTGGCACGACAATATATTTCATCTTCCAACCTCGGATAATCAATTAAATTAACTTACAACATCAATACTAATAGGTTTAGTAAAAAGAATTAGTCACATTAAAAACAATTTTCTCAAACATAACTGATATCATTAACTAGTACAAAGCTATAACAAAAAATTTCCGACATTCTAAATGCTATGAGAGGGTGCTTTAACTTGTTATCTCTAACCACAACAATGATAATCAGGATTTCAATTATTTAATTTTATATGACATAGATATTACATTATCATCCTTAATTTTCTGCTTTTAATATACCTCCAATATCTTGTTAATTACCCAAATTCAAACCGCACCAATCAATAGAAAAATCAGTTGTCCAGAATTTGCTCACGAGAACATGCATTCTCCTTGCTAAATTTGTTTTTGCACAATTGGTAATTTACTTACTACAGTTTATAACACGAAAACATGTGTTGAACCGTTTACAAATTACAATGTTCACAAATTTTAGATGTAGAAGTGGTTGGAGGCAAGTATAACACTCTAATTTTATTGAGATCATCCACGTTAATGGTTTTATATCCTAGAAGTTATCACCGATTCTAGACAATCCAAAAAAATTAGTCCAAAAACCAATATAAATGATATGACAAGTAGTTTATTCATTAACAACACCATCCCATGATTTGTATGGTAACGACAGCTGTTAACCATATCATTTGAGTCGAATTTTGAGTTAATTATTTGGGATTTATAATTTTGAAATAATTTGGGATTTATAGTATTACTTGAAAGTTATTCCCAAATATGTAGTCTAACAGCTATAAGCTATATACTGTACTGTGAACATTGTATACATGTAAAATATGTTGATTCATTTAGAGCCATATTGAAAGGGGATGAAATATGGATTCTTAATAGTAATGTAGGTAAATGAAATAACATATATTTGTTTCAAAAATATAATTGCACCTTGTAACATTACAAAATGAAAAAAATTGAAAACATGTAAAAAAACACTCTGAAAAAGATCCTTTGTACAGTTTTACAAGTTTCACCATCAATGGCTAAAGTTAGAAAGCTAATCCCTACTCATTAAAACTTTAGTTCATGGGAAAATCCTAGAATTTGAGTCAGTTGACTCTGAACATTAAGGTTCTTAACAGATGAAAGAATCAGCATTAACAATCAACTATCCAGTATTACATAGAGAGTGATTGCTTTCAGCTGGTGGTGGCCATACACAGAAAAACCATCTGGTCATACAGATGGGATCATTTCCAAGTTACTTTACAGCTTCATAGCATAATGCTCAAATGTCATCAGCTATTTTCTCTTCTATCCCGAAAGTGTACATTAAATTTCTGTCAGTTAGCCTGCCCTTTTAGGAAGGATCAATTAGTTGGTTCACTTGTTTGATCTCGGAACTGTTCAGTTGCTGCATCTACAACTTCATCATCGAGTAAAATTCTGAACTTCAGAAACTTATGAAGGCGCCCAACTGGTTTCACTTGCTTTGGATGTATTGTGCTTTTTCCTGGGGTAAGGTTAGCTTCTGATCGTCCTACCTCATCATGAACCGTCTGAGTTGCTTCTGCAAAACGAACCTCAAATTAGTGTAATTAATGTAACTATTTACTATTCAACAATGGTATTCAAAAAGAGCAATATATGACACAGATTCATTGGTGTACTTAGAGAAGTTGTATTAGGGGTGTGGGGTGGATCAGATCCATTGGACATAAGTCTACCGGTGCTTAAATTGCAATACAATATAACTCGAGCAATCAGTTTACCTTTGAAACCTTTGCTTCACTTAATGAAACACAAAAATAGGTGGGAATTAGCAAATTACCTATAAACCAATACTCAAATATTGATTGACATACCAGCTTGGACAATGGTATATGAGATGCAATTCCAGCATAAGTAAAATTGACTCCATAACTAGCATGCACTCAGTTCCCCATTTTAATCTATCGGGTTCCTAACCAGGCATCGTAACAGCAAGCAAGAAAGAACACAAAAGAAACAACTTGAAGACCACATATCAGGTGATGCAATTCTAAAAACAAAACTATTTATGGAAAAAAAGGGTGGTGACCAGTAAGACTAAAGCGCAATTATTCCATTAACTTGGCTTGTAATTGGAGGTACACTCCTTCAGACACTAACTGTAAACTCCGTAGGAATTGAGATAGAAAAGTTGATCATATAGAGATAATTTTCGAACATTGTCGACATTCCAGCTTATGTAAAAGAATTATTCCATCATCTTGTGATTGTCCAAAGAGAAAACGGAAGGATTGTAATTCGGAATCCCTCCACTTTGGCAGCCCAACCAAAGATGAATATTCCATGTTCTGTACTAGATTACTAATACTTATTCGAATTAGATTGTTGACTAGTTCAAGTGAATTAGAAAACTTGTTCTAGAACATTTATGTGGAAGTAACAGAATGAGAAATGTGTCTCACCATCTTCTGAGAAAACAAAGCAAGTTCCAATTGTTTCTTCATATTCTCCAATCTGTACAAAGTAACGAGTATCAACCAAAAGAATACAAATTCACAAATCATTAAATTAAATTAATCCCACAGTTTTTGCCATAGACATCCAATGGGAAAAGGAGAGCAATTCAGCAAGTCTAAATAAAACCAAGAATCTAACCTTCACTCGATTTTTATCAAGTTTTCAGGTTCTTACTCTTAAATATATAACAAACCAGGTACATTACAAGGTACAGTGGATAGGTTAGAAATCGACTAAGCAACTTTAAGAGGAGAGAGAAGAAAAATGCTAGACAGAATATCTTAGCTGCCAAGAATTTCTAGCAGTAACCAAAAAAAAAAAAAATCTGCTAGCACAAAAACCCTTATGACCATTGTTATTTCAAGAAAATTTACATTATTTCATGGTACCATAATCCCACATATAATGTTAACATATAACTGAATGTTTAATTCGAGGTCTGATCCTTAATTTCAAGGCTAGAGAGATAAGATAGCATTTCAATACACAACTTTGCAAGCAGTGAACACACCAGCTTCAATTTTCCATCGATAATCAATATTGGGTTCAAAGTATCCAGATCCTGCAATAATGCAAAAGCAATAATTAGTAATAAAATGGTAAAAAAAAATCAGAATTATCTAGTATATGACTGGCAGAAAAAATAACATATCACAGAAAAGTAAACTAATCATATAGAAAAAATTATACGGATTTGAATTGAGAATCCGTCATCCTTTATTTTAACATAGTGACATACAACAATGTGAATCTAGACTGAAGAAGGTGGAAACAAAAATTGGCACTCAATCCAGTGATGTCATAAGAAAAACTAGTAAGTAGGATTGTTATACCAATTTATGCTTCCAATAATTAGAAAAGTAAGTGACACATACTAGAATGGCAGATTGTATGTCAAAGGGTAAGCTTATCCTGCTTCAGTCTAATCAGGATTTAGGCTGGAAATATACACATCTATGAAAAATTCCAACATAAATTCTATTGTTGCAAAACATTATAATGAATAGATGAAATATATATATACAAATTCCAAAGACCACCGTGACTTAATATTCCATGTTCAAATTTTAAAAAATAAACTCGTGAGTGATCAGTGATGTAATGTCAAATTAATGAACTGAAAACTTTAAAAAACCTAATTTGTTGATTTACCACATACGGTGAGAGTATATGGTGCATTTGGTGGAATGTCAAATTGCCCGTATAAAACATCAATATCGAGCAAAACAAATTCTTCTTCATCTTCCTCATGTTCAGGATGCATTTTATTTGTCTCCATCACCTATTCACACAAACAAGTATTTCCTCAAGACAAAAATAGCAGATAAATGGTATGCCAATACAGGAAAGGACATGAGAAACATGGACTGACATATAATATTGTCATAAAAGAGAGACTAATTTGTTACAGATAGAAAGAGGAAAATCAATAATTATAATAGATATTTCCCAATGTTCAAAAACATAGTTTTTGGGTTATTGCAGTCCTGAGGCAACATAAATATTTTTTTCTAATAACATTTGATAAACAAGTCTTTTAGCAATGGTGCCAACTGACAAATAACCTCTTTGGCTATAGAAAATCCGGCAAAGTTTCCTAAAATTTTACCGCCTGTGCAATTTCTCACATCAAACAACAACTATTGATCAAATCTGGAAGGAACACTTATCCATCATCACGACCGACACTAAAAACTCAAAAACAATCAGGCCACCCATAATCACAATAGTGTTCAAATCTCAGGATTCCAATCACCATAAAATCAGGCACACACCAAGCAACTCACAAACATACACCAACCATTCGAATAAATATCCAATTCGCCAACTAGAATAGCATATATGGAGTTCACATTAATTCAAATATATATAACTATGTAAATTCAACTCATGACTAATAATTTAAGATTTTATAAAATAAAAATCCAAAAATTAATCATTAAAACAACTTAGAATCTCTCTCTCAAGTACAGAATCCCAAAATAGATAAATCAAAACTTTCACACATCATTTCAAAACAATTATATAGAAATAGAAATACTAATCAAAATCCAGTAACACCCCACTCTTTCAGAATTTAGATATATAATAAAATTCTCAAATACGCATAATTTCCCAACCTGAATTTTCAATTCTGCGAGCTTCAAGCCCCAAAGGTTTCTCCTTTCTTCCTATTAGATGACAGCAACGAAATTAATCATATATATATATATATATAATATCAGATTGTTTTGAAGCGACTAAAATAAAATAAAATAAAAAACTGTATTGAAAAGGGTCATGGGTTGAGAACATACCAAAGCTCTCACGAGCCAGGAGTGTGAAACTGAGTGTTGAGTGATGATGACTAGGGTTTTGCTTCGTTGGTAAAAAGAGGGAAAAAGAGGCAGAACCCTAATTTTAATTTAACGTTTGAAACTTTGAAATTAATATTTTTAATTTAATTACGAAATAAATAAGGAGAAATTACTCCGTACACTAATGCTCTAAGAGTGAGTTTTAATAAGATTAGAAAGATTTGAAGGGATAAAAATTGAAAAAAAAAAAGAAAATTCTTTAAACTACTTAATAAACAAAAAGGAAGGTAAATATCCTTTTTTTTATTTTACTATTTTACCATTGTATTATATTTTTTATATTAAAAAATATGGATAAATTTATAATTTTAATTAAACCTATAAGTATTCATTCTTTTCCCTCCCTTCCATTTCCATCCGCTTTTAGAATAATTAAAAAATTCTAGATCCTACTCATAATTTTTTTCTCCCAATTTTTTTTTTTTTTTCATTATCAAACACATACTTTCCTTTTTTTCTTTTCTCTTTTTTTTCCACCCTATTCTTTTCTTCTCTATTTTCAACCCTACCAAACCACTCTAAAGTTTAGTTGGACATAAAGTATACGTTTATCTACCCCAAACATCTTCTCTCCTTAACATTAATAAAAATATTAAATTATCCTCGGTTATTAAAATTTAAAAATATAGATAATTATTTTATAAAAAAACAATTAAATTCAATTAATTGAAAATAATACTTTCAATGGAAAATAATTAAAAAAATAATACAGAAAAGTTTGCCATATTCTATTACACACTCTTTACTCTTAACGGTGGTGAATCTTCCGTTAAGTACTTAAGTTGACCAACACTTGTTTGAGAAAAGTCCAAACTAACCTTATAATATAAAATAGTTAGATTTTCCATACTTGAAGGGCTAAAAAGTAAAAACTCAAATTTCCTCAAATAAAAGTACATTAATTAGCTGCTAAGCAAATGAGAAAATGAGCAAATGATTGGATCAGCGTTACTTAGTCCACGCTTTCGCCGTATAATCAGGAAGGACCGTATCATACAAAACGACGACGTTCATAGAATTATAAGTATCTCACTAACTCCCACGCGCCAAAAGTGTCAACACTCGTTTGTCTCAGACTCGCAGTTGGTTCAGTCAAACCCACAAAAAAAATTCCCCGCCACGTGGCACTCTCTTACGCGAGTTTCACTGTTTTTGCTATTCGCACGCTTATGGCTTCTCTCCCAAGTCGATATAACATTACACAGGTGACGCAAACCTCATCCAATTTTCCCACGTTGCGCAATCTTAATCCTCCACGTGTCATTAAATTCTCCTACAAAACACAGTGGAGCGAACAAAACGAGGAGACAGAACTAACTCAATGAAGTCCACGTAGATTCCTTCTTCTGTTCTCTAGAGATTTTATTTTATTTTATTTTTTGATTTTATTAAAAATACAAACGACAGCGAAGAAATGTCATCGTAAAAAAGTGACTCTTCAAAAACCCCAACTTTTTTTTTTTGAAAATAAAATTCCACTAATCCACCATTTTTTTTCATCGAATTTCAATTTTTCGGTGAAGGAGAGAGAAACAAAAGCAGAGATCGGCACCAAAAAGTTGGCAATTATAGACCTTTTTTATTGGTAAAGTTTCAATACCTAGCTTTTATTTCAGTGTTTCAATTTAATGTATAATTACTGTTATTTGATTGTCTACCACTCTACCACTAAATTTGCAAACTGCATCTCATACAATTCACTCAATTTACAGCCAATGATTGTTTTTTTCTCTCAAAAGGAGCTACATTTGAGTCATAGACTGTGATTGCTGACTGGTTTTTGTTCCATTTGTGCTGAATTTGCAGGTGGGGTTTTGATTCAGTGATTTTTTTTCATCGAATTTACGATAATTAGGTTTGGTTGGTGAATTGTGATTTATCTCTTCTGATGTTTTGTCATTTCCGATCAGTGTGTCAATTACATCTGAAATTTTCGTCTAGTCCGCCTCCGTTGAGCTCAATTTCCTATATTTTTCTGCCTTCTGGTGTTTTCTTTATATGTTGCTTCAATTGTCTAAGATTTCGTCTTAAAATTTGATCTGTAGCTCGTGATCTTGTCTGTAATTGTAAATTGTTCCATTTCGGTCTCCAATTTATCTGTTATATCAGTTGAATTCTTTAAGTTGAAAGGTATATCCGTATTGATATCTTGGGTGGAGTTGAGAGGGTGAAAGTTTGTGACAAATGGCTGATCGATATAAGTCTGTTTTGATTGAGGAGTTGCCCTCTCATTTGATATTTGAGATTTTAACCACGAGCAGGCTTAGTGCGGTTGATCTCGTGTCTTTAGAGCTGACTTCTAAAACTTTTGGGGGGAGTCATGGATTGTATCCCCACAAGTTTCGGTCATTGGTGGATTTTGCAGCATCTCAACTTTGTGCATCGCATAGCATATTTGTGGGAATGAGTATGAAAGTTCAGAGAGAGCTCTTTGACCGGTGTAATGGGAATTGGAAGCGTGTTTTGAGGTTTTTGCAGTCTGTGGAGCATTCGTCTGATATGGTCGAGACCTCAGCAGGCAATGTACTATTTCTTTGACATGTTATTCTGTTTTTTGCCTTGTTCATATATCTTGTAAATGATAATACCATGATCAAGAACATCATAATATGCTTTTTTGGTTACAATGATAAAACAAATTGTAGAACAAGTAAGGGATTTAAATAATTTGGATATGTTTGTTTCTTGTTGCATTTACCAATGATTGTTGTGGAATGGAAACTCAACTCAATTTGCGCAAGTAACAATAGCTCATCTTTTGCTTGCAAATACTAGTTTTCAAGTTATGATGGTTTTTTATTATTATTTAAAAGAAATAGAAAAAAGATGATTAAAAGAAATTTTCTATCCCTCTTAGACGGTTTGTTTTCTTATGTTGCTCTCCCATCCTTCCTATTCAACCTTCCCTCTTTTATTTTTCCCTGTCTTTCTAGAACCTTGTAGAAGATTTATATTTATTGGTTTTAAATTTTATCAGCAGATGCAGATTACAACTGGAAGGTATCACACATTGTTAATCAGCAATTCATCAGTTTACTCTTGTGGTTCCAGTTTGTGCGGCGTTCTTGGTCATGGTCCTGAAACAACACAATGTGTGGCATTTACCCGGATTAGTTTTCCATCTGCAGCACTTGTGGTCCAAGTCTCTGCCTCCCAGAATCATGCTGCTTTCGTTTTGCAGTCTGGGGAGGTTTGTAACTCATTCTCCAGCTGCATTTCATTATACACAATAAAGTGCTAGCTGTATAACATACTAAGAAATAGTAGTTCTTGGCAGTAACAACTGCGATCATTTGAAAGCTACAATTAAATTCATTTTCCTGTCATTCATGTAAAGCTGAATAAGCTGAATTGTATTTATAATATTGTATAATTTTTTGTCTACATTTCCTAAAGTGTCACAAAGCTTCAGTTCAACACAGACCTGACTCTCTATCATTTGATATTTCTCAATATTGATACAGGTTTTCACATGTGGAGACAATTCGTCATTTTGCTGTGGTCATAGAAACACAAGCCGCCCCATATTTAGGCCTAGGCTTGTTGAAGCATTGAAGGGAGTTCCTTGCAAGCAGGTACAGTGCTGTCACCAGTTTTGTGGTGATAATGATATTGTTTCTTAAGATGGGTAAACTTTTTTTAGTATGCAAATTCTATCATTATATATGTGTGTTACACAAATTCTATCATTGTGTGTGTGTGTGATGATAGAATAAAGATAACTTAAAAATAAACATAGATTTTTCATTTGTGTAACATATGAATGTGTGTGATATATATACTGATAGAATAAAGATAACTTAAAAATAAACATCTGAAGATGATCAATTTGGAGAGTAAAGGGGTTTAATATATAGGCAAGGTTCACCGCCTATGTTCAACTAATATCAAACAAGAATATAAAAACATGTAAAGTGATAATTAATAAACTTGTCTTCTATTTATTATATAATTAATGAAATGGCAGGGTAGATTGGTAGAATTTATTACCATGCCACCTATGTGCTTTCTAGTAGAACCATGTTTTACAACCCTCCCCATTGGGTTGTTACCACTTTGTTGTATTATGCGCTGGAAATCTAGTATTTTAGTGAGACAAAAAACTTAGCAAAAATATACAATTATGTGCGAGAAATCCAACAGAAAGTGTTGCAAAACATACTGGATTTCCACCTCTCTAGCCGAAAGTACATAGGTGACATGATAAGAAATTCTAACAATCATTACCCCGTCTAATCATTAATTACATAATAAATAGGTGGCAAGTTTATTAATTACACTTTACACATGTTTTCTTATTCTTGTTTGATATTAATTGGACATAAGTGGTGGACCTTGCCTATATATCAAACCCTTGCACTCTATAAATTGATCATCTTCAGATGTTATATAATAGAAAATTTGTAAATTTCTTCCATGTTTATTATTAAGTTATCTTTATTCTATAATTATTGATATCACGTTATATATGTATAATATAATTTGAGTTTATGGAGTGCAATAAAACAGGAGTGTAGTGTGTATTTAAAGTGTCACAAGAAAGTGCATTGTCACTGTTTTGGTATCTTGTTTCCCACCACTTTCTCGGTCTTAAAGTCTGCCCTTAAGGCATGCATGAAGACCACCCTATTATATTTATCGTTATCTTTTTGGAGATTTGATGTTTCCCAATTTTTTGTACAACCACTTTTCAATATTAAAGAGGTAGAGGTTGTCTCAGGTTGCTGCAGGACTTAATTTCACTGTGTTCCTCACAAGACAAGGGCATGTTTATACATGTGGGACAAACACGCACGGCCAGCTTGGTCATGGTGACAATCTAGACAGGCCAACACCGAAAAGTATTGAACTGCTTGAGGGTGTTGGCTCTGTAGCTCAAATTGCTGCCGGTCCAAGTTATGTCTTAGCTGTAACCGAAAATGGGGAGGTTTACTCCTTTGGCTCTGGTTCTAACTTCTGTCTTGGACATGGAGAACAGCATGATGAGTTGCAGCCACGTGTGATCCAGACATTTAGGAGAAAGAACATTCATGTGGTTCGTGTCTCTGCTGGCGATGAGCATGCAGTGGCACTTGATTCCAATGGACTTGTTTGTCTCTATCCCAATATGATTTCCTTCCTTTTCTCATCTGTTTTTGGGCTTGACAATAGTCAAGTGATAACTTCTACTGTGGTTGTATTGTAGGTATACACTTGGGGAAAAGGTTACTGTGGTGCATTGGGCCATGGTGATGAGATCGATAAGACTCTTCCAGAGCCCTTGAGCAGCCTTAAGAGCCACCTTGCTGTACAGGTTTGGTTCATTTATCAATTCATTATTCTTGATTAAGAAGTATAAGGAGTTGCCGAGTTGGTTTACTGCCTTGCATTTATGAATAGCATCTGCAATATTCCAACTGTGGTTACATGTCACATTTAGTTTATAGGAATTAGGACTAGAATCACGTTTTTGATTTGGTTTCTTCACATTGGAATACATCAATATGGGCTCTTCTCCTTCCTGCATCAGGTTCTCAAAAATATAGGTGTCTTTGTCCCAACAACTGGGGTTGGCATATTCCCTGTTGTCTGTCGATTTGTGGTCCATTGTTTATCATGATTTTAAAATTAATCAACTAGGTCAACCCTAAAAACTTGAATCCCACTTAAATCCCTTTGGTTTTAGACTTAGTTATATTCTAGAAAATCTTTAGCATATTTATACTAGGGCGAAAGTCTCAGGTTGTTAAAGAAATTTTTTTGGTTTCTGCAACTAGGTCCAACCTACAACTTAAAGCTACATAAACAAGCCAAACCATAAATGAAGCTTTTATAGTAAAAAGTATTTGTTCCACTTTTGAATGATTTCATTTATAACCAATAATATACGTATTTATAGTGTTAATGGCCTATAAATTTTTACGCATTTAAGTGCAAATGTGTTGAGAAACAATTTCATGTGTCAATTGGCAGTCTTGCTACCCTTTGACATGTGTCAAAATTGATGGCATGGAAAACATTATCATGCCACCATATGCCATCAGCCATCTTAATGAAAGTGGTGGCTAACTTGACACATTTGCACCTAAGTTGGCAAATTTTACTGGTTCATAATTAACACTATAAATATGTATGTTCATGGTTACAAATGAAATTTACATTAAAAAAAAAATGATATCTTATAAAAGTGAAACAAGTACTTTTTACTATAAGTTGCTCTGTTTCATTTACTGTTTATATTAATTCATTTATAACATGTTAATATAAACAACTCTTTTGATTTAGACCTTCTAATATTCTAGAGTATCCTTGGCACATATGCTGAGCTGAAGGTCTCATTTCATTTTACTAGGTTGAATATAATTTGTTGTAATTTCAAAATTTTTGGAAATGGACTATAGTCATTAGTCATTAATTTTACATTTCTAATTGTTTAAAGTTGGGTTCAATCCTTTTTTTAATAAAATTGTTGGTTTCTGTAGCAAAAAAATTGTTTTATGTTGAGTATTTTGGAGATATTCAATTTTATTGAAATATAGGAATTATATAGTCTCCTATCAATAGTGCTCTAAATATCTATATACCCTTTATAATTGATTGAGGTCAAACTAATGAAGATACCATTTTTACGAAGGCATAGTTACTTTCTTCTTCTTTTTGTAAATATGGTTGCTTCATCCTTTAGTTTTTACATAGATCTTTCTACTCTGCATAGTGCACACCGCACTTTGATATTATTTTGCACTGCACAGTTCCTATAATTGATTCCTTTTAATAGTCCCTGATTAGTGATTACTTAGATATTTGAACTTAAACGGTATAGATTGACGGAAGCGAAACTCAAATATCTAAACTTACAATGTGTTTGGATTGACATAAGAGAAAGGAAAGGAAAAGATAAGTTAATGAGGACAGGAAAGGAGAGGAGATGAGAGGATAGTGTTTTAAATGATTGTTGTTTGGATGATTATGCATAGACGGAAAGGAAAGGAAACACCATACTGTGAGCAAGCAAGAATGAGAGCCATGTCTTGCTATAAAGCTTGGGACATAGATGTTAACAAATTTATCAAGCAATATTATTAGCATTAGTTTTGGGATATTGAAAAGATTCATTAATTTTTTATTCCTTTCCTCATTTCCTCATTTGCACTATATTTGGTTTAATGGAATAAAAGGGAAAGGAAAGGAGAAGATATGGGTGGATTTCTTATCTTTGTTTTAATTGTTAAATGAGAAGGAAAGGGAGGGAATAGTCTTTTCTTGTTTCCCCCAATTTGGTTTCTCACCAAAATTGGATGAATAAGGAGGTACAAGAATAAAAATATTAATGAATCTTTTCAATATCCCAAAACTAATCTTATCAATATTGCATGATAAATTTGTTAACATTCATGTCATGGGCTTATATAACATGACACACCTCATTAGACGTTGTTTCCTTTCCTTTCTGTTCATAACCATCTAAACACCAATAATTAAAAATACTATCATTTCCTCTCTTCATTAACTTATCATTTCCTTTCCTTTCTCTTCCATCAATCAAAACATAGTGTTAACAATTTAAACAAGAGATAAGAAATATATCCATATCATCTCCTTTCCTTTCTCGCCTATTCCATCAAACCAAACATAGTTTAATCTTACTTTTCAATCCATATCATCTCTTTTCCTTTCTCTCATATTCCATCAAACCAAACATAGTTTAATCTCCCTTTTCAATATACTTTAAATTTAATTACTCTTTCCAAAACTCTGAAACCTCTATCTACCACCAAATATTTGCCACATTCAACACTGTTTCTTCAGACTGTAGAAAAGATTTGAAAAAATTGATGTTACAATTGTTCAAGAACTATTCAAGTTATGGTCTTTGCAGGGAAAGACATTGTTATGGAAAGAAAACTTGTTAACTGTTTTAACAAAAAATTAAACAAGCAGTTAGTGGTGACATTCAATCAAGATGATTTTTTTTTTTGTACCTCCATTGAGCTTTGAAGTAGTCACATATTGCTTCTTAAAGTTGAAGCATGATTGCACATATACATATTTGCCTAGTAAGAATCGTCTTGTCCATTGTCCACTTCCATTTCAGAAATAAGTTTCCTATTTATTCGTTTTTTATTCATTTCATTTTTCTATTATGGTTGCACATTTTGACAGAAGAGTTCATCGACTGTTCGCAAGTAGGGTTTTTGTCCCATCGTTTCATAGACTATTAGTTTAATATGAAAATAATGGATAATGCAACCATTCATGCTACAAAGTTGTTTTTTTATCAAAAAATATCTCTCTTTCTCTTATAGGAAATGCATTGATTTTTGATGGAGATGAGCATATGCTTTCTCCTTATTTGTACACTTGTTGGGGTACTGAATTTGATCTCATACATCCTGTAGGTCTGTGCAAGAAAGAGGAAAACATTTGTTCTGGTTGATACTGGTTCTGTTTATGGCTTTGGTTGGATGGGGTTTGGAAGCCTCGGGTTCCCGGACAGGGGAGTGTCCGACAAAGTGATGAGACCTCGAATCCTTGACAGCTTAAGAGGTCACCGTGTTTCTCAAATTAGCACAGGTCTGTACCACACTGTTGTAGTCACTCATAAGGGACGAATATTTGGGTTTGGAGATAACGAGCGAGCCCAACTTGGACTTGACACTTTGAGAGGATGCCTTGAACCAACTGAAATATTTATCCAAGAAATGGAAGATGAAGCAAGTCTTCATTAACAAAGTGGGTGACCGTCGAGGAGCTACTACATCAGCTTTGCGAAGGTTAGTTCTTTGGTATTGTTTTACTGATGAACACTGCAAAAAAATTTCGCTTTCACATTCTTGTAGATTCCACTAAGTTGTAACCGTGAATCCAGGATAAAACCACTGTTTGTATTAAGAAGAGCGTTAGCATGCGATAGTTTCATTGTTCTTGTTTCCAGTATTTATTTTGTGAAAACTGAAAAATATTTGCTAGTAATCAAGTCCAAATAGTCCATTTAATCTTTTATGTTTTCTTTACAATTTATTTTTATTCACTCTATGTTAAATATATTTGTATCACTCAAAGGATGAAATATTTTTCAGGTTCATTTTGGTATCAGTAAAAGTGCTTTAAAATAGGTTTAAGTGCTTTTATTTTGTTATTATTATTATTTTGTGGTATTAGGTTGAATAGACAAAATCACTTGATAAATTTGTTTCTATAGTGTGCTTTTTGGATTGAAAATAGCACTTTAAAAAACTGTATTTTGAAAAGCCATTGATAGGTGCTTTGAACAAAATCACTCTCAATGCATTTGAAAGTTTCTTTTTGACAGGAACGCATTTGAAAGTTGAAACCAGCCTTTTACAAGCATACAAATGCAATGAACATGTATTAGGTTTTCTATACTGCTATCCGGAGGTATAACCCTTAATTACAAATCCATATAAGAGAGGTCTTCTTATTTCTTTCATACACAAGTCAAAAGTGAATTTTTGCTCCTTCCCCAGTTTAATTTTACAACAATTTATACAATTTTACACAACCTACCTGAGGTTTGGTATGGTATTTTACACACGGAATCAACTTTTGGCATTGGCTTCCCCTGTTACCTCAACTGTCAAAGAATAGTTTGGTCATTTGACATTAAAACAATGGAAAAAATTAAATAAAAAAAAAGTTACAAAATATTTTAAAACTAAAATAAAACCTAATAACTTAATCAACACAAAAATCCACCAGCAATGAACTTCTTCAGTGAGGAGGCCATCACCAGTGAATTACCCCGGTGAGAGGAGGCTCATAGCAGCCTCCTAGATTGGCCACGAGTCTCCTCCATTCAAGAGATGGAAGAGGGTTTGTGAATTGCCCTTATTTCGTCTCTCTAATGGAGGAGGTCACGGCCGCCTACGCCACTTGAGAAGGAGGAGGTTGCAATCGCGCCTTATACTTCTCTCAAATGAAGGAGGCCGGATCCTCACCAAAGAAAGCCATCACCGGTGGCTTCCCTCGCTTAACTTTTTTTTTTTTTTTAATTTGTAGTTAAATATTTATGATCGGTTAAAACTATAATTGTGAAGGATGTCAATGTAACATTCACCGATATAAACTGAATCTGAGTGTAGAACAACAAACTTTAGGTAGGTATGTGACAGTTTGTTCTTAATTTTAATTGGTGCCCTTTTTCTTGTGACTTGAAAAAATATGTGCTATTGCCTTATTATCCAACAGTAGGGGTGAATGTTTAAGAGTAATTGTTGTCCTCTCTATATAAATGATGCTCTATCATTTTGTGAGTAAGAAAATTATTAAAAATAAACAAATTTGCTGTGCTTTTTCCCAACACCTCTTGTCATGAAAGCACTTGTTGTTTCTAGCTAAAAAGTTACTTTGTCTTGAAAATTTTCTCTTATCCATGATTTTGTAGTAGATGATATGATATGATATTTGAAAGTGAGAGAACAATTTACATAAAGAAACAATATTTTTTTTTACATGGGCCCAATCCAGTACTTTCTCCACTTACTTTTGAGGTTTTCCATGTGAGCTTTGCCTAAAATTTTCTTTGTTTCAATTTTATTTCTTTTTTTTTTCTTTTTTGGAACTGAATTTCAGACCTATGTTCAATTTAATCTTTTATGTTTTCTTTACAGTTTATTTTTATTCACTCTATGTTAAGTATATTTGGACGTGTTTTTATTCACTCTATAGTTGAAATATTGGTTCTTAGCTCCAAGGAAGTGGTAGCATGATGTAAATTCACTCAAAGGATAAAATATGTTTCTAGTTCATTTTGGTATCAGTAAAAGAGATCAGGATCCTCACACTATGTTTGGTAGGAGGGAGAAAGAGTATGAGAGACGGATGAATTAAGAGGGAGAGAGAGTAAGAGGGATGAAAAAGATAACATTGATATATAATTCAAAAAATTACTATATTGCCCTATAATAAATTGGAGTGTAATAAAAAATGGAGGATATTATAGTAATTTCCTTACAATCATCTCTTTCTCCTTTCTCATCCACCCAATAATGGGTGGATCCCTTTTAATGGACCCAGAAGGATCATCTCTCCCTCCTCTTCTCATCTCATCTCATCTCCTTTATCCCTCTAACCAAACAATGGATTGGAGCTCTCCCCCCAACCCTCTCCCTCCCTCCATCTTTCCCTCTTACCAAACAAAGCGAAGCTGGTCCTAAGCCCTAAGCGTTTGATGATCTTCATCCACTTGACCGCTAAGAAAACGAATGGTCAAGATTTGTTTAATGTTTGTTTTGCACTAAAATTAGAGAAAACACCTTCGTTTCATTTCCACTTGCAACCCTTTTCTTCTCTTTCATCATTCATCACAAAGCTCACTTGACTTGAAAAAAAAAAAAAAACTCTATAATCACATTTCCACTTGCAACCTTATTTCAACAAAAAAAAAAAAAAAAAAACTCTGCAATCACTTGACTTAAAATAAAACAAAAAACAGAAAAAAACTGCAATCACTCTAACATCACAAAACATTCCTAAAAAAAACATCACAGTAATTTTGCGACCTTCAGTTTCACTGCTTTCCAAAATTTGAAAAACTTTTATTTTCAATTTTTTTTTCAATTTTATTTCTTCCATGATTCTTTCCCTTATTATTTTAATATTTAATTATATAATTTTCATATATGTTTGTGTAGAGAGAGAAAGTGAGTTTTAAAGAGAAAAATTGTGCTTTCGTTGCAACTTGCAAGCCTCCTCTCGCTGGGTAGGCCACTAGCCTTCTCACCGTAGAAAGCCATTTCCAGTGACCTTCTTTGCTTAATTTTTTTTTGTTTTGTTTTAATTTGTAATTAAATATTTATTATCAGTTAAAACTATAACCGTGAAGGATGTTAATAAAGCATTTACCGATATAAACTGAATCTGAGTGTAAAACAACAAACTTGTCACAATTTGTTCTTAACTTTAATCGGTGCCCTTTTTCATGTGACTTAAGGGTAGTTTGTGTTTTTTGTCTGAAAACTGAACGGTTCTGGATTTTTCTAAAGACTGAATAGGGATTGAAATATGAACTTAAATGACATGCTTTTTTTTTTCTTTAACATTTGAATGTATTGTCAACACGTTTGTTTTTTAATAGTAAAATTGTCTGAAAATAAGTAATTTTACATTTATACCAACATTAAACAAATATAAATATAATATAGAATAAAAACATTCCAATAATAATAATTATATAGGAACACATATGATTATAATATTCTTCTTCGATTACAAACAAACTTTATTTTTACTAAGAAAAGAAAAGTTTTTTTTTTCAAAAAATAAAAGGGACAACAGGAAAACTCATACAAAACACTCTAAAAATATTTATATAATACATCATTCTAATATCATAATAAAATGTTGATATTAAACACCAATATGAGAAGTGATTATTGTTCTTTTTTATTTTGAAAGCTATTTAAAATAAACAATATATTAAAATAAAGACTTATATACCATATATAATCATGATGAGATTGAAAATATATTATATATGGAAGATAGTATTGGAAGAAAATATTTTGGATTGTATTTAATGCAATTAAATGATTTGTAATCAAGTGAAAAGTCAAGATTTTTTACCTTTTATTTGGAGTTGTTTTTTTTTACTATTTTTAAATTGTTTAATCACTTTAAAAAACAAATAAAATAACTTAATAATTATAATTTAGATCCATTAAATTTTAAGTTAAAAAAATAATCAACCTGTTATCAAAATACGTGTTATTGTCTTACTATCCAACACAGCGTGGGAGAATGATAAAACGTAGTAGTCCTTTGTAACCTCTCTGTATATAAATGCTGCTCTATTATTACGTGACTAAGAAAATTATAAAAATAAACAAACAAAAACAGAATCTTTATTTGCTGTGTGCTTTTTCCAAACTCCTGTCATGAAAGCACTTACTGTTTCTAGCTAAAAAGTTGTTTTGCCTA
This sequence comes from Dipteronia dyeriana, assembly GCA_032871835.1. Lineage (NCBI taxonomy): Eukaryota > Viridiplantae > Streptophyta > Magnoliopsida > Sapindales > Sapindaceae > Dipteronia > Dipteronia dyeriana. The sequence goes on from CM065302.1 coordinate 58,344,041, forward strand.
GAAAATTCTCTCCTATACATAACTTTGTAGTAAATGATTTGATATGATTTTTAAAAGTGAGTGAACCTTCACGTAAAGAAACAATTTTTATTTTTTTCTGACATCGGCTGATGGGCCCAGTTCACTTATTTGTGAGGTTTTCCATGTGAGCTTTGCCTAAATTTTTATTGTTTCAGTTTTATTTCTATTGGTTTTTTATGTGAACTGAATTTCAGACCTAATGGGTTTTTTTACTTGTTTTATTTGATTTTGATTGAAATCGTAAAAAAGAAATCAAGGATAAAATGAGAGTTAAAAAAATGAATAGTAAATTAGATATTTGCTTTTTGAATCTATAAATTTGGAGAACAAAATTGAGTCACCTTTTTATTTTTTTTTTGTATCGGAGAATATGAATTGGAGAACCATGGGAGCTTCAACTATTTCCATTTTGGGTTTTTGAAGACCCATTGAAGATGGTCTAATGGTTCTTGGCTCAATGCTGTTATGATGATTTGATTTGAACCAACAAGTGAAAGCTTCAACAATCAAACATTGTGGAACCCTTGGTGACTCCTACCAGAACTCCGATCTTCATTGATTATTGTGTAAAGCTGTTTTCTGATAGTGATTTTCTGGTCTGTTTACAAAATCACACCATAACACTTTCTGTAGAAAAATATGATAGTCATTGTCATTACTCATTGTTGGTGGTTCTTCAATTATTTCTATAATACATACAAATTTAAAACTTTGTTTGTCTTGTTGATACATAGTTCATAATTATTTGGTTTTGGAATCCTATACGTTTTTTTTATACGGGACGATTGCACATAATTGTTTAATATGTTTGATACCAAACCATTATAATTATTACACATCGTTATGCATTCGAATCCTACACGGAAAAATATACGGAATTTGTTGCGGTTGATATTTTTCGAGTTGATATCACTTAATTTCTCTCTCTCACACGGTTGGAATGGTAACTGATCGGGTTCAAACGGATTTTACTAAACTCACTAACCGTAAACCTATATCTGATCGTAAACCCATGAAATTATCCTCTTGTACATTTTATTTTACATTTTTATTTCCTTCGCTGGCAACTTACAGTCTAGACATGACCACGGTTCGGTTCGAACCGTAACAGTGTGAAGGAACCGTGGGGGAGGCGGTTCGGTTCCGGTTTGGTTCCGGTTCCTCCTCAGAAAAAACCGCCCTGGAACCGGCGGTTCGGAACCGCCAGTTCTAGAAAATATATATATATATATATTAAATATATATATATATATATATATATATATATTATTTTATATTTTTCTTATGCTAAATTGTAAAAAAAAAAAGGAACTGAACCGGAACTGAAATCGGAACCGCCGCCGACGGTTCCGGTTCCGGTTCCGATTCCGGTTCCGGTTCCGGTTCTGGCTCCTTCTGGAACCGGAACCGGTTGGAACCATGGGCATGCCTTAGTTACACTGGCCACTGACATTTAACAAAAGTGGGTTAATCAAATTAGAGTTGATTATCAAAACAAAATTTCCATATTGGTTCACTTTATTTAATATAAACCAAACCAAAGTAGGTACTTCTGTTCCACATCTTTTTCCAACCAAAAAAAAAAATCAAACATTTTTCTCAAAATAATACCACCAGCTGGCTTGACGACAAGAGAGTACTCACCAATTTGGCAATTTCTTTTACTTGTATAATTATGATCTTTTTTTCCAAAAACATTCCTATGAATAATTTGTACAATAATTTTATCTTCATTTTGGATTTTTCTCATTTTCTCCAGTAGTTTAGGAGCAGCAGGAATGACATTGTTCACCGCTTTTTTTCGTAAGTCCACAAAAAAATAAAAAAATCCTTTTCTTTATAAGGGGAAATTTAATTTAATTTTTGGTTCTAATTAGAAATTATTACATTATGTTCATTGATCAGATATTATGAAATTTGTTGAACCAAATGTTAATAAATAATAATGATTAAGGTTGGCCAACCAAATAATAACTCGATTAAGAAAAATGTTAAGGATAATCTTAATTGGATTGACGATGACAACATTTATTGATTTGCTTTTGAAATTATCTATCTTTATTAATAGAACGTGTCCAAATTTTCTTTTGATCTTTTCTGTTGAGCTTAATATAAAATATATTACATAGTTAAAATAAATCTCTATCTCATTCAAACTCATAGTATAACTATGTCAAGTTAGAGGTCTGTATTTCTTTCATTAATTAATAAATTTACTTTCAAAACTCAAATTAATAAATAACTTTATGATAAAATATAGTACATAAAGGTGGGTGATCCGAAATTTAGGAATTTAATTGGAATCTATGTGCACTATCTACCAAATTTCTTGGTGGGGAATATTCTATGAATTTAAGTTTCTCGGATACGTCTTCACCTTCATAATCTATTGTCACATGTCCTATATTACAAATCAATGATCTGGATTATTTCAGTAATACTCATGTCTTTACGGTACAGAAGAATAGAATTTATTTAGACTATTGATGTAGGTGAGGACAAAATGAGGTGAAGAATGGATCCAAATTATTAAATTATAGTGATTTTTTTATATTCCAAATTGACTACCAAATTCTTAAATTGTTTCATTCTAGTCCAGTTTCTTTTGACATTTGTCCATTTTATTTGATACTATATATAATAATTAAACAGTAGAGAAATTGTTTTTATGTAATCAAAGTAATTGATAATTTTGTTACAAAATGAGAGCTTTTTTCATCAAAAAAGGGAAACGTAAATAAAAAGAAAAATTTATGTTGAATACATTTCATGGTTCATTCCATTTGTGAGAAGTATTAATTCCTTGTCGAGTTTTGAGTTGGTGATTTTTTTTTATAATTTTTTTATAATAATAATAATAATAATAATAATAATAATAATAACAATAATATTACAGAGTAGTAGTAGTAGGGTTGAGAGATGACAACTGTATGAATTATTGAATTGAATCCAATTCATACTTTCTGAATCAAAAATATTATTAGACTTGTATAATAGCAACCCAATTTGAAAGCCATTATAATAGATACTTTTCTTTTTCTTTTATTTTTTTTCAAAATCACTTATTGTATAAAATGGTTTAGAAGCAATTTCATAAAATACATTTGTATTAAAAAATATAAAAAATCATCCAACTAAAGAAAAGATTTTTTCCAAGGAAAAAAAAAATTAACTTCAAGCACATTAGCTCTTGGCTCAAATAAATAAATAAAAACACAAACAAATATGTTGCAAGAAGATTGGTCATAAATGTTAGTCCGACAACCATTAGCTGTCATACTAAAAGTTAAAGGTAAACGACTTTTCCACAATAAGTCCTTGTAAAAATAGAACAAGGCACACCTCCATCACTCATTCACTCTACAGTCTACACTACTAGTACACATGTGCCATTTGGTGTGTAGTGTGCAAATCCCACAAAATCAGTTCATGAATCCGATTTCGAAATCGGATCTCCTTAGGAATCTTTGAAAAACATAAAACTATGGCTTTTGAGTTTTGACCAACTAATTAAGCACATGAGAGATCATGATATAAAACAAACGAAAGATCCAAAAAAAAAAAAATAACCACACTTCTCTCCGGAAAAATGGAGTCCAAGGGATCGTTTGTTTTTTTATCTGAAAAATGAATAGTTCTGGATTTTTCTAATGATTGAATAGGGATTGAAATTTGAATATGAATGACATGTTTTTTTTTCTCACATCTGAATGTATTGTCAAAACGTTTATTTTTTTAAGTAATTTTTTTTTGAATATAAGTAATTTTACATTTATACGTATGTTAAACAATTATACATATAATATGGAGTAAAAATAATTTTAAAATAATAATTATATATGAACACATATGATCATGATCTTCATCTTTGATTACAAACAAACTTTATTTTTCTAAGGAAAGTTTTTTTTTTCAAAAAGTAAAAGGGATATCAGGAAAACTCGTATAAAACACTATAATATATGTATATATATTACCATAATATCATAATAAAGTATCGATATTAAATACCAATATGCACAGTGATTAGGGTTCTTTTTTATTTTTAAAGTTATTCAAAATAAGCAATATATTAAAATAAAGTTTTCGATACCATATGTAATTTTGATGAAATTGGAAATATGTTATATATGGGAATAGTATCGGAAGAAAAGATTTTAGATTGCATTTATTGCAATTCAGTTATTTACAATTAAGTTAAAAGTCATGATTTTTTACTTTTTATTTTAAGTTGTTTTTTAGAAATTTTAAATTGTTTGACCACTTGAAAAAAAAAATCAGAACAACTTAATAATTATGATTCAGACTCATTAAGTTTTAAGTGGAAAAAACAAACGATCCCTTAATTGGTATATGAATAAATTTGAGATATATATAAATGTCTCTCAAATCAACGGTTCAAAATCTACCGATGGTAAAAATGTTTAAGAAAAAAATAATATTTTAAATCGGTAAATACTGATATAAATTCATTTATACATTAGATATGGTCTATTAGATTTATATACTTTGACTTAAAATGTACATACTTATTAAAGTTATTTCATAATTAGTGGTCCACGTATAACGTATCGATATAAATTACGGTTTATATGTACAGATGACAAAATGATTAAGTAAATAGATACATTAAAAAATATAAACAATACCGTTCACTAGAAAAGAAAAATAAAAATTACACAATACAAAATCATACAAACCAAATACCAAACTTCTCAACCCAAACGATTAAAAAAACAAAAACAAAAACGGAGTTCAATATTCACACAGGACACAACTTTCCTACTTTTTTCTTTTCTTTTCATTTAAAATTTATTGCTCCTCTCTAGTCTCTACCCTCTCAGCCTCACCATGTCAACATCATCTAGAACCATCAAAAAGATGATAAGCTAAAACATCTTACTAAACTAAAAAGCTCCTCGCCTTTGAGGTTTCAGGTTTCAGATTTCAGATGCTTCAGGCCTTCTTATTCAGTCTAAATGCTCCCGGAAAACCCTCAACATGTCAGAAAATGTAACAATCCCAACTAAACTGCAGTCCTCCTCTACCACCCAAACATAACTAACTCTATGTGCAATTGCTTGGATCATCACTGCCACTAGTGAACTCTTTGGGTGACAAACTATGGCTTCTGCTCTCCTCACCATCCTCGCCGAATAGCTCATTGATCTGCTGTGCTTCTTCCTTGATCTTCCCAGCTTCGAGTCAGTCGCCATTGATTCCTCATCCGAAGAGGATGATGTAGAATGATAAGATACCAAGTTTGTTGAATTGTTGTCAATTTGTTTTAGCATCCCTTCTAAGCCTTTCTCTTTCAGTCTCTCTTTAACCACCCTCACAAGATCCTCCGGTGGACCTCCACAGTCGATGTACGCCATCAGGTCCCCGGAGGAGAGTGTGGCGATGGCTGCAGCGACTGTCTCGTGGCAGCAGCCTAACGTCAACGGAGAGATTTCCCCTATAAGGAATCCATCACTGTCCACAACAGCCACAGAGGTTTGATCAATTAGTGAACCTGAAATGGCTTCTATAGCCAATGTAGCCGGAGAGTGATAATTGACAACATTGATGTCACTGCTTATAATGCCTAAATTGTCAACTGAGAGAGCTGGGATCGGAGAGAAAAACCCGATCGTGCCGAGAATGAATCGGATCACATCTTCTTGAGTCAGCCAGCAGAATTCACGACCGTTGTGGCTTGTTGGGCTTGTTGGTGATGATGAGATCAGTTTCTGGTGTTGTCTTCTTCTTGAGCTCACTCTGTTCTTGATTGGCACCACTAGGTTTTGTGCTCCTTCAAGCATCAAATCAATTGCTTCTAGTAAACTGAAACATTAATTCAAATTAATTATCATAATTAAAAACAAAACACCCCACCAAAAAAAACTGAAGTTTCAGATTCTAAACGTGAATTGAATTCAAACAAACAGACAAACAGACAAACAGACAAAGAAGACAAATTTGCTCTGTTTAAGGACATTGAACAGATTGAAGATGGGGTTCTGTTAATTCCAAGATTGAAAAAACCAAGAACATATAATTCCAAAGAAGACTCACAGAAAAAATGAAAAAACCGAGACAAAGACAAGAAGAACCGCATAGGAAATGGTGATGTTGAATTACCTGGAGGATGGATCCACATGCATAACAAGAGCAGGAGAAATCTGAGACAAAATCAGAGAGACAGGTGCCTTCAAAGCCTCACTAGGAGACACCAAGTTGTCTTCTTTACAAAGATAACATATCACATCCACCATACATATTTTTCCAACACATTCACACACATACTCATCACCATCATCACAAGCATCACCTACAACAACAACATCACCATTATTACTATTCCCGTGCTTGCAGCTCCATACGCTGATGAAGTTGTCACCGGAGGCTTTGAGGGCGGAGAGGGCGTCGCCGATGGTGGCGGAGATCGATAGGGCTCTCAACGCCGGCTTCCCAAGACAGAGGTCAGATACCTCATGTGCCAGTAAGCTCACTGCCATGCAATATTGGACCTTTTTGTTTGTAAGTAAAAGAAAAACGAAAAGGGTGTTTTGTTTTGGAGATGCAATGAAGATAGGTGGCGGTGGAGGAGGCGGCGGCGGTGGTGGTGGCGGCGGTAGTGGAGCAGGGATTTTGGCAGTTTCGATTAAAGTTGTGAAATCAACAGAGTGCGAAAGAACGTATTTATAGGGGCTTTAGTTTTAGTTGGGTACGATACCAAGTACTTTGAAATGAAGAAGTGGGGTCCATCAATGTATATGGTTTTTTTTAATATATAGATATAAATTGGAAGATTTATTTATTTTTTATATAATTTTTGGAAGAATAGACAAAAGAGTACAGATCAGATTTGGTGTATTTAACTTTGTGGTAAGTGTTACATAAGTGTGAAATGGTAAATCTTTTAATGGGATTTATAATTTTTATATAGTTTTTTTAATACTACATTTCTTTTTTTTTCTTTTTTTTGTTAAAATAAAATTGTGTTTGTAACGTATTAATTTATCACGTGTTATCGCGTTGCATGTTGTTTTGTTATAGTTATGGTTTTTTGGTGCGGAACTATGGTGTATTGGTGTGCTAGATCCAATTCAATCCATTGGATTTGATTGGATTTGATTGGATTTAAGGTTATGATTGGATTGGATTGAATTCTAAATTTTGAAATCCATTAAATCAAATCGATTCTTGAATTTTCATATGAAAATCCGTCAATCCGATAGATCCATTAAGATATAAAACATAATTTATTTTGAGCTAATTTAATTTCTATTATATATATATATTATGTGCTATTGTATTTTGCTGTGAAATGATTATATTTTTATTTTGAAACTCTTGGATTTATTTATGTTTGTGTTTGTATCTTATATTTAATGTTTATAATTTGTTACAATTTTTAGACTTTGAAATGTAAAATTATGTATTGTTTTTATGTTAATTATTAGTTTGTTAGTTTTATTTGAAGTAATGTATGAATTGATAATTGGGGTATTATTGATTTAGTCCCTATGTTTTTTTGAGTTAGTTTTTTTTTACTCACTTATTCAGTTTTCAATGAATTTAACCCTATGTTTTTCAAAACCACTCATTTTAGTCATTCTGATCAGAATTTTGATGGTCAACCGTCACGGAAAATATAAAATGACAGTTTTACCCTTGAATTTAAATAAAAATAAAATCTTTTATTTTCTTAATTTTATTTATAATTATTTATAAATTTTTTTTTTTAAAAGGGGGGAAACATATTATTTACATATTAATTTTGAAATTAAACAAAATCGATTTTCAAATTAGAACAATTCTGTGAATCGAATCGAAATCAACCACCACACTAAACCTAGATTCTAACCCAGCCACTATACCAAACCAAAATTTAACAAAATATAATTTTCAAATTATAACAACATATGTGAATTGAATAAAAAACAACCACCAAACCAAACCTAAATTCAAACCCATCCACCACTCAAACCAATCTCCAGCGACCAAACCACTATCATCAACCCTTCAAACCCAATTCAATTTTTATCTTTGTATTTCCTCAACAAAAGCTCAGATGATGAGAAGAGTGATTGAACAACTGAAATTGCTACAACCCCATCTTCATCGATAACTCAAACCCAGAATCCCACCACCATCATCAACCCTTCAAACCATAAAACCCTTTAAACCTTTCAAACCACCACCACAACCATCACTGAAACCAAACCCACAAAACCATCCACTTCCCAACACCAAAATCAACATAAAACCCAACACAACCCTCAAACCCATCAAATAGGAAATATATATATATAAACAAAGGAAATACGAAAAAACATCAGGAAAAAATGGAGAAGTGATCTGGGATCTGGATTCACGATCTTCTAACTGGAGGAGATTTATTGTTATCTTCATCGAAGGAGACTGCCTTTCAAATGGCGGCGACCAGCGATTTTGGTACGAACATAGTTCTGGTTCGAACCATATCTTAGATCGTTTCATGGCAGCCGGAGATAGGTTAAAGTAATTTCTTCTGGGTTTTCATGGAGGGTAGAGAGAGACCGAGAATAGAGAGATAGATCGATAACGGAGAGAGAGATCGCTGGGTTTGAGAAAGAAATGGAGAGAGATTGGAGCTTTTACCATAGAGATCGATAATGGAGAGGGATAGATGGGTTTTAATTATTTAATTTTTTATAATTTTATAATTATTACTTTATTTGTAAATTATAAATTTGTATTTATAAATTAATTTAAATTTTATTATATATATTTCTATTTTCTATATGTTGACACATGGTATGTTAATGTTGAAAGACAAAACTACCCTTAGATCCGTTTAATTTAACTAACAGAATGACCAAAATGAGTGGTTTAGAAAAACATAGGGTCCAATCCAATGAAAATTGAATAAGTGAGTAAAAAAAAACAGTTAAAAAAAAACATAGGGACTAGATCAATAATACCCCATTGATAATTTGATTTAGTTAATTTTAAGAGTGTTTCAACTTTTATATATTAAGAATTGCTTTATAAAAAACAAGATAAGGTTGGTCCGATGATATGTCCTTCATACTTACACCACGAGGTTGTGGGCTCGAGTCTCTCTATTATCTTAAAACTCTGAATTATTATAATATATATATAAAGAATTGCTTCATATAAATATAATCCATTTAATCAATCAGATCGGATTTTAGTATTTTACAATTTGATCATATTGAATATTGAATCATAGCAAATCCAATGGATTTGATCCGCTGCACGCCCTTGGATGGATCCATGGGCATGACACTCTGGCAGGGCCATGGGAAGTTGGTCTCTTTTAAAAAAATACTTAAATATTCTTACAAAAATTATATAATTAATATTTAATTTTTAAACGCTTCACATCTTACCATAGGTGAAACTTTGGAAGTGCACCTCCTATTCTAATTGAATGGTATGGGATTCAAGTTTGAATATATATATTTTATAAATATATGTGATGAGTTTTTTGTTCGATACTATGAGTAAGTATCTTTCGTCATGTTATAAGAATATATCTCCCTACTGCACATATAACCCCTTAAACAATTGGTGTGAGATCGATAACATAAATCTATATAAAAGATTTAACATTTTTACTTTAAAAAAGTGAATATACCTAGGCTAGAGTAATCCATCATATACTGTTATTATTATTATTTTGAAAATATTAATTATTACAATATTTTAAGATTTAGAAAGAAAAATATGACTTGATACTACAACTTTATAAATATAAGTGTGAGGACTCATTGGATAGCATTAAGCTCATCGCGGCAACTCCACAGTACTATTGTAGTCCGTAGTTATATACTTACATGGGTCAAATATGTTTAGAGTATCCAATAAGGTTATTAGGCAATTAATATCCATTTAATTTTAACTAAAAAAAATACGAAAAAATAGTACTAAAAAGCTTGTCATATATAATAAGATACAAAGTGTTTGATCTTTTTGAATAATATACTATTATGGAAAAAAAAGGTAAGTATTTTAATTATGTAAGAAGTTCAGGACTTACCAAAAATATTCGCACAATCTTCAAAAATAAATTATTCAAAATATATACATTTTACCAATCATGTGTTGGTGTGAGTGGTTCGGCACTCTCATCTCTTAAGCAAGGTCGTGGGTTCTACGGTTCTACCCCCTCGTGAACGGAGTTACACATATTGGGAGCACTTTACCCCTTAATGGACAGCTCCGGTGCAAGTCCGGATTAGTCGGGGTGTGGACATGGCTGATTGCACCGTATGGTGGATCAGCCCCACCCGAAAACCGGATGGTGTAAACCAAAGAAAATGAAATGTATCCATTTTCGAGCCAAAACAAAATAGTGACAATTTATAAGTGTTCTTAAAAGTTTATTTTCTCAACTCTCATGTGGTTCATCCAAAGTCTATACAATTGGTGAAATCACTACAATTAATGATATGGATTTCTATATTTTATTTTTGAGAAATAAAATTATAATCCTTGTCAGTATACTTTGAACGAGTCACCTGATCATTCTCAATCACTTTGGGTCACGATTGTATGAACTTGATATTCTTACATGGGAATTATATGATCGACTTTAAACTAGTTTAGACTCTCTTTTTTTTTTGACATTAAATAAGACGGTATATATATATATATATATATCGTACTTGAAAGATATCTATTTTGTCCAATAATAAAGAAAAAGTTTTCTATATATACTTGTAAAATATTTACAGTATGACTTCAACCTTAATCACAAAAGTAAAAACGGATGGTGCTCAAAATGATTTAAGCTCCATCATGTAACTGTTTTTCAACCTATTTTCGTTTTTATTTTTAAAAAACGATTTCAAAAACGTGTTCGTTAACTGTTTTTTAATTTATTTTTAAAAAAAAAAATGAAAACAAAACCAGTATTAAAAATGAAATATTTGAAAAACACAAAATACTTGTTTTTTGTTTTTGTTTTTCACTTTTTTTTTTAACTTTTAATTGTACTGTTATGTATTTGATATAACTAGGACAAAACGGGATAAGATTTTCAAATGACCAAAGTGCCCCTCTTATATATATATAATATAATTATATAATATATATATAATATATAATATATATATATATATATATATTGTAATTATTTATTTATAATTTAAGAGTTTAGTTTTGGTTAATTCATTTTTTAATATGTTTTTTTGAATTAAATTTAGATGTGTTACTTTTATTTAATTTAAAAATTACAATACAAAAATTATATTGGGTAATTATGTAATCAATTTGTTTATAGTTGTAATAATATTAAACAAAATGTCAAAATTGATATTTCAATTTTTAATTGTTTTCGGTTAACCTACCAGGCGTGTTTTTTCCGTTTTCATTTTTAAAATACAACTTTCAATTTATGCTACCAAATGCGTTTTAAGAATTCGAAACTGAAACCAAAAACACTATTTTCATATTCATTTTGGGTCTGTCCTGTAAGCGTTTTTCAGTTACTGTTTTTTGAAAATAAAAATGAAATTGAAAACAGTATTTTTTTTCAGTTTCAAATTCTGAAAACGCGTCTCGTAGCATATACTGAAAGCTGTATTTTGAAAATGAAAACGGAAAAAACACGTTTGGTAGTTTAACCGAAAACTATCAAAAATTGAAATATCAATTTTGGTATTTTGTTTAATATTATTACAACTATAAAGAAATTGATTAAATAATTAACCAATATAATTTTTGTATTGTATTTTTTAAATTAAATAAAAGTAACACATCAAAAATTAATTCAAAAAAACATATCAAAAAATGAATTAATCAAAACTAAACTCTCAAATTATAAATAAATAATTACAATATATATATATATATTATAAAAATAATATTATTATATTATATTTTTATATAAAAAATAATATTATTCTATTTTAATATTATATTATATTTGTATATATATATTTCATTATATCCTATATATAATATTTTATATAATATTTATTTATAATGTTATATATATATTATATAGAATATACTTAATATAATATACATAAAATATATTATAATATATATAGTAATTATAATGTGTGTGTATATATATTATTGTATGAATGATTTTAGTTCTAGTTGGAAATAAATTATTTTGGAATATATATATAAAAGAGGGACACTTTGATCATTTAAAAATATTTTATCGTCCTGTTCTGGTCATACCAAACGCATAACATTATAATTAATAATTTTTAAAAATGATTTATTTGTATAAAAAAAATTGAAAAACAAAAACAAAAATAAAAAACACGTATTTTGTGTTTTTCAAATCTTTCACTTTTAACATTTGTTTTGTTTTTTATTTTTATTTTTCGAAAATAAAATGAAAAACAGTTAACAAACGTGTTTTCGAAATCGTTTTTGAAAAATAAAAACGAAAACGAATTGAAAAATAACTGCAGGACGAGACCTTTTATTTTCGAAAAACAACAACCGAAAGACGCTTACAAGACGAGACCTTATTTGTTCTTTTTTATAATTATTTAGTGGGTTTGAACCGTACTCTTCTACTTTTGTTTTTTATTTTTAAATGGTTAGTGCTCAAAATGACTTGTTTATTCTTTCTAATAATTATTTAGTGGGTTTGAACTGCACTTCGACTGATTAAGTAATTTTGTTTTTTGTTTTTAAATGATTAAATAACTTAAAATACTAAAAAAAACAAAGTTATCACTTGACACCAAAACAATAGATCATATTTCAAAACCATCCCCTCAAAAGTAATATATTTCGAATTTTATATTAATCATATATCCTACAAATTCCAATATCCATGTGAAGCTAATGAATGGGTTATTTTGTACAGAAATTTTAACCGTGTATTTTTTATAAACTAAAAAAGATATTAATTTTGAATAAAATGAGGTTATTTTTACTAAAATATTATATTATAAAATAATAATAATATTTTACTTATCAAAATTTTAAAATATTATCGATATTTAGATAATACTATTTAGAATTTTTTAAAGTATTTATTTTTACCTATTTGTATCACATTAAAAAAACATTATCAGACAAGTCATTGTACCCATAACGTCTAATTAATGTGTCCATTTGATGCCTATTGTTTTCAACTTTTCGGGTCAGACTCTGAATTACAACGTCTCTATCTCCCATCGGATCTCCATGATGGTTAAACCGTCGAGTGACTGTCATGCCTTTTTCAAGCTCCTCTTCATTTTGTTACCAAGTCTCACGGGTTGATCCTTGCAAGCGTATGGTTCCGTGACGGCGCTTGCGATGGTGCCGATCACTATCCTCTGATGACGACCGATCCCTGTGTCGGTCATGCTTGCGGTGTCTAGTATGGGCTATCTGATCATGGCTCTGCCCCTGGCGTGGTTGCTCCTCTTTGGGTGTTTCACGTCCAACCTGATTAATTGGAATAGAGTTCCTTCCGGCTTCTAGTACATCTGGTTCTGACCCAACTATAACAGAACGAAGCCTTGTAAATGGAGGATTAGGAGGTTACACCTCTTCTGCAGCTAGTAGATCAACTCCTTCCTTCGCCGCGTCCGCTACCAGCTGTTGTAGTGCCTCACGGAAACGTCGTGTCAGGTCATCGCTGGTCAGAGGGATTTGTTGGATCCCCGCCAGAGAAGTTTTTTGGTTCTCGGTTGTGGCGAGATCTCGTGAACTGCTGCCAATATGAACATTATCTGAAGATTTTTGGATATCCCCAGAACTGTTTCTGCTTCCACTTCCCGCCATTACCTTTAATCAAATCGGAGGTTCGGCCCTCCTTCTAGCGCCAATTGTTGAAGTCGATTTCTTGATGTATGAAAAAATCAACAATATTGAATTTTAACCATGATCTCAAAGAGAAAGAGAAAGGGAATTAATTGGACACACGTTTTACGTGGTAAAACTCCGATGACCGGATAAACGTCCACGGGTGGTTGAATAAACAACCGAGCCAAAATCCACTATTGAAATAAAGATTTACAACTCTCAATCTCTCTTTTTTCTCTCTGTATTCTTCTATATCTTCTTATGACGAGATTATAGGTCTATTTATATGTGCATAGAACCCTATCCTTTTTGTACAAGTAATGAAAGATTTTTTGTATTTAATTATGATTGGTTACTTGTTTGGAGTAGTCTGTCTTCTTTCTTATTTCGGAGATTTGTATAGAGATTGAATGAGACTCTAGTGATATAGTCCAGTTAGGACTTATTTCCTTACAAATGCGTAGTCTTTTTGAAGAAATAAAATTGTTGTCTGATTTGGAACCTTTTTTCTGTTTGGTATTCTATTCTTCTTGGAATTCTTCTTGGAATTCTTCTTCGACGCGGATATCTTTGTGTATTTTAACATGATTATCGGTTCATACGCGAGTTATGTGCTGGGCTTCTTTATTCGGGTTTCTTCATATTTGTCCCGAGTAGAACACGACGTCAGCTGATCCCGAGTAGAATATGATGTCAGCTGATCCCGAGTGACGTCACCTGATCCCGAGTAGAATATGACGTCAACTGATCCCGAGTAGGTTTTGCTCAATACTTGTTTTTATACTTACATGGGTTCCTCTTCTTTGGTGATATCTTGCGGGATATTTTCTGAATGTGTATTCGGATATTCACCTGACAATTTTATCCTTTTTGTCGATGACGTGTACATCTGATAAAATTTACATATGACAGTTTTTAAATTTGTTTCTGTGAGAGAATAAATAAATTAATGCCTGGTAGGTATAACCAATTGCTGTATCCAACATTTTTTCTATTTTTGTTATTAGTTTTTTTTTTAATTCCATGCGTTTATATGGCAAGTGTAAATAATAGATGGAATCACTATCACAAATATATTTTTGTTAAATTAATTTTGCTGAATGGGATCGCAATCTTTGCTAAATATAGTTTAACCACGTTCTGGCATGAGTATTGTTTTTAATTAAAATTTTAGAAATCATTAACAGTGAATGTATCCAATCCCATGCTATGCTATGCTGTGTTTTAAATATTAATCTACTACTATGTTATATATATATATATATATATATATATATATATATATATATATATATATATATATATATATATTAATACCGTGTTATACTATGGTTTAGCGATCTCCTCGTTCACATTGGATTATTATTAATTCTGATGGTCATTGTAAATGCAATACTGGCCATATTGCTTATAGAGCTGTTATCATTTAAATATATAATACTAGATGCGATTTTTTAGGCTGGTTTAAGATAAAAATTGGCTACAATACAGCTTACTTTGTTGAATTGTTATTGAGACAGCTTATCACGGAGGGTGGAAGATGCTTTGAATTGAAAGTGATGCTTTGGCAGTCCTGTATTGTATTCAAAATAACCAGTATTGTTGTCTGTGGGTTTTGCGTAATAGGTAGAGGTGTCCACGGTTCGGTTAAACCGTTCGAAATCAAACCGAAACCGAATCATAACGCCGGTTACGAAACCGAATCGTAACGCCGGTTACGAACCGGTTGAAAACCGGTTTCCCGAGGTTCGGTTACGGTTATCCTTCCCTAAAAACCGCCTCAAAACCGGCGGTTTTGATATAGTTTATATAAAAAAAATAAAAAAAAAATAACCAATAGTATTGTGACAACTAGTAATTCATTTGAAAAAAAAAACCGGTTGTAACCGAAACCGGCCCGTAATCGAACCGTTCGGTTTCAGTAACCAAATCGAATCGTAACCGTCAAACCGGCGGTTACATAACCAAACCAAACCTTCTAACTCCGGTTATGGTTACGGTTAGGCATTTCCACTGAACCGGAACCGAACCATGAACACCTCTAATAATAGGTGGTTAAATTGTTTGGATTATATAAAATCTGTAACTCTTTTTTTTTTTTAAAGATGAAGTTTTCTCACATACATATTGAGGGAAGGGAATTGTATAATTGATGTGTTTACGTAACTCTATTTTATTCAAAAAATAAAATGAAACCAGTTAATTAAATCCGATCCAATACAATACCGCACACAAAACCCTAACAATAGTCTAATCGAAAGCTATAACTCCGTATAGTTTTTCGCTTTCTGTAAGTTTTCTAGTGATATTGACTATTTTGAAACTAATAATGTATTTTGTTAAAAAAAATATTTAATGCCATGGGTATGTAAAATTAGTCATTATATATTAACGTATTACACTATTATATAAATTTAGAGTTTTATAAAGTGAAAAACTCGAGCTCGCAATTTCGTGGTGTAGATGTAGGAGTTTACCACCGAAAACTAAATAACATCCTAAGTCATTTAGATCCTTAGATGGAATGAAAATCACAAGGGCCAATGGCCAATCACGTCTAAAGATATCTTTCATAAAATATATCGTAAATTATGTCAATTTGTGTTTTTTAAAATTAAATCTATCAAAACACGTTTCAAGATCTTATTTGTAATGTATTTCAAAAAAAAAAAAAGGGATCTTTTTTGTAATGTTTATGAAAAATAGAGCAACCATGCACACTACCAAGAGAAGCTAAATTTAACTTAGGTGATCTGTTTGATTTTTCCATTTGATATTTAATAGCATTTAATAGTTATGAAATTACTTCAATCTGTATTAAAAAAAAAAAAAATTCAATCTCTCCCAAGAACCTCTCTTTTATGGTCTACCTAAAACTAAATATCTCAAAACTATCACTTTATCACATAGAAAAGAATACAATAAACACACTATATATATATATATATATATATATATATATATATATATATATATATATATATATATATATATATATATATATATATATATATATATAGAAATTGAGTGGATTTTTTTTTAGTTGAACTTTTGGTCTTCTCATGCAAAGATCAGTTTATTTGAAACATAAAATTTTAACAAAATATCTAACCTATTAAATCTGATGTTGAATTAAATTATTACAAACCATGGAAAATTGAGTTAGATCAATTAGATGATCGATTGTATTAATAAGAAAATTGTTTTTAAAAAATATAATTGCTGAAGAAGCAGTGGCAATATAGTTTCCAATATAAAAAGCTCATAGCTAGCCTCATAGGTATTCCGTATTCATATATCATTTATGTGAATAGAATCAAAGAATGAATGTGCTTTTCATAGAATATTAGTCAATTTTTGTCACCTAATGTTTATTTTTTATTTTTTATTTGTTATCATTTCATTTGTTTCATGGAAGTGTAGATAATTGATCAAATCAGTTTCATCTCATATATATAATTTTATGAAAATTTGCTGATTCTCCTTGCTATCCAATATGTGAGGATTGATCTTTTTTATGTACCTCTCGGTATATATATATATATATATTACATCTTACTTCATGATAAGTGTGTTTTGTAGAGATATTAATTAGCTGGATTGAGAATTGAGAGTTATGAATTCTATTAAATTTTAATTTGATTATATCTCAATTCAAATATATATTTGTTATAATTTTAAGAGTTTCTAATAAATTTTTCAAACATTGGAATCCGTTAATTTAGGTTCTAACAAGATAATAACTTTATTGATATAATATATATTTGAAGAATTAACCAACAAAACACAAAATATTCTTTCCTTTGTAAAATATATAAAAGAAAATAATAATAATTTTATTATTGTGATTATAAAATTGATTCCATATTGTTTTTTTATTTCACAATTTGATGTAGTATTTTATGCCTAAAAAAAAACACTTTTATTGAAATTCAAAATGCAAAAGGTAACCCCTAACACCTACGAGTCGTGGATTAAAATCTTTTCTCCAAAAAAATCCTAAATTTTTGTAATAATTTTTTTACAAAATACAAATGGTAACCATATATATATATATATGTGGTAGATAATATTTGAAAGAATTAACTGGTGAACACTTATATCTAAAAAAAAAAAAATTAATTGGTCGGCAGCGTGATAAGGATCATGAGATTGAAAAAATATATAAAAATTGTTTTCTCTGGTATGAACAAAAGTAGGATTGAGAAAGACATGTGATCTAAAGTTTATAGAGTCATAGACTTTCGGGACCAGATATTGTCCATATATATTATATCATATGTGTTAATTGAACAGAAAACAAATCTGATGGAGGGATTGACTTATTTTTCTCAACAACCGGCTGGAATTTATTCACTCACAGTCTGATCGAGCTAGCTGGGTGGTCCCTCATGCATTGTGATGTAGAAATATAAGAGTTATTATTATTAACAAATGTTGGTATTACAAGCTGTGTGGCACGGGGTTAAAGTTTACGCAGCTAATCCGTGCGGCACTTAAACAATTTCTGGACGAGATTGCTAAGTAAGCCTTACTTGATCACTCTCAAAGGCTAGAGAGACTAGAGAAGGACTAGAAGAGCTTTGTAGGAAAATAAGGCAAAGTGTATTGCTAAGAGAAAACTTTACAATGCTTTGAGTATTCTTGGCTTTGATACCAACTATCACGGCCTTAAAGTTTGCGCAGCTAACCCGTGCGGCACTTAGGCAAATTCTATGAGAATGTTGCTAAGTAAGCCTTACAAGAGAGATTTGAGAGAAAAGAGTAGAAGAGCTTGAATGGAAAACAAATATTGTATTGCTATGAAGGAAGCTTTACAATGCTTTGGATACTAGAATGCTTGAGTTTCTAGGATGGTTTACAAATGAGAGGGGTTGGCTATTTATAGGTGAGCCACCTCCTTAAGGAATGTTCTAGATTAATCTAGTCTAATAAAGGAGATTAAGTCTTCAGAATATTCTACACCTAACTAGAATACTCTACATGTATTTACATGCCTTTACAAGGTTCTAGATTATTCCACAACTATCTAGCTAAATACAAGAATGGTGTAGAGAGGGTTGGGTTGCTAGAGACTTCCAGAAGCTTGACCAATGCTGGAATTGTGGAGAAGTTTCTAGAATCTTCCAAGAGCTTGGCATAGTTGTGGCCTTTGTTGGGCTCATGGGCTTGACAGCTTGCGGCCCGTGACATGTGGTAAAGCTAAAAAAAATGAGGGCATGAAATGAAAAACTTTTAATTAAAGCATAAATTTAATTTCATAATATCATGAACTTGATAGTTTTTGAGGGAAGGCTCCGCCCCTGATAATAATAATAATAATAAATGAGGTCAGCTCCGGAAATTCAAGTTTTTTTTTTTTCTTTTCGAAATAGTTTTGTTAGAACCTATTGAGATGATAAAGCAACAATAGAAAGCGACTTTAATAAAAATCCGTTTTCATAATTCGAACGAATCATCTTTTTTCATATATATAATATGTCGATGTTTAAACATTGAGTGGATAAAGATTGTAAAACTCTGGCCACCAAAGTGCGGGACTTTGTTGGCAATTGAAGTTAATATTGGGGAGACACTAGATAGGTGAAATGGACCTGTCACTATATTAATTATATTATGTGACACATTTAAATCTTAGACATAAGATTGCTTACAAACCATGGAAGTAAGTTACATAATAGGCAATTTAACGTTACAAGTGACTTACATGCTCTCACAGATCATTTCATTTTATAAAAGTTACTTAATTAGTGTGCTACGTAACAATACTTTTATGGTTTTCACATAATATTATGTCCAAAGGTTTGTATAATATAATAAAAACATTTAATTTGTTATCTATATCACATTATAAAATATGATCAATAGATAAAATACATTTTGTTGTAAAAAAAAATAAATCAAAATTTAATATCGTATGGGTCAGGGTTATGGCTCAAATATCAACTTTCACAATTAGAAAATATCTTATTATTCTCACAACACCCATAAAAAACTCTCACAATAAAAAAATTATAATATATATTTATAAAATATGTACGGTAAAACTTAAATATCCTACCACTACTATGAAAGAGATCGTGCATACCACTAACTCAGGAGGGATTGTATTATATGATTTTATGTAGTTATCTTCGTCTTTTTTGAAAATTAAAATCAAATAAGGGTCATTTCCATGACCGGAGTACAGAGTAAACGAGGCTCTTCCAAAGAAGGAGTCGAAGTCCACAATTGCGGTCTCCTTCTCCGAGCCGTTGAAAGAGTGGGTGCGTCTTAAAATAATATTAATAAAACAAAAACAAGTAATCCAAGTCACTTTACCCCATTTTATAACTGTTTTCTGGTTCATTTTCGTTTTTATTTTTTAAAAACGATTTCGAAAACGTGTTGGTTAACCGTTCTTCATTTTATTTTCGAAAAACGAAAAAAAAAAAAAAACAAAAAAAAAACAAAAGTTAAAAGCGAAAGATTTAAAAAACATAAAATACTACTTTTTCGTTTTTCGTTTTTCGTTTTTATTTTTCATTTTATTTTTCACCTTTTTATATATAAAAAAATCATTTTGTTTTTCATTTTGATTCATTTAGTTATATTATGTATTTCACATGGCTAAGATAAGACGGGACAAGACTTTTAAATGACCAAAGTGTCCCTATATATATATTCCATAATAATTTATTTTCAACTAGAACCGAAAGCATTCATGCAATAATATATATATATATATATATATATATATATATACACATTATAAAATAATATATATTATATAAATTTAATAATATATATAATCATATTATAGATATATAATATAATATATATTATATAGTAATATATATATATATATATATATATATATATATTGTAATTATTTATTTATAATTTAAGAGTTTAGTTTAGATTAATTCATTTTTTGATATGTTTTTTTGAATTAATTTTTGATGTATTACTTTTGTTTAATTTAAAAATTACAATAAAAAAATTATATCGGTTAATTATATAATCAATTTTTGATAGTTTTCAGTTAACCTACCGGACGCGTTTTTTCCGTTTTCATTTTCAAAATACAACTTTCAATATATGCTACCAGAAGCGTTTTCGGAATTCAAAACTGAAGCCAAAAATACTGTATTCATTTTCATTTTGGCCCCATGCTGCAAGTGTTTTTCAGTCTGTTTTGATTTTTATTTTTCAAAAATGATTTAGAAAACGTGTTCGTTAACCGTTTTTCATTTTATTTTCGGAAAAAAAAAATGAAAAACAAAACCAGTGTTTAAAGTGAAATATTTGAAAAACACAAAATATTTGTTTTTCATTTTTCGTTTTTGTTTACTTTTTTTATATTACAAAAAAAAGCTTAAACTATTAATTGTACTGTTATGCGTTTGATATGATTAGAACAAGACGGAACAAGATTTTTAAATTACCAAAATACCCTCTTATATATATATATATATACCAGAATAATTTATTTCCAACTCGAACTAAAAATATTCATACAATAATATATATATATATATACATAATTAGTAAATTAATATATAATATTGTATTATATTATAATATATTATAATATTATATAAATATTTTATAATTATGTAAATATTACAAAATAATATTCTATAATATATATATATATATATATATATACATATATATAATAATAAAATATTATATATATTATATATATTATGTATTATTATATAAATAAAATAATATATGTATGTATATATATATATTAATATAATATATACAATTATATTTGTATTATATAATAATTATATATATATATATATATATTATAATTATTTATTTATAATTTAATAGTTTAGTTTTGATTAATTCATTTTTTTAATATGTTTTTTTGAATTAATTTTTGATTTGTTATTTTTGTTTAATATAAAAATTACAATATAAAAATTATATTGGTTAATTATTTAATCAATTTGTTTATAGTTGTAATAATATTAAACAAAATACTAAAATTGATATTTCAATTTTTGATAGTTTTCGGTTAACCTAACAGACGCGTTTTTTCCGTTTTCATTTTTAAAATACAGCTTTCGGTATTTGCTATCAGACGCGTTTTCAGAATTCAAAAATGAAATCAAAAATACTGTTTTCATTTTCATTTTTATTTTCGAAAAACAGTAACTGGAAAAAGCTTACAGGACGGGCCCAAATTATTTTCGAAAAACAGCAACTGAAAAAGGTTTACAGAACGGGCCCTTAAATTCTCAAGAGAAATCGATAATCTCTTTTGTTGATGGCAGCCGGCCTCCTCCTAACTTATTAAGGTTTGCCAAAAAAATATATCATAATAGTATAGCTACAATAAGTAGTTTATATATATATCAAGAATGAGAATTTTTTCAAGACTAAATGAAGATTGAAACCTAAAAACCTAACACTAAATGATATGTTTGTTTTTTATTATTTATACGGTATGTTTTCGATACAACGAATTCCCAATATATTAACTTATTTTCCTATTTTTGAGGTATAGATATAAAAAAATGTCTTTCAATGTCATTGAAATTTTGAGGATATTCACCATATTTCTATTTATATTTTTATAAGTTTTAACTTCCATTATTTTCACCATATTTACTTCTTTGTTTCGGTAACAAGCGAAGATGCCCAATTGAAAACGTGTTTTTAGTTGAAGTGCTTCTAGTCGCTTCTAAATTATATTGTTTGTACTTTTTCTTCTTTAATACCTTTGAAAAAATGTTATCCAACAATTGCTTTCACTCGACAGATATTTCTAGGATTTTCTTGCACTTATCTATCCCATAGAAAAATTGTTATCCAAAAATTGCTTTCACTTGTTAGATATTTCTAGGATTTTCTTGCTCCTTTTTTTTTTTTTTGTCGTGTCTAACCATCTATACCTAATTGACGTATGAAGGAATCCCTTTCAAGAGATTCTATAATCTCTTAAATTATTTTTTTAATAATATTAAATTTCTTACACAATTAGGTTTTTGTAAATATTAAATCAATTCGGGTTTTTTAGGTGGGAATGACTCAAACCCATAATCTCGCGGTGCACATGTAAGTTGTTTACCATCGAACATAATTTTATCATTTTACACAATTAGTTGCTTATACTTATATGACGATTTTTTTCATTTTTTTTTTCACATTTAAATAAGCTTCATACCAGTCCAATTTAATCTGGTAAGTGCGTTTAAATGATCAAATTTATTACAATTTATTATAATATATATCCGGCATATCAACTGGTTTTACACCTCCCTTTATTCAGCATATTAGTGAAAATAGTTTAATTCTCACTTTATACTAGAGGCACAATCATAATAAACCCTGTTCCATTCCATTTAAGGTTTTCTCTAAAGTTCTATACGACAACTACAACTACATATTGTACACCCCAAGTGAAGTGCAACATGAGCAGATGTGG
The DNA here is from genome assembly GCA_032871835.1 of Dipteronia dyeriana. Classification (NCBI taxonomy): domain Eukaryota; kingdom Viridiplantae; phylum Streptophyta; class Magnoliopsida; order Sapindales; family Sapindaceae; genus Dipteronia; species Dipteronia dyeriana. The sequence goes on from CM065302.1 coordinate 58,367,250, forward strand.
AGGGTGTTGAGGTGGGGTTTGATAGACCTACCAGTTTGATTGTGTCAATTAATACTTTGCATTTGTAACTTCTCTTTTCATTGTCAATACAATTAAAACAACAATAAAAGGTTTTACACAAGTTACCCACATAATAAAGGTTTTACACAAGCCACCCACATATATTTATTATCATATGTGCCCATACAATGATACAATGATACAATCATACAAGTCATACAAGCATGGTGTATTTCATTTTTAAAGGCTTGTACAAAACAGAAAGTTGCTATGATCTGTATTATAATAAATTTGAGAGCTAAAGTTTAGACAGAAAAGAAATATTTAAAAAAGAATAAGAAGAGTTTTAATGACAATACAATTCTATTCATTCACTTCATTGTAGAAACATATAAATATATAATAAATTGAAATATAACTTTATAGTAACTCCCTAAAATAACTCACATAATTTACTAAATAACTGTTAATTTAATTTAATTAACTAAACTAATATAATTAAACTAAACTAATAATTCAATAACATTATCAACACATAACATAATCTTTTCTACAACCTTTGATGTCACTTGTGATTTGTAATTAATTGGTTTTATGTTCTCGTAACTCTTTTTTTTTTCCAATCTAAAAATCACTAAAAGTCAATTATGTGTAGTTAGGATGATTCGAGTTTTTCTTTGATGCAATTGTTCTCTTGCTTGACTTTATTCCTTAGAAAATTAAAGTTATAATTTCACATGATTAAAAAAAGTTATAAGCCATTCTATCATGTAAGTTTAATTAATTAATGGATGATTTATATGAAATTTTAAAAATTAAAATATTTTACAAAAATTAATTGCTTTCTTTGTAACTATATATATTTATGAAAAATACTTAGGTATTAACTGGTCAGTACCCAAGATACTGGGGTGTTGCCACGTGACCTTCTTTCTTTAATTCTTTTATAATTATCAATAGGTCACATGACACCACCCCATTAGTGGGGTCAGTACCTTGGGTACTGACTGGTCAGTACCTTGGGTACTGACTGGTCAGTACCCAAGTATTGTTCTATATTTATTGATATGTACTTAACTTTTCTCTTTATATTGTGTGAGCAGTTGTCGTTGAGACCCTCACTCATTCATTATTGGATTTAATTAAAAAAAATACATATACAAATCATAGCAGTTGTAAAATTTAAAATTAAATATTAATTTATTAACACTAATACTAGACAATCTAAAAACTTAGTCCAAATTTCAAAGCAAATGAGATGGCATTAACCACATTATTCCATATCGTGTGTAGTCAGTGATGGAAATTTTAATTAGGTAGGACACTTGAACAAAATAATAATTATATAAAAAAATATTTAAAAACTAAGGTTATAGTAAAATGAGTTTTTTTTTTAAAATGAGTTTTTTATACGTAGAAAAAGTGATGGTATAATAAAGTTTAGATAAAATAAAAATAGAACACTTAATGCACTAAATAATATTATATTTTAAAAAATAAAAATATAATAGTAATAAATAAATAACAAAAGGAAAACAATATAAACAATTAAAAATTACAATCTAATTTTATAATAAAAAATTTTATTTTATATTTATAATGAATTCTTTTTAAATTTATATAAAAATAATTGATTAATAAATATTACTAAACATGTTTTTGATTTTTTGTATTCATCTAATTATTGGTAAATTATTTATTTATTGATTCTAAAAATATTAAAACCATAACATGAAGAAAAATACTAAGGATAAATAAAATGAATCATAATAATATATGAATTGTTTTAATATAATAAATTAAAATTTGAGATTTTAGGGTTTATTGATTGGATGGGTGTGTTAGGTATGTCAAACTAAAATTATTAGAAATAATAACCATTTAATATAATAATAATAATTTAATAAAAAATAAAATAGAATTAAATAGCCATAAATTAAAGATGGTTAAAAAGTTGACAATACCAAAAAAGAGAAAATGAATTGTTTTATTTGAGAAAAAAATAAAATTTTGAGATAGGAATCAGAAAATATAATAAAATAATAAAGACATGAAACAAAATTACAGGATAAAATAGAGGAACAAACTACCGAGTAAGCTATGAGTTAATATTATATTATTTAAGTTAATTTATATATTTATATCTATGAAAACAAAATCAATTTTATTTTTTTAAAAATTAAGGTAGGGCAAAGACCAATCTTAAGGTGGGTCCGTTCCGATGTGGATTAATGATAATTCATCCGTTTAATTATTTTTTCGGATCATATATCATTACTTGTTAATAACATAAGATTCAAATCTTCCATTTTAATTTTATTCACCTCATTTGATATGAACTCTCAAATCTCAATTATGTCTAATTTTCAAAAACTATTAATAAATTAATAACCAAAAGCCTATAAGATTGACATTTTTTTCATGAGGAAAAAAATATAAACTCATTATAAATTAAGATTTGGATTCTCTATTAATGTGATTTTTTTTTTCTCACATTTTTATAGTATGTGATTAATTATTGATAAAATGATTATAAAAACTAATAACATATTAATAACCTATTCATTATAATATTTATGTGTCATGAGATTATATGAAATAAAAAAAAAGATTAAATTCAATTATAGAGATCGAAAAAACAGAAAAGACCATTTCCTTTTATTTTCAAAACAAAATTAGTAGATAACTAGGAATGGGGTCCACCACGTGGGCGTTGGATAATTGATGTGTATGTCCGTGTTATTGTAGGGCCCACAGTTTGTAATATGGCCCGAAGTACTCTTCGGTCTGCAAAATTTTATTACTTAAAATGTCTTCGTATTATTCGTACGTTATCGACTGATAAGGAATCGCATTTTTCAAAAATTTAATTATGTTTATAATGAAAATGTGTTTACACCAAACAGTAGACTCACCGATGTTAAAATCACTCAATATACATGGAAATTTGTACATTACTCTAATATCACCCCTCGGTTGATGGGTTTAACTACAAAAATTAAAAGCCAATTGATAACTTTATCCTATATCCAAATCTAATGTTTAAAAAATGGGATATTAATATAATCTATTTATTTAAATTATATAAAAAAATTATATAATTTAAATAAATAGATGTGATGCCAGATTTACAGTCCCCTTTATCGGTTACAAATAAATCTGATTCAATTTATTTATGGATAAACGAAAAATCACTGAATTATCAAAATACAGTCACTCGCTTTGTTCTTTATCTCCTTTTCCTTCTCTCTCTTCTCACAGTAGATACAATCAATCAGTTTTTCTCAAGCAACCGTCTTTCTAAAGTTGAAAGTCGATTTTTATTTTGAAAATTTTCACCATATGAATCTCTGATGTTTGAAAAAAAAATAACTTCATAGATTTGTTGATTGAAATATTACAGAGAAGAAAACTGCAAAAGTAGGGAGGGGAAAAAAATTGAAATATCTAAGTCATTTAAAACGTGAGATTGAAGTGTATAACATGAATAGAAGAAGTATATATAAAAAAAACATATATCTAGAAAAAAACTAATATAAAAAAAATTCAAAAAAAAAAAATCTCATGTCGAGATTTATTAAGGTCTCGTTTGATTTTTTGTCTGAAGACTGCACTGTGTTAAAATGTTACTGAAAATCGAATAGTGACTGAAAACTAAAAAAAAAATTTTTTTTAATGAAAACTGAATGTAAGTGATAAGTTGTTTGTTTTTGTAAGTTATAAATATCTGAAAAAAAATATTTTTACATCTATGTCCTTCTAACTATTATTTGTTGTATATTTATATTTTAATATATTAAGGATAACTCTAACATGCAAATTAATAAATCTAAAATAAATTTATCACTGCAAATTACCGTCGGTGATAAATTTATCACTGCAAATTAGCGACCAACTATTTTCGACAACTCAAATTACCGTCGGTGATTCAGCCTTTTTCGATTGGCTTTTCGACACTATCGAAAATGATCCACATTTTCGACGACACAATATTTACCGTCGAAAATGTGGCACATTTTTGACGCACTATATGTACAGTTGAAAATGACCCACATTTCGACCGTAATATATGTGCCGTCGAAAAATGACATACATTTTCGATGGCATAAATACCGTTGAAAATGATGAACGAATTAATATCAAAATTCCGATAGCCCAATGACCATTAGAAATAGTCAAATAATTTGGTATTATTATTATTATAATTTGGTATTATTATTATTATTATTTGTTACGGTAGTGTCATGAAAAATATAATTAGTTAAATATTATAATATAAATTAATAAATTATAATGGAATATATTTATGTATGTGATAACTTATATACTACATTAAAAAATGACTTATAAGTCAATATTTTAAATACATCAAAATATGTACTAATTTTTTTGTCACTATATTTTTTAGCGAAATCACTCTATAGTTTTTTTTTCACCAAGTATTTTAGTTCAATTTTGAAATATCAATTAATTTTAAAAAACGTAAGGACACATTGGGTTAAATTAATCAAGTATAAAATATATAAAAATTATTAGTAATTACAAGAACATTTGGTTATTTTTAAGTATGTATACTAAACTTGACTATATTAAAAAAAATAAAAAAAAAAGAATGCTCTAAAAAAACCTTTTTTTTAGATCTATTTGTTTATTTTACGGAATAATTATAAATCTTTTTTGAAATGAGTTTAAATTATTAATTTTTCACTAAAATATTGATTATAAAAAATTCATATATAAAATGCATTACCTATTAAAATATGTAGCTATAACAAAATGGTAAAATTAAGTCATACTTTTCTATCAGATAAGAGAATATTTTAATAAAAATATTTAATTTGAAACACAATATCATAACATATTAAAAAGTATGAAAATATAAATTCAATTGGATTATGTGTAAAATATATCAATAATTTATATATATATATAGATATTATGCAAAATATATCAGATATAAAGTTATAAAAAAATATATCAGATATAAAGTTATAGCAAAATGGTAAAAGCATCACTTACCATCTTCAAGGTGAACCATGCAAGTTGCATGAATTATTTGGAATTTAACAATGGATCAGGGTGATGTTGGGTGTACCCGGTTGATCTTGGGGGTTCCTTAAGAAGGGTCTAACAGGAGATGAAGTATCAAAATTCAACTAATTTTGACTATTTTTTATTACTATTATAAACGGTAAATGACCGTCGCAAAAAGAGGTATTTTCGACGGTTTGTCGTCCATTTTTAATATTATTACCGACGATCATTTTTATTTTTTACGACGGCAATTACCGTCGAAAAAAGTAATATTTTCGACAGCCCGTCGATAAAAGTTTATTTCTGACGAACGTATTTTTGACGGCATTCGATAGTCGTTTACCGTCGAAAAATCATATTTTCGACGGGAATCCATCGTTTTCAACGGCATTTGTCCCTCTCTAATGACCATTTTTTTGTAGTATATTTAGTTATTAATAGTATTTCAAATTTATATTATCTGGATATGTTGGTTTTTTTAATTAATTACGATTAGGGTTTTAAAGAAGGTAAAATTGGAAATAGATTAAACTAGTAAACATTTGTATTAAATTCCACTAGATTTTTGTTAAGTGAAAAGTGAAAAAAAAATCACTTTCAAAATAAGTGGTTTTAGGGGTTTATTAAGTAATTTTAACACTTAAAAAATCAAATAGAATAACCGAATGTAACATATTAAGTGACATTCAATATTAAGTGGAAAAATTAAACAAAGCTAAAGTTTCGACCAAAGAGTGAAACCTACAACCCTCCAATACATAAAAAGAAAAAGTCTTAAACCATCTCCAATGTATGTGTTATTGTCAATGTCAAATTTAGTACAAAAAAATGTAAAATATTATTTTTGACATAACAATTTAACATTATACTCCAATACGTATTGAAAATGCTATTTTTATTATTTTATTAATTAAAATTATAAAAATCAATATTTAATATTAATCTATTTATTATCACTTTTTTGGAATTGAATAAAATAAAAGAAAATGAAAAGACAAAATGGAAGAACATTGAATTTTCGAAGAATAGTTGTAGGTGAAATTACTTTTGGTTGAAAATCATTAATGTACATTAAATTTTAATTATGTTAAATATTTTAATATATATATATATAATGATATTTTATTATTAAAAAATGAGTATTTATTGATGTATCAAATTTGACATATGCTATACTGTGTGTCAAATTTGGAACAAAGAATAACATATATCAAATTTAACACAGTATTTGACGGTGCATTAGTGAAAGATTTTTGTACTCCGTATTAAATTTTAGCATTAGCACAATTATTTGGTACAATATTGGAGATGCTCTTAGAATGAGCCCTCTGGTAAGTTTCGAAGGAAAAATCTCGATCGAGATTTACATCAAAGTCCCAAATGAATTTTATTTTGTTTATTTTTTAAAAAGAAGTAAACGATATAAAAAAAATGGCAAGAGATTGGATCGGTGATGTGATGAGTTTGGTGTTGTATGGGATTGAATTAAAATAATCTTATATCTTATTTGATGTGGTATGAGATTAGATAAAAATATAATGTTATCATATATTTAATACGGTGTGAAATTGATAAATATAAAATTAATTAAATTATTTTTTAAATAAATTGATTATTTAAATTTAAAAATAAAAAATAAAAATATTCAAAATTAATATTAAAGAAAATAACATTTTTTAATTAATATATAATATTTTAAAAATATTTTTAAATATCATAATAAGATATATTGATTAAAAATAAAATCTTATAATAAAGTAAAAAAATCAAAGAAGAAGAATTTTAAAAAAAAATATATGGAACTAAATAGTCCCTCACCCCACTTTGATAAAATTGTTGCATAGAATTAGATCGGTTAAAATAATTATTTAAATTAAATTTTAAAAAATATTTAAATATTTAAAACCAATTTAAAAAATAATATATGTTTTCATTTGGTAAAATAGAAAATTATTATTTTTAAAATGTTTTAAAAATATATTTATATTTTAATCACATAAAAAAAAATACACCGAAAAGACAAAAAAATAAATAATAAAACGTAGAAGTATAAAATTGTGGGACTACTGTTAGTCCTACGATTTGTGGTTAGTCCCACATTAGTGTTACTGTATTAGATGGGACTAATTAGTCCCATATTAGACCATCTTTAATGCATGTATTATTATTAACATCAATTTTGATAAAAAAAATAATACAAAATACTATATTTGATACAACAATTTAGTATTGTGTTCTAATGTACAGTTGTATTTAATATGTTATTTTTATTATTTTATTAATTAAAATTATAAAAGTCATCACTTACCATTAATACATTCATTAAACCGTTGAAGAATAATCAGATGAAATATATTTTGATTGAAATATTATTAATGTAAATTAAATTTAAATTATTTTAAATATTTTTAAAATATATATAATGGTATTTTTATAATTAAAAAAGAAGCATTTATTGTTGTGCCAAATTTACCATACAATATAGCATATGTCAAATTTGACACAGTATTTGATACTGTATTAAATGAATGTTTTTACACTCTATACTAAATTTTACTAAATTTTAACATTGACACACTAATTTAACATAACATTGAAGATACTCTTAGTGGAATAAGTTGTTTGATTCACACTAATTTAGCATAACATTGAAGATACTCTAATTGGAATAAGTTGCTTTTAATCAAACACGGAAGATGAGATTAAAATTTGTTCTATCCCAACCCCTCTCATCTTATACACCAAACATGCTTTTAGTTGGTTGTTTTTGCTAACTTTTTTCATACCCTAATTAGTTTTTTTTTTCTTCCATTCGATATTAAAAAAAAAAGAAAAAGTGTTGTTCTTGCCTTTGTATTTGTTATTGTTTTTGTGTTGAGAAACTGTTCGAAACATGTAGGTGATTGGATATGCGAGAATGAAATGTAAAAAAGAATTGATGGAAAGTGCAAAAAAAAATAAAAAATAAATAAATAAATCAGAAGGAAAAAAATGATCTGAACTTTTTTCCAAAGCATAAGTCTCAGGTCCAGACTTATTTCATGTTTGTAAATAAGTAAGTCATGGGCTACCCCATCTTATCCAAAGCTTTGCTAGGTTTATTCGAAAGTACATGAATATATGAAACAAAAGTCTTACTTAGACGGTTCATGTTTATTTAATATAAGTGTTCTCAATTGATGCTTCGGTTGAATTGACACTATCACCTCCTCTCTTTTTTTCTTGCAATTAAATTGACATTATTAATAAATTATTATAGGTCTCTTTTTTTTAACTCAAAGAAGGAGAGAAGCCAAATGTTACCAAATATGTTATTATGATTTTAAATTAAACCATAAAAACACAATGATTACATTGAATAATATGATATTAGAACCTTTGATATCATATTCTCAATGACATCATTGTGTTTTCGTGATGTATCTTGTGTAATATTTCCTTTTCATTTATGCTTTCTCTGATTATTCAACAATTTCCATGGCCTCACTTTTTCTAAAAGAAAATGATGTGGTAGCTAGTTAATTAGCTTTAATTTCATTATTATATCCTCTCTATCATAATTAATTGATTAATATTGCTAAAAGGGGACATTGTAATTAATATATTTAGATGTTGATTATCATTATCCTTTAAATCTATGAATTATAATTAACTGATTATCATCCTTAATTTCTTTTATAAGACCATTATTATTATTTTTATTTTTTTTGATAAGGGGAAAACTTTATTAACTACCGTCCAAAGGAAAGGAATCCATCAAAATAACAGACTCCAGACAAGGAGGAAATCCTCCGCCCAATAACAATCATCGGTAGACCTTTAAGGCAAACTTGGCCAAAGTTTGAGCTGCCGTATTAGCAGTCCTAGTAACAAAAGAAATAGGAATCTTAAAGCTACTTTTATTGAGGTGGGCATATCGTATATTTGTTTAAATTTGATATCTCGTATCTAATTAAATTTGATATTCATATTTAACAATCTAATCTATTTATTTAAATTATATTAAATTTATTTAATTTAAATAAATGAATTAGAGTGTTATCATATTATTTAGATATTAGATTTAGATATCACATTTAGACAAACAGTGTTACTCATTATATATTAATGGCTTTTGCGTGCATCATTATTAGGATCACTCGTGATGTTTTTAACTAATCCTACTAAATATATTTTCAAACCTTAAGCATATATAGATGATGTTTGTGATTAATAATAGTATAATGTTTTTTTAAAAAGAAAGCACTCAATCCAAACCTTTTTTTAGTATTATTATTTCACAAATTAATTAATGCACATCAAATTGGTTCGGTGATAAAAACGTTCATTTAACGTAGCAACCTTCAGGTTCGAGTCACTACTACCATACGTGGTATTTTAAATAAAATAAAAAATTGATCCTAAGACTCATTCTTAGATAATTATAATAGATTATCGGTAATATAATTGTCCCATAATTTTTATGTTATATATTATAGCATATCATTCAATTAATTTACCATGTGATTGTAATTATGATCAATTATCCTTGTGCATGATCAGTACTTTTAGAGAGTGAGATTGTCATGACAACATACAAATATTTGGATTGTCATCATCTGCATAATGCAGATGATGTTCTGATTTTTTGCAGAGATACGGTTTGGAATCTGAAGAATATCATGAGTGTTTTTGAGGTTTATGGTAACATTTCAGATCAGCTGGTTAATTGGGGTAAGTCATCTATCTATTTTGGATCTTCTCTTTCTCCATCCTGGATTGGTAGATTGCAGTCTTTGGTTGGTATGCAGATTGGTCGGTTGCCTTTCTCTTACTTGGGGGTACCGTTATTTCGAGGAAAGCCCAAGACGTTCGTGTTACAGTCTATCGCAGATAAAATCATGTCTATGTTTGTTAAATGGAAGGGGAAAGCCCTTTCTTTGGCCGGTCGCGCTACTCTGATCAAGTCGGTCATTATAGGATCCTTTGTGCATTCATTCATGATCTACAAATGGTTTTCTTCTTTGCTGCGGTTGGTTAATCGCAAGTTGAGAAATTTTTTTATGGACAGGTTCTTGTGAGGAGAGTAAAATGATTCGGGTTGTTTGGGGTCGTTGTTGTAAGCCTTACTCTCAAGGTGGTCTTGGTTTGAAGGATCTTGGGTTACTGAATGATTTTCTTTTAAAGAAGCTCACCTGGAAGTTTATGACCTTTAAGATTTTTGCTATTTCGTTTTTGAGGGAGCGGTATCGCAGCTTCGGAAATCTCATGGGGGGTATGTCACTTGTCGATTTGACCTTCTTTCCACTCTCACTATTCAGATCTTCTCAAAGAGGGCATTTGGCTCATTGGTGAGAATTTTGAGCAAGTTTTTGGCGCGATAATTGGTTGGGGGTTCTCATTCTTGAGCTTTTGGGAATTTCTGATTACTTGGATACCCTTCTCAAGGCAAGAGTTTCTGATTTTATATATGAGGGTAAGTGGGTTATTGACGATAGTTTTCGAGTCCGTTTTCCAAATCTTTGTTCTCGGATTGATAGGGTTGATATCTCTCCAATTACAGATTCTTTGGTGTTGGCTCGTTCTCGGGATAGACAGGTTTCTTGCAAGTTGGCTTATTCCTGTATGATTCGTGATTCTCCGCAAGTCCCTTGGTGGAGAGATGTTCGGTGCCGTTTTATCCCTCCCTCCCGGTCAACTTTGACATGGTGTCTTTTGTTGAATCGGCTTCCTACAGAGGATCGCTTATGTAGGGCTGAGTTTCACTTAGCTTCCCGATGCAGTGTTTGTGGGGTTAGCAGTGAGTTGTCTGATCATCTTTTCATTTGATGCCACTTAGCGTCTGCTCTTTGGGAGGCGGTTTTCTCAGCTTTTCAACAATGTATTTCTGTCGATACGTGGAGTTCATTCTTCTCTCAGGCCATATTAGTTTCGTTTGCGATCAGGTGTGTGTTTTATGGAAGACAGCTATTCATGTTGTGGTTTGGAGTGTGTGGCCTGCCCGTAACCAGTGGATTTTTGAGAGTAAGACTATGGATTTCAGATCTGCTTTGTCTTTGGTTTGGCGTGCAGTGTCTGACGCTAATCGGTTAGAGATTGGGTGTATGTGTAGTTGTGTAGATGATCTTTTGATTCTTCATCGATTTGATCTTCATGGCCGTCCGGCTAGGGCCCCTGTTATCAGGAGTGCTATTTGGTCGCCTCCGGCTCCTGGTTGGACCAAAGTTAGTGTCGCCTTCAGTTCTCCAGGTGCTAGGGGTTATGGGGGTATTTTCCTCAATTGTAGAGCTTTTGTAAAGGGTTGTTTTGTTGTTCCTCTTGATCATGTGTTTGCATTTGAGGCGGAACTTCTTGCAGCTTCGATAGCTATTAATTTTGCTTGGCAGAATGGGTAGCATCAGGTCTGGCTGGAGAGTGATTCTTCTTATGTGGTTCATTTGCTCTCCTCTCGCTCCGAACAAGTTCTTTGGCGGATTCGGCAGGCTTGGCATCGCTGTATCTATCATATATCAAAAATGGATTTTCAGGTTTCTCATATCTTTAGGGAGAGAAATCAGGTTGCAGACACTCTTTCTAAGCATGTTTTGGGGTTAGATGTCGATTCGTAGTGGGTAAACACCCCATCTTTCTACTCTTTGTTGGTTGACAATGATTGTATGAGTAGAGAGTCTTTTTGTTTTTCTTGATGTTTTTTGTTTTTATGGCCTGCGTGTCAATGTTTTTGTTAGGATTGTTTCCCTTGGTTTTTATGCTTTTCTGGTTTTTTTTACTTTTCATTTTATTCTTTTTATATTATGGATGGTTTTTCAGCATATGATCTTTTGTGATGTTTTTCCCTCTAGGTCAATCCAATTTTATCAACAAAAAAAAAAATATCTATGCATGGGACTTGCATGCATTTGTTTCCATATACTATTAAGTTTTTATTGGTTTTACATAAGTAAATTCCTAAGAATAACAACATTTTTTTACATCTTTGTCTTAACTATATTATTACGATAGAGTCATTAGACACACTTTACATATTTACTGTTACAAGTATAGTCTGGAACGTAACCCCTATTAAAGGAGAGAGATCTCCGTGCACTTTGCAATTTAATAAACGAACATTGGATATGAATCCCTCTCATAAGGGTGAAAGGGTAAATGCACAATCATTTTTATAATGGTGGATGTGCTCCAATTTACTGGTTTTGTTATTCACTCAATGCCAAATATGTATGAATTCTTGTAAACAAACTGCTATATAATGTAGACAGAAGAAAGCAACACATGATTAAGTATTTGTTACATCAATAATAATACATATGAAAACAATAAACATCCACATCTATATATATGACCAAAGCTCTGAAACATGCATGGAAATATTCAATCACTTCTTGATATATTAAACTGTTACAACAATCTTTCATCATTACAAGCTAGATGGACCTTTTGGAAACATTTTAGGTGATCCCCACAAAAATGATGTCAAAGAATATAAAACAGTCACATATGTAATAAATTTAATGCTTTTATATATATATATATATATATATATATATATATATTTATGTATGTATTAACCCTAGCTAGAACATGTTTCATGCCTTGAAACTGTACGTTGATCGAACATCAACTGGGATCCAAAGTGGATCAGCTGATGTAAGATCATAAATAGTTTAACATTTATGTCTTTCTAGAGGATTTTTAAAAGACTTTTAATGAATATGGCTTTTGTAGCCAGTTCCATACAATTCAAATGTAAATCAAATGAATCCAAATATGAGTGAGTTCATATGGGAATCCAATTCTAAGACGTATTTACTAATCAAGAATTTCAATTCATCGAATGGAAGTAAATCGTATTTAGTAAACAATTTAGTCATAGTTCCTAATTTATGACTACATTATTTACTAAAAACGATTAAAATCAATTTACATACACCCACATATAAATCAGGAATTAAGTTACTAAGAAAAAAGGAACTTAATTCCCCCTATAACCTAAACAACATTTTCATAATTTCCTTTCAAATGAAAATTTGATTTTCATTTTAACTCATAAACAATTATAAAATTATATTCTACAGATTAAGCATGCTATATCAAAAGAAAAGACTACGATCAATAATTTTGAGTTTTTATTTTGTGGAAAATTGGAATATCCATAGCATTTTTACCCACAATACTATAGGGATATTATTATTTTCCCCCTGACTTTTGAGGTATTAGACATTTTACACTTTCTTGTTTCAGTATTGATCATTTTTCATCTTGACATCTCATTTAATAGTCAATATCCCTATTTTTTAACAGAACCGTTGATAAAATATACAATTTTGTTATGTAAGTAAGGGTATAATCGAAATTCAATAGTGTATAGTTAATAATAATTAAAAGATATTAAAAAAATAAATTAAAACCCTAATTCTCTTTCTCTCTCCCCGGTTCTCTTTTCTCTTCCTCTCTTCCGTCGCTCTCGTCTACCGTTCTCTTTTTCTCTTTCTCTCTCCTCAATTCTCTTCTTTTGTTTTTCTCTCCTCGTCGCTCTCTTCTTCTCTTTTCTCAAACTATTGGTGGTTTTGGTTGTTGGGCGTTTGGAGGTGGGTAGCTTAATTTATGGGTTCGGGTGGGTTTGGTTTCTTGGTGGTGGGTGGTGGTGGTTTGATTTGAGGGTGTTGGTGTCTATGATTTGGTACGATTAGTGGCTACGATTTGGTGCAAGTTCGGTTCGGTTCGGTTCGGTTCGGTTATTGTTTCTGGGTTTTAGTGGTACGGGTTCTTGTGTTGGTGATGATGGTAGTCTGGATTTGAGTGTGATGGTGATGATGAAGGTCCAGTGATGGGTTCTGGTGGCGTGGGTCCTGGATTCTGGTCTTTCTGGGTTTGGTGTTGTGTTGATGATTTTCTGGGTTTGGTGAGTTTTTGTGGCGAGTTGTTACGATGTCCACGTACAACTTTTTTAACTCTTTTTTTTTGATATTAGGATTTTAGTCTCTCTAATTTAAGTTTATTTGGGTTTGATCCACTAGTTTTTGGAATTACTAAGTTTAGTTCTTCCGTTAGAAATTTCGTGGAAATACACAGTAAATGGTACAATGAGCAAAATACCCTTAATGAAGGTTTCTGGTGAAGGACAGTATGGTAATTTAGTATTTAATTAAATAAAAAATGAAAAAATAAAAACAAATTAAAATTAAAATTAAATAAAAATAAAAATAAAAAATCAATTTAACAACCTAACCTAATACTAAATGGCACCTACCTATCCAAAACAATCTCAACCCAATACTAAATGATTCCCACCTATCTTCTTCTACATCTAGCAAAATCAAGCATATAAGAACACTAAACCCTAGCTTCCATTGTTCATCTCTTCACACCATTCCAGAAGTCACGAACATAAACAATTTCTTCTCTTCTTGCCACAACCAAATCCACACCCAAACCACCACCAAGTCCAAATTAAAAAATTAAAAATTAAAAGCAAAATTGAAAACTTAAAAGCAAAATTAAACATAGACAATTTCTTCTCTTCTCTCTTTCTTCAACACCACCAAATTAATCACATACAATTTCTTCTCTTCTCTCTTTCTTCACCAGTACTACTCAATGCGATCTCTCTCTTTTTCTTTCTATTTTTCTTCTTTTGTCTCTTCGATGGATGCTCTGGGTTTATTTGAGCATGATTGATATTTGGGTAGGTGGTGGTTGTGGATTTTATATTTTGATTTTGCAGTGGTTTTGTATGAGGATGGTGAGGGTTTTTGTGGTTTAATTGGCTAGGGTGCGGTTGAGCGGTGGCGGTAGTGGCTAGAGTTTATGTTTAAGTGGTGGTGGATTAGATTAGGGTTTGGTGAAGATGACGATGATGGTGGTGGCGTTGTGGATTTGGAGGTGGCGGTTTGGAGTTGGTGGATTGGAGGTGGTGGCGGTGGCGGTGTGGATTTAGTGGATTGGAGGTTTGAAGATGGTGGCGGTGGCGGCGGTGTGGATTTGGTGGATTAGAGGTTTAGAGGAGGTGGTGGCGGTGTGGGTTTGGTGGATTTGAGGTTTGTAGGTGGTGGCGGTGTGGGTTCGGTGGAGGTATGGTGTGGGTTTGAAGGATTTGGTTGTTAATCTTTTATTATTATTATTATTATTATTTATTTTCTGTTTTAAAAGTTTTTTAATTATTTGAAACATTAATTATTTTAATATATATTTTTAATTTTTTTAATTTTTTACATTATTAAATACCATTTTTACCCATGTTTACTAGAAGCTTTCGTCACATTTCCCATATTGCCCTTGTTGACCAAACGGAAGTCAACAAAATTCGAACGGAATTGAGCGGTAGGGGTTGGAATTTGTTAGATAACTAGTGGACTGAACTTAATAATTGAATAAACTAGTGGATCAAATTCGGAAAAACGTAAACTAGAGGGACTAAAATCATAATAACCCTTGTTTTTTTATCGTTGGGGATTGTTTGGATTTGGTGGAGATCCAATCTGGATTTCCACCAAATCCATTTTTTTGGATTTTTTTCTTTGGATTTAGTTGAGATCCCAAATTGGATCTCTATCGTCCATTTGAGATGATTGACGATGGAGATTCAATCTGAGATCTACACCAAATCCATATTTTAATTTTAATTTTTAATTTTTGTTTTTATTTGTAATTATTTTTAATTTTTTTTTGTTATTTCTAATATTTATTAGAATGGTAAAATAGTTGAAAATACACAAAGGTGTGTCTCAACAATCTAGAATGGGGAGGGTGATTAGGTTTTAATTAGATAATTACTAACTTTTTCAACTTAATCAATATTACCAAGAATTACCTCATATTAGCAAATATTCAAATCACACAAGTCAAACGGAAAACAATAAAAACACACGATTTGTTTTACGTGAGAAATCCTCCAATTGGGCAAAACTCACGGGATATACTTCTAGCCACACGGTCCTCAAATCCACTATTTGAATGAAAGTTTACAACCTTGGTTGACTTCAAGTCACACCATACTTGGTCACTAACCCTTTCACTCTACATAACGTGTATTTAATAGTGATCCTATACCAACTAGCTTGTGCACTAATACACTTAGTCATAAAGCTTAAAACTTAGTGAAGAGATATATCAACCTATGTGAATATATAAAAATATTCTAACTTGCAATTAATGCTAAACTACACTAAATGCTTATCTAAAGATTTAAAGATGATAATAAGTACAAATCTTAGATATCAATATCTAAATGCAAAGCAGGAGGATTTAGCTAGAGGGCAAAACGGTCCTAAATGCTAGCAATCAATGAACAAATTTTCTCAACCAACAAGCAACAACTCAAACATATTCAATGACATGCTTGATTAAAGAAATATGCTATCAATTAACAAATAATTGCTAACCCTAGGAAAAACAAGAACATAAATATGAAACAAGAAGTTTTAAGACATGTTAAATTACCTAGTCAAGAAGAGCATGGAGTGTAACAGCCCAGGCCCACCAAGTAGATATTGGCTGCTTTAGGATTCACGTATGCGTCCTTCGCAATCACTGATTTGCTTTGGATCATAGACTTCACGCAAGCATCCTTCACCCATGGCCCAAAACTCATCTACTTAGTTAGGAGAGACCAAAGATTATAAACAAACCATGGACCTCACTCGCTAGCGATGTGGGATGTGACAATCAACCCTTCGAACCTCACATCCCCGTGAGGGTCTGAACACAATCACAAATCCAAATCCACATCCACACTGGGTAGCGAGTCTGCCCACAAAATAGATATTGTCCGCTTTGGCTTTACGCACACGGCATTCACCCTCATGGATTTGTTTTGGATAATGGGTTTCACGCAAACGTCCTTCACTCATGGCCCAAAAAACGTCTACTTAGTTAGGAGAGACAAAGGCTTATACACAAACCATGGACCTCACTCGCTAGCGATGTAGGATATGACATGGAGACCCATGAATAAATGATGCAAGAACGAAGGTTAGATGCACATGGGTATGAGTTTGGTTGAGTGAAGATCAAGTCTTAGAGCACTCTCTCTCTCTCTCTCTTGAAGTCAGTTTCTATCTCTAAAAATGTGATTTTCAGAGCTCCAAAACGGCCAAGGGAATGAGAAGGAGTATATATATGAAGCCCTAAGTAAAGAGACGTCGTTTTAAGCAAGAACAGCCAAAACCCATCAAAATTGCTTTGTATACCGCAATTCGGGCAAGTTGTCTAGATCGCGGTACGTACATCGTGACACTTCTGAAGATGGTTTGGACCGCTGGATAGACAATATACACCAGCCGCAGTGAATATAGCGTAACACCTTTAGAGAACATCGCGGTTTGGACCGCTGGACTAGCAATGTGCACGAACGGCGGTGAACACAGCGTAACACCTCTGGAACCAACCTCTGTTGGGACCGTGGTTTAGGCAGGTGCATAGACAGCGACCTATACCCCAGAGTAGAGATGAAATCTCTTTTCCGAGCAAACAAACACACATTTAAACAACCTAACCTTTATGAATGTTGTGCAAGTGAGATGTGAGTGAAATGCACACAAATGAAAAGAGTAAATATCATGCACAACATGTAAGCAACTACAAATAAATGCAAGGTTTAATTATCATGAGCAAGCTAGTGAATGTGTACAACTAGATCTCTTCAAGATATTAAACAAAACTGATATACCTTTGAAGTGCTTCTTGAGCTTGATGTCATGTGAGTGCCTTTGAAGATTGATCATTCACAAAGAAGTCATAGACTACCCTTACAAGATTAAATCTCAAATATGGTTTGTAAACGAAATAAGCAAATCAAAATTGAGGAACTTACAATTGTAACACCATTGAAAATATTAACCGTCCTTAATAGATGGGTTAAATTGGCCAAAACCGAAACAAGAGGGTACAAAATGACTAATACTTTAAAAGTTTGGGGGAAAACAATAATATCCCAAACAATATTATGCTCTAATTTGTCATTATATATAATGTTTTTTTTTTTACCAAACCATTCTTCATTTTCTCAAAACTAAAATATCTTCTTGTTCACAAACTCATCTTTTTCAAAGCACATAAAAAATGATAGTGATGGATAAGGAATATGGTACCCTATATTGTACTAAATTGCATTATGGTCGTCCATACGTGAATAAATGCTATCGATCCAATTCCTAATTTGCAGCCTTAATGTTTGTTTTTGGTAACTCGGAAAATGACACAACTGGGGACCCTAAGACTTGTCTCCATTTCTAAGGAAAAAGAGAGAAAGAAAAAGAATATGTATGTGATTAATTATGTGAAAGAGACTACTTTTTTTTTCTTTCCGTCTCACAATCCATAACTATTTCTTATCCCCGTAGCATCAATGTTGCACAATCAATACATAATATCAGAACCTTAATAAATTGGTTTATTAATCTCCAAATTAGTATAATAGTAATAATAATAATAATAATAATAATAACTTATCTACACGCCGATCCAGTTTGAGTTATTGCATTTGCATCTCCACTTAGACAAATATGGTATCACAATTAACCTACCTTGTTATTACAATTTACATGTTAAAAAGGAAAACAAGATTTTTCACATATATAATGACTACTCAAACACTATCTAAACAAGATAACAAAATTATATATATATGTGGGGTATTATTGATTTAGTCCCTATACTTTTTTGAGTTGTCTATTTTTTATTCACTTATTCAATTTTCATTGGATTAAGATTATGTTTTTCAAAACCACTCATTTTGCTCATTATGACTAGAAATTATATGGTCAACCCAAAAAACATAAGCAAATTGACCATTTTACCCTTAACTTAAGGCAAATGACCTTTTTAGCCTCTAACTTAAAGCAAACTCGGATTAAAAAAAAACAAATAAATATTATTTAATTTTTTTTAATCAAAAGGAATCATTGTCAATTCATCGACCTCCAACTGAAAAAATTGAAAAGTTTTTTTTTATCTCTATCTCAAATCATCAACAAAACCAGTAAACCACCATCAAATCATCTTTTTTTTTTTTAATAACCAAACAATATAAGTTTGTATAGAAATAAAAACTAAAATTATAGAAATAACAAAAAAAAAACAAAGATCTGGAGAGATATGGATGCAACATTATCAACACCAACTCACACAAATGCAAATGGATACAATCCCCCAACACTCCACCATCACCGATCACCAAATCCATAAAATCCAGCCACACCAATCCTCCACCATCACCATCAAATTATCGTCAAAACCATAATCAAATCATTATCATTTTTGAACACCAAAACCATCTCAAATTATCACTACCACAATACAACAACCTTAAACCCAGAAAACCAAGCCACCATCATCAACCCACGAAATCAAACAAACCACCATCATCAACCCACAAAATCAAACATAGTCACTTAACCCCACCACCGAAATCAATTTGCTGCCACTGAACCACTAATATCAACCCAAAAAACCCAAAAAATCCACCACCACCACTACTGAAATCAAACCCCGTCCACCTCCTAACACCAAAATCCAAACATGGGCTCGTTTCGGTTAGAACCCATATCTAGTTCTAATCAAATATTGGTTCCTTTAGGTTTGAACCCAGTTCTGGTTCGAACCAGTTCTTGGTTTGTTTCATGGCAATTGACGAGAAATCCAAAGAGATAGGTTTTTATGACGGCAGGAGTGTAGGTTCTTTTGAGTTTCATGGAGGTCGGAGAGAGATTGAGAAATGAGAGAGAGATATGGATTTACAGAGAGGTCGAGGAAGAGAGATATCGAGATAGAGATCGAGAGAGAGAGATGGATTTTGATCGATTAAGTTTATTTTGAGAGAGATATATATTGATTTTTGGGTTTAGGTTTTGTTGGTGGCTATGTTTGATTTTAGGGTTATTTTTAGGTTTTGTTGGTAGATGGGTTTGATTTTTATTGGAGAACATCAATGAAAAACTAATTTTCGGCCACCATTATCCTAAGAATTGATTTTTGCTGGGATTGGTTATAGATTTTGAGTGAGAGGTGTATATATATTTTATTTTATTAATTTTTTAATTTTTTTTATTTTTTTTTTAACTTTTTAAGTTTTGTAATTATTCTTTTGTTAATAATTTTTTAAAATTTGAATTAATATATTAATTTTTATTTATTTATTTATATATTGACACGTGCTATATAATTGTTTAAATATAAAAATACCATTATAAACGTTTAATTTGATTAACGATTGATTAACAAATGGACCAAAGTGAGTAGTTTTAAAAAACATAAGTTCAATCCAATGAAAATTGAATAAGTGAGTAAAAAAAAAACAATTCAAAAAAAAAAACATAGGGACTAAATCAATAATACCTTATTGACGCAGTGAAAACGTAACTAGAATTAGACCTACGTCTAAATTCTTTTGAAAAACTGGAATCCACCAGAATAAAGTTAAAACTTTAGAAATTTTATTGAATAATAAGCTATCTAAGCCTTTCGGTTTACAAGGCTATTTAAAGCGAAAGACCCTAACCCGAATCCTTGTTGGACAATAAACGAGATTACATATCAAAAGCTGCCATAAATGGCGAAATTGCCAAAAATAGCGAAATCACAAAAGTTACGGAAATAAAAAATTCTAACTACAATAAACAAACCAGAATTAACGGTAGACGATTCTGACTTGTCAAAGTCAACTTATGACAAAAATGGAAATTTCCCAAAAAAGGAAAGAATTACGATTTCTGGGCCTAAATGATGGAATTTGGCCGAAAATGGACATGCCTCAATACCAAAGGTATTGAATTCTGAAGATCTCGCTGATTCCCTTCAATTAAGATCATTTAATCTTGGATTTAGGATGGTCCCACCAAACTATGTAGGACTCAGACACTTGTTCTACATCACCTATATACACACACATATATATAACACTATTTTTGTTATAAAATTAAACTGATCTAAGAAAAAAAACGTCACAAGTGATCACACTATAATTAAACATAATTTAAAACCCTATAAGTGATTCACTTTAAAAAATATCTATAAGAATTTAGAGATCAACAATCTAAATTCGTTCTTATAATTCATTAGATCATAACTATCTCTATATAAACACATCACCCCAGGAACATGTCCCCACTACGGCACTACACGTTCACATGATTTTTTTATTCTGATTTAATTTATTCCTGATCTTGATTTGTTTTGACAAGTTGTTCAACAAAAACATGAGCTGACAATTAGTCTTCTCGAAATCGAATATTCTCACGTGCTATTGTTATATAAGTGGGTACACTTCTTATCAATTGTTTTTTTTTATTGAGTATTGATTATTATAAGTAGCATACAAAAGTTTAGAGCAGTTTATTAATTTATTCCATGTATATAATATGAATCGTTCACATATGTGTATTTTTTAACTAATAATTATTCCCCACTTGTTTTTAATCAATGTAATTGTAATTGTATCTAATGACATAATCTTTTCTAATATTATATATATATGTTACGATTTAGACAATTCAGATTACAAATATTTGAAACTTTGATTTAATATATTGGTCTCAATAATAAATATTTATATTAAGAAATTGGTCTTAATAGTCATGACCCGATTTCTTGCCAATTATATATAGTGAAGTCATGTTCCATGCAGAAAATAATCTTTTCAAACTATGTGATTTCAATTATATAAATTAAGGAGAAGAAAAAAGTTGTTTAAACCACACCTTGGATGTGACCATCGACATATAATAGTAGGAAAAAAATAAAATTAATATTGTGTACTACCACCATGAATTTTGGAGAAAAAGAAGAAAGAAACAACAATAGTTGTTGCAATGAATATATTGTGATGAATGCAACTAATATATATATTTACTTTATAATATGAAATTAATTTTCTAATAACGCAAATACATTTTATAAA
Source organism: Dipteronia dyeriana (assembly GCA_032871835.1). Taxonomy (NCBI): domain Eukaryota; kingdom Viridiplantae; phylum Streptophyta; class Magnoliopsida; order Sapindales; family Sapindaceae; genus Dipteronia; species Dipteronia dyeriana. Next base: position 58,389,157 of record CM065302.1, read on the forward strand.
TATGTTAGATTATAGATTTTAAAACTATTTTAAAACTTTTCAATAATTGGTGAAGGTGAAAACTTCTAATTATGAGCCATGATATTTATAAAAAAAATTAAGAAAAGAAAACTGGCAAGAAAATGTAATATTGATAAATACTAGAAACAAGAACCAATAATTACAGTTATATCAGATGAGAGATACATTTCGATCTTAAATTATAAAATAAACAATTTCTCCCGCTTCTAATGTAGAAATATGTTGTATAATTAAAAAACTCTAACGATTGTTCTCGGCTAACGTGGTCTTTTGAGAGACCCAAAAGGTCAGAATTGAGCAAATAATTAATTAATAAGAAGATGAAAATGTCTATAACTTATCACTAAATTGATAAATATCTAACAAAAGGTTGAAGATTCCTTTTAAGATTTTGGGTGGCTATTGATGATTGTTAGGATCTCTTTCGAATAATAAGAATTACGATTATTATGATCCGGTGATAGATCTAAATTTTTTAATGAGGTCTGATGATACTTGATTAAATTAAAAATTATATAAAAAGATAATAAACTTTTTTAAATCATAATAAAAAATTTATTTATTTTTATATAAAAATTGATAGTATAATGATTTTTTTTTTAAAATAAACGTTTATTCGATATGAACTAAATAATCTTATATTGAAAAGAACTAAAAATAAAAAACATAATATTATAAAAATAAATAATAACTAGAAAAACAACAAGAACGATGAAAAAAATTAAAATATAGTTTTATAATATATTTTTTTTTGTATTTATAATGAATTCACTTTAAATTTATACAAAAATAATTCATTAATAAATATTACTATAAATGTTTTTACATTTTTTATTTTTATAATTATTGATTTAAAAAAATTAACAAATTAAAAAAAAGAAAGAAAAAATGAATGATAAATAAAATGATATATGAAATATTTTAATACAATAAATTGAAGTTTGATATTTTAAGGTTTATTGATGTGATGCGTTAGGTATGTCAAACTAAAAATATTAGAAATAATAATACAAAATTAATAATAGATAATTTACTATATAATAAAATTGAATTAAGTAAACCACAAATTAAAGGTAGTTAGGAATTTAAAAATGACAGAAAAAAATGGATTGTTTTGTTGTAAAAGAAGACGGAAATTTGAGAAAGAAATTGGAAAAAATCGTAAAATAAAAATAGATATTAAAAAATACATTTGTTTTGCTTGTATTGAGAATTGAACCATTGGTAAAATAAAGGAAATATACCAAATGTGTTGACCGATGATAATAAGTATTTTGTGTTATTTATAATTTATTTAAATATATAAAAATAAAATCAATTTTTTTTTTAAATGAGATGGAGTATGGCCCCCCACATGGGTCCGCCCCTGATTACAATAAAACTGTTGTAACTTATCAAGATAAGATAATATATGCATGAAATAGGGATTTATGACACTTTTTTGAGTTAGTGTTGCAGGATGAATCTATTTTAATAACTTACGTTTAAAAGGGATCAGAGTAAGTGATTTCGAAAAATGCACTTACTTTACACATATTATTATTATTATTTTGACTTTATTTTTTTTCTACATAGTTATTCACAACTCAAACAAAACCAACTTCATAACATTATCGATGCATTTTCAATGGATTAGTTTAGTGGCCCTACGTTGACGCACTTGGAGGTCGAGCTCTTGTAAGTTGTCTGAGGCTTTTATGTTTGTGTGTCCGAAACTTTGTTTTTGTGTTCCGAGACTTTGTGATTGTGTGTTCGAGACTTTTGTATGTTGTCCAATACTTTTTGTGTGTTATCTGAGACCTCGTGGTTGCTGTTCGAGACTTCTGGGTTGTTGTTCCATGCTCTTCTGTTTTTGTTCTGTTCATCTTACTTAACACCGAATCCCAAATTCGAAACCCTTCATTTTTAGAGAAAGCTACATACTTCGTTTTTTAAGAAAAATCAAAAGTCGCAATTATGTTTGGTCATGGTCGGTGTACGTGTGTCCATCGTCGTCGTCGGTGTACGTGTGTTTGTCGATTCGTCAATTCATCAATTCCACCTCCATTGATGGAGGATTTTGAAATGAAAACAAAAAAAATCGGTGAAAAAGGTTACTGTGAGGTCATTTTTGTCTGTCCCCCATATTAGGTGTCTTTTAAACATAAATTATTAAAATAGAGACCGTTGAAAAACATATCCCAAAAAGTGTCATTGAATTTTTGGACTCCTAATACATGTGCAGATTCAGACAATTGTTCTTATAGACAGGGACAGACCCACGTAGAGACCAGGTGGGCCTGTGCCCTACCTCAATTTTAAAAAATTGATTTTGTATTTACTTTATATTTACAAATTAATTAACAATAGTAACTTTTTAGCACAGTTGGTAAAAAAAGTTCTTTCTACACTTAATGTATTGGGTTCAATTCCCATCTCAATCAAATGCATTTATTTTAATTCAATTTTATCTTGTAATTTTTTTCCGTCTTTTTTTTTTGCCATCTTTTCCACACAAAAAAATTCAAATTTTCATTTCTTCTAAAACAAAACAATTCATTTTCTTATTTATATTAAATTATTTATTATTATTTATAATAGTTTTAATTTAACATGTTTAACACGTCCAATCAATAAACCATAAAATCTTAAATTTTATTTTATTGGATTAAAATAATCAATCTATTATTTTGACTTATTTTCTCTCTATCTTTAATGTTTTCTTTATTTTATAGTTTTTAATTTAGGATTCAAAAGTTAAATGACACTTTTTAGAGGTGATATTTCAACATTGTTGCTGCTTTATAAATTATGTTTAAAAGACACCTATTATGGTGAACGGACAAAAATACCTTCAATAGTTATTCTACATCAGATTTCTTTCATTCATTTTACAGTGACAGAGTTGTGAAGTAAAGAGAGAAAATTCCGTTGAAACCCAGACAGTGGCGCTACGCAGACGCATTCGAGTGTTTGTGTTTTAAAAAGCATGATCCTTTGAAAAAAGTTTCGGACACAGTTTTAAAAAGCTTGGAGCTGTAAAAAAAAAGATTGGTGCTTTTAAAAAAAAAAGACTCGAAGTTTTGAAAAAAAAACTCGGGACTTTTATAAAAAAGTTCAGACCTTTCACAAGAATGCTTGGACACCACAAAGTTTAACCAAACAAAGACTTTGCAAGAAAAACGTTCGGACACTGTTTTAAAAAACACGAACCTTTGAAAAAAAGTCTCATATACAGTTTTAACGTTTTAACGTTTTTTTTAAGACTCAGAGCTATGAAAAAAAAGCTCGAGTCTTTTATAAAACAGCTCGGACTTTTCACAAAAATGCTCGGACACTACAAAATTTAACCAACCAAATTTTCCTAAAGAAAAAGCTTGGACGTGTTTAAAAAAGTCTCGGATTTGATCAAAAAAACTCGGGCATGTTTCAAAAGGTCTTGGAGCTAAAAAGTTAAACAAACCTAACTTTTTTTAAATAAAAAGCCCGGATGTGTTTTAAAAAAGCTCGCATTAGGTTCAAAAAATCATAGAAACCCAGAAATTCATATTCGTTAAAAAAAAAATCATCTTCCTCTTCGTGTTGGATAGGCCGAAGGAATTGATAAATTGTTACAATACTCATAATACATTGTTGTGCTAAAACACGTCAACTTTTAGACAAGTTGTATATCGATTTCCAGACAAGTTTCTTGGAGAGAGAGTGACCAGCTACTGCTTTCAGTGATCAAAGAAAATTAAAAATTAATTATTTAAGGACAGTTTGATAGTTCACCATAATAGATGTTTTTTAAATTTAACTTATTAAAACAGTGACATCAGTGCAATACACTACAAAAAGTTGAAATTTCTCACCATTTCCACTTTAATTTATTTAGAATCAATAATTTACCAATAATTTGAAGAATAACAAATTTAAAAACATGTCTAGTAATATTTATTAATAAATTATTTGTGTATAAATTTAAATTGAATTCATTATAAATGTAAAAAAAATCTAATTATAAAATTATATTGTGATTTATTCTTTTATTTTATTTTTTCATTATTTATGTTGTTTTTCTTGTTATTATTTATTTTTTAACATTTTTTTTAATGTAAAATTATTTAATTCATGTGTTCTATACTTCTATTTGTGTTATTTTATCTAAAAAAAATCATTTTTTTTATATAAAAAAACTCATTTTACTGTGATTTTAATTTTTCAGTATATATATATATTCAAGTGCTTTACATAGTTAAAAATTCTAGGTTTGTCAATGATTATAAGAGAAAACTTTCCATAAATACTTATAAAATATATACGGTGAAATTCGAATCTTTCCCCACTACGATAAAAGAGAGCTAGACTATCATCTTTATTAAGTGATAATGTGTGGTTGATAGGATCTCTTTGGAGGACAGATCTTGGCCACTAAATATCATGCAACTGAAAAATTTAATAAAAAATATTCAGTCAAAATATTTTAAAGTTAATGGCCAGTTGGCCATCACCTCGTCTTGTTTTTGTTTTCTTAGATTTAGAATAGTATATAAGTATATTCGTGAGAACAAACAGAAAGAAAACAAACAATAACAAAAGATCGATCTCAGAATAAAGCGTGAAGAAAAAAGAAAAATATATATTAACTTTTTGTTAAATTATTATTATTACCGGAAGTAATACAATATAATATTGACATAGAAACGGATCTATGTATAGAATGATATAAATGATTCCATTTGTTCTTGTTTCTTAAGTTTAAAAATTTTTCAGATTAGAAAGGTTAATTTGATTTGATTTGTTCTTATACTTAAGTTTAGGGATTCTTCATATTAGGAAATATTAATCTGATTTTATTTGTTCTTACTTCCTCAAGTTAAGGGATTCTTTAAAGTTGGAAAATTTAATTTGATTTGATTTGTTCTTTTTAAGGGATTCTCTTTATTAGAAAAGTTTATAATAGTATTTACGTAATTGTATAAAGGCAATGCCATATTTTCCCATTCTACATTGCTTTCTATATAATGTGCAGATATTAAATATTACATGAGGCTTAAATATTCACTGCTACAAACTATTCTACTGTATTATTATTGTTTTCAAAGATTGATGTTAATTCTTAGTAACCGTTCTTGTACTATAATAATTTAAAACCATTTGGTTGATGATTTTTTATTTTTTATCATTAATTTTTATTTCAAGTCATTGTTATCCTTTTACACCATGTTTGTTTCGATGAAAAAGAAAGTAAATGAAATGATAAGTTAATGAAAAAGGGAAAAGAAAGGAAAGAAAATGATAATGTTTTTAACGATTGTTGTTTGGATAGTTATGAAAAGAAAGGAAAGGAAAAGAGACAAATAAAAATAAATAAATAATAAATCTTATTCTATTCACGAAAATATATTTCTTTCAACATTATAAATAATAGATATGTATTGTTATATAAGGTTACTTTTGAGATATTGAAAAATATTTTTCCTTTCTTTCCTTTCTTTCCTTTCTTTCCATTTCCCCTTAAATTTGGTAAGAAACTCAATTGAGTGAAACAAGAAGAAATTATTAAATCTCTTTCTTTAATTTTCCCTCTTATTTAACAGTCCAAACAAAATATAAGAAATCCATTCAAATCATTTCCTTTCTTTTCTCTCTAATTCTATCAAACCAAACATAATGTTAGAGACAACAGTGTTAATGAAATCGTTTATATCTATAAAATTCAATCCAAATAATTCAAGTATGTTAATAATACCCCATATTAATTCACTATATATATACACACACACGAAGTAATACGAGATATTCAAATTTGTTTTTTTAAATTCTGTCTCAAATGATACGGTACGTGAGATGTCAATATCTCATTAGTTACTATATAATCTTATAATTTATAACATGTTGGCATGTCACGTGCCATATCATTTACCATATAAATTGAAAAAAAATAACCGGCACATCTAGCATTACTATATATATATATTTCATTCTCTTGCCCTAATAAATTTCTCATCAGGGTTACTTTATCACTTAGGTTAATTATCTAAAAAATATCTGTTATAATTAAGCATTATTTCTATTTGCTGACTACTTTTACAGAACATCTTAGAGTGGTTTTTGGGTGTTTATAGATAAAATCAAAACATCTTTCGATTAGAATTATTTATTTCAATTAAAGACTAAAAAAAAATGATAAAATAGTTTTATTTATACTATATGCATGATATCATGTTTTGATAGTCGTGTTTTTTCTAAGACAGTCTTCTTTTTTTTTTGAAAAAATAAAATGTATGTCATCCTACTAACTTTGACTAGGCACATAGCATATAATGATCAAATGTCAGCCATGTTATCGTCTCACTTTTCTCTTAAAATTCAATTAAAGTATTACCAAGTTGTATCTAACAGGCTGTGATATGTCCTTTTATAATTATATATTCAGTTTATTTTCTTTATTAATTTTAAATTATCACATGATTTCTTGTATAATCTTATGGTGGACTTAATTGTACCTTTAATTTCAAATAAATTTATTTGACAAAATAAGGTTAATTAAATTAAGCCTCTCACATGTACACACATTTGTATAGATTCGAGTCATACATATTTTTTCAGTGCCGAAATATTGTAATAATTTTAAAAAATACAACCTTTATTTTAAATACATGTCCATGTTTTCACATTGCGATTTTAATTAAATCAATCTAATTATATATATATATATAAATAAAACTTATAGATATTCTTAATTTTTGATAGAAATTTTTTAAATGATATAAAATTGGAAACTACACTCTCATTATTACATATATAACTGAATCCACCCCGAATTTACTGTAACAGTTGAAAAATTATGGAAATTTTGAAAACTACTATAAGAGATGCAACCAAAGAACGGCCATGCTTTCATGTGGGAAGTGATGAGAAGGATTAGGAAATCAAATTGGATTTGTATACTTATAATTTAGAAAAGAACAAATTACATCATTAACAAACAGATCACAGCTAGTGGACTATTATCACCAGAAGAATCTAATCGGTACAAAAACAAAATAAAAAAAGGTGATGGTACGTGGTGAGAAGACAAAAAGAGATCGAATGCAGCTCGCAGACGGCCACATGCGTAGTGGATTCAGACTGGTGCAACATATATACTGGCGATGCGTGAGCTGTCTATTGGATCGTACGTTTCAATCACATGCATGCATGAGCATAACAAAGATCGACAACAGTACACAGTACACTGTTAAAATTAATACAATTGAATGGCATGTGATGTGACAGAGCCTCTGCGTTTTGAATATTTGATTAAAGAAACGACGACTGATTGTGGGTTGAGTCATGAGTGAGATGAGAAGTTGCTTATCCACTCCCATTAGGCCATCGATCACAATATATATCATATGATAATGATATTCATCAAACTTATTACAAAACACACTACTGTTTTGTTTTCTTTTTTTTACTTTTTTGTTGTTGTTATCCACTTATCCGGACTCTCGTCAACGTTGCCTCAACAGTTTAAGTCCTTTTCATATTTGTTTATTAAAGTATAAATCGTGAAAGAGTTAGATCCGGATGGTGATTATATCGTCTAATCTCATTGGTTCGGGATAGTTCGCTTGTGTGTTTAATAGCGGTATTGTTCTTATAAGTCGTAACTATAAGTATAAGGAAGAAAATATGGGATATTCAAGATTGGGGTTCAAAAGAGAAAAAAACAAGATTGGGGCTCAAGTGTATTTATTAGTGGTCAAAATATGTGGAGAGCATTGAGCGCCATCCATAAAATAGGAACACATCATATGTGAGGCCCAAATATAAAAGTCCAGTCTAGACCATTCGATTAGGCAATTTTCGGCCTGCTGCAATTGGGAATTTCATACTTGGGATTTGAACTTTGCCTCAACTTTTTTTTTCTTTTTTCTTTTTTTTTTTTTTAAAATCCAATCCGCAAAAACAGGGGTCTATCGAGATCTGTTAAGATTAAAATACATTAACGGTCTAGATATCAACTCCCATAAACACCGGAGAAAAACACTTTCACACAAATTGATATTGTTCATGATGGAACTCGGAAGTTTCGAACCCCTAAGTGTGGATGAGAGGTGCACAATCAAGTGAAAAAGTTGTTGGTTTGAGTCCCCTACTCTCACCCCAAATGGGCATAAATCTGAAGTCATAAATTTCTCAATAGTATTTTCAAAAGGGCATTAAAATCCACAAGCCCATGTTATTGGGCCCAATTGATATTTTCTATGTACTCCTTCCTCCCATATAACTATAATCCAATATTCGATAAATTCATAAAAAAATTATATGAAGTTGATGCTATTTTCATTTTTCAATTTTCATTTATATCTATACCACTAATTGTACGGTTACCCGAATTGGAACATTATCTGAATGAGTGCCCTTTATCATAAAATCACAATGGAAGTAAAGTTGATGTTAAAATAAAATGAATACCTATAAGAAATAAGGTAATAAAATAATCTTATTTTTAAACCTTCAAAATGTTACACCATTCTTGTAGCATTGAACGGAGGGGATGAGGTTGGTTCGATGGTAAACCTCTCACACATGCATCACGAGGTTGCAGGTTCGAGTCCTCCCCATAAAAAAATAAAAATAAAAATATTCTTATAGCATCACACAATGTATATAGTTGAAGGACTAAAGTTGACAACAAACTATTCGTAAATATGCACCTTACCCCTTGAACTTTTTTTTTTCCGACATTAAACCCTCTGAACTATCGGAAATTGGCAATGATTGACGGAATAGTAACACCGTCTATTTTTCTATTAAGGCAAATTGTACTAAGTTCCCCTTATTATATACATAATTACATCAAACCGAAAACAATATAATTATATAACCTAAATACCCCCCTGACCAAATTTAAAAATCAAATAGATTAATAAAAATTAAATTTAAATGTGGAGATCCATGTTGGATCTCAACCATCCATTATTAAGATGGACAATGGATCTCCACTAAAAATTTAAAAAGTTAAAAAAATTAAAGAAATAAAGAATTAAAGATTTTTTTTTTTATTAGATGGAGCTCCAGATTGGATCTACACCTAATAAAAAAAATGAAAGAGGAATTTTCATTTTTATTTGAATTATTTAAATTATCATTTTTATTTAAATGACCTAGAATAAGTACAAAACCTACCCCTATATTACATCAAATTCCCTCAAAGGTGGCCCAAAACAAAATCACAACTGTGGACCCTAGGTTTTGCGTTTGTTGCTGCCTTAGCCACACGCCATCACCAGAAGCCAACGCACCACGGCAATGCAATCAGAAAACCCACAACGTGTGGATATGGACAATATCGTGACCGTAGAGAATCACGGTCGATAGCGGCCAAAAACCAGTGTTTTGGACGATCGGCCTTCGTCTTGGTCGACAATCGACGGTCTGAGACGATCGACTTGCACCAGTGTTCTGGTCGACGACCATTGGCGTGGATCGCTGGTTGAATACGCACGGGATTTGGAGCCAAAATCCGTTGAAACACATTGACCCAGGATACAGACGGGTTTGGTGCAAGAGATTGGGTCTAGTGAGAGGTATCGGGTCTGGTAAGACTAGAAGTGGTCACACTTCGGTTTCGATTCGGTTTCGGTTTGAAGTTGCTGGTTCCGTGGTTAGGAGAAACCGTAACTGAAACCGCCCTTCAAGGTTTGGGCCAGTTTTGAAACCGATGGTCTAAAAGTTTTAGTTTCGGTTTCAATTTTGAAACCGTCTGGTTCCTGTCCGATTTTTTTTTTCAAGGCAATCTCTTATTGCTTGCAACATTTTATTTTATTTTTTAAATTAAATACACCAATGAAAACGTGCCACATGTCAACGAATGGAACAATGTGCCAACGGTAATATTTTTTTTCAACCGATCCTGCCACGTGTCATCCTGTCATTGGTTCTAATTAATATATTTTTAATAATAATAATAATAAATCGGAAACCGTCGGTTTTATTCGGTTTATGAGTGACTCAAACCATAACCGAATAATTTATAATCGGTTTTCGACCGGTTTTCAAACCGTTAGTTCTGGTTTCGGTTTCGATTCCGGTTTTCGATTTCTATGTCATTTATTAACCGCTTGTTTAACCAAATTGTGGCCACTTCTAGGTGAGACTCCAATATTTCTTCTGTTAGATCTTCAACCGTGGTTTCTAAAACCACAGTTTTTTGGTCGATGGATACAACATACATCAAAACATCATAGAATATGAACAAGAAAAATCTAGAATTTCAGCTTATGAAAAATTATGAGTGGCTGATGTGTTGAATTTTGGTGAACGAAAATTTTAGGGTGTTGATTGAAGAATCTGGAGATGATAGCATGATTGTTGATGGTTGATGAAGAATCTGGGTTGGTTTAATTTGAAGGTGATGATAGAGCTGGTTGAATGGTTAAAATTTGAAGCTGATAAGAATCTGGATTGGAGATGATAACGTGGGGGGTGCGTTGGTTTAATATATTTTTTTTATTAGGGGGAGATCCAGATTGGATCTCTACCGTTCATCTGATATGATGGACGGTGGGGATCCAGATGTCCACCTAATAAAAAAAAAACTTTAATTTTTTAATTTTTAGGTGAAGATCCACTGTTTATCTTAATAATGGAAGGTGGAGACATTTAAATTTAATTTTTATTATATATATATAAATATTTTTATTTATTTTTATTTGATTTTTCTAATTTGGTCATAGGGATATTTAGGTTATATAATTATATTGTTTTCGGTTTGATGTAAATAATTATGTATATAATAAGGGAAACTTAGTGCAACTTGCCTTAACAGAAAAATGGACAACGTTACTATTCCGTTAGCCATTGCCAATTTCTGATAGTTCAGGGGGTTTAATGATGAAAAAAAAGTTTAGGGTGTAAGGTGCAAATTCATGAATAGTTTAGGGAACATCCGTGTCAATTAGACTAAAACTTTTTGAAAGACAAGTTGATGTTGGAATAATAGTTTACCCATCACACCTACACAATAGGTTGTGAATTCGAGGTTGTTTCCCACCCTTAAATCCTGAATTAATATAATATTTCAACATATATATATATATATATATATATACACGGCTATTTCTATTTGTTTCTTATATCTCATTTGATGAGAAAAACATGTAAAACTAAGTTGTATATACTTGAAATTGAGTGGGAAAACACAGAAAAATTGCACCCCTTGCTTGAAATGCCATCAAAATCAGAAATATCAAGCAAGTCATCAGCACAAACACAACTTTTGATCGGTATTCATTGAAAAAATAAATAAATTAAAATACTAGGTAAAGAGAAAACTGAAATCTCAGTTGTTGACACATTATTAAACTTGTGCAAACTGTTTTGAATAATTTAGATAACAATTTAACATAATTGAAGGTTTTCAGAATCACACCCACTTACACAGACAATTTAACCAAATTTTGAAAATCAAACCACAGTTACCAAACAGCATGCTGCCGACTTAAGTTGCTGCCAAAAGAGACTAATAATATAATTAACCTGAATTAGGAGGTTTGTTGCCATTTCTATTCAAGCAGGGCCTGGTGAGTTGTCTGATTCGAGAGAAGAGGTGGATGAGCTGCAGTCATCAACATCGTCGAATGGCACAGAACCATTAGCCCTCGGTAAATCCAATGCGAGTATCTTCAAACTTATTTTGCGCGAATAATCTGACTTACTTGTGGCAGAAGTAAATATCTTTTCCTCAAACCTTATAGCCATTTGCTTAAGTACATCAAGTGACGCTGGGTCGGAGAAAGGACAATACCATTCTAATGTCTCCCTCATCTTGCCGACGAGTAGTTCTCGTAATTGAGGTTGCAATTCATTTTTCCAATCAGGCACATTCATGCTAGATTCTTCGCCATGAGGAGTAGGCTTCAAGTTATAAAGATAGGACAAGTTCAATGATATATAAACAAACGAAATAATAATATTTCAACAAAAAAAAAAAAACGATTTAATCTACGCAAATAAATGCTTATTAACCAAAAAATAAAATAAAAAATAGATGAGAATTTGCACCAACCAAGTGATCGGAGGAGTTGAGTTTAGAATCAGTACTCTCTTTACTCTCTTTAATAACCTCTTCAGCTTTGTTTGACGGCACACAATTAGGTGCAGCCTCTTGATTCACAGCTTGATACTTAGGATCCATTAAGAGAATCTTCGAAGATAAAATCAAGTTTAGCAACAATAAACAAGCTAATCAATCTACAAAACCAAATGCTCATTAAATTAAGTTAAATGCAATAAAAAAATAAAGGTTTAATTTAACAATCTTGTAACAAACGAAATGATCAAAATAATATGGCGGTTGATCAGAACTATTCTCACCACCAATAAACTGTTCATAACAAAAAATAAATACCTCATCAGGTTCTACTAAAAAGTGACTTCAATCTTAGTCTACTCTGTATTATTAATTTATTATTATACATATGGTGGTTAATTATCAACTTACATAATTTTGATTGAAACTTGATTGGTATTTTTTTTTAATGAGTCATACAAGTATGGGCAGCATTTTCCCCCACAAGGCCCCAAATCCTACAATTCCCATCCCCATTTGAGGGGAAAAAAAATCTTCTCCAAGTGGGGATGGGGTAGAGGTAATTTCTGTTGGGTTATGTGAAGCCAGAAACGAACAAAAGAAAACAAACGAACAACAGATGGAGCGGCGGCGACTGCAGTAGAAGCAATAACCCAGACAACGGCATACACAACGGAGAAGTCCAGAGGTGACATGATGTGCGTACCGCGGCGCAGGCAACATGCACACACCGCAGTCTGTGGTGTGGTATTCCACAGACGAATCACGCGTCGTGGACCGCGGCACAGGCATAGGCCTACACAACAGTTCAGATCGCGGTAGTGACGGATTTCACGAGGAAATAGGAAATCCTGTGTGCACAAGCAAATGGAAAAAGAAATATATTCCAATTAGGATTTGGCTAACCCTTGGTACTCCCATATAAATACCACCATTATTTGTACTCAAAAAGTGAGAAGAAAAATGCAGAAAAATAGTGCGTAATGTGTGAGAAAAATTGCTAGAGAAAGAGCAATTGTAGAGAGACTGAAAGAGAGACAGAGAGATTGTAATCAACTCTGAGATACAGTGGATTGAGTGCGGTGCACTTTGTGGACGTAGGCAATTGCTGAACCACGTAAAATCTTTTGTGTCTTCTTTTCTTATTGCTTTCTATTTGTGTTTGAATTTGTGTGTGTTTGCAATTTCTTCTCGACAACAATTGGTATCAAAGCTCCGGGTTGGGGCAGATTATTTTTCACACAAATCTAGGTTCTCTCGAGGTCATCGATTTCATCGTAGAGATGGAGTCAGAGAAGGAAACACACAAGATTGAGAAATTCAATGGTTTGAATTTCAGCTTCTGAAAGATGTAGATGGAAGATTATCTATACCAGAAGGATCTGCATTGGCCGATAAAAGAGAGACCAAAAGATATGACCGATGAAGATTGAGAAAAGAAACGAAAACTGAAGAACATGGATGATGATGACTTTGAACTCCTGGACAGGAAAGCATTGGAAGCAATTTGTCTCAGTTTGACGAAGCAGGTCGCCTTCAACGTAAAAGATCAACAGACAACCAAAGATCTAATGGATACCCTATCATACCTATACGAAAAGCCTTCTTCGGTAAGGAAAGTTCATTTTGTCAAGAAGTTATCAACCTTGAAGATGGCGGAGGGAAATGAAGTAAAGGACGGGTTGTGTTCTTTATCTATGGGGTTTGATGAGGAGTTTATGGCGACGTTTCTACTCACCTAAATGCTAGAAATTTGGAAAATAACATGCCAGTCGATTGCCAACTCGTTCGGGAAAGAAAAATTAAATCTTCAGCAGGCTATAAACATAATCACGACGGAAGAGATCATGATGTGTGAAGAGGGATTAGGGGCGTCTACATCTTCAACATTAAATTTGGAAGGTAGAGAAGGCAGAAACAAAAATCAGAATACAAATCAATAGGTAATATCAAAGTCAAGAGGTAAGTCCAAGTCTAAGAATCAGGTCAACTATTCGAGAAGCCAACAACGAAGCAAAAAGGATGCAGAATGCTGGAATTATTGTAAGAAAGGTCATCTCTTGTATGAGTGTAGATTTGAGAAGAAAGACAAGGGCAAGAGCAGTGTGAATTGTGTATCGAAGGAGTCAGATGACTGCCTTATCTGCTTGTTGGAAAGCAAGACGGAGTCCTGGGTCTTGGATTCGGGAGCGTCATTTGATGCCACACCTCACGGAATTGCTCGAGAACTACGTCTCTGTAAATTTGGGTAAAGTGTATCTTGGTGACGATCAAACATGTGACATTACCAGGAAGGGAGATGCCACACCTCACGAAATTGCTTGAGAACTACGTCTCCCATAAATTTAGGTAAAGTGTATCTTGGTGACGATCAAGTATGCAATATTACCGGGAAGATAGATGTGAAGATTCAACTGTAAGGGTCAGTTTGGAAGCTCGACAATGTGAGACATATACCGGACTTGAGGAAGAATTTGATCTCTATTGGGCAACTGGCGTCAGATGGTTTTGTGACAACTTTAACAGGTGATAAGTGGAAGATTTCAAAAGGTGCAATGACAATCGCCTGAGGAAATATGAATGGGTTGCTTTACATAACCACGGATGGTTGTGGTTCAGTCGCTATAACGGAAGGCAAAGACGATCCGAACTTGTGGCACCAGAGGTTTGGTCACATGAGTTCTCAGGGGTTGAAGTGTCTGCATTCGAAAGGTAAGTTGACAGATTTGGAAAATGTTGAGGTTGATTTCTGTGAGAGTTGTATTCTAGGAAATCAGAAGCGAGTGAGCTTCAAAAGGACCAGAAAAACATTGATAAATGAGAAGCTGGAACTAGTGTACACCGATGTTTGGGGTCCAACTTCAGTCTCATCAACTGGAGGTAAACTGTACTTCGTCACGTTCATCGATGACCATTCCAGAAAGGTATGGGTTTACTTTCTAAAATAAAAGTCTGAGGTATTTGATGCTTTCAAGAGATGGAAAACCAAGGTTGAGAATGAGACAGGTTTGAAGATGAAAAGCTGTTTGAAGATGAAAAGCTGTATTCAGACAATGGTGGAGAATATGAAGACAATGAGTTCAAGAGGTTTTGCTACTATAATGGGATAAGGCTTAGTAGGACGGTTCTTGGAACCCCACAGTAGAATGACATATCAGAACGGATGAACAAGACATTGACTGAGAGAGCTAGAAGCATGAGGCTACACTCAGGGCTGCCAAAACAGTTCTGGACAGAAACAGTCAATACAACAACATATTTGATCAACAAAGGTCCATCAAAGCCCTTGGACCTCGATATACCAGAAGAGATCTGGACTTGGAAAGAGGTAAAACTTTCTCATCTTAAAGTGTTTGGGTGTGTTTCTTATGTAAATGTAAGTGATCACGTGCGGAGTAAGCTAGACTCTAAGTCAGTGAAGCGTACTTCGGTGGGCTACGGAGAGGATGATTTTGGTTACAAGTTATGGGATGACCAAAACCGTAAGATGATCAGAAGTAGAGACGTTGTCTTCAACGAAAGGGTCATGTACAAAGACAAGAACACACAGGTGTCTGAGCCAGAAGAGCTAGAATTTTTTAGAATGAATGATGTACATGATAGAGAGATCATGGAACACATTAAACAGAATGATGAAGAGCAAGGTGTGCAGCCCCAGATACAAGAACCAATCCCACTTAGAGACATTCCAATGACACAGGTTCAGAATACATTGAGAAGATCAACTCGAACTCCTATACCAAATAGGAAATACTTACACTACATGCTGCTGACAGATGCGGGAGAACCTGAGTGCTATGATGAAGCTTGTTAGGGAGAAGATGCGAGCAAGTGGGAGCTTGCAATGAAGGATGAGATGAAGTCGTTGGCATCTAACCAAACTTGGGAGCTAGCCAAGTTGCCTGAAGGAAAGAAAACTCTACAGAATAAGTGGGTGTTTCGGATCAAGGAGGAACATGACGGTTCCAAAAGATACAAGGCACGACTCGTAGTCAAAGGTTTCCAACAAATTGAAGGTATCGACTACTCTGAAATTTTTTCTCCTGTTGGTAAACTAACTACGATCCGGTTAGTGTTAAGTATTGTCGCAGTAAAAAGGTTATATCTGGATCAGTTAGATGTGAAAACTGTATTTCTTCATGGAGATTTAAAGGAAGAGATATATATATAAAGCAACCGGAAGGGTTTACGGAAGATGGCAACGAAGAGTTGGTATGCAAGTTAACAAAGAGCTTGTATGGTTTAAAACAAGCTCCCCGACAATGGTACAAGAATTCCGATGGATTCATGCAAGGGAATGGCTACTTGAGATGCAATGCTGACCACTGCTGCTATTTCAAGAAGGTTAAATCTAGATTTATAATATTGCTACTTTATGTTGATGACATGTTAGTAGCTGATGCAGATTTAGAAGAGATAAATAATTTGAAGAAGCAACTTTCAAGTGAATTCTAGATGAATGATTTGGGTCCAGCAAAGAAAATTCTTGGAATGAGGATTAGCAGAGACAAACAAGAAGGTACATTGAAGCTTTCACAAGCAGAGTACGTTCGGAAGGTGTTACAGAGATTCAGCATGGAATATGCGAAATCAGTGAGAACACCTTTGGCTAGTCACTTCAAGTTGTCTAAGGATCAGAGTCCGGAGATGAAAGAGGAAAAGGTTTTCATGGCTAGAGTACCTTACGCTTCAGCCATTGGAAGTCTAATGTATGCCATGACTTACACAAGACCAGACATTTTCTAAGTAGTGGGAGTTGTGAGCCGATACATGTCCAATCCGGGCAAGCCTCACTGGGAGGCCGTGAAATGGATCCTAAGGTACCTGCGGGGTACGACAGAGAAATGTCTAACCTTTAAGAGAGATGAACTCAAGCTGGAAGGTTATATGGATTCAGATTTTACCGGAGAAGTGGATCATAGAAGAAGTACCACCATATATGTGTTTACAATGTCGAGTACTGCAGTTAGTTGGGTGTTCTAGTTGCAGAAGATAGTGACAATATCTACAATTGAAACAGAGTATGTGGCTGTGACAGAAGCTAGCAAGGAGCTTATATGGTTACAAGGGTTGTTAGCAGAGTTGAGATTCGATCAGGTGATGAATGTGTTGCATAGTGATAGTCAAAGTGCAATACACTTGGCCAAGAATTCGACGTTCCATTCTAGAACCAAGCATATAGACCTGCGCTACCACTTTTTTCGATCGTTAATCGAAGAAGGAGTGTTGAAGTTAGTAAAGATTACAGGAACTAAGAATCCGGTTGGCATGTTAACCAAGCCAGTCACTACTAAAAAACTAGAGTTGTGCGTAACTTCAGTAGGTTTTCAAGAGTAAAAGACATGGGGAATGAACGCACCGTTATTTATCCACTAAGTCATCAAGGAAGGATGTAGAACGCCTATTGAGTTGTAGTCTTCAAGTTGGGAGATTGTTGGGTTATGTGAAGCCAGAAACGAACAAGAGAAAACAAACTCCAGCAGGTGGCGCAGTGGCGACCGCGGCAGAAGCAATAACCCAGACCGCGACATACACAGCGGAGAAGTCCAGAGGTGACATGCTGTGCCTACCGCGGCATAGGCAACATGCACACACCACAGTATGTAGAGCGGTATTCCACAGACGAATCACGCGACATGGACCGCGACACAGGCATGGGTCTACACAGCGGTTCAGACCGCGGTAGTGACGGATTTCGTGAGGAAAGAGGAAATCATGCGTGCACAAGCAATTGGAAAAAGAAATAGATTCCAATTAGGATTTGGCTAACCCTAGTACTTCTATATAAATACCACCATTATTTGTACTCAAAAAGTGAGAAGAAAAGAGCAGAAAAATAGTGCGTAGTGTGTGATAAAAATTGTTAGAGAGAGAGAGCAATTGTAGAGAGACAAAGAGATTGTAATCAACTCTGAGATATAGTGGATTGAGTGTGGTGCGCTCCGTGGACGTAGGCAATTGTAGAACTACGTAAAATATTTTGTGTCTTCTTTTCTTATTGCTTTATATTTTGTGTTTGGATTTGTGTGTGTTTGCAATTTCTTCTCGACAAAAATTTCATCCCCTATCCCCCTATCCCCCTATCCTTATTTTTCCATATTTATTTATTTATTTATTTATTTTTAATTTTAAATAATCTTCATTCATCCATTTCCCCCAATTACTCATTGTAACCCTAAGTATCATTAGTCCTAAATTCTAAATAGTTGGCTTCATACAACAACTTGACTTTCTCTTAGATTTTTTTTCATTTGAATTTTCATTATATAATTTTTCTTTGAATTTGGATGAGTAAATTTTAGTACATTTGATTATTTTTAAATTTAAAATCAAATAGGGTCAAACAGGGAAAATGAGAGTAACTATGGATGAGATTGGGATGAGGGAACCAATATCCATTCTCATTTTCCCAATTGTCATCTCTACATGCAAGCATCCGAGTATATGACTAACATGGTTGTGATGATAATATATTCAATTTTTTCCAATATCTAAAATAAATGAAATCTAGGTATATTTCTCATCTATGTTTCCCCCAAATAGAGATGAGATGGGGATGAGGGAACCAATATCCATCTTCATTTTCCCGATCCTCATCTCTACATGCAAGCATCCAAATATGTGACTAACATGACTGCTATGATATTAAATTAATTTTTTTTCCAATATCTAAAATAAACGAAATCTAGGTATATTTCAATTATTAAATGAGTGAATCTCTTACCTGGTTGATATGGTGACGACGACGTGACCACCTTCCTTCAAGATTCTCTAGGTCATTAACTCTCTCTATGAGGTTGCTAGAGAAGTGATTTAAATAGGGATGATAAGGGAGCAGATTGGGGATCGATATCCTAATATCCTTTTCCATATCCGTTATATATATATATATATAAGTAACCGGGGCGGATTCGGGAAATCCCCGAATTTAGTAGGGATATTCATCTCCTATTCGTCTATTTCGTCGTATAAGATGAAATAAAAATGTAAAATTTAATACAATACATATAAAATTGTAACTAACATTTATAATGATAGATTTTATGCTATTTAAATTAAGGAAGAAACAACTCTTGTAATATATTTCAAAATATAATATGAAATATATTTTCCTACCCGATAATTTATTTATTTTTTATCTTAGAGTATAAAAGTATAGTTTTTCTTTATTTTGATGTATAATTGTTTGACATTGTAACATAAAATTATCAAATAAATTGGTTAAATCGATACTTTTTAAATTATAACACTAAAAATAATAAATTGTAGTCAAAAAACAAATTTATAGAATACAACAAGCTACTAACATAAAATTATTAATAATAAGTCCAAAACTCTAACTTGTGAATTAGCAAAAACAAATTTAAACAAAAAACCCCAAAATAAATTTAATTAAAAAAACCCGAATTGAAGAACCAAATATAAATATTTAGAGATAGAGTTGAGAGTTGACGTTTGAGAGAGAGAATGGATGTTGAGATGAGAAGAGTGATGAGAATGTACGTCTTATGAGAAAAGAATATTAATTATAAGAGTAAATGATACTGTTGCCCCTGAATTATTTGTGAATTGCTACCGTACACTATAAGTTCTTAAAATGGTCATTAAAGTTTATGAATTTTTTAAAATTGGTAATAAATAACGGAAGGGTGGATGAACGTCTAGGAAAAATTGTATTTACAGGCCTTACATAGTTACATTAAAACTAGAAAAATATAATAATAACAACATACACCCGTTGACTAGTCGACTAATAATAATAATAATAATAATAATAATAATAATAATAATAATAATAATAATAATGGATAACGGAGATTCAATTTGAAATTTGGAAATATAGTTTTTTTTTTTCAGATCTTTTCAAATCTGGAAAGTTCCATATTTGAAGAAATTGGTTATTAATATATGTCATGAACCTCCGTCATATATGTTATTTTATAAACTAAAACCTTAATATACATATACCGACTAATGTGATGGAATTGGAATAGTTATGAGTAAATAACTATGACTTTTAAATATTTATTATTATTATTATTATTACTACTACTACTACTATTAATATAATTACAATATTTTTAATTATTTTATTTATTTATTATTATTATTATTATTATTATTATTTAACTGGTCAAAGGGTGTGTCATATTATTATTATATTTTTCAAGTTATAATGCAAATATACGTATAATCAAAGCATGTTAGTGCAATTTACTTTAGATGTCTGTCTGTCATTTTCTGTCATTTATTGTCAATTTCAAAGAATTTAATGATCATTTTAAGGATTTAGTGGGTAAATTAGTAATTCACTAACAATTGAAGAGATAAAAGTACTGTTTACTGTAATTATAATTATTATTATTTTAAAAAAGCAACCCCTTTTTTGGTCCGATCTTGACAAAGACCGATACATTAAAACCAAAATTTTAGTAGGTCAAAGAATAAATTTTACAAAAATTATAGGCAAATGTACAAATGTTTATAAGAACGTTTTAACTTATTTTCGGGAAGGGGACATGGGTCATGGCCCCCTGCCATCCCGTGGCAGACAATATGCGTCTCATTTATGAGAAAACTTTCACTACCTCGGCTGTAAAATATGATATGGCACGCCTTACCAATAAAATTTGGACACATTCTTATATTTTAAAGACCCTACGAGGCTACAACAACACTGGCACATCATTATATATATATGCCAGGTAACCTCCCACTTCTCAATTTCCTCACAAATACATTCTCTTCTTCCTCTCATTCCATTCCTTTTTTATATATAAAATTTACAAATTAAAGTAATTTAAAGGTTAAAGATAAACCAATCAAGTTATTTACAAAATAAGTAATCTATAATATAAAATAAAATATAAAAAATAATAATAAGGCCCGGCTTCCTCCGGCAAGAGCTGTAAAGGAAAAAAAAAAATAGGTTTACAATTTTACAAAAATAGTTGGGTTTTAAAACATAAGAACGTAGAAAATCTTCGATGCATAAGATGTATTGGTTGGATATTGCATTCAACCACTAATATACCGACACATAAATATGTATCAGTTTTTTTGTTTGATTTATATATATATATATATATATATATATATATATATATATATATTTTATTACTTTCTTTTTCAATAATCGGATGAAACATTTAAACGATACTTTCGGTGCATCGAAGATTTTCTTCTTATGTATAGAGGTACAGAAGCTTTTCAGCTTCTCTTCATTTTATGTCATATGAAATGAATCACTCGTGCGAATAGTTGTCCAATTGTCACAACCTCTATTTAAAAAAAAATAAAAAAAATTCAAGAAGGGATAATGTAGGTATGAACATAATTAAATTAAAAGAAATGGGATAGGGGTGGGGTATTTATTTGCGTTTATTATTCACCAAAGATAAGGGTAGTTCTTCTGGTTCATTGTTTCTGCACACATTTATTGATTTTTGTTTAAAATATCAGAAAATATTCAAAAACATGGTGCTATTAGAGTCCAAACAATCCACAGAATACTCAGAAAAACAGAGGCAATCTGTGCTCCTAATTCTCAGCAATTTTTCTGGTATTTGCTGTCTTTTTCCATCATTTCTGATCCTTTCAGATAAATACTAAGAGAAAACTTGTATGAAACGGTTTAATTTTTTGTCCATAACAATGATCAGACCATATCCATTTTTTGATATATTAAAATAACATCAAATATGCATGAACCTACTTAGACTCTGAGACAGAAACAAAATTCCAAACACAAATCAACAAATTTGAAAAAGAAAAAGGAAAATAGTAGTAGTGTACGTTGTGAGAGCAATATAGCATATCCGACACCAAAACTCTAAATTTATGTTGTACAAAAATTCATACCTTCCAAAAAAAAAAAAAAATTGGTGCAGTGGTGTGTCACTGTGGCTACATCAAACCTTTTTTAATTTTTAATTTTTTAAATGTTACATTACTCTCGTTACATTTAAAACTTTAATCAAACTACAACATTGTTTGAATTAATTATATATCTACCTTTAGTAAAGTTCATTCTTCACATCTATGATTGATGTGGGAACTCCTCTCTAGCACAGTGAGAATCACATTTTCCAACCCTATTTAATTTGTAACCGTTGATTTGTCAAGTTCTAGTAAATTACTAACTTTCGGCACCATTTGTCATATTTTTTTTAAAGAAAAAAAAAACAATAGTAATAAAACTCTGCGCTTATTTATCCAAAATTATATCAATATCGTGGCATGTGAGTTGTAATATTTGGGATTACTACAAAAAACAAAAGAATACATTGGTTGAACTAATTCAAATGCCAATCTTGAATTTCTTATTTGCTTTTAACTTATATATAAAAACCTTGTATATTCATAAGTTGATTAAAGTTGATTTTTGATAACAAAAGCAGTCCTTTTCTCTGGTCTTTAATTCCACCCTCTTGAAGAAACTAGAAACCATCAAAAGAAGACAAGAAACTGCCCTGTGAATCTATGATTGCACAAAAAAGGAAAAAGATTGATTCTCAATTTCTCATCATGACACCACACGACTCCTGACACCAATAATTAAAAAGAAAAAAAGTGAAGGATAAGATTAGGAGAACCTTGGAGTCCGAGAATCTTATCTCTAGTCCCAATCACTCTAACATTTGCATCCACGTCAAAATCAGATAATATTGCCACCTTAAACATGTCACCCACCGAAAACGTTGTAACCAATTAATTAATAAATAATTTAATCTCTTACTATAAATACTTTGTGAAGATCATTCTACCAAAATCATCATCTTTCTTCCACGCAAATTTCTATATCATTGATCATCAAACAAACAAACAATCAATCAATCCATCCATCAAGAGAAAAGAAAAATGTTGGCGATTTTCCACAAGGCTTTTGCTAACCCACCAGAGGAGCTCAACAGTCCAGCTTCTCAAAAAGCTTCAAAGAAACCTAAGCTTCCTGCAGACACTCTCAGAGACTTCCTCTCTCATCACCCTCCCAACACTTTCTCCATTAACTTTGGTGAATCTGCTGTTCTTGCTTATGTTCAACCTGACCATCCCAATTTCTCACTTCATGATCAGAGGTTTGTTTCTGTTTCTTTTAATATAGACTTTCATCAATGAACTCTTTTATCCTTAGAAAATGAATTAGGGTAAATTCTAGGAAACCTTGAATTTATTTAAAATACAGACAGATTCGACTGGCTTATATTTTTATGTTGGTATATGTTGTAATAAATATGTTTTAATGGGTGGTTAATTACATGTTTTATGCGCAGGTTGTTTTGTGGATTTGATGATATATACTGTGTGTTCATGGGGAGTTTGAACAACCTGTGCTCACTGAATAGGCAATATGGATTGACAACGGGGACTAATGAGGCCATGTTCGTGATCCAAGCCTATCGTACTCTTCGTGATCGAGGTCCATATCCAGCTGATCAGGTTGTGAAGGGTCTTGATGGAAGCTTTGCCTTTGTTGTCTATGATAGCAAAGGCGGTTCTGTCTTTACTGCACTGGTATGTTGTACTGCCAATGCCAATCTCTTGTTCATGTATTCCCTTTCGGTACAGTATATTGTTTATGCTTATGCTGTTCTTAATATGTGTAAATGGGCCTGCCCAAATCTAGATGCAGGCCCATCAGCCCAATAGGTTAGGCCTATAGATTAACCCAGATGGAGAAATGAACCTAACCTCCGGGGAAAAGACTTGAGTGCAGTATCTGGAGCACGTTTAGGGATGGGTATAGGGCCCATTGGGGCAGGGGAGAGTCCTCCACCCCCATTCGTACCTTCCCACCACCCTCAAAAGGGAACTAGGGTGGGGGTGTTTGGGGAGAGATTCCTCCACCCCCAAACCTTATTTTCCCATCTCCTTTCATTTCCAATTTTTAATTTTCAATTTTCAATCCGAAAATCGGAATTTAGAATTTAGAATCCGGTCATCCCAATCTCTAATTTGATCCTAATAAAATATCCGATCTAAAAATTAATCCGTTTTAAAATATATAATTGGTTTAAATAAATCTAAAATAAATACAAATACTTCTAATAGAGTATTACATAATCAAAAATAAATTTGAAGTTTAAATTTTCAATGTAGTCCAAAATACAAGATAAGAAGGCACAAAATCTAGACAATCTCAAATCTCAACCGGTTATTTATTATTAGTTTTAATTGTTTAGACTTTTGATATAAAATATAAATATAAGATATATATATATATATATATATATTATGGGTAATAGGGTACAGATTTAACAACCTTAAAAGGAAAGTATTTATTGTTATTTTTGATTCAATGTATGTAATAAATGTATTTGTGTAATAAATAGTTTTCTTAGATATAAATAGTTCCTTTAGGACACACTAAGGGGTGGGGTGATGCCTCACGAGGAAACGTCTATCCCTAAGCACGTATAATATCCAGAAAAGAAATGAAAATAAAAGAAGATCAAATTTGATTAGAAATAGAATTAGAATGAGAACTTAATTCTCTATCTGTATATACGGTTCATATAACTTAACTCTTAACAGTTTTTAGGTTACATTATAATCACAAATTACAAATCAAGAATTAAGTTTCTTTCAGGTTAGTAAATGCATTCATATTCTGATTGTACACATGACAAGTATTGCATCCCGTGACCAAATCCGAAGGGAAGATGCACAATGCATCAAATGTGTGATAGCGCTTTTCTCGCTAGTTTTTGCCCCATTTTAACTCAATAAATCCACCATATTTAAGCAATTTGGCCCATAAACAGTATGTGTACAATGTTTTTGTACCTCCATCAAATAAAATCTTACATAATTTGACATTTGTCTACAAAATATCGAAATATTTTTAAAAGCAATGAGTTTAAGGTGAGATTTTATTAGATGAATGTACATGCTACACGAACACGAGAGGATTGAAATTATAAAGTTAGTGAATGTGTTTTGAATGGTTTTCAGGGTTCAGATGGTGGAGTGAAGCTGTACTGGGGAATAGCAGCAGATGGGTCAGTGGTGATATCTGATGATTTAGAGGTCATAAAAGAAGGATGTGCCAAGTCATTTGCTCCCTTCCCACCAGGTCAAATATTATTAATTGCTTATATTTTATACTATACATTAGAGACAAATCATAATATGATAATTGAATTCATAATAATACACATGATTGATTAATGGTTTGTTTGCAGGATGCATGTTCCACAGTGAAGGAGGTTTGATGAGCTTCGAGCATCCAATGAACAAGATTAAAGCAATGCCCAGAATTGACAGTGAAGGGGTTCTCTGTGGTTCCAATTTCAAGGTTGATGTCTACTCCAGAGTCAATAGTATTCCACGTGTGGGCAGTGAAGCCGATTGGACTCCTCATTGGGACTCACATTAGCTTACAATTTTTTGCTCTCTTTAGAGCATCTCTTCTCTCATCTCTAACCAAACCACTCTTGTTACAAGTCTTTTTTAATTTTCTTTATTGTTTTTCTACTGTGTTCTGTAAATATTAATGTGCCAAAAACAGTTTAAATCTTTCACATAGTTGCCTTTTCTTTTTCTTTTTCTTTTTTCTAAGTTTAGAAGAGAAATAAGAAAGAGGAAATCAAGTGAGATTCTAAATTCTCATCCACACCAAGTACACCTCTTACACGCATTATATAATTTAATTCTTGCATAAATAACATAAGGTTTGTCTTTTTACATGTGAAAATTAACTTTACTTGATATTTACTTTTCTTGCCATTAGTCCGAGGAATTAGACGACCGCCTAGTTTAACCTTTTGCTATTCCATTTTGCTAATTTTAGTGACACTTTAGCAACAACAAAAGACATCAAAATTCACATGTTGAGATTTGTTTTTTTTTTTTTTTTTCAATTACTGGCAAATGTTTTATTCAAACTAAAATACTTTTAAAAGAATTTGGATTTTCTCCTTAACTAAAGCAATGGTTCGGATTACTTTTAACTTTTAATTATATAAAATTTAAAATTTAATAGAAATAATTTAAATTATTGATTTATTATATTAGATACATATTCATAGATTATAAAGGTGTGGATTATAGAGGTGAAGATAATATGAGAGGACAGAACAAAAAATATCAGACCAAAGAAGAATACAAAATCATAAAAATAGCATGTATAAAAGAAGATAATATGAAAGGGCGAAATATAAAAGAAATAAAAAAGAAAAGACAAAACAAAACCTTTATTATTGTCTTATTTATAAGTGGGTGGGTGATGGAGAAATTAAGAATCCCCATCCCGGGAATGAAAAGTACATTCAAATACAAATAAAGGCAAAACTCTCCATTTTTTTTTTTTTACTTCGATTTTTCTATTCTATATTAAAAGATGGAGTCTAAATTCGAAACTAAATTGGCTCCTTTTTAGAGTAAGGTGGATGCGGATTCCAATTATTTCAATGTTTTATTAATTATTTGTCGTACAAAAAAACTTTTTGAATTCCCGGCCACCTTAATAAATTTATTCTGAAAACAAACATGGTAGCTTGTACACAAATAATTAGGATATGCAATTTAAGAAGAATTAAAAAGATTAAGAAATGATCTAGAAAATTGAAAATTAATGTGAAGATGGGAGTTTACATCTTTACAACTTGTAATTAATTAGACATTTCTTTGAACTCCACAAGGCCGGAGGCGTTTCCTTGTGCTCTTTTCAGTGAAAAAAAGTATAATCATCCACACTAATTCAACAGATTAAAAATAATTAAAAAGGAAAAAGGAAAAAATGATTCAGAATATGCCACACTAAATACCTAGTAAAATATATCAGCTAATCCACCAAAGCCAATATATTGCAAGTCTATAAAGGCAATAGCAATTGACAAAAATTTCCATCCGAAGCTGGATACAAGGTGATTTTTAAGTGTATTCTGTTTCTTTCACCAGAATAGTAAAATGTGTCATGAACTATCTCATTCCTTCCACATATCGGCAAATTCATTGGGCTCCAATGGATTCGAAAGCTCGTGCATCTTTCTCCTTTTCTTCGCTTTGACTTTCTTCGCATACTTCCCAGCCTTTTGCCTTTTCTCCAATGCTCGAATCTGAACGTATCAAAACGCTCAAGGTGTTACGGTTGGGTATGTATTAAACAAAGCAAGGTTGTCATATACCCATGCAAGGACATCTAATTATACTTGAAAGAGTTCTGAAGAGTTGGATAGCATTATTACACCAACATAAATGAAATTAAACACTTATGACCTCCAAAAGCGATAAAAAGTTCTAAGATCCTCTCTAACCTGATTTGGTGATACATATAATGGATTCTCATATAGCGTTGGCCCTCCAAAGCTGCCTCCGAATATCTTGATTGGATTCAAACAAAATCTTGGGCCAACCTGTACAGAGACATTTTCAAACTCAGATTACAATCAAAAGAACATGGTATCATAAACATTACTGAAAAGCGTATCGATACAAACCTCAATGAGAGTCATTTTCTCCAGGCCTCCCCTGGCCACTTTAACTGATTCGTTATGAGGAACAGTTATCTGTAAATCAGAATCAAAGAACATACCAACAATAATAGACACAATTTCACCCAAATGAGAAAAGAAAAGAAGAGTTTCATCATTAGTATATCAAAGAATTAGTTACGTAGTGGCAAAATAAACCAAAGCCTTGAAGGTATTAGGCCATCTCCAAAATTTTCTTTATTTTGGAGAATGGAAATAGAATATTTTATCTCCATAAATTTAATACTCCAACCATTCTACATTTTAAAATCTTCAAATAATAAAGTATTATTATTTTACTTTATAAATTAATTTTCAAACTTTCTTTAATAAAATTGTTTTCTCTTAATTATTTTTGATAATAATTTACTCATTTGATTGATTCACACCTAAAATTTTCTATTTTTTTTTAATTCATCACACCTACATATTTTTACACCTCTAATGCTTTTAACATTTAAATTCTTTCATCTAATTTGTGTGTGTGTGTGTGTGTGTGTTGATGCCTTGAAAACATTTATTTTGAATTAAAATACCTATCAGTTCATTGATTAAATAGATATAATAAATAAAATATTTTAAAATATGTCCAATATAATACTCAATTGAAAGATCTCAATAAGATTAAAAATCTTTCTAATGGTATAATTTTTATAGTAATTAGATTTTTAAACAAAAAGTTATAATAAATTAACTAAGTTTAGTTAAAAATTTAAAAATGACATAGGAGGGATTTCGTTTCTGTTATGAATGAATACAAGAGTAAAGTTGGAATAAACAAAATGTAATAGTGATGGAGATTGTAAAAAACAATCTCTAAAATTTTATGTATTGGGTCACGTGAAATGGAGATCGTTTGGAGCCCATGCATTCTCCAAATTGAGATTTTGGAGATGCATTAGAGATGGCCTATCAATCTCCAAAATGTTAATTTGGAGAATGGATGGACTCCAATTCATCTCCATTTCACATGGCCCAATACAAAAAAAAAATGGAGATTCATTTTTTATCTCCAAATTTGGAGATTGCTTTTTACAATATTAATATTACAATTTTATTTATTCCAACTTTACCCTTGTATTCATTTTTCACACAAACTGGAGAATGGCTGGAATGGATGGAGTAGTTCCATTTCCATTCTCCAAAATGAAGAAAATTTTGAAGATTGATTGGAGATGGCCTAGAATTGCAATATTATAGTTCATGAAAAAGGAAGAAGTTGGCTTCATTTTTATATCATGGAACTTGGAATGCCACTTTCCAGTACCTAGATGGAAAATGGCTCTCTATTTCAACTTAAAACATCATCTACTTCACAAATCTAAAGTCACGATAACAACTCCAAATGGGCGGAGAAACTGGTTTTAAGGTTTAGAATCTTGGATAAATAAACAGTTTTAAACAAGAAAATTAGACTACAAAACCATGCACAGTATCCAGTATTAAGACTATCACCAACCTGGTAATTCCGGAACCATATGTGACCATCAACAATTGAGAAATTAAAGACATGATCATGATAGGGCTTAGATTTCCTGTGATCCTTCGGAATTCCAAATATCTTATGCAAAAGAAGAAAGAATGAAAATGTCAGTAATCAGTATAAATTACATCAAAACTTATATATCCATATAATTGTGTATGTAATGGACATAACCATTTCAGAACTCATTGCAAGGGGAAAAACTGATAACTTATGCTCTTGGTACAACATTCAGTAATATGGCCTTAGTGCGAGAATCATGCGATATTATATCTTCAACAAATCTCATAAAACCTAAATCAAACAATGACCGAACAATATGCCTTCAAATAGGTCCTTAATAAACATTGATGACATGATTTCATAATAGAATGAGATAATCAGGCAGGTTCCTGTTGGTGAAGATGCATGTAATTACTTGGTAAAACAAGTAATAGTTAGTATAGCACCACATAAATAGTGATGTCAAGTAAAATAATTATCTGCAAAGAAAAATGTGTTTTGCATCACTTGAGCAAGTATAATTTAGATATAAGTATATAGCTTTCCAGATTGGAATCTGCTATCAGCATAGAGAATTCAGAAACGTATAACACAATTATTCCCAAAGAAGGAGAATTGCCTATATTTCCATACAAAGGGAGTATGGAAAAACACTTTGAAGGGAAAAAGCAAGAGCTAAATTACCTGAGTGATCATCTCTTTAACAAGTTTCCAGTGAGCATCGTTATCAAAATTTGACGAGAAAGACAGTAGGGGACGAGACCCTCTCAGATGGTTTCCAGTGAGTTTCAGTTCTTCCATTGTGTGCACTAAAACAGTAAAATAGCTTTTATTCACCATCCCATATATTCTCAAATTTATAACGAGAAAGGTTAACCAAAAGTAGCTCACAAAAAGATAACAAGTAATTTAGATATTCAAGAGATTATGCCTATAAAATCCAAGTATAGACTACTAGAAATTTGTTCCTATTATGTCATATCATATGATGCCCTTGAGAAAATAAAATACAAGATCTAAGGAGAAAATTACCAGCATTTACTATGAATTTCACAGATGGGCCACTGGGGCACTTGGCCATCCATAGATAAAGGTCTTTATGTTTCCTGCACTGAAGTAGAAAGGCAAAACAACAAAGCTTTAGTTGTCATCAATCATCACATTTAGATACAAATTGAATTCCTGATCAAAATATACATATTAATATTTAGTATATTACATCAAATTAACTAACCCCACAGGTTCTGAAACCTATCAATCACCTAAAAATCAAGCAATTACTATGTAAAATAGAAATCCCCACATGAAAAAATACTATAACAAAAAGCGAATTCCTAAGGTGTAAGCAAAAACCAAACCCGAATTATATCAATAAAAAAATCATCATCTAACTTATTCGATAACTCACATCGATTTAAACCAAAAAGTTCAATACACGAAAATCTACACACTATATCTATTAAATCAAAATGTAAAATACAGCATAGCTAAGCTAAGCCAAGCATTAAACTTCAGTTATGTTGTCAAGTCATCGAATGAGTTCTGGATCATCCATATATTTACACACATATATATGAAGTTAGTCTTGTGAATCAACAATAAATAATGCAACAGAAAGCTAAACTTTCAAATCGAAAATCCCAACAAACAAAAACAAAAGTAGTTCGTAAATGTACCTCGAAAAACAAACATGAAGAACAGCTCTTGAGCTCGACAAGCTCGTTCAAAGTGGCACCTTTACTGCTTTTGGACTCAACCTTGTTGTCCTTCTTACAATGCGGCAACAGTGACACCACATTCAACATCAAGTGCCTAAACCTGCAAGCACCACATTCAACATCAAGTGCCTAAACACAAATTTGTTTTGTTTTCCAAAACACCCAATTGTCAAATTTCAATATCTTCGATTAAATTCACTACACAAGTAAAATAATTAAAAAAAAAACGAGGAAGAGAAAGAAACCCAATTTAATTTTCTCTCACCTGTAGTTGATGCGGCGTGAACAGGTGACCAAGACCTTCTCTTTGTTCCTGAAGACAGCGGGAGATGATTCGGTTTCCTTGACTTCACTCTTGTCTTTCCAGCCCAAAAGAGTCCGTTTAGGTCGCTCTTGAACGATGTTGTCGTCGTCTTTGTTTGTGGGTTCGACAGCTTTGGTTTCGCTGTGTTTTCTCTTCTTCGCCATTGTTGAAGATTTATCAAAACTCGACAATCGTCTTAGTGATTATGTAGAAACAGAGAGAATTGGAATTTGGAGTTGGCTGCTGCAGAGAGCGAGAGAAGAGAGACGATAAACCCTAGTTAAACCACACCATGATGGTGGGTCAGGGCCCATTTAAGAGGTGGGTTCAAATGGATCCTTATTTGGGTTGGGTTGTTTTCGGGTCCAACAAAATACAAATTTTTTTTTTGTCAAAATACGATTTTTTTTCTGTCAAAATATTTGTTAAGAGTATTCGATGTAACAATTACAATTTTGATAGATTATAACAATTATAATTATGATAGATTCTCAATTATTTGATTTGTGGGAATCAACTAGCAAATTGGTGACAACAGAAAATATATAAGATTAAATGTAATATAATTATGATTCAGAATATAAAAATAAAATAACTCTTTTAAAAGAAGAATCAAGTTAATCTCATTGTTAATTCACAATTACATAAGATTGCCAAGTGTCATTGCTTTCTAATTTCAAATTCAGCTTCTATTGGTAGATGATCTCTTGGATGATAGCAATTTGGCAACCCCAATAACATCGGGCGACTCCGTAGAATCCAGAAGTTTAAGAACACTTACCGGTGTTATGAACCTAGAAGGAGAGAAAAATGTATAATCTAATGTATATTTGAATTTTGGTTTACAATTTGTGAATTTTGGCCCTGTCCCTTTTGCTAGAGCATAGACACTTCACAGGGGCATTGGCGTCTCTCCGAAAGATTCCACTTTTGCCACAACTTCGTTATTTTCTATCTATAGTTTGGAGCCTGATAGCCCAAAACAAGATTTTGGTAGACCGTACTAGTTGGTTTTGAATTGAAGTCACCAGCCACAATCACGGAAGGATCTACACATCCGAACTTTTTTTACATCAACTTTTTGAATTCAGCTAAACGTTGTGTTAGATATATAGCTTGTGCAAATTTGACATGGCTCAACAACGGGTTCCAAAAAAGATGTGTATTTGCCACAATAACGACATGATTAAATGAAACACTTCTGAGTCTAAATGCAACCGTAATTCCTACACAATCACGCTCTAAGTTGTCATAAAATGACTTTGTAAAATCATTATACTTTATGCCGTCCTCGATCAACAATTTTGTGATATTGTGCTTGTGCCCGTCTGGCTTTTGCCCACTCCTCTGAATGTACAGAATGGAATAACCAAGAGTTTCCAATCTTATTTTATAGAAATCATAAACGTCTAGCTCTTGTAAGCAGATGAAGTCGGACTGGAGTCCCCTCAAGAGGGTAAAAGTGGCCTCAGGGCCGGCTGGACCCATAGGCCAATAAGGCAGTTGCCTGAGGCTCCCAATAAAAAAGGCCTCAATTTTTTATTTTCAAAAAAATATATACAGACGTATAGAGTGCAGAGCCTAAAAAAATATATGTATATAGACTTGTTCTCAAGATATGCAATTCATATATGTATTGCCTGGATGGGAAGGCTCTGCTGCTGATGGTAGAGTCCTACGTGATGCTATACGTAGGGCAAACGGTTTACGTGTTCCATATGGTATGACTTGATATTTACTAATAAGTATTATGTACATTTATAAGTTTATGAGATTTAATAAGACTATCTGGAAATTATGTTTTAATAGATTTGCAATCTTTCTAGGTTACTATTACCTTGTAGATGCTGGGTATACTAATTGCACGGGATTTCTTGCTTCCTTTCGTGGCCAAAGGTATCATCTCAGTGAATGGAGAAATGGGAGGCAACCAAATAGTCCACAAGAATTTTATAATATGAAACACTCATCCGCTAGAAATGTGATTGAGAGATGTTTTGGTGTGATCAAGAATCGTTGGGCAATTCTTAGGAGTCCTTTTTATCCCATAAAGATTCAAAATCGAATCATTATGGCTTGTTGCTTATTGCACAATTTTATTAGGAGAGAAATGCCTGATGATGGGAATAATGTAATTTTGGAAGAGAGTGATGATGAAGCTGACGAATCAATAACAACTGTTGAACCTTCCGATGAGTGGAGTGATATGAGAATGAACTTAGCAGGGCACATGTATAATGAGTGGAGACAACGTAACTAATATTGTATTGCTACTATTTTATTATTATTTATGTTTATGTTTATGTTTGTGTTTATGTTTGATTGTATTAGTTGAACATTAATTTATTTGGTTGTAATTGACATTTTGGTAATTTTATTTGGTTGTATTCGACATTTTGGTAATTTTGTTTGGTTATAATTGACATTTTAGTTTATGTTTATGTCTATGTACTATTTAATTCTATTATTTATGTTTATGTTTGTGTTTGATTGTATTAGTTGAACATAAATTTATTTGGTTGTAATTGATATTTTGGTAATTTTATTTTGTTGTATTCAACATTTTGGTAATTTGATTTGGTTATAATTGATATTTTAGTTTATGTTCATGTACTGTTTAATTATATATTTTTTTTATTGTTTGTTTTTTAATTCATTCTTAGTAAGATGGATACCTCGAAAACTAAAGGTCCCGGTCAAAACAAAAGGTTCTGGACCGAAGAAGAGGATATCAAATTGATAGAGTCATTATTAGAGCTTAACAATGATGGAAGGTTCAAGGCTGAAGGAAGCTTTAAACCTGGACATTTGAAAGAACTAGAGAAAAAATTGCATGAAAAACTACCTGGATGTGACTTGCTAGCTAAACCACATATTGAGTCACGAATGAAGACTTTGAAGACTCATTTTCAGATTGTTCATGACATGTTAACTGGGCCAAACTGTAGCGGTTTTGGATGGGATACAGAGAAGAAGACAGTAACTGCAAAAAAACCTTTATGGGATACATATATTCAGGTTCGTATGAATTTTAATTTGAAGAAGTATTATTTTTATTTTTATTTTTATTTTTATTTTTATTTTTATTTAAGACTAATTTATTTATTTAGTCGTTGATATACAGAGTCATAAGGAGGCTGCACCTTTCAAGTTGAAGTCATTTCCCTACTATGATGAGTTATCCATGATCTTTGGCAAAGATCGTGCAACTGGACAACATGCTGAAACACCAGCTGATGTAGAAAAGCAACTTCATAATGAAAGGGGAGACAACAATCTTGATGATAATACTAGTAATGAGAATGTCGACAATGCAAGTGATAACAATGTGGATATTCAGATTGTTTCAAAATCATCCAAGAGGAGTCAAAGCCAAACCGAGTGCTCTAGTACATCTAAGAAGCAAAGAAAAAATAAAAGCTCAGGAGATCTTGTTGAAGCACTTACAGAGTCAACTGCTACTCTTGCTGCGGTTATTGAGAAGTCTTCGGCTCGTTTAAGTAGGGCTATTGGTGAAGATCTAAATGAGAAACACATGCAACTTGGTAATGAGTTGTCAAGGACCACAACACTTCCCATCATGGAGCGCCAAAGTTTTTCAACTTATTGTGCAGGATAATGCATTGGTCTCATATTTCTTTAGCCTTCCCGATGAGCTGAAAGATGATTGGGCTAAAGGAATACTTGCCAGAACCATATAGGTGGTTAGGAAAATACTTTTTTTGTTTGCCATAACTTATACCCATATTTTTGAAACTTTATAATACTTGTGATGTACATGATATGGGGCTAAAAGTATGGTATGTGTATGTGTTATTTTGTGTTGTCACTAGTTGTTGGCTTCTTTTGCTTTCATGTTTGTGTTTTAATATGATATATATTGTTGTCTTTATTTTGTATATTTCTCATCAAATTTTATCTATTTCTTTTAGTAATAAATCAAGAACAACTCAGTAGCTGCTGTAAATTAACAAGTTATGAAATTTAAAAGACATGAAAAAGAAAAAAAGAGAGTATAATAGCCATTCAATTGACAAAAAAAACAAAACAAAACAAAAATCGATTAAAATATGAGTTAGCAACAAAGTTTAAATAAGTATAAAGTAGAACCAAAGTTTATTTTTATATTCTTATTTATTTCAAAATGTTATATAATTTTTTTATAATTGAAAATATAAATTTTATTTGTTAATTACATTAATATATATATATATATTATTATTATTATTATTATTATTATTATCCATAATATATCATGTTATTATAATTGTTTTGTAATTAGGGGTATTTTGGTCAAAGTACAGTTAATTCCATTCCATTCAGTTGTTAACCAAACAAAATAATACTGATTCATATACTAATTTTACAATCCCAACCAAACAAAGGAATCGACTTTCCATTCCTTTCCATTCCATTCCAATTCTCATTCCCATTACCATTTCGATTACCATTCCATCACTGTAACCAAACGCCACCATGGTGGAATGGGAATTGGAATGGTAATGAGAATGAGATTTGGAATGAGATTTGGAATGGAAATGAATGGAAAGCTGATTTCTTTGTTTGGTTGAGACTTTAGAATCAATATCTGAATCAGTAATATTTTATTTGGTTAACAACCGAATGGAATAGAATCAACTGTATTTTGACCAAAATACCCCTAATTACAAAACATTTATAATAACATTATATTTTATGGATAATAATAATAATAAAATATGAAAGTATATATAGTATAATATTATATATATATTATAACATATAACATATTATATATTATATTATATTATTATTTACAAATGTATTATATATTATATATTATATATTATTATTAATATATATTATATATATTATATATTATATATTATAAATATTAATATTAATATTATTAAATATATAAATTATTATATATTGTATATATATATATATTATATAGTAAAATAATATATATAATTAGAAAATATGATGTTCAATTTGGATAATAATAATAAAATATATTATAAATATTATTATATATATAATATAATATATTAATATTATATATATAAATATTATATATTATTATATAAATGTATATATATTATGTAATATAATAATATATAATATATACTATAAATAATTAAAAAATATAATATATATTTTGGATAATAACAATAATTTATACTATATATATATGTATTATAATATATATATATTCATATATTATATAATATATAATAATATATATTATGATAATATAATATAATATATATATATATATATATATATTATTTTTGGAAATGAGGGTATTTTTGGAATAGAGTTGGAGCATAGAAGGTTATTTTTGGAAGATAAAATGTGTTAATGGAATGCCCATATTACCAAAATGGTGGAATCCTCATTCCAATGAAATTCTCATTCCATTGACATTTAACAAACCAAATAAATGGAATGAATTTCTTTCCATTCCATTCCACTCCACCCAACCAAACACCGCCTAAAGACTGGAAAATTTTTAGCAGTAATATTAAAATTCATGAAACAAACAACGAACATATAACTAATATGAATGCGTGGATTGATCTACAAGTAAGATTGTTAAAGAACAAAACAATTGATAAAGATATCCGGGAAAAAATTAACAAGGAAAGAGAACATTGGAAAAAAGTTTTAATAAGGATTATTGTTGTGGTGAAAAATCTTGCTAAAAGTAATTTAGCTTTTCGTGGAAAAAATGAGAAAATCTACCAAGAAAATAATGGAAACTTTTTAAGTCTAATTGAAATGATAGCGGAATTTGATCCAACAATGCAAGAACATGTTCGACGAATTCAAAATGGTGAATTCATAATCATTACCTTGGACACAATATACAAAATGAGTTGATACAAATGCTAGCACTTAAAATTAAAAATTCAATTATTAAAAATGTTAAAAACGCAAAATATTTTTCAGTTATACTTTGTTGTACTTCGGATGCAAGCCATCAAGAATAAATAACACTTATACTAAGATGTGTAGATGTTTCAAAAATTTCAATGAAAATATAAGAATATTTTTTAGAATTTTTAAAAGTAGTTGATGCATCAGGAAGAGGCATTTTTAATGAACTTGTGAGTGTAATAAAATGTTTAGAACTTGATATCAATGATATACGAGGACAATGATATGATAATGTGTCTAAGTGTCTAACATGAAAGGAAAGGAACAAGGTGTACAAAAAAAGACTATTGGATATAAATCCTAGAGAATTTTATACTCCATACGGTTGTCACAACCTTAATCTAGTTCTTTGTGATATGACAAACTCTTGTCCTAGAACAATTTCATTTTTTGGTACTTTATATCGTATATATTCATTATTTTATTCTTCAACAAAACGAGATAGAAAATTTTACAAGATAATATCCCCAATTTAACAGTCAAATCTTTGTCACAAATACAACGGGAGAGTCGCATAGAAAGTGTTAAAGCAATAAGATATCAAGCTCCAAAATTAGAGATGCTTTAATTCAACTAGCGAAAACCAGTGAAAACTATTGAAGATCCTAAAACAAAGAGTGAAGCAACTTGTTTAGCAACATATGAATTAGAAAATTATGATTTTTTGTTAGGTATGATTATTTGGTATGATATATTATTTTCCGTTAACTCTGTTAGTAAGAACTTACAAAATGAAGATATGCATATTGATGTTGTCATAGATCAATTAAAAGGTCTAATTTCTTTTTTCGAAAAATTAAAGAAAGTGGATTTCCTAATGCTATGATTTCAGCTATAGAGATTGCAAAAGAAATGGACATTGAACCAATTTTTCGTGAAAAACGTGTTATTAGGACTCTAGGAGGAAAAAAACGGTTTGATGAGAATGATAATGATGAGAGAATTCTATCTATGGAAGAGTCTTTTAGAATTGATTATTTTTTATACTTAGTAGATCAAGCTATTTCTTCAATTAGGAAAAGGTTTGAACAATTTCAACTGTATGATAATATTTTTGGTTTTTTATTTAATTTTAAAAAATTGAAGTCATTAGATGATGACAATTTGAAAAACTTTTGCCAAAATCTTGAAAGTGTTTTGAAACATGACTTGCTTTCGGATATTAATGGTTTAGATTTATTTTCTGAATTAAAAGTTTTAAAAGAAGTTTACAAGATGACATCGATACTCCTCTTGAAGAACTTAACTATATAAAAATAGTTGAATCTTTTCCAAATGCTTTCATTGCCTATAGAATATTATTAACCATACCAATAACTGTTGCTTCTAAAGAAAGAAGTTTCTCAAAATTAAAATTAATAAAATATTACTTGAGATCAACAATGTTACAAGAAAGATTGAATGGATTAACTATATTATCTATTGAAAAAAAAAAATGTTACAAAAATCAGAATTCAAAAAATTTAATAAACAATTTTACATCCCAAAAAGTAAGAAAATTTTATTTTAAGTAAACTATTTTGGAAAAGTCTTGGGTACTGACTAGTCAGTATCCAATGTGCTGACTCTTTTATTTTTATCGGTGGAAAAATCAACCACCAACCTTATGTATTTAATATCAAACACTGTAAATAGTTTTTTCCACCAATTAAAATAAATAGTCAATACCTTGAATACTACCTTGTCATTACCCAAGTATTGTCCAACTATTTTTATTACATATTTAATATTTTTTAACATATACATCTAAAGCCTCGTTTTATAATTTCGCCTAAGATCCCGAATACTCTTGAATCACCCCTGAGTAGCCTTAGACCGATTCCTCCGATCGAGACAACCCGATGAAGAGTATGAATAATGAGGAAGTCTTATATAAGACTGCTCACATGTTATATGAGACAACTCAAAAATCGAAATCTTATGGTGAGTCGGACCAAATTTGGGGCATACTGGTCGTTGCACTTTGCCCTCTTTCTCAAAGTTTGTCATCTCTAAACGTTGACTTTTGAATGTTACATGAAACTAAATTAAATGTCATTACTATTTATAGGATTATGTAACTGTAATCGGAAAGTAAACCAAACATTAAAATGAATGAAATTCTAAACTGTTATTGAATAGGATAAACAAATCCTAATAGGAGAAGAGTTTTGGACAGGAAAAAAAAAGTTTCCTAAAAAGAAAATAAATACTAATATAAATAGGATTTCTTGTAAAAACAATCTATCCTTCATACACATGAACGCTATCTTAAACTTAGTAGGTATTAAATTGTTTTAAAGTAATGCTAGGCACTTCAAAATTTGGTTCAAATTTCAATTCAAATGATGGGGCTGATGGGGCAAGTGAATTGTTATCACCACACAAAACATGTGATGATGTGATCAATAAAAAAAATCACTTATCACGTTATTTGGATTAAAATTTGAGATAAATTTTTAGATTGACTATTATCAATGGTTGTTTTTTATTTTATATAAATCGATTTAGACGTATTATTTTTTCTTTTAATTATTAATTAGTCTTCGATAAAATAAAACAACATAATTATTAAAATATAATGTTTGAATAGTAATTATCAGGTCGTTTATTGTATGTGATAACCGATAAGTGATCCCGTGGGATACTTGATAATTCTATACAGAACACCCTAAAAAACTCGGCTTTAATTTGCTATCCAACAGACAGTAACTTACTCTCTCCACTACAAAACTCAATTGTCGTTTAACTTGCTTTTATTTTCTCATTAAGTGATTGTGTTTTTTTTTTATAAAAAAAAATATTGTTTTGAATGTATGGAATGAGACATGGGGATTGAGTGGAAATCGTGTGCAAGATTACAGCTTGTACACGGGTGCTCTTGGGACTGCTTACTTGGTCTTTAAAGCTTATCAATTTACCCAGAATGAAACTCATCTTAAATTGTGCTCTCACATAGTCAAGGCTTGTGATTCTGCATCTACTGATTCTGGGTACTCTCTCTCTCTTTCTCTCTAGTAACTGCTTTACACTTATATTCATCTTTCATGTTTGAATCACTTAGTGAAGATGGCAGCTTTTTTTCAAATCAGATTGTTGAACCAGTTGTCAAATATTCTGAATGTGCAATTTTTTTTTTTATCTGAGGGTTTTTAAATATGTTTCTAGATTGCTTGCAATTGTGTCTGGTTCTAATGATTTACTCAATTGAGTTGCAGATTTTGTCTTACCGTTTTTTTTTTGTGAAGATAAGTAAATGGGATCCTAAAGGTTTCTTTTAGAACTGTTATCGGTGATTGTTTTAGAACTGTAGATCCAATTGCAGATTCAGAAATAACTCACCACAGCAGTAGGAGACTACTTATCAAATTTTTTTATTTTTTTTTTTAAGAAAAGAAAGAGACTAACTGAGCTTAGGTTGTTATTTGATTTGTGAGATTGTGAACCTGACTGTGCTTTTAAGTGCTAGCTTGCACACCATTGAAATGTATTAGTCTGACTTAGTTATGTTTCCTCTGTTATGCATGGATGTAGACGTGTGACATTTATATGTGGGCGGGCTGGGGTTTATGCTCTTGGTGCTGTTCTGGCAAAGCATGCTGGTGAAGAAAGACAACTCAATCTCTACTTAGTACAGTTTAGGTATAATTACTATCTTTATAATATTGTGCTCCTTACAAGTTGAATTATATTTGTTTGCATTGATTTTAGAGTAATCTGATGTTTAATTCTCAATTTTTTTCCCAAATTCCTTCTTGGAACGAGGGTGGTAACATTTATAAAGTAAAATAATAACATTTTATTATTTAAAGATTATAAAATAGAGAATGGTCCGGAGTAGTTCCATTTCCATTCTCCAAAATGATGTTAGTTTTGACGATTGATTAGAGATGGCCTATAAGTTCAATATTATAGTTCTTGAAAAAGGAAGAAGTTGGGTACATATTTATATCATGGAACTTGGAATGCCACTTTCCAATACCAAGATGGAAAATGGCTGTCTATTTCAACTTAAAACATCATATACCGTACAAATCTCAAGTCATGATAACAACTCCAAACGGGAGAAGAAACTGTTATTATGAGTTTTAAGGTTTAGAATCTTGGATAAATCAACAGATTCAAATAAGAAAATGTTGGCATAATTGGGTTTGGTTTGGAAACCAATTTAGACACCCAAGTGGGCCAACAAAACAAACTGTACATGGACAAGTTTAAGCCCATATGTAACAAGCCCAATAGCAGTTATTGAATGTTAAAAAAACTGCTCAAACAATATACATACATATATATATATATATATATATATATATATATATATATATATATATAATACACTCAACGTGGATAATACGTGCATGAGAAAAGGCAAGACAATAGGGTTGTCTGATGTTATCATGTATATGTACAGGAAATCATTATTTGTGCAATACAAAAGCTTTTGTGTGTGTTGTGCAATGCAAAGGCATGTGTGTGTGCAATATAGTATTGCATGTAATAATGTATATGTGCATGTGTTCATCAGAGAATAATATACAGAGAGAAACACAAGAGAGATGTGGAGAAAATATGTAGAATTTTTCTCCCATCTACAATCAAAGTATGGGTAACATGCATTGTGCTTAGAGGGGATTTTTCGATCGCGTGATCGTCCTCCGACCGGTAATACCGTTCCAGGTGTTCAATCTCGCTCCCGCTAGAATTCGGATTTTCGATGGTGAACGGTAATCCGAATTTGTTTTAATTATACCGAATTTATTTACATTGGTATCAGATCATGATTGAGACTGTATTATGATAGAAAAGCCATGTTTAGGAATTGCTGTTCACATTTTGAATGCTTCACAATTCGATAATGGCATAACACCACACACTTATTATATTTTGTTTTAAATTGCATGATTGTATACATATATATATATATATATATATATATATATATATATATATGTGTGTGTGTGTGTGTGTGTGTGTGTGTGACTATATGTTCAGGATTTTCTTTTCATGTGTTAACTTCAAAATTGAAAAAATCTTGAAGAATTAAAATTTGAAACCTGTGATTGTTATGTGGTTCGAATTTTAATGTCATTATTTTGTTTCTCTGCGATCATGGTACCATTAGATAGAGTCTTTCGATAGCTTTCCAACGATAGGTCATTTGCATAATTTGGTTAAGAAACGAGGGAGAAAAATGATTTCGAATATTTACGTTTGAAATCAAAATCTGAAAACTTGTTTTGTTCTTGAATGTGGGTGAAGAATACGAAGAACCTGTTCCACACACCTATGAGTGGAGAGTGTGTTTCACCCCTAACCCAAACGTCGTAATTAAGGGCATAAATAGAATTAAAATTAAATTTGGAGTCGGATGATGGTGGTCCCATGATCAGGAAAGTCTGGGAAGACGGCGAGTGCGTCTCACTCTCCTCAGGCTCGAGCGAGCGTTGGCATACCATGCATAAGTGGTTCTGGTGTTGACATGTGGACACACTAGAAGATGACACGTGGTGGATTTTTGTCTTTTGTGACAAGTGGTCCATTCTCACGCTGACACGTGGCATCGATGTGTGTAAAAGAAACCGTTGACGGTTTTCGGCCATCGGGGAAGTTTTCGACGATGGTTTCAGACATCCAGAACAGTAACCAGTTACCATGTCATCACCGACCGGACCGGTTCCCAATTCTGGTACTCTAGACGGCAAGTTTTTCAACGAATTTTTTCGACGTCCGATAAGTGGTTTTCAAGCCATAAAAACGGTTTTCCGACAACTATTAGTTGTTTTTCGACGACCGATGGCGGTTTTCTGGTGAAGAAAATTTTAAAAAAAGTTTTTTTTTTTATTAATTCCATTGATGTGTTTCGCTCCAATGGAAGCTGAATTAATGCCCTATAAATTCCGGATGGGATTTTTTAATAAGACGGATTCTAGCACGGATTCAAGTGACAATTTTTGGTGTGGATTCCAATGAAAGTTTCCATATATGATTTTCGGTGACGGTTTCTGATGACGGTCTCCGGTACGGTTTCCAATAACAGTTTCCGATGCGAATTTCAATGTTGGTTTCCGATGGCATTTTCGACCACCGTGGATTTTTTCAGCATGAATTTTAGCACTGTTTTCTAACGGTCATGGAATTTTCCTACGAAAAAATTGGCCACCAAAATTTAGCTTCAGTGGGAGCTATGTATATTGAAAAGCCTTCGTTTAAAATTCTCGGTCTAATTAATTATGCAATTGGGAAAAATAAGTTTGATTAAAATGTACATTGGAAATGTATAAGGTTATTAAAAGATAAAGTTTTCTAAATGAGTTAGAATTTTTTTGGAATAAATCTGCATTATCTTATATGTATTAATGGAGAAGATTTCATCAATCTTATTAAATGACATATAGTCGCAGTCAATGGCTCGTGTTTTTTTGTGGAGAGATGCACTGGATATTTTTTTAATGAAATTTTTCGAAGAGTTAATAGATCCATAAGGTTGGAAAAGCTAGAGTAAGGTACCATGATGTATTTTGGTCATATAGCATGTGAACTAGAAATCGTAGAGGAGCGTTACATTCTTGGGAATGTGAGGCGATTTACTATATCCGCAATGAATATTCATAGTGCTAGGCACATGAGTTATTGCACACGCGAAAGATGACCACATTTGTGAGAAAATGACAATTGGATGAGTTGTGAAGACTCAGAGAGTCTTTCTCAGTGGTGATCGATATAAATATGAAACGTATATAATGAATAGTATGTAAAGTCACGTATTTTGAGAAAATATTGTGGTTTTAATAAACCGTTCTATAGTAAATAATTTTTGGTTTATTTACTTTGTAGTAAAAACGGTTTGATCTATAAATTATTTTTTTGGGACCTGTGCATTGTATTCTTCTGTTATTTATATGATCACTTGT
This sequence comes from Dipteronia dyeriana, assembly GCA_032871835.1. NCBI lineage: Eukaryota > Viridiplantae > Streptophyta > Magnoliopsida > Sapindales > Sapindaceae > Dipteronia > Dipteronia dyeriana. The sequence goes on from CM065302.1 coordinate 58,433,017, forward strand.
TTTGGGAATTCCAAAGTGTTGAGTACAATATTAGAATTAGAATTTTATGCAAAGTACTGAATTAATGATGATTAAATTTTTGGAAATGGATGGTAATTAGACGCTTTGACGACTTTTTCGATTATGTTCCTTAAATTGTTTTATCATTTGTTCGGTCAACGTTTGTAGCAAAATTAAATGTGTGTATTTTTGAAAATTAATATGCTTGCATAGTAGATTGTATGTCTCTACATAGATTAACATAAAATATAGATTATATATCTATAATATTGTGGTCAATTTGATAGCGTTAAACTAAATCTTGTAATCTAGGGAATAAATATATAGTAAGGTTTAGTGTATTTTAAGAGTAAGAAGCTCTTGAGACTATCACATGAATCATGATCGAACTTTGGCATAGTATTTATTTGCTCGACATACAAGATGTGAAGGCTTATCAAACAAGAAGCTAAATTACTAGCATTATGTTACGGAGTAAGTTAAAATAGTAGCCTCACATGCATGTTTTATAAGTACAATATGATTTAAGTAAAGTGGTTTACCTTTTAGAGTTTGACTTAAAAGGGAAATTTTAGTAGTACTTTCAGTATTAAAATTTTAGTAGGTATGGTATCAAGGTTTGATCACTTATAAGAAGCGCCAAAATTAGTGGCAGCCTCTAATAAGGATATAAAACATGATTTACCGACTAGACGATTTGATCTCTTCTGATAATTGGAATATATAAAATTAGTATGACACATTTCGATTGCATCATTTCGGTAGTAGAAGATGAGCGCTTAAAGGCGGTTTAGGCTTCTAGACATTTTTGTATGAAAGATTCCAACTTGTACAAAACTTTTAGTTTTGAGCATATTAGTGAAATAGTTATTTCCAAAAGGAGAAGAGAATCCATTCATAAGTCATAACCACTTAATCTTAGATCGAAATATGTAAGAAGTTGAGGGATAATGAATTGAGGAAGGACAAAACTAAAATAGCTTGTTGCCGTTGTGACAAGCTGGGTCATTTTCACTCATAAATGCATCGAGTTGAAAAGAGAAAAAACCCAAACTCAAGAATTTGTTAAGTTATGCTTAAGTTTATGGCTAGGTATTTTCTTTTTGAATCTCTTCCTTTGTGGACAGTAGATAAGTGAAGATATACCATCCAATAAGAAACTGTAAATCATCCATTGATTAAAGTTAGATTATTAGAGACAAGATGTATATTTGTTAGAATAATTTTTATAGTTTAGTACCTACAAACTGGGTTTGCATGGTAACTTAAATTTGTACTCCATGATGTTTTAATATGCACTTGAGATCTAACTGGGTTTTAGTGTCCGCAGTTACCCTCATTGATTCGGATTATCCTTAATGATCATGATGGTTGTATATATGAATATTATTTTAGCAAATTTTATTCATATAGTACTTGATAGTTGCTTAATGGTTTTATAATATTATACGTCAGTATAGATGGTTATAATTTTGTTTGTTTTTCAATCATTACAATGGTAATGCTGCTGATATTTTGGCATACTAGATTAAGTCATGTTGGACTAGATAGAATGAGTATATTAGTCAGAGAGGACTAATAGAACTTATTCATCTTAAAGGTCATGCAAATTATTTAGCAAGAAAAACAACTAGAAAACCATTTAATAAGGAACTAGATCAGGAATTCCATTGCAACTAATTCATAATTACATTTGTGATTGAATGAGTGTAAAAACTAGGTTGAAATTTCATATCTAGTTACATTCATTAATATATTTAGACGTCTCAGTCATATCTATTTGATCTCTTATAAATCGAAAGCATTGGATTGCATTCATATTGTTTGGTTGAGGATCATATTAGATGATAAATTTTTGAGTTTAAAGAATAAACCAAGTACGTAAATATCTTTCTGAACGGTTCAAGGAATTGTTTAGTAAGAAAGATATTTATTTATTCTTAGGACTCCGCAGCAAAAAAATGTAACGGAAAGAAGGAATTAAATAATGTTAGAAATGGTTAAGTCTGCGATGGTGCAAGTGAATTATTTAGTATCTTACTAGAAGATATGTTAATTGCTGTCTACTTACTTAATCATGTTCCATTTGATCAAACACTTCTACATCATATGAATTTATGACAGGTAAGTAGCCTGGTCTGATTAATCTACAACCCTGGGGGTATGTAGATTATGTTTATAATTCATATCATAGAAATGAGAAATTGGATGCAAGAAGAGAAGTTGTATCTTTGTTTGATACTCTGTGCATTCCAAAGGATTAAATAAACAATGGTGTATAATTAGATAGAAGTGTGACTGGATTTGAATCATAAAATGTCATTATTAGAGAATGAATTTCTGAGTAAAAGTGAATTTAATATAGATATCAAAATTTTTAGAATTAGATTATCTATGTTAATATGCGAGTGGTGGTAAATTAAAATTTAACTTGATCCTCCATCTCTAATGGTAGTGGAATTCTAAATAGATCTTTCATCCCTATTGGGAGTGAAAGTGAAAATCTACACCTTAGTGAGAGTAGAAATCCTCATGGATCTTTCATCCCAGTGGGAGTGAAACAACTGTTAAATCAGCAGCTATAATAATTTACCAGCTCGTGGACATAATCACAAAATTATTCCATGTCATCTTTCGGAGATTGAAAGAAAGTTTTGATGATTACTTCGCTTGACAGTGATGAGCCAAAGATTTTAGAATTGAGCTATCATTATTATCTACTAAGTGAATATATGAATGAAAGAGATAGAAGAGGAGATGGAGTATAGAAAAGTGATCTTGTCCGGGACTTGATTCACTTACCGCATGGTTATTAGATCATTATGAACATATGGATTCCATATATATCATATGTAAGGCAGAAAGTCCTAATAAGAGGTATAAGGCACGATTAATCGCAAATGAAGAAACTTATTCTTTGGAAGTAAAGTTTTCTGCTATACGCATTATTACTAGTCACATATTTGAACCTGAAATTACATCAGATGGATGTAATGATTGTACTTATCGATAGAGAACTAGAGAAAGAGATTTACATGGAATAACTTGTAAAAAAAATTGTTTCAAAAGATCAAGAGCGCATAAGTGTGCTTGCTTGATTAATGTATGGTCTGAAACAATCCTCTAGAATATGGTATCTTTTATTTCATCAAGCTGTAATGTTTTACAGATTAATGATGACTAAAGATAGCCATGGTAAGTACACTAAATAGGTTAATGATAATTTTTATATCATCTATATATGTGGACTATATGTCTTGGATAGAAATAATGAAGAGTTTGTAAAACCATAATGAAATGGTAATTCTCAAAGTTATTTGAGATTTTATATGATCAATGTGGCTTATATATATTAGGAGTGAGAGTTGATTCGGAATGAGCAATTATAAGCTCATAGATACTCCTATTGTGAAATTACAAACTCTTAGCCTTATTGTGTACCTTGAAACTCCATAAGATCAAATTATTAATTACAGGTTCCTCATGTTAGTACCATACAGAGTCTCATGTACATTGTTATTTGTACAAAGTCTATCATTAGTTACACCGTAAGATTGGTGGGTGGACACCAATATAATCATATCCTTGATTACAACATTGAGATGTTGTCAAGAGGATAATGACATACCTTGAAAGTACAACTAACTAATTAGTGTACATTGTGATATGTACAAGGCCTAAAATAAATTATGCTACAAGATTGATAATGTATACCAATATAATCATAGATTGAGAGGATTATGATATAACTTTAATAGTAAGGAAATTTACTGTTAGTGCTAAAATAATTACACACATAATGTAATAGACATATGTCGTCAGGTTGAGACTAGCATTCTTACACATTCGGTCGCCTCAGTTGCTGAGATAGCAAGCTGAGATGAGACACATATATATTAGAGAATATGTAGGATATGTTCTCGTGGAGCTAGTATATATGAATATGTCGCCTTGACTTTATCAAGATGAGGTTCACAATAAATATACTAATATATTTTAGAACCGATCATGATAGACCCCACTATCATTGATACTTGATTTAAGCCAGATGTGAGATCTTAATGTGGCGTCAGAGAGATGCGAGATTTTAATAACTCGGGTTAGTCACGAGAGTTGTGACTAGACTAAGATCTGTACAGTGAATAATATAAAGGCATATGCATTCTTATTTAGAATGAAATTCACTGTAACACGTGTGCTCTTTGTGACCGATGTGGAAAATGAGAGAATGCATTCCTGCTTCCTCATTATGTAAGTTCCATTGAAGTTTTACGTTAACTTCAAACAGTGTCCTTATGACCATTCACTTTATCTTGAAGTGACAAGATAATGTTAGCACCTTTAGCGTGTTATTTCTATGACTATGATAATTCAGCCTATGGGAGCACGTCTAGGGTAGCAGTTGTTCTAGAAACGGAGAGATAGAGATGAAATGAGAAGATTTAATGAATTTTTATCTAACTTATGTATTCACCGGTCGACCAATTATATTTGTTACAATTGTGATTACATGAAATGTGATAAAGTCGAGCATAGCTTTTGAGGGATTAAGTATGCTTTAGACTGATAAAAATTATAAATTAAATCTAGGATACAATATTGAACAACATTATCTCTTGTAAATAGAGAATTTACATTTAAGATTGTTAGCTCCCTTTTTTATATATATTATTGATTGTTCATAGGTCACACGATGCATTTACCCGTATGAACACTTTTGATAATGATGATAATACTTGTGTTTAAATGTTTAAAGGCTCCTTTTGTATCACATCTTACTCCATTTAGGGAGTGGTAGATGTTGATTAATAACTGTGCACCCATGATGGGCTTGTGGTAACTTAACTGTGTTGGCCCCAGTTGTGCGAGTGGGAGAAGTTGGCATAATTGGGTTTGGTTTGAAAACTAATTTAGACACCCAAGTGGACCAACAACACAAACTGTACATGGACAAGTCCAAGTCCATATGTAACAAGCCCAATAGCAGTTATTGAATGTTAAAAAAACTACTCAAGCAATATACATACACACACACACACACACACACATATATATATATATATATATAAATAATACACTCAACGTGGATTATGTGTGCATGAGAAAAGGCAAGACAAGAGGGTTGTCTGATGTTATCATGTATATGTATGAGAAAACATTGTCTGTACAATGCAAAAGCTTATGTGTGTGTCGTGCAATGCAAAGGCATGTGTATGTGCAAGAGAGTATTGCATGTAATAATGTATATGTGCATGTGTTCATCAGAGAATAATATACAGAGAGAAACACAAGAGAGATGTGGAGAAAACATGTAGAATTTTTCTCCCATCTACAATCAAAGTGTGGATAATATGCATTGTGACCAGAGGGAACTTTTCGATCGTGTGATCGTCCTCCGACCGGTAATACAGTTCCAGGTGTTCGATCCCGCTTCCACTGGAATTCAGATTTTCGATGGTGAACGCTAATCCGAATTCGTTTTAATTATACCGAATTTATTTACAGAAAATTAGTCTACAAAACCATGCATAGTATCCAGTATTAAGACTTCGATTTCCTGCGCTCCTTCGAAATTTCAAATATCTTAAGCAAAAGAAGAAAGAATGAAAATGTAATTATAAATTACATCAAAGCTTATATATCCATATAATTGTAAATAATGGACAACCATTTCAGAACTCATTGCAAGGGGGGAAACTGATAAACTATGCTTTGGAACAACATTCAGTAATTTGGCATTAGTGCAAGAATCATGTGACATTATATCTTCAACAAATCTCATAAAACCTAAATCAAACAATGACCCAACAATACGACTTCAAATAGGTCCTTAATTAATAAACATTGATGACATGATTTCATAACAGAATGAGATAATCAGGCAAGTTCATGTTGGTGAAGATGCATGTAATTACTTGGTAAAACAAGTAATAGTTAGTATAGCACCACATAAATAGTGATGTCATGTACAATAATTATCTACAAAGAAAAAAGTTCTTTACATCACTTGAGCAAGTATAATTTAGATATAACTTTCCGGATTGAAATCACTATCAACTTAGAGAATTAGGAAAAGCATTACATAATTATTCCCTGAGCAAGAGAATTGCCTATCTATACAAAGGGAGACAGGAAAAAAAAACTTCAAAGGGAAAAGGCAAGAGCTAAATTACCTGAGTGATCATCTCATTAACAAGTTTCCAGTGGACATCATTATCAAATTTGATAAGAAAGACAGTAGAGGACGTGACCCTCTCAGATGGTTTCCAGTGAGTTTCAGTTCTTCCATTGTGTGTGTTAAAAAATGAACTTTGACTTCCCACCACCCTTCTAGAAACCGGCCATCACATGGCTCCAACCACCATCCAAAATTTTCAACAAAACAACCCCAACAACCATCAACCAGCTGTTTTGTATTTATTTTGTTTGTTTTTATCTCATCTTATTTTCCTATATAAAGGAATGAAGTCTGTGTTGTAAATGTGTGGAGTGGTGTGAGAAATCAAGAGAGATAAATAAAAGAAAAGCTTCTCCTTTCATTTTGTTTGTGCTCGGAATTCTCTCTTAGAGGTGCACCACAAGTGACCTCAACAATACCATTCCACCAACAGTGGTATCAGAGCTCAGGAGAACCAGAAACTCGAAGAACAGAGATCGAAAACAAATTCGCCCAGAAATCAAGGTTCTCAAAATCCATTTTTGATCATACCAGAGTGTTCTACTCATCGTCAGAAATTTAACGGTGAAAACGCCATTCAAATCGGAGCAAAAGAGAGTCTGCACATGCCGTAAGAAGTTGGAGAATGAGCATACGCCGTCCACACGCATTCCCGTCAGCGCGTCACCAACACGCGCCGATCATCTTCCTCGCCCGTTTTACAGGATCCGACCCGAAGTCTGATCCATCAACCCGGTACCAGATCCGACCCGACATTCGGTTGACTTGGTCCGACCCGACGACCCATTACTATTCACGGGCTGCTGACGTCACTAACCGCTGGAATATTTCGTCAGTCAAGGGAATATTCCGTTATCTTTGGTTGACTTTTCTAAAAAGTTAGGCCGTTCGTTTCAGACGCTTCTGAACTCGTTTTTTGACAAACTCGGACTGGTTTGCAAGGTTTTAGACCATTCCGGACGCAACCGTGCACTCCATTTTTGCAAATTCCGACTCCAGATTTGTGATCTACGCATTTCAAATATCGATGGCCAACGGTAACTCACATGTTGTCATCCCGAAGCTCACCAAAGACAATTATGACAATTGGTGCATACAAATGAGACCTCTACTAGGCTCTCAAGATGTTATGGATATTGTGGAAGATGGATATACAGAAGCTGAATCCAAAGAAGCTGAAGGAACTATGACAGAAGCTTAAATATCGACTCTCAAAGCCGGTCGAAAGAGGGATTGTAAAGCAAAGTCTATAATCTATCAAGGGCTAGACGAAGCAACGTTTGAGATCATAGCATCCGCTAAGTCGTTAAAAGATGTCTGGGACACCCTTCTCAAAACCTACAAAGGTGCTGACAAAGTGAAAAGGATCCGTCTTCAAAATCTACGAGGTTAGTTCGAATCCCTACAAATGAAATCTAGTGAATCTATTGCTGAGTTCTATACACGAGTTATGGTCATTGCGAATCAGCTAAGAAGAAATCGAGAAACTCTCACAGACATGAGAATTTCAGAGAAAATTTTACGATCATTAGATCCAAAGTTTGACTTCATAGTTGTGGCTCTGGAAGAGAGAAAAGATCTAGAGACGATGTCTGTCGAAGAACTTGTGGGATCATTGCAAGCCCATGAGCAGAAAGTCACAAGAAGAAGTGACGACAGAGTATTGGAGCAAGCTCTCCAGTCAAAGCTCTCACTTAATGAAAAAAGATATGAGCAATGAAGGACCTCACAACAAGGAAGAGAACGAGGTAGAGGATTTCGTGGAAGAGGTTCAGGAAATGCTGAAACCAGGAGTATAGGCAGAGGAGAAAGATATGCAAACAGAGGAGGACGTGGACAACAAAACTATATCCCACGAGGAAGAGGATGAGGATGAGGATGAGGATGAGGATGAGGAAGAAAAGACAGGTACAGCAACCGTCCGAACATTGACAAAAGAAATGTTCAATGCTATAACTGTCACAAATATGGCCACTATAGGAACGAGTGCAGAAGCTCGCCAAATGAGATGAATGAAAATTCCAACTTTGTAAAGAAGGAGCAAGTTGAAGGAGAATCGTTGATGTTGATGGCACACAACTCAACATATCAAAACCAAAATGTTTGGTTTCTTGATTCTGAAGACAGTAACCATATGACTGGCAGAAAAGACTTATTCACTGAACTTGATGAGAAAGTTCACGGAGAAATCTCATTTGGCAACCTATCTAAAATCCCTGTCCAAGGAAGAGGAGATGTCATGATCAAGCAGAAGAATGGAGATCATGCTTTCATCTTAAATGTCTATTATGTTCCAGACATGAAGATAAACATCCTAAGTCTCGGATAACTGTTGGAGAAAGGCTACCACATTAGCCTTCAAAATATGCAACTCACCATCACAGATGCTCGAGGAAAGCTGGTTACCCGAGTCCGGATGACGAAGAATAGGATGTTCCCTCTCACAATTCATCATGATACACCAAGATGTTTGACAACCATCATCGATGACAAAGATTGGTTGTGGCATATAAGGTATGAACATCTCAATTTTGAAAGTTTAAAGCAACTGGGAAGTAAGAAGATGATGAAAGGATTGCCAAACATCCATAACCCAAATGAGATGTGTGAAAGCTGTGTTCTCAGTAAAAAAACACAGAAATAGCTTCAGAAAAGAGGCAAATTGGAAAGCAACCATGCCACTTAAGCTCGTTCACACAAATGTGTGTGGTCCATTGACGTCAGTATCAAATGGACAGAATCAATACTTCCTCACCTTCATTGACGACTACAGCAGAAAGACTTGGGTTTATTTCCTGAAAAGAAAGTCTGAAGTATTTGATTACTTTAAAGAGTTCAAAACTCTTATGGAGAAGCAAAATGGCTACTACATCAAAACACTGAGATCAGATCAAGGTGGAGAATACACTGCAGGTGCTTTCCAGGAATTCCTTAAGCAATAAGGAATCAGACATCAGTTTACATCAGCTTATACTCCTCCGTTAAAAGGTGTAGCTAAAAGGAAGAATCGAACAATCCTTAACATGGTCAGAAGCATGTTAAAGGATAAAAACATGCCTAAGAGTTTTTGGGCTGAAGAGTCTTGTGTGCGGTATATCTACAAAACAGATGTCCTACGAAGAGTCTTGATACAAAGACACCGTAAGAAACATGGAGCACTCACAAACCAAGTGTGAGTCACCTTAGAGTTTTTGGCTCCATTGCCTACATCAAGGTCCCAGAAGTAAGAAGAACAAAGCTTGAAGATAAAGGAGAAAAATATATTTTGGTTGGATACGGTGATAGAACTATGGGTTACCGGCTATACAACCCCATCACCAAGAAAGTGATCTTCAGCAGGGATGTCATTTTTGAAGAAAATGAATCCTGGAATTGGGATTAGAACAAAGCTTTCAGAAGTGCAAAGTTGATATCTGAAGAAGAGACAAGAGAAGTGGATACAGAGCCACAAATACCTAGAAATCAGTTGACTCCTCAATGTGGTTCCCCTTCACCACAAAGGTATGATTCTCCATCACCGATTGAATGTGATTTTTCAGATATGATGCCTAGAGGGACACGTAGCCTAGAAGATCTGTATGAAAATACATATCAGGTGGAAGAAGACATTACTTTGTATTGTCTGCTGATGACAAGTGATCCTGTTAGTTTTGAAGAGGTTAACCAAGAAGGAAAATGGAGAAGTGCAATGGATGAAGAGATTCGATCCATTGAAAAGAACAAGACATGGGAGTTGACTAATCTCCCAAAAGGCCAAAAAACTATCGAAGTAAAATGGGTCTACAAGACCAAAAAGAATGCGAAAGGAGAATTCCAGAGATATAAGGCAAGACTTGTAGCAAAAGGCTACAAACAGAAAGAAGAAGTTGATTACGGAGAAGTCTTTACCCCGGTTGCCAGACTAGAGACCATCAGATTGCTAATATCATTAGCAGCCCAGAAGAGTTGGAAAATTTACCAAATTGACGTAAAGTCAGCATTCCTGAATGGCTTTCTTGAAGAAAAAATCTATGTGGAACAACCACCTGGATATGTGCAGAAAGGCAATGAAGATAAAGTTTGCAGACTGAAGAAAGCTCTATATGGTTTGAAGAAAGCACCCCGTGCATGGAACATAAGGATTGATGATTACTTTCAAGAGAATGGATTCGAGAAATGTCCGTATGAGCATGCACTATATTTTAGGAAAGAGGTTGATGGAAGCCTGTTATATGCATGCCCATATGTTGATGACTTGATCTTCACCTGCAACAATCCAACCATGTTTGAAATTTCAAACGGAGAATGGTGAAAGAATTTGAGATGACTGACATTGGGCTAATGGCTCATTTTCTTGGTATTGAAGTTGTGCAAAGCGAAAAAGGTATCTTCATCTCCTAGAGTATCTATGCAAAAGAAATTCTGAAGAGATTTGGTATGGAAAAATACAATCCTGTCACAACTCCAGTAGAAACAGGATTAGAGTTAAGAAAGAATGATAGAGGAGATGTTGATCCAACCTATTTCAAGAGCTTGGTTGGAAGCCTGAGATACTTGACCTGTACCAGACCAGATATACTTTATGGAGTTGGACTAGTCAGTAGATACATGGAGACTCTTGACCAGTCTCACCTAAATGCTGCAAAGAGGATACTTCGCTACATAAAAGGTACAATTGATGATGGTATATTTTATACCAAATGTGAAGATTGCATGTTGATTGGCTATTCAGACAGGTTGATTGCAGGTTGAACATTACGTTCATCCAGATCTCTTCACCAATCACTGTCTGAATAGCCAATCAACCTGCAATCTTCACATTTGGTATAAAATATACCATCATCAATTCAGACAGTGATTGGGGAAGAGATCTGGATGAACATAAAAGCACGACAGGCTTTACGTTTTTTTATGGGAGATACAGCATTCACATGGTCATCCAAAAAGCAAGCCATTGTGACACTGTCATCATGTGAAGCTGAGTACGTTGCTGCCTGCTCAGCTATTTGTCATGGTATCTGGATCAAGAATGTGTTGCAGTACTTGGGATTTCTACAAGATAATCCCACAAAGGTCTACATCGACAATCGATCAGCGATTGCACTAGCAAAGAATCCAGTATTCCATGAAAAAAGCAAACATATTGATACGCGGTATCATTTCATTAGAGAGCATGTGAAGAATAAGGAGGTGGAACTAGTATCTTGCAGGACATATGATCAAGCTGTTGATATTTTCACCAAGCCACTCAAACATGATGTGTTTTCAAGACTAAAGATAATGCTTAGTATGACGAAGGAAGGAAAGTCAAGTTTAAAGGGGGATGTTGAAAAATAAACTTTGACTTCCCAGCACCCTTCTAGAAACCGGTCATCACATGACTCCAACAACCATCCAAAATTTTCAACAAAACAACCCCAACAACCATCAACCAGTTGTTTTACATTTATTTTGTTTGTTTTTAGCTCATCTTATTTTCCTATATAAATGAATGAAGTCTGTGTTGTAAATGTGTGGAGTGGTGTGAGAAATCAAGAGAGATAAATATAAGAAAAGCTTCTCCTTTTATTGTGTTTGTGCTCAAAATTCTCTCTCAGAGGTGCACCACAAGTGACCTCAACAATACCATTCCACCAACAGTGTGGACTAAAACAGGAAAATAGCTTTTATTCACCATCCCATATATTCTCAAATTTATAACGAGAAAGGTTAACCAAAATTAGCTCATAGAAACGATATATCAATCGATGATAAAAATATAAGTAATTTAGATATTCAAGAGATTATACCTATAAAATCAAAGTATAGAATCAAAATTCCTAGAAATTTGTTCTTATGTCATATGATGATCTTAAGAGATTAAAATACAAGATCCAAGGAGAAAATTACCAGCATTTACTATGAATTTCACAGATGAGCCGCTGGGGCACTTGGCCATCCATTGATAAAGGTCTTTAGGTTTCCTGCATTGAAGTAGAAAGACAACGATAATAATATCGCTGGGATGGTAGAAATTTGGTAGACAAAACAATAAGTGTCATTACTTTCTAATTTCAATTTCAGTTGCTAATGGTAGATGATCGCTGGGATGGTAGAAATTTGGTAACCCACCAATAAAATCGGCTGACTCCATAGAATCGGGAAGTTTAAGAACACTTATTAGTGTTATGAACCTAGAAGGAGAGAAGATTATATAATCTAATGTATCTTTGAATTTTGGTTTACAATTTATGTATTTTGACTCTCTCCCTTTTGCTAGAGTATATACGCTGCATTATTTTCTATCTACAATTTGGAGCCTGGATATCCCGAAATAAGATAATGGTAAACCGTACTAGTTGGGTCTCAATTGAAGTCACCAGCCATAATCACTGAAGGTTCTGCACATCCGAACTTTTTTGACACCAACATTTTGAATTCAGCCAAACATTATGTTCGATATTTTGCTTTTCTAGGTTTTGGCTGCTTGCTTTGTCGTGGTTTGTGTTGTTTAGCGGCCTGTGTGCTTTTTGCTGGGTTTGTTGCTGTTTATGTTTGCCGTTTGTTTGGTTTGTTGTCGCCTGTTTTGGCTTGCTTTTGGCTTTTGGTTATAATAAAATTTCTACGGTTCAATTTTTTTTAATATAGGTGTGTTTACGGTAAGGCTATACCCACGAACACATTAAAATGTGATAGAATACACAAGCTCCTTCTAAAGGTAATATTTTTTTTTTTGGTGCATATAAGACTTCCATTTGATAATAAAATAATCACTCTTTATAATATATATCGTTTCCTAGTAAATAATTTTTATAAATAAAAAACAATTTATTGAATTTAAATAAAAACGAATAGATTATACATATTAAAATACACCATTTTATAATTAGGAACAATTAAAAAGATAAACAATTACACTCTTTGATTTTGTATAATTTTAATAAAATATATTTAAATTATATTTTTAGTACACATATTACATATACGTCAGTGTATCTCCAATGCAATGTCAAATTAGTGTACCAACACTAAAATTTAGCAGAATGCAAAAGTCTTCCTCCAATGTAATGCCAAATACTGTACCAAATTTGATATATACTATATTGTGTGTCAAATTTGACATACAGTATTAACATATGTCAGATTTGGTATAGCGATAAAAACATATTTTTTAATTATAAAAATACCATTATATATATTTTTTAAGTATTTAAAATAATTTAAACTTAATATATATTAATGATATTTCAATCAAAATCTATTTCCTCAAATCATTCTTCGGTATTTTAATGAATGCATTAATGATAAATTTTGACTTTTATAATTTTAATTAATAAAATGATAAAAATAGTATGTTAAATATAACTGTACATTAGAGCACGATACTAAATTGTTGTATTAAATATAACATTTTATACGTTTTTTACCAAATTTAGCATTTTCAATCAAACATGCATCGGAGTTGATTTTATCTTCATAAACGTTTAAATGAACTTTTTTTTTAAAAAAAAAGGGGAATTAACTCCAAAACTAGTCAACGACTTTCTTGTGTAAAAACAAATAAAAACACCTTCTTCTTTTTTCTATTTGAAGCAGATATGCATATTCTCTTCCGACTTTCGAGATGTGTAAAGTAACTTATCTGCAGTGTTGCAAAAGTCGACGACTAGGGCCGACTAGTAACTCAGCGGTGCTCTACCGCCGCGATTCGAAGGTGATCGGAGTATTAGTCATTTTTAGTCAAAGTCGGTCAAAATCGGACCTAATCGGACTTAATCGGACAAAGTTGGACCAGGTCGGACGAAATCGTGCACTCTCTTCTTCTCTCGTTGTCCAGTGACCACTGTGTTTCACTCCTTCACTGATCGTCGTCGTCGCCAGTCGCCCGTCGCCCGTCGCCGATCGTCCATCTTCGCTGGCTTCAGTTCTTCAAAAATGAAAGAAGGATGAAAGAATGATGAGAGAAGGAAAGGATGACGAAAGAAAGATGGTTTGAGTTATAAGGTTTGAATGTGTGGTGTTGGTGTGAGTTTTGAGCGCGTTGTGTTAGTGAGTACACGTGTTAGTATAAATGTTAAAGTGTTATACACTAACACTTTAATATGTTACAACTGTTTTGTTTTTAAATTATATTTAATTTAATAGTTTATATTTTATAATTTATATACAACTATTCAAGTATTATTATGTAATATGACATTTTCTCAATTACATTTAATATTAAAAAATATATAAAATATATATATATATATATATTTCCGATCGACCTCCGGCTTACCGTCAACCAGCCGACAACCGACTTCTGATCATATTTCTAGTCACCAACTTATCCCCGATTAATCTCCCTAGACGTTAGACAGTGAGTTACAGTCCAACTAGCCTAACGGCTTTTGCAACATTGCTTATTTGAACTAGTAAAGTTGACTTTTCTGATTTGGGTATTTATAGCCTGCAATACAATATGTCAATGTCTATTTACAATATCAAGATATATAAAATTGTTGGGGAAAATTACCCAATTCTTTGTTGGGGAATATTATCAAGTTCACATTCACAGTCCAAGATAATTTAGTATGTGCTTAACCATAAAACCCCACAAGATTATTTAGTACGTGTCTATTCATAACATCCCACGATTTCAGTTAGACATAAACAAGTCACCAGGTGTTGTTCATGAATATACGATATAAATTTTGAAAAAGGGAATTAAGAGTGAATAAATCATTCGAATCCGAACAAAATGAGGTTTGTTTAATGATTAGCCCCCGTTAGATTATCTATGAAAACGGCCTCTAATGTTCTTATGAAGATTACATAATAGTAACTAGTGACATTTCTATGTATATTCACCAACTTATTCAGCTTCTAACCAAAAAAAAATGCCGTTGTTTTATTTGCAGCAAAGATACCTATTGTGGTGTAAAATAAAATATCATTTGCTTTTTAAACGTTTGTAATAATTAGTGCATAAATATTAATAGGTAAAATTGATTTTATTTATTTATTTTAAAGTATTATACTATTATATAAATTCAGGGTTTTTTGGGAAAGGGCAAGGATTCGAACTCGCAACCTTGTGAATCGTGATGTAGGGGTGAGGGGTTTAGCACTTGACCAACCTCATCTTGTCAAATTGATTTAATTAATTAATTTAACAAGAAAACCAAATTTGTATGTGTTTGTATAGCAAATCAATTTGATAGTTGATTGTGTGAGTTGCAAAAATAAATTGTAAACTTCATTTTTTGTTGATTCGTCTTGTCTATTTTTTTGGATAATAAATTTATTGAAATGTATCAATCAATAAAATTTGAAAAAATAAATAAATAAACTATTTATCATGATTTTGTTAAATATGAAGACATCACAAAAATAAGTGAAATATGAAAAAATTCACTCACTATTTATATATAGTTAGACTCACTATTTTACCCTTACCAAAATAAAAATAAGGAATCACTTGTTAGACTCTCTCTCTCTCTCTCTCTCTCTCTCTCTCTCTCTCTCTCTCTCTCTCTATATATATATATATATATATATTGTTAGATAAAACTGATTTAAATTTGTAATTTAATTTTTTGACTTCAAATATATACCAACTTCATATTGTTAATTAGTTAAAGTATAAATACCTACGAACAAATAGATAGCAAAAAACTATCACAAGCTGAGAATATTAAGAAACCATATAAATTCACAAGGCGAAATAATGACATACAAACCAACATTGAGCACACTAAAAAGCATAACTTCCATTTATTTCATAAAATAAGATACAATACGTAAGGGATCCATTTATTTCATAAAATATTTTACAACACATAAGGGAAGGATCCGACAAGTTTATTTTACATTTTAGCCAAAAAGATGGCTTATGCACTTTCCACAAATAGCCAAAACAACAAAACAGTCTTCAAATGTGTCTAAACACACACTATAACGCTTATTTATAAAACACTATGAGATTCTCAATCGTTAAATATCGGAGAGCTGAATACTGCCAATTAATTACATTTTAAATTAGAATGTTAAGCAAGTTGTGTGTTTATGAAATTAAAGAAAACTAAAATGACATGGATACTTAATTAGGGTGAAATTTCACGTGGATGCCTATTGCATTTATGTATTGACATGGAGTTGCACCTCCAAAGAAACCAACAACTTCCCCATTTTCTATAGGACCAGTAAAACTAAAGCCAATTGTCTGAGAGGGACCATAAGGACCGTAGGTCTTGGTGTTGGTCCCATCCTTCGAGATAAAAGTTAGAGATTCAACGACAAGAATCCCGTTATAATCTTTTATGGTACCGTTTATCGAGGTCAAATATTCATTTGGTCCTAATAAAGCCTGCATAAAATCATGTTGTTGTTTTTTAATAAAAAAAACAACTAAAAACAAGCAAATCTTTATAAAACATTAAAACATGGAAAGTACTATATACTTACCTGCTTAGTTTTAGGGCCGTTACCGCCATATATAGGCCAAGGTATAGTTTGTCCATTTGTACGATCATTGATTTTGAAAGAGAATGAATTAACGATATCCCCATAATTGATTGTTATCTCTTTAATGGAACTATTTATACTTGGTGGCTTAACGTCCCATTTGACCCCTCCTGCACCACCCCATGGCCCAATATCAATGGTTCCCTGCAGCAAAGATTTATAAAATTATAATATAAATAATTGAAGAATTTATGATATATACAATCCAAGTTAAAACAGACAGAAAAACAAGTACGAGCCTGGTTTGCCATTTGCTGAATATCAAACACTTTGTAAAGTTGCCGCAGATGATCGATTTGAATGAGTAGAGTTTGCTTTTCTTGTTTGGTATTTATAGCCACCAAGTCAACATGCATTGCATGGCTATTGGCTAGTCAACATGCATTGCTGTCTTCCCTTGCTCTCGATGAAAACCACACAGAGCCGCACTTTCAATATTAATTTTCAGCATACCAAAAATTAATAAAAGAGTCATATTTATTATTTTAAGATACATAAAATTATGTATAAGATGTTTTTAACTTTTTATAGATTAAACATTCGTTTTTCATTCGATTTTTAATATTTAAACCCATTTTTATTCATTGTTTTATTTACATAACGAGAAATATGAATATGTATCAAAATATAAAAAATAAAATAAAATAGTTATAGTTTTCATTTTCAAGACATAAATTGTAATTTAAAAAATATAGAAAAAAATTGTACATTGATATTATAATAAAAAAGATAAACAAATTACACGATTAATACTAAATTGACAATACTTTTCAAAGTCTTCGATATTATTATTATTGGAATTGAACCGATAAACGCGGTAACAATATACCTAATATTCTCCCATAACATAGCAATTAATGTCTATTAGCAGAAAAATAATATGAGAGAAATATAAATCACACAACACAAAATATACGTGGAAAACCCAAATCGGAAAAAAACAACGGACCATCAGGACGATAGAGAAAGTTCCACTATATGATAAATTGTTACAACCATATACTCCAGGATTCTCTCTCTAACTCAAACCCCACACTACCGAGTCTTTACGAAGTCTCTACCAAGTCTCCAAGCTCACAATCATGCTTAATATCATAACTCTCAGCTTAAAACGCTCGCCAAAAACCCTCAAATATCTCCATAGATCTCCTCTGAATATCACTCATGGATCTCTTACTTGATCCACTGATATTCCTAGGTTCTCTCCCAGATATTCATATGGGTCTCTCACCCGAATCTCATCACTCTCTGATGTTACAGGTGTTCTTTTTGCTCCACACAAATAACCTAGTTACAAGGTTATATTTATACTAGTTACAGTGAGTTTAAAACCAATAAGGAAATATTCTCATACATGCACATGTATTTTTGATCCATGCAAAGTCCTACTCCTTTACACTCAAGACTTTCCTGTTCAACACAAAGATAAACTCTTTTCCTTTTCCATAGAAGATTTCTTGTTTCACGATGCAACTTTCATCATTATCGTGATCTTGGTCGCGGTTTGTAGCTCGCTGTCACGGGCCGCAAGCTGTCAAGCCCAGGAGCCCAACAAATGCCACAACTATGCCAAGCTCTTGGAAGATTCTAGAGACTTCTCCACAATTCCAACATTGGTCAAGCTTCTGGAAGTCTCTAGCAACCCAACCCTCTCTACACCATTCTTGTATTTAGCTAGATAGTTGTAGAATAATCTAGAACCTTGTAAAGACATGTAAATACATGTAGAGTATTCTAGCTAGGTGTAGAATATTCTGGAGACTTAATCTCCACTATTAGACTAGATTAATCTAGAACATTCCTTAAGGAGGTGGCTCACCTATAAATAGCCAACCCCCTTCATTTGTAAATCATCCTAGAAACTCAAGCATTCTAGTATCCAAAGCATTGTAAAGCTTCCTTCATAGCAATACAATCTTTGTTTTCCATTCAAGCTCTTATACTCTTTTCTCTCAAATCTCTCTTGTAAGGCTTACTTAGCAATATTATCATAGAATTTGCCTAAGTGCTGCACGGGTGTGCTGCGCAAACTTTAAGCCCGTGAAAGTTGGTATCAGAGGCAGGTTAAGCAACCACAGCTAGCACGAGTCATGGCCTCCGATAGCGAAGTTGCTGCTATAGTGGAAGAGCAAGCGCATGGTCGTGGCAAGCAACGCACCCACACCAAGCGTAGCAAGTCCAAGGGTCTATCCATGGACGCTTTGGAATCTCACGTGGATGTCCACGATGAAGTTCTCTCCGAAATGCAAATCACCTTGAACACCGTGGTCGACCGTCTCGATGGCCTAGAAACCAATTACGCCATAATAGCTCAGGCGACCAAGGCAATGCTACAAGAGTTTCAGAAGGGCATTCGGGAGGAAATCTGCCAATTTACTCAAGAAATCCGCAACACTCGCACCTTCGTCGAGCAAGAGTTGCGGGCCATTCGAGCCGAGATGGATGAAGTTCGCACCTAATGGACTTCGTTCAAAAACAACTCAACTTTTGGCAATGGTGTCTTCGCTAGCACGAGCACATGGGGCGCCATCCAAATCCCTAAGCCATTCACATTCAACGGCAATCGTAACGCCATGGAAGTGGAAAACTTCCTCTTCGGCCTAGAACAGTACTTTAAGGCCAAGGGAGTTAGGGATGAAGCTATACGGATCACCAATGCTCCCACCTTCCTTCGGGATTCTGCTCAACTATGGTGGCGACGCAAGCATGGTGATACTATCCACCCCATCCGTACATGGGAAGACTTCAAACGAGAACTCAAGAGGCAGTTCTCGCCAACCAATGCCGATAAGGAGGCCCGTAGCCGCCTTCGTCGCCTCAAGCAGTCCGGATCCATCCATGACTACATCAAGGAGTTCTCCACCTTAATCCTCGAGATCGAAGATAGGTCCGATAAAGATAAACTATTCCTCTTCATGGACGGTCTCAAGGAATGGGCGAGAGTAGAGCTAGAAAGGCGGAACGTGCAAGACATTGATGCAACCATCGCCGTCGCATAATCCCTTGCCGGCCTCACCAAGACAAAGGAAATGACAGACAACCATGAGAAAGGTGGGGGAGACGAGTCTAAAGACCACAATCACAAGAGCGAAGGACCAAACAGAACTCCCAATGGCAACAACCGGCGTGACAACGCCAATGGAGGCAAACCCGTTTTGATCAAGCCGAAGTATCCATGCTTCATTTGTGATGGGCCACATTGGGTACGTGACTGCCCAAAGCGAAAGATGCTCAATGCCATGGTTACCCAGCTAGAAGAAACTAACGCAATTGAGCCCCAAGCAAACATGAGTTCTCTCCAACAGATTTATGCACTCAAAGGGCAACCCGTGCCTCCTACACTTACCAAAGGCCTCATGTTCGTGAACGTCACCATCAAAGGCAAACAAGTTCGTGCAATGCTAGACACCGGGGCAACGCACAACTTTATCTCAACAGACAAAGCCAAACGACTTGGTCTTCGCATCACCAATGGTGAATACGCCATCATTAAAGCTGCCAACTCTCCGGCCAAGCAAATTGATGGCACAGCAAAAGACGTCATTGTCCACCTATTCCCATGGAGTGGAAAGCTCGACTTCTCGGTGGTTCCCTTAGATGACTACCAAGTGGTGCTAGGCATGGCGTTCTTTGAGCAAGCCAACGCTTTCCCCCTACCCGCTGTGAACTCACTTAGCATTCTCAACGGGGGCAAGGCATTCACCATCCCGGTGGGACGCATACCCCAGCCATGTAGGATGCTATCCACCGTACGGCTTGAGGAGACACCAATTTCTCCCACTTCTCCACATAACCAGCCGGCCATAGGCATTCGAAGGAGTAAGAAGCGTGCAAGCCATGGGAAGCGACCAAAGGCAACCGAAGAAGGCGCCCAAGATGCTGGATTACCGTATAAGCCAAGCAAACCCATTTGCGTTGAGCCAAGGATGCAATGTTCGAAGACGGTCCTTCAATGGAGGCTTTCCCAACCGAAGTCGGTCCACACGAAGGATCCCACCTGTGACAGACTCCAATATACTCAGTGCCCACGCAACGAGGACGTTGCGAACTTAGGTGGAAGAGGATGTCACGGGCTGCAAGCTGTCAAGCCCAAGAGCCCAACAAAGGCCACAACTATGCCAAGCTCTTGGAAGATTCTAGAGAGTTCTCCACAATTCCAGCATTGGTCAAGCTTCTGGAAGTCTCTAGCAACCCAACCCTCTCTACGCCATTCTTGTATTTAGCTAGATAGTTGTAGAATAATCTAGAACCTTGTAAAGACATGTAAATACATGTAGAGTATTCTAGCTAGGTGTAGAATATTCTGGAGACTTAATCTCCACTATTAGACTAGATTAATCTAGAACATTCCTTAATGAGGTGGCTCACCTATAAATAGCCAACCCCCCTTCATTTGTAAATCATCCTAGAAACTCAAGCATTCTAGTATCTAAAGCATTGTAAAGCTTCATTCATAGCAATACAATCTTTGTTTTCCATTCAAGCTCTTCTACTCTTTTCTCTCAAATCTCTCTTGTAAGGCTTACTTAGCAATATTCTCATAGAATTTGCCTAAGTGCCGCACGGGTGTGCTGCGCAAACTTTAAGCCCATGACATCGCACTCTGAACCACGGAATACCTTTTTAAGGCGACCACTCAGAAAACCGCAGTCTACATCTTTTGCCTCTGCCGCATTCCACACCATGTTGAACCACTAAATTCTACCGCTGCTTGTGCCTCGGTTCATGCTCCTTGTCTTGGCCGCGGTCTACACCGCGGTTCTTCCCATATTTCCATTCTTTTGCCTTTTCAATCTTCAAGTCTCCCTTAAACACCATCTTTAACTTCTAAATGTTTCATATGATTCCATAAAGTTTCACATTAGTTGACTCTTGTTTGATTAACATTGAGTTCATTTGAGAATACAAACAAAAACCTAACAATTATTTCATATTTATTTTCTTATTCACAAAGCACTCCACAAACACGTACCTTGTGGTTCACGTAATTATTAGCATGGGTCATTACAATAACTATGGACTGTTCCGATTCACAACACATCCTTTATAATGTAATCATATGATACACAAGTTAAAGTATGTAATCATGTGATACACAAGTTCCATCATAACAGCCGGACCCACAAGCTCCGTGTTAACGAGAAAGGGAGTTAAATTGATTTATTAATATATTATTAACCGATAAAAGATTCATATCTATTATTTTAAGATAATTCAATTTTCAATCTTTAAAAATTAAAGAAATAAAGTTACACTTTTTGTTTTCATTAGATAAAGTTGTAACTTAAAAAATATCAAGAAAAAGTTGTACATTTTTGTTATAATTAAAAGATGAACAATTACAAAATTAAGAGTAAACTGACCAAAAATTTCAAAGTCTGTGTAGGATCCGTTCTGTAAGCATTTTCATTTGCCGTTTACAGTTTTTCGAAAAGTAAAATGAAAATAAAAATGAAAACAATGTTTTTTGTTTCAGTTTCAAAATCCAAAAATACGTATGGTAACATATACTGAGAGCTGTATTTTGGAAATAAAAATGGAAAAAACATGTCTGGTAGATTATCCGAAAACTATAAAAAATTGAAATATCAATTTTTATATTTTTGTTTAATATTATGACAATTATAAATTGATAGATTAATTAACCAATATGATTTTTGTATTGTAATTTATAAATTAAATAAAATTAACACTTCACAAATTACTTCAAAACAACATATAAAAAATCAATTAATCAAAACCAAACTCTTAAATTATAAATAAATAATTATAATATATATTAAAATATATATTACTATGTAATAAAAATATAATTGCATATATTATATTAATATATATATATATATATTGTAATTATTAAATATTTATATATATATATATATATATATATATATATATATATATATATATTATTGTATGAATGCTTTTTGTTCTAATCGGAAATAAATGGTACTTTGGTTATTTGAAACTCTTGTCTCTTCCCGTCATATTCTAACCTTACTAAACACATAACGGTATAATTAATAGTTAAAAAATATTTTTTTTTATTTAAAAAAATGAAAAACAAAATGAAAAAAAAAACCATAAAAACAAGTATTTTGTGTTTTTCAAATATTTTATTGTTAACACTGATTTTATTTTTCATTTTGTTTTTTAGTTTTTGAAAATAAAATGAAAAATGGTTAATGAACACAAATTTGAAATTGTTTTTTAAAATTATCAAAAATAAAAACGGACTGAAAAACAGCTACAAAATAGATCCGTAGTAACAGTTTGTTTTCATATTTATTTTCCTATGCACACAACTCTACCACAGCTACCTTGTGGTTCTTATAAGTATTAGTGTGGGTCCTCGCAATAACTTTTGATTACTTGCATTCACAACACAATCCTTTTTGGCGTAATCTTAAACATGTGTTACACAAGCTCCATTGTAACAGCCACACCCACAAATTAAAAGATAAGTTTGTGGCTGAACTTCAGCCATCTTGGCCGACACATTTTGAAAAACATTGAAAACATAGATTAGAAGTTTTCAATTTCTCTTCGTTAAATCTGAGACTAGTTCTTTATATTTTGGGCATATTATATATATAATTTCATTGTAAAAGAGAAGTTGAGAATAAAAGGTCTACGAACGTTTATTTAGATTTTTTAAAGTTGTATTGTTGGCGTTTTAAGAATGTATATTTTTAATTGAGTAGAGGCCAGTATAGTTTAAATATCTATCAGGTAAAATCTCATGGGGAGATACTTCTTCAAATAGACATTTTCTTTTTAAAAAAAATCTACCAACCAAATAATTATATATATATTTTAAAAAACTTTATTTCAAATAGATCTAATATAAATAGATCTTTTACGAATAGAGATTTTTTAAAAACCCAACAAAACAAGCTCTAATCAAAGATCTCTAAGAGTTAACTGAACATACATTTCTTAGTGTTATAATACGTATTTTTTTAATATTTATTTTCATACCCACTCCCATAACCACGTTGTGTTGTCGTAATCATTGGTAGAGTCCTTACAATTACTATTGACGACATGCTAATAATTGAATGGTGCCTACCGCTACATGATCTTAACATGTGATTGAATGATGAAGTGATGTTTTTAGAGGAAAAAAATATTCGATTTTCAATCATTAAACCCGAATTTATTCACAATTTTATTTATTTATTATGAAAAATATGAATTTGTATCCAAATGTTAAAAATTATAATAAAAATGTTACATTTTTAATTTTCAAGACATAAAGTTTTAATGGGTTCAAAAAATAAATGACACTATTTCATAGGGATGTTATGCAAATATCATTATTTTAGTAATGTAAGTTTAAAATGCACATTTTAACGTAAAGAGACGAGAATACCCCGATAAAATTGAATAAGAGAGAAAATTATCGTTTTGTGAGTCTGAGAAAAGCAACAGTGAGAAAGAAACCGACGACAACGAAATCGACGGGGAGAAAATCGACGGCTAATTGACCGGAACGAGAATACAGTACATTTCTCAACGATTGACAGAGGTAAGTTCAGTTTGTTTTATTTATCGATTTGTTGTTGATAACTTATCATTGTATTTTAGACTTGTTATGTTGATTGAAATTGTAGATTAGGGTTGACAATGGTTGTGGTTTTGGTTTGGGTTTGAAATGAGGTTGAATATGTTATGAGGAAGATGAAATTCTGGTATCGATCATTTTTTTTTAAAAATAAATCGAGAATATTTCAAGCGAAATCGAGGAAATTTTTTAGAAAGATTCGAGGAAATTTATCATACGATCGAGATTATTTCTCAAAGGATCGAGAACATTTTCAAAGCATCGAGAACATTTTTAAAGGATCGAGAAATTGTTGGAAACGATCGAGAATATTTTCCTAACGATCGAGAATGTTTTTCAAAGGGTCGAGATTTTGTTAAATGATCGAGAAGATTTTTCAAAGAATTGAGAGGTTTTTCAAAGGATCGAGACTATTTTAAAACGATCGAGAATATTTTTCTAACGATTGAGAATGTTTTCCAAAGGATTGAGATTTTTTAAAATGATCGAGAAGAGAAAAATTTTCAAAGAATCGAGAGGTTTTTCAAAGTATCGAGACTATTTTCAAACGATCGAGAATATTTTTATAACGATCGAGAATGTTTTTCAAAGGGTCCAGATTTTATAAAATGATCGAGAAGATTTTTCAAAGAATCGAGAGGTTTTTCAAAGGATCGAGAATTTTTTCTAACGATCGAGAATGTTTTTCAAAGGGTCGAGATTTTTTAAAATGATCGAGAAGATTTTTCTAAGAATCGAGAGGTTTATAAAAAGGATCGAGACTATTTTTAAAGGATCGAGAATGTTTTCAAATGATCGAGAATATTTGTCTAACTATCGAGAATGTTTTTCAAAGGGTCGAGATTTTTTAAAATGATCGAGAAGGTTTTTCAATGAATCGAGAGGTTTTTCAAAGGATCGAGACTACTTTCAAAGGATCGAGAGGTTTTTCAAAGGATCGAGACTATTTTCAAGGGATCGAGACTATTTCCAAAGGATCGAAAACTTTTACAAAGGATCTAGAATATTTTCAAAGTATCTAGAATTTATTTCAAACGATCGAGAATATTTTCTATTTTTTTTACAGTTTACTGATGTATTATTTCTGTGACATTGCAGATGACGAGCAGGTTGAAGGAATTGTTAAAAACTCCAGAGGAAGATTGGTTCAAGGGAAAATTGACCCGACACGACCATTTTGAACCCCTCGCCCGTATAGACGATGCACTTAACCGGGTCCCTGAAAAGCTTGTTGTTGAGGATCAGCGTCGGTTCATGGCCTCTTGTTTCGAGCATTTCATATCGATACACCGGGAGCCGAAGTTTTTGGGTGGTGTTATTCATCAGCTACTGCTGCAGGAGTTGGACCATGACGGGTCGACAGATGAGATGCGGTTCTTGTTAGGGAACCATGTGGTCAGGTTTTTGAAGGTGAAATTTAACCTCATCACCGGGTTACGTTTTGGAGTCGTACCGGATACGAGTATGTATGTTGCAGTTGAGAATGTCATACATCAATGGTACTTTCCTGGACATAATGAGGTTGGATGACTTAAGGGTTGTTCTTACCCACGGAGAGTTTCAGCAGACGTACGATGCTGTGAAGTTGTGCCTTATTTACATATTGAACTGGATATTAATGGGGGTGGACGGGAGATTGAAGATTCCAGTTTGGCAGTTTCGGTCGGAAGAGGACCTCAATGCCTTCGATGCGTTCCCGTGGGGTGCCCACGTCTATAAGCATTCTATCTTTTCATTCAAGCATGCGTTACTGCGACGACGTGAAAAGAGACGCCAGCAGTCACAGGGCGATGTTGGAAATTCCTTGGAGGGGTACAACATCTACGGTCTATCACATGCCCTTTTGGTAAGAAATTTGATTTCCAACATGTACATTAAATTTCGTTTCCAAAATTGTTTTGGATTATAACTGTACTTATCGTTGATGCAGATATTTTCTTTCGAGGTGATCCCTCAACTAGGCGTCGATTTCGAGACTCGAATGGTTACAGACCTTTCTCCTCGTATATTGAAGTGGGAGTTGGCCAAACAACCTAGAGGGAATAAGCTGGACAAGATTTTTAGTGCTAGGGTAATTATTTAATTTTTTAATCGTTATATTACTTACTATAAGTAACAATGACATTTATCAAACTTAGCTTTCAAATGTCTGCGAGGACGGAAATCGCGCCCACAGCAGCTAAGGTGGTGATACCGTACTTCGCAGGTCTAAGTATGGGGGAGCCTGTATGTGCAAGACGACAGGGTTCACCTTCCTACTATCCCTGATCCGACTATTATTGCAGATCGTCCCGAGGAGGAGGGTGGAGGTGGGAGGTGTAGTGAGACGAAGCCTTCAGACCCAACGGGTGCAGATTTCTGTGGCATGGACACTAGCGGATCTGATCCGTCTCCTCGGCGAGTAAGGCGTAGAAGGGTTTGGTTTACCTCCTCAGAACTTGGTGCCGCTATAGGGGATTCCCTTGCAGGCGTTGGACTTGATGGGGAGGTAAGTTGAGATGGTAGTTTTGTCTTTATTAACAAGATCTGTTAATTGTTTTAGTTTTAACAATGTTGCATGATTTTAGGCCCCATGGGAACATTAGTTCAACGAGTTACGTGAAGCCTCCGGAAGAGTGAGGATGATGGACAACAACAACACCAGGAGTTGCTAGATTTGATCCGGAAGAGCGAGGAGGATTGACAACAACAACATAGGGGGTTGCTTGCATTGATCGGGGACCTTCAGGGCTTCAGGACGCATATGTATCAGCATAGGGATGATCCACATACCGGAGGGGCAGTTCTAGAGAGTGGGGCTCAGTCTCCCCCATTCCCTCGAGCAACAGGCTCCCCTTCCCCCTTCCCCATTCGAGTGAGCAGCCAGCACCCTCCCCATCGGAGTGAGAAGTAGGCTCCCCCTCGGAGTGAGCAGCAGGCACCCTTCAGCTAGGAGCGAGCAGCAGGCTCCCTCTCCACTTCGGAATGAGCAGCATGCTCCCCCTCCACCGATGAGCAAGCAGGAGGCTCCCCCTCCATCGATAAGCGAGCAGCAGACTCCCTCTCTACCGATGAGCGAGCAGCGTGCTCCCTCTCCACCTTCGAGCGAGCAGTCGACCCCTTCCCCCCTATGAGTGAGGAGTAGGCTCCCCTCCACCTTCCCTCGAGCAACAGACTCCCCCTTCACCGACTACTTTGATCCAGCCACACATGGAATGAAGCTTCTCATCTCAGCACACCCAGGCGGGGGGAGTTCGACATCAGAGGCTTGTACTGAAGTGCGGTTGGCAGTTGCTTAGCCCGTACACAGATTCGTGCCGACCTAAGAGGGCAAGGGTAATACTAGAGGGACCTGACCATGTATTTAATCCCCACGGACTGGTGGACGGTAACCAGTTGAAGGCTTACAGAGCCTTCAAGAAGAACGTAAACGGGGAACTGTAAGTAAATTTCTTTGTTATTTAGGTGACAACTTTTCTTCTAATGAATTAAATAAATGTGTAGCTGATGGAACATTAATGCAGACGTGATGTTGATTTTCTGGAGCCAGTTGATGCTGCATGGTTCCATCGGATGCAGACCAACATCATGGATGTTGATGATGAGGTACGTGGGGCCGTAAATTCTGTTTTTAATATTTGTTTTAGATGTGTAAGCCTCCTAACATATCTTTAAGTGTTTATATTCCCAGCATATGGACACGTACCTCCATTTTCTTCGAAAGCGTCAACGGGCTTTCCCAAAAGTGTACAGTTAGATGATCAACATATTGGATACACAATTTTTTGTAAGTACTGAAATTAGTAATGAGTATGCATGCTTGTAGATTTGTATGGAAAACATTAATAATTTGACAATTGGGTGTTTCTACAGTCCTTTCTGGAGCACCAGTACAGGAAAATGATGTCTCGTGATTCTCGTGGGGACATCACCCTAGCGCGGTGGAATGTTTTAAGGTCTTGGTGGAAGGATGAAGACCTTACGACGGTGCTTGGTGGTGCCCCGCTTAGATGCCGTCAGTGGCACGAGGTTGACATGGTAAGTGTTACTTGGTTTGCAATTACAAATATAAATGTCTTTGTACATCCTAACACTTACTGTTTACGTTTACAGATCCTGATACCATGCAACATTAGGCGCCAACATTGGCTACTGGTGACTGTTGACTGTTGACTGTTGACTGTTGACCTCACATACGGGAAGATGTTCATAGTCGACCCTTGGAGATAGGAGGTCCCAGCTCATATCCGGAAGCAGCAGGTAGCCCCGTTACGCTACTTTGTTCCCTCAATGTTGCATCAGGCCGGGTTTCATACTGCACGACCGGCTGGACTTAAGAAATTTGAGAAGACAAGTAAGCCCATCTCAGTCAGCGTGGTGCCCAAAAAATGTATCCCCCAGCAGAAGAAAGCGTAAGACATTTTGTAATAGTAACTTTGAGATCGTATTATTATAAACCTAATATTTTATTGACACTTGTTAATGTATCCAACTGCAGGGGTAACTGTGGTCCCCACATGTTGAGATTGATCGAGTACTTACTGGCGGACAGAAAGGATTTCGATTGGTCGAAAGACGATATAGGGATCATTCGGGAGAAGATGACAGTTGAAATATTTGCAAACTCCCGACCCGTTTAGATTTATGTAGTAATTCATTTGTATATGTACCAATTCTTTTGTTGTATAAAAATGTTTACATTTGTATATATACAAATCATATTTAAATACAATTGCATTTCAGTTAATGAACAAGTCATTCGAGTTCAAATTATCACAATGTCATCATGATAACGACTCAAATCATTTCACGGTGGAGTCTCTAGTAGGGCACGTCTGTCTGTTGTGACCAACTGTATGACGGATACTACACTTGCGTTTGTATTCATCAGGAATGACTCTGCTCGGACCTTCATTAGTCAAAGATGGGTTAGAACATCTAATCGAATTATGCCCTGGTTGTCCACATCGTCTACAATTCTGTATGGTTGTTCTCTCCGAAGACGAGATACGGCGTGAAGCCCTTGGGCGGCCTGCTTGTCTCCTAGAGCTTGGATTCAAAACGACTCTCTCAACGATGTCAGATGGCATAATCCAAGTGGAAGGATGTCCAGCTGGCATAATAAGAATAGAGTACGTATCAATAAGTGTTTGTCACTTGTAGTAGTCCGCATAGAGGGATGTGAAATCCATGTTTCGGTCCCTATAAAAACATTGAAAACGATAAGATTCACGTTTAAGTAATATCAACCGTAGATAAAATTGTATGATCTACCTTACGGCAGCGAGAGCGTGAGAACATGAAAGAAGGTCCATTTGGAATTTGTTGTATGTACAGGTCTTTCGGGCTAAGTCAACGGTCTACGATTTTCCAGCCTGCTTCACCGAGAATATGTTCCAGTCAAATGGATTAACTGTTATAAAATTGCACTTATCAACACGTTTTAGGATCACAAGATGTGATGCATCGGTCAACTGATAACGCATGGATTGTGTAGCCCTATGACGATCGTGAAACCAATGTTGTAGCATATTCCTAATGAACTCTGCCAAAGTCAACATAGGCAGTTTCCGTGCAAATTTTAGGCAATAGTTTATGCACTCTGCAGCATTTGTTGTCATGACCCTATACCTTCTGTCGGGGCAGTGTACACAGGACCACTTATGTGGACCGGTATTAATTACATATTCATATGCATTCGGGTGCATGTTTCGTAACTCTTCCATATGCCGGTTATATTGCAACTCGGTGTACGCTCGGATGCTTTGTCCATTATTGCAGTAACATCCTTTCTATGATATCGCTTCTTAATATTTTCATAAAAGTGCCAGCAACATATGGTATGGGTGGCATAAGGGAACACTTTAGAAATCCCTGCTTCAATGCTTGCATGTCGATCAGAAATGAAAACCAAATCATCTATATGGCCAAGGGCACCTTTTAAGCAATCCAAAAACCACTCCCATGATAGGTTGTTTTCCGAGTCACCGTACCCAAAAGCAATTGGATAAACCTGTTTATTCCCATCTTGTACAGTTGCAACAAACATTATGCCCCTGAATCTACCCTTTAAATGGGTACCATCAATGACAATAACTGGACGCATACACCTCTAGAATCCTCTGAGTGAGGCACCCAATGACATAAAAAAGTATAGGAATTTACCATTTTCATCGCACTGTAAGTCAGTAATCGTTCCGGGATTTTGTTGTTCCAACACGTAACCGAATGATGGCAGCAGTTGGAAGCTTTCCTCATGGTTCCGTAGGTCAGTGACAATGCATAATCAAGGGCTTGATGTGCCTTATTGTACATTATTTGGATGTCATACATTGTTTTCATGTCGGCGATTATGTCCTTCGGACGCATTAGTCGACCATCATGTTGCTGCAATCTAGGTGCAACCACTTCTCCAATTATGACTGCACTAGCTTGTCGATAGCGGCGGTGAATCTCCTCTAACGAACAAGTTTGTTAGTTGATAAAACTTCTTACTTGAAAGTATGTCGCTTCATCTCTCTTAACTGCTCTTAACTTCCACGTACAGTTATCCATCAAACAAACCAGATGTAATGTTGTCATATTCGACATTTTCACCTTCCACTCGAAGTCAATCTCTTCAAATCTTTTTTAGTAGGAAAAAATTGACCTTTATATATCATGCTGGTAGGTTCATCTTCTACCAAGTTCCTGCTTCGACCCATACCAAAAGAGTATGATTTTGCTCCTGGAATAACCCACGTTCTGACATTCTCAGAATCAGATGGAGTTACATCAGGCTGGACCTCAGATGTCCCAGCTATATCTACTGCAGTGGAACTACATCTGTGTACACGTCTTACACTTTTTTTCGTTCGAACGGTTATTCATCTTCCTCATTGTTCGCTACATTATGTACCGGATGTAAATTGGCTCATTCGCCACCTAATGGATTGGTAAGTTATGAGGTTCATTGTTCCGCTCATTGTTCATGTCATTGTACATCTCATTGTATTGATGGTTGTACTGCCCAACATTCATTTCAATTTGACAACCGAAATCATCGTCCAATTGAGCTCCAACTATATCATCATGGTCGGCTACTTCCGGTGGGACACCACATAGGTTTTCCCTACCGTCAATCCCACTTCTTTCTGTGAACAACTGGTTGCTTCCGCCTGAAGATCGAAAATATTGGGTGTTATCATGAGGAGGAATTTCTTCACCGATGACACCTCCTGCAGCCCTCTCAATTAAACTGACATATACTTGAGGGATCACCCTATCTTCCCCTAGCATAAACAAAATATCATCGTCATTTCTTATAAATATATGGCATGTTGTCTCGGGAACCATTGATATAGATTGTAGATCAACAATGTATTTGTTCACATCGTACTTCACAACAGTTTGTACGATCGACACCAGCTCTTCGTAAGTCATATTTCTGGACACATACATTCCTTGGTTATTCCATCAGGTAATTGCTCCCATCGACAGTTGTAAGATATGACTAATCTAACCCGATCTATTATCCTGTGAAAATCATCATCACAAATAATTATTAACAAATAAAAAAAATTACTTTTACAATTACTAAGAATTACAAAAATTTCTCAACTGTAAGGGATCGAGAACATGTTCTTCGGGATCGAGCTTTTTTGTAATGGATCGAGAACATTTACAAACGGATCGAGCTTTTTGGAAAGGGATCGAGAACATTCTAAGTGATCGAGCTTTTTTCAAATGGATCGAGTACTTTTTATAAGGGATCGAGAACTTTTTCAAGGGATCGAGAACTTTTTCAAGGGTTCGAGAATATTTTACAACGGATCGAGAACTTTTATAACAGTTCGATTCGAGAACTTTTATCGAGAATATTTGTCAAATTATTGAGAACTTTTTATAACGGTTCGATAACTTTTAACAAGGGAACGAGAGCTTTTTCTAAGGGATCGAGAATATTTCTAACGGTTCGAGAACTTTTTTAAGGGATTGAGAATATTTGTCAAATTATCGAGAACTTTTATCAAGGGATCGAGAACTTTTAGTAAGGGGACGAGAACTTTTAGTAAGAGATCGAGAACATTTCTAACGGTTCGAGAATTTTTTTAAGGGATCGAGAATATTTGTCAAACTATCGAGAACTTTTAACAAGGGGACGAGAAAATTTCTAACGGTTCAAGAACTTTTTTAAGGGATCGAGAATATTTGTCAAATTATCGAGAACTTTTATCAAGGGATCGAAAACATTTTCTAAGGGACCGAGAACTTTTTTAAGGGATCGAGATTATTTGTCAAATTATCGAGAACTTTTATAACGATTTGAGAACTTTTATCCAGGGATCGAGAACTTTTACTAAGGGATCGAGCATTTTTTTGTCGAGCATTTTTTTTCAAATAATCGAGTTTTTTTCAAACTAAACAAAAGTTCGTTCCAATATAAAATAAGCTCGATTCATCTTTAAATATTCTCGGTCACACAAGAAAAAAGCTCGGATGTTTTCAATGTTCATACATTCTAGTGCAGAATCTGAAATGGATACATTGTTAACCCACACAGAAATGAATGTAAAATATCTGAAATGCATAAAAGAAATTTAAGTAAAGATCATAAATATTTGTTACCTTCTAGTGCAGAATCTGGAGTGAAACAATTTTTTTAGAGAGAGAGACAAGTTTTTCGGACAACTTTTTTGGGGAGATACCAACGAGTTCAGAAAGTTGCTTTTTAAAAATTAAAGTTTAGGGACAATTTGGGTAGTTTACAATAATAGGTGCTTTTTAAAACTTAAGTTATTAAAAGGGTGACATCATCACAACACACGTTAAAAAATGTGATATATCTCACAATTTCCACGGTTTTAATTTAAAAAAAAAAAAAGTTGTGTAATAACATTATAATAAAAAGATAAACAACTACACTATTAAAAATAAATGAACCGTTTATACTTTTCAAAGTCATCTTAGTAATATTTGTTTTCATATTTATTTCTTAACACACAACACTATCATATTTATTTCTTAATAATATTTGTTTTCATGCTTTCAAAGTCTTCTTAATAATTAGCAGCAATGCTACTTACAATAACTACTGATTGCTTGCTCCGTTAGGACCACGTCCTAAACGGTGTAATCTTAACATGTACGTGATACACAAGTTCAAATTACATGTGGAGTGGCGATAATTTTGTTTTAAAATATAAAATAATAACTATTTGTGTTGTGTTCCAATTACTGATTTGAATGAGTAAAGTTGGCTTTTCTTGTATGGTATTTATAGCCACCAGGTCAACATCCATTGCATGGCTAGTCAACATCTTTTGCTGCCTTCTCTTGCTCTTGATGAAACCATAAAGCTACAATTTCATCATCTTCAGGATACAAAAAATTAATAAAAGACATATTTATTATTTCAAGATACTAAAAATGATGTATATATGTTTTTATAGGTTAAATATTCTTTTTTAATCGATTTTTAATATGTAAACCCTTTTTTATTCACAATTTTATTTACGTAACGAGAAATTTGAATATGCATACAAATATTAAAAATTAAATAACAAAGTTATATTTTTTATTTTCAAAACAAAAAGTTGTAATTTAAAAAGTAGAAACAAAAAGTTGTACATTGATATTATAATAAAAAAGATAAACAAATTACACGATTAAGAGTAAACTAACCATACTTTTCAAAGTATTCTTGTTATTGTTGGAAATTTGAACAGATGAATACAGAAACAAGATGCATAATATTCACCCATAACATAGCAATTAATGTCTAGCTGAAAAATAAGATGAGAAATATAAATCAATTACATAATACAAGATATACGTGGAAAACCTAAATCGAGAAAAAATCACGGACTGTCGAGACGACAGAAAAAATTCTACCATATGATAAATTGTTATAAACATATACTTCAGAATTCTTACTCTAACCCAAACCCCAAACCACCGAACCTTACAAAGTCTCCAAGCTCACAATCGAGCTTTACCCCTAAAATATCTCCATAGACCTCCCTTAAATATCATTCATGGATCTCTTACTTGATCCACTGATATTCCCTGGATCTTTCCCAAATATTCACATGCGTCTCTCACCTGGATCCCACTAATCTCTGATGTTACAGGTGTTTTTTTTGCTCCACACAAATAACCTAGTTACAAGGTTCTATTTATATTAGTTACAAACAGTTTAAAACCAACAAAGAAATCTTTTCCTACACGCACATGTCTTTCTAATCCATGCAAAGTCCTACTCCTTTACACTCACGACTTTCCTATTCAGCACAAAGAGAAACTCTTTTCCTTTTCCTTTTCCATAGAAGATTTCATATTCTGCACGTTTTCCTGTTTCACGCTGCAACTCTCATCATTACAGCAGTCTGGGCCACGGTCTGTAGCTTTTGCTCTGAACCATGGAATACCTTTGGAGATGATTGCTTAGAAAACCGCAATCTATGTCTCTTGACTCTGTCGTGTTCCACACCGCGTTGAACCACTAGAATCTATTGCTGCTTGTGCCAAGGTCCATGCTCCTTGCCTTGGCCACGATCTACACTATGGTTCTTCCCAGATTCCCATTCTTCTGCCTTTTCAGTCTTCTAGCTTCCCTCAAACATCATCTCTGACTTCCAAACGTTTACTACATCTCTAAGAAGTTTCATATCAGTTGAGTCTCTTTTGGTTAATATTGGGTTCACTTGGGAATACAAACTTAAACCTAACAATTATTTCATATTTATTTTCCTATTCACACAACACTACCGCAAACACGTACCTCGTGGTTCACGTAATTATTAGTAGGGTCAAAACCATAACTAGCCTTAAAATTAAATGAGTATTAAAAAATGTCATTTATCAATAATTTCACTATCTTTATCCAAGAGAAATGATTTTTGGATGAAAATACCCTTAATGCATTTATGCCATGTGAGAGAAATATTTTTCTTTAATCATCTTTATCAATCTCCATTGATGGAGATTTAACAAACCTCAATCAATAAAAGTATGTAATGGAGGTTTGTTCGACATTTATCGATGAAGGTTTACGAACAAACCAACATTGATGGAAGTTTGTTCGACCTCCATCTTATTTTTTTTTCCAGATCTTCAAATGGAGATATGTTTCCAAAAACATTACACGATGAAATATCAACATTATTACACGATGAACTATTAAGATTTGCGAACAAACCACCATTGATGGAGGTTTGTTCGACCTCCATCTGATTTTTTTTTCCAAATCTTTAAATGGAGATCTGTTTACAAAAATTTTACATGATGAAATATCAACATTATTACATGATGAAATATCAACATCGTGTAATGATGTTAATATTTCATCGTGTAATCATACTACTATTTTATCGTGTAAAGTTTCTAGAAACATTTTAAAATGACTTTTGAGGGGAAAAACGATATCAAATTTTCGTTCATAATATACAGTTGGAATCGTTTCAGCTATGAAAACAATATTTCGAATAGAGAAAATTGTAAAAAGAGAACCACGAATGAATGAGAGAAACAAAAAAAAAATCTATAAATAGAGAGAATTTGTCAATGGAGATTCAAGTTATTAAAATTGATAAAAGTAACGACTTAAAATTGATGAGAGAGAAAACTTGAAAGAGAAATAAAAAAATAAAATAAAGATGAGGATATTGAAGTCAATAAAAGAATTTTAAAGCTTATTTCCATCAAACCACTCATAAATATGGATAAAAACATTTAACTTATTAAGAATGGATAAATGTGAACAACACTATATATATATATATATATATATATATATATATATATATATATATATATATATATATAAAAATAGCATAATTTTCTCTTATAGTATGGGTCATTACATTAACTATTGATTGCTCCAATTCACAACACTTCCTTTATGATGTAATCTTAACTTGTGTATTATGACGTAATCTTAACATGTGATACACAAGGTCTATCGTAAGGGTGCGTTTGATATGAAGATAGGATAGGACAAGGCGAGACAGACCGGGACATATTGTTCTACATTATATGTTGAAAAGTCTGGAATAGAACTATTAACTGTATTGTTATACGTTTGGTATGGTTGGAACGGGACGGGACAAGATGTTCAAATAATCAGAGTAACCCTCTTTTATATATATATATTTTAATATATATTATATATATATGTATATTATATTCATAATATGTATTATATAATAATATAATATAAGGTCATAATATTACGTAATAATATTATATATATTATATTTAATAATAAAATATAATATATTATAAATATTTTATAATATATATATATATTATTTATATGTATATTGAGGTTGTCCTAATTATTATTACTGCAAGTCCTTACTATTACTATCGATTACTATCTATAACATGCTAAGAGAAAATAATTAATATTGAATGGTGTGATTCAATCTAGTGCATACTCACAACACATTATGTACGGCATAATCTTAATATGTGATTGAATACACATGTTATGGGAAATAATTATTGGGTGACTATGAATTTCCTTTGATAATAAAATATTACAATATATATTGGTTCCTGTAAAATATTTTTTTTCTTCAATGTTTTGACTCTCATTTACTTTTATATTGAATTTAAACAAAATATAAATAAATAAAAACTCATATGTTTTATTTTAAGATAGATAAAAAGATATAATGATGTCTTTTGAGAAAAATATATATTCGTTTTTATTCCTTTTTGAATCTTTAAACCCTTATTTATTCACAATTTTATGAAAATGTTTATCATTAAATATATTTATTTGTATCCAAATATTAGAAACAAATTAAAAATATTATATATTTTTTTTTTTTCAAACCATATTGAAGTTGTAATTTCAAAAAAATAAAATTGTATAATTACATAATAATAAAAAAGACAAACAATTACATTATTAAGAGTACTTTCCAAAGTTTTCTTAGTAAAGTTTATTTTCATATTTATTTTCAACAATTTCACATAAGTCCCATTTTTTTAATGATTTATCACCTTTATAAATGTCTTTCCATATTCATTGCTTTTTGTCTCTATTTTTTCTAAAACCCATCACTTTACTCCATTTAACCTAATATTCGAAAGTCAATTATTTTAAAACCTATGAAAATATACTTTTACACTTATTACTATTTAATTTAACTAAAATGGTTATCTTAGTTTTAAATTAAAATGAAAAACAATTAAATTCTCAAAATAAAATCTTAAATAAATAGATTTAAAAAAAACTTAAATAAATAATAAAAAATACACTACTCTTTTTTATTTTGTTTTTTTTTCCATAGTGGATATTTATTTAGTTAAAATGATTATCTTAGCTTTAAATGATTATTTTTCATAATCGTTTTTGTAATATATTTATTTAAGATTTTGTTATTGAGAATTTTATTGTTTTTCATTTTAATTTAAAACTAAGATAATCATTTTAGCTAAATAAAAATTCATTATGAAAAAAGAAATACAAAATATTAAAAATTAATGGAATTTTTTATTATTTATTTAAGATTTTTTTGTAATCTATTTATTTAAGATTTTATTATTAGGAATTTTATTGTTTTTCTACTAAATTTGAAGCCAAGATAATCATTTTAACTAAATTAAATAGTAACAAGGGTAAAAGTGTATTTTCATGGGTTATAAAATAGTTGATTTTTAAATATTTAGTCAAATGGAATAAAGTGATAAGTTTTGAAAAAAAAAATATACTAAAACAATGAATATAGAAAGACATTTATAAAGGTAACAAATCGTAAAAAGAAATAATACTTATATCAAATTCTGCCTTTATTTTCTTATACACACAACCCTATCACAACCACCTAGTTGTTCTAATAATTAGTATGATTAGTCCTCACAATAACTATAGATTGCTTGTTCCGTTTACACCGCATCATAAACAGTGTAATCTTACTTAACATATGATACACAAGTTCATTGTAACAGCCTAGACACAAGCTCCATTGTAAGTTTGTAACAGCCCAACCACACAAGCTCTATTTGGAGCACAAGTCTTTAACTCTCATATATTTGCTTTAGATTATTGTCTCTTCCATAAGTCATAGCTCTATCAGTGTTATTTTTTAATAATGAAGTGTTCTTAAAAAATAGTTATGAAAAGATAAAAATGGTATTTTAAAACAAATCAAAGTGTTTTATAAAGGTTTAACATCTTAGTTTATTAAAATGAAGTGTATTCGACAAACTAATTCGATTTCTTTTTTTAAATGGATTTTTAGTAGAAAATTTCTATATATTCAATCCTTATCGATAATTTAATTATCCACTCTCACAACCACCCTATGGTTCTCATAATTATTAGTATCGATTATCCTTATAATGACTATTGATGGCATGTTTAGATAAAAATAATAATAATAATTAAATGGTGTGGTTCAATCTGAACACATTGAACATGATGTGATCTTACCATGTGATTGAATACACAAACTCCGTCTTAGGGTAAAAAAGTTATCGCGTGATTAAGAGTACTTTTCAAAGGTCTTCTTAGCAATGTTTGGTTTCATATTTATTTTCTTAATCACATGACACGGCACTATCACAACCACCTTGTCGTTCTAATAATTAATAGGTATGGACCTTACAATAACTATAGATTGCTTGCTCCGTTCACACATCATAAACGGTTTAATGTGATACACAAGTTCATTGTAATCACCCGGACATAAGCTTCAAATACATGCATGTGATACACAAGCTCCATTGTAAGTTTGTAACAGACTAGCCACACAAGCTCTAGTTGGAGCTTTGTACTTGGTGCACTCATCTTTAACGCTTATATATTTGTTTTAGATCATTGTCTTCACACAAACTTCCATCACTCATAGCTCTGTTAATGTTATTTTTTAATATAAATGAAATGTTCTTAGAAAATAATTATGAAAAGA
Source organism: Dipteronia dyeriana (assembly GCA_032871835.1). Lineage (NCBI taxonomy): Eukaryota > Viridiplantae > Streptophyta > Magnoliopsida > Sapindales > Sapindaceae > Dipteronia > Dipteronia dyeriana. The sequence continues at coordinate 58,472,108 of CM065302.1, forward strand.
TAAAAATGGTATTTTGAGACAAATCGAAGTGTTTTATAAAAGTTTAACATTTTAATTTATTAAAATGAAGTGTATTCGAAAAAAGTAATGTGTTTTTTTTTTGTTTTTTAAAAAGGATTTTAAGTAGAAAATTTCTATATATTCTATCCTTATCAATAATTTGATTATCCACTCTCACAACAACCCTATGGTTCTCATAATTATTAGTATCGATTAACCTAACAATGATCATCAAATTAAATTATTAAAATATTACAACCAAAAGAAAATTAACAAAAACAATTACATTGAAAATTAAAATAAAACCAATAAAAATAACATTGAAATTCAAAAGCTCTAACAAATAAGGTGACAAATTAGAAAAAATAATTTAAATGTTGAAAAAAATTAGATCAAAATCATTAGATGTAAAAATAACTAGGTGCGACTAATTATAAAAAAAATTGAAAGTTTTAGGTTTGTGTATCAATTAAGTGGAGAATTATTATCTAAAATAATTAAAGAACAATTTTATTAAACAAAGTTTGAAAAATAATTTATAAAGTAAAATAATAATATTTTATTGTTTAAAGATTGTAAAATAGAGAAAGGTTAGAGTGGTTCCATTTATATTCTCCAAAATGAATAAAATTTTGGAGATTGATTGGAGATGGCCTAGAAGTTCAATATTATAGTTCTTGAAAAAGGAAGAAGTTGGCTTCATTTTTGTATCATGGAATTTGGAAGGCTACTATTCGATATAGGGATGACAATTAAATTCGAACTTGTAGGACCCGTCCGAACTCAACCCGCTTGAAAAAGGTTTGGTATGTGAAAATAGAACCCGTGGACGAGTTTGGATTTGAAATCTCAACCTGTCACGGTTTCGAGTTTGGGTTTCAGTGTAGAAAAAAAACCAAAACCAAACCCGTAAACCCGTTTGATTTAATAATTATTTAACAAATAATATTATAATAATTACTTTTAGATTTCGTTTTTGTCTTACATCACATACAGTTGAACCCCATTATTTGTTTTTTCAAATTTTAAAATATCTTTCCTTATTATTAGTATCGATTATCCTTATAATGACTATTGATGGCATGTTTAGATAAAAATAATAATAATAATTGAATGGTGTGATTCAATCTGAACACATTGAACATGATGTGATCTTACCATGTGATTGAATATACAAACTCCATCCTAGGGGAAAAACTCTTCTTCTTCATTTATTTTTTTTCTGACATTTTTAAACATTTTTTTGCTCTTATTTTTTTTTTTTCATTTTCTCTTAAACCTGAAAGAAGAAAACTAACGTGAATAGCTACCGTTAACTGGGTTTGACTCGGACCAAGTTACGCACACATAATTGAGGCCCAATTTGATATTATTGTGTTGTAGAGAGAATTGCTTTTAGAATTGCTATGGGAAGAATCAGCTGAGTGTTTGGTAAACTGATTTTCAAAACTGTTGTGAGAACTAAAAGCAATTTCAATGTGTTTAGTAAACTAATATAAAAAGTGTTGTAAATGTGTAAAATTACTAAAAAGACATAGACATCTAAATTGTGCTATAATTTACATTTTTTTTGTTTATTTATACTTAGTGTTAAGTGTTATATAATTATAGTACTTTATTGAATTAATTAGTCCAATTTTTTATTATACTTTATTGAATTAATTAGTCTCATTTCTTTATTTATTTTTTTATTTTTTATTCTACTTTATTTTTTTTATTCTACTTTATTGAATTAATTAGCTTCATTTTTTTTTTTACAGTTATGGTAACAATTTTTTACGGTTATGATATAATTTTATATGGTATAATTATTGTATAATTTTGTACAATATACTAAACAAAAATCATTGAAAATTTTAAATAAATTATGCAAACTCACAAGGATATATTATATAAACGAAAACTATCAAACATAACGCTATGAAACATATTATATAAAAAATTTCGTACTTTTGGTAAATTTCATTAAAGGTAAGGACAAAATTGAAAAATTGATAAAATTTAATTTAATATCACTGTAGCATGTTTTCTAAAAGCAGAAGCTAAAATCTAAAAACATGTATTTGTAGCTTCTCAAAAACTCAGTTGAGAGAAGTTAAAAGTGACAAAAAGCACTTCCCCACGATTTTACCAAACACCTTGTCTTTGGTCCGGAATCACTTTTGACCCCAAAAGCAGCTAGGAAAGCAATGCCAAATTGGGTCTGAGTGGCTTGGGTACAACAAATCCTCATGAGTTCGCGGGTTCGTAGGCTGATCTAGATGCTGTTAAAATCCGCGGGTGAAACCCGAACCCGAACCCACTATATTTCATGGGTTCGTGGGTGGGTCTAGATGTTATATTCTTTCAAGGGTTTGGGTTTGGGTTTGGGTTTGGTTTTTCCCTAACCGCCCGAACCCGACCCATTGTCATTCCTATTCCGGTACCTAGATGGAAAATGGCTGTCTATTTCAACTTAAAACATCATATACTTCACAAATCTCAAGTCATGATAACAACTCCAAATGGGAGAAGAAATTGTTATTACGAATATTAAGGTTTAGAATCGTGGATAAATCAACAGTTTTAAACAAGAAAATTCGACTACAAAACCATGCACAATATCCAATATTAAGACTATCACCAACCTGGTAATTCCAGAACCATATGTGACCATCAACAGTGGAGAAATTAAAGACATGATCATGATAGAGCTTAGATTTCCTGTGCTCCTTCGGAATTCCAAATTTCTGAAGCCAAAAAAGAATGAAAGAAAATGTCAGTATAAAAACTTATATATCCATATGACTGCAAGTAATGGACATAACCATTTCAGAACTCATTGCAACGGGAAAAACTGATAACTTATGCTCTTGGAATAACTTTCAGTAATTTGGCCTCAGTGCAATAATCATGCGACGTTATATCTTCAACAAATCAAATAAAACCTAAATCAAACAATGACCCAACAATATAGGTCCTTAATAAACATTGATGACATGATTTCATAATAGAATGAGATAATCAGGCAGGTTCCTGTTGGTGAAGAAGCATATAATTACTTGGTAAAACAAGTAATAGTTAGTATAGCACCACATAAACAGTGATGTCATGTACAATTATCTGCAAGGAAAAAAGTATTTTGCATGACTTGAGCAAGTATAATTTAGACAATTTCCAGATTGGAATCGCTATCAGCATAGAGAATTCGGAAAAGTATTACACAATTATTCCCAAAGCAAGAGAGGCCTATATTTCCATACAAAGGGAGTCTGAAAAAAAAACTTCGAAATGAAAATGCAAGAGCTAAATTACCTGAGTGATCATCTCTTTAACAAGTTTCCAGTGAGCATCGTTATCAAAATCTGACGTGAAAGACAATAGGGGATGTGACCCTCTTAGATGTTTAGTTCTTCCATTGTGTACACTAAAACAGGAAAACAACTTTTATTCACCATCCCATATATTCTCAAATTCATAACGACAAATGTTAACCAAAATTAGCTCACAAAAAAGATATCTCAATCGATGATAAAAATATAAGTAATTTAGATATTCAAGAGATTATGCCTATAAAATCCAAGTATAGACTCAAATATGCTAGAAATTTGTTCCTACTATGTCATATCATATGATGCCCTTGAGAGAATAAAATACAAGATCTAAGGAGAAAATTACCAGCATTTACTATGAATTTCACAGATGGGACACTGGGGCACTTGGCCATCCATAGATAAAGGTCTTTATGTTTCCTGCACTGAAGTAGAAAGGCAAAACAACAAAGCTTTAGTTGTCATCAGTCATCACATTTAGATACATATTGAAATCCCAGATCACAATATACATATTGATATTTAGTATATTACATCAAATTAACTAACCCACAGGTTCTGAAACCAATCGATCACCTAAAAATCAAGCAATTACTTTGTAAAATAGAAATCCCTACATGAAGAAATACTATAACGAAAAGCGAATTCCTAAGGTTTAAGAAAAAAACCAAATCCAAATTATATCAGTAAAGAAATCATCATCTAACTTATACGATAACTCAAATCGATTTAAACCAAAAAGTTCTATACACTATATCTATTAAATCAAAATGTAAAATACAGCATAGCTAAGCCAAGCATTAAACTTCGTTTATGTTGCCAAGTCAATGAATGAGTTCTGGGTCAAACACACACACACGAAAAGCGAATTCCTAAGGTTTAAGGAAAAAACCAAACCCAAATTATAACAGTAAAGAAATCATCATCTAACTTATACGATAACTCACATTGATTTAAACCAAAAAGTTCTATACACTAAAATCTACACACTATATCTATTAAATCAAAATGTAAAATACAGCATAGCTAAAAATGTAAAATACAGCATAGCTAAGCTAAGCCAAGCATTAAACTTCGGTTATGTTGCCAAGTCAATGAATGAGTTCTAGGTCACACACACACACGAAAAGCGAATTCCTAAGAAAAACCAAACCCAAATTATAACAGTAAAGAAATCATCATCTAACTTATACGATAACTCACATTGATTTAAACCAAAAAGTTCTATACACTAAAATATACACACACACAAAAGAAGTTATTCTTGTGAGTTATTCTTGTGAATCAACAATAACTAATGCAAAAGAAAGCTAAACTATCGAGTCAAATATCCCAACACACAAAAACAAAAGTAGTACGTAAATTTACCTCGAAAAACAAACAGGAAGAACAGCACTTGAGCTCGACAAGCTCATTCAAGGTGGTGCCTTTACTGCTTTTGGACTCGACCTTGTTGTCCTTCGTACAATGCGGCAACAGCGACACCATATTCAACATCAATTGCCTCTACCTGCAAACACCCCACATAATTTTTTTTGTTTTCCAAAACACCCACTTGTCAAATTTCAATCTTTCAATTAAATTCACAACACAAGTAAAATAATTAAAAAAAAAATCGAGGAGGAGAAAGAAACCCGATTTGGTCAAGCTTGGTTAGCCCACAACCTAACAGAAGCAACCAGTTAATGACCACGATCAGTAGGAGGCAATATCGAAATCAGTGTAATACAATATTATTGTCTAATTATGTTTACCTGAGCGAGTCTCTTTCCGGCTTCATCTTCAGAGACCTATCCCTTGGTGATGTACTTCTGGAATGGAGGGAAGAGCAACCTGAACAATGGAATGTGCTCCCTGAACAAGCCTGTTGTGGCAATGCAACCGGGGTAAAGGGAAGCAAAAGTGATGCCAGTTTCCTTGTGGTATCGCCTGTGGAACTCTTGCATGGTGAGCATGTTGCAGACTTTGCTGTCCTTGTAGGCCTTGGCACAATCGGAATCTCCACCATCGATCATGGATGAGGTGTTTAGTCCGTTCAATCCCCCTGCGAGACCTCTCATGTCCCCGAGATTGGCCTTGGGAGGTACATTCCCAGCCAAGGTATTCGTGTTCCCTGATTCATTACGGATAAATAGATAATCCCAGTTAGTGCATCAATAGCACAAATTTTGAAACATTTAACCGTTGGATACATACACTTCCTCCATATGAATTAGTACCTGTAATTGAGCCGACAATGATGAGACGCTCTGATGGGTAATCAGATTGATTCAAGTTGTCAAGCAATTACCGTGAAAGGAGGAAGTGACCTAGATGGTTACATTAAAACCAAAAAGTTCTGTATACTAAAATGTACACACAATTTCTATTAAATCAAAATGTAAAATACAGCATAGCTAAGCCAAGAATTAAACTTCAGGTATGTTGTCTAGTCAACGAATGAGTTCTGGATCATCCATATATTTACACACATATATGAAGAAGTGAGTCTTGTGAATCAACAATAACTAATGCAACAGAAAGCTAAAATTTCAAATCGAATACCCCAACACACAAACACAAAGGTAGTTCGTAAATGTACCTCGAAAAACAAACACGAAGAACAGCTCTTGAGCTCGACAAGCTCGTTCAAAGTGGCACCTTTACTGCTTTTGGACTCAACCTTGTTGTCATTCTTACAATGCGGCAACAGTGACACCACATTCAACATCAAGTACCTAAACCTGCAAACACCCCACATAATTTTTTTTTTGTCTTCCAAAACACCCAATTGTCAAATTTCAATTTCTTCGATTAAATTCACTACACAAGTAAAATAATTAAAAAAAAATCGAGGAAGAGAAAGAAACCCAATTTAATTTTCTCTCACCTGTAGTTGATGCGGCGTGAACAGGTGACCAGGACCTTCTCTTTGTTCCTAAAGACAGCGGGAGATGATTCGGTTTCCTTGACATCAGTCTTGTCTTTCCAGCCCAAAAGAGTCCGTTTAGGTCGCTCTTGAACGCTGTTGCCGTCGTCTTTGTTTCGCTGTGTTTTCTCTTCCTCACCATTGTTGAAGATTTATCAAAACTCGACAATCGTCTCAGTGATTATGTAGAAACAGAGAGAATTGGAATTTGGAGTTGGCCGCTGCAGAGAGCGAAAGAAGAGAGACGATAAACCCTAGTTAAACCATATCATGATGGTGGGTCAGAGCCCATTTAAGAGCTGGGTTCAAATGGATTCTTATTTGGGATATGGGTGAGTTGTTTTCGGGTCCAACAAAATACGATTTTGTTTTTTTGTTTGTAAAATATTTGTTAAGAGTATTCGATGTAACAATTACAATTTTGATAGATTATAACAATTATAATTTTGATAGATTCTCAATTATTTGATTTGTGGGAACCAACTAGCAAATTGGTGACAACAGAAAATATATAAGATTAAATATAATATAATTATGTTTCAAAATATATAAGATTAAATAACTCTTTTAAAAGAAGAATAACGTTAATCTTATTGTTAATTCATAATTACATAAGATTGCCAAGTCCCATTGCTTTCTAATTTCAAATTCAGCTACTATCGGTAGATGATCGCTAGGATGATAGAAGTGTGGCAATCCACCAATAACATCGGGTGACTCCGTAGAATCAGGAAGCTTAAGAACATTTATTGGTGTTATAAACCTAGAAGGAGAGAAAAATATATAATCTAATGTATATTTGAATTTTGGTTTACAATTTGTGAATTTTGGCTCTCTCCCTTTTGCCAGAGCATAGACACTGCATAGGGCCATTGGCATCTCTCCGAAAGATTCCACTTTTACCAGAACTTCATTATTTTCTATCCATAATTTGGAGCCTGGATAGCCCGAAACAATATAATGGTAGGCCGTACTAGTTGGTTCTAAATTGAAGTCATCAACCACAATCACAAAAGGTTCCGTACATCCGAACTTTTTTGACACCAACGTTTTGAATTCTGCTGAATGTTGTGTTAGATATATAGTTTGTGCAAATTTGACATAGCTCAACACGGGTTCCAAAAAAAGATGTGATGACATGATTAAATGAAACACCTCTAAGTCTAAATGCAGTCATAATTCTTACACAATCACATCCTAAGTTGTCATAAAATGACTTTATAAAATCATTATACTTTATTATGTTCTCGATCAACAGTTTTGCGATTTTGTGCTTGTAAAAGATCCTACACCCATCTGGCTTCTGCCCACTCCTCTTAATGTACATACTAGAATAACCAAGAGTTTTCAATCTTATTTTATATAAATCATAAACGTCTAGCTCTTGTAAGCAGAGGAAGTCGAACCGAAGTCCCCTCAAGAGGGCAAAAGTAGCCTAAGACCGATTCCTTCGGTCGAGATAACCCGATGGAGAGTATGAATAATGAGAAAGTCTTATATAAGACTGTGCTAAGCATGTTATATGAGACAACTCGAAATCTTACGGTGCCTTTAATCGGACCAAATTTTGGGCTTATTGGTCGTGGCACTTTTGCTCACTTTCTCAAAGTTTATCATCTTTAAACGTTGACGTTTGAATGTTGTATGAAACTAAATTGAATGACATTACTATTTATAGAATTATGTGACTGTAATCGGAAAGTAAACCAAACATTAAAATGAATGAAATTCTAAACTGTTATTGAATAGGATAAACAAATCCTAATAGGGGAAGAGTTTTCGACAGGAAAAAAAAAGTTTCCTAAAAAGAAAATAAACACTAATATAAATAGAATTTCATGTAAAAAAATATATCCTTCATACACTTGAACGGTATCTTAAACTTAATAGGTATTAAATTGTTTTTTATTTTATATAAATCGATTTAGACGTATTACTTTTTCTTTTAATTATTAATTAGTCTTCGATAAAATAAAACAACATAATTATTAAAATATAATGTTTGAATAGTAATTATCAGGTCGTTTATTGTATGTGATAACCGATAAGTGATCCCGTGGGATACTTGATAATTCTATACAGAACACCCTAAAAAACTCGGCTTTAATTTGCTATCCAACAGACAGTAACTTACTCTCTCCACTACAAAACTCAATTGTCGTTTAACTTGCTTTTATTTTCTCATTAAGTGATTGTGTTTTTTTTTTATAAAAAAAAATATTGTTTTGAATGTATGGAATGAGACATGGGGATTGAGTGGAAATCGTGTGCAAGATTACAGCTTGTACACGGGTGCTCTTGGGACTGCTTACTTGGTCTTTAAAGCTTATCAATTTACCCAGAATGAAACTCATCTTAAATTGTGCTCTCACATAGTCAAGGCTTGTGATTCTGCATCTACTGATTCTGGGTACTCTCTCTCTCTTTCTCTCTAGTAACTGCTTTACACTTATATTCATCTTTCATGTTTGAATCACTTAGTGAAGATGGCAGCTTTTTTTCAAATCAGATTGTTGAATCAGTTGTCAAATATTCTGAATGTGCAATTTTTTTTTTTATCTGAGGGTTTTTAAATATGTTTCTAGATTGCTTGCAATTGTGTCTGGTTCTAATGATTTACTCAATTGAGTTGCAGATTTTGTCTTACCGTTTTTTTTTTGTGAAGATAAGTAAATGGGATCCTAAAGGTTTCTTTTAGAACTGTTATCGGTGATTGTTTTAGAACTGTAGATCCAATTGCAGATTCAGAAATAACTCACCACAGCAGTAGGAGACTACTTATCAAATTTTTTTATTTTTTTTTTTAAGAAAAGAAAGAGACTAACTGAGCTTAGGTTGTTATTTGATTTGTGAGATTGTGAACCTGACTGTGCTTTTAAGTGCTAGCTTGCACACCATTGAAATGTATTAGTCTGACTTAGTTATGTTTCCTCTGTTATGCATGGATGTAGACGTGTGACATTTATATGTGGGCGGGCTGGGGTTTATGTTCTTGGTGCTGTTCTGGCAAAGCATGCTGGTGAAGAAAGACAACTCAATCTCTACTTAGTACAGTTTAGGTATAATTACTATCTTTATAATATTGTGCTCCTTACAAGTTGAATTATATTTGTTTGCATTGATTTTAGAGTAATCTGATGTTTAATTCTCAATTTTTTTCCCAAATTCCTTCTTGGCACGAGGGTGGTAACATTTATAAAGTAAAATAATAACATTTTATTATTTAAAGATTATAAAATAGAGAATGGTCCGGAGTAGTTCCATTTCCATTCTCCAAAATGATGTTAGTTTTGACGATTGATTAGAGATGGCCTATAAGTTCAATATTATAGTTCTTGAAAAAGGAAGAAGTTGGGTACATATTTATATCATAGAACTTGGAAGGCCACTTTTCGATACCTAGATGGAAAATGGCTGTCTATTTCAACTTAAAACATCATATACTTCACAAATCTCAAGTCACGATAACAACTCCAAACGAGAGAAGAAACTGTTATTATGAGTTTTAAGGTTTAGAATTTTGGATAAATTAACAGTTTTAAACCAGAAAATTAGTCTACAAAACCATGCACGGTATCCAGTATTAAGACTTAGATTTCCTATGCTCCTTCGGAAATTCAAATATCTTAAGCAAAAGAAGACATAATGAAAATGTCGGTATAAATTACATCAAAACTTATATATCCATATAATTGTATATAATGGACATAACATTTTCAGAACTTATTGCAAGGGGAAAAACTGATAAACTATGCTTTGGAACAACATTCAGTAATTTGGCATTAGTGCAAGAATCATGCGACATCATATCTTCAACAAATCTCATAAAACCTAAATCAAACAATGACCCAACAATACAACTTCAAATAGGTCCTTAATTAATAAACATTGATGACATGATTTCATAACAGAATTAGATAATCAGGTAGGTTCATGTTGGTGAAGATGCAAGTAATTACTTGGTAAAACAAGTAATAGTTAGTATAGTACCACATAAATAGTGATGTCATGTACATTAATTATCTACAAAGAAAAAAGTTCTTTGCATCACTTGAGCAAGTAAAATTTAGATATAACTTTCCAGATTGGAATCGCTATCAGCATAGTGAATTTGGAAAAGCATTACACAATTATTCCCTGAGCAAGAGATTTGCCTATCTATACAAAGGGCGACAGGAAAAAAAAAACTTCAAAGGGAAAAGACAAGAGCTAAATTACCTGAGTGATCATCTCCTTAACAAGTTTCCAGTGGACATCATTATCAAATTTGACGAGAAAGACAGTAGTGGACGCGACCTTCTAAGATGGTTTACCGTAAGACTATGCCCACAAACACATTAAAATGTGATTGAATGTACAAATTCCTTCTAAAGGTAATATATAATTTATTTTGGTGAATATAAGACTTCCATTTTATAATAAAATAATTACTCTTTATAATATATATCGGTTCCTAGTAAGTAATTTTTGTAAATAAAAAAAACAATTTATTGAATTTACATAAAAACGAATAGATTATACATATTAAAATACACCATCTTATAATTAGGAACAATTAAAAAGATAAATAATTACACTCTTTGATTTTGTATAATTTTAATAAAATATATTTAAATTATATTTTTAATGCACATGTTATATATACGTTATCTCCGTAATCGTTGAAATGACAACTTTTATATATATATATATATATATATATATATATAAAGGAATTAACTCCAAAACTACGCAAAGACTTTGTGGTGTTAAACAAATAAAAACACTTTTTTTTTATTTGAAGCAGATAGACATTTTCTCTTCCGACTTCCGAGACATGTAAAGTAACTTATTTGAATGAGTAAATTAAGTTGGCTTTCCTGATATGGGTATTTATAGCCTCCAAGCCAATATGTAAATGTCTATTTACATTATCAAGATATATAAAGAAAATTACCCAATTCTTTGTTGGGGGATATTATCAAGTTTAGATTCACAGTCCAAGATAATTTAGTATACGCTTATCCATAAAAATCCCACAAGATTATTTAGTATGCGCCTATTGTTGTATTGGGTTGGGTTTCCTTTAAATATGGAGACGATTCAAAGAGAGTTTATCATGTATTCATAGTAAATACCACATAATATATGTGGATGGTCCAAGGACTTTTAACTCACCTTATAAAATTAACTCTTCTTAAATTAGGGGTTAGAGAGTGTGCAAGAGAGAAAGAAAAGAGATAAAATAGTGCAGAATTTCTGGGCATGTAGGCTGTTGTCCAGACTTTTTCAGAGGGCTGTTTGGAGGTCGATTAGTTCTCCAATCGAGCTCAAATTTTGAAGACATGTTCACCACACACGGTACTACATTTTGGTTGGAGGAATTGTCAATCGAAGTTCCGAGTTGTGAGTTTTGAGGTTCCGAACAGGACTGGATAGAAAACAGGGGAGCTGCTGCGCAGGTTTCTTCAAAAGGAGATATCTATTTGGTCTGTGGTCCGATTGAGCTGAAATTTGGATAGGTTCTTCTTCTCTCATGGTTCTACGATCTTGGCGGTTGGATTGTTGAGCGGAAATATCTACAGAGAGATACATACCCAGAGCAAAGGATTCGAGTTTGTAAAATCCTATCTCTCTTGTTTTACTTGCTAATATTGTATGTGTTGCCAAGATTAATTAATCTTAAGGGGCCGTTTGGTATGGGGTAATCAAAATAATGTGATTCCTGATAAAGTTAAACACAGTAATATGATTCATGGGAAACTTGTACACGTGTTTTTGGTTGAGTATGAGAATATTATGTAAGATTTCTGGGAATATCAAGTAACCATGTTTGATTGTAAGTGGGAATTTTATTATTATTAAAAACTAAAAACTAAAAACTAAAAAATAAAAAATAAATTCAACTTATATGGTTAAAAAAAATAGCCAGATCCATTTCTCAAACATCATCACCAACCCAATTCGTTCATCCCTTTCTTTCCATCTCTCTCTGTGTCTTTCTTTCTAAATCATCTCCACGTCGTCGTCGCCTCCTCCGGCCGGTCTTAATCTTCGTCGCCGATTTCATCGAAACTCATCGTCGCGTCTGCATCAAAGCTCGCCATCATTGTCGTCATCATCGAGGCTCACCGTTGTCGTCTTCATCATCGAAGCTCGCCGCCTCCGTCTTCGTCTTTGTCATCATCGAAACTCGCCGCCGCCGTCGCATCATCGAGCAAACCCATATTTATACTTGCTGCAATTTTTTTCCTTTTGTGTTGGTGATGATGTTTGAGATACTGATTTGGTATTGGTTTAATAGAAGATTATTTATAAGTTATGATTGTGTTTTGATTATGGATTTCAGAAATGAAATTGGGGATTTTGGTATTAACATTGAGAAGCATTGTAAAGAACAAAGAATTAAGAAAATAATTTTTTTTTTTAATAATGGTGGGTCCCACTATGGGAATTAGATAGAGGTAATCTAAAACTCACATATTTTGATCCCTCTAGAGGGTAATGTGATTTTCATGGGATTCACTTTTCCAGGAAACAAAAAACTCAAACTTGCTACCAAACATGGGAATGTTTTGAGATTCTCATTCCCATATAAAGATGCCACCATACCAAACGGCCCTTGAGTTTGTTGTGTTATATGCCTCTAATTCAGCTAGAAAGAATTAGAAAGAATTAACATTGTCAGTAACGTTAAACTTGTACGTACTACGTTGAACTTGTTCTCGACGTGTTTTACATCAACTTATTCGTACTATATTGAACTTGTTTTTGACGTGTTTTACATCAACCGGTTCAGTACATAGGTTTAACGTTGTCAGTAACGTTAAACTTGTTCGTACTAGGTTTAAACTTGTTCATGACGTGTTTTACATCAACTTGTTCAGTAAACAAGTTTAATGTTATAAGTAACGATAAACTAGTTCGTACTACATTAAACTTGTTCGTACTATTGGGATTATGCTCGATAACAAGAGTATAATAATGTATTTGACAATATTTTCATATTTATAAAGTGATTTATAGTTTAACAAATCTTATAGCATTTATAGTTTAACTATATAATTGTCAAAAGTAAATATCTATAAGGTCAAAGACTATGAGAAAAGAAGAATTGTTCATACATCTGGATATGTATGAGGTAGACACAATTCTTTAGTTAGTCTTGAACAATATTCATAACTTAAGATAAAGGTTGGGCGACTTTATCTTGTTAAAGCTATAGATTCTTTTACAAGCAATTGAGAGAGATCAAATGTGTTATGATGAGTCTAAAATCATCAAAGTATGATGTGCACTAGGTGCATTGAATAGGATCACAGTGAATCAATTTATCCACAACCGTCATTGGATAAAAAATTTCACTTAAGGACAATCGGAGAGTCTATCTCAATTCTGAGATAAATGATGGACTTATGGTTGCAAGTGTTATCATTTGAGCTATCAATGAGTACGATTATATAGCATAGTCTATCCTTGATAGTTTGGTGGTATTCATTTGTTAATCGATAGAGGACTTCATTTATAGATATGGACATCGTGTCTCCATTTATTAAATGAGAGTAGAATATCATCATATGGATGTTTTAAGGTATTGAATATTAAATCTTACCGTTAAGTTTTCAATAGTATCTATTGAAACATGACTTCTGAACAAGTCAAAATATCCAAGTTCAAAATGTGATCATATGAGTAAATATGGTAACTTGGAGAGTTATAGGCGGTCTATGAGCTTTTTACGATTACTGATATTCTTCAAGATGATACACTAACTCCATAAAGATTGTCTAGGGTATGAATGCAAAATATTAACTTATTCTATCTTTATTTAAGAGTTCAATTTTAGTTCTTTAGTGAAATGAACTAAAATTAATATATCGGATCTAAGTGAATCATTTTATTGGTTGTGATTGAGTTGTGTCTATTGGAGTTTAAATTTAGATAGCCCGCCAAGATCCTCAATTCACACGAACTTGCATGGATCACTTGATATATTCACCAGACCAATTTATGGATCCATTTAAAATTGTATTGAGGCATGTGAACTTATTTCTTTTTGTAAGAATGGGTCTAGATCACATATGGACTTTTTATTTAGATCCAATGGATTTAATAAAATAAGAAAAATAATATATATGTCCATGTGTGGTCTTGGGCGGCAAAGCTAAATATATTAGCTTAATATATTGTTTTTTATTTTATTATTTAATTAAATGGAAATTTATTTATTTATGTATTTATTAATTGTTTAATTAAAAGTCAAAATCTCTTTCCTAGTAAGAGTGAGTCTCCTATTGTCATATTATTGTTGGTAATAGGATAAGTATCAAATACTATATTTGATAAGTACATAAATAATATAATATTATTTATCTAGTCGAATTAGGAAGTATTTGATTGTTATTAAAACTCTAATTAACAATTAGTCAAATTATGAAGTTTTAATTTAGTCACAATTTAATTATATTCAATAATTGGTTATTGAATAAATACACTATTTGAGTTAGATTAGGAGTCTTGGTATAGAAAAGAAGTCTTTTTGAAAATGGGTTCTTGGTCACCAAGTAAATCCACCTAAGGATAGAATTCTTACCCATCAAGTAAATCATTCTTAGGAGAGGATTAGGTCTCCTAAACTAAATACATTATGAGTCTTGGTATCTAAAAGAAATCCTATTTTTAAGCGGATTGAATCCAAATTTTGATATGAGTCTTGGTGAAGTAGAAATCCTCTTTCTAGGAAGATTTTCGGCCACCTATATATACTCCTATATATAATTTCGACCAAGCCTTAATTTTTGGTGTGAGAAGTTGTTTTTTATTGTTATAAAAAAAAACTTTTTCCAACTCATTGTGTGAAGAATTCGACCAAGCATAGAGAAAAGAGGGAACGTTTTTGTTTTCGATAGTACACTAGTATCATTTGCATCAAAATGGTTTTGTGTACAACATCGAATCAAGGTTTATGCGAGTTTCAATCAAATTGATTGATAATTCACATGTGACCGGACGTTCTTGGTTTTTCTCTTAGAGGATTATTGTGACTAACAAAGAAGAAGATTTTGTTTGTTTCCATCCTCTGGTATACAATTTAAAGAAAGGGAGCACACACTCCTAGGTGATTCACATTCGTGATTGGATTGAAAGATCTTACGAATTCAATTCGACGCTAGTTCAATCGTCACGAGAAAAATGTACGGTACTTTTAATATACATAAATTAATCTAGGGTTAATGTTCTTTCAATTTTAAAGGGATTTTTTTTTTAATATACCAAACCTTAATTTTTACGCTTCCGTTGTGCGATTTTCCCTACACGTACTACGTTAAACTTGTTCATGACGTGTTTTACATCAACTTGTTCAGTAAACTAGTTTAACGTTGTGATTAACGTTTGACTTGTTCTAACAACATTCAACTTGTTCATTTAAGTTTTACGTTAAGTTGTTTACAAAACAGGTTTAGCGTTATTATTAACGTTAAACTCGTTTCAACTACATTATACTTGTTCATGAAGATTTACGTTGACTTGTTCATTAAACAAGTTAAACATTGATATATAATGTAAAACTCATTCTACTTACATGGAACATGTTCATGAAAATTTAAGTTGACTTGTTTAGTGAACAGTTTAACATTTAACCATAAGCTCGTTCAACCGACGTTGAACATGTTAATTTGTCAAGATTTATGTTGACTTGTTTATGAAACGAGTTTAACGTAAAATATGTTCAATATACATAGAACTTGTTTATGAAAATATCGGTTGACTTGTTTACTAAACAGGTTTAACGTTCCTCTAAATGATAAACTTGTGTTATATATCTTGAACTTGTTTTTGAAATTCAAAATTTTAAAACATTTATTTTATTTTATTTGTTTAATATTATATAATATTTAAAAAAATTTATAATTTTAATTTTAATTTTAAATATTTTTTTAAATCATTTTTTCAAAACAAATTGTTTTCAATTAATCTGTTATATAATTAAATAAATAATAAAATAATAATTTTTATTGGAGCAACCAGTTGAAACCGGTTACATTTACATTTATTGGTTGTTACCCACTTACTGATTTTTTAATAAATATATTTTACTTTTCCTCCCTTTTGTACGGTACAACGCTTTCAGTTAATTAATTTGTTATTATTAAATAAACAATAAAATAATAATTTTTATAGGAACAACAGGTTGAAAACGGTTGCATTTGTGGGCTGTCACCCACTTACTAATTTTTTAATATATATATTTTTTCTTTTCTTTGCTTTATACATTACAGACTTCTAACCCATTTGTACCATCGCCAACCCCCAATAATTATTGATTGCTCCAGTTTACAACTCATCCTTTATGACATAATCTTAACACGTGATACACAAGTTCCATCGCCAGACACCGAGAATGGGAATTATATTGATTTATTAAATAAATAAAGTTAGACCTTTTGTTTTCATTACATAAAGTTGCAATTTCAAAAATATAAAGAAAAGGCTGTACATTTGTGTTATAGTTAAAAGATAAACAATGACAAAATTAAGAGTAAACTGACCAATATTTTCAAAGTCTTCGTAATAACGTTTGTGTTCTTATTTATTTTCCTATTGACACAACTCTACAACACTATCTTATTGTTCTCATAATTATTAGTATTGCAATAACTGTTGATTACTTGCATTGACAACACAATCCTTCATGGCGTAATCTTAACATGTGTTACACAAGCTCCATTGTTACAGCCACACCCGCAAATTAACAGATAAGTTTGTGGCTGAACTTCAGTCATCTTGTCCGACACAGTTTGAAAAACATTGAAAACATAGTTTAGAAGTTTTCAATTTCTCTTCGTTAAATCTAAGAATAGTTCTGTACATTTTGGTATTGTCATAAAAATAAAATATCTAACGAACACATATTTAATATTTTTTTGGAGTTTGATTGTAAAACAGAAGTTGAGAACAATACTAAAAAGACTCCTAAGAGTTAACTGAACATACATTTCAAAGTGTTATAATAAGTATCTTTTTTTTTTCATATTTATTTTCATATCCACTCCCTTAACCACTTTGTGTTTGTCGTAATCATTAGTACTACTCCTTACAATTACCATGGATGGCATGCTAATAATTGAAATAATAATAGTTGAATGGTGCTAAATAATCTTAACATGAGATTGAATACACAAGCTCCATTTTATGAGAAATAATTATCGAGTGATATATTAAGAATTCCATTTGATAATCAAATAGTCGGTCTTTTTCATATCAATATGTACCGATGAAATTACATAATAACATTGAATGTGAGTCACTCATTTATAAAGAGTTTTGACAAGTGTATATATGCCAAATCAAAGTATGTAAAATGAATGGTTCATATTCAATATTCTTATATAATTCTATCTGTACACACTTATATAAAAATTTCTGATCAAATAGTATAATATTTATTGCCATATTGGTTGCTGGTAGATAATTTGTTTAATTTTTCTCTTAAAAAATGTTTCGACTCTCATAGTCTCATGTGCTTTTATATTGAATTTAAATAAATAAATAAAAAGTGCCATGGTTATTATTTTAAGATACATAAAATGATGAAATGATGTCTTTAGAGGAAAAAAAATATTCGATTTTATTCATTTTTCAATCTTTAAACGCAGGTTGGTTCTAGTGGTTCGGTACTACTTTTCCTTAAACAAGGTTTTGGGTTCAAGCCTTGTGAATAGAGAAAACCTGCGCTGGGAGAGAATAACCCCTTAGTGGGCCAACCCGGCTCGAAACCGGATTAGTCGGGACTAGTAGACCTCCGAATACCGGTGCAAAAAAAAAAAAAAAAAGATAAACAACTACACTATTAATAGTAAATCAACCGCATATCCTTTTCAAAATCCTCTTAGTAATGTTTGTTTTTATAGTTATTTCTTATTCACACAATCACCTTGTGATCAGGGGTGGACCCACGTAGAACCCAAATAGAGCCTGTGTCCTACATCAATTTTTAAAAAATGATTTTGTATATACATATTAATTAACATAGATGTAACATATTCTCATTAACATATAGTTGGTCAAAAAGTTTTCTTTTTATACTTATTCAATTTCCCTCTCAAGCAAATGTTTTTTTTTAATTCAATTTTATAGTGTAATTTTTTTCCGTCTTATTTATTTTGTCATCTTTTCCAAAAAAATTCTAAAATTTTCATTTCTTCTAAAACAAAACATTTCATTTTTTATTATTTATTATTATTTCTAATAGTTTTAGTTTGACTTACTTAACACATCCAATCAATAAACCATAAAATCTTAAATTTTAATTTATTATATTAAAATAATCAATATTTAATTATAACTCATTTTATTTTATTCTTAGTATTTTTCTTTATTTTATAGTTTTAATTTATTTAGAAACAACAATTTACCAATAACTTGAAGAATAACAATTTTTTTTTTAAAATGTCTGATAATATTTATTACTAAATTATTTGTATATAAATTTAAATTGAATTCATTATAAATGTAAAAAAAATCTTATTATAAAATTATATTGTAATTTATTCTTTTATTTTATTTTTTTATTATTTATGTTATTTTTTTTGTTATTATTTATTTTTTAATATATTTTTTTGTTTTTATTTCTTTTTGAATATAAAATTTTTACATTCACTTTGAGTAAATGTTCTATTTATTTTCTTTTATCTAAAAAAACTTATTTTTATTTTAAAAAACATTCATTTTACTATTATTTTAATATATATATATATAAAGTGTCTGATTAATTAAAATGGATGTATCCGTCACTACTTGTGGTTAAGAGGCTGTCAGCTTTATGCGTCAAAAACAAACCAAATAGCACGTTTTTAATGCTTGTTGTCATGTGGTTGTTAGCTTTGTGCGGCAAAAGACAAACCAAATAGCACGTTTTTTAGCTAAAATTGCTTTATGTGATTGTGAGGATAAGTTTTGGATGGAGGACCCTCCCTCGGTAGCTTTGTTTTAGCTGATTACCTGGCAATCATGTCATCTCTGGTTCTGTTTTTATATGACGTCCTTTTCACCCTGTGGTTCTTATAATCAGTAGTGTTGGTCCTTACAATAACTACTGATTGCTTGCTTCGTTCTTACCATACCATTGACGGTGTAATCTTAACATGTGATATCACGGGCAGATGTACATAGAAAGTAGTTTGAGTTGTAACCCAAGCTAACTCTTTCAAAAAAATTACAAGTGATAGGTTTTTGTTCGTATTCTCAAGTGAATCCAATGTTAACCAAACAAAATCAATTGATGTGGAGCTCCATGGAGACGTGGGATAACGTTTGGAAGTTGAAGATGATATTTGAGGGAGGTTTGAAGACAAAGAAGAACCGAATAAACAAAGTCTGGTAGGTACCGCGGCCTAGACCGCGGTACGGACATGTGCACAAACCGCGACACAGGGAGAGGTCGAACTCTTGTGGATTTACGCAGCGTGGACCGCGGCAGAGGCAATGCACCGCAGTACTAAGAGCGGTGGTCGATAGTTTTGGTTCCTGGTCGATAATAATAATAATAATTTTCCCTCAAAATTTTCAATTTTTTCCCTCCATTGAAATACTATTCAATTCCAGATCATTATATATAATATTCCTCTCACACTATTATTTTCATATTATTCAATACTATTTATATGATCTTTATCAAAAAATCATAAACAAAATACATTAATGGGATGGGGTATAATTTGGGGCAAAAAACTGATTCCCCAATAGAGAATCCACATACATATATCGTTTATATTATGTTGTGTATTCATTAGGGATGATATTTCTCATACAAATTGGTACGATCCGCACCATTAACATCCCTACTTCCACATGGGCGGCCTTATATAATATATAAAAGTAAAAATAAAACATTAAACTTCCTTATATTATATATAAAAATAAAAATAAAACGTTAAACTTCAATATGGGCGGCATTATATAATATATTGTATATTTAAAAGGCATGTCGGCTTTTATGATATATCAATTGTCAGCTGTCAATTTTTTTTTTAAATCTCTATAAATTATAGTTAAAAACGTGATTACTTTGTTTTTTTTTAAAAAAAAAATTGTGATTGATTGCTTTATTTATTTAAGGAGGTTAGTTTTAAATTAAAAATATATATATTAAGATTATAATATATCAAGAAAAGTCCAATTTACACATCATCTCTTAGTAAAGATGGTTATACACTTCCCTTTCATATATAGTGGTTAGGGGTTTGAATCTCACCATACACATTTTATAAGTATTTGTGGATAGTTTCGTCCCGGTTAATGGGAGTAGCTTTCTCTCTGATTGTGTGAGTTATAGTTCATATGCAATAAATAAATAAAAAAGGAAAGCCCAATTTTATTATTTATTCCAATTTCCTTTAAAAGATAAAATATAAACCTCTTAGGATTTAATTTTCTTTACATCATGAACTTGTTTAATATATATATTTATTATTTATTTTTCTAGTTTTTCACTTAAACAATTTCATTCCTATTATTGTAATTAAATTATTCTTTGGTTCATCTATTAGAATAATTTCATATATGAGATTACAAATCAATAAATATTTTATGTTTTTATTACTGCAACCACTAAGAGATTGTTTTCAGCTATGCGTATTGTCAAGATTAGGCTTTGCAACAAGATGGAAGATGACTTTCTTACAAACTCTTTGATTATGTATATTGAAAGGAAAATCGTATAGAAACTTAGTATGGATTCAATTATAGATATTTAAAAGAGCGACGAGTTTCATTTCGATTTTAAAACTGGTGTCTCTTTATTTATTAATTTATCTATTGTAACATTATATATAAGAATAAACGCTATTGCATTTGTTTTTTTAACAAATTAGTTTATATATATTAATATATTTATCTAGCGTTAATTTGAATTTCTTTTTACCTTCCCCCTAAAACCAAAATCTTGGTTTCACCCCTATATGTGCACCTCGTTTTGTACGTATACCCATCAAATTTTTAAAAATATTATTTTAAAAATATTAGAATAAGTAGCTACGTTCCATATATTACTATATATGCCATTTCTTTTCATTTTTGAAAAATATATATATTATAAACTAATAAGGTAAAGCTGTTAACAAGTTATAAAATAATTAAAAAGAAAAAAAAAATACGGAAGAGTCGAAACTCCTCTCAAATTCAGGATGAATTATTATTATTATTATTTATATAACACTATAATATTTACTTAAGATTTCGCAATCCAAAACCTCCAGGTTCGACCGTCAATTTTTTTTGTTTATTTTTTAAAATTAAATGCAATGATTCTTTCTTCTCAATTTTTTTTTATAAGAATTACTGAATATTTATAATTTTAAATAATCATTGTTTATATTTTAATTAAAAGATATTATAATTTCTATTGTTTTAACTATTGTCTTTTATTGTTGAAATATTACAATAATTCAGAGTTTGGAATGAAGAGAGACATAAACCAACAACCTTGTGGTGGGTGTGAATGGTATACCACTAGATCAACCACATCTTGTCCTTTTTAAAACTAATTATAATGTATTTTAAAATGTTTAGAATATTAAGATAATTATTTTAATCATTTCTATAATTTATCTATCCCATTCTTATATTTTCTAAGCACTTTCTTTTTCTCTTTCATTTTAGAAAAGATATTTATTTTAATTGTTTGTATAATTTTACTTAAGGATAATGTTAGACTTTTAAAATTATACCAATAAGAGACGTAAATATCATTACTCTTAAATATGATATAAAAGCTCGATTGTAACAGACTAGGCCCATAAACTCCATTTGGAGCTTTATGTTTCACGCATGCATCTGTTATGTTCAAATTTTTGCTTTGGATCATAGTCTTCACTCAAAAATCCATAACACATGACTATATTAATGTTTTCTTTTTTAATATAAATGAAATGACCTTAGAAAAGAATTATGAAAAGATAAAAGGGTAGTTTGGAAAAAATTGAGGTGTTTTATAAAATTTTCTTAAAAAATGTGATTTCAAGTATTCGATAAAAAGTGTCTTCGAAAAAAAAATGTGAAAAAAAAGGAATTGTAACTAATAAATTTTTATTATCGGGCCCTTATGAATAATTTGTTTTTTTTCTTCTGATTCTTATGTCATTTTATATTGTATTTAAACAAAAGCGAACATATTATACAACATATCAAATCTTATTAGCAACAATAAAAAGATAAACAATGCTACTAAATATTAAGAGTCAACCGATCATATTTTCACTATTAGCAAAGTACGTTTTCATATTTATTTTCCTGTATATCCACTTTCAAAACCACCCTTTGGTTCTCATAATTAATGGTATCTATTATCCTTACAATGACTAGAAAATAATAATAATTGATAGTGTGGTTCAATCTTAACACATTGTAATTTGTATGTGGTGTGATCTTAATATGTGATTGAATACATAAGCTCCATCTTAGGGGAACAAATTTATTGCGTGATTAAGAATTTCATTTGATAATCACATATTATATATTGGTTCCTTGTAACTAATGAGGAGAGAAAGTGTGAGGGGAGGATAAAAAACAATCCAGAAAAAAAAAATGTCGGACCAAAAAAGAATACAAAATCATAAAATAGTATGAAGACATCCACCTAAATAAATTTCTTATGAAAACAAACATGGGAGATTGTACACAAATAATTAGGATATGCAATTTAAGAACAATTAAAAAGATTAAGAAATGATCTAGAAAATTGAAAATTAATGTGAAGATGGGAGTTTACAACTTTTAATTAATTAGATATTTCTTTGAACTCCACGGGGCAGGAAGCAAACATTTTCTTGTGCTCTTTTCAATGAATACAGGAGTATAGTTAGAATAAACAAAATGCAATAGTGATAGAGATTGTAAAAAACAATCTCTAAAATTTTAGATATTGGACCACTTGAAATGGAGATCGATCGAAGCTCATGTATTCTCTCAAATTGAGATTTTGATCACTTATCTCCAAAATGTTAATTTGGAGAATGGATAGGATCCAATTCATCTCCTTTTCACATGGTCCAATAATAATAAAAAAAAAATCCATTTATTCCAACTTTACCCTTGTATTCATTTTTCACACAAATTATAAATCTGCAATGTCTATTGTCTTTTTTTAAAATTAAAAAAAACTCAATTAATATATTATAACTTTTTATTTATAATTCTAATTACTATAAAAATCATACCATTAGACGATTATAATATTGAATATATTTTATTTATTTTAAATCAATAAATTAGTAAGTATTTTAATTCAAAACAAATGCTTTCAAAGCATCAATTTTTATATGTAATTGACATTTAATATTGTTTCAAAAAAACATTTAATATATTAATTAATTCAGTAAAACAAAATAATAACATTAACATCATCAAATTAAATTATTAAAATATTACAACCAAAAGAAAATTAACAAAAACAATTACATTGAAAATAAAACCAATAAAAATAACATCGAAATTTAAAAGCTCTAACAAATAAGGTGACAAATTAGAAAAGAGAATTTAAATGTAAAAAAAAATAGATGTAAAAATAGTTAGATGTGACTAATTACAAAAAAATAGAAAATTTTAGGCTTGTATATCAATTAATTGGAGAGTTATTGTCTAAAATAATTAAAAGAACAATCTTATAAAAGAAAGTTAGAATAATAATTTATAAAGTAAAATAATAAGATTTTATTATTTGAATATCGTAAAATGGAGAATGATTGGAGTAGTTCCAATTCCATTCTCCAAAATGAGGAAAATTTTGGAGATTGATTGGCGATGGACGATGGGAGATGGCCTAGAAGTTCAATATTATAGTTCTTGAAAAAGAAGAAGTTGGCTTCATTTTTATAACATGGAAATTGGAAGGCTACTTTCCGGTACCTAGATGGAAAATGGTGGTCTATTTCAACTTAAAACATCGTATACTTCACAAATCTCAAGTCATGATAACAACTCCAAATGGGAGAAGAAACTGTTATTATGAGTTTTAAGGTTTAGAATCGTGGATAAATCAACAGTATCCAGTATTAAGACTATCACCAACCTGGTAATTCCGGAACCATATGTGACCATCAACAATGGAGAAATTAAAGACGTTGATCATGATATGGCTTAGTTTTCCTGTGCTCCTTCGGAATTCCAAATATATGAAGCAAAAGAAGAATGAATGAAAATGTCATAATAAATTACATCAAAACTTTTATATCCATATAATTGTATATAATGGACAACCATTTCAGAACTCATTGCAAGGGGAAAAACTGATAACTTATGCTCTTGGAACAACTTTCAGTAATTCGGCATTAGCGCAATAATCATGCAACATAATATCTTCAACAAATCTCATTAAACCTAAATCAAGTAATGACCCAACAATACGCCTTCAAATAGGTCCTTAATAAACATTGATGACATGATTTCATAACAGAAAGTGATAATCTGGCAGGTTCCTGTCGATGAAGATGCATGTAATTACTTGGTAAAACAAGTAATAGTTAGTATAGCATCACATAAATAGTGATGTCATGTACCAACTATCTGCAAAGATAAAAGTGCTTTGCATCACTTGAGCAAGTATAATTTAGATATAAGTATATAACTTTCCAGATTGGAATCGCTATCAGCATAGAGAATTCGGACAAGTATTACACAATTATTCCTAGAACAAGAGAATTGCCTATATTTCTGTACAAAGGGAGACAGGAAAAAAACTTCAAAGGGAAAAATTAAGAGCTAAATTACCTAAGAGATCATCTCTTTAACGAGTTTCCAGTGAGCATCGTTATCAAAATTTGAGGACATGACCCTCTTAGATGGTTTCCAGTGAGTTTCAGTTCGTCCATTGTGTGCACTAAAACAGGAAACAACTTTTATTCACCATCCCATATATTCTCAAATTTATAACGAGAAGGGTTAACCAAAATTAGCTAACAAAAGAGATATATCAATCAATGATAAAAATATAAGTAATTTAGATATTCAAAAGATTATGCCTACAAAATCCAAGTATAGACTCAAAAATGCTAGAAATTTGTTCCTATTATATCATATCATATGATGCCCTTGAGGGAATAAAATACAAGATCTAAGGAGAAAATTACCAGCATTTACTATGAATTTCACAGATGGGCCACTGGGGCACTTTGCCATCCATAGATAAAGGTCTTTATGTTTCCTGCACTGAAGTAGAAAGGCAAAATAACGAAGCTTTAGTTGTCATCAGTCATCACATTTAGATACATATTGCAATTCCTGATCATAATATACATATTGATATTTAGTATATTACATCAAATTAACTAACCCCACAGGTTCTGAAACCAATCAATCACCTAAAATCAAGCAACTACTTTGTAAAATAGAAATCCCTACATGAAGAAATACTATAACGAAAAGCGAATTCCTAAGGTGTAAGCAAAAACCAAACCCAAATTATATCAATAAAGAAATCATCATCTAACTTATACGATAACTCACATAGATTTAAACCAAAAAGTTCTATACACTAAAATCTACACACTATATCTATTAAATCAAAATGTAAAATACAGCATAGCTAAGCCAAGCATTAAACTTAAGTTATGTTGCCTAGCAAACGAACGAGTATATATATAATTATATATACAGATATATGAAGAAGTTATTCTTGTGAATCAATAATAACTAATGCAAAAGAAAGCTACACTTTCGAGTCAAATATCCCAACACACAAAAACAAAAGTAATTCGTAAATTTACCTCGAAAAACAAACAGGAAGAACAGCTCTTGAGCTCGACAAGCTCATTCAAGGTGGCGCCTTTACTGCTTTTGGACTCGACCTTGTTGTTCTTCTTACAATGCGGCAACAGCGACACCATATTCAACATCAAGTGCCTATACCTGCAAACACCCCACATTTTTTTTTTTGTTTTCCAAAACACCCACTTGTCAAATTTCAATCTTTCCATTAAATTCACTACACAAGTAAAAAAAAAAATTAAAAAAAAAAATCGAGGAAGATGATTCGGTTTCCTTGACTTTACTCTTGTCTTTCCAGCCCAAAAGAGTCCGTTTAGGTCGCTCTTGAACGCTGTTGTCGTCGTCTTTGTTTGTGGGTTCGACAGCTTTGGTTTCGCTGTGGTTTCTCTTCTTCACCGTTGTTGAAGATTTATCAAAACTGGACAAGATTGTAGAAACAGAGAGAATCGGAATTTGGAGTTGGCTGCTGCAGAGAGCGAGAGAAGATAGACGATAAACCCTAGTTAAACCACACCATGATGGTGGGTCAGGGCCCATTTAAGAGGTTCAAATGGATCCTTATTTGGGTATATGGGTGGGTTGTTTTCGGGTCCAACAAAATACGAGTTTGTTTTTTCTTTATCAAAATATTTGTTAAGAGTATTCGAAGTAAAAATTACAATTTTGATACAATTATTTGATTTGTGGGAATTAACTAGCAAATTGGTGACAACAGAAAATATATAAGATTAAATATAATATAATTATGTTTCAAAATATAACAATAAAATAACTTTTTTAAAAGAAGAATCACGATAATCTTATTGTTAATTCACTATTGCATAAGATTGCCAAATGCCATTGCTTTCTAATTTCAAATTCAGCTACTATTGGTAGATGATCGCTGGGATGATAGAAATTTGCAACCCACCAATAACATCGGGTGACTCCGTAGAATCAGGAAGTTTAAAAACACTTATCGGTGTTATGAACCTAGAAGGAGAGAAAAATATATAATCCAATATATTTGTGAATTTTGGCTCTCTCCCTTTTGCCAGAGCATGGACACTACACATGAGCATTGGCGTCTCTCCGAAAGATTTCATTTTTGCCACCACTTCATTATTTTCTATCCACAATTTGAAGCCTGGATAGCCCATAACAAGATATTGGTTGTGTTAGATATACATTTTGTGCAAATTTAACATGGCTCAACAACGGATTCTAAAAAAAGTTGTGTATTTGTCTCGATAATGACATTATTAAATGAAACACCTACGAGTCTAAATGCAACCATAATTCCTATGTCCTAAGTTGATTATACTTTATCATTTTCTCGATTTACAATTTTACGATATTGTACTTGTAAAAGATCTCACACTCGTCTAGCTAATGCCCACACCTCTAAATGTACACACCGGAATAACCAAGAGTTTCCAATCTTATTTTATAAAATCCATAAACCGATAAACGTCTAGCTCTTGTAAGCAGAGAAAGTCAGACCTAAGTTCCCTCAAAAGGTTTAAAGTAGCCTTAGACCGATTCCTCTTGTCAAGGCAATCCGGCAAAGAGTGTGAATAATGAGGAAGTCTTATATAAGACTGTGCTAACATGTTATATTAGACAACTCGAAAATGCCTTTAACCGTAACGAATTTTGGGCATATTGGTCGTGGCACTTTACTCTTGCTCTCTTTCTCAAAGTTTGTCATCTCTAAACATTGATTTTTGAATGTTGCATGAAACTAATTGAATTGCTTATAGGATTAAGTGACTGTAATCTGAAAGTAAACCCTAATATTAAAAGGAATAAAATTTTAAACTGTTATTGAATAGGATAAACAAATCAAATCTTAATAGGAGAAGAGTTTTGGATAAGAAAAAAAAAGTTTCCTAAAGAGAAAATAAATACGGGTATAAATAAGAGTTCTTGTAAAATATATATATATATATATATATATATATATATATATATGGGGTTGTTTATTTTTTTATCTGAAAACTGAATAATCCTGAATTTTTCTGAAGATTGAATGGGGACTGAAACCTAATTTTTTTTTCCACATCTGAATGTATTGTCAACATGTTTGTTTTTCTAAAATATAAAATAAATTGTATGAAATAACTAATTTTACATTTATACTCATACTAATTAAAAGAAACAATTTAACATTTACCATTTGTATAAGATTTTTTTATGTTCTCTTGCAAACAAAATTCAATTTAACAAAACAAAAAAATTATCAAAGAATATAATTTTACATGTTATGCAAACAAAGTTCAAGTTTAATTTATTGTTTAAAAAAAAAGTTCAAGTTCAATATGCACCGGATGCAAAAAATAGGTTCTTGAATTATATACACACATATATATATATATATATATATATATATATACATATATATATATATATATATATATAAAATTATTCTATAACATTTCAAACCACAAAATTGAATCAATGTGGTAGACAAATTTATTGAGTACTAGTTGAATAATTATATATATATAAATTATACAAAGTTCTTCTCAAGATTTGGTAGGAGTTAAAGAAATTCAATTGTTCAATCCCATGAAAAGAGTTCAGTTAATATTTAAAAAAAAAAAGAGTTCAAGTTCACTATGTATCGGAAGTAAAAAAAATTGATTTTTTTGTTTGAAATAGATTATTGAATTATATGCATATATATATATATATATATATATATATATATGATTATTCTATAATATCTCCAAACCACAATATCGAATCAATACGGTAGATAAATTTATTGAGTGCTAGATGAATAGTTAGATAAAAAAAAATACAGAGTTCTTACTAGGATTTAGTAGGAACTAAAGAAATTCAACTGTTCAATCCCATAAAATTTTCAGTATAAATATTATTTCTAAAACCCGTTTAAAATAAAAAATATGTTATATATATATATATATATAAAGAATTATACACGATATCAAATTAGAATAAATTTAGAAATATATCTTTTTTGGGAAGGTAGATTTGGAAGTGAATATATTAAATGTAATTCAGTGATTTGAAATTAGGTTAAAAGTCATGATTTCTTATTTTTTATTTTAAATTGTTTTTTTTTTATAGTTTTAAGTTATTTGATCACTTAAAAATGTAAAATAAACAA
The DNA here is from genome assembly GCA_032871835.1 of Dipteronia dyeriana. Taxonomy (NCBI): domain Eukaryota; kingdom Viridiplantae; phylum Streptophyta; class Magnoliopsida; order Sapindales; family Sapindaceae; genus Dipteronia; species Dipteronia dyeriana. Next base: position 58,501,182 of record CM065302.1, read on the forward strand.
CTTAACGAGTTCAATAGACCTATTAAGTTTTAAGTGGAAAAACTAACCCTAATCTTTTTACACATGAAGTATGTTTTTTTTTTTAAATCCATTATTTTTTTAATTATCAATTAGTTTTGATAAAATAAAACAACTTAATTATTAAGATATACCGTTTGAATACCGGTTATCAGGTCGTTTATACAAGTGATCCCGTAAGAATAATTCGTACGGGATACCTGATAATTCGTGCTGGTTTGAACTATACATTGTAATTTTGTAGCTTTGATTCGAGCAAGATGATCACAAATTCACAACCCAGTTTGGTAAATCGATGGCTGATCAATTCTTCCCAAATGAAATGCCTGACTTTGTACCGGAAACTTCCACCAACACCAACAACACACTCTCCGAGACCCTCAAAAACTCAGCTTTCGCTATCCAACAGACAGTAACTTTCTGTCTCCATTACATGACTCACTTGTCTTTTAACTCACTTTAACGTTTGCAAGATTACAGCTCGTACACGGATGCTCTTGGGACTGCTTACTTGGTCTTTAAAGCTTATCAACTTACCCAGATTGAAACTCATCTTAAACTGTGCTCTCACATTGTCAAGGCTTGTGATTCTGGGTAGTGGGTACTCTCTCTCTCTCTCTCTCTCTCTAGTAACTGCTTTACACTTGTATACATGTTTCATGTTTGAATCACTTAGCGAAGATGGTGGCTTTTTTTGGGGCAGATTGTTGAATTGGTTGTCGAATGTTGTAAATGTGCAATTTTATTATTTGAGGGTTTTTATATATGTTTCTAGATTGCTTGTAATATAATTGAGAACTTTCGATGAATTAAGGTTGTTGTTTGATACATGGGGTTTCTCAAATTCATAGGATTTTTTCAACCTACATGTGGTTTGCCTTGTATATACACAAATGCAAGTTGGTTGAAAGGTATGCATAAATGCTCAAATTGGGTGGAAGTCTCGGCTCAAGTTTCTGTTCAGTCTTCACTCTTCAATTAGCTGCTCACTGTAAATCATAACTTTGAATCTGTTGAAATTTTGTGATAGTTTTTACATCGGAAATTGTTAAATTGATCTGGTTATAACGATGCACTCCATTGAGTTGCTGATTTTGTCTTACTGTTGTTCTGTGGAGATAAGTAAGTGGGCTACTAAAGGTTTATTTCTTTGTCAATGTGATATCAGTGATTGCTTTGGAACTGTAGACCCAATTGCAGATTCAGAATAACTTACCTCGAAGTAGGAGGGTACTCATCAATTTTGTTTGTAGAAAAAGAAAAGAAAGAGACTGACTGAGATTAGGTTGTTATTTGATGTGATTGTGAACCTGACTGTGCTTTTAAGTGCTAGCTTGCACACCATTGAAATGTATTTGACTTAGTTATGTTTACTCTGTTATGCACGGATGTAGACGTGTGACATTTATATGTGGGCCGGCTGGGGTTTGTGCTCTTGGTGCTGTCCTGGCAAAGCATGCTGGTGACGAAAGACAAGTCAATCGCTACTTAGTACAGTTTAGGAGGTAGTTGATTAGATGTATAATTACTATCTTTATAATATTGTGCTCCCTATAAGTTGAATTACATTTGTTTGCATTAATTTTACAGATTTGATTTTGCTCTTAAAAGCAGATCAAACTTCCTAGTGATTTGCCAAATGAGTGGTTGTACGGTAGAGTGGGGTTCTGGGCCTGCACATTCTTAAACAAGCATATCGGTGAAGACACAATATCTACTACCTTTATGGTAAAGTAATTTTACTCTTTTTTCATCCAAGTTTACTGTCATTAGAGGATCAACCATTGTCTGATTGATTAGATTTAATGTTTGTCCAGTGAGCAGTTGTGGCGAACAAGGGAAGATGTCCATTGATGTATGAATGGCATGGAAAGAAGTATTGGGGGTGCTGCCCATGGGCTGGCTGGAGATTATGCATGTTTTGATGGACATGGAATTGAAACCTGATGAGGCTGAAGATGTCAAGGGTACACTTCGGCACATGACAAAGAATCATTTTCCCAGTGGAAATTATCCTTTCAGTGAAGGAAGTGAATCAGACCAGCTTGTGCATTGGTGCCACGGTGCTCCTGGGGTCACTCGTACCCTTGTCAAGGCAGTTCAGGTAAGAGGCCCAAACATTTTCAGTACTAACTAATTGGCCAAATCTACTGCATAGGTTTGTTCTCATATTCGTTTTCAAAAACTGACACGTTAACTGATTGGTAAGCATTGAAATGATTTGCAATTTTGATTGTTTTCTCTCTGCTCTTTACCAAGTGGTGTGATGTTGCATATCAAAGAAAAATCAGTTGAGGAAGATATTCCATGACAATTGTACTCCGTTTGCTGTTATTAATAGTTAAGCAAATGCTTGTTCTGTCAACGCATACTTCTGTAAAGGACTTCAATGAGCAGAACAGTCATAAAACTGTGTAATATTGGAGAAGCCGCTTGTAGTCAATAGATATCTTTCCTTTTCTTTGTTGGTGCTCAATTGATTAAACATGATTTAGTAAAGCTTGCGGTTGCATCAACTTTTCTTGACCTCTGAGCCTTAATTGTTTAGAAAAACGACGTCTTCCTAATCTATAGTCAAATTGCTAGGGTTTCGGTGATGAGGAATTTTCTGCAACCAGCTGTGGATGCAGGGGAGGTGGTATGGAAAAAGGGTCTCCTTAAGCGAGTAGGCATCTGTCATGGCATCAGCGGGAACTCCTACGTATTTCTGGCACTCTACCGACTGATGGGTAAGGCGGAGTACTTGTATATGGCAAAAGCATTTACTTGCTTTCTACTTGATAGAGAACAAAAACTCATATCAGAAGGAAAGATGCATGGCGGTGATCGCCCTTATGGCCTATCTCCTTCTAGATATGAGTGAACCATCTGAAGCTAAGTTCCCTGCTTATGAACTTTGAGTTTCGTTGTGTACAAGTTATGAGGAATAGATGACACTTCTTCTTTTATTTTTTTCCGCTTTTTTTGTGTGCTTAACTTCTGTGTATATAAAACCTTGAACTGTAATATATGAAAAAGTTTAACGTGGCGACTTGACCCCAATTTTCTTGCTTACATTTTCCTGCATAAAATATAAAATGATTCCTTTTCCATAACCTGTTACGACACTGCGAGATTAATATGTTGTTTGCAGCAAGGGTGAGCCGTTTTTTTTTAACCGATTTGATTGTTGGTGGTAGATTGTGAGTGTCATATTAATCGTCGGATGATTTTTTTTAAACGATTGAGTTAGGGTTTTAGTGTGGTTTCGTTTCTTTATAGATTAGGTTTTCTTGGTTGTGATTCTTTGTGCAATTTTGTTGTTTTTTTTTTATAATTACCATTAAACTAATTTTGTAAGTTTCAGAATAAAATCTATAAAAAATTGATACAAATCATAGAATACCTTAAAGATCTAAAAAAGAAGAAGTAAACATAGATCTAGAATTTGAAAAGAAAAACAAAACAAACCCGTGAAACAATAAAATCAATAAATGTTAAACGTGAGAAACATGTGATCGAAAGAAAATATAAATAAAAATAGTAAACATTCAGTGATTTGAAATAATATATGTCATTTAGATCATTAGAGTTTTGAAATAAGAAAAATAAGGTCTTATTAGTTTTACTTTGTATAGGATTTTTTGAATAAAAATTATGTCTATTTAAGTAATTTGATAAAGAAAAAAAAATACTAAATAATTTAAAAAATAGGATATAAATAGTTTGACAATGGATGTGTCAATAATAGTTTGTGTGCGAATAACACTGCTCTTATATTAAAAACTCACGTTTTGACATGCACAGAGAGCATAATGACCCTGATGCCTTTGAGTTTGGCTGACATTGGTAAAGTGATTGTGATGCCCTTAAATGTGGTTGACATGGGCAAAATGACCCTGATGCCTGTCAATGAGGCTATGGTGCAACAACTCTTTCTTTTGCTTATAAAAGAACACACTTGCACACCTATTTAATTACTCCATACACAAAACACTATCAAATTTCTTATTCAACATACACACAATTCTGTCATTTACATTGAACCTTATGCATATTCTCCAAAATTCAAAATAATATCAAGCAATTTCTATATCAAGCAAGCAAAAACAGTTGGCATTTTTTTTTTCAATAGAGACTACATCAAGCTCAACAACCAACATTAATGAAGAGATAATGTTAATATATCTAAATCCCAAAACTAACTAAATAAATTGTATTCTCTATGTGAAAGAGGAAAATGCAAATTCTATAAATTCTGGGAACCTGATAATGAAGAATTCATCATAGCAAAATACAATGAAAGAATATCATAAAGATATGATGGTAGAGATAACTTTATGCTTCAACAAGAAATGACTGTTGTAAATGCAAGGTTAAAGAAGTTGGAATTGTTATGGGAAATGATGCACCACCTAGAAAGCTTCCATGAGAGAATGTATAAATAGAAACAAATATTCATAGGAGAATGCATCACCTAGAGTTTATAAAAGGAGGGTCAAAGCTAACGGTGGTAGTTAATATGGTTTTGTTTGATGTAATAATGACAATGCTTTTATTTCTTGTTACAAGCAGCCATTGATTGTTAAAATTAGTTAAGCATCAACATAAATAAAAACATAATTAGTTAAGCAATCATTCAACATTTCCACAAATACAAAACCAACAATCACATCAATTAACTACTCATGTTCAACATGTTCTTTATGCCAGCACTTTCAAAAACATAATAAACATATGTAATCGGTGGTTCACCACGTATAAAAATTGCTAGCAACAAGAACATGCAATGAAGCAAAAATCGATGTGACAAAAAGTACTTAATCAAACTAAAAGCCTGTCGTAAACAAGTGACACCTATCAGTTCAAGTGTTGTGTTAATTGTGATTGATGTTAATAGCCGTGAAGATGAGGCTTCAACTATTGAATGTTTTTTCTGTTTAAAGAAAATACAAAATTAGATTGCCAAGTTAAACATAATATTACAAAAATAATTTAGTAATAAATACCTTGATTTTCTTCCTTGAAGAATTCTGGGTTGGTACTTGTGAAGATGAGGCTCCAACTTTTGAATGTGATTGAGTTGGTGGTTGAGAAGATGAGGCTCCAACTGTTGAATGTCATTTTTGTTAAAAGAAAAATCAAAGAAATTAGATTAACAAGTTACAAAATAAAATATTATAAAATAATTTAGTAGATGGAATACCTTGTCTTTCTTGCTTGAAGAATTGAGACTTTTGCAAGTCCTTTTGTTGTGTCCAGCCTTGCCACAAGATTTTTATAGAATAATGTCTGACCTTTCTCATATGGTTCTCTCCTTCTCTAAAGTTTAGGTCTGTCAAGTTGGGTTTGAAGATGTGGTAGAAGTAGCTGCTTCATTTCTATTTCTAGCCATAATTTATTGTCAAGAATCGGATGGATCGGACTTTGCTGGAAAAATGCAGTCACTCTATCCTTTACTGTATTTCTACCACAATTGTGGCTTATGGCAGACATTGCATGACTACATGGAATGCCACTTATCTGCCAACCACTCTAAAAGTAAAAATATGTTTTTTAAAAGCACAATCACAATAATCTCATTGTTAATTGACAATTACAAAATACAAATGTCATTGCTTTGTAATTTCAAACTCAGTTGCGATAGGTAGATGATCATTAGGATGATAGAAATTTGGGGGCCATCTTGTAAGTATTTTTCGTTGATCGTTTTTCGAAAATAAAATGAAAATGAAAACAGTGTTTTTGATTTCAGTTTCGAAATCTAAAAACCCTTCTAGTAGCATGTGCTAAAACCTGTATTCTAAAAATAAAAACGGTACAAACACGTCCGGTAGATTAACCAAAAATATAAAAAATTAAAATTGTAATATTAAATTGACATTTTGTTTAATATTAGAACCTAAAATTATAAAACAAATTGGTTACATAATTGATCAATGTGATTTTTCTATTGTAATTTATAAATTTAAAGAAAAAAAGCAAAAGTGGATCAATAAAAAGCACAAATAATAATAGACTAATAAAACATCAACACTAATTCATAATTTATAAATAGATATTCATTTTATTAAATATAAAAAATAGTTGAAAAAAAATGAAGTACAAGAAAAGCATATGTCGGGTATACGTTAACATTAATAATTAATGTTAAGATAAGATTTTAAATAATATAAAATATAAGATAAAATTTGTAGTAATAAAAATAATAAGCTAAAAGATAATGTCTGTATTTGCCCAAGAAGACGTACATGTAGATTTTTTTTTTCTTTATCTTGGTTTTTTTACATCAGAGGAAGAAGAACATTTTTTTTTTTAAAAAAACTTCATTACTTTGAAGAAGAACATATTTGTTTTTTTTTCTTTGTTCGTTTGTTTTTTTTTATTGGAAGATGATTTTTTTTCGCTAGTCTATGTTTGAAGAAGAAGAACAAATTTGTTTTCCTGGTCTGGGTTTTTTTTAAAATTGGATGAAAAAAGAAAGAATTTTTACGGTTCAGTGTTTGAAAAGGAACAATTAAATTTTTCATTGTCTATGTTTAAATCGCAAGAAGAAGAAAAGAGAGAAGATATTTTTGTGGTTAGATCGACGTTTGATAGGAGCGATTTATATACCTTTTGAGGTCCCCATTTTCTAGATTTTATTCTTGTTTTCGAGTATATTTTGGTATTTTATGTGTTTGTGAGCTTTGTGTAGGTACATGTTCTCTACGGAAGATATTTGAGCTTAATTGAAGAGTTTTGGAAGTTAAAGGATAGAATTTGGAATAGCTTGTGCAGATACCCCAACTTCGGAATGTCATATCTCTCTCTTCCGATCGAATTACATAGCCCATAACCACTTTTCGGAAAGCCCCGGAGGTCTTCTTTCCAACGCATTTTACAGATCATAATTTCAAGGTTTTTAGAGAAAGTTATGACCATTTTTATAGTGGTGCACAGAGAAGTGCGGTACGCAACCGCGCGAGACCAAGTTGCGTACCATGTTTTGTACCGCGTAGAAGGGCAGCAAGCTCCAAAAAGTGATGTGCGGTTCGTTGTGTTGATGCGTACAGCACATCGTACCGCACATCTGGGCAGAAACATATTTTCAACCATTTTCATAGGGGTATTTTTGTCTTTTCACCCTAAAGTCTTGCCCTAACCTCCCACACTATAAATACCCCATTTTCTCCTCATTCTAGAGAGCACTCTTCCCCTATTTTTCCCTCTCACGCCTCTTCACTTCTTCTTCCATTTTCTTTCATCTTTTGCTCCCATGGAGGTTTTTCCTCCATGGGAGCTCACCATACACCTCCATCTCCCCACTATACATTTCCTCCATCCATCTTAGAGTATATTACAAAGGAATTAGGAGACAAATTCGAGCTAGGAAGGCTAGGAGCATCTTTGGAGGACTTGTCTTCAAGGGTTTGCTCTTATTTGCTCATTTCTTTGTATTTCTTATTGTCTTTGATGTATTCCACCAATTTGGGGATATTGTAAACCTACACTTGTGTAATAAATGTATTGATTGTTCTTAAATTCATTTGGGTTTTGTTTTGCTATTTGATATATGTGTTTTTATGCTCTTAATATGATATGTATGTGTATGAATTGTTAGAAATCAATATATGTCCATGATTGAGTTTATGAGTAGTTGTAATTTAGAGTAGAAATTAGATATCCATGATTGTTGATTGATTAATGGATGACTTGAAATTCTATGTATTGAGTAATTTGAGTAATAGAGATTTTAGCCCCAAATAGTAGAAAATGTTTCAGTTCAGGCTTTTAATTGCTAAATTGACCTTGGTTCATATCCTTGTTCTTAATGGGTCTTTATATTAAGATACGATTATCCATCCACGTGACAGGATTGGGTGATGAATTGATTGTGAGAAAATTCCCTAATCAAGAGGATGAACCTTTAACCTAAATTGAATGTTCTTAATGATATAACAATCACATTGTTGCATGTAGTTGTTAGGTAAACTTGTTTCCCATGTTTAGCCATCCTAGGGAGTTGACTAAATCGAATCTTTGACTTAGAAGTAATGACCACCGACATTTTTTTTGTGCTTGTGTAGTTATATGGATGTTTCGAATGCTTAAATTTTTTACTTAATTGATCACTTTGTAATTGATCCATTGTTAGATGCTATGTACCGAGAGGAGACGCGTTTGACAATGCTTAGATAAACATTCACTATGATTGACTAGAAAGTGCTAGAACCACTAGGCTAGCGTATAGGATTCGATTTGTATTCCACATGCTTAATGGGTTCATATTTATTGTCCGGATTGCTCGAGAGAGATTTCGGGTATATATGGATACTATCTCTAAGACATCGAGAGAGATTAGAGATTAGAGATTAATTAAGGGGATACGAGTCTATGTATACTTGCACATTTGAGAATTAGGTGAGTCTAGAATGTAATTAGAAGGATTATCACGGTTGAGTCATTTCCCTAGTGTAACCACATTTCATGCATATCTCCATTCCATCTCTCATTGTATATATTATTTATATAAGTTATTTAATTATATTATTATTCACTTTTTCGCACACGCAACACATAAGTCCGCTTGGACTGTTGTAATAATAGTTAGAATTAGAGACGATCGGTGGATCCCACATCCTTGTGGATCGATCCCTTACTTGCCGTTGTGCTAGTCTCTGTGACTTGCGCCCTTGCGAGACCGAACTTAAATATTCATATTTTATGACACTGCAACGACGTGTCCCGATCAATGTTGTCGAGGTAACCTCCTCCGGCGTTGGAGGAGCAAATTGGCTGCTCCTCCAAATGTTCGTTCATGGAGTAGTGGTAGGAAGAAAAAGAAGAACATCTAGCGAATAAGAAGAAAAAAATAAAATAAAATTAATTTTACTGTTAATTTTTTTGAAAAACAAAAACAAAACTAATAAAACATGTATTTTGTGTTTTTCAAATATTTTACTGTTAACACTAATTTTGTTTTTTATTTTTTCGAAAATAAAATGAAAACTGTTAATGAACGCGAATTCGAAATCATTTTTGGAAAACAAAAATGAAAACGGACTGAAAAACAGTTATAGGATAGGGTATTGGTAAACCATTGACAACATCAGCCGACTCTGAAGAATCTGGAAGTTTAAAACATTTACGTGTGTGATGCAGCTAAAAGGAGAGAAGAAAATATAATCTAATGTTTCCTTAAAATTAGGTTTACACGTATAAACACTACACAAGGGCATTGTCGGTACTTCAAAGAAAACACGTGTGTTACAACTTCATTATTTTCTATCCACAATTTGTAGCTTGGATAGCCCGAAATAAGATATTGGTAGACCCTACTGTTTGGGCATGAATTGAAGTCACCAACCACAATCACTGAAAGTTCTACACATCCGAATTTTATTGACACCAGCATCTTGAATTTAGTCAAACGTTGTGTTAGATATTAAGCATCTTCAAACTTGACATTGCTCCATCTCGGGTCCCAAAAAATATGTGTGTTTGCCACAACATGGTTAGATTAAGCACCTATGAGTCTAAATGCAACCATAATTCCTACACAATCACGTCGTAAGTAATCATCATCATAACTTGATTTTACAAGATCATTGTACTTTATCGTGTCATTGATCAACAACTCGGCAACATTGTGCTTATAAAAGATCCTAAATCTGTTGGCTTCTGGCCATTTCTCTGAACATACACACTAGAATAGCCATGATTCTCCATTCTTATTTTGTAGAAATCATACTCATCTAGCTCTTGTAAGCAAAGAAAGTCGGACCGGAGATCCATCAGGAGGGTTAAAGTTGATTAGATCGGTTCCTCCAATCGAGGCAACACGACGGAGAGTGTGAATAATGAGAAAGCCTTATATAAGCTTGTGCTAACATGTTGTACGAGACAACTCGGAATCTGACAATGCATTTAGCCTGAACGAATTTTGGGTATATTGGTCGTGACACTCTGCTCTCTTTGTTAAAATTTGTCATCTTCAAACTTTGATTTTTTTTTGCAATATTGAATAGAGTTAACTTGAATGGCATTGCTATTTATAAGGATCATGTGACTGCAATTCAAAAAAAAATCAAACATTAAGAGGAATGAAAATCTAAAATGCTATTGAATAAGATATTCAAATCGTTAAAGATAAGGGTTTTAGATTGAAAAACAATAAGTTTCTTAAATAACAAATAAATGCTAATATAAAAAGGAATTCTTATAAAAATAATATATATATTTTTATTTTTTATATTAGTAAAGTAGTTATTAAATTGTAATATGAGTTTAAAGTGTTATATTTGTGTTAACTCAAACACGATTCGTTAATTTTTTACTCAACCCGAACACGACTCGTTCAACTTATCGTGTCACAGCCCACTGATCGTTGACCATTCGTTAGAAGTTAATGGGAAAAGACTAACGGTAGGGTATCTATGTGCATCATTTATCAAACGAAGTATGTTTTTCGTTAACATGTCCAAAACTGCCACATGAATGTAATTATGTCAAATTACCGGGATTGTTTTGCAATTAGCCCAAAATGTTAATTCGAGCGCTTCTCTTCCGTCTTCACACAAACGCATCATCATCAACCAGCAAGACGATCACAACCCAGTTTCGCAGAGGCCATGGCCATGGCTGATCGATTCTTTCCAAATGAAATGCTTGACTTTGTACCGGAAACTTCCGTTTCCACCACCACCACCAAAGACTCTCTCATGAACCTCCTCTGTGTTCCCTACAAAACACTCTCCGACACTCTCAAAAACTCAGCTTTCGCTATCCAACAAACAGTAACTTACTCTCTCCACTACATGACTTATTGTCCTTTAACTTACTTTTGTTTTCTCATTGAGTGATTTGGTTTCTGCTTCTTCATTTTCATTTAAATATTGTTTTGAAGGTTGTGAATGAGACTTGGGGGTTGAGTGGAAATCGTGTGCAAGATTACAGCTTGTACACGGGTGCTCTTGGGACTGCTTACTTGGTCTTTAAAGCTTATCAATTTACCCAGAATGAAACTCATCTTAAACTGTGCTCTCACATTGTCAAGGCTTGTGATTCTGCATCTACTGATTCTGGGTACTCTGTCTCTCTCTCTTTCTATCTTGTAACTGCTTTACACTTGTATAAATGTTTCATGTTTGAACCACTTGGTGAAGATGGTGGCTTTTTTAAGGGCAGATTGTTGAATTAGTTGTCTACTGTTGTAAATGTGCAATTTTTATTGTTTGTGGTTTTTACTAATGTTTCTAAATTGCTTGTAATGTAATTGAGTACTTTCAATGAATTAAGGTTATCTGATACATGGGGTTGCTCAAATTCATGGGATTTTTTCAATTGTATATACACAAATGCAAGAGCATAGCAGAATAAAATTGTGAGGAAGTTGGTTGAAAGATACGCGGAAATGCTCGAATTGGGTGGAAGTCTTGCCCCAAGTTTCTGTTCAGTTTTCATTCTTCAATTAGCTTGTTATTGTAAATCATAATGGAACTGTAGACCCAATTGCAGATTAAAAAATAACTTTCCACAGCAGTAGGATACTACTTAATCAATTTTATTTTTTTAAGAAAAGAGAGACTAACTGAGCTTAGGTTGTTATTTCATATGTTGGATTGCAAATCTGACTGTACTTTGTAAGTGCTAGCTTGCATACCGTTGAATTGCATTGTCTGACTTTGTTATGTTTCCCCCATGATGCATGGATGTAGGCGAGTGACATTCACATGTGGCCGGGCTGGGGTTTGTGCTCTCGGTGCTGTCCTGGCAAAGCATGCTGGTGATGAAAGGCTACTCAATAACTATTTAACACAGTTTAAGGAGGTAGTTGATTGGATTATAATCACTATATTTATTATACTGTACTCTTTATAAGTTGAATTATATTTGTTTGCATTAATTTTGTTCTTGAAACTTGAAAGCAGATCAAACTCGCTAGTGATTTGCCAAATGAGTTGTTGTATGGTAGAGTGGGGTTCTTATGGGCCTACTTATTCTTAAACAAGCATATTGGTAAAGACACGATGTCTACTACCCAGATGGTAAAGTATTTTTACTCCTTTCATCCCTGTTTTTCTTTATTAGTTGATCAACAATTGTCTGATTGATTGGATTTAATGATTGTCCAGAGAGTAGTTGTAGATGAAATCATTAAAGCTGGTAGACGATTGGCGAACAAGGGAAGATGTCCATTGATGTATGAATGGCATGGAAAGAAGTATTGGGGTGCTGCTCATGGACTGGCTGGAATTATGCATGTTTTGATGGACATGGAATTGAAACCTGATGAGGTGGAAGATGTCAAGGGCACACTTCGCTACATGATAAAGAATCGTTTTCCCAGTGGAAATTATCCTTCAAGTGAAGGAAGTGAATCAGACCGGCTTGTGCATTGGTGTCACGGTGCTCCTGGGATCACTCTTACCCTTGTGAAAGCATCTCAGGTAATCTTTATGAGGCGTAAACATTTTCAGTACTGACCGTGTAAAGGACTTTAATGAGCAGATATTCTTACATCTTCCTAATCTATATTTGAATTGCCAGGTTTTCGGTGATGAGGAATTTCTGCAAGCGGCTGTGGATGCAGGGGGGGTGATATGGAAAAGGGGTCTCCTTAAGCGAGTAGGCATCTGTCATGGCATCACCGGGAACACCTACGTCTTTCTGGCACTCTACCGATTGACTGGTAAGGCGGAGTACTTGTATAGGGCCAAAGCATTTACTTGCTTTCTACTTGATAGAGCACAAAAACTCATATCAGAAGGAAAGATGCATGGTGGTGATCGTCCTTATTCTTTATTCGAAGGTATCGGTGGAATGGCCCATCTCTTTCTGGACATGATTGAGCCATCTGAAGCAAAGTTCCCTGCTTATGAACTGTGAGTCTGTGAGTTGCTTCGTGTATATGTTATGAGGAATCGATGTGTAAATTCACTTGTAAACTTCTGTGTACAGAAAACATTGAAGTGTAATATATAAAAAAGTTGAATGTCCAAAGCAATTTGACCCCAATTTTCTTGCTTAAAATGATTCATTTTCCATTTCATGTCATGACACTGCGAGAGTAATATGTTCTCTGCAACAAGGGTGAGTCATTTTCGAATAACAAATTAACAAGTCATCTACAAAAGAAAACATTTTTACAAAATCCAAATTCCGCACAACTGATTGGACCCTCAAACCGATGAGTTTCTCACTGATTTCCCACATTTTATGTGCCTTTTGCACATCACTAGCTTCTTCCAACAGCTGATTCTTGAATGAGGCCGAATCCTTGTTCCAGGTCCAGTAAACACCCGATTTGGTCAAGCTTGGTTCACCCACAACCTAAGCAACCAGTTAATAACCGGGGCAATGTCAAAATCTGTGTAATACAATCTCTTTCCCGCTTCATCTTCGGAGACATATCCCTTGGTGATGTACTTCCGGAATGAAGGGAAGAGCAACCTGTACAGCGGAATGTGCTCCCTGAACAAGCCTGTTGTGGCAATGCAACCGGGGTAAAGGGAAGCAAAAGTGATGCCAGTTTTTTCATGGTAGCGCATGTGGAACTCTTGCATGGTGTCATGGTGGGCATGTTGCATGCTAACATTTTCAGTACTAACTAATCGGCCAAATCTACTGCATAGGTTTGTCATATTTGTTTTCATAAAAATGACATGGTAACTGATTGGTAAGCAGTGATATGATTTGCAATTTTTATTGTTTACCAAGTGGTGAAGTTATTCCAAGAGAATCGATCTTCTTTTGCTGTTATCAATAGTTGAGCAAATGCTCGTTTTGTCAGCTCATACTTCTGTAAAGGGTTATTTTTCAGCTATCCGAAACACAAAAATTCATCTTTGATCACGTGAAGAGAAGACAAAAACGACATCAACTTGCAGAATAACCCCCCATAGCTTGTCAGCGGAATCTGATTTGAGTACTTGAATAGTTGCTGATGCATGTCTTGAATTTTAAAGGCTCTATTCAATTCATACCCTCAAATATCATTCCCTTAACATCTATCTTGATGTGTCGTGCATATACAATCAAATCATTGAGAAAAAACAAAACAAAATACAAGATTAATTAAGCAGGTAGGTGAAACATGAGTTATATCATGAATTTCATTCTCACTAGGTCATGCTCATTTACTTCATTGTCAATATAAATCTATGCTTTCAAATGCCATTTTTTTTTATAGAATTTTTCATTACTTCTTTTTAGGGTCTCATTGCAACATTGTGTTGTATGAATATATCCTACGTGCAAAACAATTTTTTGTTTAGCTAAATTTATGAATATTTGAGATTTTGGGGGAAATTAAATTATCATTTCTATGATTAAATATCCAAGTTTTGCTATTTAAAAGTACTATCACTTTCTCCATGAACAAATTGAATTTTAGGCAGGCATTAAACCATTCAAGATTATTGTAATTTGTTGTGTCCTTAATCCGACATTGTGCTCGTAAAAGATCCCACACCCGCAACTAGAAAAGTCACGAGTCTCTAATCTTATTGTTCCTCTAGTCGAGGCTACCAAGCGAAGAGCGTGAATAATGAGGAAGCCTTATATAAATTCATTTCTATTCGGTGTTCACTTTTCAAATAGCTAGACGTTGTAAATTTTAAATCTGTTGAAATTTTGAATATGTCAAAAACATATGATTGCTGAAATTGTTAAATTGTTGTGGTTGTAATGATGCACTTGATTGAGTTGTAAATTTTGTACGCAAATATAATTAAATGGGCTCTTTACGTTATTTATCGATGTGATATAATTGATTATTTTGGAACTTTAGACAGGAGATTACTTATTATCCATTTATTTTTAAGAAAAGAAAGAGACTAATTGAGGTTAAGTTGTTATTTGATACGTAGGAATGGGATTGTGAACCCGGCTGTCCATTTAATAATTGCTAACTTGAACACTTTGAAATGAATAGTCTGACTTTGTTATGTTTTCTATTTGATGCATGGATGTAGATGTGTGACATTTATACGTGGGCGGGAAGGGGTTTGTGCACTCGGGGCTGTCCTGGCAAAGCATGCTGGTGAAGAAAGACAACTCAATCTCTACTTAACACAGTTTAAGGAGGTAGTTAATTGGATGTATATTCACTATTTTTATCATATTGTGCTCCTTATAAGTTGAATTGTATTTGCTTGCATTATTTTATAGATTTGATTTTGTTCTTGAAAGCAGATCAGACTTGCTAGTGATTTGTCAAATGAGTTGTTGTACGGTAGAGTGGGATTCTTATGGGCCAGCACATTCTTGAACAAGCATATTGTAATAGTTGTATTTTTCAAACAAAATTAAATCGTGAAAGAAATCTATTAGTTAGTCAATCCAAAAATCTTGCATGGAATAATAGTAATCGTAGACATAATTAAATCTTAATAAATGGAGTTTTCATTCCAGAGTGATTCCTTAATGGGTTAGGGCTTTGAATACTCTTATTATATATGTATTCACTGTCTAGGGAAGATGAGCCTCCTCATAGTATTAAGGGAATTGGTTGCTGTTTTTGGAAGAGAGTTCGTGTGATTTTTGGTGCTTAGATGTAGATCTAAATCCTTGTGGATTCTAGGTAAGTAAACATACACATGATTATGGTATACACACACATATATATATATATATATATATATATATATATATATATATATATATATATATATATATATTATGTAAGAAATATATTATGTAAGAAATTCATCTATTATGTAAGAAATTCATCCCTGGTTTGTTTATGTTTTGAATTATTGAATTATTGTTTTTCGCATCTCTACCTTATTATATTCTGTAAATGATTTTACTTGTGTTAATAAAATTGTTTCAATAAGAATTGTATATAAAATGTTTTGAAAACAACTACTTTGTAACTTATTTTTAATACCATTTGAATGCATATTTTGTTTGACTGCTTATACTGTTATTGTTTATCTGTTTTGATTTATGATTTGGATTAAGTAAGTTACGTTATTGGTTTCTCCTTAAGTAGTCACTACTTTGTTTGTAAATGTGATTCACAACTTTGTATGGTAATTAAAGTATTTGAAATGTTTTGAAATGATTATTTTGAAACGTTTATTAGATACGATATATAATTGTTTTGAAACGTCTATAACATACAATATATGCCAAGTTATTTAGTTGATATTCTTATTTTCAAATTATTGTTTCTAATATGCGATTCAACAAGGTAACGAGAGTGATTGTTTTCTAATTTGGCTCATTGACTGCATTATTTGAATTATTTGGCCCGGGTCACCGGGCTACGGGTGACACTATCGGAATCATTTGGGTCGGGTCACCGGGCTACGGGTGATACTAATCGAAATTATTTGGGTCGGGTCGCCTGACTACGGATGACACTATTTGAGATTTGTGATACTATGAGACATGAGCTATCTGTTTACTGTTTTATTAAATGATAATTCATATTGTTTATTTCTGTCAAATTAGAGAGCATTAATTTTATTTTTGGTCTTCTGATTTATAAATGTCTATTCTACTAACGAATCTCTTATGATTTAAGATTATGAATATAAAAATGATTTATAAAGGCTATTTAAGTTATTATATTGATATTTATTATATGAATTGTATTAAACGTTTTTCATGTTTTATTAAACATTATTTTGATGGATTTCGATCTTCATGTTTATAACCAAAGTTTGAACATAAAGATTTTATCAAAACTATTTTATTTTACATGTTATGTAAGAATTTACTTACCGAGTTGACGACTCACTCATCGTCACCAATATTTTTCAGATTAAATTATTGGATATGGAAATGATAGAGTTTGTGTCAGTAATCTTGGAGATATGTATCACAAATTTTGTTTCATATGCATGTGTTAAGGAAGTATTTAATGTTGTAAATACATTAGACTCTCTAAATTTTAGCAAATGTGTGGTACATGTTTGAGTAATGTGATTTGTGGATATATTGTTGAAGACTATAATTGTGAATATTTATAAATTAAGGTTTTTGTAAGGTTTAGATCTGACGTAGAGAGTCAATGAAAATCTGGAGATAAACGTGAATGGTTTCGTCGAACCAAAACACAAGAGAAATCTATTGAATCCAAAACAGAATACAATCTAAAAAAATGTAAAAAGTGTGCTCAACAAACACACCCAGCAAAAGAAATACTCCTAGAAACAACTTGGCCAAAACGGTGCGTTTCTATGGTGCTAACAGACAAACAAAATAGATGCTAAAAGACAAACAAAATAGCATTTTGACACATCAGTAACAATCTTGACACTTCACCAAGTCAATTACAGATGTCTGTTTAAAGGAAAACAATTGTGTAGCTATGCTCCTGCATCATTGCCCTTCTCTTGAAAAGGATTCAACTCCGAATTCACTTGAACTGTGGTAGCACCATCAGATGGGAAATACTGATAGATGTCTGAAACATTGAATGCCGGGGATATCTGAAATTATGGTGGCAAGTTTATGACATAAGCATTGTCATTGATCCTTTTAGCAACTCTAAAAGGACCGAATTTCTTACTTTTGAGCTTGTTGTAAGTCCCCACTGGAAATCTATTTTTTCTCAAGTGAACCATAACTATATCCCCTTCTTCAAAGACCATATTGCGTTTATGTTTATCAACATTGCTCTTGTACTTAGTATTTGCCTGTTGAAGCTTTTCTTTAACTTCAGTGTGGATGTTTGTAATGAAATCTGCTAATTCTGAAGCTGACTTACTCTTGTGACTAGGAAGGTGAAGTAAATCAACAGTGTAGTTTGGCAATTTAATGTAGACAATAGAGAAGAGTGATTTACTAGTTGATCTATTAGTCAAGCTATTGAATGCAAATTTTGCCTAAGGTAGTGCCAAGTCCCACTACTTAGGTCTCTCTCTCCAGCCAAGCATCTAATCATGTTTCCTAAGCTGCGGTTCACCACTTCGGTTTGCCCATCCGTTTGAGGATGACAAGTGCTGCTAAGCTTGAGGGATGTATCAAATATCCTCCATAATTCTTTCCAAAAATGACTTATGAACTTGACATCTTGATCAGAAGTTATAGAAGAAGGAACCCTATGCAATCTAACAATCTCCTTAAAGAACAATCGAGCAATATTGCTGGCATCAGTAGTTTTCTTGCAAGTAATGAAATGAGACATTTTTGAGAACCTATCAACCACCACCATAACTAAATCAACATGTCTTTGAGTCTTTGACAATCCCAACACAAAGTCCATGCTTAAGTCTTCCCAAATGCTCTCTAGAATTGTTAAAGGAGTGTAAAGTTCAGTGTTTTGAGCCCGCCCTTTAGCACTTTGAAAAATGCCACACTTCTGCACAAACTTAGTGATTTCCTTTTTCATATGGGGCCAAAAATACCTATCAAAGTGATGGTTTTGTCTCTTCTTGGGTGAGCTGCCAATCCTCGTGCATGTAATTCCATGATCAAGTACTCCATGAGAGAAGTTTTTAGAATACAAAGTTGGTCTCCTTTAAAAAGAAAACATTGGAGAATATGATAATCTGTCAGGTCTTCATGATTCACAAAGTTGGACCAAATACTGCCAAAATCATCATCTTCTTCATATAGCTCCTTCATACTGTCAAAACTAGTGATCACAATTTGAAAAGTGGATAGAAGACAGAATTTACGACTTAGAGCATCAACTGCTTTGTTAAGTTGTCCAACTTTGTGTTTAAACACAAAAGTGAATTTTTGCAAGAATAATACCCAGCGAGCATGCATTCTACTGAGAGACTTTTAAGAATTAACGAATTTCAAGGCTTGATGGTCACTGTGTAGTACAAATTCTCTTTGAATGAGATAATGTTCCCAATGCTTTAAAGCCCTCACAATAGCATAAAGTTTGTGTTCATTGGTAGTCCATTTTTGCCTTGTTTCACTCAATTTTTCTCTAAAATATTCAATAGGCCTCCCAACTTGAGTTAAAACAACCCCTATCCCCACCATGGATGCATTAGTTTCCACCTCAAATGCTTTATCGAAATTGGGTAGGGCAAGCACATGAGCTGTGCTAAGTTTCTCTTTGATCAAAGCAAAGCTGATTTCTTGTTATTGTCCCCATCCAAACTTTCCATTCTTCAAACAATTGGTAATTGGTGCCACAATACTACTAAAACCTTTGATAAACCTTCTGTAGAAAGTAGTCAAGCCATGAAAACTTCTGACTTCTGTGATGGTCTTAGAAGTAGGCCAATTTCTAATAGCTTCCACTTTCTTTTCATCAGTTGAGATACCTTGTTCACTAATCACAAAGCCTAAGAAAAACAATTGACTACTTAGAAATTCACATTTTTTTAGGTTCAAATACAATTTATTTTCTCTAAGGGTTGTGAGGACTGCAATGAGATGTTCTAAGTGTTCTCCCACACTTTTGCTGTAGATGAGTATATCATCAAAGTAAACCACTACAAATCTTCCGATGAGTGGTTTAAACACTTGATTCATGAGCCTCATAAAAGTACTAGGTGCATTGCAAAGACCAAAGGGCATCACCTGCCATTCGTAGAGTCATTCCCTAGTCTTAAAAGCTGTCTTCCACTCATCACCAGGTCTGATTTTGATTTGGTGGTACTCGCTCCTTAGGTCTAGTTTTAAGAACAATATTGAGACCTCTAATTTATCCAACATGTCTTCCAATCTTGGTATTGGAAACCTATACTTCACAGTAATTTTGTTGATAACCCTACTATCTATACACATTCTCCAAGTACCATCTTTCTTTGGTACTAAAAGAGCCGGAACTGCACAATGGCTCAAGCTCACTCGAATCAATTGTTTCTTTAGTAAATCATCAACAATCTCTTGTAAGATCTCATGTTCTTTTGGACTCATTCTATAATGAGGTAAATTTGGTAAGTTAGCTCCAGGTACCAAGTCTATTTGGTGTTGAATCCCTCTCATTGGTGGCAATTCTGCAGGTAACTCAATTGGAGATAAATCAGAGAAATCAGTGAGCAGGTCTTTTACCTCAACCGGTACATGTTCAATTTCTGGAGCAATTTCTTTAATCACCAAGCCAAACAAAAAATCAGGCCTCTTTATACATCTCTCAAACTCTTTTCCTCTGTCAATGATACAAGTCTTCTTGGTTGTTTCTTCCACAGCTGTTCTCTTGCTTTGCCTATTCATTGGCATGAGAGCTATTTTATTTCCTTTCCACTTAAATACATAGCTATTTTCCTTGCCTATATGTGTAGCATCCACATTAAATTGCCACGGTCTCCCCAACAAGATATGACAAGCATCCATTTCTACTACATCACACAACACTTCATCTTGATAATGTTTCCCAATTGAGAAAGAAACTTTGCATATGTCATGGACAGTGGTTGCTATGCCTTTTTTGATCCAACCTATCTTGTATGGTTTTGGATGCTTTTCAGTTTTCAATTCCAGTGCCTTAACAAGTGATTTAGAACCACATTGTCACTACTACCACTGTCGATAATGACATCACATACCCTTTTGTTGATTGTACACCTGGTTTGAAAAATTGCATTTCGTTGAAAGGGGTGTTGTTGTTTCGGAGCCAACAACAACTTTTGAATAATGTAGTTCACTTGTTCCTCTTCATCTCCATAAATCTCTTCATCTTCATCAGAACCTTCTCCTTCATTTTCTTCGCAATCTGTTTCTTCAATCTCACAAGCCACATTGATTTGTCTTCTTTGAGGGCATTAATTGAACCCGTGACCTGGTTGATTACACCTAAAACATTTGTCGAAAGTAGGCTTTGCATAAGGATTTGCCTTTTGTCAGACTTAAGGTTGTTTCCCTGCATTTTTATTGGAGTTGTTAATGGTGCTATCAGTGTTGCTCTTGGTTGCCACTTGTGAAGAATTGGCCTGTATAGAATTAGTATTTTTGTTTTTATCACTGTAAAAATCAGTAGGGATACTCCTATTGTAATGTTGTTTGTTGTTTTGTCGAGCAAATTGGTTTTCCACTTTGAGAGTAAGGTTGACAACTTTCGATAAACTCCAAATAGTCTTCAGTTCCAATTTATCACGAATCGGCTCTTTCAGACCCCCAACATAACGTGCTACTTGCTGGATATCTGTTTCACTCAAGTTGTTTCGAGCACTTAACCTGTAAACTCATCTGTATACTCACTAACTGTCCTGTCTCTTTGTTGAATTGTTGGTATTGCAGATACAACATCTGTTCATAATCAGTTGGAAGAAATCGAGCTCTCAAAAATTGCTTCATTCTAGCCCAAGTCCTTACCGAACCCTTTCCTTCACGTATCCGATCATGCATCAACTGCTCCCACCAGGCAGATTCACCCCCTTTCAATTTATATGCTACTAATTTAACTTGCTTAGATTCAGGAATCTCCATATACTTAAAAAAGTGTTCTACATTGCGAATCCAGTCAAGAAAATCTGCAATATGCAAATGACTATCAAAGCTAGGAATATAAATTTTAAGACGATAATCTGGAGCTAAATGACGTCTACGATTTTGTTGGTTTCGATCATACCTTGGTTCATCGAATCCCTGATTTTCAATCTCTTCATCACTGTCAGATTCATGGCGATTTCGTCCCTGATATACAAGTCCATCTTCTTCAGTTTCAGATATGTGTTGTTGATTGTGACGATTGTGTCGTTGGGCTCTCCTTTGACCTCGAACCGCCACCGGTGAAACACGAGCTTCACAACCTTCCTGAGCTCTGTTTCCTCGACCTCTCATCTGCTCATTTCTTGCTCCAAATACAGCGATAAGCTATTGTATGTCTTGAGCTAGAGAATCAACTTTTTTTTTCCAAAGTAGAATGAGATGCCCAAAGGGCCTGCACCCCACGATCGTTGCCGTTGGGATGGTGACTGCTGCTGTCGCCGCCGACCATCTAACAACGGAGAAGCCGAGGCTTTGATACCAGATGATGTAGAGAGTCAATGAAAATCTGGAGATAAACATGAATGGTTTCGTCGAACCAAAACACTAGAGAAATCTATTGAATCCAAAAAATGAGTAGATGAAAAGTGTGCTCAACAAGTACACCTAGCAAAAGAAATACTCCTAGAAACAACTTAGCCAAGACGGTGCGTTTCTATGGTGCTAACAGACAAATAAAATAGATGCTAAAAGACAAACAAAATAGCATTTTGACACATCAACAACAATCTTGACACTTCACCAAGTCGATTACAGATGTCTGCTTAAAGGAAAACAATTGTGTAGTTATGCTCCTGCATCAAGATCACGTAGCATCCCAGTCAGTTGGGTCCCGGATTTGGGGGTGTTACACATATTGGTTACATTGTGAAGACATGATATCTACTACCCGCATGGTAATGTAATTTTACTCTTTTTTTTCATCCCAGATTATTTTCATCAGAGGATCAACAGTTGTCTGATTGATTGGATTTAATGTTTATCCAGAGAGAAATTGTGGGTGAAATCATTAGACCCGGTAGACGTTTGGCGAACTAGGAAAGATGTCCATTGATGTATGAATGGCATGGAAAGAAGTATTGCGGTGCTACCCATGGACCAGCTGGAATTATATATGTTTTGATGGACATGGAATTGAAACCTGACGAGGTGGAAGATGTCAAGGCTACACTTTGCTACATGATACAGAATCTTTTTCCCAGTGGAAATTATCTTCAAGTGACGGAAGTGAATCAGACCGGCTTGTGCATTGGTGCCACGGTGCTCCTGGGATCACTCTTACCCTTGTGAAAGCAGCTCAGATAAGAGGCCTTAACATTTTCAGTACAAACTAATTGGCCAAATCTACTGCATAGGTTTGTCATCTTCATTTTCAGAAAAATAACATGTTAACTGATTGGAAAGCAGTGATATGATTTGCAATTTTGATTGTTTTCTCTTTGCCCTTTACCAATTGGTGTGATGTTGCATATCTAAGCAAAATCAGTTGAGGAAGATATTCCAAGACAATTGAACTTCTTTGAACAAATGCTTGTTTCGCACATACTTCTTTAAAGGACGTCAATGATCATAGCAATCATATATGATATAACCAGTGTAATATTGGAGAAGCCACTTGTATTCAACAAATATATATAGATACTCAAATGACTAAACGTGAATTAGCAAAGCTTGTGGTTGCACCAACTTTTCTTGACAACATACAAAATAGTAAACGTTTTAATCCTCCAAGCCTTAATTGTTTAGTAAAACGACATCTTCCTAATCTGTATTCAAGTTTCCAGGTCTTCGGTGATGATGAATTTTTGTAAGCGGTGGATAGGACAAGGGGTCTCCTTCAGCGAGTAGGCATCTGTCATGGCATAAGTGGGAACACCTACGTTTTTCTGACACTCTACCGACTGACTGGTAATGTGGAGTACTTGTATAGGGCCAAAGCATTTGCTTGATTTCCACTTGATAGAGCACAAAAACTCACATCATAAGGAAAGATGCATGGCGGTGATCACCCCTATTCTCTATTCGAAGGTATTGGTAGAATGATCTATATCTTTCTAGATATGATATCTGAAGTTTAAGGACTGTTTGTTTTTTTCACCGTAAGATTTATTTCTTTTTATATGTTAAATTAAGATAAATTTTTAATTAAAATAAATTATTTTGTTTGTTTTTTCAATTTATATCCTATTTTAAGATATATATATCTTAAAAAAAATTAAAAAATTTTAATTTTTATCTTATTAAAAAAATTGTACAGTAGAGTTTCTCGTGTATAAATTATGAGGAATAGATGTGTAAATTCACTTGTGTACTAAACTTCTGTGTATAAAAAACCTTTAACTGTAATATATGAAAAAGTTGACGTTGAAGGCAATTTGACCCCAATTTTCTTGCTTACATTTTCCTGCATAAAACATAAAATGGTTCCTTTTCCATTACATGTTACAACACTGCGAGAGTAATTTGCACTTTGCGACAAGGGTGAGTCATTTTGTGGTCATTTTCGAATCAGAAGTCATCTACAAAAGAAAAAAATTCTACAAAATCCAAATTCCGCACAACAGAATGGACTACAAGTTCCCCATCCTCTCCCATGGCAAAAAAGACCTCTAGCTTCTCATTTAGGCCAAACCGACGAGTTTCTCACTGATCTCCCACATTTTGCGTGCCTTTTTCTCATCACTAGCATCTTTTGACAACTGATTCTCGAATGAGGCTGAATCCTTGTTCCAGCTCCAGTAAACACCCGATTTGGTCAAGCTTGGTTAGCCCACAACCTAACAGAAGCTGGTAGTTCATGACCATGATCAGTAGGAGGCAATGTCAAAATCTGTGTAATACAATATCACAAGAAGTCTATTGTCTAATTATGTTTACCGGAGCGAGTCTCTTTCCGGCTTCTCTTCAGAGACATCCCTTGGTGATGAACTTCTGGAATGGAGGGAAGAGCAACCTGAACAACGGAATGTGCTCCCTGAACAAGCCTGTTGTGGCAATGCAACCGGGGTAAAGGGAAGCATCTTGCAGACTTTGCTGTCCTTGTAGACCTTGGCACCATCGAAATCTCCACCATCAATCATGGATGAGATGTTTAGTTCGTTCAATTCCCCTGCGAGTCCTCTCAAGTCCCCGAGATTGGCCTTCGGAGGTACATTCCCAGCCAAGGTATTCGTGTTCCCTGATTCATTACACATATATAGATAATCCCAGTTAGTGCATCAATAGCACTAATTTTGACATATTTAACCGATGGATACATACACTTCCTCCATATGAATTAAAACCTGTAATGGAGCCAACAATGATGAGACGCTTTGATGGGTAATCAGATTGATTCAAGTCATCAAGCAACAACCGCGAAAGGAGGAAGTGACCTAGATAGTTAGTTCCAACACTAAGTTCAAAGCCTTCGGCTGTGTATGTAGGCTCCTTAGCAGTTGGTTGGTACACAGCAGCACTGCAAACCAATACATCAAGATGCTGCCTGATCGCTTGAAGGTATCGACAAACTGGTGAACACTGTCAAGTGAAGAAAAATCTAAATGCATGATTGTGTAGTTTTCTATAGCAATGCCAGCTGATTTGGCAGCTCTTTCGGCCTTGAGGAAGTCCTTGCAGGCCATGACTACGTGCCATTCCCCAGTTTCGGCTAGAGCCTTAGCAGTGGCTAAACCCAATATCACAACACTACCTTTTCTTAGAGTTTTCTTCCCTGACGGCGAAGACACATTGACTACCGAAGAGGTAGTAGCAGTTGTTTGGGCTCTTATAGCCACATTTCTTTGGTTGAATTCCCTCTGTAGAGACATAATCCAATTATGCCATTAACTATTTATAATCCACAAATTGTAACCCATCTCAGCATTTAACATTCAATCATTTTTTAAGAAGTTTAGAGTCTAATGCATTCTCTCTCAATTGATCAAATATTAGAATGCCAGCCTAGTTTGTCCATTTTTTCTGCTATTAACATTTCAAATGAGTCAGGATGAAACCTGAAACCACCGTGACATTTAATTTTGGAATTCTACACATTGAATGCTCTTAGAACAAAAATCCAACTCCCAGTTGCTTTCTGTGATCCTAATCTGTTCAACCATAATTCCCATCATATAACATAATAATAAAAGAATTAAAAATTTAAATCAATACATGAAAAATCACTGCAAAAACCAAAAAGAGAGGACAATTAGTGTACTTGCCTTGCACATCAACACAGAAGAGCTGAAGTCAGCTTTGACATGGTGGTCTGACAGTGAAAGTGAGTGAAACTCATAAGGACTTGAGTCCTTGAACACTAGACTTCCCTGCATGCAACAACAATAACACAAACCCAAAATGTGTCAAACCCCACCACATGTTTCCATACATTAACATCACTCACTCAACTTCATTAAACTTTTGTCAAACACAGAAAGTTTTCAAAGTGATTTTGAAATTCATCAGAAACCATTGGAATCTGTCTATAATTTGCACAAAGTCAGTCAAAGATACATTTTTTCCAATTTATCTAAGATGATAGCAACAAAGAACAAGAATCTACTAATTAAAAAAGAAAAAAAAAAGAGAGAAAACAAACCTCTTTGGGGATGGAGAAGGCAGAGGAAACTAAAGAAGCTGCTTGAAGAGCCATTAGCAAAGTAAATCTTCAACTGGGGTGTCTGTCTCACTGAAAGATATTTTTTTTCTTGAAGCTGAGCTGTGCTTAGTTGTAGTTTGTGTACACTCTAGTAGTGCTTGAAATAGATTTTTTACGTGAAGAGTATATATAGCCACATAGGAAGATATTGCATGTAATTGGACAAAAAAAAAGTCAGGCAGGTTCTTGTCAGCGAAGATGCATATAAATACTTGGTAAAACAAGTAAACAGTTAGTTTAGTAAAGCACAGCATAAATAGTGATGTCATGTACAATTATTTGGAAGGAAAAAGTGCTTTACATTACTTGAGCAAGTATAATTCAGATATAACTTTTCATATTGGAATTGCTATCAGCATAGAGAATTCGGAAAAGCATTACACAATTATATCCAGAGCAAGAGAATTGCCTATATTTACATACAAAGGGAGACAGGAAAAAACTTCAAAGGGAAAGAGCAAGAGCAAAATTACCTGAGTAATCACCTCCTTTACAAGTTTACAGTTCAAAATTGGACGAGAAAGAAAGTAGGGGACATGACCCCCTTAGATGGTTTCCGGTGAGTTTCAGTTCTTCCATTGTGTGCACTTAAACAGGAAAACAACTTTTATTCACTATACCATATATTCTCAAATTTATAACGACAAAGGTTAACCCAAATTAGCTCACAAAAAAGATATATCAATCAATGATAAAATATAAGTAATTTAGATATTCAAGAGATTATGTGATGTAGGACCAACACAAGTGATAAGAAATAGATAGAGACTTTAGAGAGAAATAGAGAGAACAGAGAGAATTAGAGATTGGAAATAGACAGAATTAGGGATTGGAAATAGAAAGGGGAGAAACTCAGAAGAAAAGGAGATTGGAAAATTAATCAATAAATTTATTGAATAATCAAGTTTGATTACAATAGGCTCTGAAGGGGTCTATTTATAGCTGATAAAAATGATAAACACCTAACTTATGATAAAGATAAAACAAAATCTAACTTATATCTAAAAGAGATAATTATTCTCAAGATAAATATGATAACTAATAATATCATATAATAGTATTTATCTAGTTCCCTATCATTCTTCTCCGCTTGAAAGGAACTCTTCCCCGACGAGTGGAAATCATCACAAACACCAACCACATTTGAATAGCCCATGATGCAGTAGAACATGCCAAACCTGTATAAACATCACAAACACCCTATGGAGGCTTGAAAATGCCTCAAATAAGATATAAATCTGTCATAGTCATTGAAGCAATAGTTAAATTGGTAGGCAAATTAAGTAAATAAGCAGTTGATCCAGGTGTAAGGCTTGACAAACCAAGTCTAAGAGGAGGGGTAGAAAACTTCCGGAAAGAAGGAGTAGGCAGAGGCTCAAGACAAATGTGAGCAATTGTATCAGAACCATAGTGCCTGAAAGATAAAGAATCACTATCAGAATCACATGTCGGGATACAACGTATGACACCTAACTATCCAATACCATTGCCACCAAGATCATCTAAGCCTAAATCATCAACGGCCTCTAAAGGTTCAACAATTTCTTCATCTATGAGAGGATTATCAAGCTCTTCGTTCAAAGCTAAGGTACGAGTGGGACAACGAGAAGCTATATGACCTTTAGCATGACAATTGAAACATTCAATCTGAGAGTTAGAGATAGTATGTGAGGTAGAATTACTACCAGGCTTGAAACTCTTAATTCCTTAAGGAGCCTTAGGTTGAGAACTAGTAGATTGTAAAGATGTCAACTGAGGTGTTTGAGAATTTTAAAATGGGGTAGACCTTCGTCTAGGACTGGAAGGGAAGCTAAAGTAAGTCTCAAACTCTAAGGCCTTATGATAGGCCTTCTCTAAAGTTGTAACAGAGTGCACGTTGACTTCTCTTTTTATCTCAAGTTTAAGGCCATTGATAAACTTAGCAGTGGCAACACAAGGTTCTTCTTTTATCTCACATCTCACCCTAAGATCCTCAAATCGAGTTAGATAAACGGTAACACTAGTGGGGGCTTGCTTAAGGTTTAGTAATTGATCTAGCAAGAGATTCTTGTAAGAGGAAGGGAGGTATTTTTCTTTCAACCTAAGCTTATTTCAGCCCACAAGGTAATTGTTTCTTGACCTAAATACTCCAATTGCTTTTGAATACTTTGCCAATATTTCTTAGCAGACCTTACCAATCTAAGTTTAGCAAAACGAACCTTTTACCCTTCACTCATGCGGTACCAGTCAAAATAATCTTCCAGAGCATCTATCCAATCTAAAAACACATTATGGTCTATTCTACCATCAAATTCAGGTGCTTCTATCTTAACTCTTTTGGTTAAATTTCCCATATCATCATGTGCTCGAGGTTGTTCAAAATTGTAACAAGGGTGTGCCCCTTGTTGACGCCTAAAGTCCCTGGGAAATTCATCTCTTTCAGGTATCCTAGGGTAAGCTCTAGTATTTTGGTAAGGGTTATGAACTTCATTGCCACTACCATCATACCAGTGGACATGGTCCTTATTTTGAAACCTTCTAGGGTTGGGAGGACGAGTTTGCTCAACAGGTGGAACTTGTTCATTTGGCCCTAAGGTATGGCACATTCTAGGTGTTGGTAACAGACCCCCAAATTATTGATGTCCTGTTGAGGTCGTGGTTGGACCCATGGTCAACTCAGGTTCAGGTTCCTCCGACTCTAACACTGGTTGTTTACCTACACTTTTAAGGACTTGTTGCAACATGGTTTCAATATTTATAAACCGAGTGTCAAAGGATTCTAGACTCGTTTTAACATTGGTTAACTCATTTTCTAGGGCAGTCATTCTTTCATTTTGGGCTTTGTTGAACTGTTCAAACTCTTGTTTGTTCACCATATTGACACAAGGGTTATAAAAATATCAATGCAAATTACTTGAAATCCTACAAATTAATAATTGAGCAATGAGTAAGAAGCAGATGAACCTGACAAGCGTGGAGTCTCGACAGTGATGAATTGATGTTAGCGGCGGCAGAAATGAGCAACACCGATGGTGGGTTCTGTTTTAGGTGTTGGGTAAGTCTGCAACCACACTGGAAACGGAAGACAGTTTCTTTCCAAGTGGCGAGGATTCTTTGGGGAACAACAACGAGCCAAATGACACCAGAAACTCGTGGGTTTTGGTCACCGGTGTCTCCTGAATGTCATAAAATTGGAGGTGAGTCATCAATCACTAGCGTATGGTGCCGAAGTGGGACCCGACTGCTGATCTTCTTGTCTGGATCTATGGTGAAGGAGGCAGAACTAGTGGTCGACAATGAAGAAGAGGTTGTTTATCGGCAGTTTCCGATTCTGCTGGTGTCAACGATGGTTGTCACGTGCGGTGGCTGTAGGCGGCGCGTGGGCGCGTGGGATGTTGGAGATGCTCACTGGACTTGTTTGGACTGTGGCAAATGGCGACTGTTTGGCTGAGTTTTAATTTGTTTTTTTATCTGTTTTTTGGTGGTGTACACAGTAAAATAAAATAAAAATGTAGGGTTGTGAGTGTGTAAGGAAAGAGATTGGCTTTGATACCAAACTAATGTAGGACCAACACAAGTGATAAGAAATAGATAGAGACTTTAGAGAGAAATAGAGAGAACAAAGAGAAATAAATATTGGAAATAAACAGAATTAGGGATTGGAAATAGAAATGGGAGAAACTCATAAGAAAAAGAGATTGGAAAACTAATCATTCATTCAATAATCAAGTTTGATTACAATAGGCTCTGAAGGGGCCTATTTATAGCTGACAAAAATGATAAACACGTAACTTCTGATAAAGATAAAACAAAACCTAACTTATCTTTAAAAGAGATAATTATTCTCAAGATAAATATGATAACTAATAATATCATTTAATAGTGGTTATCTAGTTCCCCATCATTATGCTTATAAAATCCAAGTATATACCCAATTTACGGCTTCTCGATCCTAGTTTTCTAAAAGAAGTTATGCCTATTTTAGTATCCAAATGTCAGATTAGTTAGTCATAAATACACGAATGATTACAGGATTATTTTACAAGTTATCGGAGCGAGAAATATTACCTTTTTGGATGTGTGTGGAGAGTCTTGTGCAACAAATAGACACCTAATCCTTGTCCTACATGAATAAGAGTCAATTTGGATAGACTAGGAAAGAAATAAAATCCTAAAAAGGTAAAGTTACAAAAGAGAATTGATTTCCTTGTTGTTTAAGGACATGACCTAGTATATACACCTATTTAACCCTCTTTGAACACTAATTTTAGGAGAGACTAGCCAATGGAGGTCCCAAACCACAAAAGGGGCCGCCCCCCATCACTCCATCACCACACATCACCTCAAGACCCTTCCATCCACTATAGAAGAAGAAGAATAATAATAATTGGAGGAGCTCTTTGATGATCATCTTGGGTTTTCTCTACTTATCTCTTTACTGTTCTTTTTCCATGATATGTAACTAAATCAATTACTAGGGAATCAATGCAAACCTATTGTGAATGCTCATGTTTGGATTAACCATTATTTCATCAATTCAATTATTGATTTATTCATTATGTTTAACTTCTTAATTCCTCATTAGTTTTGATTTTCATTCACACCATAGATCAAAGGGTGGATGATTATTTGACATGAATTTAGAGTTAAGATTATTTGAGAATTAGAGTTAGAGTATAGATCAAAACCTAATCCCGATTAATGCTCACTTGAATAAGTGGAATTTATATTTAGTATAGATCAAAGCAAAGTTTAGATTTTGGTTCTTAATTCTTATACTTAATGGGTTTCCGATCATTATTCACACCAAAGATCAAAGGGTGAATAGTGGTTGGGAACACGTGACTCATCCCACGATTGTACGGTAATAGCCATAATAAATTAAGATAAAGAATGAACCATTGAATTGATTGAATCTTGTATACAAAGTTAATTCCATACATTGAGTGTTTACAATTGGGGATCGTTGTTGACCTAGTGCTTACTCTCCATCGATCACAAACCAACTTTCTTTCATTTGATTTCTTTAATTTAATATAATTTAATTTTAGTTTAATTCAATCTTCAAACAATCTCTTGGTTACTTTTACTTGTTAAACTTTATTTAGAATTAATTTTAATCGATCAATCACTTTTCCTCCTGGGAACGATCTCTACTTGCCATTGTACTTATCTTACGATTCATGCACTTACGAGTTTGGTTTTTATAACACGATTTTACACATCAATTGTCACATGTTTTTGGCTTGCTTTTGGCTTCTAGCCTTAATAAAATTTCTACAGTTCAAAAAAAAAGTTATATAGGTGTGTTTAGACATGACCTTGGTTCGGTTTGAACCGTGGAACCGAACTGAACAGTATGAAATGAACAATAACCGTAGAACTGGTTTTAAAATCGTATCCGTAACCGTGGGGCTAAATGTTCGGTTCCGATTCTTCTTAAAAAAAATGATCAGGAACCGACGATTCAGTTTCGATTCTGGAACCGTTGGTTCCAGAATATATATATATATATATATATATATATATATATATATATATATATATATATATATATATATATATCTTTCTTCTCATTCTTTCTTCTTCAGTTCCAGACTTCTAGATAACACTTAATCACCATCTCTCTATTTCTTTCTGTCTGATCTCTCTCTATTTATTTCCTTCGATCCAAACGACAACACTCAATCACTAGACTTCCATCGATCCCTCTCTCACCAGCGATCTCTTCTTCTTTCCGCTGCGCCGATCGT
Organism: Dipteronia dyeriana; assembly: GCA_032871835.1. Lineage (NCBI taxonomy): Eukaryota > Viridiplantae > Streptophyta > Magnoliopsida > Sapindales > Sapindaceae > Dipteronia > Dipteronia dyeriana. Next base: position 58,532,940 of record CM065302.1, read on the forward strand.
CGATCATCTCTCTCTTCTTATTCTCTTCAATCTCCCCCTCTCTGATCTTTTCTTCTTCTATTCAATTTGTGATTTGTGATTTGTGTGATGAAGGCTTGTGTGATGATTTGTGATTTTTATTTTTCTTCTTCTCTGTGATTTGTGTGATGAAGGCTGATAATGATGATTGATGATCTGGGTAATTGAGGATAATGATGATTGATGATCTGGTTCAGAAGATGGGAGATCTGGGTATTTTGGCTTTGTGATAACTGATGATTGTGGATTTTTTATTTTAAAGAACTGAATCATCCGAACCGAAACCAGAACTGAAACCCCCTCCAGACGGTTTCGATTCTGGTTTCGATTCCGATTCCGATTTCGATTCCAGGTCTTTTAGGAACCGAAACCGACAGTTTGAAACCGGAATAAACGGTTCAGAACCAGAACCGAACCGAACCGAATCAAAACCGTGGTCATGACTAGATGTGTTTACCATAAGCTATGCCCACGAACACATTAATATGTGAACGAAAACACAAGCTCCATCTAAAGGTAATATTATTAATATTTTTTGTTGGTGAATATAAGACTTCCATTTGATAATAAAATAATTACTATTTATAATATTTATCGATTCCTAGTAAATAATATTTTGTAAATAAAAAACAATTTATTGAATTTAAATAAAAACGAATAGATTATACATATTAAAATACACCATCTTATAATTAGGAACAATTAAAAAGATAAACAATTACACTCTTTGATTTTGTATAATTTTAATATACGTTATCTCCGTATTTTTTTTTTAAAGAATTAACTCCAAAACTAGTCAGAGACTTTGTGGTGTAAAAACAATGGATAATTATCCCGATAGCCATCAACTTGGATCACCACTATCAAAATAACCATTAGACATGGAATTTGTTTCAAAATTGTTATTTTTGATGACACTGTTACACTATTGATCATTTCATCCAATTCTATCCAATGAGTGACATTTTGATAAATAAAGGGATGTCATTAATTTATTTTAGATGTTTTTTTAAATCAAAATTTTCTTTTGTTTTTTAAAATAAATAATTATATTTAGTTTGTGTAAATACGTATAGCATATCTCAATTATATATATATATTTCTTTTCAACTTATCTCAAATATTTTTTTAAAATTTTTTAGATTTTGTAACTTTAATCTTCTCGATATATATATATATATATATATATATATATATATACATATATGTTTGAGATATGTTATACGTATATATACACATACTAAATATAATTATTTGTTTCAAAAAATAAAAGAAAAAATCGATTTAAAAAAAAAACATCTAAAATAATTAATGTCATCTCTTTATTTACCAAAATATCACTCATTTGATGGAATTGAATGGAAATAGATGGAATTGAATGGAAATAGATGGAATTGTCAATAGTGTAACAGTGTTCAACAAAAATGACCATTTTGAAACCAATTGTCCATCTAATGGTCATTTTGATAGTGGTGATCTAAGTTGATGGCCCACTGAGATAATTATCCCTAAAAACAAATAAATTTTTTTTTTTTTTCAAGTAGATATACTTTTTCTCTTTCGACTTCCGAGAAGTGTAAAGTAGCTTATTGCCCAAGACGTGTAAGGTAGCTTATTTGAATGGATACAACTAACTTTTCTTAAAGGACTCAAATCAACTCTTCAAAAGTGGTTTCCTAATTTGTTAGTGAACAAACGTCACTACGTGGAAGCGTTATCGGATAGAACACAAACAAACAATAGCATAAAATTAAGATGGAAGAAGAAAAAATAAACCCAATAACACACAACACAAGAATTTACGTGGAAACCCAAATCGGAAAAAAAATCACGGCCGTTAGGACGACAAAAGAAAGTTCAAATATGTAAAAAATTGATACATCCACACACTCGAGATTCTCTCTCTTTTCTAATACCCCAACCCTAATTACACACAATGCTCTCTTGAGATCTCTCTTAATTTGCTAATTTTCTCTACATATCCCTAGCTATTATGGTCTATTTAAATGAATTACAGGGAGTTTAAACCAACAAGGAAATCCATCTACTATACATACAAGATTTCCTTGTTTCACATAAATAATATTTCTTATTTATGATAGGTCTTCTTGTAAAGGAGAAATTTTGATAAAAATAATCATAAGAACTTCCAGAAAAAAAAAACTATTTCCCTTTCCATTAATATTTCCTGATTCAACGCGTGCTTATGATTGACTACAATTCAAGCTGCAGTTGGCCACCCGCTTCCTAAACCATGGTGAAATTGACTGCTTAGAAAACTGCGATCCACGTGCCATGTCACCAAGTCACAACCGATGTCCAACCTTTGTCATGTCTCACAGCGTAGGCACAATGCTTCCTCCTTGGAATAGGACCGTTATGCCACCCATGGCACATGCACAACGGTGTCTTACTGGAATAGGACCGTTGTCTCTGCCGATGTGGAAATCCACAACACGGGCACATCGGTTTCATTATTCTTCATTTCTCCAGTTCTTCAGGTCTTCAGACCTCCCTTAAACTTGATCTCATACTCCCAAACGTATCCCACGTCTCCAGGAAGTCTTTGGATTGGTGAATCCCGTTTGGTAACCATTGGAAATTCGAGTCATATCCAACAATCCTCTATTATGGCGAGATTTCCTAAAAAACATGTCAACGGCAACGGCAACGACTTTCAACACTGAGAATCAAGATACACAACATGAGGTATAACCACTTAGAAACATCCACCCCAAGATTTTACCGGAACATATCGAAATTTACCTTGCAGAAAATTATGGTACAACTCCTTACGTTAGATTTCCAAGGAGTTCGTTCAGTCATCGGCATCCTTGTCCACCACACACTTTATATCACCTCCTAACCAAGGCCCGTGCACAATTATGGAACCGCTATCAATAACACATCTTCTTCATGGCAACTAGAGGTCATGCCATGAGGATGTTTATGCCCCTTTAGAGGGCATCACTGTAGTCGAACTAAAGAGAGGTGATTGTTGGATCCCCTTCTTTGGAGCCCTAAGCCGCATTTGTCTTCTTATTTTGACAATTCTTCCTAACATGTCAAAACTGTCCATATCCCAAGCAAGTGACTTTCTTCTTGGAGCCTCCTTTCTTCCTGTTAACCAAAAGAGTATAGTTATCAGAAAATTTACCTTCACTCTTTAGCCTTCATTCCTCAGAGAATAGTTTGTTTGCCACATCCCCAAAATATATGGTTGAACTCCCATACATCAAGATTGGCTTCATGTGTGCATAGGATGGTGGAAGAGACCAGATAAGTTTTAATCATTTGTCTTCTTCATCAATCTTCACTCATTTCGACTCTAATTCGGAAACTATCCTATTGAGCACTCCCAGGTGATCGAAAACTTTTGTATCTTCAGACTTTTGCAACATTTGAAACTGCTCATTCAAGTAGAATCAGTTGCAAACGTTTTTCGATTGATACAATTCTTCAAGCTTCTTCTAAAGTTCTTTTGCTAAATATGTTCCATGAATATTTGTAAGAACATTCTTGGTCAGGTACAATCATATCACGTTTGTAACCATCTCATCCAAATCCTCTCACTCATCATCGTTCATCACAGTTTTCCAAAATTAGTACCAGCCGATTCTTTTTCAGAGTCTCTAGAGCCTTCAGGGTTCACAGAGGTTGACTTTCCCTTCAACGCCTTGTGTAAACCGTATTGGATTAGCAAATATTTGACTTGAACTTGCCACAAGCGAAAGTTAATATTTCCATCGAACTTCTCAACCTCAAATCTTATCATCTTTGTCATATCCAGTTTATTAAGACGACTATCAAGCAATCGGGGTTCTGATACCAATTGTTAGGGAACAAACATCACTATGCGGAAGCGTTACCGGATAGATTACAAACAAACAATAGCAAAAAATTAAGATGGAAGAAGAAAAAATAAACCTAATCATACACAACATAAGAATTTATGTGCAAACCCAAATCGAGAAAAAACCACGGCCTTCAAGACGACAAAAGAAAGTTCCAATATATAGAAAATTGTTACATCCACAAACTCAGGATTCTCTATCTTTCCAATACCCCAAACCCATTTACACCCAATGCCCTTTTAAAATCTCTCTAAATTTACTAATTTGCTCCACACACAATAGCCTAGCTATTACAGTCTATTTATATGAATTACAAGGAGTTTAAACCAATAATTACGGAAATCCATCTCTTATACGTACAAGATTTCCTTGTTTCACATAAATAATTTTTCCTATCTATGACAAGTCTTCTTGTAAAGGAGAAATCATTTTCCTATAATCATTCAAACTTCCAGAAACATATTATTTATCTTTCCATTAATATTTCCTGATTCAACACGTGCTTATGATTGACTACGATTCAAGTTGCAGTTGGTCACCCACTGTCTAAACCATGTTGAAATTAACCGCTCAGAAAACCGCAATCCACACACCACGTCACCAAGTCACAACCGATGTCATGACTTACAACGTAAGCACAACGATTCCTCCTTGGAACATGACCATTGTCCTACCGATGTGTCACCTACAGCGGAGGCACAACGGTGTCTTATTGGAATGGGACCACTGTCCCTGCTGATGTGGATATCCACAACGGTTTCGTTGTTCTTCGTTTCTCTAGTTCTTCAGGTCTTCAGGCCTCCCTCAAACTCGATCTCATACTCCCAAACGTGTCTCACGTCTCTAAGAAGTTTCCGTATTTATGAATCTCGTTCGGTAACCATTAAAAATTTGAGTCATATCCAACACAATTAGTGTCTAACCAACCAAATTAGGACTTGTGTCTACATGTATAGAAGAATTTCTTCAATACATGTAGACACATGTCCTAATTTGGTTGGTTATACACAAATTTGGACACCATTTTTAGACAACTGATTCGAATCCTTTCTTATATGGGTATTTATAGTCTCCAAGACAATATGTAAAGAACTATTTAGATTTTCAAGATATAAAAAATTGTTGGGGAAAATTACCCAATTCTTTGTTGAGTAATATTATCAAGTTCACATTCACAGACCAAGATAATTTAGTATGTGCCTATCCATAAAATCCTACAAGATTTTAATTAGACATAAACAAGTCACCGGGTGTTGTTTATGAATGCACAATATAAAATTTAACAAAACGAATTAAGAGTGAATAAATCATTCAAATCTGAACAAAATGAGGTTGGTTTAGTTATTAGCATCTGTTACAGTATCCGTAAAAACGTCCTCTGATGTTCTCATGTTAACGGTGTCCACGGTTCGGTTTCGGTTCCATGGAAAGGCCGAACCATAACCGTAACCGGAATGGGACGGTTTTAGGTGGTTTCAGAACCGGTGGTTTTTCGGTTACGGTTTGGTTTCGGTTTGTTAAACCGAACGGTTCGGTTCGGTTTCGGTTTGGTCTGGGTTTTTTTTTATAAAAATTTATATATTTATACTTTTATATATATATATGTTTTTTTTTAATGAAACTATACAACTAATATTTATACTTTTTATATACACATAAATGTGATTTTTTTAATGGAACTATACAACTAATAGTCTAATTACTAATACAAATCGATAAACTTTAAATTAAAAAAAAGTGCCCAAACATTTTTATTTGTAATCAAATTTCATTTACAATGTCTATATTTTCAATATTCATATAAATTATTAAATACAATTATCTAAATATACAATTGAACTATTGAAGTATTTAACAATGAATGTGTAAAAATAAAAGAAATTGACATTAATTAATAAATAAAAATTTACAGTTGCATCTAAATTGAATATAAAATCTAACAAAGTTCAAATAACACATTGAAAAAAAATAAAAATTAGCCTTACACTTAATGTTGACCACAATTAAGCTGCCTACGTATCCTCCGCCAATGTAGAGGAATCAAAGGCCACATAGTTATTTTACCTTTAATTAGATAGTCGGTGTTAGTGGTTGGAAGATTTGAACGGAATCTATTCGCTGCCTTCTGTTCCCGTGGTTTGATCATCTTCGAAGAAATCATTCACTATTTCCGACTCGAGTTCTTGTTATCTAAATTTTGCCTTTGTCCAATCATCAACACACGCTTGGGCTTCAAGTGATTGTGGACACAGAACCGACCGTCTTGGATCCAAAATATTTCCACATGCACTAAATTCTTGTTCCACAGCAACGGTAGAAACCGGTGTTCCAAGAATTTGTTTGGCAATAATAGCCAAAATTGGATATTCTTGTTCATAATCCTTCCACCAACCCTGGATAGTAAATTTATCTTCTAAAAATACATGATTGGCTTCTAAATATCGGTCAAGCTCAGAATTTGAGTTAGATGAGGATGAAGAAGATGCTCGTAATTTTTTGGCTCTTTGCGAAAACAATCGATCCCCTAAACCCTTTAATTTAAATTGTGAGGAATAGTACCATCAGATGTGGGTTGGGGTTGTGAAACCGACATGTTCAAATACGGACCATATATTCTAAGATATTCGTCAAATAATTCATATAGTAAAGTCTTAACGGAATTACAACAACTAAGAACATCAATTTCTATTCCTAAACTATTGTAGTAATGAGTTAAATAATCCTACAAACATTCTAATTTAAAGGGTGGATCAAAACATGATGCAAGCAAATAAATATGTGGAATATCCCTATAATACTGTATCCATTTTTTTTTCATTGCAGCAACACATTGACTCAATTGAACATCAAGTTCACAATCACTGAATGCACCAGCAATATTAACACTTTGAACAAGAAATAAATGAGTAGTGGGATAGTAAATACCACATAAAGCATTGGTAGCATCATTAAAAATACGTAACAATTCAAGAATTTTTATATATACATCCCAATGCTTCAATTGAAGCGAAATTGAAGGAACGTTATAAGTAATAAAAGAAACTAATATTTCCTTATATTCAACACTTTCATTAAGCAACTTATAAGTAGAATTCCAACGAGTACTAATATCTCGAGAAAATTTAATGGGACGCCTATTATTTTGAGAACAAAATTTCAACCATTGTTTTTGGATTTTGTTATGCGTCCAGATATAATTAATACTATATTTAACTGGTCTAATATAAACAGAAAGAATTTGTAATCCAGCTTGAACACATAAATTTAAAACATGACATGCACATCGTTGATGAAATAATTTACCCCCAAAATAGGGATTGCATAATTCCTTTAACATAGGAATAGATGCGGTATTGCTTACAGCATTATCAAAACCAATTGTAAAAATTTTGTTTTGGATATGAAACTCTTCAAAAATAAATTTAAGGTGTCGAAAAATATTGTGAGCTGTATGTGACTCATCGAAAACACGAAATGCAATAATTCTTTTTTGCATGGTCCAATTATTATCAATATAATGGCATGTCACACCCATGCAATGGTGGCTACCAAAATTATCGGTCCATATGTCAGCACATACGGAAAACGCGACCTTGATATTGGAAAAAAAATGATTTCAATTTGTGTTTTTCTTTTTTGTAAATGGAAAACGGTGCACGTGTGAGAGTGACTCTAGGAACACGTTGCATTGCAGGATTTAATGTAGTTTGATAATAATTAACAAAACCAACTTTCTCACCAAAACTAAAAGGTAAGTGTTCTACTGCAACCATTCTTGTTAATTCTTCCTTATTTTTTCAGACGTATAATGAAATAATTGATTGGTATAGGTTCCGTACCTAGATATTTGGCCTTGGTTACTAGCTTTCACCAATTCGGACGAATGATTTCTTTTAACATGGTTCCAATACGTGCCATATCCAAAGGACTTAGGGGCCTTGTACGTTTTGGGGCAATAGTTGCACATGATTTTGATTGTTCCATCATCTAACTCAAATTTCTTCATATGCAATCTGAAGAGATCGGACTTCAACGGTTTTTCTTCTTCATCTGCATCAAATTCATCTGAAGGGGGTGGCATAGTAGAAGGGGTAGATATATTTTCATTACTAATGGGGGTATTGGGATTCGGCTCAGAAAAAAAAAGGGGGAGATTAGGATTAAGAGGGGGATCGGATTCAAATTGAGTTTGAAGGAACTCGTGGTAAAGTCAGTCATTGTTATTGACGTCTTCACCTTCGTGTTCCAACAAATTTTGCAATGGACCCTTTCCTCTGTCCAAATTTGTAGGACCTGAACCTTCTCCCCCACTTGCCATTAAAAAATTAATTATAAATACTAATTGAAAAAAAATAGATAATTGTAAATAAATAATATATTATTAAAAAATAGAAGAAATATATATTTATTAATTTATATGAGAAATGAGAATAAAATAAAATTGTTGAATGTAGAGAGAATTTAGAATTTGAGATTGAGAGAGATTGAGAGAAGGTGGGAGTGGTGTGAAAAAGAATGAATTGTGGGGGGATTTATAGAATTGGAGTGGAGGGGTATTTTGGAAATTAAATAAAGGGTTGGAGGATTGTTGAGGAAGATGACCGTTGTTCAACGGTCATTTTCCTCCAACGCCCAACGGTCCATTTCATATATAATGACACGTGTCAGCAATTAATTAGTCTTTGTAAATTTTTATTTATTTATTTATTGGACAAACCTCATTTGCACCGTATAAGCGTATACATCCAATTTTTTCCTTTCTCAAATAGTAACAACGTGCCACTTGACACAATATGATTGGTTTTTTTTTAATTTATCAAAATCGACGGTTTTTTGACGGTTTTTCAAAACTCCTGACCGTAACCGAACCGTCGGGAACAGGTTTTATAACCAACGGTTTCGATTACGGTTACGGTTTCGGTTACGGTTACGGTTACGATTCGATTTCGAACGATTTAATCGAACCGTGGACACCTCTATCTCATGTAGATGACATACTACTAACCGGTGCCATTTCTAAGTATATTCAACAACTTATCGGCTTCTGAACAAAAAATTTGCTGCTATTTTATTTGTAACAAAGATATCTATTATGGTGTAAAATAAAATATCATTTACTTTTTAAACGTTTGTATTAATTGGTGCAATAAATATTAATAAGTAAATTTGATTTAATTAATTAATTTTAAAATATTACAATATTACATAACTCTAGGGCTATTAAAAAAGTTTGAAGATGTTAACCTATAACCTCATGATCTCGTGATCAGGAGCGGAGGAATGTGGGGGTCGACATAGACCATGGCCCCACAACCGATAAAAAGGTATGTAGCCCCCATTAGCTAGTCTTGTTTTGTACAGCACGTTAGTCTCTTTTTTTTTTCTTTGTTTTTTTCGACGGCCTTTGTTACTCTGTTGGCCTATTACCAATTTACCATTATAAAAAAATAAATTATTATTGTTATAAATTATAAATAAAAGTTCAATTATATCTAATTGTATGTATTCCCTTTTTTATATACAAGAGAAAATATGTGGTTGGTTTCTTGGACATCATAAATTAGTCCTATATATATATTATTTTTCAGTTTTCTACTTGAATAAATTTATGCATTCTTCTACAAATAAAAACTTATTCTTCATGTTATCTATCCTAATAATTTCAATGTAACGATTACAAATTAATAAATATTTTAGATTCATTTTCTTTATATTTATTATTTTCTTTAGATATCTCTAACACGAATAGTGATTTTGGTGTAACTTTTGTACAAAAATAGTTCAAATGTTGTACTAGTTTACTATTCAATCTCCAACCAACTGCACTAAACTTTACACTAACAAGAATATTCCTTATCTTTCTCTCTTTTTAATATTTCTCCATAATTAACATTTTACCCAATAATTAACATAATATTACAATACGATAAGAAATTATGAAATTAATACATGAAAAGAAATTAAATTTCATTAGGGAAAATATTGCATTTATTATTAAAATAACTTAAACATTACATTTCAGGAAATAAAAAAGAAAAAGCATACAAATAAAAGTACATATTGATCATCATCCAATTATCCGAATTAATATATTCATCTCACAAATGATCTATTAAGGCATTTCAGAGTGCAATATAAACGTTTTTATCCCTGATTTCTCTATGTCAAGTTAGGAATTGTTGAAATCGGATATTTTCATCTAACATCATCTCAACTTCTGGAGTAGGTGCTTCCATATGATCCTCAATTGATGCATCAACATAACGCTAATCCGCGATTATCATGTTGTGCATAATAATACACGTAGTTATTATATCATGTAAAACATGTTTATGCTAAAAACTCGTCGGTCCTGCCACAATTGTAAACCGTGATTGGAGAACTCCAAATGCACATTCTATATCTTTTCTACAAGCATAGACCATTTTGGGTATATAACATCAGCTAGATAATAACACATATTATATTCTTTTTCTTGAATGACATAATGAGCTGGAGGAGCAACACCTTGAGCGAGGTTGCAAAAAAGATAGGATGTCTCCAACACATTAATATCATTGTTCGTACCTGGTAAACCAAAATATGCATGACATATTCACAGATCATAATCAACTACAGCCTTTAGAATAATAGTTGGGGATCCACTACGACGTGTATATTGCCCTGCGCAAACCGTTAGATAATTTTTTCACTTCCAGTGTATACAATCTAGATTACCCAGCATTTCTAAAAAACCATAATCTTTACCAATACAGAGTAGTCTGGCAAAGCCAGTAGCGTTAGGTGATCTTAGAACTCTCAATTGTTGTGAACTCTCCTATTTTAATATACTCGTTAGTAGCATCTGCTGGACAACCATATGCTAACATCCGAAATATTGCTGTTATTTTCTGAAGAGCGGACAAACCCAATCTACCCACACTATCTCTTCGTTGCACAAAGTAGTTGTCACGAGCTTCCACTTTTTCAACCATACGAAGGAATAAACTTCTACCCATTCAAAAGCGTCAACGAAACATTTCATCGTTATATTGTGGGTTCTCGGTAAAATAGTCATGGAACAAATGACGATCAGCATCTTCCCGATCTCTATTGATCATTATATGACCAGGAATTGAGCCTCCACGGGCCATTGGGCTGTTTTGTTGATTGAGATATTGAGCGATGGCATGTTGGAAGTTACCATGTTGGGCAAGTACCGCTTCTTGTTCTGCATCCATCGCTTCTTGTTCTGTCAAAAGTTGCTCTTCCTCTTTATCGGAAGATGAAGATGAAGATGAGAAATTAGATGGACCTCCAATATTGAAATTCATTTTTTCTTGGAGTTTAATTGAATGAGTTTCAGCAGACTTTGGTGTAGACTATTTATCTTTGTGAAATATATTATTCTAGATAATAAATATTAGATGTCCTAATTGCAAACCATTTGATGAATTGCATTACCATATGAATCGTAAGATTAAATCTCAAAAATAATATATTATCTTTGTCCATATGGCCGACAATAGCTGCAAGCCCACGTGGAAAAAGTATATATGGATAAAATAATATCTAGAAATCATTTGATTCCAGAAATCTGATCTTAACTTTTTCCAAAGTAGGAGGATAATATATCTGAGCTATTAAATATCAACCATTTCACCATCTAAACAGTAAGATTAAATCTAAAAAATAATATCTTCTCTTTGTTCATGTGGCTGGCAATAGCTGCAAGCCCACTTGGACAAAAATACATTAATTCAAAAAATGTTTTCAGAGCACCTCTCTCCAATAATATCTTAACTACTTTAGAAATTTGATCTTCATTTTTCCCAAAATAGGAAGATAAGATATCTAAACTATTAAATATCAACCACTGGATGTATTGCATCACCAACTGAACCATAGGATTAAATCTCAAAAATAATATCTTATCTTTGTCTATATGGCCGACAATAGCTGCAAGCTCACGTAGACAAAGTAGATACGGATAAAAACACATTAATTCAAAAAATGTTTCCAGAGCACCTCTCTCCAATAATATCTTAACTATTCCAGAAATCCGATATTCATTTTTCCCAAAATAGGAAGATACGATATCTGAGCTATTAAATGTCAACCATTGGATGGATTGCATCACCATCTGAACCGTATGATTAAATCTCGAAAATGATATCTACACTTCTCCAGAATTCTTATCTTCACATTTCTAAAATCTGAAGATAAAAAATATGATTTCAAATACCAACCAATAGATGGATTTTCTCACCATCTGAATCGTAGGATGAAATCTAAAAAGAATAACTCATAGTTTCTATAAATATCAACCTACACTAAATTAAACATATCCCTTCAAATCTCTTATACCTTCAAATCACTTTTCTCTTCAAGTCACTTTTCCCTTCAAATCACTTTTGCCACAAAATATCTACAGAAAGAAGTTCTTCATACACACATGCAGAAGACACACATCTTTGTCACATATCTTGATGTTTCACAAAACCCAATCATAGGTATTTTATCAATCAAAGGATATGCTTTAGGTTCAAGTAAAGATTGATTACAACAACATCAGACCATCTTTTATCACTGAACTTCGTAACAAAAGAAGTTTACAGTGTCGCATGCAGACTATCCTTACTGCAAAGGGGAAAATACGAGGATGCCTACGACAGATTAAAAGTCTTAAACCTAGTGGTGCTGCCTCCGAAGCTGATATCATGAGTTTTTTTTTGTCAAAATTCAAGTTGTAGAAAAATTATATTTCATATTTGACTTTAACAATATGTTTGTATCATTTTACAGATGAACCAGGCAAAACTTTTATTAGCCTAGGATAACAAATATAAACATGGATTCAAATTTGATCATGTGTGGCCAATTATAAAACATATGTAAAAGTTTGCAGACAACGGTACCGCAACATCACCCTTTGAAAAAGAAACTGGTCATTTCGATTCATCACAGGACGACTCTCTAACTGTAGAGTCTCCCACAACGATATATCATGGACTATTTTCATTTTCTTTAAATATAAGTAGTGATGATGGTGGAGGAAGTTCATCTCAACAGCACGTTGGGGTGAGGAAAGCAAAATTTAAAAGGAGGGTTGAGGAACAAAATTCAACCGACTTAAACACTTTGAAAGAAGGATAAGAAACAAATTTAGAAGTTTATACCAGAAACTCTATGCAGAGGGAAAAAACTAACGATATTTTGGAGAGAAAAGTGGAGTGTCGTGAAGCCAAAATTGTGATGATGGATTTGAATACCATAACTGATCCAATAAAACGGGGGTTTGTGAATCAACAACAATTAAAAGTTATGGAAAAACAAGCTTGGTAACAAGACCAGAGATCCCAAAATACATCTGAATCTTTTGATGATTTTTTCAATAATCTCTAAGGACTTGGAAATGGTCTTCTAGACTACTAAAGCGTTGTTGTAATTTATATTGTACTTTCCCTTAATTTTAGTGTATTCCGTTTTTAATGTATTTATTAATTAATATATTTTGCTTTAATTTCCACAGTATTGAATAAAATTATTTATTTAAAAAAATATTGCATTTAATTTTTTTAATTATACACTTTATTTTAGTTTATTATAAATGTTAATACCTGTTGACGATGATTTTTGGATGTATCACACGTCGAACAAAATGTAAATAAAATCACACAGTTGCTAATTATGAATAGTTAAGAAAGCAAAAGAAAACACGCGGATTTTACGTGGTAAAACCCTAAGAACGAAGAGACGTCCACGGTTGTCGAAAACCGACAAGGAAAGAAATTCACCATGAATAATTTATTACACACTCAGTCTTTCTTGCTCTCTGGAATCTTTATTTTTCTTCCACCCTTTCATGGGTGTTAGTAGGGTCTATTTATACATGCATAGAACCCTAATTCGTGCTATACAAGTAAATAAAGTTGACGTGTTTGAGTTATTTATTCTTCTTTCCTATTTTACGTTCTTCACGCGTTAGGTCTCTTACCCAATTTGGATTCTGGCATTGATAGGGAATTCACTTCCTTATCAAGGTATGCTTCGAGACATCTTACTGAAATAGGACTCATTCTGCACGTGTTTGGTAGAATCCGCGTGTCGATTCACCGATCATCTATCAAAACCCGACCAAGCTTTATTCACCCCGATCGATTATTCAATCCCGACTGGGGTTTTGTCCCGACCGTCTCAACAGCCCCGACCGGGTGTCATGAGACCATCTTTGGTTAGCTTAGGTAGATTTAGGAAAGATGACTTTTTATGACATGGCATTTCTATTTCCCATATCTTTGGGTAATTATGATGACTCATCTTACCAATAACAATACCCCCTTAAACACACGGAGTCAGATAAACAATTGTCGTAAATAGAGCGCGTTCGGTTGCGTGTGTTTAATTTACTCTACCTTTTTTTGTCTGGTAGTCCATTAATGCTCTTTAATGCGCTACAGTTATCAACCACGTATATTTCGACTGATGAAATTATTGTGCATCTTTTTCAAAATTCAAATGGCGCGTGGTTTTCGGTTCTCGCATACCTTCCTCCACTTTCGACTAATGACACATGCTTACCTTGGTGACATCACTTATTTGTATATATTGTCTTGAGGCATTTCACTTTTCCTTTTACGATTTAACATTTTTCTTTAGCAGAGAGGTTGATCTCTAATTTTCCTTTTCTTCGGGCTCTTTGTCTTCTCAGATTTTTCATCATTCCAAACGTTTGTTCAAGGTATGGACCCTATTCTTCGTCATCAATATTTTGAGCTTCTTCTTCATGTCATTGATACTGGTGATAACGAGAATATCGCTAGGCTCGAATCCATTCTTTGGGGTCATCTTCCCGCTTCCTACCAACCCACTGCATTAAACATGGATTATTCTTTGGTTCATAAAAAATTTGCTCATTTCCCCTCTGATCTTTCTGACTCTGATTCAGTTGATGTTTATGTAGATATGTCGAAACAAAGCAGTTCTAGATGGACTACCAGGGCCTCTCCCGAGGAATCCACACACACAATAATTGACTTGAAAATATCCTCGTAACTTCTCAAAATGAAGAACGTACGGAGCGCAAGCTTCGATGTTGAGGTTAAGCACCGACCATCCATGTTCATTTGACTATGAGATAAACATTGTGAATGAGGTCAAACTAGCGAAGTTCAAGGACCGATTTGATTTAAACAGTACATAGAAATTGTACTGTAGCGGCGATCGGGCTGTATGGAACCCTCCCCCTAGTGCAAGTACTATATATGAGGCCATGTTATCTTCAGAGGTCACTCACCCCCTTTAACCTTTCATCGCTCGATTCTTGGTGAATATTGGCATCACTCCTGCCCAACTGACCCCCAATTCTTATCGGGTGTTGGTCAGTTTGAGGCATCTATAGAAAAAGCTTGGGGCAAAACAACCCCCGACCCCACAAGAGACCCACAACTTTTACACACTGAACCGATCTGATAATGGAGGAACTTTCTACCTCCATTCCATATCTCAAAACTTGTGGATTCCTCAGGATTATAAGGGGAAACATGTACCCCCTTCGGATAAAGATCATAAAGGAATTATCTGGGGGTTCCCTTCCTCAAACAAGTAATGGAAAAACAGTTGGTTCTTCGTTAGAGGTGACTGAGGTGAAGTGTCTGGGCTGATACAAAACAGAGTTCTAAGGCACTTCTGTAATCCTGAACATTGGAACAAAATTTCCCCCTCTTTGACAAAGAGCCAGGCTGACATAGTTGTTAAAGCAGCTGAGACCTCTTCGGAAGAAAGGGATTGTCGTTTCCTTTATGTTTAAGCAGACTTGATTGAAGCAGGGTTTTTTCCTACGATTTCTGCTCGTCGAAAATGATGTGAGTCATCCTTGCTTTATTTTTAGTGTAAACTATCATGCGTACCTTTCTCTTACGCTGATTGTTGATTATCGTGTGGCACATTTTCCTTTCAGTATACGATGTGGACATCGTCACAGGTGATCAAGCTGAGAAGGCCAAGCATGTCGATCGGGTCAGTAGGAAGGCAGCAGCTGACCAGGTTACTCAGGGAATTACTCCACCTGAACATGATTTGGTGGAGCATACGTATGAATCTGACCGTCATTCCTCAGATGTCTCCTCTGAACAGGTTGGTACAAGTGACCGCCATCCTCCCCGGGCTCGAAGCGATCACCGGGGCCATTCCAAATAGAGGGCCGATCAGATATGGTCCAGTTTTGAAGCAGTTGATCATGGAAGGCGTGATCGAGATAGATCAGAAAGAAAGCATTGGGGTAGGGATGATTCGTGAAGGAAGGAATCACATGAGGTGGACATGACAGATAAGTCTCCATGTCATAATGTGGCTAAGACTGTTGAAGGGTCATCCTCTCCTGATGCCTTTCTTATGAGAGTGGGTCTTGCATCTGGAGTTGATTCGATGTTACCTACCCTAGTGGTTGGTCCAATCATTTAAGAGGAGGAGGATAAGGAGAACCAGGAGACGGTTTTCGTCCTTATTTAGCGAGAACTGTGATCCAAGGGAATGAGTGGTCAAGGTACATTAAGATTGTCTTCCTCTCACCCTGAACCAATCAGGATTGCAGACCAGACACTTCCTTCGAAAGAGTCTTCCCAGGTTCAGGCTGTGCCACCCTCTCATTGCCCTGAGAAGGCTCCTATAAAATTTACCGTTAGGCGCCAGATCGTTTTCTCTAATTCTGAAGGTGGCGATGGTGGTCCCGACGAGGAAGAGAATATAGATTATGAAAGCTTTCTTGATCTGTCTAAGGATTAGGCTCTCCATTCTGTTCTGGAACCAAAGAAAGAAGCGATTATGTAGTTGGAGGGGGATATTAGGATGAGTGAGCCTATTAGTGCCCATTCCACTATGCTTGTTGAGTTTCTTCATCCCGAGGGTGCTATCGAAAGTCAAATTTTTTAGAACAAGGCCCTCCGGGTTGCTACATCTGTTAATCTTCCTAGAGAAGATGTTGGGATTTCAAAGACTCTAACCACTGCTAATCATGTTATTCTCTCCTCTCTTCAAGCTCAGTCTGCTCATGCTGTTTCCACCGCTGAGCTTTCTCATTTCCCTTCATCCAGCAGTTCTCAAACCGATGCCCTTTTCATGCATCGCTCAATGTTATCATGAGTCGGATACATTGGCGAAGGGTACTAGAAGGATGCCAAAGATGCTACAGATTTTGAACGAGTCCTCATGATGTTTAACAATGGCATTTTTGTAAGCCTTTACACCATTTTTGTTGTTTTTCTTCCGATCCTTCTATCTCACTAATTTGCCTTTCGTTGATCCTTTGCAGGCGATGGAGGCGTTAACTTGGGCAATCTCTAAGAAGAATAAACAGGCTATTGAGATTTTTTAGATGAAGCTGGCTCTAGCCAAGAAAGATGAGGCTTTAAATTCTTCTGTTGCCAGTGCTTTCAAGGCTAGCCAGTATGCAGAGAAGCTGAAGGCACATACATCAACTGAGATGGCTCTGAGAAAGACACTTGTGAACGTTCAGAATAGAGCCACTGCATCTGATGAAGCTCTTAGGGAACTCACTACAAGGAATATTGAGCTGGAGAAGAGAGTTGTCAAGGCTGAGCTACGAAGCGTTGAACTTGAATTAAGGGCCATTTTGGCTGAGACATCGGTGAAAGAGGCTCGGGAAGAAAATCAGATTGCCCAGGACTCCCTTGTATCAGCTCAACAGAAGATGCTAAAGGTGCATCATGCGTCTTAGGAGGCTAGGCTTCACTATGAGCATCTCGCCAAATACTTGGAGTAGCAACAGGTCAGTATCTTTCGCATGAAATCAGGATAGACCTCGAGGTCAAAATGTTGATCGATACAAGAGGTCCCATGCTTTCGATGCTACGCTGTTGAAAGAGTTTGAGAAATGACTGGCAACTGTCGAGAGGTTCTTTGGTGCGAAGGAGAGGTCTTCCAAAGAATCTCGCTTGAAGTGGGACCATACAATATCTAAGCATCAGAGGGAGTCCTTGGAAGCGATCAAGAACCAGCAGATTTGGTGGAAGGCCTATTGCAAATCTATCAGAAATGATCCCCTCCTCATGCATCTCGAGCTCCCTTCGAATGTATCCCTTGTGTCTTTCCATGCTGGTCAGGACAGTGGTGCTTTGACCAAAGTGGTCGATGTCGGTCCTTCACCTGATGTAGATTACTCTCCCTTTGTATCTACTGATCCGGATGACAATATCTCCCGGCCAGATTTTGAAGACTTCAGTGAAGACGATGATGTCCCTCCCTCCAGTCATGGGGGCTTCTCAGTTACTGGGAACAATTAAGGCATCTCTACTTTTGTAGCTATTCATATGTATTTATATTTGTAATATACGACATACTATGACAGTTAATGTATATTTTTCCCAGATATACGTGTCTTCGAGATATTTACAGTTTTCTATGCGTGGTTTGTAATGCTTGCACTCATTCATATTTTATCACAACCTGAACTATGCATGCTGACCCATGCCAGATTGATAATCATGAGTTAGGCTATGCAGAACCACTTGTATATCGATCATTTGGGATTGGTAGCCCACTTTTCTGAGTCTGCGTCGTCATGTAATGATCGACTTATTTGCCACATTTTTGGTGGTCAACCACCCATGGAGAACTAAACCGTGCTCTACGACGATTTCAGGTTTACCTCGGGTAGATCTATTGCATTTTACCGCTCGGGTTTTGGTCGCTCCTGATCGTTTGCTGTATATCTTTATGTTGAATAGTGTTCATTTGTAAACCAATTGTGCAGTTTATATTTATAGACTTTCGTCTTTTATCTTTCAACTAGGTCGTCGGTACGTCTCCCGATAGTCTGTTGATCAAGATTCGTTACAATAAAGCGTAACTTGTCCCACCAGATTTATAAGCATCTATGGCTTTGTCTGCCTTATCTTATAGGTAGGATTCACGCCTAATCCAACTCTTGGCACATCCCGTCGGGTTTATATGTCCGAAGGTGCCCTAACAGTGCTTAATATGCACCCAGTTAGTTTCGATGAGTGTGCATTGTCTTGACGACTTATTCTTTCGGCCCAATACTAGGCCCCTCAAGATCCCTATCAGTCTCAACTGATATTTTGAGGTATCCTGTAAATGCTCTTACGAGCGAATATTTGGTTTCGAACACTTTGCTTGATATTTATAACTGCTCCCCTTGGGAATTTTTATTGATTTCTCAAAAGATAAAAGACAATTAGCAAATAATTTAAAGCTTAAACTATGGAAATGAATAATAAAAACAAATGTATGAATCTCCTCATGGGTAGAAGATCTTTAAATATTATGCACTGCATGGCATAGGCAACTCGGTTCCTTCAGGTTGAGAGAGTCGATATGCTCCATGTCCTACCATCCTGACCACTTGGTATGATCTTTCCCATTTGTTAGCTAACGATCTTGCGGACTTGTCCTTTGTATTGAGTGTCACTCTTCTCAGAAAAAGGTTTCCGAGCTGGAATCTTCTAACCTTGATATGCGAATTGTAATACCTTGCTACCCTATGTTGGTAGGCGTCATATCTTACCCTGGACATGTCTCTTCTCTCTTCCAACTTGTCCAAGTCTTGTTTTATCATCTCCACATTTCCTTCGGGATCAAAAAGATGTACCCTAGGGGACTTGTGAATTATCACAACTGGAATCACTGCTTCCATCCCAAACGCCAACGAGTAAGGTGTTTCCTCTGTTAAAGTCTCTTATGTAGTCCGATAAGCCCATAAGACTTCATATAATTTATTGCCCAGTTTCCTTTCCTTCCCTCCAGCTTCGCCTTCAGAGTATGCTTGATTATTTTGTTCACCGCCTCTGTTTGGCCATTAGTCTGAGGGTGAGCTGGTGTGGCATAATAGTTTTTTATCCCGAAGTCTTAACACATATTTCTAAAATTGTCACTATCGAATTGAGTCCCGTTGTCTGTGATTATAGTTTTTAGGATTCCAAACCGATAGATGATATTTTTCTTCACAAAACCGGTCGTGTTAGCCTCGGTGATATGTATTAATGCTTCCACTTCAACCCTCTTTGTGAAGTAGTCAACAACCACAATAGCATGTTTTGCCCCTCATTTAGTTGCAGTTGGCATCGGACTAATCAGATATATTCCTCAAATGATGAACGACCAAGGCAATGTCAAAATTTTCAACTGCGCGGGTGGTCTCTGGATGTCATTAGCTACTTTTTGACAGCCACCACACTAATTTGCAACACCTTGCATCCCCAAACAGAGTCGGTCAATAAAAGTCTTGCCTAAGCGTTTTATGTGCCAAGTTTTTACCACCTGAGTGATTCCTAAAGACTCCCTTGTGGATACTTTCTAATATTTGCTTACCTCTGATCGGGTCCACGCATTTCTGAAGGGCTTTAGAGAACCTTTTTCTGTATAGCTCTTCTTCTACTATCGAATATCTTGTGGCTCTATATTTGAGACGCTTCACCTCAGATGTCTCTGTCGGGAGCACCCCCTTCTTAAAATATTCTCTAATCTGGGTCATCTAGGTAGTTTGTTCCTCTTCAATCACTTCTACATCCGATGCTTCGACTTGATTTTTATTCTTGATACTCAACTTTTGTAGGTGGACGATCAGGATCGTTTTTAACCATACACCGGTGGCTGATGCCAATTCTGACAGCGTGTTCGCTTTCTCATTTTTCTCCCTCGGGATCTGGGTGATTCTGTATGCTTTGAACCTTTCGAGGAGTGTCCTAGTTATAGTTAAATATGCGGCCATGTTGCTGTCATTGGCTTGGTATTCGTTCAGAACTTGATTGACTACCACATGTAAGTCACTGAATATTTTCAACTCATCTGCTATCAGTGTCGTGCACACTCTAAGGCCTGCCAGAAGCGCCTCATACTCTGCCATATTGTTAGTGGCCTTGAAGTCAAACCGCAAGGCACATTCCACATGGTCACCTTCTGGTGTGGATATAACTATACTTGCCCTGCTGTTATGCGTGTTTGACGATCCATCTACATGTACTTTCTAAGCAAACAGGTCATCTTCTCTTAACATCCTGATCACCTCACTGTTCGGCTATGTAAACTCCGTGACCAAATCCGCTACAACTTGTCCCTTGATCGTCGCTCTTGGTGAGTAGACTGTGTCAAACTTACTCAGTTCCACTGCCCACTTCACGACACCTCGGTTTTTGATAGAATCTGTTTCAATGAACAATCAGTATATACTTCAATTTTGTGAGCTTGAAAGTACAGTCTCAGTTTTCTCGCTGCTGCTACCAAGGCCAAAGTCATTTGTTCAACTGGAGAGTATCTTGTTTCTAAAGGTAGCAGAGCTTTGTTGGTGCAGTATACAGGTTTATGCATTCCTTCTTCCAATCTGAGCAGTACCAACCCTGTCGCTACGTTTGTAAAAGACAGGTAAAGATAGAGCACTTCCCCTTCAAGTGGTTTAGATAATATCGGAGTCTTTCCCAAGTATTCTTTGATTTTTTTTTGAACGCTTGCTCGCACTCATCATTCCACTTTACCCATTTGCCTCGCTTAATTGCTTTGAAGAAGGGTAGGCATTTGTCCACGGATTTACTTATGAACCGACTCAGAGACGCTAGGCAACCCCATCAACCTTTGGATTTCCTTCAATGTCTTGGGAGACCTCATTTCTTCCAGGGCTCTTATTTTCACTAGGTTTACTTCGATCCATCTTTGGTGAACTTGAAATCCTAGGAACCTGCCTGATGGTACTCCGAATACATATTTCTTTGGATTTAGCTTCATCATATACTTTTGTAGTACCTCAAACGTCTCCCTTAGGTTGGTTGGATGATCTCCAAACGTTACACTTTTGGTTAGCATATCGCCATGTATACCTCCATATTCCTGTCAATCTGTCGAGCGAACATTTTATTTACCAGCCTTTGATAAGTTGACCCAACATTTTTTAATCCAAACAGCACGACCTTATAGCAATACAATCTCTGGTCAGTTGTGAATGAGGTTTTTTCCTCATCTGGTTTGAACATTCTGATCTGGTTGTAACTTGAATAGGCGTCCATAAAACTTAACAGTTCATGACTGACCGTTGCATCTACCAACTGGTCAATCCGAGGCAAAGGGAAGTTATCATTCGGACATGCTTTGTTCAGGTCAGTGAAATCCATACACATCCTCCATTGGCCATTTTTCTCTTTCACTAAGACTATATTGGTAACCCAGTCGGGATATTTCACTTCCCGAATAGATCCTGCTGCTAATAGCTTGTCCACCTCTTCCCTGATCGCCTTGCTTCTTTCTGGGTTAAAGCGTCTCCTCTTTTGGATGATTGGTTTCTGATCGGGATTCACTGCTAAGTAATATGAAATTATCGTTGGATCGATCCCTGGCATGTCCTCATGTCCCCAAGCGAATACATCCTTATATTCTTTCAGGAGTTCGACCATCTTGCTTTGATCTTGCTTCGTCAGTTGGGACCCAAGCCTAACAGTCCTCTTCGAATCATCGTTGCTCATGGAAACTTCCATGGTCGGTTCTTTCAGGCCTTTGTCACCCTCTAGCGCCGCCTCTCTCGGGTCTAGGTCGAACCCGATCGGGGTCTCGACCTTTGCCTCCGTTGGGTCTACTTTTAGGTCTTCACCTTTTTTGAAAACATCCACTTGCATTACCCTTGACTCTACATTTTCCCTGCATACGATGATATTTGCTTTCTTGGCCCACTCTTGTGAACTTTTCATAATCCCCACCCCAGCTTCAGTGGGAAATTTCACCATGAGCGTGTAAGTTACAGTTACGGCTCTTATTTTGTTCAGGAAGGGCCGACCTAACAAAGCGTTATATGGCCAATTCTTAACATTTCCGACCATGAAGTCCATCAATACTGTATTCATACACGGAAAACTTCCAACTTCTATTGGTAGCTTAACAGTTCCAAACGCCCTGACTTCGGCTCCTCCGAAACCCCTCAATGGAACCTTTAGTGGTTGGAGATCATTCCTCTATAGCCCGTGCTGGTCAAACGTCTCTACGCTCAAAATGTCTACCGAGCTACCATTGTCAATCAGTATTCGTCTTACTTGCATGTGCCCGATGCGGGTTGACACAACAATCACGTCGTTTGGTCTGACCTCCGACTCGTGTGTGTCTACTTCAGTGAAAGTTATTGGTCCTCATCATTGGTTTACTTTCTTTCGATCAGAACCTACATGATTCACCTCCATACTTCTTTGGTTGTTCATGGCTTCCCTAACTTCAGACATCCTTTCTCGGCTACTGCTTCCGGTATTGGGCCTACCAAAAATGGTGTTGTTTGCCCCGCTATCTGAGTCTTTCTTCGGGCTTCTATAACTCATATCCTGATCCCCTGTGTGGAAACCCTTTTTTCGATCCTCCCCTCCTCTGAGGATGACATCAGTAAGATGGCCTTCCCGGATTAGCTTCTCAATGTAATCCCTGGGTTGGTAACACTTGGAGGTTTCGTGGCCATTTTCCTGGTGGAATCTGCAGTACTTTGTAGTATCTCTTCTGGCAAAGTTTGACTACCTCGGGGGTTTTTTATATAAATTTTTGTCTTCTATTTTATTCAGGATTTCCTCATGTTTTTTGGCTAACATGGTATAATTGGTGTATGGGCGCCTTGGGTTCCTCTTTGTTCTATCATCATCTTTTCGCCCGTCCTTTCCTTTTCCTCTATTACCTTTCGTGTCATTTTGACCATTGTTTTTCAAACTGCTCTATTGGCTCTTTTGACTGCTGGTTGGACAATCCCCCATGTATAAATTATCCCCCGTCGGCAATTTGTTCTTCTTCTGCCATAGCGTATCTCCCAACATAATCTATCATGCTTGCATATGTGGTTGGTCCCCGTTGTCTCAGACTTAAAGTTAGATGACTATGTTGCTAGTTGTTTATGAATGCGGACACCACCACGTCATTGTTAGGGTCATGAACTTCTAATACCTCCTGCGAAAACCTGGTTAAATAGTCTTTTAATTTTTCATCTTTTCTTTGCCTCAAGGTAGAAAGTGCTGACACCGATTTCCTTCGCTGGATATTTTTCATAAATTATCTAGTGAACGCTCGCGTCAAACCTTCGAAACTCCTGATGGATCCTGATGATAATCCTTTGAACCATCTGGATCCCTGGTCTCCTGGTCTCCCAATGTCCGAGGGAACATACGACATAGAGCATCATCATAGTCGTACTAAGCCATGACGCTCTTGTAACTCCTGACATGTTCATGTGGATCGGTATTGGCTTTGAATTACTCCACATGCGGCATCCTGAATTTCTCTGAAAAATGAGTCTACCTTATGGTATTAGCAAACGGACTCCCAAAATTCCCGACTAGGGGATTTTCTTGACTTTGCTTTTTTTCCAAAGCTTATATCCTCTTAAGAAGAACTTCACACTCTCCTTCGGGTTCGACATGCCTATCTAACCTTTGGTGGATTGTGAGCCCATACGGGTTCTTACGTCTTCTATGAGCTTGCTCGTCATCACTTAAATTCGATCTGGGCTTCTTACTCCGTCCATCATACATATCTTCTTACTCATAGTATTGTCTTGCATCGCCATACCCTGCAGTATCCTCGCGTGAGCTTGAATCCTTACATTCCTCTGTTATTCTATCCTGGTGTGGGTTGTTTCTTCTACGTGAACGTTCTCTTTTGCCCCGTTTCTCTGACCTATCTCTTCCAGATTTTTGAGGTGCACCTGGAGTCGTTGCCACAATCTCAGAGCGCACATTGAGTCCTTAAGCTACCACAGGTGTAGAGAGATGGTATGGTAAACTTAGATTTGCAGTTACGATTATGCTAATTCCTTATCTGACAGCATCATCCATGACTCTCCGTAGGGATTCTTGAATTTACCCAAATGCATCTTGGGATATTCCTATAGTCAAGATTGTGGTTGTGACGGTGTCCTGTCTGCTTGATGGTGGAGTTCCTGATGGTAGATTTGTTCTCGGTGCATCGACGTCCACGACATTTGCCTCTTGTGAGACATTAACGTTGTGTGGGGACAAATCTCTATCGGTGCTAGAAACCATGATTTTACTTTTTGTATGACTAAATCCCTGGCTAATTATAACGTCGAAGGTTCACCCCTCCTTCTTCTAGCGCCAGTTGTTGACGATGATTTTTGGATGTATCACACGTCGAACATAATGTAAATAAAATCACACAGTTGCTAATTATGAATAGTTAAGAAAGCAAAAGTAAACACGAGGATTTTACATGGTAAAACCCCAAGAACGAGGAAACGTCAACGGTTGTCGAAAACCGACAAGGAAAGAAATTCAGTATGAATAATTGATTACACACTCAGTCTCTTGTGCTCTCTAGAATCTTTATTTTTCTTCCACCCTTTTATGGGTCTTATTAGAGTCTATTTATACATGCATATAACCCTAATTCGTTCTATACAAGTAAATAAAGTTGACGTGTTTGAGTCGTTTTATTCTTCTTTCCTGTTTTGCGTTCCTCACGCGTTAGGTCTCTTGCCCAATTTGGTTTCTGGCATTGATAGGGAATTCACTTCCTTATCAAGGTGTGCTTCGAGACATCTTACTAGAGTATGACTCATTCTACATGTGTTTGGTAGAATCCATGTGTCGATCTGTCGATCATCTATCAAAACCCGACCAAGCTTTATTCACCCTGATCGATTATTCAATCTCGACCAGGGTTTTGTCCCGACCGTCTCAACAGCCCCGACCGGGTGTCATGAGACCATCTTTGGTTAGCTTAGGTAAGTTTAGGAAAGATGACTTTTTATAACATGGCATCTCTATTTTCTGTATTTTTAGGTAATTATGTTGACTCATCATTCTTCAGATTTTACCAATAACAATACCAATAATAATTAATTCACAAAATCATTAAATATTAAAAATGACCAAATTGAAATAAATTTAATTGATTAGGGTAAAAATGTGATTAAATAAAACCTTTAAATGAAAGATGTAATCAGAATAGATTTTAATAAATAGAGTTAAACTGTGATTATTTAAAAATTGAGGGTTTGAAAAAAAAACCCATTTTTACGCTAAAGCACAGTGTCGCGCAATCTATTGCGCGACATTATTCGACAACCGAAGATTAGCGCAATGAATGGCGATGTGTTGAAGAGATTTTCTGGTGGGTTTTGGAGATTGGCGTGGTGTTTGATGGTGGGTTGAAGAAGCTTTTAGGTTATTAATATGATTTTGCTACATTTATTATTTAAACGTTTATTTATTTAAATTAGTTCGAAATTGTTAGTCCGAGAGTAATGTTATAACAGTGCAAGTAATATGCGTGGTGAGTGTAATGAGCTACATGCTTTGATTATAACTTATTTTTCGTTGTTTTGCACACCAATTGCAATTGACACTAGTTGCAGCATCAAAATAAGTTATTCCTATTCATTATTTTTTTAAACCTAATTTAACTTCTTTTGTCAATATTATTAGTACTTCGTACATGATGGAATAGAACTTTCTTACAAAATTGATCATGTATATTAAATGGGAAATCATAGAGATAATTAGTATAAAATCGATTATAAATGATTTTAGAGATTTAAAATAGCGACAAGTTCCATTTTTATTTATAGAGTTGTGTCAATTTTATTTTTTGTTTTGCATTAACTTAAATATTTATGGTTTCGTCCCTGCTCGTGGGGTAGGGACGAGGGATTTACTACGGACCAATCTCATCTCATCAAATCGATTTAATTAATTAATTTAACAAGAAAACCAAATTCATATGTGTTGTCTAGCAAATCAATTTGATCGTTGATCGTGTGAGTTGCAAAAATAAATTGTAAACTTGGTTTTTTTGTCTTTTTTTTTGGATAATAATTTTATTGAAATGTATCTATCAATAAAAAAAAATTAAAAAAATTAAGCACTTGAACTATTTATCCCAATTTTGTTAAATTTGAAGGAATCACGAAAATAGTAAAAATAAATAAATGTTTAAGAAAAATAGTTATAATGCTTGACTCAAATTTTATTTATAGG
Source organism: Dipteronia dyeriana (assembly GCA_032871835.1). NCBI lineage: Eukaryota > Viridiplantae > Streptophyta > Magnoliopsida > Sapindales > Sapindaceae > Dipteronia > Dipteronia dyeriana. The sequence continues at coordinate 58,559,770 of CM065302.1, forward strand.
TATATTTTAAAAAACTTATCATCTAAAATCAAAATTCATAAAAATCGATATAATTTCGTCATTATAGAAATTAATATAATGAATTACTTATGAGACACTATATATATATATATATATATATATATATATATATATGCTAAATCAACTTAAATTTGTGAATTGATTTTTGACCGAAACAACTTAAATTTGTGATTTAATTTTTCAACTTCAAATATATATATATCAATTTCATATCGTCAATTAGTTAAGTTATAAATAATTATGAACAAATAGATACCAAAAAACTGTGGCAAGCTGAGAATATTAAGAAAGAATATAAATTCACAACTTGAAATAATGACATATACAGACCAAAATTGGGCACATTAAAAAGCATAACTTCCATTTATTTCATAAATAAGATACAATATATAAGAAAGGATCCCGACAAGTTTATTTTACATTTTAGCCAATAGGATGGCTTATGCACTTGCCAGGGATAACAAAAACAACAACAACAATCTTTAAATGCATCCAAACACACACTAGAACATTTATTTATGGGGATTGTGTTAACAACTAACGGTTTACTAAAAGAAGAAAAATTAAAAATTTATTAAAAATAAAAAACATTAATATGTTTTCTATTTTTAACACTAATATATATATAATGAGATTCTCCACCATTAAATGTCGGAGAACTGAACAACCTGTCAATCAATTACATTTTTAATTAGAATGTTAAGCAAGTTGTGTGCTTGTGAAATTAAAGAAAACGAAAACGACATGGATACCTACTTAATTAGGGTAATTAGAATGTTAAGCAAGTTGTGTGCTTGTGAAATTAAAGAAAACGAAAACGACATGGATACCTACTTAATTAGGGTGAGATATCACGTGGATGCCTATGGCATTGATGTATTGATTTGTAGTTACACGTCCAAAGAAACCAACAATTTCCCCATTTTTTATAGGAACAGTAAAACTAGAGCCAGTTGTTGGAGTGGGACCATAAGGTCCGTGGGTGCTGGTGCTGGTCCCATCCATCGAGCTAAAAGTAAGAGATTCAACGACAAGGTTCCCGTTATACTTTTTTAAGGTTCCGTTTATCGAGGTCAAATATTCAGTCGATCCTATGAAAACCTGCACAAAAAAAAATCATGTTGTTTTTTTTTTATATTAAAAAAAAACAACTAAAAACAAGTAAATCTCTATAAAACATTAAAACATTAAAACATGAAAAGTAGTGTATACTTACCTGCTCAGTTTTAGGGCCGTTACCGCCATATTTAGGCGAAGGTATAGTTTGTCCATTTGTACGATCAATGGTTTTGAAGGAGAGTGAATTAACGATATCCCCATAACTGATTCTTATCTCTGTAACGGAACTATTTATACTTGGTGGCCTAACGTCCCATGTGTCCCCTCCTTCACCACCCCATGGCCCTATATCAATGGTTGACTGCAGCAAAAATTTATAAAATTATAATATTAATAATTGAAGAATTTACGATATACACAATACAAGTTAAAACAGACAGAAAAACAAATACGAGCCTGGTTTGCCATTTCCTGAATATCAAACACTTTGTAAAGTTGCTGTTGCTGATCGATTTGAATGAGTAGAGTTTGCTTTTCTTGTTTGGTATTTATAGCCACCAAGTCAACATGCATTGCATGGCTAGTCAACATCCATTGCTGTCTTCTCTCGCTCTCGATAAAAACCACACAGAGCCAAAATTTCAATTTTTTCAGCATACAAAAAATTAATAAAAGTTGTCATATTTATTATTTTAAGATACATAAAATTATGTATAGATGTTTTTATAGATTAAATATTCCTTTTTTATTCTATTTTTAATATTTAAACCCCTGTTTATTCACAATTTTATTTATACATAGAAATATGAATATGTATCCAAATATTAATATTAAATAAAAAAGTTATATTTTTTATTTTCAAGACATAAAGTTGTAATTTAAAAAATATAAAGAAAAAGTTGTACATTGATATTATAATAAAAAAAGATAAATAAATTACACAATTAAGAGTAAACTAACCCTACGTTCCAAAGTCTTCTTATTATTGTTGGGAACTTGAACCAATGAACGAGGAAACGAATGCCTAATATTCACCCATAACATAACAATTAATGTCTACTAGTAGAAAAATAAGATGAGAATATAAATCAATCACACAATACAGGATATATATGGAAAGTCTAAATCAGGAAAAAACTACATGCCGTTCGGACGACAGAGAAAGTTAGACTATATGATAAAATGTTACATCCATATACTTCAGGATTCTCTCTCTAACCCAAACTCCAAACTCCAAACCTCAAACCACTAAGCCTTACCAATTCAGTCAATCTCTAACCCAAACCCCAAACCACCAAGCCTTACCAATTCAATCTCCAAGCTTACAACCGAGCTTTACATCATGACTCTCAGCTCATAACACTCGTAAAAAAAACCCAAAATATCACTCATGGATCTCTTACTTGATCCACTAATATTCTCCGAATCTCTGCTAGATATTCAGATGAGTCTCTCAATTGGATCTCACCAATCTCTGACGTTACATGTGTTATTTTTACCCCACACGAATAACATAGTAACAAGGTTCTATTTATACTATTTACAGGGAGTTTAAAACCAACAAGGAAATCTTCTCCTACATGCACAAGTCTTTTTGATCCACGCAAAGTCCTACTCCTTTAGACTCAATAATTTCATGTTCAGCACAAAGAGAAACTCTTTTCCTCTTCTATAAAAGATTTCATGTTCTGCACGTTTTCCTGTTTCACGCCCAACTTTCATCATTACCGCGGTCTGCAACTCATGCCTTGAACCACAGAATACCTTTGGAGATGACTGCTCAGAAAACCGCACTCTACATCTCTTGCCTCTGTCGCGTTCCACACCACACTGATCCACTAGAATCTATCGTTGCTTGTGCCACGGTCCATGCTCCTTGCCTTGGTCGCAGTCTACACTGCAGTTCTTCCCAAATTTCCATTCTTACACATTTTCAAATGTTTTCCACATCTCCAAAAAGTTTCACATTAGTTGATTCTCGTTTGATTAACATTAGATTCATTTGGGAATACAGTACCTAACAATCATTTCATATTTATTTTGCTATTCACACAGCACTACCACGAACACGTACCTCATGGTTCATGTAATTATTAGTTTAGGTCATTACAATAACTATTGATTGCTCCAATTCACTAACACATCCTTTATGACGTAATCCTAACATGTGATACAAAAGCGTAACAACCAAACCCACAAGCTCCATGTTACCTAGGAAGGGAGTTAAAATGATTTATTAAAAAAAGATAAAATATTAATCGATAAGTTTGTTGCTGAAATTCAACCATCTTGTCTGCCACAGTTTGAAAAACATTGAAATCATCCTTAAGGCATTTTCGATTTCTCTTCGTTAAAAAGTTGAGAATAGTTTTTCCCCGATATGAAGTTCATAAAAAAAAAGTCTAACGAACACACATTTTATATATTTTTTTGGAGTTTGTAAAAAAAAAACACAGAAGTTGAGAACAATACTAAACGACCCCTGAGTATTAATTGAACATTCAGTTCAAAGTTTTTTAAGTATTTTTTTTTAATATCCACTCCCACAACCATATTAAGGTTGTCGTAATTAGATCAGGATCTTCTCTCTTCCGAGCTTTTTATTTGTTGAATTATACTGATATTTTTTATATTTGTACAGGTGGCACAATAACAAATTCAATGGTTCAAATTTATTTTAGTTTATTTTTGTCAATTTAAGTCTCAAAGCATAATTTTTCTTTTCTTTTCTTTTCTTTTCTTTTCAAACGAGATGGTAGCTCAAACCACATCAACAATGGCCTCCTCTCTCTCCTCTTTTTCTCCGAATCTGAATCTTCAAAAACACACCCTCTCTTCAACAATTACTTCAATCCCACATCTGCTTTCTTGTTTCTTACATATTTCCATTGAAGCTTACAATCCATTTCCATATTTTTTTAAATTTTAATTCAAGAAAACCCAATATCTTCTAAACCCAGTAACCCAAAATCTTTCAGAACCCAGAAAATCTAGAACTTTGAGTTTGGGTGTTGTTGGTTAAAGAATATTGAACAAGAGAAATTGATATTTGTTGTCAAATAATCAAGAGATAAATGGATAAATGAATAATGAAATGGATATTTGCTGTCAAATAATCAAAACAAATAATCAAGAGATAATCGAAACATATGCATATAATCCCACTATATTTATCAAAAATCTTCAAAACAACCGGCAAACAAAAAAATAAATTTGACACTTCGCTTAACCTTTTGCTTTAGGTAAACAGAGGGCATTTTATTTTTCTATGTTAGTTTACCAGATTTGTTTTTTGTTTTTTCATAAACATTGAAAAGAAATCGCACTTCAAGCAAATGACTATTGGGTTCAAGATTTGAATGATAAAATTGTGATAGTGATTTTTTGTGGTAGAAAAATAGATTTGGCACCCATCACATGTGGGTTTTCTTTGGTGGAATTTTCTTTTCCATTGCTGAGATTTTCAAATTTTGAGATGAACTGAGAAGAAGAGAGTGGTGGTGGATCAGAAAATGATGTCGTTTAAGTTAACAGTTAAAAAATTTATTCTCACTTGGGCTGGAGGGTGTGAACTGTGAAATATTTAGCTTGATGCCGTCAGAGAAGAACAGAGGTAGATCAAAATGAAGAAGATAGATTTTTTTTTTGAAAAAAAAGAAGATAAAATTTCAATCCAATGATAAAATTTGTTGTTCTTATGTCAGGATGAGGTGATTTAATTGTAAGGGAGTAAACGATGTAGTTTTGGCATTACAGGGAAAAATAGTCTTAAATTAATCTATACCGTTCAGAAACATATCCTTAAAAGCTCAACACAGCTCAGGAGAAAATGAGCTCAGTAGAGAATCCTAGTCGGTCGTGATTACTAATTCTACGAGTTCTTATAATTACTATAGATGACATGCTACGAGAAATTAATAAATATTGAATGGTGTGGTTCAATCTAACGTGTATTCACAACACATTATATACGAAATGATCTTAACATGTGATCGAATACACATCTTATGGAAAATAATTATTGGGTGATCAAGAATTTCCTTTGATAATAAAATATTACAATATATACTGGTTCCTTATAAATATTCTTTTTTTCTTAAATGTTTTAACTCTCGTGTGCTTTTCTTTTGATTTTTTTTAAATAAATAAATAAAAGAGTCATATTTATTTTTTTAAAATTACATAAAAAGATATAATGATATCTTTAGAGAAAAAAAATGTTTTTGTTTTTATTCCAATTTTAATCTTTAAACCCTTATTTATTCACAATTTTATGACATGTTTATTATGAAAAATATGAATTTATATCCAAATATTACAAATAAATTGAAAATGTTATATATATTATTTTTCAAGCCATAAAGTTATAATTTCAAAAAATTAATAATAAAAAGATAAACAATTATATTATTAAGAGTACTTTTCAAAGTCTTCTTAATAATGTTTGTTTTCATATTTATTTTCTTATTCACACAACACTATCACAACCACCTTGTTGTTCTAATAATTAATTTGTAGGATTGATCCTTACAATAACTATAGATTGCTTGCTCCATTCACTTACACCACATCATAAAAGGTGTAATCATACTTAACATGTGATATTCAAAAAGATATAATGACACTACAAAAAAAAAAAAAAAAAAGAGCTGATCAACCACGGGCAAGCATCTGTGAACTGTAAAGCAGTGGTGGTTTTGACCACGAGCATTGCCTGTGGTAGCTGATAGATGATGTAACTACCACGGGCAATGCTCGTTGCAAATGACGTTTTCGACAGCGAATGTCTGCCCGTGATAATTACGGTAGAAACTCGTGTTTAATTTTTTTAAAAAAAAAATCAATTTTCTAAATTAAATTTGGTATACAATTATCTTAAAAATGATGAGAAATAATAACATTCTTAAGAATCTAATTTATATTGAATTTAATAAAATGTATAAACATATTCATAGTTAAAATAGTGTCACAAAACAAATATTCATGAAAAACTTAGTTGAAAATATTCAAGTCCTAACATTAGTTTCACCTAAAAACATCATTTGATTTTTGGCTAAACAATACTAGTGTCTAGCATCTTCGGCAGCAGCAGAGTCATTACGTTTTTTTTTTATCTATTTGCAAAGGACAATATTTTATGTAACCCGAGTCAATATATTTAAATAACTACTTATTAAATTACCTCTTCTACAACAAAATATAGTGGCAATGTGACATATCTAGCTTAACAATTTCTTAGAAACTTGTTTTTAGAATTAAACGTATGCATGAAAAAGAAGAAGAAGAAGCACATATCAGACAACCCCAAATCAAGAAAACAAGTGGAAATGTAGAAACGTACTTGATCCAGCTTGCACACCAAGACCCAGTATCTCTCCGTCGAAGAAAAATCAACAAACCCACCAGGTGAAGTATCCAACCTTTCTTGCTGTCCCAAATTCAGCTTTTGTAATGCAATCGTTAATCATGAATGATCAATGATCATATAATAAAAGTATATCTAATATAAATATATATTTAAAGAAAATTGAGTGTGAACAAACAACATAATTTCTATTTATTTGATAAGATAAAATATAATACACAAGGAAAGGATCTCGATAAGTTTATTATAAATTTTAACCAAAAGGATGGTTTATACACTTGCCATCGATAACAAAAACAACAATAACAATCTTTAAATACGTTCAAACACGAACGTTTATTTATAAAATATTATGACATAACAAAAACAACAACAACAATCCTTAAATGCGTCCAAACACGAACGCTTATTTATAAAATATTATGAGATTCTCGATCATTAAATATTGGAGAGCTGAACTACCTGCCAATTAATTACATTTTTAATTAGAAAATTAAGCAACTTGTGTGTTTGTGAAATTAAAGAAAACTAAAATGACATGGATACCTACTTAATTAGGGTGAGGTATCACGTGGATGCCTATTGCATTGATGTATCGATTTGTAGTTGCACGTCCAAAGAAACCAACAATTTCCCCATTTTTTATAGGAACATTAAAACTAGAGCCAGTTGTTGGAGTGGGACCATAAGGTCCGTGGGTGTTGGTGCTGGTCCCATCCATCGAGTTAAAAGTTAGAGATTCAACGACAAGGTTCCCATTATAATTTTTTAAGGTCCCGCTTAGCGAGGTCAAATATTCAGTTGATCCAATGAAAACCTGCAAAAAATCATGTTGTTAAAGAACTAAAAACAAACAAATCTTTATAACGTCGGAAAATTACAACACGTGGAGCCACACAAAAAATATTAAATGTATCGTGTTCACGTTTCAATTAAACCTAAATTAAAGTTATCTAATTATAATTAAAGTTTTAATATTTAAGGATATAATTATTACAAAATTAATATATAAATACTAAAATTCTATTTTAAATTTGATGAGGGACCAAAATAGAAATAGTAAAACATATAATAATAATATTATTATATATTTAGGGTTATGGTTCCTAAATTACACGATCACTTTTGACTTTTCTGAATCCTGATCACCAGAAAAGAGAGCATATTTTTGTTTTCCAATGATTGTGATACTTTGAAAGATCTCAACATGTCCACCAACTTTCGACAATGGATTCAAGTATGCCTCTACTTTCTCGATTATCTCCCCCTTCTCTTGAATTGATATGGGTTAGTAATATGTATTTAGGATTTGATTAAGCATGATATAGGAACATTTTTAGGTTAAGGGTCCGTCCTATAAGCGTTTTTCAGTTGATATTTTTCGAAAATAAAAATGAAAATGAAAATGAAAACAGTACTTTTTGTTTCACCTTCGAATTCTGAGAACTCGTCTGGTAATATATACTGAAAGCTGTATTTTGAAAATAAAAACAGAAAAAACGCGTCTGGTAGGTTAGCCGAAAACTATCAAAAATTGAAATATTAATTTTGGCATTTTGTTTAATATTATTACAACTATAAACAAATTGATTAAATAATTAACCAATATAATTTTTGTATTGTAATTTTTAAATTAAACAAAAATAAATTCAAAAAAACATATCAAAAAATGAATTAATCAAAACTAAACTCTTAAATTATAAATAAATAATTATTATATAATAATATAGTTATATTAATATATATATATATATTAAAATATATATTATATAGTAATATATATATATATATTATATATATATATGTATATTATTGTATGAATGCTTTTAGTTCTAGTTGGAAATAAATTATTCTGAAATATATAAATATATAAATATATATATGAAGGGCACTTTAGTAATTTGAAAATCTTATCTCGTCTTGTCCTAACCATATCAAACGTATAATAGTACAATTAATAGTTTAAAAATGTTATTTTTTAATATAAAAAGGTGAAAAACAAAAACAAAAATAAAAAACAAGTATTTTGAATTTTTCAAATCTTTCACTTTTAATACCGGTTTTTTTTTTTTAGAAAATAAAAACGAAAACAATTAACAAACACGTTTTTGAAATCGTTTTTAAAAAATAAAAACGAAAACAGACTGAAAAACAGTTGTAGGACGGGGCCTAAACTTTTGGATTAATTTTGTGCCTACACATGTTAGATTTTGTGTTAATCAAATTCTTATAAGTGGTATTAGAGCAATCAATGATCGATTCTTGAGAATTGAGATATGAATTTTCGTTTTTAAGAAATTAAAAAAAATCTAAAAATTTTGGGTTGAGGAATCAGATCACGTTTTGATCGAGTGAAGGTTTGGGATCAAATTATCAGATCTCATGATCTGGGTTTTGTTTTCTTGGGTCCATGGGTTTTCAACCCAGACCCACCGATTTCCTACTCGGGTCAAGGTCGATTGCCGACCATACCAGACCCATCCTCATCCTTCTCGGTCAATGCCTCATTCTTATAAGATATCGAGTGTTTTGCGACGACGGGAACGATGGTCGGTGGTCCATCGCGAACTAGTCCAGAACGAGCCAAGATCGCACTGCCATTCATTCGATCAGTTTGAGAGGATCGATCGTCGTCGGTCGTTATCTGCTAGCCGCCGTGCATTGTTGTTTTCAGGCGATGGAGTGTTGGCGTCGAAGGAGACCTAGGGTTCACAGAGGTTGTTTTTGTGCTTGGCCATTTTTGGAGAATTAGAAATTTTTTGAGGGACTGTTTTGCAATTATTTTAGGTCATTGTATGATTTTAATAAATATCGAGCCAATTTATAATTACTAAAACTAATTGGGTCTATTTACAATTACAAAAAAGTTTAGGGAAAATTTATAATTACTGAAAAATTACAAGGCCACTCTCTAATTTTCAAAGTTTTTGGGCCCAATTTAACTATTATAAATTATTTGGCCAGTTTGTGATTTTGATAAAACATTGGGCCAATTTGTAATTACTGAAATTTGAGGGGGTTTTCTGTAATTTTGCAAAATCAATGGTAGTTTTATAATTTTGATAAAAAAAAATTAAGGATCAACTCAAATTCATATATTTTTTGGTATATCTTTTATGGTTAAATAAGGTGGTCCATCATTTTAAATGGGCTAATTGAAATAAGATATCACATCTTGTGTAGATTGTTCATGAAAGATGTTGGATATTTGTGTGTGTGTGTAAATTCATTCAGGTATTAACCGGTCCAAAGGAAGATTAATACTTGACAGAATTGCACACACACCTGTTGTGGAAAATATGTGACGATTATAAAGTTTTACATGTGAATAATAATCGTATAATGAAGGTTAATATAACGAAAACCGCTATGATCCTATATCGGCATAATTAATGGAAGAGATTGTTCGGATATACCTTAAAATTGTGATAGTAAAATTTTAGAGCTCATCAAGTTATACACATTTGTAAAGTTATGTATGTGGTCCAATGAGAGATTGTTGGAAAAAAATTCAACGTATGGGATCTCACATGTAAATATTAAATGTGTTGTGTTATCTTTTGGTTAAGCCTAAATTAAAGTTTTCTAATTAAGATTAAAGTTTTAAGGTTTAAGGTATAATTGTCATGGAATTAATATATAGATACCAGAGGTCTATTTCTAATTTGATGAGAGCCAAATTATAAATAGCAAAACATATAATAATCTGATTATTATATATTTATAGTTATGGACTTCAAATTACACGATCATTTTTTGCTTTTCTGGATCCTCTTCACCAGAAAAGAGAGAACACTTTTGTTTCCCAAGGATTGTGATAATTTAGAAGATCTCAACTCTTCCAGCAACATTCGGTAATGGATTCAGATACGCTTCTATTTTCTCGATTATCTCCTCTTTCTCTTGAATTGATATGGGTTAATAATATTTATTTAGGGTTTGATTAAGCATGATATAGATATATATATAAGTTAAACTTTTGGATTAATTTTATGCGGTTAGATTTTGTGTTAATCAAATTCTTACGTACAAAACATTAAAACATGAAAAGTATTATATACTTACCTGATCAGTTTTAGGGCCGTTACCGCCATATGTAGGCGAAGGTTTAGTTTGTCCATTTGTACGATCAATGCTTTTGAAAGAGAGTGAATTAACGACATCCCCATAACTGATTCTTATCTCTGTAACGGAACTATTTATACTTGGCGGCTTAACGTCCCATTTGTCCCCTCCTTCACCACCCCATGGCCCTATATCAATGGTTGACTGCAGCAAAGATTTATAAAATTATAATATAAATAATCGAAGAATTTACGATATACACAATACAAGTTAAAACAGACAGAAAAACAAGTACGAGCCTGGTTTGCCATTTGCTGAATATCAAACACTTTGTAAAGTTGCCGCAGATGATCGATTTGAATGAGTAGAGTTTGCTTTTCTTGTTTGGTATTTATAGCCACCAAGTCAACATGCATTGCATGGCTATTTGCTAGTCAACATGCATTGCTGTCTTCCCTTGCTCTCGATGAAAACCACACAGAGCCGCACTTTCAATATTAATTTTCAACATACAAAAAATTAATAAAAGAGTCATATTTATTATTTTAAGATACATAAAATTATGTATAAGATGTTTTTATAGATTTAATATTTGCTTCTTCTTTTTTTAATTTAATGTTCAATCTTTAAAAATTAAATATATATAATGTTACACTTTTTATTTTCATTACATAAAGCTGTAATTAATTTAAAAAATATAAAGAAAAAGTTGTACATTTGTGTTATAATTAAAAGATAAACAATTACACAATTAAAAGAGTAAACCGAGCAAATTTTTTAAAGTCTTCGATACATGTGTGGCCCGAAAGAAAACACCCACACAGCTTCCATTTGATAATAAAATAGTATAATATTGGCTGCTGGTAAATAATTTATTTTTTTCCTTAAGTGTTTTGACTCCCATATTCTTTTATATTGAATTTAAATAAATAAATAAATAAGTGTCATGATTATTCTGATGTTGGACCAATTTTATCTGAGATTTCCAGCTTCAGAGGGAATATGGAGGGAGTGACATTTTGTCATATTCAGAAACGTGCCAACAAAGTGGCATAGGGTTTGGCTGATAATGCGTTTGGTATTGATGAGGATGCCTATTGAATGGAAGAGTGATAAGAAGAATTTCAAGGAAGAAAGAGAAGAAGATATGTAGAGATAATTTGGGTAAATACTCGATGCCTTTTATCTTTTTATAGGCTGTTTGTTCCCAAATATTTAATTTTTATAGGCTGCCGAACAAACAACCATACTAAAAAGATAAGATTACAACTCATGAAAAGAAATCCCAAATTATCCTAATCCTTTTAACTAATTTATTCATCCATATCCAATTATTGGCTAATAATCAAGTCTGGTTTGGCATGGCTCATGTGGCTCAATTGACACATGTCATCCCCCCTCGAAAAATCCTTGTCCGCAAGGATGAAGTCTGGATAAGAACCGCTCGAAAGACCGTAAAAATTCTTGTTTTGGATCGTTTTGAGTTCAGCTGATTGGAGGGAATCATCATTTTGTCTCAATCTATCATGCCTCAACTGGATGTGGGATAGGGGTGGGAGGCTGATAATCCAATAAATCCAATTGCTTCCTTCTTGTAGCATAACAAATTAAGGGTTGCTTGTCTTTGGGATGTGAAGGCCTCATGGAGAGGAACTTTGATAAACAGATTTGATCTTAGCCGACTCAATTAAGTTACGACAGTTGCTATTATTATTATTATTATTCTTTTTATTTATTATTATTTATTATTATTATTATTATTATTATTCTGCTGCTGCTATTATTATTATATTTTTATTTATTATTATTATTAATTATTATTATTATTATTATTATTATTTATTATTATTATTATTATTATTATTATTATATTTTGTTTATTAGGGATATTTAAATGAAAAAATAATTTATTTATTTAAAAAATTAAATTCATAACTTTATTATTATTTAACTATTATTTCAATTTTTAAAAAAATTGGTCAAAAGGGTATTTATGGCATATTATTATATAGTTTCTGGTTTTATGCAATTATCTATATAATCAGAGGAACACATTGTAATATGTTGTAACAGAAAAATGGACGGCGTTAGGCTTTGGGCCTCTGCTGTAAAGAAAATAAGAGTTCAGAGGGTTTATTTACCATTTTAAAATTTCAGGGGGTATATCAACAGTTCGTGAACAATTCATGAGGTATATGCACCATTAAATCTTATTTTAATTATTTATATAATTTTACTTAAGGGTATTGTTAGAGTTTTGAAGATATACCGGTCAGAGATGTAGAGAAAATGGCAGATGGGTTCTAATATCATCACTTCTAAATGTGATACACAAGCTCTATTGTAACAGCCCATGCTTATAAAATCCATTTGGAGCTTTGTGTTTCACGCATGCTTTGGATCATAGTCTTCACTCAAAAATCCATCAAACATGGCTATATTAATGTTTTTAAAATATAAATGAAATGACATTAGAAAAGAATTATAAAAGTATAAAGGGTAGTTTGGAAAAAAAAATTGAGGTGTTTTATAAAATTTTCTTAAAAACTGTGATTTCAAGTATTTGATAAAAAGTTTCTTCGAAAAAGAAATGTGAAAAAAAAAAAAAATTGATTGTAATTTATAAATTTTATACAGCGGGTCCTTATGAATAATTTGTTTTTTTTTTCTTCTGATTTTTATGTCATTTTATATTGCATTTAAACAAATGCGAATAGGTTATACAACATATCAAATCTTATTAGCAACAATAAAAAGATAAAAAATGATACTATATAGTAAGAGTCAACGGACCATATTTTCACTATTAGAAAGGTATGTCTTCATATTTAGTTTCCTGTATATCCACTTTCAAAACCACCCTATGGTTCTCATAATTAATGGTATCTATAATTGATGGTCTGGTTCAATCTTAACATGTTGTAATTTGTACTTGGTGTGATCTTAATATGTGATTGAATAAATAAGCTCCATCTTAGGGAACAAATTTATTGCCTGATTAAGAATTTCATTTATTATATATTTATATATTGGTTCCTTGTAACTAATTTACTAAATTTATTCATAAATTATTATATATTGGTTCCTCGTGACTAAGAATTTCATTTGATAATAAAATATCATATATTACCACTCTATTGGTAACTATAAAAATATAATGACGCGTTCTGTAACGTTTTTCATTTGGTGTTTTTGGATTCAGTTTCAAAATCCAAAAGCCCGTCCGATAGTATATGCTGTATTCTGTAAATGAAAATAAAAAAAACACGTCTGGTAGATTAATAAAAATATCAAAAATTATATAATTTTTCTATTGTAATTTTTTAATTTGAATAATAAATAGATCAATAATTCATCCCAAATAATTATCCAATAACTCAAAAAACTTGATTTTAAAAAAAAAACTCATAATAACGGGATAAAATCTTCATGATGAATTATTACGATTTTAAATTTAAAATAACCGACGGTTCAAGATTTTTATGTTAATATATATTTGTTAATAAAACATTAAAACCTTTCAAAAAAAAAGGAAAAAAAAATATAGGTGCCGATCTGCTCTTGGAAGAGCAGATCAGCGACATTTAAGAAGAAAAGAAGATGAAGAGAAGAAGGAGAAGGTGAAGAGAAGCAGATCGAGAAGATGAAGAGAAGAAAAAGGAGAAGATGAAGAGAAGCAGATCTGAAGAGATGAAGAGAATGAGAAGATGAGATGATGAAGAAAAGAAGAGATAAAGAAGATGAGATGAAGAGAAGAAGAGATGACGTATAGAAGATGAGATAGAGAAGAAGAATCTGGGAAAAAAAAGAGGAATGAATTTATATATAATATTATCTTCTCCTTTATTTTTCAATAAATATATATATATATATATATATATATATAAAACAAAACAAAAAACATCTAAAACTTGTTTTTCAAATTTTTCAATTTTAATAATAGTTTGGTTTTCTATTTTATTTTTATCTTTTTATTTTTATCTTTTACAAATAAAATAAAAAATGGTTATGTAACGTATTTTTAAAATTGTTTTTGAAAAATAAAAACAAAAATACCCTTAAAAAAGGTAAGGACATGCCCTTATTATCTACGCTATAAAGTGTCAACCAATCGTAGTTTTCAATGTGTTTTGATCATGTTTGTTTTCGTATTTATTTTCTTGTATACAATACTCCCACAGGCCACAACCACTGTGTTTCTCATATACGGGTCCTTACAACTAATAAAATTTGTTTGCTTGTTATTGAAAAAAAAAAAAGAACAAATAATAATAAATGAATGACCTATGTTTCTCATATATGGATCCTTACGATTGATAAAATTTGCTTGCTTGTTCAGGAAAAAAAAAAGAACAAATAATAAAAAATGAATGGTACAGTTCAATTTGGCAATCCACTCACAACCAGTGTTCTAGTAATGGGTAGAGACCTGACTCCTAACACCTAGACCGATTAGTCGGTGATTAATCGGAAAACATAATTACAAACAAAATTCCAATCAGAATTCAAAAGAAAATTCTTTCCAAATCCAATCATAAACCAATCCAAATCCCCAATTATCAAATCCAAATAAAATACTTTCCAAATCCAAAAATATCAAATTACCATCAAAATCCAATCATAAACCAATCTAAATCTCCAAACACCCATCCAAATGCAATTACAAACCAATCCAACTCCAAAATAAAGATACAATCAAATCAAAATGACAAATTCCAAGTTCGAACAAACATCAACAAATTAATAACAATCAAAATGTAAATCATAAAACAAGAAATTAAGAAACTATGTAAGTTACTTGGTCTCTGTCTCCTGCTCCAAGGATATCAGCACGCTCTTTATCGGACTATATAAGTTACATGGTATTGGCATCAGAGGAACTCGAAATATTGGGCAATCAACTCATGTTAAAATCTGAAATCAAAATATTAAATAACAAGAGGTCATAATGCAAGAAAAGAATTTTTCTAATTACAGGAATCCAATGCATAGAATGATATGCAAAACACATAACAAGCAGGCAAAACAACAGGCAAACACATACTGTAATCCAACATGCAAAACATAAGTCTAAAACAGCCTGTTGTTATTAACACATTAACAGGCAAAACAACATCCAATTTGATAACACTATACGTATATAACAGACAATAAGCATGGCCACAACCATCCAATTTGAATCCCATTTAGCAACAAGAGCACCCATTCAGATTAAGCAATTTTAATTTTTAAAAGAGCAACAGCAACCAGAGCAATTTGAATCCGACCAATTTGAAATCCCCACTCAATGATTTCACACGCCTAGAACACCCACTATAACACACAACAATCAGACCAATTTGAAATTAAAATAGAGCAGAGCAAGCTAAAATTAAGCAACAACAGCTTTTAAAAGAAACCGAGCAGAACAAGCTAAAATTAAACAGAGCAGCAAAATAAATCCGCACTCAATGATTCCCCACGCCTAGAACACTCATTCAATGATTTCCCAAACCTATAAAGTATAAAACAGAGCACCTAAACCCACCAAATTCAATTGAATCAAACAGAGCACCCATTCAATGATTTCCCCACTCAAATTGAATCCACAGCACAAACCAAGGTTCTTTTGGCATCCAGATGAGAGCAAACAAGATGAGAGCAAAATAGCGAACGGAGATGAGAGGGAACATACCGGCGAACTGGAGAGGGCTGTGACCTGGGGACGACGACGGAAAACAGACGACGATCTCTGCTGAATGGCGGCAGGCGACGTGAAGCTTCTACGATCAGGTGGCAGGCGGCTATTATGAGTATTTGGTCGAACAGTCGAAGATGAAGTGATAAACGCATGAAGAAAAGACCAAGTTTAGGTTTGTAATTTGTCACATTTTTTTTATGAAAAAAAACGACCTCGTTTTTTTAATTTTTAATTTTTAATTTTTAACATCCTAAGCGTGGTCAACGGCTTTGATCGCTGGCTGATTAATCACTACTGAACGATTATTCTGGAATGGAACAATTATTCTGGATATTTTTATCTGTTTATTGTAATAGGTCTCTTTTAAATATAATTATTAAAACATTGATAGTGTTAAAATGTCGTCTCTAAAAAGTGTAATTTATTTTTTAAATCCAAATTTATGTTTATTTTACTTCTCAACAATAACTTCCGGTTCACTTTGTCTTCTATTTCACTTCAAATTATTGAAGATTCATTATTAACCTGTAAGTTTCGAGATCTCTCTTTTCAATTTTGTTTTTCTATAGTAAAATTTTATTTATGTTACATCTTTCTAAATTCTGGATTTATATTATTTCTCAAATCCGATAATCATTATAAATAATTCAGTATAAAGAAACAACAGGTAGAGAGAAGTCCACTGAATCAACTATTCTTCAACATGAATTTCAAACCAGAATAATAAAATACGAAACACTTAAAAAAAACTGCTTCAAAGGTTTTATTGAATTGTTTAGTAGAGTTGTTTAGTTTCTATTGTTAGAGTGGATTATAACAAACAGTTTCATAGGTTTTAGGCTTTATTGAATTGTGTTTAAATATGTTTTTGGAGGATTAACATGGTTAGAAGTCGTAGACAATTTCAAATTACTAGAATCAAAATTCGAAAGAAAAAAAAAATTCTAGATATTTGCTAATCGTTCAAGTTCAAATAGACCATTCCCCTATCCTGTAGACATTTGGATCACGATGATATAATCTTTCATAATAAAAAACAGTACCAAACTTTCTAATTTGTAGGGAGATTTTGTGACGAGTTTTTATATTAAATTAAGATAAAATTAGACTTATTAGGTATGTATTATATTGTTTTTAAATTATATTATTGCTTAGTGTGACATTGAATTTCATAATATTTTATCTCACTTTGAAGAAATTTTAAATGAGTTACTACAATCTTATATTTCTAAGCTCCCCACAAAATAATACATGTGCGATAATTTTTACATTCGTGTATTAAATTTAGTCTATAAATAGTTTTCATGAATTTCAGTTTGTTACTGTGAATGAATTACGGTTTTAAGAATATACATTTTGTATACTATTTGTATTTGTTAGGTTAATCTTTATATATTCTTGTGTACGTGAGTCTTACAAGTTCGTGGGTGTATATGGTTTTTTTTTCTACTATTGCGTGATATCAATGTGTTTTATGAAGATTTTTATTTTTCATATATATATATATATCAATTGACGAATGAACTTATATATTTGAGAAAATAGGATCACTTGTAGCCAATTTATGTAATATTATATTTTTTTATAATGGAAACATCTGTAAAAGAAAATCAAAAAAAAAAAAAAACCAAGGCGGAATGATTTTACCCTTGATGCCTTCATCAAGATTTGTGTCAATGAGACCTTGATAGAGAATCGACCTAACGGTCATTTAAATAGAATTGATTGGAAAAATCGTATTAGTAAGTTTACTGTTATGACCGGTAAAACATATAACTACAAGCAATTCAAAAACAAGTGGGATTCACTCAAGAAGGATTAGCAAGTTTGGACAAGTTTGAAAGGAAAGAAAATAGGCTTAGGATGGGATCACGTGAAGTAAACAATTGAAGCCACCGACGAATGGTGGAATAGAAAATTAAAGGTATAATGTCAAACCATTATTTTTAATATTCGTTACACTTTATCATTTTTAATTTAAACTAATTAGTTTTCAAATATTTTTTTTTTCTTAACACTGTAAGAGATTTCTGATGCAATAAAATTTCATCATAAAGGATTAAAGAATGATGATGAACTGGATATTCTATTCAAATATGTTGCTGCTACAGGGGAAGGTGCTTGGGCACCATCAACAAATTTCGTACTGTATTATGAATAGGATAGGTCGTATAACGAACAAATTGCTGAAGTTGATAGGATGCATGGCATTGAGGAGAATTTAAATAATGACTTTGATCGTGTTGATGGACTTGAAATATTGAGATCAACATAAGAAGTCCCACTTATGTGAATACTACGGAAGATAATGGAAGCAAAAAAAAAAAAAAAAAAACTTTCGATCGAGAGATAAAGTCGTAGATAGAATATTAACTCATTTGGATCGCATTGCAGAAGCGGTAGAAAATAAAAAATCTACAAAGAAAGATGACACTAGCATTACAGAAGCTATTGAGTTGTTGCATAACAATACAACAATACCCAAAAAAAGTGAATTTTACATGTTAATCACTAAACTTTTTCTTAAGAACAAAATAGGGAGATGTTTGTTGCACTTAAAGATGATCAGAAGTTCAAATTGAGTGGCTCAAGGAGATGAAGAATTATTATTTTTTATTATTACAGTTTAAAAATATATATATATTATTATTAGGATTTTAATTTTCCTTATTTTATGTTGATCTATTAAGACTATTGTTTGAGTATGATTTTAGATTATTTTATATTGATGTAGGAGACTATTGTTTGAGTTTTGTTATTCTAGAATTATTATTGATTTTAGTTTTAATATTTAGTATATGATTAAATGTTTTTACACGTATATAATCTTTAATTAGTTGTATTTTTTCTTGCTTTACAGATGGAATTTTTGAAAATCTTAATAATAATGAGCATGAGAATAATGACAAAGATGATGATTATGAACATAGTGACGAAAGTGAAAGTGACGACGACTACGAGTATTTACATACTAGAGTTGCATTATGTGTTCATCAATTTTTAAAATAATTTGAAGGTGCTATGTAGAACATCATCTCATACCGGATATAAATTTGTGATGGAGGCGTTAAAAGGTCACAAGGATAGGTGTCACCAACAATTTAGGATGGAAAAACACGTCTTTATGAGATTATGAAATGCGCTGAGTCAAACATTGTTGGAACCCCGTTCATCGGTCACGCAGCGGAACTAGGTTTTAAATTTTTTATATATACATATCATAATCTGTATCTGGGACCAGTGAACTTGGGATCGTAATTATTATTCAGAACTAATACATACAATATGTAAACACAGAAAATTGAAATCGATATAATCAAGAAGAATAACATCTTACCAACGTTTGGAGGCTCATTCACTTTTCGATATGCTCCTGTCTGAACCAATCTTACCAACGTTTGGAGACTCCTTCTCTTTAGGATATGCTCCTGTCTGAACCACTAGATCATCCTCGCTATCTTTCAGAACTAGTAAATGCGTATGGACGCGTCACGGTCTCATAAACTTTAATGGAGGATGTATAGAGAATCGAAGAAACTCTTTCTTCTATGTGTTTCAAAAACACACATAAAACATGAAAACAAGATATATATATATATATATACACGTCTTGTTTCACGCACCCACTTGGTGTATCAGGTACCAAAATCACGCCTCTGCTCTTTTTTTTTTTAATGTCACAATATATATATATATATATATATATACACTAAAAACAAACTTTTGCCACACTGATTTCTATCTTTTGTGCATATACAAATTGCATGCAAGTCAACTGATGCACATGCAATTTGTATCATATACAAATTGTATTTTTTTTATTATATATATATACATATACAAACACTTATATATGTATATACCAATTTGCATCCAATTACCAATTTGCATCCAATGCAATCTCTTGTGTTATAATTGATATATATCTTTTAATTATTCTTTTCATATATATCTAATATGTTTAAAGTGATAATAAGTATTTTAAATTTAAACTTAAATTCAAATACTTAGATAAATGATTTAGTAAAATAAAATGATCATATTATTTTATCTTCATCTAAATACATATATCAACTAACACCCTCCAATGAATAGTTAATTAATAATTCATAATTATCAATCTAATTATTTAATTAATTTAACTATTAAAATTCATTAATTAAATAATCGCATTCTTCAATTAATTCTCGAATATATATATGTGTCACTTTTGTAACACAATTAATTGGACAATCCAAATAATTAACCGAGACCCTTGTTACCTAAATCGATCGGGCTAGCAAAGGGGCCTAATGGACCCACGGTATTTTGAGCTCCAATAATCATCGGAATCATTAATTAAACTCTTTAATTAATATTCCTTGATTATTAACTCCGATGTTATTCTACTAAAAACTCGAAGCTGCACTCTCTCAACTGTAGACGCTTTTACACATACTGATACAACTCGGTGTCCATCGATATAGCTATTACATATGGTGTGATCATCCACAGTAGTTCATAATTAGAGCTGGGTCATAATGTCCGTTATACCCCTCTAATCACATATATCCATTAAGTACCATTGATTCTCTAATGGACAATAAATCCTATTTCCTTATGGAATTAGGAGAGCACTCATATTGTCCAAGCCCCGAATCAACCCTTAAGGGAACTACCATCTACTTCTCACAAGAAGGAGTGGATTCCACTATTGTGTACAAACCTTCCCAGCCACAAGCCAAACCGCAATCCCAACATACAGAGTATATTGATCAGGAAATGCATCTGACCTCACCCATGATATATCAAAGACCACGATCTAACCTGAAGGGGTCGATAAGACACTCAGGATTAAGATCACCCACATATAGTCATCTTTAGTTGATATATATGAATCTCATCGGTAAACTGATCTTGGTGAGAGATTCATATAGATCATGGCCCAGTCCTATATGATCACACCATACAAGGTTCCTTCATTCCCATATCTCATATGAATGATTCAGAATAGTATCATCGTATATTACGGAATGGACCGCAGTTATAGATTAACCACAAATAAAGTATCCAGCTTTATTTGCTATCTATGAACTCTTTATATTGCACGTCTCTTACTGTATCCATCTGTATATGACACTCATATACACAGTTTGAGATTACATCCGACAATCTTGGATGTTAAATAAATGCACAAGTTATATAATAAACAACACAACAAGAATGAATTGAACTTTTCCTTTTATTTATTTATTAAATCCATTTACAAATTACATCTTTAGGGCATAAACCCCAACAATCTCCCACTTGCACTAAAGCATGTGAGGCATGTTTCGTAACCCTAGACCATCTAGGTGACCCGAAAACACTTTAGTCGGTAAGGTCTTCGTAAATGGATCAGCATGATTGTCTCATGAGGCTATCTTGGTGACAATCACATCTCCTCTCTGCACTATCTCTCTAATGAGATGATACTTTCTCTCTATATGTTTCCCTCTTTTGTGGCTTCTTGGTTCTTTAGAATTAGCCACAACACCACAATTATCATAATAAAGTGTGATGAGCCTATCCAGATCTGGAACAACTTCCAGATCACTCAAGAACTTACGGAGCCAAACAGTCTCTTTAGCAGCTTCACAAGCGGCTACATATTCGGCTTCCATGGTGGAGTCAGTAATGCAAGATTGCTTGATACTTCTCCACACAATGGCTCCACTACCTAGGGTGAATACTGATCCAGACGTGGATTTTCTAGAATCCGTGTCTGACTGAAAATCAGAATCCGTGTATCCTAACGAGATCAAATCCTGCCCAAAATACACTAGCATATAGTCTCTCGTTCTCCGAAGATACTTGAGAATTGTCTTGACAGCAACCCAATTATCCAATCTTGGGTTGGACTGGTATCTACTGACTACTCCCACTGTATAGCAGATGTCCGGTCTCGTGCATAACATAGCATACATGAGACTACCTACTGCCGATGCATATGGTACACGTCTCATATCCTCAACTTCTTGAGATGTCTTAGGACACTGTTCCTTAGACAAATTAACTCCATGCTTAGAAGGTAAATTACCTTTCTTAGAGTTTTGCATCGAAAATCGCACAAGAATCTTGTCGATATATGATGCCTGAGACAGTGCTATGAGTTTGTTCTTACGATCCCTTATAAGTTGGATCCCAAGAACATAACTCGCCTCTCCCAAATCTTTCATTTGGAATTGGCTAGCCAGCCAGCCCTTTACATCAGACAACACTCCCATATCATTCCTAATGAGTAGGATATCATCTACGTATATGACCAAGAAAACTACTTTCTAATCAATGATGCGCTTGTAGACACAAGGCTCATCGACATTCGGCTCGAAACCATAGGTTTTGATCACATCATCAAACCTGATGTTCCAAGATCTAGATGTTTGCTTAAGCCCACAGATGGACCTCTACAGCTTGCAAACCTTTTGCTCTTGATCTGGACACACGAATCCCTTTGGTTGTATCATATAGATGCTCTCATCAAGATTGACATTCAAGAATGCAGTCTTGACATCCATTTGCCAAATTTCGTAATCGAAATAGGCAGCAATGGATAAGAGAATCCTAATAGACTTAAACATGGCTACTGACGAGAAAGTCTTTTCATAATCGACCCCTTCTTTCTGGGTATAACCTTTAGCCACTAGTCTTGCCTTGAAGGTCTCTACCTTCCCGTCTACTCCTCTCTTTCTCTTGTAGATCCACTTACACCCTATGGGTTTTATCCCATCCTGTAAGTCTACAAGATCCCAGACTGAGTTAGAGTACATGGACTCTATCTTGAGATTCATGGCTTTAAGCCATTCCTCTTTATCAAGATCTTCCATTGCATTCTTAAATGTCAATGGATCATCAACACTATCAGCAGAGATAACACCTTGTCCCTCACCTATAGCTAAATAGCGTTCAGGTTGTCTCACAACCCTCTCACTATGTCTAGGTGGTAGTGTATCATGATCAGGAACCATTTGACTCTCAGATGTTTATGGAACAACAACTCTTGTTGATGAAGCATTAGTCTCACCAGGCTCTAACTCATTTAATACAATCTTGGAACGAGGTTTATGGTCACTAATGTAATTGTCCTCAAGAAACGTTGCATTTGTCGATACAAATACTTTGTTATCTTCAGGAATATAGAAGTGTCCACCTTTGGTCTCGTTGAAGTATCCTACAAACAGGCAGACAACAAATTTGAAGTCTAGCTTTCCAGTTCTATTCTTCAGCACGTGTGCTGGACACCCCCATATGCGAAAATATCGTAAACTAGATTTACGACCATTCTACAACTCTAGGGGAGTCTTAGGAACAGATTTGGATGGCACTACATTCAAAATGTATACCGCTGTTTGTAACACATATCCCCAGAAGGAATTTGGTAATGATGAGAAACTAATCATAGATCTCACCATTTCCATTAGGGTTCTATTTCTCCTCTCCGCTACACCATTTTGATGAGGTGTACCGGGAGCTGTGAGTTGGGAAACTATCCCATGCTCGACCATGAAGTCTTTAAAATCTTGGTCAAGGTACTCACCTCCACGATCCGATCGTAGTGACTTGATAGTTCTACCTAATTGATTCTCAACTTCAGCTCGAAATTCTTTGAACATTTCAAATGTTTCCATCTTCCGTTGTATTAGGTAGACATATCTGTATCTTGAGTAGTCATCTATAAAGGTGACATAATACTCATAACCACCTATGGCTTTAACATTCATCGGTCCGTAGACGTCTTTATGTATAAGCTCTAGCGGTTCTTTAGCTCTAGCGGTTCTTTAGCTCTAGCGGTTCTTTAGCTCTAGCGGTTCTTTAGCTCTAAGCCATTTTCCAGTAAAAGGTCCCTTAGTCATCTTACCTTCCAAACAAGATTCGCAAACAGGTAAGGTGCCAACCTTTGACTCACTTAAAGGTCCACTTTTTACTAATCTGTTTATCCAGTCAAGGTTGATATGACCAAGCCTTAGATGCCAGAGATACGTGTCATTATCTGAAGAAATCTTATGTCGTTTAGTTTTTGATTTTTCAACCTTAAACATTTCGGTGTTGAGCAGTGTAGTATGTATTAACGGTCTTAACACATACAAATTGTTTTCATTAATTCCTGAACAAATATTCAGATCATTCTTTCCAATAATAACAGACTTATTATTAAAAGAAATAGATTACGATTGTTATAACAATTTAGAAACGGAAATCAAATTCCGTGTAAATCCAGGAATATAAAAAACATTGTTCAATGATAAAAAACTATTATTATTATAAAATTACAATCTTATTGCTCCCACTACTTTTGCCGACACGACATCCCCCGATCCCACACGTATTGAGAAGGCTTCCTTATCTAGCGGTGTCCAAGAATCAGTCCACTGCAAAGAAGAATAAACATGGTTAGTGGCCCCTGAATTAATTATCCAGGATGAAGAATCATCTTCCACTAAACAAGATTCAAGAACAAGTAAATCATATTTACCTTTCATCTTTTTCTTCTTGGCTACCTCCTATAGGTATCAAGGACAGTTCCTCTTCCAGTGCTCGACCTTATCGCAATGGAAACATTTTCCTTTGCCTTGGTCGGTGGAGGCGCCCTTATTTTAGCTTTGGGCTTTCTTGGGTTTGGGCTTACCTTTTGCCTTCCCATCAGACCTCTTCCTCTTTTTATTATTTGAGGAGGAAGATGGTTCAGCAACATTTTCCTCACCATTCTTTCCCTTATTGTCCTTAATTAAAGACTCGAAGGTGCCAAGCTCATTGAGCATCTGTGTAAGACTAAACTTTAACTTATTCATCTCGTAGTTGCTCTTAAACTAATCGAAACTCTTCGAAAGAGTTGTCAGTATGATGCTCACTTGATTGGGTTCGTCAATGGCCCCATTATTGACTTCTGCCGTGTTGAAGTAGGACATCATGCTCAGGACATGTTCCCAAACTGAGGTTCCTTTCTTCATGCGAGCGAGTATAGCATAACGAACGACTTCGTGTCGCTTTTGCTCGGAGGGTTGCCCGAACATAGCTTGCAATGGCTCCATGATTTCGAATGCTGAAGTCATTGCTTCATGCTTTGTGACAAGCACGTCTGTCATAGAAGCCAACAGATATGTTCGGGCATTCTCATCAGATGAGACCCATCGCTCGTATGTCTCACGAACAGTTTGTGTGGCATTGACAGCAGGCGCTGGAGGACATTCCTCCATAAGCACAAACTTGAGGTCTTTGGTGACCAATATTGCATTAATGTTAAGTTTCCACTTAGTGTAGTTATCACCAGTTAATTTGTCGTTTGCGAGAATTTGAAGTAATGCAGAAGACATTATTGCTGAAATAAATAAAACATTCATTCAGTCATTTGTTTAAAAACAAGTGTGAGTGTTTTGTCATAAATTTAAACATGATGCATGAACATGTTTAACGAACTAGTACTACCCTAAAACTAGTTGCTATACCACGATAATCCAACATACCACAAAGAAGTGCAGCCTTAGGGTCGGTCAAGTCTTTGCATGTTGGACCGAGATATTCTCAATCAAATGATATTCTAGAATAACTCTTATTCCATATCATTCAACCATCGTTTATTCAGTCAGGTTTTTAATTACTTAATCAAAACCTTCGTGAGTGTAACCCACCATTTCAGATCTCACGAGCTTAACTCGAGAATTGCTGCCTTAGGGTCGGTCAATCCCAAAATACCCTCAGAAATCCTATCCGTTAGGAAGTCAACCTTGGTATTAACCTTTGTGGAAACCCTCCTTAGGGAGGATGAAAGCAAAGCCGTCACGAGGCCCCACTCAGATCTCACGGTGTTGAACTAATGATGGAGACCGCGGGATATATTTGTCATATATCCCTCTCCCACTCACTATTTTAAAATTAGGGTTTTCTATTAACCGTTAATGCACCTAGACTCTACAGGATTAAACGACTAACTTTAATCAAGTTATCTAGCGCATTAACTAATTAGAACCAAATTCTAATTAACTAATAAATTATTAATGATTTTCAACAATTAAAAATCTAAGCATTTGTAAACTATTTACTATGGTTAGATTATTATGTTAGTGTTTACTAGGTTTTAACTATTAAAACCCTAGCACTTTATTTGGATCATTTATTATTATGTAATTAATCATATTAATCCTAATTACAATAAATGACCCTATTAATCTAACTTATTAAATTCTTTAATAGCTAGATTGATATTAATGAGAATTATCAAGTTTTCTAACCATTAAAAACTAATCTCATTATTCATAGCCAATTATGTACATTACCCATTTTAATCACATTAAAAAAAATACATAAAATATCAGGCTATGATGCATGTATGACATATCAAATATATTTGTGTAGGCACATCTAATCTAAATGACATACGTATAAATAACAATACTTTTATCATCACATAATATAAAGCATACATGAATTGACCGAGTACTGTGGATTATTTAACCTAAAAAAAATTGAATCTAAAATTATAAAAAAAAACCCAAGGCATTCCTTGGTCTTCTTGTAATTTTCGAGTCTTCCAGTCTCTTCAAGTCACTCCGATTCATCTCATGAATCCTTTTTCGTGATTTTTTCAGGTCTTCAATATAGGTTACATTTTTTTTACAATACAATAACAGAGAAAAAATATATATAAACAAAAAAAAAATGCAACCCATAAACCCTAAATCCACAGTACCATATAATTAACGATCAATCATGTTTTTGTAAATTAAAAAAAAAAACATACAAAAACATCATACAGTCAATTTATATTGTGCCTACACAATCATACATATAGGAGCATCGAAAACAATTTCCTATTCCGAAAATAAAACTGGCTCTGATACCAATTGTTGGAACCCAATTCCCATCTCATGGGTGTGGGCACGGTCCCAACTCCTTGGGGTGACACCCACAGATACCTATCAGAGCACTCCTCTAAGAAGCCACTGGGTGGAGAGCCACGCTTCGTCACACGATCACACGTGAGAGTTCCCAGGGATCGGCCAGTCGCCACTACTTTTGCATTGATACCAATTGTTGGAACCCCGTTCACCGGTCACGTAGCGGAACTAGGTTTTAAAATTTTTATATATACAGATCATAATCTGTAACTGGAACCAGTGAACTTGGGATCGTAATTATTATTCGGAACTAATACATACAATATGTAAACACATGAAATTGAAATCGATATAATCAAGAAGAAGAACATCTTACCAACATTTGGAGGCTCCTTCACTTTTCGATATGCTCATGTCTGAACCAATCTTACCAACGTTTGGAGACTCCTTCTCTTTACGATGTGCTCCTGTCTGAACCACTCGATCTTCTCTACTATCTCCCGAAACTGGTAACTGCTTGTGGGCACGTCACGATCTCAGGAACTTGAATGGAGGATGTAGAGAAAATTTAAGAAAATCTCTCTTCTATGTGTTTCAAAAACACACATAAAGCATGAAAACAAGATACATATAAATAAATATATATATTCGTCTTGTTTTACGCACCCACTTGGTGTATCAGGTATAAAAAAACAATATTTTTTTCTCAAAAACCAAAATCACGCCTCTGTTTTTTTTTAATGTCAATATATATATATATATCACGCCACTAAAAACAAACTTTTGCCACACTGATTTCTATCTTTTGTGCAAAAACAAATGGGGTCAAAAAATTATTGGCACTATTTGAGAGGGGGTGTTGTGCAAATATCACCACTTTACTAATGTATGTTTAAAAGACACAATTTAACGTGTTCAGAGAAAATACCCCGAAATATTAAAACAGTGAGGAATTTGTCGTTTCATAAGTCAGAGAGAAGCAACAGTCAAACCGACGGGAAACTAATCGACGGTGAAGTGACCGGAACGAGATTACACGAGAACAGCTGCGATTTAGAAAGGTAAGATTATTTTATTTTCATCGTTTTTGTTGTTGTTAACTTGCATTACATGTTAAAATTTAGTTTTGTTGATAGGAATTGTAGAAACCGGTTAAAAAAGAGATGTGAGAATGGTTGTGGTTTAGGTTTAGGTTAGGGTTTGTAATTTGGTTGAATATCAGTTGAGAAAGATGAAATATGGGTTATCGAGACTTTTTGCAAGAGAATCGAGCTTATTTGTTGTTGAGTCGAGCTTTTTTTCTCGTGAAAATTAGGTTTTGGTAAGTCGATCTTATTTTGTAATGTTTCGAGCTTTTTTTGAATTGGATCGAGCTTTTTTGAAAGGCATCAAGCTTTTTTGAAAAGGAATCGAGCTTTTTCAATAGGGTATAGCTTTTTTTGAATTAGATCGAGCCTTTTTGAAAGTGATCGAGCTTTTTTTAAAGGGATCGAGCTTTTTTAAAAAGGATTCGAGCTTTTTTCAATAGGTTCGAGTTGTTTTTGAATTGAATCGAGCGTTTTTGAAAGGGATCGAGATTTTTTGAAAGGGATCAAGCTTTTTTGAAAAGGGTTCAAGCTTTTTTCAATATGTTCGAGCTTTTTTTTCATTGGATCGAGCTTTTTCATCATGACATCAATATGTTCGAGCTTTTTTTTCATAGGATCGAGCTTTTTTCAAAATTTTTGTGAAATAATTAGGTTTTGGTGGGTCGAGCTTTTTTTATATGTAAGGGTTCGAGCGTTTTCTGAATAGTATCGAGCTTTTTTGAAATGGATCGAGCTTTTTTGAAAGAGATCGAGTTTTTTTTACATTTGATCGAGCTTTTTCACCATGGGATCGAGCATTTTTTACATAGGATCGAACTGTTTTGTTATGGGATCGAGCATTTTTTCATAGGATCGAGTTTTTTTTTAAAGGGTTGAGCTTTTTTATCCTTGGATCGAGCTTCTTTTTCCTTGGATCAAGCTTTTGTGTTATGGGATCGAGCATTTTTGTCATAGGATCGAGATTTTTTTGAAAAGGGTCGAGCTTTTTTGTTTTAGGACCGAGCTGTTTTTACATTGGATCGAGACTTTTTATTTTGGTTACGAAATTTGTTCTGTTTAATGATGTTGTATTTCTGTTACATTGCAGATGAGAAATAGGTTGAGGGATTTGCTTACAACTGTAGAAAGAGACTGGTACGAGGGTAAATTGACTCGACACAACCATTTTGATGCCCTTGGCCATATAGATGATACGTTGAACCGTGTCCTTGTAGAATTTACAGATAAAGATCGGTGTCGGTTCATGGCGTCATGTTTCGGGCATTTCCTGACGATGCATCGGGAGATGAAGTTTTTGGGTGGTATTATCCATCGGTTGCTTTTGAGGGAGCTGCATCATAACGGCCCAACAGATGAGATGCAGTTCATGTTAGGGAACCAGTCGGTGGGGTTTTCGAAGGTGGAATTTTACCTGATCACCGGACTACGGTTTGGAGTTGTACCAGACACGACCAAGTATGCAGCAGTGGAGAATGGCATACATCGGCGGTACTTTCCTAGAGCCGATGAGGTGTCGTTGGAGGAGATTAGGGGTGTTGTCACCGGCGCAGAGTTCGGAAAAGCGTACGATGCTGTCAAGCTCTGCCTCATTTATATGATGAACAGGATATTGATAGGGGTGGATGAGAGATTCAAGATTCCAGTTTGGCAGTTTCGGTTGGTTGAGGATCTCGATGCATTCGACGCATTCCCGTAGGGTGCCCACGTGTACAGGCATTCTATTTACTCATTCAAGCATGCACTTGACGGGCAACGAGACGGGTTCGAGCAATGCCAGCAGGAAAAGGGCGCTGACATACACACGGTGGAGACCTACAACATATACGGTCTATCTCACGCCCTATTGGTAAGAACTTCGAACTACAAATTGTACTTTATTATTGGTGTCCTAAATATTATGAATACTTATCGTACTTATCTTTGATGCAGATATTTGCTTTGGAGGTGATCCTTGAATTGGTCAAAGAGTTCGGTGCCCGAAGGGTTACTGATCTGACTCACTGTATTTTGAAGTGAGAGTTGACCAAACAACCGAGAAGGAAGACGCTGGCAAAGATTTTCAAAGCCAGGGTATGTATTTAATTTGTTAATGATTTTATTAGTTAGTATTTATACAATTACATTGTTCTAACTAATATTTCAGATGTTTACGAGGAAGGAACTGATGTCGACACCAGCTGAGAGACAGGCACCGTACTATGCCTGACTAAACGAGGGGGGAGCCTGTATGTAGAAGATGACATGGATGATATGCTGCCTCTGGTCCCTGATTAGACTACCTCTAGGTGCAATAACTTCTCCAATTATGACTGCACTAGCTTGTCGGTGCCAGCGGTGAATTTCCTCTAACGGACAAGTGTGTTCGTTGACAAAACTTCTTACTTGAAAGTATGTGTCTTCATCTCTCCTCACCGCTCTTAACTTTCACGTACAATTTCCCATCAAACAAACTAGATGTAATGTTGTCTTAATGGACCTTTTCACCTTCCACTCAAAGTTCTGCCGCATTGCAAAATGGCCTAATAGTCTCTTCAAATCCTTTTTCGTTGGAAAAAATTGCCCTTTATATATCATGCTTGTAGGTTCATCTTCAACCAAGTTCCTGCTTACACCTATACCAAATGAGTATGATTCTGCTCCTGGAATAACTCATGTTGTGGCATTATCAGAATCATCTTGAGTTACATTGGCCCAGACCTCGGAGGTCCCAGCTATATCTGGTGCACTGGACTAAAACTGTGTACATGTCTTACAAGTCTTTCCATTTGGACAGGTTCTTCATCATTCTGATTGTCCTATACATTTTCTACAGAATTGAAATTGCCCTCATTATCCATCTCATGAATCACCCCAACATGCAGTGATGTATTCTGCTCATTGTTGATGTCATTGTAGATCTCATTTTATTGGTGGTTGTACTGTCTACCATTCATCTCAATTTGACAACCAAATACATAGTCGAATTGAGGTCCCGGTATATAATCATGGGCGGATACTTTCGGTGGGACAACATATATGTTTTCCCCGACCATCAATCCCACTTCTTTCTGTGAACAACTGGTTGCTTCCGCTTGACAATCGAAATTGTTGGGTGTTATCACGATCAGGGATATCTTCACCAATGACACCTCATGCTGGCCTCTCGATTTGACTAACATACTTGAGGAATCACCCTATCTTCCCCTAGCATAAACTGAACATCATCATTGTTTCTTATAAATGTATGACATGTAGTCCCAGGAACAATTGATAGAGACTGTAGATCAGCACTGTATTTGTTCTCATCAAACTTCACAATGGTTTGCACGATCGACATCAGTTCGTCGTAACTCAAATTCTTTGACACATACAAACCTTAGTTAGCGGAACCTAAATACCTCTGATTTCCGTCGGGTAATTGCTCCCATCGACTGTTGTAAGATATGACTATTCTCACCCTATCCATTGTCCTGTCAAAACTATCATCAAAAATCATTATTAAGAAATAAATATTTAATATTAAATTTACAATTATCGAGTTTTTTTTGTACATGCTCGAGCCATTTTTGTACATGCTTAAGCCGTTTTTGTACATGCTCGAGCTTTTTCTAACGTGATCGAGCTTTTTTGGTTCAAGACCGAGCTCTATTTGTACATCATCGAGCTTTTTTTAATATGGCTCGAGATATTTTTTATATGGCTCTACCTTTTTTCAAATATGGCTCAACATTTTTATTTTAGGGATTGAGTTTTTTTGTGAGGAATCGAGCTTTTTTGTTAGGGATCAAGTTTTTTTCGTGCGAGATCAAGTTTTTTTTGTGAGAGATCGAGCTTTTTTTTGTCAAGGATCGAGCATTTTTTTAGGGATCGAGCTTTTTTTCTGAGGGATCGAGTTTTTTTTTAGGGATCGAGCTTTTTTTTTGACGTATCCGCAATCTGTTTTTTGGATCGAGCTTTTTTATAATTTGATCGAGCTTTTTTTCAAATGTTTCGAGCTTTTTTAAAATGTTTTCCAGCTTTTATGCCCAAGATTTTAAACTTGTTTGCACCACTTCAACTCAACTCGGCCAAATATATATACAAAAAAGTATGCATACATGTTCATTCATTATTTTTTACAAGTTTACAACTCCCAGACATAAAAAAAAAAATAGACAACATGTTCATAAATGTTCATACAGTGTTATACCACACAGAAATACAAGAAAAAATGGAAATGAATATCAGAAATATTAATTTACCTTCTTGTGTAATATCTGGAATGAAGATCGTTTTCTGAAGAAAAAATGGAGTAGTTGATTGATTTTCAGACAACTTTTTTGGACGACAGCTTTTAAAGAATAAAGAATAGATTATTTAAGGGCAATTTCGACAGCTCACCATAATAGGTGTCTTTTAAACTTAATTTGTTATAACGGTGACATCACTGCAACGGACAAAAAAAAAAGATGACATTCCTCACTATTTACACTATACAAATTGCGTGCAAGTCAACTGATGCACATGCACATGCAATTTGTATCATATACAAATTGTATTTTATTATTATTATTATTATTATTATATATATATATATATATATTTGTATCATATACAAACACTTATATGTATACATGCCAATTTGCATCCAATGCAATCTCTTGTGTTATAATTGATATATATCTTTTAATTATCCTTTTAAAATATATCTAATATATTTAAAGTGATAATAAGTATTTTAAATTTAAACTTAAATTCAAATACTTAGATAAATGATTTAGTAAAATAAAATAATCATATTATTTTATCTTCACCTGAATCCATATATCAACTAATACCCTCCAATGAATAGTTAATTCATAATTCATAATTCATAATTACCAATATAATTAAATAATCTCATTCTTCAATTAATTCCCGAATATATACGTGTCACTTTTGTAACACAATTAATTGGACAATCCAATTAATTAACTGTCACCCTTGTTACCTAAATCGATCGGGCTAGCAAGGGGACCTAATGGACCCACGGTATTTTGAGCTCCAATAATCTTCAGAATCATTAATTAAACTCTTTAATTAATATTCCTTGATTATTAACTCCGGTGTTATTCTACTAAAAACCCGAAGCTGTACTCTCTCAACTGTAGACGCTTTTACACAGACCGATACAACTCGGTGTCCATCGATATAGCTATTACATATGGTGTGATCCTCCACAGTAGTTCATAATTAGAGATGGGTCATAATGTCCGTTATACCCCTCTAATCACATATATCCATTAAGTACTATTGATTCTCTAATGGACAATAAATCTTATTTCCTTACGGAATTAGGAGAGCGCTCATATTGTCCAAGCCCCGAATCAACCCTTAAGGGAACTACCATCTACTTCTCACAAGAAGGAGTTGATTCCACTATTGTTAACAAACCTTCCTAGCCACAAGCCAAACCGCAATCCCAACATACAGAGTATATTGATTAGGAAATGCATCTGACCTCACCCATGGTATATCAAAGACCATGATCTAACCTGAAGGAGTCGATAAGACACTCAGGATTAAGATCACCCACATATAGCCATCTTTAGTTGATATATATGAATCTCATCGGTAAACGGATCTTGGTGAGAGATTCATATAGATCATGGCTCAGTCCTATATGATCACATCATACAAGGTGCCTCCATTCTCATATCTCATATGAATGATTCAGGATAGTATCATCGTACATTACGGAATGAACCGTAGCTATAGATTAACCACAAATAAAGTATCCAGCTTTATTTGCTATCTATGGACTCTTTAGATTGCACGTTCTTACTGTATCCATCTATATATGACACTCAAATACACATTTTTAGATTACATCCGACAATCTTGAATGTTAAATAAATGCACAAGTTATATAATAAACAACAGAACAGGAATGAATTGAACTTTTCCTTTTATTTATTTGATAAATTCATTTACAAATTACATCTTTAGGGCATAAACCCCAAAAAATATATGGTCTTAAAAGGAGTAGAGATTTATCTTTAGTTGAGTCAGTAGCTATGTTTTTTATCACACTAGTACATGCATTCGGGAGTAGAATGGTTAAAGATAGATTTCAGCATTCAGGTGAGACTATATCCAGATGGTTTGAACTAGTGTTGGATGTTGTTTGTGAGATGGCTATTGATATTGTGAGACCATCTGACCCACATTTTAATAGAATTCCTAAAAAAATTAAGGATAATGATCGATATTGGCCATATTTCAAAGATTGTATAGGTGCAATAGATAGAACACATATATCAGTTGTAATGTCTACATCGAAGCAAATACCATATATTGGTAGAAAAGGGTTTCCTACCCAAAATGTGATGGTTGTATGGGATTTTAATATGTGTTTAAATTTTGCATGGGTTGGATGGGAAGGTAGTGCTAATGATATGCATATTTTTTTGGAGGCCTTACGAAGGGAAAATTTGCATTTTCCTCATCCACCTTCAAGTAAGTAACTTTTTTTTTTGTTTTTTTGAAATATTTATATTAATTTCATAATTCTACATTTTAAATTATATATTTGTTTGTCAATGTAGGTAAGTATTATCTTGTAGATGTCGGATACCCTAATATAAAGGGGTATTTACGGTCATACAAGGGAGAACGCTATCATCTTCCGGATTATCGACGTGGAAGTCAACCAAGAGGGAAAAAATATTTAATCATGCACACTCATCTTTGAGATGTACTATCGAGAGAACATCTGGTGTATGGAAAAATAGATTGAAGATTTTATGCTAAATGCCTAAATTTTCTTTTAGCAAGCAAGTGAAGATCGTAATTGCTTTAATGGCTCTTCATAATTTCATAATAATTCATTCTATCAGAGATCAAAAGTTCATGCCATATGATGATGACGATGAGCTACTCCCAGAAGAAGGAGAAAATGAAAGAGAAATATTTGGTGAAGAACAAGGCACAAATTCATCACACGAACGTGAGATGGATGAGGAACGCGATCGAATTGTAGTTCTTCTAATGCACCGAGAGTAATCTGTTTAGGTTATTTATTTTGCTTTAGATTTTATGTTACTGAAATATTTTATTATTGTTATGTTTGAATTTTTAGTAATTTATTTCAAACTTTTATTCTTATACACCTTTATATTATTTTTCAATTTCATTTAATTATTTAAGATTAGAAATTCAAAAAAAAAAAGCAATGAGAGTATATTATTTTTGAACAGCTGAATTAGAGTATATTTATCTAGCTTGATAAGAAAAGCAACAAAACAAGGAGGATGAAACAAGACAGAAACAGAGCCCGAGAGACAAGCAGCCCACCAAACAAAAATGAGCATCCAAAAACTTGACACCCACAACCAGAGATAAAAATAAGAAGGGGAAAATAGAGGAAGATAATGTTTTTATTAGTTTTATATGGTAGAGATATTGAACCTTACACTTTTCTTTTGTATTAAAAAACAAATTGTGATAAAAATATAAAACTAAAATTTTATATTCTTCAACTCTTATGTTTCTTTTTCTATTTAGAATTTCAATTGAACCAATATTGTTTATTGCTTTATTTTATAATAAAGTTTTTTTCAAAAACATTAAAAAAATTGATATGTTCTCATAATCTTAAATTTGTAAGTGTTTAATTATTTTCTATATCCTTTTTGGTAATTCTATCATTTAAAAGAGTTTTTAAATTTTATTTCACCAAACGATCTACAACTTAAAAGAGATTTTTTAATTGACAACCAAACCACTAATATCTACTCCCTAAAAGCTCCACTTAAGAAAGCTCTACTTCAAAAAGATTTACCGTAAAAAGATCTACTTAAGAAGCTCTCCCAAACGGAGCCTTAGAGTATCTCCGATGCAAATATGTATTTAGAGAAAATTGACTGCCATATATAATTGCTAGTTAAAAAGTTAGAAAAACTTTCTCCAATGCAATTATCTAACTTCAATATGCAGATGATGTGGCAAAACAAATTAGAGAATATGGAGTTAGATTTTTAATTCTAGAAACTCTCCTGTAACTGTCGACTAGGATTTATAACTCTTTCCACCGATAATATTGAATCTCGTTTAATTGTACAATAAAAGATAAAAGATATTGGAGTAATTGTTTTATTATGATCGGTCATAAAGTGGACACATATTTGACTTAAATAATTACATTGGAGATGTGAATATGCATATCTATAAAAAACTTCAAAAGTAGATCCATATTCACTATATATGTTGATTAGAAATCCAAAATTGCATATTTGTATTGAAAATGCTCTAAATTAAAGAGAGGGACTTAAAGTTAACACCTCAACATTTTTTTATATATAGGTGTTGTTTGTGTAATTTAGATAGTATATCATGTCATCAACAGACAAGATTCGGTGGTGCCAGAGGCCGATCAAAATAACTCAGACGATCGGATGAAGTAGACTCGATCGGGGTCAGGGCAAAGTTTGTGATCGGGTGAAACCATTAGTCGGGGAAAAGAACTTCAGTCAAGTCTGGTAGATGGTCGGTTGGTTGACACGTGGACAACATTCAGATTTAATAAAGTTACGACTCGAATAAGCAGAAAAAAGAATTTGACTTAAACAAGACATCTTGAAGCGCACGTTGATAAAGAAAAAACAAACTTCCTTATAGATATCAATGTGAGAATTCGACAAGAGATCTAATCCAACTAAGATACAATCAATGCAAAACAAAAAGGAAGGATAACACGATTTTAATAAGTTAGAATTTCAATAAATGACAAGAACTTTCCTTACTTGTACACCAAGAATTAGAGTTCTATACATGTATAAATAGACCCTAATAACGCCCATAAAGGGGTGAACGCCAATTTAGTTTACAGGAGTGCAAGATAGAGTGCAAGATAGATCGTAGGTGTAATCATCTTTTACATAGTGGATTATTCTCATTGTTGTTGGCAATCGTGAACGGTGGAAATTGTGAGATATGTCACCTTTTTTTATGTGTGTTGCAGTAATGTCACCGATTTAATAACTAAAGTTTAAAAGGCACCTATTATGGTGAACTACCCAAATTGCCCTTAAATAATCTATTTTTTAATCTCATTGTGTTTCCATCTACACTTTGAAAACGATAACTCCTCTCTCCCCCAAAAAACTTGTCTTTCTTCAGATTTTGTACAAGAAGATAACCTATATTTGTGGTCTTCGTTTATATATTTTTATATATTTCTGTGTGGTTTAATAATGTATCCATTCGTTATGATTTTTTGTCCGGTCTTTGTATGAACATTTTATTTTTCAAAGGATCGAGCATTTTATTTTTGAAAATAAGGTTTAGTTAAATCGAGTATATTTGTAGTCAAATCGAGCTTTTTTTTTAATATGATCGATCTTATTTTTAAAAGAATCGAGTATATTTTTGAAAGAATTGAAAGAACCGAACATTTGTCAAAAGATCAAGAAATTTCAAAAAGATCGAGAATATTTTTTAAAGGATCGAGAATTTTTTTCAAAGGATCGAGAAATTTTTTCAAATGATCTATATTTTTTTTCAAAGGATCGAGATTTTTTTTTCAAAGAATCAAGAATATTTTTCAAAGGATCGAGAATTTTTTTTAAAGGATCGAGAATACTTTTTAAGGGATCGAGAATTTTTGTCAAATGATCGAGAATATTTTCCAAAGGATCGAGAATATTTTTTAAAGGATCGAGAATTTTTGTCAAATGATCGAGAAGATTTTTCAAAGGATGGAGATTTTTTTTAAAGGATCGAGAATATTTTTCAAGGGTCGAGAATATTTTTCAAAAGATCGATAATTTTTTTCAAAGGATAGAGAATTTTTTTTAAGGGATCTAGAATTTTTGTCAAATGATCAAAAAGATTTTTCAAAGAATCGATATTTTTTTCAAAGGATTGAGATTTTTTCAAAGGATTGAGATTTTTTCAAAGGATCGAGAATATTTTTCAAAGGATCGAGATTTTTTTCAAAGGATCGAGATTTTTTTCAAAGGATCGAGAATTTTTTTAAAGGATCGATAATTTTTTTCAAAGGATCGAGAATTTTTTTAAAGGATCTAGAATTTTGTCAAATGATCGAGAAGATTTTTCAAAGGATCGATATTTTTTTTCAAAGGATCGATATTTGTTTTTAGAAAATTAGGTTTAGTTAAATCGAGTATATTTGTAACGAATTCGAGCATATATTAGAAAGAATCGAGGATTTTTTATTTAAAGAATCGAGCATATTTTTCAAAGGATCGATATTTTTTTTTAAGTACTGACCAGAAAAAAAAAAGCTTCGGGGGTGCCCCCCACTTCCCCCTTCCCCCTTCCCCCTTCCCCCTTCCGCGGAGCTCGACCCCAGAATACGTCTGTGTAGCGTCTGAGTTTCAAATAAACTCTCTCTCTATTTCATAACTCTCACTGTAAAAAAATGATTGAAAGATTCTGATGGAATAACAATTGAGGGCATTTTTATCCGTTCACCATAATAGGTGTCTTTTAAACATAAGTTATTAAAACAGTGATAATGTTGAAATGTCACATCCAAAAAGTGTTATTTATTTTTTGAACCCATCGTGAACGTTTCCCCACATTGGGGTTTTACCACGTAAAATATTGTGTCGATTTTTGCTTTTTCTCTCTTTTGTATTTTTATTGTTCATTTTTATTTAAGTTAATTTGTGTGACGCGTGATAAGCTGTAAGCCTGTAATTGATCTAAAAATCACCGTCAACAACTGGCGCTAGAAATAGGGAACTTGAACCTCTGTTAGCATTAAACCTGAACAACTAATTTCAGGAAAAGGCTTATGAAAGACAATATTATGGCCACCAGCATAGACAGAAGTCAATCTCCACATAATGTCGATGCATCGCGCGGTGCCAACAACCCTAGTTCAGCTGATGTTAATTTGGAGAAAACCAACTCCTGAGAACTCCACCGTCTGCCAAACCCGATATAATAACATCCACAGATGTGACCGCTAGCATCTCCCCAGATGCATTCCGACAGATCCAAGGTCATTGACGACGCCACTAGATAGGGAATCAACATAACGGTTACCGCCAACCTGAATTCACCATACCAGCTTTCCACATTATCGGTAGCCTAGGATCCCAAGATACGCTCTGAAATAGTGGCAACCACTCCAGAAGCACCCTAAAAATCTGAAAAAGATAGGGAGGAGTGTCGTGAAAGAAGAGAACATTCAAGTAGAAGGGACGACCTCCAAGAGGACCGATGATAGAGATGCACATTTTTCCCCGGGACCCCAATTCCCCGCGTCCCCATCCCCATTTGGGGATTTTTTTTGGGGGGGAAATGGGGAAATGGGGGGGATGGGGATGAATTTCATCCCCAAATTGAAATGGGGATAAGGATGGGGGAACCCCTCCCCATCCCCATTTTCCCATTTTCCTCACAATTATATTGAAATGGGGATGAAGATGAGATCCCCCATCCTCATTTCCTCATTTCCCCCAAACATATATAAATATAATTATAATATATATTATTAATTATAATATATATTTGTATTTGTAATATATTAATGGGTTTTATTTTGTATTTCTAATGGAATGTTTGTTTTTTTTTAGTTTAATTTGTAATTTTTAGTTAAATAGCGAAATGGAAAAACGGAAAAAACGAAAAAACGGAGAAATATGAACTAAAACGGAGAAAATGAGGAAATGGGGATGGGGATGGGGATGGGGATGGGGATGGGGATGGATATACCTCCCCTCAAAATTCCCCATCCCCATTTTTCCCAAATGGGGAAATGGGGGGGATGGGGGAAGGGTATAGGAAATGGGGATGGGGATGGGGATGGGGATGGGGATGGGGATGGGGATGGGGATGGGGATGGGGGGGCCTATATCCATCCTCATTCCCCAAATGTGCATCCCTAACTGAGGAACAAGGGAGCACAATGTTCAGTTCACAAGATGATTCGAGGAGATATGATGGAGGAGAATGAATTTCCCTTTATCTTTATAGTGTAAATATACCTAGATGGAGAGTGAATTGGTATATGCTCAAATTTTAGTATTCTTTAATGAAAAGATGCAATTTTAATAATGCTAAACAAAAATTGCAAACAATGACACAAGATATTTACATGGTAAACCTCCGAAGGGGAAACATTATCGGGTTGATTCCACAACCACCGGTAAAAACAAATCCACTAGTAGATAAAAATATACAATCTCTCAAGTGATCTCTTCACCTAGA
Organism: Dipteronia dyeriana; assembly: GCA_032871835.1. Lineage (NCBI taxonomy): Eukaryota > Viridiplantae > Streptophyta > Magnoliopsida > Sapindales > Sapindaceae > Dipteronia > Dipteronia dyeriana. Next base: position 58,600,078 of record CM065302.1, read on the forward strand.
AACTACCCTCATATCCTACTCAATGAACTTGATGCCACCTTGCTCACCTATCCGGATCCTCCCAACCCAATGTAAGACTTTTTGTTCAATGAACTTGATGCCACCTACACAATGAACTTGATGCCACCTTGCTCACCTATCTGGATCTTCCCAACCCAAGGTAAGACTTTTGCTCAACTATCTGAGTCCTCATGACTCTAGTCAAGACTTCCTTGCTTAGCTATCCAGTGCTTCACATCTCTAGCCAAGACTTTCTTGCTCAACTATCCAAGGCTTCACACCTCTATTTGAGACTTCCACTTGCTTAGCTATCCGAGTCTAACTAAGACTTCCAAATGCTCAAATCAAAGAATCACTCTAAGATATGAGACTTCCTACCTCTTCACAAGGCAATGATCTAAGTTCTATATAAATAATATAATCACACACAAATAGAAAATGTTGATCAAACACAATTTATGAACATGCAACAAGATAGCTAGATAATACTTTCAAGATCAATCGTCAAAAGTCTAGACAACCTAAGCATGTTATAAACTAAGAACTAGATAAAAGAAAAGAAATACCAATCGAATACAACCTAGTTCTTAGAAAATGAAATCAACCTAAAAATCAACATTTAATCACATAAGCACAATGTATTTCTACAGTCAATTTCATGAAAAATCAAGTTTAGCTAGAAATCAATCAATTGAACTCAAGTCATGCTAAACTCGAAAATCAATATAAAAAACCACAAAATGAAATCAAAAGCATCCTATTCATGCTTCTTAATCAAATAACATCAATCAATAAGAAGATTAAAGAAGAAGAACTAAGAAGAAGATGATATACTACCAAATGATAATTCTCGAGTAGAAATCAGCTCACTGCAAAAACTCAAGACATCCTTTGGTTCTGGAAATGCTTGGGGTTTGTATATCTTCTAAAGACACTTAAAATTGGTTTTTGAATCAAGTAAATCAGAGTATAATTGAAGAAGATATCACAAAAACAAAAATTAAAATGTTGAGAGAAAATTTTTTGCAAATGTGTTCTTATCTTTTCAAATTTTTCTAACTTTCAACTTGTAAGAGAAAACGAGAGGGAAAGCAAATATAAAGCAAGGGAAAGGACATAACCACTTCGAGATAGCACGTGGCCATCTCGGTGGCAGAGGGATGTCCCTCCCGAGATGGCCACACGCCATCTCGGGGAGGTGTGGCTTGATTGCTTCGGCCATCGCCACTTCCCCTTTGCTCTCCAATCGTTTCCTTCGACCGTTCTCCGGTTTTCGGACTCCGAATTCTAATCAGTTTGAAGATTATGAATTGGGACTCTCGCATGAACATGGACAACTATAAAACTCAACCCAAAAAATAATAATTCGACTCAATACACGAAGACGAATACAGTGCAAGCAACATAACTGGAAAGTTTAAAAACTTTTGACTCAGAACTCGAAATCAAATGAATGAGTAACCGAAATGTCTGGAACTCAATAATGATCAATCTAAGACTAAAATCAAGTTCAAGATCCATTTTATACAAATATATAAACATACAAACACATTTCATAAAAGAATGCAAACTTCATAGACATAGTCTACTTACATGCATTTTCTAAAACTCGTCAATTCTATACCAATGCTTGAGCATTCAATATCAAGTGTGTGAGTGTGTTATACAAAATGAGCACAATGATGCAGGGACACATATGAATGCAATGTGTGTGTGTGTGTGTGTGTGTGTGTGTGTGTGTGTGTGTGTGTGTGTGTGTGTGTGTGTGTGCATACGCCTTGCAAGAGGAAGAAGAGTCTTGATACCTTAGCATCAAAAAATAATACCAATCCTCTTGAAGACGAACTTTGCATGAGAGGTTGATTTTCTTCCTTGAAGCTCTTATCATCATGAACCACCTAAGCAACTAAACATTACAAAGAAAGGAAGTTTTGTTATAGAATTAAGCCAACATAAATCTAAAACCTAACAGAGAAACCCACCCCGAACAGGCAGATAGGCATGACAGCTGAAGGAAAAGATCTTGCTCGGTTTCAAGTGATGACGAAACTGCCCTCAGAAGATGCAGGGAGCCAACCCCTATGGTCAGACACAATCCGTACGATGCCCAGATTACTGGGCGAGTCCCTAAGGACCCGTACGAGCTCACTATTTGCCAAAAGAATAGAGGCTTTGGAACTAAAACAAAGTCGGGGAAACTTGTTGATCGATAACTCTAGCAATCCATTTGTTGATTCAATAAGGTGGGCCCATTTTTCAGACAAATTCAGTTGCCGCATGTGGAGCAATTCAAGGTCAATAGTCAATACTGACCTGCAGAAGCATGTCAAGAGATATCAAAGCTCGATGGCTCAGTATGATTATGATGATGCCCTCATGTGTTGGATGTTCCCTCAGACCCTGGGAGATCAGGGGTCTAGGTGGCTTGGAAGACTTACGGTGGGGTCTATTAGGAACTTTGAGGAACTTATACATGTCTTCACCATGCAGTTCATGGGGAATATTCAGCAGAGGAATTCCATATCAGCCTTGTCAACCTTAAAACAAAGGAAGGACGAGAAACTAAAGATTACCTAATCAAGTTCTCGCAGGAGGTATCGAAAGTACAGGACCCCAATGACGACGCGGTAGTATCCGCATTCATCAATAGTCTGCAGCACAGTCAATTGTTGCTAAGCCTATGACAGAAGGGGTCGGCTACGTATGCAAGCATGATAGATGACGTCGGAGGATATGCCATGGCGGAATAAGAGCATATAACCTAAGGAGGGGAGCTCATACATAGAGGCCAGCCTGAGAACAGTCAAAAACCCAAAGTTGTCAACTCGAAGAATAGTGGCAAAGGGGACCAGAAAGGCATTGCAAGAAAGGGCAAGAATGGGCACAAAGATTATGATTAGAAGGGTGTCAAGCACTTTAAAAAGAAATACACCAATTGCACCTCGTTGGCCAAGGGACAAGAGGAGATCTTGAATGTGATAGAGGACAAGAACTTGTACAAAAAACCTCCAAGTTAATCCATCTTTACGAGAAGAGACATCACCAAGTACTGTAGATTTCACCATGAAAACGGCCACGAAACCTCTAAGTGCTACCAGTTGAAGGGTTACATTAAAAAGCTGATCAGGGAAGAGCATCTCAAGGGTATGAACCTGAGGAATGAGGATGACCAATACAAGGACACCTCATGGGAAAAACGTGATATAAGTCAAAGAAGCCCCGGAAGGAGTTCAGACAATGGAGCAATCAATGCCTTCTTTGGTGGGCCACACACAGGGAGTAGCAATGGGGAGAGAATGACCAAGGTCAGAGAACCCATAGATGGTCAGAGGAATCTGGAAGTAAACTCACTAGGCCCCGATCAGAAAAAGTCCAAACAAGGATGGTACTCGATAGTGTTCTCCGAGGCAGACTCGTATGGGTTAGACGTAAGATCAAACGATACAATTGTTGTGTCGGTTCGTGTAGGCCACTGGGAGGTAAGAATAGTGTTGATCAATAATGGAAGCTCAGCAGATATCCTGAGTGTGGAAGTATTTGACCAACTGGGATTACAAAGAAAATACCTTCAACCCCTTAGGGTCCCGCTAATGAGGCTTTGGAGGAACAGATGTGAGGTCGCTGGGAACAGGAAAGTTACCTATGGAGATCGGGAGTCATCCCTGCACCAAAACAATGCTGTTGGATTTTATGGTTGTGAACATGGAAAATTGGTGGTACAACGCTTTGCTGGGCAGACCGTTCTTAAACAATTCAAGAGTTATGACTGTCACATATGCCCTGACAGTGAAGTTCCCAACGGAAGCTAGGGTAGACGTCATGAAAAGCTCTCAAAAGTGGGTGAGGAATGCATACCTAGCCGTATACATGAAGAAAGCGAAACCATGAGTAATGTAGATAGACCTCCAAGAAGAAGAAGACGACCCAAAGATGGATGAAGGAGAAACTGGAGCTGAAACGCTAACCCGATTAGACATGGACCTAAGGGAGACTTCCCTAGAATATGGGAAAACCCAAGAAGATGAGCCAATTGTGGAAGTTATGGTTGATGATGGTAACCCCGATCAGACAATAAAACTTGGGACTCGATTGACAAAGTAAGTTCGAGATGAAATGATCAACTTGTTGAAAGAATACGAGGACATGTTTGCATGGAAACACGAAGATATGCCTGGAATCGATGCGAAGGTAATCTCTTATTATCTAGCAGTTGATCCTAACCAGAAACCAGTTATACAGAAGAAGAGGCGGTTTAACCCTGAGAGAAGCAAGGCAATTAAGGAAGAAATAGAGAAACTATTAGTGGCAGGGTCCATAAGGGAGGTACAGTACCCCGAGTGGGTTGCCAACTTGGTGTTAGTGAAAAAAAAGAACGGTCAATGGAGGATGTGTGTAGACTTTACTAACCTCAACAAAGCATGCCCGAAATACATCTTCTCATTGCCTTGGATCAACCAGCTAGTAGATGCAACGGTCGGTCACGAACTGTTGAGCTTCATAGATGCCTACTCAGGCTACAACCATATCCGAATGTTCGAGCCAGATGAAGAAAAAACCTCATTCACAACTGACCAGAGGCTATACTGATGTAAAGTAATACTTTTTGGCCTTAAGAAAACCAGAGCAACCTACTAGAGACTGGTAAATAAGATGTTTTCCCGACAGATCGACAGAAATATGGAGATATATGTGAACGACATGTTGACAAAGAGCACAACAACCAGAAAGCATGCCACAGATCTCAGGGAGACGTTCGGGGTACTAAGGAAATTCGGCATGAAGTTCAACCCAAAGAAGTGTGTTTTCGAAGTGCCTTCGAGAAGGTTCCTTGGTTTCTAAGTTCATCATATAGGAATCGAAGTAAACACAGATAAGAAAAAAGTATTGGAGAAGATGAGATCCCCAAAGACCCTGAAAGAAATTCAAAGGCTAACAGGTTGCTTGGCATCCTTAAATTGATTCATCAGCAAGTCAACAGACAAATGTCTGCCCTTTTTTCAAGGCAATCAAAAAGGGCAAGGTGGTAGAATGGAACGATGAATGTGAGCAAGCCTTTCGGAAGATCAAAGAGTATTTAGGTAAAGCGTCGATCTTATCCAAAACTCTAGACGGAGAGGGCTCTACTTATAATTGTCAGTCACGGCTGTGACAACGGGGTCAATGATGGTCAAGATGGACGCGGGGGTGCAAAAGCTAGTGTATTACACAAGCAAGACTTTACTATTAGCAGAAACAAGATATTCAACAGTCTAATATATAGCACTAGCACTAGTAATGGTAGCAACAAAGTTGAGACCCTAATTTCAAGCTTACAAAATCGAAGTCACACGGATTGTCTGCTGAAGCAAATTTTGTCCAAACCGGAGGTATTCGGAAGGTTAACCAAATGAGCAGTGGAGTTGAATGAATTCGATATAACATACCTACCAAGAGCTGCCATAAAGGGACAAGATGTAACCGACTTAATCACCGAGTTTGCTGAATCAGACAACGATGTGATAAAGATGCCCAGGGAAAAAGAAAAGAAAGAACTTGTCTGGAAACTGCATGTAGATGGGTCGTCAAACATGCACAGCAGCGGGACAGGTATAGTAGTATCCACCCCGGAGGTGATCGGGTAGAATGTGCCCTACGGTTTGACTTCAAAGCCACTAACAATATGGTCGAATATGAGACACTTTTGACAGGTTTCAGGGTTTGCACGGCGCTAGGGGCGGATGAGCTGGAGATATCCAGTGACTCGCAGGTGGTGATGAACCAAATCTTGGATGAATACCAAGCCAAAGACAGCAACATGGCTGCTTATCTGGAGATAGCCAGAACACTGCTTGAGAGATTCAAGGCCTACAAGATCACTCAAATCCGAAGGGAAAAGAATGAGAAGGCTGATGCTTTGTCGAAGTTGGCATCAGCAACCGTCAACATACGGTCAAAGACTATCCCAGTCGACCACCTCAAAAAACCTAGCATCGAAGATGAAGAGGGGTACCAGAAGTAGAGGTGATCGAGGAAATGCAGGCCACCTGATTAATTAAGCAGGTAGGTGAAAAAAAAAAAAAAACCATGAAACACGAGTTATTAAAGCAAATCATTGAGAAAAAACAAAACCAAATACATGATTAATTAGGCAGGTACGTGAAACACGAGTTATATCATGAAATTCAATCTCACTAGGTAATGCTCATTTATTTCCTTGTCAATATAAATCTATGCTTTCAAATGCCTTTTTTCTTACAACTTTTCATTACTTCTTTCTAGGTTCTCATAGCTGTGTGAATATATCATGCATACAAAACAATTATTTGTTTAGCAATAATTGAGATTTTGGGGAAATTAAATTTCTATGATTAAATATCCGACATTTGCTATTCAAAAGCACCCTCAATTTCTCCATAAACAAGCTGAACTTTATGTGGGCATCAAACCATGCAACCTCATTGTAATTTACTGTATCCTCTGTTTGGTGACATTGTGTTGTGCTCGTAGAAGATCCAACACCCATCCAGCTTTTGCCTACTTCTCTGAACTAGAAAAGCCATGAGTCTCTAATCTTATTTTATAGAAATCATACACATCTAGCTCTTTTAAGCTGTAAGTAGAGGAAGCCAGACTGGAGTTCCCCAGGAGGGTTAAAGTTGCCATAGACCATTTTTCTCTAGTCGAAGCAACTCATTGGAGAGTGTGAATAATGAGGAAGCTCGACGTTGACTCTTCAATTAGCTAGACTTTGTAAATTTTGAATTATTTGAAATTTCATGATTGTTGAAATTGTTAAATTGGTCTGGTTGTAATGATGCACGATTGAGTTGCAGATTTTGTATGTGAATAATTACATGGGCTCCTTGTATTGTTTGTCGATGTGTAAGTGATTGTTTTGGAATTTTAGACAGGTCCGTTTATTTTAAGAAAGAAAGAGACAAGCTTATTTGATATTTGGGAATGGGATTGTGACCGACTGCACTTTTAATTGCTAGTTTGCAGACGTTGAAATGTATAGTCTGACTTTGTTATGTTTTCTATTTGATGCATGGATGTAGAGGTGTGACATTTATATGTGGCCGGGCTGGAGTTTGTGCACTCCGCGTTTTCCTGGCAAAGCATGCTAGTGACAAAAGGCTATTCAGTCACTACTTAATACAGTTTAAGGAGGTAGTTCATTGGATGTATATTCATTATCTTTATCATATTGTGCTCTTTATAAATTGAATTATATTTGTTTGCATTATTTTATAGATTTGATTTTGTTCTTAAAGGCCGATCAAACTTGCTAGTGATTTGCCAAATGAGTTGTACGGTAGATTGGGGTTCTTAATGGTCCTGTGCATTCTTTGACAATCATATTGGTGAAGAGTGAAGACACAATATCTATCTACCTGCATGGTAAAGTAATTTTACTCTTTTTTTTCATCCCAGTTTATTTTCATTACAGGATCAACAATGGTCTGATTGATAGGATTTAATGTTTGTCCAGAGAGAAATTGAGGATGCAATCATTAGAGCTGGTAGACGTTTGGCGAACAAGGGAAGATGTCCATTGATGTATGAATGGCATGGAAAGAAGTACTGCGGTGCTGCCCATGGACCGACTGGAATTATGCATGTTTTGATAGACATGGAATTGAAACCTGACGAGGTGGAAGATGTCAAGGGCACACTTCGCTACATGATAAAAGAATCGGTGGAAATAATCCTTCAAGTGAAGGAAGTGAATCAGATCGGCTTGTGTATTGGTGCCACGGTGCTCCTGGGATCACTGTTCTCGGCAGACAAGGTCACATCTCTCTCTCACTTTCTTGTTTTCTCTTCCCAATCAATAAATCTCTTAATCACTGATTTCTTTTTTCTTTTTAAAAATATTACGTAAATTTAGGGCTTTTTTTTTTAGACATCATGGTATATGTAGGGATGTCAATGGCACGGATCGGAAACATGTTTTTCATTATCATTTCCTATCCCAATTTATTTGAGAAATACCATCCTCAATAAATACCCACCTTAAAATAAACGGTACAGATACAGAGATTCCCTATTAGAGACGGAACCCCACGAGTTCCAAAACAATGGGTAATTTTGAAATCTCTTGATGTAGGTATAAAATTTTCTGTACGCCACTGCTTGTGAAAGCAGCTCAGGTAAAAGGCCTTAACATTTTTCAGTACCAACTAATTGGCCAAATCTACTGCATAAGTTTGTCATCTTCATTTTCAGAAAATTGACAGGTTAACTGATTGGTAAGCAGTGATATGATTTGCAATTTTGATTGTGTTCTCTTTGCTCTTTACCAATGGGTGTGATGTTGCATATCTATGCAAAATCAGTTGAGGAAGATATTCCAAGACAATTGAACTTCTTTTGCTGTTATTAATAGCTGCGCAAGTGCTTGTTTCGTCTGTGCATAACTTCTGTAAGGGACTTCAATGAGCAGAGCAGTCATAAATCCGAGTAATATTGGAGAAGCCACTTGTATTCAACAGATTTCTTTTCTTTGTTGGTGCTCAAACGATTAAACACGAATTAGCAAAGCTTGCGGTTGCATCAACATTTCTTGACGACATTCTTATTAGCCTACATGTTAATCCTCCCAACCTTAATTGTTTAGAAAAAAGACATCTTCCTAATCTATATTTAAATAACCATGTTTTTGGTGATGAGGAATTTCTGCAAGCGGCTGTGGATGCAGGGGAGGTGATATGAAAAGGGATCTCCTTAAAGGAGTAGGCATCTGTCATGGCATCAGCGGGAACACCTACGTTTCTCTGCCACTCCACCGTCTGTTGCGTTGCTTGGTGTATAAGTTATGAGGTATAGATGACACTATTTCTTTCTTTTTTTCTGTTTTTTCGGCCTAACTTCTGTGTATATAAAACCTTGATTATAAAACCTTGATCTGTAATATATAAAAAAAGTTTAGGTCCCGTCCTACAGTTGTTTTTCAGTCTATTTTCGTTTTTATTTTTCAAAAATGATTTCGAAAACACATTCGTTAACCGTTTTTCATTTTATTTTCAAAAAATGGAAAGAAAAAAAAAACGAAAACAATGTTAAAAGTGAAAGATTTTAAAAACATAAAATACTTGTTTTTCGTTTTTGTTTTTGTTTTTCAGTTTTTTTATATATAAAAAAATCATTTTTTTAAAAGGGAATTCTATTAAATAGCCTTTAAATTAAGGTTGAATTCAAGAATATGCACTTTCAATAAGTTGATTATTTTTATCCACTATTATAAGTAACTTTACAAAAATACCTTTACTTTTTGAATTTAATGAAAAACATTTTTTCAATTTAATGAAAAAACATTTGCAAATTATATCTCTCAAACACATATTAATAATATGTTTCTTTCAACAGCATCTCTCTCTCTATAAATTCTCTATCTCTATCATAAATTGCTCCTTATCTCTATAATCACACTCTCTCATCAACCTTCTCTCTCTACAATATAGAAAACGATTGGAGATGTACATTGTCTAGAAATTAGTCGTTTTGCAATCGAAAGTATGTTGTTTTTGTTTTTGTTTTTGTTTTTGTTTTTGTTTTTGTTTTCGTTTTCGTTTTTGTTTTGAATCTCTTCTAGGGTCGTATGTTGTTTTTTCTTGTAATAAAAACAGAATATGAAATCGATTTTGAATGTTTTACGAACCCTATTTTTGTTAACCCATAATCATTGGACGACGAAAAATTTTATCGTGTAAAGATATGTATATTTAATCGTGTAATGATATTAACATGTCTCCGTACAATGAAACATATATTAAATCGTGTAATAATATACTGTTTTGACATGCTGTTTGTGCAGAGTAAAGAGAGAGTTGCGATTGATTATTTCATTCGGTGTCTAGTGGTTTGGTGAGAACTAGGAGGGTGGTGATTCATAAATGATATTTGTAACTCGTGATTTAACATACGATAGCTTAATGAATACAGTAGAAGATGTTTTGAGGATTGATTCATCTACTTGCAACATTGAATTAAGGGTTGTTATGCTTACTCTCCGGTACGAAGATACACGATATTGACATCAAACATCCCAGAATGCTTAAACTCATGTCTACGACATGCACGTCAGATGCTTGTGGCTGTTTTGATCGAGTTCATTCGGGATATGATGCAAAAATGGTTCCACGATCGTCGGAATCATGCAAACATTTTGCGCTCAAAATTGACGATATGGGCAACAACTTTGTTAGATTAACGTAACGAAGATTCTACTATGTTTACGGTACGTCCGATCGATGGGAATGAATTATTGGTTAAGGATGGTGATAAGGACGACCTAGTAAACCTTATTGAGACTACATGTACTTGTCGAGAATTCCAAATCGATTTGTTGCCATGTAAACATGCATTGACTGCTTTAAGTGCTTGTAAAAAACCATTCATCGATTTTGCTCAGATCACTATAAGAAATCTAGTTTGGCTGAAGCATATTCTAGAGTTATTAGACCAGTCGGGGCATAAAAACAAATGGGTTGTTCCTAAAGAAATCAGCTCAATAGTTGTGAAAGCTCCTCCATGCCTATCGCAAGTTGGCCGACCAAAGAAGACTAGGATTCCATCAACCGGATAATATTGTGGAAAGAAATCTAGAACATGTTCGTGGTGCAAACAAGCTGGCCATAATCGACAAAATTGTCCAACTCCTCTCAGATTTACAACGTCAAATAAAACCGAGACTCAGCCTACTCAAACACGTAAACAATGTAAATGTGTTGGTTGTGGCGGTCAAGGCCATAACAAACAAACATGCCCCCACGGGCAGACTAGTACAAGAGATTTGTGGCATGATGAAGATGTTATTGGTGTTTAAACCTTTTCTACTGGTTGATTTCAGAACTTGTAGTTGAATTTAATTATTTTAGATTTCAGATCATGTATTTGAACTTAAATTTATGTTTTATTATTACTGTTTTGTTATTGTTTTATTATGTTCAATTATATTAAATTATTTATCACTGTACATTCCTGTATCATGTACCAAATACATTGTGGCAGTATACCAGGTATCAGGTATAGGAAAGATTACACGGTGACAATTAGGAAACAATATACGATGAAAATTAGAAAACATTACACGATGAAAATTAGGAAACATTACACGATGAAATGTAGTAACCATTACACGATTATTGATAACTTATTGACAACCACTGCTTTTAACTTTAGATTTGTTCTTGGCTCTCAATGAGCCTTTAAGAGACAATTAAAATAACTCCCTTCTGGCATATCCAAATAATGACCAAAACAGTTGCCTCTGAAGTCGTCCAACTCACCGCAATCGTCCAACACACTTTCAATATGACGTATGAACTTATGTTTGCAGTGAGTGTTTATCGTTATGTTATATGCCCATGTATCTCTTAAGTATATCAAATACTGATCCAGATCTTCTTCTTTAGTAATAACCATCTGCATTCAAACAAATTGTACATTAACACCATGATAATTGTTCAACATATATACAATAATCTTCTTTTCAGTTTTTGTGATTCAACTGATACTCAATGTTTAATCATAAAACCAACAAGTAAGGTTTCTTTCCGTTTGTAAACTTAAAGTTATAGATAACCCAACAAGAGGAATCGAACACATGTTTTATTGTATAATAGTTAATTTTCAATGGGGATTACATTAATGGTACAAACAAATCAAACTTAACGTTAACATACATTATAATTAATTAATCAGTCAAGTAGCAATTAAAATCCAAATCCTCTTTGCAAAAAGGTTAGTCCACAATCTGCATTCAAACAATTTACAATAGACTGGTAAAAACTATTTTCAAAATGATTACACGATGTCATATACAATACAATGCACGTTGTAATATCCAATACATTACACGATGTAATATATGTTACATTGCACGATAAATTTATAAACAATATACTCGAATCAATACCACATCCTTCATCGATTACACCTTTGTTTTCCCCAAATCACTCAAAAAAAATTGATAATATCAAATCACACATCTTTCATCATTGGAATACACCTTAGTCTTCCCCAAATCACTCAAAAGAATGAATATAAGAAAATCAAATCACACAAACTCATCTAAACCTAGCCATTGGAATACAAAATCAAATCAATAGAAGAAATTAATGGCTCAAGACAAATCAAATTAACACTCATTAGAATACACACAAACCTAATTCAAATCAGTAGAGAAAAATACCAAAGATGATTTCGTTATCCTACTGTAGAAATTGAAGTGGAGACAATCTAACGGACTTATTCACAAATTCATATTCAAATCATTGACAAATGGAAGAAATATTAAATTGAATAATCCAAATAACTAACCAATTCGACATTAGCCCAATGCGTTCCCAAAAGGGATTTCTCACCGATTGCATATGAAATCTAATATAGAGGAACCTCAAAATAGTCGGGTAGAAAATACTTGGCAACTATTGATGGATATCCAGCTGAATTTGGGCCCAATATTTACTAAGTGCATCCTGAAGTGAAAAACAAAGGTGTTAAAAACAAGTCAAACATTCATAATTTGTAATTCCAAAATGACAAAGAAATAGTAATAATTATAAAGAAATTGCAATCAAGAACATCAACATATTTGAAAAAATGTTTTCTCTCAAAAGGATCATTTTTTCGCTTGTACAATAGATTAATTTATGCATCTACATGTTCATTTGATAGCCATCTTTAGGGTCCTCCAACGTTCTAAAAAATGTTTGTGTTACGCATGTTTCTATCCCCATGTTATGGATGTACATTACATTGCATCGATATCGTTGTCCACCAACAAATGCAATCCACCTAAATATTTAAAGTGAAAACCAAGTGTAACCGCCTGATATTCCTAAAAAATATATGTTAGCTCACCAAACTTTAGACCGATGCACAAATAAAACTCCCTAAAACCAAGTCTAACCTTAATTTGTGCTAACACCATGAGGTATGATTTGTCTTACAAACAAATTGTGTATGTACTGGGCATGAAAATAACCATGTTCTAGCATATCTAAATAATGTCCAAAACAGTTACTCCTGAAGTCGTCTAACTCACCGCAATTACGCAATTACGCAATTACGCAACACTCTTTCAATCTCGCATATACATTTATGTTTGCAGTAAGTGTTTATCGTTATGTTATATGACCATGTATCTCTCGGGTATACCAAATACTATTACATGTCATCATTTCTATTAATATCCATCTGCATTCAATACCATATGCAATTTTATAGTTTGAACACATCTTCGATCATCACAACAAACCACTTCTCAACCTAGAAAATCAATCAATCTCTATCTGCATATACGTATATATCCTCTGGTCAATATTTTAGTACAATTGTAAGCTACAATTCACATGCTAAATGAGCACACCACATAATAACACAAATTTGTACTTTTTTTTATCTCATCTCTTATTTAATTTTTTTTTATGGATACGGACCTCAATCTGTATCTAGATTCTTATCATCTTCTTACGGTTTTCATCTTTAATTTTTATTATCATAGGCTGATTCTATTATCAATGGGTGATTCTTGGTGGATAAAAACAAAAACACAAAATAATTAAGCAAAATAAAAATCATTAATAGCAAAGTCCTTACAGAAAATCCTCAAATTTATATAATGTTTAAAAAAAATATGCCCTAACTGATGCAAGAACCAATCGACAAATCAAAACTCTAACTTAACAAACCAATTGATTCAAGAATATACCATCAAAGTTGATTCAATAACCAAGCCAGAAAAAAAAAAATTGTATTTAAATTACAACAACACCACCCTAATTGATTCAAGAACATACCTTTTTTCTATCTCACTCCAAAAGAAACAAATTTAACTAACACTTCGTCTTCAACCGGAAACCCCTTTCAAAACCCCTTTTGTTTCTCTTCATCTCATTGTCTTTGTTGTTCGTCATTGTCTCTTCTTCATTTGTCTTCGAAACACTCATTTCTCTCTAAAAAACCGATTTGAAACCCAGCTGCGCTCTCTCTCTCTCTCTCTCTCTCTCTCTAAAACCACGTCTCTCTCTCTGTGTAATCAAGATAAGCTTATTTGACTTGCTTTTCTTTTCTTTTTATTTAAATTTTAATTTCTTTTCAATTTTAAAAAACCAACAAATAATATGACATATTACATTCCACTAAGGGCATTATTGTCCAAAAATAAATTCTCTTGGATAAAAACAATCAATTTATTGAACATGTATATTCTTGAATAAAGCCTTAAATTTATGGCTATTTAAGAAAAACACCCTTTTTTTAACTATTAATTTTACTATTATGTATATTCTTGAATAAAACCTTAAATTTATGGCTATTTAAGAAAAGCACCCTTTTTTTAAACTATTAATTTTACTATTATACATTTCATATGGTTAGGATAAGACGGAACAATATTTTTAAATGACCAAAGTTCCCCTATATATATATATATATATTGTAATTATTTATTTATAATGTATGAGTTTAATTCTGATTAATTCATTTTTTTATATGTTTTTTTGAATTAATTTTTGATGTATTATTTTTATTTAATTTAAAAATTACAATACAAAAATTATATTGGCTAATTATGTAATCAATTTTTGATAGTTTTCGGTTAACACCATACGCGTTTTTTCCGTTTTCATTTTTAAAATACAGCTTTCAGTATATACTACCAGACGCGTTTTCAGAATTCAAAACTGAAACCAAAAACATTGTTTTCATTTTCATTTTTATTTTTATTTACGAAAAACAGCAACCGAAAAAAGCTTACAGGACGGGCCCTTAACATGGCGAGTAAACCCCATTTTTCTTGCTTACATTTTCCTGCATAAATCATAACATGATTTCTTTTCCATAACATGTTACGACACTGCAAGAGTAATATGCTCTTTGCAACAAGGGTGAGTCATTTTATTATCATTTTCAAATCACAAGCCATCTACAAAAGAAAAAAATTCTACAAAATCCAAATTCCGCACAAACAGGATGGACCATCACATACATCATCCTCTCCCATGGAAAAGACCTCTAGCTTCTCATTTAGGCCAAACCAACGAGTTTCTCACTGATCTCCCATACTTTACGTGCCTTCTGCACATCACTAGCTTCTTCCGACAGCTGATTCTCAAATGAAGCCGAATCCTTGTTCCAGCTCCAGTAAACACCCGATTTGGTCAAGCTTGGTTCACCAACAACCTAAAAGAAGCAACCAGTTAATGACCATCATGACCGGCAGGAGGCAATCTCAAAATCTGTGTAATACAATACCACAAGAAGTCTAGCTAGTGTCTAATTATGTTTACCTGAGCGAGCCTCTTTCCGGCTTCATCTTCTGAGACATATCCCTTGGTGATATACTTCTGGAATGGAGGGAAAAGCAACCTGAACAACGGAATGTGCTCCCTGAACAAGCCTGTTGTGGCGATGCAACCGGGGTAAAGGGAAGCAAAAGTGATGCCAGTTTCCTCGTGGTATCGCCTGTGGAACTCTTGCATGGTGAGCATGTTGCAGACTTTGCTGTCCTTGTAGGCCTTGGCACCATCGAAATCTCCACCATCGATCATGGATGAGGTGTTTAGTCCGTTCAATCCCCCTGCAAGTCCTCTCATGTCCCCGAGATTTGCCTTGGGAGGTACATTCCCAGCCAAGGTATTCGTATTCCCTGATTCATTACACATAAATAGATAATTCCAGTTAGTGCATCAATAGCACAAATTCTGATACATTTAACCGATGAATACATACACTTCCTCGATATGAATTAGTACCTGTAATTGAGCCGACAATGATGAGACGCTTTGATGGGTAATCAGATTGATTCAAGTCATCAAGCAATAACCGTGAAAGGAGGAAGTGGCCTAGATGGTTAGTTCCAACACTAAGTTCAAAGCCTTCAGCTGTGTATGTAGGCTCCTTAGCAGTTGGCTGGTAAACAGCCGCATTGCAAACCAATACATCAAGAGGCCTGCCTGATCGCTTGAAGGTATCAACAAACTGGCGAACGCTGTCAAGCGAAGCAAGATCTAAATGCATGATTGTGTAGTTTTCTTTAGTAATGCCAGCTGATTTGGCAGCTCTTTCGGTCTTGAGGAAGTCCCTGCAGGCCATGATTACGTGCCATTTCCCAGTTTCGGCAAGAGCCTTAGCAGTGGCTAAACCCAATCCAGAGGAGGCACCAGTGATCACAACACTGCCTTTTCTTAGAGTTTTCTTCCCAGACGGCGATGCCACATTGACTGCCGGAGAGGTAGTAGCCGTTGTTTGAGCTCTTATAGCCACATTTCTTTGGTGGAATTCCCTCTGCAGAGATATAATCCAATTATGTCATTAATAATACCGCAAATTGTAACCCATCCAAGTATTTAACATGCAATCATTTTTACCAGAAGTTTAGAGTCTAATGCATTCTCTCTCAAGTGAGCAAATGTCAAAATGCTAATAACACTTCAAATGAGTCATGATGCAACCAGAACCCATGACATTTAATTTTGTAATTCTACAAATTCAAAGCTCCTTGAACAAAAATTCAACCCCCAGTTGCTTTCTGTGATCCTAATTTGTTCAACCATAATTCCCATCATATAACATAATTATACAAGAACTAAAATCTTAAATCAATACATAAAAAATCACTGCATTCAACTAAAAGAAAGAAAATTTACCGAATTTGTTCAATTCAAAACACAACAAAAACCAAAGAGAGAGGACAATTAGTGTACTTGCCTTGCATCTCAACACAGAAGAGCTGAAGTCAGCTTTGGCATGGTGGTCTGACAGTGAAACTCCAAAAAGACTTGAGTCCTTGAATGAAGCACTAGACTTTCCCTGCATGCAACAACAATAACACAAACCCAAAATGTGTCAACCCCACCTCATGTTTCCATACATTAACATCACTCACTCAACATCATTAAACTGTTGACAAACACAGGAAGTTTTCATATTGATTTTGAAATTCATCAGAAACCATTAGAATCTGTCCATAATTTGCACAAAGTCAGTCAAAGATACATTTTTTCCAATTTATCTAAGATGATAGCAACAAGAACAAGAATCTACTAATTAAAAAAAGAAAAAGAAAAGAGAAAACAAACCTCTTTGGGGATGGAGAAAGCAGAGGAAACTAAAGAAGCTGCTTGGAGAGCCATTAGCAAAGTAAATCTTCAACTGGGGTGTCTGTCTCACTGAAAGATATTTTTTTTCTTGCTGACTGAGCTCTGCTTAGTTTGTAGTTTGTGTACACTCCAGTAGTGCTTGAAATAGATTTTTTAAGTGAAGAATATATATAGCAAAATAGGAAGATACTGCATGTAATTGGACAAAAAAAATCAATGTTATTGGATATGAGGGTGCAGAGAGATAAGATAAATGGCATCACAAGTAATCTGGCACATCAATTCTTGGCAACCAATTAGGCTTCAAGATTTGGATTTCCTGATTTTTGTAACCTTTTTTTATTATAGTTGGTGGGGTCTAGAGGAGGGATATTTTGGTCCTATCATCAAAAGGTCCTACTCCCAATAGTCATGGGTTGTTAGATTGTGAAAAGGCTGAAATGGATAGGGAGTAGTGGGGACATTTTATGGTGTTGTGGATTAGGGTCAGCTTTGGCTTTGAGCTCTGCCCCTGACATTGGTGTTGGAGCCTGGAGGAGTTTGTGGAATCTTGTGTTCAAAAAATGGTGAATTCAGATTTAGATCAGATTGATTAAATGGTCTTTGTTCCACCCTTGATAATTGATTATCAAGTCTTCTTTTAGGTCTGGTTTGATAATTTGAATTTCTATTATTTGGGCTTGGTTAGTATATCCACTTATCGTGGAAACCACGGTAACATTGAAGTTAATAATAAAGTGATTCTTAAAAAAGGGTTGATACTATAGTCAAACCCCCGATTCTTATGAAATAGTGTATTCATATCAAATATATGATATGGTTCAAGACGTGATTGACAGTCTACATCACTTACTCAGCACTCACTTAGCATCATACAAGTGATTAGATACACTCATATCACACTATTTAGTACGAGTTTTTACGATACATTGTAATTGATTATTTACACATGTTATAAAACTCCTTGAAAAGATTTTTACTCGTTAGAAAGATATTTCCTATGATACGTTGATGATGATGTTGTAAATATAAATCGATTTGCCGGATCATTTTGACAGTAATTTTGAACAAATTTTTAAACATTATAGCATTTTTTTTTTATTCAAATAGTTCCGAAATTCTGTGTATATATCTGTTTTCAAACCTATCAAAATACATTAGTGATTTTGATCACACAAAGGGTTTTTGGATTTCTGTTTTCATACTATTATCTGACATCCATTTATGTACCCATGAAAACCTACAAATGTAGACTCATCTTCTAAACTCACATCACCAGTCTTGATCTTCAAGCTTCTTGTGAATCCATAAATTCAACACTTCTCAGAAACTAAAAATAAAAAATAAAAGTGTAAAGAATGCACTCAACTAAATCACATGCAAGCTGGACCTCAAAGTGGCACTTGTTATATATACTTTATCAAGACCAAATTTTATTTCCTGCTTATGGACTTAACAAGACTGCAGTAAATGAATCATGAAAGAATTTCATTTAACTTCCCATGCACATAAAACTCTACAATTTCCCGATATCAGAAATACATGGGTATCTAAATTCACGGTGTAGTTTCTTCTCTCTTTTTTTTCTTTTCTTTTTTTATAACAAATCTATATTTCAGAATGTGCTCCAACTCTGATGAGCACAAGCACAAACAAAGAAGAAATGGAACTCTAATATTACAAATCTCACCCAATCTCTCTGTACACATTTAAAACCATGGAGGAGGTATGGATAGTACTTGCTACTTATCCTCAACCGATTTCCCCCATAATCAGGCTCCTGTCGTTTTTTCTTTTCTTTTTTTCGTTCTCTTTTCTGTTTCCGGTCCCCTTTAAATCCTAACTGGCAATCCAAAATTTTGAAATGTTCTAATTTCCCCACGAAGGCTAGCGGTTACAATAACCATACCCCATGCAGGCATGTTCGGGTGTATCCCATTGGAGAAATCCACACTGGTACGAGGGCTTCGATTTCTAGCAGGCAAAATAAGTTTTTCCTCTGGCCACGTGGAGGAGATTCTATCAAAGAAGTAACTGTTGGTAGCACTAGAAATGGTTCCATTAAGCGGACTATTGGTGCAACCAGATGCAGATTGTGAACCTTCATTTCCACTAATCTCCTCGACCGGTGTAGGAGGATGATTAGCTGTGGAAAAGTCATCCAAATTGTTGTCGAAACCATTTTGATCTCCTGAATACGTATCTCCCCATGTGTCTCCTATGCCAGGCCAAGGGATTGCCACCCATGCATCTTGACAATGAAAATGTTCATATGAATGTGTGATGGTAACACCTTTGCTTCTGCTAGGTCGGGACCCCACTTCATGTTTCCACACATATACATAAGAATCCTCACTAGCTGACACCACATATTTTCCATTAGCTGTAACGGAGGCAGAGATTTGGCTATTCGTGTTACGAAACCCTGTCAGAGTAAGAACACCAACTGACCTGTGAAAATGGTAACAGTCTAGATATGTGCAACATATATATTCCAAAAAGAAACTTGTCCTTGAGAGTCCAGCAGAACAATTGCATGTGAGCGTGTTTTTAGCACATAACTTTTAACTCCATTAGTGTCTTTGAGGTCAAACAACACAAAACTTCCTATGATAAGAGCAGGTTACTGACTGTTAACACTTTAATATCAAAAGCCTCAACAAAGGTAGGCATGAAAATGGAATCACTTAAGCCTAGGTTTCAGACATACAGCACAGATTCTAGAAGTGCTAGTCTAAAAGACTAATAGTGCAGGGTACACTACAAATAATATATAAATGAAGATTCATAATATAAAATCACAACAAAAACTTGGACTAGAAGCTAGAACACATTCACAAAACAGCGCAGCATTACATGGGAAAATCCTACAACTACACTTTTTTCATATAGACAAAGGAAACTGAGATATATTTAAACTGTAACCAATTAGGAAGCATTTTGCATGCTAATTTACCAGGAAAATCGATGCGGCAATAAGTTACAATCTAATGCAGAGAGAAACAGTTCAGATAATGTTCTCATACATGTTTGACTTCTATTCAAAAACATAGGACCTGATTCTACTCTATGTAAAAATACATATATGATGTGAGAATTGTGGTGGACAATTAGAGACATAGATCACATTATGAGAAAAACTGGACAAATGATCTCTAGTTATACAATCAAGCTGACAGAATGCTATATTAGGGACTCCAAGAAGAACCAAGTCTAACACATGCTAGCTGTGCCATAAAACCAAGGTCAGAAGTTAGCATAGGTTATTCAAGTGTGCCAAAAAAAAGGTTCCTATCATAAACAAAAAATGCATGCCAACAAAGGTTACCAATAGCCTACAATGATCCTTAATAAATCAAACAATCTTTGCAATTCTGATCATTCACCAGTCAAAAAAAATACTGTAGACCAATTAGTTTTGAGTTGACCAAAGATCTCATCAATAGCAAACTCGACTCTCATGCATCAGCTTGGTTGGACCATTAAATTGTTCAGGTGGGTCAGGTTTCAAGAGTATACAGATCAATTGTCATACAGATTGAATCTAAAAGTGATAGTATAAATGGATAATTCATATGTTGTAAACATTTTTACCTTTAAACTTGTGAACTAGATCATCACCGTCAATAACCCGAATCCGTGAATCTGCAGACGTGATTAGCACTTCTGATGAACTTCCTGGGGCAAACTGATTTATGAATCTAATTAGCAACTTAAAAGCTCAAGTGAACTGGTGGCAGAAGGTCAATCATGCAAGGAAATAAGGTAATAGACATGGCAATGGAAAGATATCACCCTCTCCTTTCATAACTCAGTGCATCATCTAAAGAAACCAAAGTGGTTTAAGTACCAACAAATTACCTGGAAACCGGTGATTTTCTTCTGATGAGATTTCTTCTTCCTATTCTGCAGATTGATTTGACGTTTTTGTTGCAACTTATTCTCTGAAAAAGTTAAATACACAAAAGGATAATCATTAACCGTTAAGAGCAAATGAGCTTGGCAATGAGGTAAATTTCCACATAAAAAACACACTCAGAATCAAACAAAGGGATTCAGGGAGAAAATTTATCCTGTACCAGATGTATTGTAAAAATTACAGCTTCCCTTGTAAGAACCAACAAGTGCACCCTTCAGAAATCAACAATAACTTGTTATGCCACATTTTATTTTTGTAGGTTATATTTATAACTGATTAAAATATTAAATTTAGCCCAACCTGACCATCTGGTGTATAGCAGGCAGCAGTGACCATCTCATGCAGATCATTCCAATCAACAACTTGACGATCGGGAATGCTCCATATGCGAACCTTAGCATCTAGAGATCCACTAATGAAATATCTATCATCAACAGGATTAAACTGGATGCAAGTTACTGTGGCAAGGCAGATTTGAAAAATAAAGTATAATTAGCATTACATATCTAACTGTAATTAACAAGGGGGGAAAAGAAAACAAAAGGGAAAAGAAAGAAGGTATAAGATTCTACCAAAAGGTAAAAGTAAAAAAGAATAACACATTTCTTGAAGGGACCAGAAAACAGTAGTTGGTGTTCAAATAATCAATAACTCTATTTTAGCATAAACCTGAGTTTTTTGCGAGGTAGATAAAAGGAAAACCATAAGCTTTTGACACTTCATAAGGGAAGTTCATATAGAGGCATTGTACTTAACACAAACAGGTACGAAAATTAGAGAGTGATGACTGATATGAATTCAAAAATCAAAACACGGTAAAAAGTACTTACCATAATCACTGTGAGAAAATACTTTCAAACAAGCCTTGCTAGACAAGTTCCACAGCCGCACAGTTTTGTCCATTGAAGAAGAGAGCAGATGCTGAAAACATACAAAAGTTCTTACTAAGTGATTCTACAAGAATATCATATTTCATGGTCGTGAAAGATGGCCACTCCTTAGATTAAGAGAATTTATACAGTTCCTTAAGTCAAGTATCAAATACTGCAAACTCACTTCGCTATCTACTAGTATCTAGTAGTTTGAAATCTGTGTTAGATGACTTAGATTTCAATCCTTCCCACAACAATGAAGTTGCCAAAAAAAGATTCCAGAAAACAAGACTCAAGGAAGATCAAAATATCATATTATCTAGCATCTGATTTAAGAGTTTTACTGGTAAAAATGGTCAAAACCCCAGGTAAGAACAACACAGTCAACAAGAATTATGGGGCACAAACAGAATATACATTAACAACAAATAACAAAGAAAAATATGTTATCAATTGTCATAATGTACAATCCTATGCTAAATGCAGTGGAAGCAAACCACATCCTGCAGTGTCAAATGTGCCAGAAATCCATGGGAAAAGAATTAAATCATATTGTAAAATGAAGAAAGAAGACAATTGACAAGGAAAAATCAAGCCTTCTAGAGTGATAGTATCGCGAGTAAAATCCAGCCCATCAAAGTGTAAAATATAGCAAACCCCACTTTCTAGATGAATACATCAGAGAAAAACTACATCAATAAGTTAAGCTTATCGATTGATAATTGATTGTAAATGTTTTGGCAGCTACTTGAGTTGGACAAAAGCAAGTAGATACTGGGCCTACATTTCTCATGTGAAATGAAAGCACCGAAGTTACTGATCATTCAAAATCTAATACAACTTGCAATTCACACAATTGCTTGATACCCATTCACTGCTTCAAGCATGTTTCATTCCAACCATGCTGAACCTCTCCACATCTATGACTGATTTGAGTTGGCTGGGAATTCGTTGGGGAACAACTATCCTTAAAACTATTTGATGTTATTTGACAACTTGAATTTTGGTTGATGTCGGTTGGCATCTTTTACATGGGAACTATATAAAATAACTATTACAATGGCAAATGAGAAAATATGCCCTACAGTCACTTGAAGATCTCATCATAAAAAAGATTGATATGTGGACAACGGAATTACGGAAACATGATTTTCAGGCATTCTGCTTAGATTATTTCAAGTCCAACATGCCCAACTGTAAAAATTTAAAAAGGTCATATGGAAAACGGGAAGAGTAAACAGTCTGTACCATGTCCTATGGAGTATCAAATGGTGTATTTTTTGTCAAATAAAATATAAATAAAAAAATTCACATCATTACATCGGTATCATTCCCAGAGTACTTAAAAAGAAACTGCTCTCCAAAATACTTATGGTAGATCATAGAATTCCTCAAGAAGCCACCCGTTTGGCCAACATTTTAAAATATTTCAATTGTGAAATTTTCTAAGCCTCTTTTCTTTTTCAGAAATATAAATAAAAAAATTCACATCATTACATCGGTATCATTCCCAGAGTACTTAAAAGAAACTGCTCTCCAAAATACTTATGGTAGATCATTGAATTCCTCAAGAAGCCACCCATTCGGCCAACATTTTACCATATTTCAATTGTGAAATTTTCTAAGCCTCTTTTCTTTTTCAGAAATCTATGACCATTGCAATGCATCATTCCCTACGTAATGAAACAAACAGCTACACCAAGTTCAAGTTGGGAGATTTGAGTAAACTACAAATTTAAACATAAAATTGAATGAAATTCAAATATATTTGTTCTGCACATTAGCATAAATATCTTATTTATTACATTCAAAACCTGACTGACTACACAACATCTTCCGAATTGTGCTTCAACACTATCTCATCAGATCTATCCCCAGCTTGATAAAAATTCAGACTGAGCCGAGAAACATGAGTGTGTGCCACTGTACCTAGTCTACCTATTGAAAGGGTAACTTAAATAAACTGTTAACAGAAGCAAAGTGCAATCCATCCTATGAACTACACAACATACCAATGATACTAGTCTTTAAATTACTACTCTAATGATCCAAACAATTACTACTCTTTAAATTAGCAATCAATAAATAAACAAACCATGCTGCACTACATATCATACAAGACACAGAAACATGTCTAACCGAAACAAAAATAAAAACTAACCTGAGACTTGGACCACGACAGATCAAGCACATGATCAAGATGTCCATGGAATGAACAAATGGGTTTATCTGAAAGCGCAAACACAGTTTCTGGCACTACAACATTGTCCAAGCTCACTGATTTTCGGCTTATAGACCTCCCTCTTCTCTTTTTCTCCAGATGGTTATCCAAATGTTTCGGCGACAATGAAGTTGGTTCTGGTGATCCATTTGCCAATAGCAAAATATTCAAATGCCCATCTTCAGGCTTCTCCAGCAGTTCTCCCTTCCTCTCAGACTCCACAACCTGCCACACATGAATAACACAATCCTCACCTGCACTAGCAAGATATCTTCCATCCAAACTAAACTTTATACTCCAAATAGACCCATTGTGTGCCTGTATCTCCTGGCTCTTATAGAGTGCAGTTAGCTCTTTACATGATTTCCCATATTGTCGCACCCTCACTCTTTCCGGTCCATGAAACGAAACATCCTGGCTATCATCTGTGGCAGAACTCGACCTCCGCCCACCCTTCTCCGACGAGGTATCCCTCTCATCACTGCTTCGTCTCTCTTTATGTCCTGTCACACTACTAGCAACAGTCCTTATACTTTTCAGCCAGCTCCCTTTCTTCTTCATTTTCGGGCCACCACCACCACTCCCATTCACAATCAAATCGAAACTATCCTTATTACCATCCTCCACATTCTGCCTCCTCATTAACTCCTGAACAATCGGTGAATGCCCCACACACATTTCAAACTCTTCCATAGTCAACTGTCTACCGGTCCCCAGTTCCTTAACTTTATTACACACCCCATCCTCTCTAATCTCGTTAACCATAAACTCAGTCCCGTTATCAAGATTTCGAATCAAACACACTTGTGGATCAACCCCAACTGCCCCATTACAATCCAAATCCTCAGGAACCTCTCCGGTACTACCATTGCCATTAGAAACGACAGAATCGCCTTGATTCTCATCCGCCCTTTTGGGAATCTTGCCTGTGGGAGGCTTATTGGGTAAAGCAGCGGCCGCGACAGCAGCAGAAGCAACAGGAGAGGACCCATTATTTGTTTTAGCATTCAGAGACTTAGCAACAAGGACTCTTTGAAAAAGATTTCGATTTTGAGTTTGATTAAGATTTTCACTATCAGAAATATCACAACTGTTACAATTATTTACACGCGGTGAATCTAAAGGAGAACAATGAATTGAAAGAATTGAAGGAGAACAAACAGATAACTGATGACGATGATGATGACGACGATCATGATCACTGCCATTGCTGGTCTTCGCACCGTCAGATTTTGATCGAACAATAACGGGACAAACGGCAGCATCATCACCACCACCACCCCGGCCACCACTAGTGGAAGAAGAGCAAGCCTGATCTTGCTTAGACAACCGATCAGACGAGACCGATCTTCCAATATCAGCACCGCCACCAGCATACGAGTCCGTCTCCCTGGTGTCGGATCCGGGTTTGACCCGGGACAAAGCGCGGTCGTGACTGAGACCCATTTCGCGGAGGAGGCGAGAGCGCCTCTCGGAGACAGAAACCGGCTGGGAGATCCAGACGTCGTACTTGGTAGAGACTCCCATGGGGAATTTGGGTACGGAGAAGTCATAATTGGGAGGAGAGTCATCAGAGTTGTTGTTGTTGTTGGAAGTCGGGTCGGGTTGTTCGGATTCGGAGGAGGAAGAAGAAGTGGAACAAGAGTTGGAAGACGAGGTGACTAACCGGTCAAGAGACTCGTAGAAGCATTCGTCTTCGTCTTCTTCGTCACCGCCACCTCCTCCGGTCTTGCTCATGGCAGCGGCAGTCTGAGACTGAGCAGTCTGGGTCGTAGCGTGTGTTGTTTTGGGTCGCTGGGCATTCCCATTTGTGGAGGAGAAAATGCCCGCCACCGAAACGACGAAGCAGTTGTTGTCGTTTTGGTGGAGGAAGAATTTTGGAATTTGGGAATGATGAAACGGTGTGTCGTTTTTTGGATCAGATCCGATGGAGAAAGGGTGCGAAACGAAGCCCTATGTATATGTAATGTCAAATGTGTTGTTGTGTTGGTGTTGGTGTTGGTGTTGGGAGGGAGAGTTTTTGAGAGTTGGGGTTTGGTGATGTTTTTGTGTGGAGAGATGTGAGAGAGACGATGAGTGAGAGAGAGATTTGGTTTTATTTTTATTTTTTTTGTTTTCTTGTGGGTATTATTGGAAATGTGAAGGAGGATAGAAATTTCTTTTTTTGCTTTATTTTTTTATAATTAAAAAATTATATTATTTAAAAAAAAAAATCTACGTCTATAACTAACCAGTAAAATTGTATGAGAACCGAAAAGATCAAACACTATAAACACAACGATTACAATTATGAAGTTCATGATGAGAAACGAATCATCTATCAATATGACTTGGTTTGATGGTATGACAATTGCACTACGTACGGTTACCACTAAGACATATTAGTATATGGTTTTATATTTATATAAATACTCATTTGGTTTGAGTGAAACGATATAATTATTGTCATTGGTTGTTTATTAATTTTTTAAATTGTTGGATTGTTTTTGGATTTTACTCAAATCTCTAGATTTTCAATTTCTCATAAAATTAATTACATTCACTAGTTTATTGATTTTTGTTTTAGATTTTTTATCATATAAGTAAAAAAAAATCGTTTATAAATCTTTAGTAATATCAATAATATTTTTAAATCGATTTAAGATTGCAAATGGAGAGGATATGAATGTAAATTGACTTGTTAACAAAAAAACAAAAAACAAAAAACAAAAGCCAAAAATTAATTGTTTTATCTTGTTATATAATATAATATATTGTTTTAATTTTTAGAAATTCATAAATAGTTTTTTTTAATAAGTAAAATGTTAAAATTTATTCGGGCCTTCAGCTCTCTCATATATAATAAATGAAATATTTTAACTAAAGGTAATAAAAACAAAAAGAAAGAAAAATTCCTTTTGAAATTAATGTCAATTATTGTACATACTTAAGCAATACATGTATTTTGTTTTTAAAATTTTGACTGTGACATGCACTATATATAAGATGACAAAAAATACAATAATTGAATATGTTCTATCATGATAATACTCCAATGAATTTAATTATTTAGAAGGAAAAAAAATAGTTTTGTTATTTTTTTTTTTATCAGTAACTAAGTTAGCTTTTTCACTATTATATAAAATCATCTTAAAGTTGCTTGCCGCCTTGCCGGATTATTGTCTGTTAAATTAAAGTTGAAAGTTAAAACTGCCGGTGGATTGTATCTGGCCAGTTGGTAAAATTAATTACTTTTAGTTAAATTCAAAAGTCACCGACTGATGTGACTATAATAAAACAAACTCATTCAGTTTTATAATATCACATGTTAAAGAGTCCATACGTATATATCACAAGTGATAATATATTTATATCAATTTATTTTCAATAGTGATACTGTAGAGAGTTCGAGATAAGTTTTCTACTTATTATTATAGTAATAAATATATTGATCATATGTATATCAAACAAGTTCCGATAGATTCCTAATCCGATTGAACATTAATGGAATCTTAATGTAACTATTTACCTAGTATGATAACAAAATCTTCGGTTAAAATGTTTTGTCTATTTAGCAAAACATTATTGACTTTATTTGTTTGTGTCTACTCATTTTGTCTACTAATTTTATAACAACTTTATTTAATTTATTTGATTTTAAAAGATGTTGCATCATTAAGTTACCAAAAGTAAGGACATGATTTTAACTTTGATGTTTAAAGACGAGATTAAAGAACATTGTAGTATAAAAGTCTAATTTCACTGCCTCACAAATTTCGGTAATGTTATAACATGAGAAAGAGAAATGGTACCTTTCAAAAACAAAAGATAGCATAGGCCAAAAAATATATATTAGATTATTTTAAAGGTTAAATGAGTCAAGTAACCTATCGATATCAAACTGTACATACGTAATCCAAATACTTATTTTTATAATTGAAAACTTATAATATGTGTAAGATTTGATGCGAATCCAATCACTAATTAGAGAGAAGGAGGTGCACACATTACATGTGTTAATAGAGGATGTAGGTATGCTAGTTTTTGTAGGTGCTCAAGGTATATTTTTATTACAAAGTGTATGTTATTAGGCTATATAACTAAGATAAGTAGACCATATTTACCTATAAAAAATAATCAAATTTTACTTATATGTTATATATTTAATACCATGTAAATATCGTGTGCTTTAAGAATTTGTATGGTCTATGATCATGGATTTGCTTTGAATCATAAGATTCAAGCAAACATCATTTTGCAATGGCTTAAAACGCATCTATTTAATAACGGATAATGATGGACTTCACACACATGTTATTCACCCTCACATATTTACTTAGGTTTTATGTGAGCATTCTTTAGTAATGATTTGTAATCGCCTAAGCTGACCAAATGAATATTGCTCACTTCGAACGTTACGTACATATTATTCACTCTAAAAAATTGGTTTTATATCATAGTTTCAAACAAACATCTTTTATCCATGGCCGAAAATGTGTTTACTTAATTTAGTGTCAATAATATACGAGTGGTATATACTAAAACCTTTTTAAAAAAAAAATCTAAAATTTAGATATACATGATTGTCATTATATAATAAATATATAAATATATGTGATTATATATACATATGGAAAATTTTCACATCAATACGTATCGATAAATATTTATCAGTGTGTTTCATATGGACCGTTAGATTCAATTGCTTATATACAATGCACTAATGTATCTATATCAGTGTCCACTATGAAGAAAAAGATTTATATATATATATATCGAGAGAGAGATATATATATACACATTAAACTTTTCTATCAGTGATACCAATATGCAATGCACTGATGTATTTTATTTTAGTTCGTATTGAAGATAAAAAGACTATATATACATATATATAT
The DNA here is from genome assembly GCA_032871835.1 of Dipteronia dyeriana. Classification (NCBI taxonomy): domain Eukaryota; kingdom Viridiplantae; phylum Streptophyta; class Magnoliopsida; order Sapindales; family Sapindaceae; genus Dipteronia; species Dipteronia dyeriana. Next base: position 58,629,054 of record CM065302.1, read on the forward strand.
ATATATATAGGAGTTCCCTAACATCTCCAAAAACAGATTTACGTCGAATTTCAACAATTTGATTGAGATTTTTTTTTGTGTGAAGTTGTCAATAATTAAGGCTCAGTTTGGTATTGATGTGCTGTGAGGAGAAGTGCTTCCGAAATTACTGTGGGGGGAATTGCTTTTGGAATTGTTGTGGGAAGAATCAGCTGAGTGTTTGGTAAACTGATTTTCAAAAATGCTGTGAGAACTAAAAGCAATTTCAATGTGTTTGGTAAACTGATATAAAAAGTGTTTTGAGTGTGTAAAATTACTAAAAGGACAAAGATATCTAAATGGTACTAATTTGTTATACTTTATATTTTTCTTATTTATTTGTATTTAGTGTTAAGTGTTATATAATTATGGTACTTTATTGAATTAATTAGCCCTATTTTTTATTATACTTTATTTAATTAATTAGTCCTATTGCTTTATTTCTTTATTTATTTATTTTATTCTACTTTATTTTTTATTTCATTTTTATTTTACTTTATTAAATTAATTATTAATTATGGAAACATTTTTTTTTTACAAAAATATAAGGGCAATTTTTTTTGTTAAATTTCGTTAACGGCAAGGATAAAGTTGGAAAGTTAGTAAAATTTCATTTAATATCACTGTAGCGTGTTTTCTAAAAGCATAAGCTAAAATCAAAAAACATGTATTTGTAACTTCTCAAAAACTCAGTTGGGAGAAGCTAAAAGTGACCAAAAGCACTTCCCCACGATTTTACCAAACACCCTGTCTGAGGTCCAGAATCACTTTTGACCCCAAAAACAGCTGGAGAAGCAATGCCAAACTGAGCCTAAGTTATCCTAAATAGATTTACACTATGTTTGGATTAATTATATAGAATGATAAGTTAATGAGGAAAGGAAAGGAGAGGAAATGAGATGAAATGATAGTTGTTTGGATCTAAGGTTAGTTTTTATGTACATAAAAAAAAAATCATTAACTTTTAATTCATTTTCCTCATTTCTATCCAATTTTAAAGAAAATCCAAATCGAGTGAAACAAGAATAAACTACTCCCTTCCTTTCCATCCTTATTATTTCCTTGTCATTTTAACCATCAAACGAGATATAATTTTTCCATTTATTTACTCTCTTTTCCTTTTTTTCATATTCTATCAAATTAAATATACAGATACAAAATTACTTTTTTATTTGTTATTATATTTCACACTTTCACTTTCATGTTGGGCTTGATTATGGATAACGGGCCTTAATTAAGCCTTATTGGCTTAGGCATTATTGGCTTATTACCTAACAAAGAGAAACGATAAAAATAAAATAGAGTTTATTATTATGGGTCAAACTATATTAATTTAAATTCTTATTTAATTTTTTGATTTTAATATTTTAACCATTTATTTGTTTATGTGCTCTTTAATTTTATGGTTAAGATATTAAAGTAAAAAAACTGAATCATACATTTGTGTTATATAGTACGACTATTATTTATACAAATATAAAGCAGAACTTTTTAAACAAATAAAATAAAATAAATAAATATGAAAAGCACCAACTGAGGTGCACGCGCCTACGCATGGTGTCCAGCCCATTACTATTAAGAGAAGTGAAGTTAACACCCCATTGCTTATCTCAAGTCTCATCCGTGTTTGGGACCATCTTTAATTATTATTAATTATTGTCTTACTATTTTTACAATTTTTTAATTAAAAAACAATATATATAAAATAAACTTATATATATATATATATATATAGGAATTTTTTAGTCGTACATGCTGATATAATTTCAACGCGTTGGATGTTGATCATTATATTTATATATTTTGATTCAAAGTGTATGTAATTTCTTTATAATCAACGGTTCACATACAACGCACTGATATAAATTATATCTGTGCATATTGATAAGAAAACCGCTGTATATATTAAAAGGACGCAATATCTTATTATAATCTTCTATATTTGATTATTGTCCCACCTCTGCCGTAATAAAATGTCGTGTCTTTTTAATATATATATATATATATATATAATTATTATTAGAACCATGATATTATCAATTTATCATTGGCGGATATAATTTCTAGACCCAATCTATAAATGCATCCATTATTAAATTTTAAAGTCATTGATTAACACATACACCTGTTAAGTGTTAACACACCCAATTTAACATGGGGAAGGGGAGGAGTTTTAATACAACGTTCTACAATGTATTTACTCATCTTAATATATTTTATTTATCAACAAGCTTAAATAATTAGTACTCGAAATTTATCCCAAAATAAGTAAAAAAAGAAGAAGAAGAAATATTAGTACACCCAATTTAACCTATTTGTATTTTGTAGGTATATCCGTATATAATCCATTAATCATAGAATAGAATATTTAGGCTCGCAAAAACAATATGTGATGTCTTTAAAAAAATTCATGTTTGTTTTACTTTTGTATCAAACGAAAGATAAATTAAATTCCCATATAAAATCATAAAGAAACCATCATTGGACATAAAAGAGAATCAAACTAAATTAAATTCACTAAGAAAAGAAGTCTCGATACTGGTTTCTTTTTTATCCATTAATTTCTTCTACGATAATCCTGTAATTTGGAGGAGAAATATTTAAACTTAAAACTATATATAGGGTTTTAAATTTTGAAACAAATTATGTGTAGTATGAAACTATGAATATTGATATATATATTATTGTCAATTTTTTCCACTATTGTCCATTTTGTATTTATTAATAAATTAAAGTATTTTAAGACATTTCGTGATTAAAATATCATTTATAACTTATAACCCATATAATTCTTAAAATATACTTCTTGAAAACATATCTTGATCAAGTTGTTAACAATATTTTTGCGTTGATAATTTCGTACAAAACTATATTAAAATGCATTATATATTGTCCTATAAAATATTGATGGCACAATTTAAATATAAGCAAGTTTGTTTAGTTCAAATAAAAAAGCACGGGAATACATTTGGGAGTGTTTTAGACTTGTTGAACAAATTTTTAAATGGCTTCAAAAGTTATGTTGATTATTTTTACAGTGCTTGGTGAAACTGGATCTTTAAAAAGAGAAAAAATACTTTATACATTTAAAAAAAAATACATTATTAGTATTAATTTAAAAAGTTTGTTATTTTGCAAGAAATACTTTTATTTGAGAGCATTTATTAAAAAAAAAACTAAATATATAGTCTTAAAAACAAATACAAACTCATACCTAAAAGAAATCCAACTATTGGGTTAAGGTTATTTGCCCATATCAGAGAAAGTCTTCAATGAGACGGTCAATGAGACGATCTCATTAACACTTGGTGAGACCCTCCAATGAGATTGTACTAAATTATAGTTTTATAATATATACTTATGTACTCGAGATAAATGGTGCAATCTCATTGGGACGGTCTCACCATGTGGCAATGAGACCGTCCCATTAAAGATTTTCTCCACTTAAAAAGCATTAAAAAATCCATTAAATATATTATTAAATTATCTAACATACTCTCCATTTATTTTTAATAACGATAATATGAGATTGATCTTATGGTATACCCTTCACATGGTCACACCTACACCACTCCTCTTTAAAAAAAAAAACTAAATTCATATAATACTAAAAAAAAAACCAGTCCTTTAAATCAAATAAATAATTTTTTGAAAATGTTATTTATGAAAGAGTCAAATTAAAGAGAGTGGTGATTATTCAATGCAATGCAGCTAGGCAATAATAATGCATATGAATAACCAAAAATAGGATGCTAAATTTACTACAACATCATTAAATCGAGAGAAATGGAAAGTGAACTAGTGAGGCTCGGGATTCTCTCGTTACCTTTTTTTTTTCAACTTTTCATAATCCAGTAACACTAAAACATAATAAAAAATATATGATTAAGATTTAATCACCTCTCTTTCATAAAAATTGGTGTTTCAATTACACTTAAAAAAAAAACTACAAAAAACAAGATGAATGAGAGGATCATAACTCAAGGAGAGAACCTGAGGTTTCTAATTGGGTAAATAAATATACTCTATCGGTCTACCCTATCAGATCCGCTATTTGTTTGTTTTTTTTTTTTTTTTATATTACACTATTACATAAACATTAATGTTATTTTCTCCAAATTTAATGCTAAGATAATGTGATATCACTATAATCTATTCATTTAAATTGTATTAGATTTGTATAATTTAAATTAATAAATTATAGTGATCATACATCATTTAGACACCAAATTTGAATATAAAACTTGAGTAAAATAAGGGGACTTTAAACCCGAAACCTTATGATGCAAGTGTGATATCATACCAACTTTGTGTTCTACGTTTATAGTGGCAAACAAGAGTTTAACTTCCCCGTGAAAAAGCTTTTCGAACCACTAAGATACTGACGTGAGAGTTGTTTGTCCAAACTCTAAGTTCGTCCATCTATCAACTAAGCTACGCCACTGGGAGCCTATCATGTGTATTTACTAACAAACATAAGTAGTTTTCTCTCAGACATTGTGATGTAGGACAAAGATGAAGGAACCACGGCCCATATCGAACAATTTCTTTATTTTCTTATTTTGTTAATTTGAGTCTTTTCTTGTTTAGTAAATTTATTTATTTTAGTTTGATTATGAATTAAATTTAGATTTTAAAAATAAATCAAACTTATCTTTTGGGTAAGATTTGATCTTTGTTTTCTAATCAATTTAGGAATCATGAATCTTAGAAGATTTTGATTAGTTTTTATCTTTTCTTGTATTAGTTTATTATAAATAGACTTATTATTTCAAACTATTATAACTTTTAAACATTTGATTGATTTTAATAAAATCGTTCATTTGGAACATTTATCTGTTGTGGATTCGACATGCTCTTTGAGGATTCGAGAGTACCATTTTCTAACGACGATTAGGGAATGGTGGCCCATACATGACGATTCATGTATGACGATCCATGGTTGAGTAACTACCGGTTGTTGCGTCAAGGTTCGTCTGAATGTATCTTAAAATTCAATAAAGTGATCATTCTTATTTATATTATATCCCATTATATCATATTATATAAATAAATATCTCATAATTATAAAAACATATATTCGGATCACACGTACAGTGTTTGATTATCCCAGTGTTCTCGTGCTCTTCTAGGTTATAGGCCAGATACCGGATATTTGGACTGCCATATTTGTGTCAACACAAATGGCAAACGTAAAAAATAAATATTAATTAAAATAATTATAAAAAAATATAGAAAAAGTCAAAGTAGGACACGATTCCGATATTTGAGATTACTCTTCACACTTACCTTTAATCACGCGGTCCTTTGTAAATTGTAAAGGTCTCATTGTCTCCAAATCCATGCCTGCTACACTATTTCACATATTAATACAAAAATATTACAAAGTGTTATTTCGAGACGGGTCATGCTACTATTCAAGAATTTATCATCCATATGATTTTCGATCTAATGATGTGAATAAATCAATAATTTTAAGAATAAAAATCCAAATTCCGACAAAATCAATTAAGTTAGTGCATTGACTCTTTATCAATTATATATGTTGTATTTGTGAAAAAATATAGAATAATGGAGACGATTAACCATATTATCAGCATGACATATGTATAATGTATGTGAATTTAAATTTACTATGGTTCGATGTCATTTTAATATTTCAAGAAAAATACATACTTGAACACTTAAACACTTAAACATAATATCTTGATAATACGATCAAAAGTTTGTTCATATACATTTTTTCACGTTACATCAATAAACACGTTCTCATAATTTAATTTATTCATCCACATTTTACACGGACAATGAAAGTCATATAGATCAATGTTGATAACCCTATTGTACTGGATCTTAGTCTCTAATTTTTTTTTAAAATAATAATAAAATAATGATGTAAACATTTGCAAATGGGTATTTGAAAATAATTAACACCAATTTTTTTGGCAATTAAATTTGCAAATTTCTATCCATTAAATAATACTAAAAACTACTTACACATATGGCCTTGATTCAAGAGCTAACTTTAATTTGATTAATCCTAACATATACTTAAGAGTTCAATAATTTATTTTTTTAGGCAATCTATATATGTTAAACGCGAAGCAAAAAAGAGAGCTAATTAATTCTCATGTTACAGCCAAAAAACTACAAACAACTCGTTCTTGCACTTGAAGTATGAGAAGAATTTGTGAAAAAAATTAATTCATAATAAAAGAAAAAAAAAGGGTCGGTTGGCTAAAAAATATTCACCCAAAAAGCACACACGCATACCCACATAATTAAGAAGGAAATTAACAAGATCGAACTCAAACGTGTTGTTTGATTTGAAAAAAAAAAAAACCATGGGTGGGTGTGGATTTTTTGTACTTTATTGTATTTTAATATTTGTTATTTTATGCGGCCATTTTTATATTATGAATGATGTAATTGATTAGCTTATCCAAGATAATAATGTCATTTTCCCAAGTGGCTTTTATTTTACGATCATGCTTAATTAAACATTAATGTATCTTCTTCCACACTTGTCTTTCCATTTACTTAATATATATATATATATATATATATATATATATATATATATATATATAACACTATTTAGGCATTTCAATTAAATTAATGAGTTGTGCCTGACGTATTCCAAGTGTTGATTGGTTAAAGTGAAGCTATATGACATAGATATTGTTCAATTTGAACTAAATATGTTTAAGTTTAGGATTAATTGTGGTGTTCTCTTGATTAATTAGCTTAATTTTGTATATCAAATTGCAATTAAAGCATAGTTTCTATGTGAAAAGATAGCTTGATGCTTTGATCGATCACTTGTTTTTGCAAATATCACTTAAGAAATCTATCTTTAAAACACTATTTTTTTTTTAATAACGATATGTTATTTTTAAATCATTAAGAAAAAGATTGAATTGTCACATAAAATTTATTTTCTATTCGGGAACCATCTAAATATTATTCTCTTAGACAAGTATGTTTATTTATTTATTTTTTATACCTTAGGGCTTAGGGCCAATCTGAATAAAGATTATAGCATTATATATATAACTTCCAAATATTTTGTATGTTTTAATTCAAATAAACATCCATATCTATTGAATTAACATGTACATCTATTGATAATTCTGTATAAAAAAAAACGTATAAAATCTTACACATGATAATTAACAATACAACTATATGTTATAATATCTTTAAAAGTTTAAACTAATTCATAACAAGAAAGGAATATTATTGTAAAATCAATTATGTATTCATTGTGAATTTAAAGTGCAATTGCCTAATTAAAAACACAAGAATAAATCAAAATGAAATGAAATGTTATAATTATTCTTATTTCAAAATTGCCAAATAGGCAAATAAAATATAAGAAATTAAGAACCTTAAAAATAAAAAATTCAAATTGGTTGGTCCATCTCTATTTATATTTTAGAGGTTACGACTTAGGATCAAGACCAACCCAATAGAAATAGCGACTAAGTCATGTCGCTGACTTTTAGTATTATAATACTAGAATAATAATATATGTAACAAAACTGTCAGAGAGTGTATCAGAGAAGACTTAAAAGCAAGAATATTTATAAGGTAGGACTTAGGAGGGGTTGTCTTGTCAAAACGAGTGAAGAAAACTCTTACATAAAAAGGGCTTTTTTATTAAGTGGTTCTCGCAATATGCATAACAAAAAAGATCTTAAAGAAATGGAAAAGCACTTTAAATATTTGAGCAAAACCATGCACAAGCTAGTCAGCTCAAGCATGGATAATGAATCTTGTTCGAGTTATATCTCATTCTCTAACTTAATTTTTTTGTAGCTTCAAGAGTAATGGCAACAAATTCCTGGCTGAAATTAAACTAATATTCATCATGTGGTTTGGCCGGAAATTAATTATAATTTTATGTGGGGCGAGTTTGTATATATATTTGGTTTATTCATCTCATAAAATACTATATTGTATTGATACAATGTGTTTATTCAATCATATACGGTATAATGTTCATATCGCATAGTTTATACTGTATACAAATAAATAGTTTTTTTTTTAAATCACCATTACTAATTTTCTAAGAAAATGTTTTTTAATTTTTAAATCCTACCTATTTTCTTTCAAAATATATCGAAACTATAGTGGCAATAAAATATAAAGTCGGTGGTAAATTAATTTAAAATATGAAAAACAAAAACAAAAAACTTGGGCTTATATAGAATATATCAAATTATGAAAGTGATACATGGCTGCTGCTCTTTTTCTTCTTCTTTAATATTTAAGACACACAACACTTTGTCTTGAAAACTCAAGAGGATGATAATGCTATTGGAGTATTGGGTAAATATAATATATACATTCCCCAATTTTGGTTGCACTGAAAAGGTTTTTGAATAATAATAATAAAAATCGATACATATATTTGAAATTAATGTTTTTTTTTTAATTTTGTGTGTTTATTGATTTTCAAACATTCAACGGTTGGGCATCACCTCATAGTGGAGATGATTGTGCACCTCTCTTCCACACCTTGTGGTCAGGGTTTCGAGTCCTATCATACGCATTTTACAAGTATGTGTGGGGAGTTTTCTCCCGGTTTGTGGGAGCAGTCATCTCTCCGATTGTGAGAGTTGTAATCCATATATAACATCTCCCCGATAGTGGTAGTAGTATTCTGGATTGTGCTTGTAGAGTTTATTTAATCTTGTCAGGTCCCGACAGTAGTTGTATTTCAAAAAAAAAAAAAAACATTAACGGCTATTCAATTGGTTATACATCATTAATGTTTTTGTTTATTTCACTTGAATAGTATGAAAAACATATAAGACACTTTCAAAACACCCTTCTATATGATATCTGGATTCAAAAAATTTCTAACACCCTTTACTCCCTTACTTTTAAGACTAGCATCAACTTAATAACTTAAGTTTTAATAGCATATAAAGTGTTGTTTTGATAAAAATACCCTTAGAACACACTCATAAAAATAAGTCGTATATTTTTTTTTCGAGACTTATTTTTGTATTTCCGAGACTTATTTTTCGTGTTTTCGAGACATATTTTAGTATTTTCGAGACATATTCTGGTGTTTCTAAGACTTATTTTGGTATTTTCAAGATTTGTTTTATAATTTTCGAGACTTGTTTTGTAATTTTTGAGATTTTTTTTTTGCATTTCCAATACTTATTTTATAGTTTCTAAGACTTATTTGACATTTTTACAATTTTTGAGACTTATTGAACAAAACAAATTTATTTATTTATTTTTTTTTCATCTTCTTCATCGAATTCCAATGGAGGTCTGTTCCATCTCCAATGATGGAGGTCCTTCATTGATCCTCCATCAATGGAGGTTTTTGAAGATAAAAAACTAAAAATTGCAAAAACGTAATAAAAGAAGGAGATTGGGATATTTTTACTTATTGCTGTCATTTAAACTTAAACTAATTTTACTCTTAAAAGTAAAAAAAAAAAAAAAATGTGTTATTTCCCCATATTTCCACTATGATATTTTTCATTCAATTCTAACTTCAAATCTTAAATTATATATATGAGAGGATCTTCATAACGTTTGAGTTACTGAAATCACTTTACGTGGTGTGAACCTTTCATGTGATTAGATAATCACATAGTGTGAAAATTGTTTCTTTTGTATGGGAAGTAGGATTTCAAGTGCGGGATCCCACGAAAATAAGACCTTATAAAGGCTACACGTTGTTGGGGATTTGAATCGATGATCGTAGAATCGTCATGCTTAATATGTGCACATAACTCATAGTAATTAATAACGTCAATAGTAGAAAAATAGATAAGAGAAAATAAATCAATCAAAATACAATATATAAGTGAAAAACCCAAATCAGGAAAAAAACCACGGGCTGTCAAAACGACAGAGAAAGTTTCACTATATGATAAATTGTTACAACCATATATATTTCAGGATTCTCTCTCACAACAAAATATCACCCCACGGATCTCTAACTTGATCTATTGATATTCTCTTAGATCACTCCCCGAATATTCTAACGGATCTCTGACCCGGATCTCTCACCCAGATCTCTCCACTCTCTGATGTTACATGGTGTTTCTTGACTCCACACAAAATAATCTAACTACAAGATCTATTTATACTAGTTATAGGGAGTTTAAGATAAAAATAAATCATACTCCTAAACATACAAGAATTACTTGTTTAACATAAATACTATTTCCTATTTATGAAAAGTCTTCTTGATAAGGAAAAATCATTTTCCTTCAAGCACATGAACTACCCAAAAGAACACTTACCTTTTCCGCCGAAGATTTCCCATTTCATGCATGCTTATGATTGACTACGATTCGGGTCACAGTTGCACACCCACTTTCTAAACCGTTACAAGTCACCTGGAATGCACCGCGTTCTTCGTTTCTTCTGTTCTTCTGGTATTCAACCTCCCACAAACAACACTATTCTAGCTTCCAAACATTTTCAACGTCTCCGAAAAGTTTCATATCAGTTGAGTCTCGTTTAGTTCAAATTGGGTTCACTTGAGAATACGAGTCAAAACCTAACACAAATTAAATGGATTACAAGTATAATAATTTAGGATTATGTACATTTTCTTGCCCTATCTAATTTTCAGATTGGATGGAAATATACACTCTTTGCCTTAACATTCTCCCCTTGGTTTTTGAGAAGTCACAAAGTCTTGTATAGTATACTATTGTTTTTAAAGCATTATGGTCCATGCATAGTTGTTGCCTCCTTGTCCATTCACTATACAAATTATCCAACTCTAAATTTGTGAAAGGAAGAAAGAATCAAGAATCACAATATAAAATAAATTACTAGAGTCTAAAGAAGTATAAATTGATTAAATGAATCATGACCACATATAATTATTAGGTTTTGGCTCGTATTTCGAATGGAACCTATTGAATTAAACCAGACTCAACTGATGTGAAACTTTCTAGAGACGTGAGATAACGTTTGAAAGTTGGAGATTGTGTTTAAGGGAGGTTTGAAAACCGAAGAAGAACTGAAGAAACGAATTTTGAAAGTACCTATGGCGTGGACTGCGGTATGGACAAGTCACATGGACCACAGCACAGGAAACGGTCGATTCCAGGAGATCAAGCGGGTTGTAGACCGAGCCATAGGCAAGAGGCGTAGACCACAGTTTACTGAGAGGTCATTTCTAGAAGTATTATACGGTGAAGAAAGCATGGTACACACTGCGACCCAAACCGCGAAAACGTTGTATTTTGCTGAGATCGAGAATGTTAAGCGGAAAATGAAAGGTTCTCTTTCTAAAAGTTCTTGTGCTTGAAGGAAAATGAATACTCTTGACATTGGATAAGAAGACTTGTGCATAAAAGGAAATATTCTTTTGTGGAACAAGAAAGTCTTTTATGTTTAGGAGTATGATTTCCTTTTACCTTAAACTTTCTGTAACTAGTATAAATATACCTTGTAATTATGTTATTTTTGTGTGGAGTAAAATAAACACCATGTAACATCAGAGAGTAGTGAGATCTGGATGAGAGACCCATGAGAATATCCAGGGAGGGATTTAAGGGAATATCAATTGATCAAATTAGAGATATGTGAGTGATATTCAGGAGAGACCTAGGAGATATTGACGTTTCTTGGTGAGGATCATGTGAGCGTTATGAACGTGGTTTGGGGTTGAGGGGTGAGAGAGAATCCTGGAGTATATGTTTGTAATAATTTAATATATAGTGAAATTTTTTGTATCGTCCTGACGGCACGTGGTTTTTGTACCATAATTTAGGGTTTTCCATGTATATTTTGTATTGTAATTGGTTTACTATCTCTCATCTAGGTAAGATCCAAATTCTGATTTTTAGTTTATTTGTTCCCCTAAACGTTTAGGTTTTAAAGACACATTTTGTTTTTGTAATTTATATGGTTTTAAAAGGGTAAAGATTTAAAATAAAAATTAGAGTTGAATAAGTGTTTTATTTTTACATAAATCTTTCCTTTAATAATAATAAGAATTTAATGTGTTTTTTTTCTTAAAATAATTCTTTATTTTAAATGATATTATTAGTAACAATAATAATAAAAAGATAGAGATTCTGATTTTGATTTATTTGTTTTAAAACACTTTGATTTAAGAGACTCTTATTCTCTCTTTTACGATCAAAAGAAAAAAGAAAAAATTTACAGAACCCTAAAGAAAGAGCTTTGAACCGCAAGTGAGAGGAAAAGGAAAAAAAAATACTCTTATAGTGTTTAACAAGAACTTGTTTTCAAGTAAGAAGAAGAAAGAAGTTTTCAAGGTGTGTTTCTTTTTGTTTTACGTGTTTTCTTTATTGCTTATACCCTAAGGACTTAGAGGAATCATTATCGAGGTTTTGATTGTGTAGTAACCCTATAAGATTATTATATTGATTTCTGAGTATCTATATTCTGATATCAATGTATTTAGGGCTGACAGATGATTATTACGAAATTTATAGTTAATTTATCTAAGATATTTTTATGATTTTTGTGTTGAGATTTTGAACCAGACTACCTAAGGGTTCCAAAAAAATTCATTTTATTTTGGAATTCTAAGTATTGTATTGTTTATGAATTTTTGAATTTCAAACACTATTGCTGAAAATATCTGTTTTTGTAATATATTTTAATTTCGAAAATAGTTTTTGTTATGCTATACTTATTTAAATATTGTAATATTTGGTACAGATGCTTATAAACATATTTAAGGGATTTTAGAATTTATTTTACTATTTTTAGGGTTTCATTGAATTACTTGTCAATTTTCAAAATCAGATACTACAATCTGTTTAGCAAAAGACAGATTCCGGAAACCAAAAATATAAATACTTTAGAAATATGTATTTGAATGATTTTGCTTTGAAACTTTTATTTAGAGCCTTATATGTGTAATTTATACTATTGTGAAGATTTCATATCAATTTGATATATATATATATATATTTTAAAAAAAATTCGAATGGTGAGTAGTGTTCGGAACTGTCTATTATCAAACAACCCTGAATACTACCAAATGTAAAATATTTTATGCTATATTTTATAAAATTCTGAAAAAATTTATGTCAATATTATGTTTGTGGAAAATGTATTTGTAGAACTTTAGAATTTTCCAATGTATTTGTATTGTGATGATGATTCATGGTTGCCTAGTATGGTTTAGCAAAGTAGATACTTCTTGAAAGTAGTTTCGAACTCAGCAGGTTTTGATGAAAGGAAGAATAGAGATCGAGGAGTAGTTCGGCTTGTAGTGGCAGGTACAAGTCTTGGAGATCCAATATGGGTTACACAAGGCGCTGATTGAATATCAAAAAAAAAAAACCTCTTGAATGCGACAAAAAAAAACTATGATGTGGTGTGGGCGTATCTAGCAAAGCACTCCTCGTTCTAACAAGTCTTTCACTGTGTTCAATGATGTAAGGACATGTTTATTTTTTTTTGATAGGTTTCTCCACTAGTCATGGAAGAAGATATGATGTTGCTAGTGGTCCATAGTTGTACACAAGACATTGGTCATAAGGAGTTGTACCACAATTTCAGCAAGTTATTTTGACATGGTACCAGAACAACAAATAAATAAAAAATCTTATGATGGTTCATTCCTAAGTGGTTATACTTTGTGGTGGGGTATGATGAATCTCGGTGATGAGAATTGTGGTTGTGGACAAGGTTTTGAGAATTCAAGCCAAATGGAAGAATTGTTAGGTTTTGACTCGTATTCTCGAATGGAACCAATCGAATCAAACTAGACTCAACTGATGTGAAACTTCTTGAAGACGTGAGATAACGTTTGGAAGTTGGAGATGGTGTTTGAGGGATGTTTGAAGACCGAAGAAGAACTGAAGAAACGGATTCTGAAAGTGCCTGCGGCGTGGACTGCGGCACAGGGAGCGGTCGATTCTAAGAGATCAAGCGCGGTGCAGACCGTGGCATATGCAAGAGGTGTAGACCTCGATTTACCGAGCGATCGTTTCTAGAAGTATTATAAGGTTTAGGAAGCGGTGTGCACACCGTGACACAGACAGCGGAAACGGCGTATTTTGCTGAGATATTGAATGTTACGTAAAAAAGGAAAGGTTCTCTTTCTGGAAGCTCTTGTGCTAGGAATACTCTTCTCATTGAATAAGAAGACTTGTACATAAAAGGAAATAGCATTTTGTAGAATAAGAAAGTCTTGTATGTTTAGGAGTAAGATTTCATTTTATCTTAAACTCCATATAACTAGTATAAATAGACATTGCAATTAGGTTATTTTTGTATGGAGTAAAATAAATATCATGTAACATCAGAGAGTAGTGAGATCCGGGTGAGAGATCCATGAGTTTATCCGAGGAGGGATTTAGGGGAATGTCAATGGATCAAGTTAGAGATCTATGAGTGATATTCAAGGGAGACCTATGGGACATTGAGGTTTCTTAGTGAGGATCATGTGAGCGTGGTTTGGGGCTGAGGTGTGAGAGAGAATCCTAGGATATATGTTTGTAATAATTTATCATATAGTGGAGCTTTCATTGTCCTCTTGACGGCCCGTGGTTTTTGTACCCTGATTTGGGGTTTTTCACGTATATCTTGTGTTGTGACTGATTTATTTTCTCTTATTTATTTTCCTGCTATGAACGTTATTAATTGCTATGAGTTATGGATGAATATTAGGCATGATGCTTCCGTGATTATCGGTTCAAATTCCCAACAATAATTGCATAAGAGTAATGCTACTTTACTTAAATTTGGTGTCCAAATGATGTGGCAACACTCCAATCCATTAATTTAAATCAAACAAATCTAATTCAGTTTAAATGAATGAATTATAGTGTTGCCACATTATTTTGACATTAAATTTGTGTTAATTGGCATTATTGATTACATAATATTCTAGATATATATTATGCTGTCTTAATATTGGATTTCAAAATTTTAATTGATCAATTTGGTTCTTGTAATATGATTCATGCACGTTGAAATGAATAAGCTAGCTAGCAAGCAAGCTTCATTTGGGGTCTATTAATGGCATTAAGTCGATTAATTATTTGAGATTCACTGTATATGAATTATATGTACCATCATTGTATTATAGGTGATAAAATATGGCACATATTTTTTTTTTTAATTAGAATTAGCCATGTTGTGAACACCTAATATTCTAAAATAAAACAAATATGGACAAATATATTGAAATATTAAAATAATTCAGGATTTGAAAGGAAGATACTCAAACTCACAAACTCGTAATATAAGTGTAAATTTATATATATAAAAAGTTTATGAAATTATAAAATAGTCTTTACTCTTTATATTTGAAACTTTTTTCATTTTTACATCTCAAAAGTTTTTGTTTTTGTACGTATTTCTAGATTCACAACTGTATATACAATCAATAATTCAATATATATATATGCTCTGCATTTACTAAATTAAGGCAGTACTCTCGGTAATTATTCATAAAACTTGACATTAGTTATATAGACTTTACATATTTTTATAGTGCAGAATGACTTGATAGAATTAGATCGTAGTATAATCTCAGTATGTTAATTTTTGTATAATAACCAACAAAAATGTATTTCCTTTTAAGTAGATGATCAACGATTCCTTTTTTCCGTGGTTAATTGTTAGCACCAATCCTACATTTTGTCTTTATAGATCATTCCGTTTTAGAGGAAAGAGCCCGCACCGGTGGTTAATAATAAAATGTGTTATCATAAGATTTTCTTATGTATCGGCTAAAGTCAAAACTAATTTGTTTTATCTCTTATAAAATTATGAGATTCAATGAATCAAAACGGATAATATCTCAGTAGACAGAAGCCTTATATGTGTGGATATATCCAAATTTTGGTGTCAACAATATAAATAAAAGAATTGAATAATTTTTATTTGATCCAATCATTTCAAATGGAAATTATGAGATATGTCACCTTTTTTTATTGTCTTTTGTGATGATGTCATCAGTTTAATAACTTAAGTTTAAAAGACACCTATTATGGTAAACTACCGAAGTTGCCCCTAAACTTTTATTTGTAAAAGACAACTTTCTGAAATCTTCGGTATCTCCCCAAAAAAGTTAGTTGTCTGAAAACTTGTATCTATCTCTCTCCAAAAAAGAAAGTTGTCTCGTTCCAAAATCTGCACAAAGAAGGTAACTAATATTTATGATCTCGTGTACTATCTTTTCTGTTTTCATGCATTTCCGATATATTACATGCATTTATGTGTTGTATGAACATGTATGAACATTTAATAGATTCAAGTATTTTTCATGTGTGACTGAGAATATGTAAAAAAGAATAGAGCATATTTTTAAACCGAGGTTTTATATATTTTGAAAAAAGGTTGATTATGTGGAAAAAATGCTCGATTAGTTTGAAAAAATGCTCGATAATTTGAAGAATATTCTCGATACCTTGAAAAAGTTCTCGATCCTTTGAAAAAGTTCTCGATCCATTTTGAAAAAGTTCTCGATCCCTTGAAAAAGTTCTCGATCCCTTGAAAAAGAAAAAGTTCTCGAAAAAGTTCTCGATCCGTTGAAAAAGTTCTCGATCCATTTGGAAAAAGCTCAATCCCTTACAATAAGTTATCGATCTGTTTCCAAAAAGTCCGATCCCTTTGATAATGTTGTCGATCCCTTACACTTAATAATTTTTTTAATTGTTAATAATTGTAAACTTAATTTAATTTTTAAATTTGTTAATAATGGTTTGTGATGATGATTTTCACAAGACAATGGATCGGGTGAGAATAATCATATCTTACAACGGTCGATGAGAGCAATTACCTGATGGAAGTCAGGTTTTTCGGTTTCGATAACCAAGAAATATACGTGTCAAAGAATATGACTTACGAAGAGCTGGTGTCGATTGTGCAAACCATTGTGAAGTATGATGTCAACAAATACATTGTTGATCTATAATATTTATCAATCGTTCCCGGGACAACATGTCGTACATTTATAAGAAACGATAATGATGTTTTGTTTATGCTGGGGGAAGATAGAGTGATTCATCAAGTATGTGTTAGTCTAATTGAGAGGGTAACAACAAATGTGATAGCTGAAGATACCCATGGTCGTGGAAACACCCAACAATTTCGATCGTCAGGCGGAAGCAACCAATTGTTCACAGAAAGAAGTGGAAACGAAGAGCAACACAACATGTGTGGTGTCCCACCGGAAGTAGCCGACCATGGTTATATACCTGGACCTCAATTGGACGAGGTCTTTGGTTGTCAAATTGAAATGAATGTTGGGCAGTACAACCACCAATACAATGTGATGTACAATGACATGAATACTGAGCATAACAATGAACCGAATTTTGGGCCAATTCATGAAGTGGATAATGAAGCAAATTTGCATCCGGTAAATAATGTAGCGAATAATGAGGAAGATGAAGAACCTGTCCACACAGAAAGACGTGCAAGACGTGTACACAGATGTAATTCTAGTACAATAGAAATACCTAGGACCTCTGAGGTCCGGCCTAATATAATTGAAGCTGATTATGACAATGTCATAACGTGGGTAATTCCAGGAGCAGAATCGTACTCTTTTGATATGGGTGTAAGCAGGAACTTGGTAGAAGACGAACCAACAAGCATGATATATAAAGGGCAATTATTTCCTAGTAAAAAAGATTTGAAGAGATTGGTTGGGCATTTTGCATTGCGGCACAACTTTGAGTGAAATGTGAAAAGGTCGAACAAGACAACGTTACATCTGGTTTGTTTGATGGACAACTGTACGTGGAAGTTAAGAGCGGTGAAGAGAGATGAAGCGACATACTTCCAAGTAAGAAGTTTTGTCAACTAACACACTTGTCCGTTAGAGGAGATTCACCGCCGCCATCGACAAGCTAGTGCAGTAATAATTGAAGAAGTGGTTGCACATAGATTGCAACAACAAGATGGTCGACTAATGCGTCCTAAGGACATAAGCGCCGACATGAAAACAATGTATCGCATTCAAATCATGTACAGTAAGGCATATCAAGCTCTCGATTATGCGTTGTCACTCAACTATGGAACGCATGAGGAAACCTTCCAACTACTGCCATCATTCGGTTACGTGTTGGAAGAAAAAATTCCCGAAACAATCACTGACTTTAGGGGTGGGCATAAAGTTAGGATCTGAACCGAATCGAACCGAACCGAACCAAAAAAAGAGTGTTCGGTTAGGTTCGATTCATAGCTTTAATTAGATTTAAAAAATTGAAAACCGTATAATTTTTGGTTCAATCCGGTTTTGGTAAAACCAAAACCGATTTAAACCGATTTGAATCGCCATGAATCCCTAATAATCCGCTATATAAGTAAAAAGAAAAAAAACTTAACCCTTTTCTATTCTTCTTCTCTCATTCACTCTCAGAGCCTCAACCGACTGCCTCTCTCAACTCTCAAGTTTCTCTCAGATCTCGTTCCTCAACATCAAGAGCTCTAATCTCGTTCCGGTGACAGTCTCTCGCGTCTCTTTCTTCTCCGGTCAAGGTTTGTCTGTTTGTCTTCTTTTTCTTCTCGTTCGTGCCACATTAAAAGCATAAATTTTTAGGTTTGATTTTTTTTAGACAATCGAAGAGCATTACAATTAAACTTTGAATCGTCTAGAATGTGTCAAAGACTCAAAGTACTCTTTTTTCTCTATTACATTTATGTTCTTCGATCTCTAAGATCTGTGTTTGTAAAATGAGTTTTATTTTGTTTGGTTTCTCAAAAATTGTCGGAGAATACAATCAAGATGATGATTTGGGACTTCGTCCTTGCATTAATTTGATGTTATATGTTAATTTTTATGAAATCCGCTTTTAATTAGATGAAAATCGCATGCTCACTTAGTCACTTGATTATTTGCTGATAATGTGAAAATTGGACACATTGATGTGAAAATTGGACACATTGATGTGAAAATATGTGTTTATTTGAATGAATTGTTTAGCTTTGTGCATTTCTGGGTAAACATTTTTTGGAAAGATTATATACTTTTATTACTATATTGGGTGTATTCAAACGGGATATATTATTAATTTGTTTTGTTTTTTTTGATATCATTATTTATCCCATGTTGAACTCAATTTGAATTTCAAGTGATGGAATGTCCATGTTGCCAAGTTTTCAGGTGTCCTAAAAAATATATAGGTCTTGTTTTCAATTCCTAAGCAACTCTGATACATAATATTGATGACGTATAGTTGCAAACATGATATTTTGTATTTGCAGGAGGAGTGACAGAGCGGAATACTGAAACTGGAAGTGAAATGCTATTTTAATTGTAATTTGGATTTGGATTTGGATTTGGATTTGTTATTTTAGTTATAATTTTGATTTGGAGTTTGGGTTTGTTATTTTGGAATGTATTATTTTGTACTGTATTAAGTTATTAACTGAATTTTTTTTAGTGAGATTTTATTATTATTTTTTTACTTTTTTGGCTTTGGGCTATGAAAATTTATGAAAATTATCAAGTATTGAACCAAAATTAGTATACATGAATTCAAAAACATATTAAAAATATTCTTTTAGCCCATCCGGCCCAAAATCGAAATGAACCGAACCGAATCGAACCGGTTAAAATCAGTTCGGTTATCATTTCTTATTCGGTTTAAACCAGTTCAATTTTCGATAAACCGAAATATTTTCGGCTCAGTTCAGTTTTACCTAAAACCGAACCGTGTCCACCCCTAACTGACTTACAGTGCGATGAAGATGGTAAATTCCTCTACTTCTTCATGTTGTTGGGTGCCTCACTTAGAGGATTCCGGAGGTGTCTGTGTCCAGTTATTGCCGTTGATGGTACCCATTTAAAGGGAAGATTCGGGGGTACAATGTTTGTTGCAACTGCACAATATGGGAATGAACATGTTTATCCCATTGCTTTTATCTACGGTGACTCAGAGAACAATCTATCATGGGAGTGTTTTTTGGATTGCTTGAAAGGTGCCCTTGGCCATATAGATGATTTAGTTTTCATTTCTGATCGTCATGCAAGCATTGAAACAGAGATTTCTAAAGTGTTTCCTTATACCACCCATACCATATGTTGTTGACACTTTTATGAAAATATTAAAAAGCAATATCACAGAAAAGATGTTGCCACAATAATGGACAAAGCAGCTCGAGCGTACACCGAGTTGGAATATAACCGGCACATGGAAGAGTTACGAAACTTTCACCCGAATGCATATGATTATATAATTGATGTCGGTCCACATAAGTGGTCCCATGTACACTGCCCCAACAGAAGGTACAGGGTGATGACAACAAATGCTGCAGAATGTATAAATTCATGCCTGAAATTTGCACGACAACTGCCTATGTTGACTCAGGCAGAGTTCATTAGGAATATGCTACAACGTTGGTTTCATGATCGTCATATCGTTGCACGGTCCATGCGTCATCAGTTGACCGACGCAACACATTTTGTGATCCTAAAAAGCATGGAGAAGTGCAATTTTATGACCGTAAATCTAGTTGACTGAAATATATTCTCTGTGAAGCGGTCTGAAAAACAGTGGACCGTTGACCTAGCCTGGAAAACCTGTACATGCAATAAATTCCAAATGGACCAGCTTTCATGTTCTCACGCGCTCGCTGCCGCAAGGTACATCATACGTTTTAGTATACGGTTAATATTACTGCAACGCGAATCATATTGTTTTCATTGTTTTTACAGAGACCGAAACATGGATTTCACCTCCCTGTGGGCGAACTTCTACAAGAGACAGACACTTATTGACTCGTACTCGGCCCCTATTATACCGGTTGGACATCCTTCCAATTGGGTTGTGCCATCTGACATCGCTAAGAGGGTGGTTTTGAATCCAATCTCTAGGAGACAAACAGGACGTCCGAGGGCGGGTCGACATATATCGTCTTTGGAGAGGACAACTACACAAAACTGTAGAAGATGTGGACAACCAGGGTATAATTTCAGGAGATGTTCTAGCCCAGCTTTGATTAATGAAGGTCCGAGTAGAGTTGTTCCTGAGAAATATCGATGCAAGTGTAGCATCTATCATACAGTTGGTCACAACAGACAGACGTGCCCGACCAGAGACTCCACCGTGGAATGATTTTAGGCGTTATGGTGATAAGATTGTGAAATCTAATACTCGTATGACTTGTTCAATAGTTGAATTTCAATTATAATTAAATATGATTTCCAATTACTGTTAAACTTGTAATTTATGATAGTTGAAAAGGAAACAAAAATTAAAGTAAAATTTTATTTCAATGTAATATTTTTTTACAAAAAAATGGTACATGTACAGAAGAATTACTACATAAAACTAAACGGGTCGGGAGTTTGAAAATATCTCAACTGCCATCTTCTTCCGAATGATCTCCATATCGTCTTCCGACCAATCGAAATCCTTCCTGCCCGCCAGAATGTACTCGATCAATCTCAATGTATGGGGACCACAATTACCCCTACAGTTGGACACATTAACATGCGTTAATAAAACAATAATAATTTAATAACTCAATCTCAAAGCAAATGAAAACAATATGTCTTACGATTTCTTCTGTTGGGGGACACGAGTTGCGAACACCACGCTGACTGAGAAGGGCCTATTCTTCTTGGGGAACGTTTCACAGTCAGGGGATCGTGTAGTATGAAAATAAGTCTGATGCAACATCGAGGGCAAAAACCAGTGCAAGGGGGCTACCTGCTGCTTCCTGATATTCACTGACACCTCCTGTATCAGGGGTCGACTATGAACATCTTCCCAGATGTGAGGTCGACGGTCACCGATAGCTAATGTTGGTGCCCAATGTTGCACTATATCAGGACCTATAAACGTAAAAAGAAGGTGTTAGGATGTATAAAGATATTTATATTTGTAATTGCAAACCAAGTACCACTTACCATGTCAACCTCGTGCCACAGACGACATCCAATCAGGGCACCACCACTCACCGTCGTAAGGTCCTCATTGGTCCACCATGACCCCAGCACATTCCACCGCGTCGTGGTGATGTCCCCATGAGCATCACGAGGCATCATTCTCCTGTACTGGATCTCCAGATAAGGCTGTACAAACATTTCATCGACAAAAAAATAATATTGTTTTCCAAACAAATGTAAAAGCATAAGTAATCATGATTTTTATGGAATACTTACAAAAAATTATGTATCCAAGATGTTGATCATCAAGTTGTACGCAGTCGGGAATGCTCGCTGACGCTTCCGAAGAATATGGAGGTACGCATCTATATGCTGGGAGTATATACACGTAATAAACTGTTAGGAGTGTATCAAATCTAAAACAAACATTATATAGAAAATGGGTTCGTTATACCTCGTCCTCCAAGTCCATAAAGTTGGTCTGCATCCGATGCATCATCAACTGGCATTAACACGTCCACATCACATCTGTATTAATATCCCATTAGCAACACAAATATTTAATTGAACAAAAGAAAACCTGCCACCTTATTAGAAAAAAGAATTACTTACGTTTCCCAATTTATGTTCTTCTTGAAGGGTCGGTAAGCCTTCAACTGGTCACCATCCACCAGTCCATGAGAATCGAAAATGTGGACATCAGTCTGAAGTATTATCCTCACCCTCTTCGGTCGGTAGAGATATGTGTACGGGCTGAGCAACTACCAACTGCCAACTGCACTTCAGTACGCGGCTCTCCAGTAGAACTCCACCCGCTGGGATGTGGTACGATGAGGAGGTTTGTCCTCTCTGAGACTGGATGGATATCTGGGGTGGAGGAGGCGGTGGAGGGGGAGACTGCTACTCGATCGATAGGGGCACTGGAGGGGGGCACTGCTGCTCGACCGATAGGGCGGTGGAGGGGGAGGCTGCTTCTCGACTGATAGCAAATGTGGAAAGAGAGTCTACTGCTCAATCGGAGGGGCCGACTGTCTCTCGACCAATGAGCATGTTGTTGTACGTGTAACAGGCCCTGTATCTCCGGTACGTTGGTCAGGGTCACTCTCCGGAACTGCCCCTTCAACATGTGGATCTTCCTGACGAGCACCGGTGCTGTCTGTCCCCCCGGAATATCCACATGTCCTGTCTCTGGGAGTAAAGTCCGGATCAGAACCAGGTGGACCATCCCGGTGCGTATACGTCCTGATGTCGGAAAGCCTCCAGATCAATGCGAGCAACTTCCGGTGTTGCTCTTGTCGATCCTCCTCGCTCCTCCGGATCATATCTAGCAACTCCCGGTGCTGTCACTGTCGATCATCCTCACTCTTCCAAAGGGTTTCACTTAACTCATTGAAATGATGTTCCCATGGGGCCTGATTTTATGTCAACATTGTTAGTACTAAAAAACTCAACAGGTCGCGTTAAAAAAAAACAAAACTATCATCTCAACTTACCTTCCTATCACGTCCAACGGCTGCATGGGAATCCTCTCTAGATGCACCAGGTTCGGTGGTGGTAAACCGAACCCTTCTATGCCTCACTCGTCGAGGAGACTGCTCAGATCCGTCAGTGTCCATGGCATTAAAACTCGAGCCCGATGGGTCAGAAGCCTCTGTATCAATGCGTCTCCCTCCTCCACCCTCTTCCTCAGAACCAACTTCATGT
The DNA here is from genome assembly GCA_032871835.1 of Dipteronia dyeriana. Lineage (NCBI taxonomy): Eukaryota > Viridiplantae > Streptophyta > Magnoliopsida > Sapindales > Sapindaceae > Dipteronia > Dipteronia dyeriana. The sequence continues at coordinate 58,652,605 of CM065302.1, forward strand.
CTCCCGCCGTCAATAGTCTGATCAGGGACAGACGGAAGGTGAACCCTATCCTCCTCTACATACAGGCTCCCCCTCTCGCATAGGACTGCTAAGTACGGTGAACCCTCTTCAGCTGTTGTGGGCACGATTTCCTTCCTCGCAAACATCTGAAAACTTAGTTAGAGGAATGTCATTGTAAACATAATAACTAATATAACGATTAACAAATTAAATACATACCGTAGCATTGAAAATCTTATCCAGCTTCTTCCCTCTAGGTTGTTTTGTCAACTCCCACTTCAACATACGAGGATAAAGCTTCATAGCCCTTCGGGCGTCAAAATCAACGCCCCAGCTGGGGGATCACCTCGAAAGCAAATATCTGCATCAAAGATAAGTACATTTAGAATCCAAAAAATTTAGGCAACGAACTATAAATTCGATTTTGTAATTCAATGTTCTTACTAAGAGGGCATGCGACAAATCATAAATGGTGTACCCCTCAACGGTATGTAGAACATCACCCTGTAACTGCTGGCCTCTCTCCTCACGTCGTCGTGGTAACACATGCTTGAAAGACAAAATAGAATTTCTGTATACGTGGGCACCTCACGGGAAAGCATTGAAGGCAGTGAGGTCCTCCACCAACCAAAACTGGTAAACTGGAATCTTGAATCTCTCGTCCACCCCCATCAATATCCAGTTCAGCATGTATATAAGGCACAACTTCACAACATCGTACGCCTCCTGAAATTCTCCTAGGGTAAGAACAACCCTCAACTCCTCCAACGATACCTTATCGGTTGTACGAAAGTACCGCTAATGTATGTCATTCTCCACTGTAGCATACAGATCAGTGTCCGATACAAGTCCAAAACGTAATCCGGTGATGAGGTAAAATTCCACCTTTGAAAACCTCACCATCTGGTTCCCTAACAAGAACCGCATCTCATCTGTTTGCCCGTCATGGTCCAACTCCCGCAACAACAACTGATGGATAACACCACCAGAAAACTTCATCTCCCGGTGCATCGACATGAAATGCCCGAAACAGAATGCCATGAACCGACACCGATCCTCAACATCAAAATATTCTGGGACCAGGTTCAATGCATCGTCTATACGGGCGAGGGCTTCAAAATGGTCTTGCCGAGTCAATTTTCCCTTGAACCAATCTCCCTCTGGAGTTTTAAAGAAATCCTTCAACATGCTTCTCATCTACAATGTCACAGAATCAATACATAAGTAAACCGGAAAAAACTCAGTTCTATGAAATATATTCTCGATCCTTTCATAATATTCTCGATCATTTGAAATTAATCTCAATCGTTTGAAATATTCTCGATCGTTTGAAAAATATTCTCGATCTTTTGAAAATATTCTCGACGTTTGAAAAATATTCTCGATCGTTTGAAAATATTCTCGATCGTTTGAAAAATATTCTCGACCGTTTAAAAATATTCTCGATCATTTGAAAAAATTCTTAATCGTTTCATAAACATTCTCGATCTTTTGAAAATATCCTGGATCGTTTAAAAATATTCTCGATGGTTTGAAAATATTCTTGATCGTTTGAAAAGAATTCTCGATCTTTTAAAAATATTCTCGATCGTTTGAAAAAAAATCTCGATTGTTTGAAAATATGCTCGATCGTTTGAAAATTTTCTCTATCGTTTGAAAAAAATTCTCGATCTTTTGAAAATATTCTCGATCGTTTGAAAAATATTCTCTATCGTTTGAAATTAATCTCGATCGTTTGAAAAATATCATCGATTCTTTAAAAAATCTTCTCGATTCTTACTTAAAAAACCTCGATTTCCCTCAAAAAACTCTCGATTTCGAAAATTCTCAAAATTACAATTCATCGATACCCAGAATTTCATCTTTCTCATCACATATTCAACTTAATTTCAAACCCTAACCTAAACCAGAAACCTAATCTACGAATTAAATCAACAAAACACAAGTCTAACATGCAATGACAAGTTATCAACTACAAAATCCAGAAAAAAAACAAACATAAATTACCTTTGTCAATCACAACAAATCTGGTGTATTCTCTCGTTCACGTTTCGGTCACTTCGCCGTCGATTCTGTTGCCGTCGGTCTCCTTCTCACTCTAGCTTTTTCACACTAACAAAACAACAACTTTGGGGTATTTTTGTCCGATCACACTAAATGATGTCTTTTAAACATACTTTAATAAAATGGTGATATTTGTATAACACACCCCCAAATGGTGCCACTAATTTATTGACCCCTCATTTCAATCCCTAAGAAGTAGTATAATCCAATTTTATACACTAAGGTGGTGTTTGGTTGGGTGGAATGGAAATAAATTCATTCCATTTGTTTGGTTTGTTAAATTCCAATGGAATGGGGATTTCACCATATTGGTGGAATGAGCATTCCATCCAAAAACCAATGGAATACCCATTCCATTCCATTAACATATTTTCTTTCTAAAAATAACCCTCTATCCCACAACCCAATTCCAAAAATACCCTCATTTCCAAAAATAATATATATATATATATATATATATATATTATAAATATCATACTATTATATAATATTTATTATTATTATTATATATTATACAAAATATATTATTATTATTACTATATAATTTATACTTTTATATATTTTTATTATTATCCAAAATATATATATTATATTGTCTAATTATTTATATTATATATTATATGTTATTATATACATAATGTATATATATATATACATTATTTAATAACATATACTTTTATATTTTATTATTATTATCCAAAATGAACATTATATTTTCTAATTATATATATTATTAATATATATATATATATACATTATATAATTATATATAATATTTATATATTTAATAATATTAATATTAATAATATCAATATTTCTAAATATTATATATTATATATATATATATTAATATATATATATATATATATAATATTTATAATTTATACTTTTATATTTTATTATTATTATCCAAAATGAACATTATATTTTCTAATTATATATATTATTATATATATACACACACACACATTATATAATTATATATAATATTTATACATTTAATAATATTAATATTAATAATATCAATATTTCTAATATATAATATATAATATATAATATATAATTTATAATAATATATATTAAAATATATATAATAATATTTATAATATAATATAATTATATGATATATATTATATAATATATAATGGTATTAATATTACGAATATATAATAGTATTAATATTACTAACATATAATATATAATATATAATATAGAAATATATAACATATATTGTGTTACCTGAGTTCATCCTAGCCAGCATCATTCTGGTTCCGGATGTGTCCAGGGTGTCCAGCCGATATACTAAACCAGTATACAAAATCTGTTCTGATATGCAGAATCCTCATACGAGGCAAGCATAGAGCATACTAGGATCTTGAAGAATCATAGTTTCAGACATAGAACCGTCTGAAGATCAGGAGAATAAAACTATTTAGAAAGCCATTAAACACAAACACACAAGCTTTATTGATTTTCTGATGATTTTCAACACAAAGGAGGTGAGGTTCCTTTTAAAGAGAAAGGAGACCTCCTTCGGTTGGCAAGTCTATCTTACAAGAGATAAAGCCAAAGGCGGTGGCCGACACTACAAGATAATTATAACAAAACAACAAAGAAATCAGGAAGCTGATCGGACAGCTGGAAGACACAACAATAATTATACAGCAGGGGTAGGTGAAACAGTCACGGGCTGCTTAAATTACAGGTGGAGTGATATTCGTCATCCGAGTCGAGGGCCCCACAGATCGAACAGGGCCATGTGTCAGTCTGGTCTTGGGAGTCCTGAAGGTAAGAATTCAGGAGAGGATGCAAGCTTTTTGTTGGGTCCCTTGGGAAATATCCACCTTTACCTACTGAACAACCTTCCCCAAGTAAAGACAAGAAAACCTCTTCACAGAAAAAAAAGGCACATGCTTCTCACAAACGCTCACCACCAAACCATCGAAAACATGCCTTCTACACATCTTCCCGCCAATTTTCCTCTTCAGAAACCTCTGACAATCCTACAGAAACAGAGCCCATAGAATCCTCTTCCGCTTCATCATGGGAAACATATTACACCGATGAAACACCAACATCAAATTCTCCAAATTATTCAGACCCATATGCCCTACCTGACCTTTCTCAAATCTACCTGGCCACTAGAGCTGACCCACAACCATCTACTCAGACAGTTGACACGTCTGAATCCTCAATTGAAACTTCTGAGGAACCACCTCCTATGGTCGACGAACCACCAGACCAAAGAAGTAGAACACAAACACACGTTCCTCCTCTAAAACCTACAAATGGTCCCTGGTTCAATTTTGACGATGTTGCTCCCCGACAATGGAGGAAGAGAATGTCAGAAATGAGTGCATGGCTAGACCTCCAAATCGCTAAAGGAGGTGACAATACAGAATCCATTCTGAGAGAATTTGTCTCTAGATTCACCGGATCTCTCAGAGATTGGTACCAGGCACTCGGAGAATACAGACAGTTACAACTGGTCAGATGTGGATCTGTTTCTATAGCAACAGGAATAGTCTTCAGAGAATTTCTCAGAGACGCTTCTCAGTTCTATAAACAGACCAGACAAGAATTCTTCGAAATGACGGTTTGCTCATTAAACAAAGAAGATATCGATTACCACTACAGACGCATGTCCTTCATATATCATGCTCTCGGTGGAATCAATGATGAAACTCTGAGACAAGTGTATTTGAATTCTCTCCCCTCAGAACTCCAGGGAGAGCTTCAAATATTGATTGAGTTCTCAGGAAGAAACCTCAGAGACATCACTCTAGGAGAAAACTCTGTGCCACACAACGAGTTTTTTCGAAAATGATCAGAGAGGGAAGAAAATACGATAAACACTGTAAATTTCCTCCTAAATACCATCTCAAGTGCAACTCCAATGAGCATTGTAACTGCAAGGCAAATAGGCCTTACAAAAGGCAGGCTTCCAGAACCCAAAAATCGAAAGGTTCCTCAAATCCCAAAAAGTACAAGTACTACATAAAAAAGGCAAGAAGGTCATGGAATAAGTCCAACAAATGTTTTGCCTGCGGTCAAGAAGGACATTATGCCAAACAATGCCCCAACAAAAGAACAAAGTCTGCCAAGCTCATTCAACAGCTTAGACAAGTTGCAGAGGATATTCCCTCAGATGCTGACATTGAATCTTATTTCTCAAAACAGGAAGATGTCAACCAGTTGACCTCTTTTATGGTTCTAGACTCAGAAGATCATGACTCCAGATCCTCAGAACACTCAAGCTACCCAGATCCTACCTCTCCATCAGAAGCTTACCAGGCCACCAATAATGAAAATTCTGGCCCACAGATCAAGATTTCGATCTTAGCTACAAAGTATTCCAAGCCAGTCCCAGTCATTGCCTATTTTGATACGGGAGCCCATTCTTTTATGATGAATCCCAGCGTCCTCCCTACAGAGGCCTGGAAAGAAGAAAATAACCAGTTCTTAGCAGCAGACAGACAACTTTTCAACACCTATTTGGTCTATAAAAACAAAATCGGCTTACAGTTTTTCCCTTCGTTTAGGCTTTGGACCCATGTCATTGGAACTCCTCTTCCTGACAAGGATATCCTCATTGGATGGGATATTTACAGCCAGTCCAAATCTATCAGAATTTTGCCTCAGGGAATTCGATTCAAAAGGGAATTCAAACCCTTCATTAACATTCCAAAAATTTCCCCCCTTTCGGTTATCAATCCAGACTTCCGACATGTTCAAGAGAAGCTCTTACAATTCTGCACCAACAGCTATGCAGACTTCAAACATCCACACCCGCTGTTGAAAAATCCTGACTTCTTCATAAAGCTTCCTTTCAAACTCAATGAAGATGTCAATCCCACAAAAGCAACTCACACTGGAATGTCTCCCTTTGACCTATCCCTAGCCACGGAAGAATGTGATGAACTTCTCATACAAGGTTTAATAGAGTCCACCTCTTCTCTTTGGGCCTGTCAAGCCTTTTACGTTGAAAAAAGATCTGAACAAGTCAGGGGAAAGAAACGGCTCGTAATTGATTATAAGCCTCTTAATCTCTTCCTCCAAGATGATAAGTTCCCGATTCCCAGAGCCAATTCGCTATTTTTCCAAATTTCTGGAGCCACGATTTTCTCTAAGTTTGACTTGAAGGGGGCTTTCTGGCAGATTGAGATCCATCCTTCAGATCGGCTCAAAATGGCTTTTTGCCTCCCTAATGCCCAATATCAGTGGACTGTCCTTCCTTTTGGGCTAAAAACAGCCCATTCCCTGTTCCAAAAGGCCGTCACCAGAATCTTTCGTCCAATACTCAACACGGCCCTGCTATATATCGATGACATTCTTCTGTTTTCATCAGACAAAGAATCACACAATGATCTCCTACAACATTTTCACCGTATCATTGATAATTATGGAATCATGTTGTTAGATAAGAAGAGCTCAATTAGTGTCACAGAAATTGAGTTTCTTGGCATGAAAATCAAAGATGGATCTTATGCCCCTGGACCTCACATTGCAAGACAACTTCTTGCTTTCCCAGATTCGAACCTCTCACAGAAACAGCTCCAACAGTTTCTTGGTATTGTCAACTACATCAGGGATTTCATTTCACAAGCCAGTCGCTACACCACATGCTTATCCAAGCTTCTCAAGAAGGATCCTCCTCAGTGGAACACCTTTCACACCGAGGCAATATCCCACCTCAAAAGTGTTGCACAAAAGCCTCAACCCTTACATATTCCTTCATCAGGACACCTTATCCTACAAACAGATGTCAGCGATCATTTCTGGGGAGCCATCCTCATTGAAGAAACCAATGAAAGACGTCACTACTGTGGCCATGCCAGCGGACAATTCAAAGATTCCCAGAAACACTATCACACTATTTACAAGGAGATCCTTGCTGTAAAAAATGCAATTTCCAAGTTTGACTTCCATCTCAGAACCATCAAATTTACCATTGAAATGGACAACTCATCCTTCCCTAAGGTACTTGAATTCCGCAACAAACTCCCTTCAAATCCTCAGCTCCTGAGACTTAAAGACTGGTTCTCCAGGTACGACTTTTCGGTCAAGCATATAAAAGGCCACCATAACATCATCCCAGATATGCTCTCACGACCTCACCCTGTTACCCTCCTTTCCCGTACCGATCTTGTCCCCTTGATCTACATGATATCTTCCCAAGCCTCATCGTCTACTGCTCCGCCTACTCCCCCACTGCCGCCTATGTTCCCTCCAGAGTTCATGGCCACCTTTCCACCAGGTCAACTCCCCACTATCCGACAGGTTCAAGATTTTGCAAGGTTATATCTTTCAAGATATCTCCCTCAGATCAACGATCAAGGCTGCAACCACCAGTTAGCCAACCCCAGTAAACCCTTTTATATCACCATCGTTCTACTACTATTCAGACCAAGTGTTGTGGTTCATGTGGTGCTTATCTGTTCTCTATCACCATGCCATGGTTTTTCCTCTCTAGGCGCTGTATGGCTTCGTCCAGAATCCAACCTCTGTTAACCTCCAAACTTTTCTACAATGGTTCAAACCTCTATCGGTCTGGCAGATCGAGCTTACCAGACTTATGGGCCATTACCATCTTTGGAAGATGGACCCTGAACAGGCTTCCAAAGTATGCTGCATTTGGATCTTTAACAGGCCCTTCAGATATAACCCACATACTCAGCTTCTTTGGACCTCTAACATCTGCTACGAATGGGGTACATCGTATGACTACGAAAGGTTGTATCATACCAGTATCCAGATACCCCTCCTTAATTTCCTTTGTGACGTCAACAATGACAATACAGATGTTCTTTTTATCCTTCCAAACGTCCCAAGGGACCCAACAAAAAGCTTGCATCCTCTCCTGAATTCTTACCTTCAGGACTCCCAAGACCGGGCTGACACATGGCCCTGTTCGATCTGTAGGGCCCTCGACTCGGATGACGAATATCACTCCACCTGTAATCTAAGCAGCCCGTGACTGTTTCACTTACCCCTGCTGTATAATTATTGTTGTGTCTTCCAGCTGTCCGACCAGCTTCCTGTTTTCTTTGTTGCTTTGTTATAATTATCTTGTAGTGTCGGCCACCGCCTTTAGCCTTATCTCTTGTAAGATAGACTTGCCAGCCGAAAGAGGTCTCCTTTCTCTTTAAAAGGAACCTCACTCATCAGAAAATCAATAAAGCTTGTGTGTTTGTGTTTAATGGCTTTCTAAATAGTTTTATTCTCCTGATCTTCAGACGGTTCTATATCTGAAACCATGATTCTTCAAGATCCTAGTATGCTCTATGCTTGCCTCGTATGAGGATCATGCATATCAGAACAGATTTTGTATACTGGTTTAGTATATCGGCTGGACACCCTGGACACATCCGGAACCAGAATGATGCTGGCTAGGATGAACTCAGGTTTAACAAAGCCCCGTACTGACTAGTTTGGCTTATGATCTCCATCCATCTCTGATAGTATCTGGCCAGTAAGTACCCTGTTAAGGCCGTTGAGGAAAGGCCGTCTGTGGGGAAAACAAGGCTTTGGTTCTCTCTGTGAGATGGTAGTGTATATATATATAATTATATATACTTTCATATTATTATTTTTATCCATAATATATAATTTTATTATAAATGTTTTGTAATTAGGAGTATTTTGGTCAAAATACAGTTGATTCCATTCCATTCAGTTGTTAACCAAACAAAACATTACTGATTCAGTTATTGATTCTAAAGTCCCAACCAAACAAAGAAATCAGTTTTCCATTTCTTTCCATTCCAATTCTCATTCCCATTCCCATTCCCATTCCACTATGGTAACCAAACACCACCTAAAGTCTAAACATGGCCATGATGAAATGGGTCTAAAATAGAGGTTTGACTAGTAGTATATTAATTATGCATGACCACAATCTAGCATGCTATAACACAAAACAAAACACACAAATCTCCCATTAGCTTCTACAAATTAATTATTTTTGGCAAATTGGAAGTTGAATAAACTTGAAAGCCACAACAAATTCATGATTTTTAGAAGAAAAGCAATAATTGTGTCCATTATCTAAACATGCTCTAGCCAGATATATAGATATGGTTTATTAATTATTCCCCCATTATAATTGATCACTACTCACATAAATGATAAACCTAACATACGTAGATTTATATATAATAATACAAAACACAAACCCCATTAACCAGAGATTTAAATTAAACTAATTAAATAAATCCAGACACACCACGTGTCTGGATCCTAACCAGCCTGTTTAAGCATGTAAAAAGGATTCTCAGTTCAATAAAACACAGACAAAAGGGAGAGAAAATTTCAAGCTTGAAACAGTGATATAACATGCTTAGCATTTTAAAATTAATTAAGTCAAAAAAATTGAATTGATAAATTTCCTCCACTATCTGATATGATAGAGCTTTTCATATCATTCAATAATTAATCAAGTCTTTAATTAATCAATTTTCTGATATGTGATCATGACAGGTCATTTAGCTAAATATCTATATGGCTAATAATAATAGCTTATGTTTTTGAATAATGAACCTATCTGGAAATTTTGTTAATCATACAAATTAATTCTAGGGTAATCATAGATAGATAGATATAGATGGAACAAAATCATATAGTAGGAATGTCTGCTGCCTGCTGGACACCAGCTGAAAAGTTTACATATTTACTTGATATGATTATTTTTGTTTCTAAGTGTGAAGGGTTATATATACTATGTTTGGTGTAGACTATGCGACGTAGATGTCTTGACACATAATCTGTTCGATCGGACGGATTACAATAATATATGTTGATTGTTAAAGCATGTCACTCTCATATATATTGTGTAAAATTAATTTGGAGTGTCATTAATTAACGATTAAGGCCTAGCTAGTAATCAGTGGCTATAAATATGTGTGACGTCAGGCCACACTGAAAGTTGTAGAATTTAGGGTAGATTTTAGAGGCCTCTCTTTCAATTTTTTTTTTAATATTTAAATGATTTTACAGCTTCAGGAAATAATTCAGTACAATTAATTACCTTAAATTTATTGTCCTTTGTAGGGAGTGTAAAATTTACTAATGTGTTTCTGGCTTAATAAATACTACATGGTTGTTTGAGCAAGAAACTAGAAACAGTTAAAGATTTAGTATCTACTTTCATCTTACCATCTTTATTTTGTTGGGTAAATTTGTATAAAAATAAAATTTACCTAGAAATAATTTCTTACTTTTTGAAATTTAACATTGCATTCAAGGGATATGTTTGCACCAAACAATACATATATGATTTAAATATCTACTCCCATAATATAAGAGAAACTCTCCTAATATATTTCGGTGACAATCGAACATTCGACCACCGACCGGATATCATAATTGACAATTTTTTAAGTAGATGCATAGAATCAGTGAAGTTGATAAATGATAATATAAGTATATAACCTACACAAATCAGTAAGTAGAAAAAAAATAAAGAAGTTATGAATTTCAGGCAGCCATTGATAGCAAAGCAACTAAGCAAGCTATATATATAGCTAGGGCAGAGCTTGAAAGCTAGTAGCTCCAACCTCCAAGAAGAAGTTTAATTGATGAGCAATAATAAAGATCACAGCGAGAGTGCATATGATATGAGCATGCATGTGGGAGCTATAATATTCAAGGTGAAGTGACATGTCAACAGAAACAACATATCCTTTTTTTCCTTTAATTTGCTTGTTTAAAGCTTTGCATGTGCACTGTACAATGTCAGTTTTTTGTTGTTGAGATAAATTGGAGGAGACAATGGACCATAAATCCTATGCACACCTTCCTCTTATTTACATTTTCAGATCACTTTCCTGATGAATTTTAATTTCTTCCCTTATCAAATTTCAAGACCAGACACCCCACAAGTCCCACCCACAACAGTTTTGAAATGTAATTAAAATGGGTGACCAAAATTACCCATTCACACTATTCACTGCTTGCTTGCTTTTTCCTCTTTTATATTTCCAACTTCCAAAATGTTGTTCAAGTTATAATAGAGTTGTTTTGTAATTAACTTGGAAAGAATGTAAGAATTTTGTCCAAAAAGTTTGGTGTTTATTAGTGTCACCTGATCATATGATGAACAAAATTATTCATGTGGGTTTTGACTACCAGTTTTATTCATATCATGACGTGGGTTCAAAATGTGATTGATTGTCTACTCCATCTGACATAATTCGAGTGCTTTTGAAAGATTTTCTTCTGCAAATTAAATAAATTATAAGGTAGTGGAAGAACAGTATTTCAAGAATTATGAAAATCAATATATAGTTAGGAAAATGTTGTAGATCATTTCTTAAAATGTAATGTTGTATTGTGACCTCGTGATTTCTCCATATTTACAGATTTTTGTTATAAGTACTTGGGAGATCCTGCAAGAATTAGTCTGATTAATAATTTTGACCACAAAAATAACTGAAATAATTAGTTTGATCATGGGGAATTTGTTAATAATAATTGGTTCTTGAAGATGGAAACTGAATATAAGATTAGGGAATATGAAGGATAAATTTTTGATTATATACTTTTCCTTTTTGTATAATACAGCTCAAAAACATACACTTGCTAATATATACGAACAGTGCTAGACAACCCAAAAATTTAGTATAAATTTCAACCCAAATGATGTAGCAAATGAGTTATCATCACCACACAAAACATGAGATGATGTGATTAATAAAAAAATCACTTACCACATCATTTGAGTTGAAATTTGAATTAAATTTTTGGGTTGACTAACATTAGTGAATACATAAATATTAGATATGGATATAAGGAGTTAAAATAGTATAATAGAATATTTACAATGGTAAAAAATAAAAATTTTAAGATCTTAAATAATTTTAAATTTCTTTTCAGAAAAGGGGTAGTGGCCCGTATGGACTCTGCAACTGGGTGTAGAAGTAGGGATGGATATTTCCCCTATGGAGCCCCACCCCCACGGGGCTTCACCTCCATTTGGGGGCAAAATTTGCCACCAAATGAGGTTTAGGGGTAGGGATGGGGGCAATTTTTGCCCCCAAAATCTAAATGGGGGTGGGGGCATTTCCTCATTCTCCCCCATTTCCACATACATGTTTACATATTTTTACTTTATATTTTTTTAAAAAAAAAACTTTAACTCTATTACTCATTTACTCTCTATCCACTTCCCCATATATATAAATATATACTTAACACTATTTTGCTATAGTTATTTGTATTAATTTTAAATTAAATTAAATCAATTATATATTTTAGATTATTTACTGGATTGGATATCGAAACATGATGAATCGAACGATTGGAATGATTGAATTTCGAATATCAAATTCTAAATTTCAATTTTCATATTGAAAAATATTATGATTGAAAATAAGAAAAATTGGGGATGAGTGTGGAGGTAGGGGAACCTCCCCCTAAATACCCCATCCTCACTCTCTCCAAATGGGGTGCAGGGGCGGGGGCGGGGGTGGGAGAAGGTTTTAGGAATGGAGGTGAGGGGAGGGGGACCCTCCCCCGCCCCAATGGGCCCCATGCCCATCCCTATGTAGAAGTTTGCATTTTCTTAAAATGTGTAATAATAATAATAAGTCTGTATAAACTTGATTTGAAACGTGTAAATGAAAATAACTCTATGTAAATTTATGTTCATCCGCACATTTAATATATATAGATGTCCACTTCAAGGATGAAAAACCTTATATAAAAATAATCTTGATGATCGACACATTTAAGATATATAGATGCCATCTTAAGGACGAAAAACCTTATATAGAAATACTCTTGATGATCGATCAATAATTCTTTTTGAATGAGCTTATCAAAGAAAAATTCTTTAACTAGTGACAAGAAAGGCAAAGAACTCCAAATTTTTATTGCTCTTCAATGTGAAATTCATGATGGTCTCTCTTTCATTTTTTTTTTCAAATGATTCCAAGGTTGCCCCCATTGTTGTGTCCAAAATGTATATCCCAAAAACTACTCAAAATTTCTTGATAGGGATTATGGAACAATTGCAGCTGGGTTTGGTTTCAAATCTGGTTCAAGCTTTTATAACCCAATCAAATATTCAAATCACAATAATGTGCAGCTTTGAGTTTTTTTTTCTTTTTTTTTTCACAAGGAGGGTGAAAAAGAAAATAATTGCAAACTTTAGCCATCAATTATGTAAATGAAGTACAGTGAAGGACTATGATTGTGACAAATTTGGATAAGTAGAACCAAAAATTGAAAGTCGAGTACAATTGTACAATATATTAATATAAAGCAATGGCATTTTTTCAAAACACATGATGGTTGGCCAAGAAGTGGGAGATATCAATGTGAGAATGACAAACAGTTGTAAAGGATATTAATTTTGGTATTTTTTGTTGTTGAGATAAATTGGAGGAGACAATGGACCATAAATCCTATGCACTAAACCTTCCTCTTTTTTACATTTTCAGATCACTTTCCTGATGATTTTTTTTTTCTCCTTATCAAATTTCAAGACCAGACACCCTCCAAGGTCCCACATACTATAGTCTTTGAATGTTAACTAAAATGGGAGACCAAAATTACCCATCACTATTCATTTTCTTGCTTGCTTTTACTTCGTTCATTTCCAATTCCAAAATAATGTTGTTCAAGTTATAGAGTTATTTTGTAATTAACCCGGAAAGAATGTGAGAATTTTGCTAAAAAGTTTGGTTTGTATTAGTGTCACCTGAACTGATCATATGATGAATATAATTATTCATGTGGGTTTTTACTCCCGGTTCTATTGATCATATCATGGCATGGGTTCTGCGATTGATTGTGTGTTCACCCCATCGAGAGCATGATATGAGTGCTTGAAAGATTTTCTCTTCCAAATTAAATAAATTGTTAGGTGGTGGAAGAATAGTATTCTAGGAATTATATGAAAATCAATAAATAGTACTTAATATATAGATATAGTTAGGAAAATGTTGTAGACCATTTATTAAAATGTAATGTTGTACTGTGACCCCATGATTTCTCCATATTTACATATTTTTATTATTACTTGGGAGATCTTGCAAGAATTAGTCTAATTAATGATTTTGACAACATAAACACTGAAATTAGTTTGATTATGGGGAATTTATTAATGAATAACGATATCCATAATTGATTCTTGAAGACGGAAACTAGATATTAGATTGGGAAACATATAAGTTCTGAATTCATAATGAAGACATTGACCTTTAAGGATAGAAACAATTGCTTATAGAATTCTTTTTTATTATTATTATTGGAGATGAAAATAAACACATAAGTTCTTGGAGATGCCCTAAATAGTGGTTAAAATAAAAAAATTAAAATCCTAGGCTTGAGTGCAAAATAATAACAAGTCCTTGTAAACTTGTTTTGAAACATGCAAATATGAAAAATAATTCTACGTGAATTTATGTTAATCCATGCATTTAAGAGATGTAGATGTCTTGTTCATGGACGACAAACCTTATATAGGAGTAGTCTAGATGATTGACCAATTCTAATCCTTTTTGAGTAAACTTGTCAAAGAAAAATTCTTTAACTAGTGACAAAGCTATTGATAAGAGAACCAAAATGAAGCAAAACTTGCCGAAGAGGGAAATCATTGTTCATGGAATCTGAATACCTGATACATCAAATGGTTGGAAAAAAGTACAATCAAAGCAAAGAACTCAAAAATTTTAATGCTCTTCAATATGAAATTCATGATGGTCTCTAATATTATTAATTTTTTTCAAATGATTCCAAGGTTTTCCCCATTGTTGTGTCCAAAATGTATGCCCCAAAAACCACTCAAAATTTATTGATACGGAACACGATTGCAGCATGGTTGGGTTTCCAAAAGCTTTTATAACCCAATAAAATCCCCAATAATGTGCAGCTTTGTGTGTGTTTTTTTTTTCTTTTTCACGAGGGTGAAAATTAAAAGAAAACAATGGCAAACTCGAGACATCGATTGTGTATACAAAGTACACTGAAGGACTATGATTGTGACAATTGGGATAAGTAGAGCCAAAAATAGGCATGGGTACAATGTATTAATATAGAGTACAGTAATTGTTTTCTTTTTCTTTTTCCAAAACCCTTATATGGTTGGCCAAAATGTGGGACTGTGGGAGATATCAATGTGATCAACATAGAGTTATAAAGATATTAATTTTGATTTTTTTTTACAATATTTTTATGTATATTAATACTAGACAACTCTTAAATTTAATCTAAATTTTAATTAAATGATGTGATAAGTGATTTTTTTCGTTAACTATATTATTTTATATTGTATATAATGATTACAACTCACTTACAATATCATTTGAGTTGAAATTTGGTTTAATTATTTGGATCGTAAATATTACTCTTTTGTGAAAGTGAGATTTGAAATTATACAACTCGGAAATCACTGTGAATGTGTTTTTTTTTTTTTAAGGAAAATTTATAAATGTGTTCTAGCCCAATCAGATAATAACTATGCAGTTGTATTAGGACTTTTTTTTAAGGGTTAATAACATATTAACTTATGGTTCATTCATACGAGATGAAGTTGGATCGATGGTATACTCACCGGGAGGTTATATGATTTTATTAATATTAAAGTTTTAAGTCATAAATTTAAATTGATTTAACACACACACACATATATATATATATATATGAAATTCTCCTGTCAGGACCGTCAGGACTTTATTATATCAGGACCTTCAACCACAACCACACATTCACAGTGGACCCATAACTCTATATTAATAAATACTCACATCCATACCCAATGTATGACTGTAGTTGGACGTACTTACCTCATATATCATGACCGTCCTTACCAGAGAACCACCCTATATATATACAGAAAATTTCAAGTCAGTGCGTACTGATATAAATTCGTCAGTGCGTACTGATATAAATTCGTCAGTGCGTTGGAGGTTGACCATTAGATTTACATACTTTAACTCAAAGTGTATGCACTTGTCAAAACTTATCTATAATCAATGATCCATATGCAACGCACTGATACAACTTATATCAGTGCACACTGACTGGAAAGTCACTATATATATATCAATGATTTTCCTATCGGTGCACACTGATATCAGTGTGTTGCATATGGATCATTGATTACGGAGAAGTTTTGACAAGTGTATACAGTTTGAGTCAAAATATGTAAATCTAATGATCCACATCCAATACATCAACGAATTTATATCAGTACGTTCTGATTTAAAATTATATATATATATATATATTCAGAAACGTTATTTCAACGTACAAAGCTAAACAGATATTAATTGAGATTTAGTTAGATTCAAACATTTCAATTTGTTGGAACTCTCTTTTTGAATATTTAGTATTTTGTTAGAATATAATGCTGACATTCATGAAAATAACTTCTCCATTAGTGGTTAAAGGCAAACGCTAAATTGTAAGAGATATTTGTAATGAATTTTATAACAAATTACATTCACAATTTGAGTTTAAATTATATATTATTATTATTATTATTATTATTATTATTATTATTATTGTTATTATTATTGTTTTACAAATCGTGGATAAATTAGGTGGAAGAGAAAGACAGAGTATTATAATTCTATATTGAACATTAAGGTTCAATCTAAGCTATTAAGGTTTGATTAGTTTATAGTTAAATTAGCTGACAAGACCATGAATCATGATGCATACTAAAAATAATCCCCATGTAAAATAATGCATAAAACTCTAATATTTTATATCCCATTTGTATCTAATTGATTCCAAATGGTGTTCAGCAAAAATAAGCTGTTTATTTAAGGGATTATTAATACAATTAGTACATGGTTGATAAACATTAATTAATTACATATTGGCTTCTATTTAAGTATGTACATTGTAATTATAATGTAGATGACATCTTAAAGCATGCGATTATTAGAAAAATGTTTACTTCTTACTTCTTAGTCATGTTGACAATTTTTTTGAGATTTTTATAACTTTTGATTGAAGATATATTGTTTCTTTTTTAAAAAAAGAAAAAGAATACATGAATTGAACGATCTTAAAATCTAAACATTTTTTAAAATCCATACAAAAATTTCGTGAAATTCTTTGTAATTTTCTAGGAACCCTTTTTACAGAAAAGTCGGTTTAAAAAAAAAAAATGAATTAAATCGAACCGTACCGTACCGTGGGACTATTTTATAGCCGTACTTGAAGAAATGTTAATGAAATTATTAGGATATAAAAATGCTGTCTTCAACCCTTGTCTATAAAACCAGATTTTTAGGGAATCTTTTGCGTTTACAGTTTGAAATGGAAGGGCCTGGCCCAAGTCCAAGATTGACTCTTTTATAAATGAGTTTGGGCCAGGCTGCTGCTTGAAAGTGATGATATGGACACCCTATGTATTTGGTACACTTACAAAAAGGGTGTATATACAATTTTAAAATGGATATCACCATTCAAAAAAGGGAAAGAATCATTTCTCCCCTATATTATGCCATATTGGCAATTCAACTTGAAGGGTATTACGGTAACTTTAACAAATACATGATGGGAAATTATCATCCCCCTCCAGAGGTTTGCCATATTAGATAAACCAGTTCCCCTAGTTTCGTCAGTCAACTCCCTAAAACTCTAAATATTAGTCATTTTACACCTTTTGTCAAATTTAAAAATAAAAAGGTCTCCATCAAGGATTGAACCTTCACCCAAGTGCTTAAGAGCCACAAGCTCTATCCAATTGAGCTACTCCGGATCATTATTGAAGGATTATTGATTTAAATGTGTGTGTGTATTTAAAATAATTTAAATATGTTTATATAATTTTTATTTTGTTGTTATAAAATAGACTTATCACCACCTAGATGATTGTTAGCTATTATCCATTCCATGCTATTATCTTCTCTTTTAATTGTAGTGATAATTCTCTATATACCTATATATTTATAGGTACATTGTATAAGCATTCAATATACAAAAAAAAAAAAACCTAATAGAATTTATTTGCTCTCATTCTTTCTTTTTTCCATTAGTATTACTTTCTTTGCTTTTATGCTTTGATTTATAACATATTTATTATTTTTTGAGTTTTTTTTTGTATCAAATTTAAATAATATATTTTTTTAAAAAGGAAAAATATTCAAAAAAAAAAAAAGAAAAAAAAATGGCGGGCTTTGATTTTATGGATTTTCTTTTTCTTTTTCACCATTTTTTATAAATTATTATTAAATCTGAGTTTATTTTAAATTATATATATATATACAAACATTTAAATCAACACTTCTTCAACAACAAGTTGGAGTAGCTTAGTTGGGGGGCAAAATGAAAAACATCAAGGTCTTAAGCATAAGGTCGAAGTTTCAACCTTGATAGAGATGTTTTTATTTGCTAATCTAATAGAAAGGGCTTAATGAAAGACGTCTCCATCAAGGATTGAACATTTGACTTTATACTTAAGAACCAAAAGTTCTAACCAACTGACTCCAACTTGTTATTGAAGGATTGTTGATTTAAATGTGTGTGTATATATATAAAAATTAAAATAAACTCATATTTAATAATAATATAGAAAAAAATTATGAAAAAGAAAAAAAAGGAAACCCATAAAATCCAGAAAATCAAAACCCATAAATTGTTTCCTTTATTTATTTTTTGAATATCTTTCTTTTTTAAAAAATATATTATTTCAATTTGATAAAAAGAACCTAGAAAATAATAAAAATAATAAATAAAAATTATATAAACATATTAAAATTATTATTATTATTATTATTATTATTATATATACATTTAATTCAACAATCCTTCAATAGCGAGTTGGAGTAGCTCAGTTGGTTAGAGCGTGTGGATTTTTTAATTTGATATAAGGGGCGAAATGACTAATATTTAGAGTTTCAGGGGGTTGATCGACTATTATTAAAACTAGAGGGACCAGTTTATCTAATATGGAAAACCTCAGGGGATGATAATTTCCCTGCATTTATTTGTTTGACTTACCATAATACCCTTCAAGATAACAGTTGATTTGTCATTTTAACGGAAAAAGTAACCTGTATAGGGGTATTTGGAAAATACTTTTGCTTTGAGTGGGGAAAATGGTCATTAAGCAAAATAGGGGGGAGAATTATCAATATGTATAATATAGCGGGAAATGATTCTTTCCTTTAAAAAAAAAAAAACTTTCTCTGTCATATACTCTGGTTGAAACTTGGAACTTCTGGCTTGTACTTGGTCATTTAGCCTGTACAACCTTTGTATTAGATAGCATTGGTCCATTGGCATTACAATATACAAATACATAAAGCCCAAGCCCATATTATCTAAATGCTAAAAAGTGTTTTTCAATAGTGTTTTTTCAGCAAAATTCTTCTAAAACAGGTTTAAACTAAGTTTGGGTTTAGTCGTTTAGATGACAATGTTGTGCTCTACTGTCTCATGGGAAAATCTTCGGTGCTTTCATGAATGGTACACCCGACCAATAAAAATGTAACATTTGATTCACACGTTCATTTTTCTTAACATATGTCACATCTTCGATACATAGTAGATTTTCTCATATCAGAGAGAATAAGAAGAGATTGTTGGGTCACTCAAACTAATGAGAAGACTTGTTTGATCAAGCGCAGGCCATTCACTTTTATGAAAATCTATTGCAGTAATTTACTGCTCTTTAATCTATGAGTTAATCTATTCGGATCATAGCTTGAAAGATAAAAAAGGAAACTTGGTCTCCAATGGACGGTGGTGACCTACCGTCCAGAAACTGATTCAGATTAACCAAAACCAAATCAACTCGTTTTCCATTACAACGAAAAACCTGAATATTACTGCAAAAATATTGATCTAGACAGATTCTTAGCAACACCATAAGAATATGAAACTTGTTCATTACATTCATGAGGAATATTACATGTAGTATGGGAACAAAATACAACATTCTTCTATTATTTGTGCACCTATGTTTCATAGTAGCATATGAATGAAGTCAAGAAATGAAAGAAAGAAAAAAATGATGAATACAATCAATCTATTAACAACAGAACTGGACCCCTTAACTCATGAAATGAAGTCGAAAACAGGCTAGAGTGAGCAAATTGATGGATAGAGTTCCGGAAATCACATCAATTCCAACATGATGGTAACAATCAGCTTAACAGAGCTTACTTGTAGGTTCCCATGCCCACGCCGGTGTCTCTAGCACCACCATATGGCTGGAAGCTCTCCCTGGCCTTAGAATAGCAAACATAGTAGAATTGGGAGACTATGGCGGTAAAGAAAACGAAAGCTGCCCCTGCTGCGAAAACTCCTTTTCTCACGGTTTCACATGAGGGAGGATTTTCGTTGAAAATGGTCCTATACTTGGTGTGGTAAGCATTCCTTACGGAACCCGCCAACAAACATACCTCAGCGATAAAGAAAAACACCCTGTAAAAGATTATTGCAATCGTTAACATACAATAAAATCTGTAAAGAATCTATTCGTTAGAGCAAAAGTACTACATCTTATGAATCAATGCTTTGCAGCACGGCTGCAACTATGATAGTTGAGCCATGTAAATTTGTGAATCTTGTCCAATTTTGTTCGAAATCAATGTATTCATTCACATACCAGCAGACAACGAAAAGGATAACTGCCCAAGCCCTCGAGCCACCGGGACTTAAAGGCTTTCCACAGCAAAAGCATCGACTTGCCACCATTATTATTGCTTGACTGGCCAGGAGAAACAGAAATGAACCGACACCCAAACCAGTCGCAATATCAGAGTCGTAGACACAGAAGTTGTAGTCCTTTTCATTGTCTACTTGGACTTTGGCCTGTAAAACAAGATATCATGGTTTATTACTTCATTACTAATCAGCTAAGCAGCTGCATAGAATCGACACAGTTAGATGCAAACTAATAGCATTATTCACACAAATACTTCGTTTTACGGCAATTAAATAGATCTAAATTTGCAGTGAAAGTACTAGAAAAAAGTATTACTTACAGTTACCAACCAACTAATATGAAAATTCCATATCAAACTCTACTTTTTGAAGCAAAATCAGCCAACAAAAATTAGTTCTCAAAAGTCTACCACTCTCATCTTATCCATGATGCCATTTCATTTCTACCGTCGAAGTTGTGTGTGTGAGAGAGACTAAGACAAAGAGATCTGTCCATTTTCATTGCACAAAATTTAGACAACAATATCATTTCTATCAATAGATCTAACAGTTTCATCACAATCAGAACCAAACAATGTTGTTTTCCCGCCAAATTTTACCATAGAAAATCAGAGAAACATAAAAGAAAAAAAAGGTACTAGAGCAACGATTGTGGTTGTTTCCAAAAAGAGGGAAACAGACAAACAAATCTCAACCACCCAGATAGTTGTAAATCGTAATAATATCCAGAGAAGACAAAAGATTCAATCTTTTTAAGAAGGTAAATCCAAGATTCAATCTTTTTTTTTCCTTTTCCAGTATATTTTCTCAGCAACCAAACAAACCCAACAAACAGAATCACATACAAGTATATTGAACAAACCCAGAAAAGATATAGACTTAATTGTACCACAACATCAATGCAAAACAAAAGAAAAATCATCTGAAGTAACGTAGAACACCAAGAACATTAACAAGAAAAGAGAGAGCTCACAGTGGTTCTCCTCTGCTCAGCTGCAAGAGCCAAAGCAAAAGCAATGAGATCGAACACGAAGACAATTATCAAGAGCAGCTTTGAAGCCATGGTTGTTGCAGCTATTTTGCTTCAATGGCTCAAACAAGATCTGCTTCTTCTTCTTCTCTCTCTCTCTATACAATTTCTTTCTCTAGCCTCTCTCTCTGTCTGTCTCTAAATATACAAAATCACTGTCAGTGTTAAAGAAGCCAGAAAAAAAAAAATGAATTATAAAAAAAAAATAGAAAAATGTGGAGAATAAAATAAGAATGTTAGGTTTATAAATTCACCAAAAAAGAAAAAGACTCAATAGCTGCTTCTGCTGGTTGACGATTAGTATTTCACCTGCCCATGTGCAATCTCCAAAATGACACTTATTCATATTTATTACCTGAAATTTGAAAAATAATAGGGAAAACTACACAAACCTCCCATGATTTTAACTAATATTACACTTAGATGTAACTTTTGATACAATTACACTTACTTCCCATGTTTTTCATTGACTAATTGTTTGATTAGCCTTAAAATTTAAAATAATTAAATTACCCATGAATTAATTATTTTATTATAATAATTATTATATTTAGAGATTTTATTATGATAAAATTAATTAAATAACCATTTATTTATTTATTTACTTTAAGAAAAATAAAAATAAAAACAAAAAAGGGTTAGTTAATTAATTACATTCAATTTATAATAAAATCTTTAACCGTTTAAATAAAAAAAAGGTTTGTTAATTAATTTTATTATAATAAAATCCCCGAACATAATAATTATTATAATAAAATAATTAATTCATATGTAATTTAATCATTCTAAATTTTAAGGCTAGTCAAACAATTAGTCAATAAAAAGTAGGGAAAGTATATATAAATTTAGTAAAAGTTACATTCGAGTGTAATATTGGTTAGATTCATGAACACAAGTGCCACATCATCAGTTTTTACCATGTATATAATTTTAAAATGAGATGACGTGGTATTTATTCTATAATTTGTGTGCCCACCTGAGAAAATTTGTCATATAGATTTAACCAACTAAAAAATAATCGATTAAAGCTGTAATGATTTTCTAAAGGAAAAAACAAATAACAACATATTCAAATTTTTATTTTTTAAAAACATCACAATAAATCATATATATACTTTTTAGTAAATTATTAATTTAATTATGGAATGAGTGGAAGAATTTCACAAATATATTACCTTACAATTTAATTAAAACTATAAATTTATATATTTGCCCCAAATTTGGATAGGTAAAATTTATCATATAAGAAGAAATATCAATTTATCGAGTATTAAATTAGAGTGTTCATTTGCCTACAGTTACTGCTCCTTACAAAATTGGTTGCGGGGGTGTTTATGTATATAATTAAAAATATAAAATATCATAAATTGTACTTAATACTTATTGGCGGAATTTTACGCGGAAGCGTTGCTAGATAGAACATAAACAAACAATAGCAAAATAAAGAATTAAGATGAAGAGAATAAATCCAATCACACAACACAAGAAGATTTTACGTGGAAACCCAAATTAGGAAAAAACCACAGCCGTCAGGACGACAAGATAAATTATTTACTATGTGATAAATTGTTACAACCACACTCTCATAATTCTCTCTCTAAAATACCCCAAACCCAATTACACCCAATGCTCTTTTAAGATCTCTCTATATTTGCTAATTTGCTCCACCACAATAGTCTAGCTATTAGGGTCTATTTATATGAATTACATGGAGTTTAACATAAAAGGAAATCCTACTCCTAAACGTATACGAATTACTTGTTCCACATAAATACTATTTCCTATTTATGATAAGTTTTCTCGTTTAAAAGAAATTCTATTCTTTTAAGGACAGGATTTTCCTAATTTGATTAACACAAGAACTTTCAGAAGAAAACACTTTCCCTATTTCGTGCAACATTCCTATTTGGGTAAAATCCACCATTGATGCGGTTCGGGTCGTAGTTGGCCACCCACGCCCTTCAACACATGTATCGCTGTCGTCCACCGCTCCGAGTACCGCGGTCGGTGCACTTGCCTCCACCGCGGTTCGTGCCGCGTAAACTCACAGACGTTCTACCGCTCCCTGTGCCGCGGTCTGTGCACATGTCCACACCGTGGTACCTACCAGATTCCTTTTTCTTCAGTTCTTCAGTTCTTCAGTCTTCAAACCTCCATCAAACTCGATCTCCTACTTCCAAACGTATCCCACGTCTCCAAAAAGTCTTCGCATTGGTTGAATTTCGTTTGGTAGCCATTGGAAATTCAAGTCATATCTAATAATACTTTAGCAATTATGTGAGTTGTTTTGGACTTTTGGAATTTCGATTGGAATTTGGATTCAAGTACAAAACATTTTGGAATGATTAATTTATATTTAAAATTGTATTCTCATATAATTATTAAAACAAAATTATACACATCTACTGATCTACAATTATTTTTGTTTTATTGTTAGCAAGACAAAACTTCGTTGTTACATAAAGGGTTAGTTATATTTTGACTTGTATATAATATATTTGAATTGTTTTAATATGTATTTGAAACCTTCAATTAAAAAATTCTTAATTTAAATATGACAGAATTTAACCATGAGTTGTAAGAAATATTTTTAAAAATTTAAAAATTGTAAGAAAATTTTAAAATTACTCAGATCTATACACATATCATATTTTAAATTTATATAAAAAAGATTACTCCATTTATTCTTAAAAATTATGTTAGCATATACTGAAATGTCAACCAAAATGCAGAAAAAGTACAAGCAGTGGAAATACAAGGTACAATCATATTCAGCATGGTTGCTTTGAAAAGGCTATTATGGGTATTTTAATATCATTTGGTGCAATCGATTGTCGGTGACAGAATTGGATGCTTCCATTTACAAAAAAAAATTCCAGCTTTATTTTTTTGTTCTGTGATGGGGAGATCTATTATCAGATCCAACGGCTGGTATTTCATCTTCCTATTTTCATGCGTTAAACGCACGAAACGACACCGGAGTGTCGGTTGCCTAATCCTATCGTCATGGGAAACGATTGTGTGGGATGGTCTCACCATGTCATCGGTGAGACTGCCCAATATAAATGCACCATGTCGCATAACTTGCATCGAAAAAATAAAAATAAATCTTAAAACTTATAGTTGTTTTGGTATGCAAACAGTTAAATATAAGATTATTTTCAAATCGTACTTTTAAAATGTTACAATTTGATATGATTAGATAAAATGTTCAACGGTTTATCGTTTAGTTTGAGTCTATTTTTCTTTTTAAATTTAAAATTATTGTAATAATTTTTTTATAAAAGAAATACTATAATTTAACTATGAAAGATTATAAATTTAATTCGAATCATCGTGATCTTAAATGATATATAAAAAGACATTATAAATTATAAAAAAAAACATTGTAAAATTAATTTAAATTTTTTTTTTTTTACTTTTGTAACTTTAATAAAGACAATTTTACCAAATATGTTGGACGGTTTCATCGATGATGACGTATCAACTAATCAATATGATATGTATATATATATTGGACGGCTCACCAACAAAGACATATCGAAAAACATTACACACAAGTTTTTCTCTTCATGACTATGAACTATCAGTCCATTCACCGTTTTCTCTTAATTTTGATTAGGTGATTGAGCCATGCAATACAGTCTGTGTACAGTTCACTGAAACCTATAGATTCTTGCCACGTGAGCTCCATTAAAAAAGTGGGACCGGGAAAACCATGATCTTTGAAGTTTGACCCACTTTTGTTTGTGGTCAAGATCTTCTATACAGGCGATAAAAAAAATTGCCAGAATTATTTATTATTTATTATTATTATTTAAGGATTTAAGAATCAAATTCTGATTTGTATAGATTATTGTCAACGTTGGAAATTAGTAAATATTTGTTGGATTGGAACAAATATATGTGTTGCCAAAATTCAATTTAAGTTTCATTTAATAGTGTGATTATATCCTAAATTCTCATTAATCCAATTTTTTAAAGTCATTAATCCATTTTTTATCTACAAAAATCCTTGATTGTAGTCGAAAGTAGTGGGATTTTATATATTCTAAATTGGACAGAAATTAAGTATATTTAATACACTAAACACCTTGGAGATTTAACCTAGCTGTGAACCTCTTGGAGGCTAATCTAATTTTGTTGTACTTAAATTCATTTTAAATGTTTAAAGATTTGAGTCTAATTCAACTTATAATGTATTGATTAAATAATTAATTTATTAATATTAAAAATAAATCAAAGTTTGAAACCAGATATCAAACTGATTATATTGATTTTTTTAATGGTTTTAATCAAATTAACATACTTTAATCAAACTTGAATCTTAATTCATACAAAAAAATAAATAAATAATCAGTCAAATAGTTTGGATTGAATTTTGGACTTTTAGTCAAGTTCAAGAAGTAAAATTAAGAAGAAAAAAAATTTAATACAACTTTTTATTTTATTTTATTTCTATATATACCATTTACAGTGGAATGATACGGTATTTTTATAATTATAGTCGTTTCTTTATTGCATGGAATTTATATGAAAGTTTGAAAATTGTTAATATAAATTTATATAGTCACTTTCTAATTTACTTGGTTTATAAACCGTAATCCCGTATATATATAATTTTTATAAATTGAAATTTGTATAAAATTTAATATTGAATATATAATTTTTTAAAGACGATTCTAATCTATGTTCATGGCATGATTGCAAGGGTGAAGAACTGAAGATTCTAAAATCCTCTATTTATTTTATTACATGCAACTTCTATATATGCAAAATGTGAGAAAAAAAAAGGAAAAAATATATTTGTTTGATTACATGCCACTTTTATTTATGCAATATGTGACAAAAGGGATAAGTATTTATTGGATTACATACATTGAACTTTTATCTTACTCATATCATCTAGAAATTGAACAAAGATTAATCCTAAAAGTTTCAACTGACAGTTAACTTTTGACACACGACTTCAAATACAAGATTTTATAAATTATTATTAATAAATTTTTGAAAGGAAACTCAATCAATTTCACAAGTAAATGTGAGATTTGAATTCCTGTTACATTATTAGAATCTTGATAATCATTTTTAATGTGTTCGATGAAGATTATAAATGGGAAAAAAAAATTGTGATCGGCAAATATTGAATCCTTGGAAAACTTTCTGGCAAAAAATGCTGTTAATTATACAGATTATGTTACAAAAGATATTCATTTTCGCTTTTAAGAATTCATCAATATTATATATCCAAATATGGAAAAAATATAGGACAGAAATAGAAACATATTGATATGCATTGTGCGAATATATAACATAAGAAATTTATTATTTTCTTGCATTAGTGTCATTTATTTTCTTCAATAGATTATAAATAGCTCTAATGGGGTATTTCTTCTTCTTCAATTTTTCATGACAGTTTCTGCTATAATTTTACATAGTTGTGAGGACAAGAAATCTGAGACAAATATGTGGATCGATATGCTTCATGGTGTGATCATGGCATTGACTAAAGCCTCAACATGGAAAAAGTCTGCTAAATGGTAACAACATTTGCTAAATTCATCTTTACTAGTGCATGCTTTATTCATTTCAATCTAAAAGTTTGTTTAGAAGTGCTTTCTACGAAAGCATTTTTTCGAGTAAACCGCTTTCTATTAAAACACTTTAAAAACGTTTTCTCAATATTTTAAATTTTTATTTATGAGATAGGGGAGTTGTTTAAATTTATGGTTTGTTTCAGGTGCGTACTATTCAAGCTTTATTTTTATAAAGACATGATTTATTCATTTTAATCTAAAAGTTTATTTAGAAGTGCTTTCTATAAAAGCACTTTTAAAAAGTTTTCTCAAAAAGTTTATATTATTATCTCTTTATCTCCATCATCAATAGGATTTCTAATTCAAAAAGAACTTGAACGAATGTATTTATTAACAAAACAAGATTTCAATCTTTTGTTCAGAAAGAGATTGTTTAGTTGGTTAGATAGCTCGTTTCAGGCGTGGACTATTCGTACTTTATTTCCGTAAAAACATGATATATCAATTGTTAGATTGTTCTAATGGTTCAAACAATTATTGTGGTGCTTAAATTGTAGGAAGAGGTTGATCAAACAATTACAGAATCGTCTAATTATCCAGAGAAACAGGAGAGAGTCAATCAGGAGACAGTCAAGTGCTGATATTGCTCAGCTCCTTCAAAATGACCAGCTTCAAAAAGCTTTGGATAGGGTATGGGTTTCCTCTTCCATGTATTCTCAAACCATACATTCAAGAGCGATATTTATTTGGTTATTAAATTTGTAAAATGGGGAATCTAGTTACGTAAAAGACCTTGTTATATTCTTTAAATGCTATTGTTGAATCCGTTTCTATCAGTTTAAGCTTTTAGGTTCGATTAGAGACATAACTAGGATTAAACATTATGATATACTAGAATAATTGTTTTGTTAATCGACAATACTATAAAATTTTATTAATTATAAATAAATATATGAGAAAATTTTCTATCAATTGTATATTCTAAATAAATACATTAATAAATCAATAAAAATAAGTAAAGTAAAAACAAATTATAAAATAAACATGAAATACAAATTAGGAATGACGATGGGTCGGGTTCGGGTGGGTTTGGAAAAATCTAAACCCGAACCCACGAAACTTTGTGTCAACCAAACCCGCCCATAATCTTGTAAAAATAAGTGAGTTCGGGTTCGGGTTTCATCCTGCAGGTTTGGAGAACACCCAAACCCGTCCACTAACCCATGAAACTAATGGGTTTATGGGTCAAACCCGTGAACCCACCAATTTTTTTTAAAACAAATGTTTTTATATTATTTAAATATATTAAATATTGTAATTTTAAAAACTAAAAACACTTGAAAATTCCAATTTATTTCAAGTGTATTTTTTAGTTGAGATAAGAGTCACAAGTAGCAAAACACTTTATATACAGCTAATGATACAACCTTGCAATCTTGTTTTTCTAACGTGAGATATATATATAAAATTACAATTTAGAATTAGTGAAATTTTTATATTTTACTATTTATATAATTAAACGTTTTTATTAGAGTTTAAATTTATATTATTTTAAATAATAAATATTATATAATTTTTATTTAAACGGGTTCACAGGTCACTCGTGGGTTCATTTTTTCAATCCACACCCACACCCAAACCCGATGGGGTTTTACTTAACGGGTTCATGAGTTGTGAATTCGCCACCCAAACCCTCTCCAAACGGGTTGGGTTTGGACGGGTCCCATAAGTTTGAGTTTAATTGTCATCCCTAATTGAAATATAATTAAATATTAATTAAACTATATTCAACGATTTTTTTAAAAAAAAACATATAAAAATAAGTTATTACCTTGTATACGAGAAACAAGAAACACTTATATTATTATTTACTACAGTAGAACCCTGCAAATTAATCTCTTATAAATTAATATCTTCTCTAAATTAATAAAAAATCTTAACCCCGACTCAGGCCAGTATAAAATATTAATATACTTCTCTATCGTAATAATTAATAATTTCTTTTTGAAACCTACTGTAAAATTTTCAGTCCCGATTGTCATATAAATTAATAATTCTATAAAAATATATACATAATAATCAAGAACTCTATAAAAATATAAGATATATTACATAATAATCAAGAACTAGAAAAGTATTTCGGGATACTAGTTTGCACAAGGACACCATATTTGATATTTTTGACTCCATTATTCATCTTTTTAATTGTCTTTTTGTTATAACAAAGAAGATAGAAAGAGAGAATTTTTTTGGAGGTATTAGGAATAGAATTTTTGGTATATCTCGAGATCTCGGTTGTTATATACAACCAAAGAATAAACCTTAATATTTATAGGGTGATTATCCTTGGTGTTTAAGTAAATCACATTCCCAAAAGGAATTGGAAAATTTCTTAACAAATATTTTCTAAATAAGGAATCCTGAAAAAAAAAAAAATCTCGAAGAAGTTTACCGACTTAATAAGGAATCCCAAAAAGAAACATTCTCTAAACAAAAAAACCGACTTCCACATATTTCATGAGACAAAATAACACTTTACAAGGTAAAACCCTTCAAATTAATAACCTTTTTAAATTAATACTCAATGGTGGGATCCAAAAATATTAATTTATAGGGGTTATCCTATAAGCCTGTAACATATATATATAAAGAATATTTAAAAAAACTAATGTTAAAACAACCAAAAATATCAGCCCGAAAAAACAATCCAAATAATGTGGTAAGTGGTTTTTTCATTAACCACATCATCCCATGATTTGTATTGTAATTATTTGGGTTGAATTTTATTACTCTACTTAAAAACCTAAAAAAAAAATAACTTAAAAAGCATATATCTAAATTTCAATCAAAACAATAAAAATTCATTAAACAATATTGTTACTTTGTAAATTTAAAATTAAATTATTCTTAAAATTTTATAAATTAAAAATTATAATAATCCTAAAATTTCAATATAAAATAAAATGTTTAAAGTGAAAACGTTAAAAATATGTAACTTATCGGAAGATCAATTGGTGTTAATAAAGAAATTGAACCAAATTTAAATAAATCTGAAAAAAAATTGAAAAAATAATTTTTAAAGAAAGAAAATAAATAAAAATAGATCACGCTATCTCGTGTGAAGAAAGCATGTAAAAACATAACATTTACCTCCTACAGTACTCCTAAATCCTAATCCTAAACTACCCCTGCGCGTCTTCCTTCTGTTTTAGGAAATATATTCATTCGTTTTTCTTTCTTTCTTTCCAATATCTTTTAGAAAGGCTAAGGTGAGTTCGTGAGCAGCCTCAATCCGTCCCTTGGTCCGATGGTTATTAAGATTATATACGTGAAAAGAGAAAGTATGTTAGAGTGTTTAAATACTATTATTGATCCCTTTCTAATCAGTTTAAACTTTTAGGTCTGATGGTTACGTTGATGTTTGTTTTCACAATTACTCAGGTGAAGCAACTCTACAAGGACAAGTGCCTGTTAGCTGCATATGATCAAATAGAGCATATCTGTGGATGCATTGCCACAAATCTTCCTCTTTTTATAAGCAAACAGAGGTACATAACAAAAACCTTCTCCACTCAAGTGTTTTGTTGATTAGTCTGATACAAATTCCTTACATTTTATTAAATTCTTGTAGTACATTGGACGTCTTGCCTGATGATGTTAGTGAAGCAGTTTCAAGTTTAGTGTTTGCTGCCTCAAGATGTGGTGAATTGCCAGAACTAAACCTGATGCGAAATCTGTTGAGAAAGCGGTTTGGTTGCAAATTTGAAGTAGCCAATGTTGAATTGTTTAAGGAGAACCTAGTGAATTCAAAGATGAAGCAGAATCTGTGCATTGGTTCAATACCAGATGATGTGAAGCTGAAACTGATCAAGGAAATAGCTGAAGAACATAATCTTCAACTGGGGTTTCAGGATTTTGAGCAGAAAATCAGTCCAAAATGCCAGAAGGTAGGTTCCTAAAATTGAGCATGGTTGTTCTTGATCACTATACACCATGTTTTGACAGGCCATCTGATGAGAAAAGCAATGAGCAGGTAGCTGGAGTTTCTGATGTGGAAATACCGGACAGTTTCAATGCCAATGGTGATAACCGGATACAAACTTCACAACACAAAGCATCGGAAAAGAAGGCTCCAAACTGTTCAATATCGAATACTATTGATTTCGGGACCATTCCAGGGAATTCTCAAACAGTCAGAAACAGTACTAATTGTTCCAGTAGTTGCAACCAAGTACAGAAAAATGAAGTTCAGATGAAAAAACTACAAGCATTTACACACAGAAATAGTACCACGGGTTCCATTAGTTGCTACCAAGTAAAGAAAAATGAAGTTCAGATGAAAAAACAAGAAGCATTTACACCGGCATTAAGTTCAACTCCGAAACCTGTCCTTCCTGAAGCTCATCATCGATGTCATTCTTTACCCAGATCCAATCCCTGGAGCCAGGATAAAAGCAAGGATCTGATCAACGATCGTCGTTCTTTAGACAGTTCAATTGCTAAATTGAAAGAGCAAAGATGTTCAAGCCATGTCCACCCAAAGCTTCCAGACTATGAAGATGTAGTTGCTAAACTTACAGAACTCAAATTGGAAAAGCAGCGTCAAAGTGTTAGGGTTCTTAATCCAAATAGATAGGACTTATAGAGATTAAGAGAAGAAATAGGCAGAAGTAGAGAAATTGATACAAAGTAGGAGAAGAAAATAGGTAGAAGCAGAGAGAGAAAGAATCAGAGGATTTTGAAATTTAACTTCTTGTTATCTTTTATTAAAATAAACAACTTTTTTTTTTTTTTTTTTTTATTGAAAGCACACACCGTTGTGGATCAGGGTCTGTCAAGACATGACAATATTAGACTCTACAAGCATGATCCTGACAAATGAACTTTTTTTTTTGAAAGCTGACACCAATGGGTTGAGACCAAGGTTAGGAGGAGTTACAAAGAAAGAGTCGAGGACTGAGAACTTCACAGCCTGTGATCACAGGATAAGAAAAGTTAAAGGAGCTGAGGGAATTGACAATTCCAGTTTCAAGAACATTTGTGAACTTCAAGGGGATTCCAAGCTCAGCTGACCCAGATGACTTCTGACTTTGGTTAATGTTAAAACATGGCTTGACAACATCTAATCCTTCTAGTACAAACTGAAACCTGACATTGACAACTTTATTATTTGCTTTCTTTCTCATTCTTTCATATTTTCACATCTCACAGAATTGTCTTTAGCCCACGTACGTATAACCAGCTATGTAAGTTCAAGAAGAACTGCATATAAAAATAATTGAACAAGAACTTCATTTGCAACAAAAAAATCATTATTGGGTTTCTGGTACACACACAATCAGAAAACATGAATGAAGATTACAAGTCATCCAAAAAAGAAAGATTTGGTGCACAACAATGAATATGTAGAAGGAAAGAGAAATTATGTGATTACCTTTTTACCCCGTTGAACTAGGGTGTACCGATTCACATAAAGTACGTCGACTCTTGGAATGGCAGGAACTCTGGAGCCTTATTATGCATGAGAGCTATCTACATTATCAAACAATTCAATTGGTGGGTCCAACTCCAGCTCTTGAACAACCCATAATTCAAGGCAGAGGCATTATGACATAGCATGCACACACCTAAGCTGCAAGCAAAAAATAAACTACAAGCCCATGGAATCAAGCCGTGTAAATGATTTTTTTCCTTCCAAACATAAGAAGCTTTCTAAAACCTTTGGCAGCTTTCGGAGAGTTTCCATCATTGTTCCATTTCTTTCTGGAATGGATTGGTTCTGTATACATTTCACTACTTGGTGGTGGAGTTGAAACTCTTATCTCATAAATTTCAGGAGAGCAGAAAGTTTCATTTATTGCCTCGCTTTCTTTGATATTTGCAGCAGAAAAGCTCTTGTTAGGCGATGCAGGAGCAGGATGCACAGTCACTACAGAACTATGTGCAACCTGAGCTTCTTCTGAAACTCTTTTTTCTTCACAAAGGTCTGGAGGTCCCTTAGATTGTTCTTCATCGCCTTTGAAGTGATCAGGTTGCTCGGAGTGATTATCAATCATATTCACGTTGCAACTTTTGTCATCCATGGTACTTCTTTGAGTAACTGTATCCTCTTCTCTCTTCTCAGTTGAAGAAATACTGTGCAACTCCTTAATGTCCTTGTAGTCATCAACGGCATCAGTCGGTTGAGTTGCTTGAGTAGATGCTGAGTCAACCGGTAATGCTTCTGCCGGTTGAGTTGCTTGAGCAGATGTTGAGTCAACCGGTAATGCTTCTGTCACGTCCGTGCAATCCTTCTTTTCTTGAACATCAGAATCACTAGGAGGTACTTCATTTACAACATTTTGGCCATTGTTCTTGTCCGACGGTTTTATTTTGTTTTCACTCGTTTTCTTAATTTCAGTACCGGCTGTTTTCTGCGATATGCCAGTACCATTTGCCTTTGAGACTGCCTTTTTGGGTTGGTCTAATTTTGTTTCAGTTGATGGGACCTTTTGAGTTACTCGTGCAGTTGCAAGGCGATCCATGGTTGAACTCCTGAACACTGGTTTGTGTACCTGTGCTGACTCTTTGGTCGGGGACTGGATTTCAGTCTTGCCATTCTTCTTTGAGGTTACCGGAGATTTAGTCTCTGACATAGTTCTCTTCAATATTGGAGGACAACCACTGGAAGAACTCCTTTCGGCAATTCTCTTCTGTCGTTGAATCATTAACTCCTCCATTCTCTTCCTATTTTCTTCTTCCTATTTGCAAGGAGTGAAAAGTTAAATTTATGAAAAATAGTCTCCCAAATGGAGTTATACAGATATTGAAGCCATGACAAAGTGCGAGAGAAACTTAAATGACATTTATGATCAACTACTTTTAAGTAACTGAGATGTTTAAAAGCTCTGCAAAAATTGAAATGAAATACTTTAATATGAAAATCAGTTTAGTGTCATTTTGCCAATCAGTGTATTAAAGAGTAAATTAAGCTTAATTTTTAATACCTTATCAACTTTACTCTTTCGAATTGTCGGTCTGCTTCCAGGAGTTGGTTTCTTGTTCCTTGACTTGATCTCAGACTTGCCCTTGCCAAGAGAACCATTCGAAACTCTAGACCTTGCATCTTTACCGGAAACTTTCCCTTCAGGAAGTCCTCTATTTTTATTACCAGTTCCCTTACCTTTAGAAGGTAGCTTATCGTCAACACCTGTGGTTTCAACATTAGAATTCTTCTCATTGGCTTTGTTTAATACAAGGTTATTTTCATATTCCATTTCTGGTGTCCAAGATGCTGCACCCAATTCTGCAGCTGAATCATGTCCAAGCACCATGTAGAGGTCATCTGGCTCATGGGTGCCGGAAGCTTCTGGCTTATTGTGTGATGCTTCCGGTGTTCCATTTTCATTTAGAGTGGCCTCCATAATGTCTGGAACCATCCTTATGTCTGTCCTTATAAGAGAATCAGATTGATCATCCCCTATTGGCCGGGCTTGGATCATGAAAGAGTCATCAGCTAAAACATCTTTCTTATTATTCTCAGTAAGGAAACTGCCACCAGCCAATGATGAAGTATAATCACCATCAAATGTTTTTTGGTTCAAACCTTCATCATGATTTGCTGATTTGTCTAGTTGGTTACTGATGATCCAATCTCCTCCAT
The DNA here is from genome assembly GCA_032871835.1 of Dipteronia dyeriana. Taxonomy (NCBI): domain Eukaryota; kingdom Viridiplantae; phylum Streptophyta; class Magnoliopsida; order Sapindales; family Sapindaceae; genus Dipteronia; species Dipteronia dyeriana. The sequence goes on from CM065302.1 coordinate 58,687,508, forward strand.
TTTGTCTTCCGATCACAGTAGAATCAGTGGCGTAATCAGATACCGCTCGCGAGTAGTTTCTTGGATCCTCATTTCCTTGTGAAAATAACAACTCCTCATACGTGCTATCCCTTTTCTTAACAATCGGGCGGATATTTTCACCAACTTCAAAATTTCCCATGTGAGTGTCACCTGCATTACCTGTGCTTGACTTCATTGCAACAAAGGAATCACTTGAAACAGCTCTTTCTTTTCGTAGTTTCTCGGATTCCATGTCAAATGCGAATGATCTTCCCTCCTGAGTTATCTTATCTGTGGAATACTCAGCCTGTTTGTGATCAAAAGAACTTGTATCGTCGTCTTTCATGAGAAGATTCTGGAAAGTATCCCAGTTGTTGTTTCTTTTTCCTCCATCTGCTTTCTTAATTTCCTGATCAGCCAAGTCATTTGAACCATCAGCAATACTCCAGTGCTTGACACCATCTTGTTTCCTTCGATGGTGTGAGGAGGATTTATGCCGTCTCTCCAATGAACCAACTGCTTCCTCTACCTGCTGCTTTAAGGAATCTCCATCTATATATTCATCCTCATCAGATGTTTCTTCAGAGCTGCTGCCCCTTTCTCCATCCCTATTAGAAGTGATGTAGTTAATGTTACGGATAACAACCTTTCTAGAGGACTTTTTCCCATGCTTTTTACCACTCCGCAATTCTTTATTTGGCTCACTCTCAGAGCTGGAATCACTGGGCTCGGTGGACTCATCATTTTTGGAAGCTTCCACACTTTTATGTGAAGATTTTTTCTTTCTCCTGGAAGATGATTTATGATTTCTTCGATCATCTGGCTCCCATTCATGACCAAGATTGGGATCGTCCATATTCGGAGGCCATCTCATGTTCCCCGGATAGTATGGAGGGCCAAACTGCATACCTGGAAAAGGGTAACCTTGATATGGCGGGCCTTGAAAATTGTGCATGTAATGAGGAAGATGATTTGGCCAAGTTATCGGCACTTGAGCTTTCCCATCAGCTGGCATCTGAGCTGACATTGGCAAGCTACTATCTGCAGGGAATATTCATCAACATAATATATAACAAAGTTATATTGTTTGCTAAACCACTGTAGCTTAATGTTTCAGAAATAGAGCAACTTTGTGTGCTTGATGTATGATGCCGAATCCAGTCTGATCAGACAATCCCCATCTCATTTATATTAACATCTTCAGAAATTCCAAGACCCCAATGATAAAAAAAGAAGAAGAAGATGATTTGTTAGTAAAAAGCAACTTAGTATAAGTCCATACCATGTTTAATTTCCAAGCTTCCATGACTTGTAGTGTCAAATGCTGACGCATCTATTGAGCCACTTTGTTTCCCATATGGATCATTGTCTTCACCGGCAAGTATGATTCCGGATGTTGCAAGGTAAGGCAAATCTGGGCGAGGGAATGCCTGCATTGCGGCTATTTCGTCCATCCAAAGAGCATCTTCGTTCTTTCTCTTGCACAGTTCTAAGAAATTAATGCATGCTTCCCTAAGGGAAACAAGGCACAGATTTTTAACATTGGACTTACTAATTTTTGACAATAGATCGATTTTATTTCATCAATGTTCATCTACTCATGAAGAAAAAGTTTTACAAGACAAGCATCATTTAGTTAGTTTTTTGTACCTTAAACGTGAAGCTCCAAAAGCATCAGAAAAGGATATAAGATCTTCTATACTGTCAGGTTCAAATCCAGCAACCAAAGCGCGGGCATACGCCATTGCTTGCTCTTTGCAAAGTACTGCCTTCCTAGTTTCCAAAACACGTTGAAGACGAATCCTGTTCATCAATCCCAGCTAAACAATCATCACATGCTAATAATATAAATGCATAAATGAAGTATATATTGTCAATATATATGGCCAAACGCAAAGCAAGATTATTTACTTGGAATTTTCTTCTTGTACATCATCACTGGCACCATTGAATTCACCTTTTGACTACAATGCAACATCAAAATATGGAGGTTCAAAGTTTTGTTGTAACTGTTCAAGGAAAATTAGAAGATAATGCATTTTATAGATATGACTTACATTAGATGAGAAAATTGACTTTTGGAAGCTCCCGGATGTAGTTGCCTCATTTCCTGTTAAATATAAGTTACTTAGGCAACACGCAATGTACAGTCTACAGGCAAAAACTTTCATTTCCTACTCTATGGTGGAAAACATTTTAATTCGGATTCCAAAATAAGATTTTAACATATAGTCCATCTTTTTAATAATCTACTACCAAAACATGGATACAAAATTATACTTCATCATCAATGTTTTGGGGCAAAATTCTTTTGTCATCAAAAGACCAAATCGTGAAGCATGAATCCTAAAGTCACATTTGCAATGAAGACACGGCAATCATTCCCCTCCTTCACGACCATTTCTCAGTAACAAGACAGTAGTCGTATCTTATAATTTGATGCCGTAACTTTTGAGGAAGCTAGAAATGTAACAAAAAAAATGCCATTTCCTTTGATTGTAGATTGACTTCTGAGTTATGTTATAATAAATCAATGCAATATGTAAAATAGCAGGAAGCATACCATCTTCCTCTGTTGCCGCAGACAGTTCGTTCTCAATCTGTACTATCTCTCTCTCTACTGAAACAAATCTCTCAAGAACTTCTGGTGTGCTAACAAATTGCACAAATCTGTTTAAAAGACATAATTAATGTTAATGACTAAAATGTGCTCACGTGCCAATCTCACGGTGCCCAAATCAAGATACCATTAGAAAATGAAGATATTATGATTTTTGGATGTCAGATTTTGTTTTTGCTTAATGAGATTAAAAAGTGAAATATAAATCCGCAAAACTTTCTAAATTATCAATATCATAAGCTACTGCCAAAGATCCAATTTTTTTTTTTACAACTATCAGATTTTATAGCTCAAACCCAACAAATCAGTGATTTGACTGAACCAAAAGTACTCAACAAAGTTCTTAATTATGCAAAATGCCAAAATCTACATCACAGTAACTCCAAATCCAACAATTCAATCACTTTGTCTTGGTGAAACCCACTTCACAAAAAGTCGACATGTTCACAAAAAAATAACTTAAATGCAGCAATTAAATGACTGATTCAAGGTAAAACCCACTTTTAAAAAGAAAAAAAGAATCAAAATTTACCTTTGAAGAGTGGCTTTTGTGAACCAAGAAGCAGCAGCAGAGCCCACTGGACGAAGAGTGATAGAGTACCCACCTTTGGATGTTTGATCTTTTGCACATTTTATATGTGAAACAAACGGTTCCAAAAGTCCAGTCGCCAATTTCTCATTAGAATCACCAGCAAATATCACTAGATCACATCTTCATATATATAAATTTTACACAAAAAAGTTTTAACATTTACACATACATACTAAAATAAGAAGAAAATAAATAAATAAATGCATAAAATAAATGGAAGATAGATTACCTGGTTCTGGTTGGTGTGAGCTGGAAGAGAGCAAAATCAAGACGAGTTCTTGAGTCCATAGAGAGAGAGTGTGTGTGTCTTTTCAAATGTTGAAAAGTTTTAACATTTACACATTGTCTTGTTGGTTGTAGTGTAGTTGCAGAAAGTGTCAACTCTTTTCAGAGACAGAGAGAATGTTAGTGGTGGCAGCAGGTGGGTGATGAAGCAGAGCACTGAGCACATGGGGGGTTTTGAGTTGTGGATCACAAGGTGGGATTTTGATGGCTTTTTTTGAAGGTGGGGTCCTCACTTCAACGAGAATGGAATGAATCTAAGGTACTTGATTTTGAGCTTCTTCAACAACTGGTGTGGATTGATGTTCGTTGAGACCTGAGAGGTGGTTTCTTTTTTCACACTTTTGTAACCTTGTTTTTGAAGAGAGCAGAGAAAATGTTTATAAAGAGCTCCACTGTGACACACTCTTCACATTTTTGCTTTGCTGTCGGTCTCTCTATCTATTGCATGTCACAGTAGTGGTGGTTGAGTGTGAAAGTGGGCAAGGAATCATCAATATTCCATCACAGTGCTTGGATAGTTGGATATTTACCAACTGCAAGCAAGAAAGAAACTTTAAAACATTTTTTCTACATAGGGAAAGACTCAGTTTGGTATTGCTTTCCCAGCTGCTTTTGGAGGTAAAAGTGATTATAGATCAAAGACAGGATGTTTGGTAAAATCGTGGGGAAGTGCTTTTGGTCACTTTTAGCTTCTCCCAACTGAGTTTTTGAGAAGCTACAAATACATACTTTTGGATTTTGGTTTCTGCTTTTAGAAAACGCGCTACAGTGATATTAAATGAAATTTTACAAACTTTCCAACTTTATCCTTACCATTAATGAAATTTATCAAAAAAAAATCGGCTTACATTTCTGTACAAAAAAATGTTGTCATAACTATATAAAAAAATAGGGATAATTAATTCAATAAAGTATAATAAAAAAGAAATAAAAAATATAAAGTAGAATAAAATAAATAAATAAATAAATTGGACTAATTAATTCAATAAAGTACCGTAATTATATAAACTTAACACTAAACACAAATAAACAAAAAAATATATAAATTATAGCACATTAACATCATTTAGATGTCTATGTCCTTTTAGTAATTTTACACACTCACAACACTTTTTACTTCAATTTACCAAACATATTGAAATTGCTTTTGGTTCTCACAGAACTTTTGAAAATCAGTTTACCAAACACTCAGATGATACTTCCCACATCAATTCCAAAAGCAATTCTCCCCACAATAATTTCAAAAGCACTTCTCCCCACAACACAACAATACAAAACTTGGCCAAAGTGTGGTGGTATTACAAATCTTGTTTTTGGTTAATCTTTTAACATATATATCTAGCAAATAATTTTGAGACCAAAGTCTTGACTTTTGAGTGGTTTGTTTGTAATACACTAATACCATTTGTTCGTTGTTCATTAATTAAGCTGGAAAACAAAACAAAAAAAAAGCCCACAATGTTACATCTGTCCATTTCTTTGTTAGTACATGACTGTCATATTTCAATATTATTTAGACGTGCCAAAGGTGGTTGGAGTCTTGAAAATGAAGCTCCACCACCCGCGTTTAAACACTCACATAGTATATATTGTCTCACTTATGCTTATAAAATCGTAAAGTGTGTGAAAAATCATCTTTTTTAGTGAGTAGAGCTGTCAAAATAGACTGGTTTGACCCGTTTTCAAAAACTGAGGTCCGGCAAGACACGTCGGCCTCCCTCAGGCGGGCTGTGACTGCAGGCCGTGCCAGATCGGTCCGGTGGGCCTGGCCTGGCGGGCTTGGCGGGTCTGGTCCATAATAATTTTTCAAATTAAGTATGTTTGGATTTAGGGTTTAGGGATTAGGGATTAGGGATTAGGGTTTGAAATGAATAAAGAAAACGAACAATTTTTATTTAATTAATTATTTTTCATTTATGGAATTCAGTATTACATATTTACATGATTGTCTCATTAAAAACCTTACCAAGAAAAATCCAGTGGGATAAAAACTTGGTAAGGGAAAAAGAGTGCAATCGTTTTACAACTTACAAGTAAATAATAAATACATATGTAAAAGTATGACCTAGTTCTGGCTCTGACCACTACCTGCAGGGTCATCAATATATAGATTGTTGAAATTTAGAATAAATACGAAAAATACGAAAAATCTCGAACAACTTGATTCGAATGTCAGTAATTTGTTTAGAATAATCTATTGATAAATTAATACCAATAAACTCAAGCAAGACTTCTAAACCAGATAATTTAACCCTAGGATTTACTATAGCACTTAAGGCATAAAGTAGAGGAATGTTAGCCCAATATTTTTTCAACTTTGTCTACATGGCAACAACTGCAGCGCGTAGATGTTCATCTTCTCTATAACTGTTTAACACTTCAGACATTTTCACTATCTGATGGATTGCCTGGGAAGATGTGGGGTAATAGAATCCGGAAAGAGTTACAGTGACATTGTAAAAAATCTTTAAAAATTGAACACAAATCTTTGCCACATACCAATCGTCTGTGGTAAGTATTTTTGCTTCAGGACGACCTGTTTCGGCCAATTTCATGTTATAAATTTCATGTTATAAAAACATGTAATGGTTGTATCATATTCCAAACAATTTTCCAACATTAAATAAGTAGAGTTACACCTTACCGGCATATCAGTTTGGAATCGTCGGGGTTTGAGACCGTTTAATTTACAATGTCTCTTGAATTCACTGAATCTAGGATTAGAACTGCAAATCCAAGAAATGGCATCTCTGATGCGATCTATTTGGTCGCTTACCTGCTTTAAACTAGTCTGTACAACTAAATTTATAATATGGCATATACACCGTTGATGAAAGAAATAACCTCCATCTTGCGGGATATTTCTTGCAACAAACAATGCAATAGAGCTAGTATTTACAGATGCATTATCTAATGTGATTGAAATGATGCGATGCGTGATTTCATAAGTTTCTAAAACAGAAATAATGACATTAAAAATGTTTTCTGCGGTATGTACAAAATCCATAGGACGAAAACCAATAATTCTTTTTGTTATCCTCCAGTCAGAATCTAAATAGTGTCCCGTGACACATAAATAGTCTTGTTTGGAACATGCATTCCAAATATCAGAAGTTAATGCAACAGAGACACTTAAATGCTGTATTTCAGCAATTAAGTCATCCCTTTGGGTTTCAAACAATCGTATCAAATCATTTCTAGTGGTGGTTCTAGGAACATGTTCATATTGGGGGTTATATGCAGATGTGGTTAATTATTTATAAAATGGACTCTCACCAATACTGATCGGTTGATCAGTTTGTGCAATGTATCGTTCCAAGCACTCTCTAGGGTGCATGGTGTAGAACTGCCACGTCGTAACGGGCCCGTCTGGGTGCCGTTGTAGTTGTGTCTGGGTTGTAGTGTCTACATGTCCATGTGCATGCATACATTTGTACATATGCCATCTCAAATATCCGGTTCCCTTCGTACTTGTAGCATAATCCTTATAACAAAACTTACATTTAGCTCTGGGCCCAGAAGTTCCGTCTGGGAGTGTCATTTGGACTATGTTGAAACACTGTTACACATCTGATGTTAATTTTTTGGGACTTGATGTTGGTGTAACGACGGAACCAGAAAGTCCTGCTTGAGTATGGGTTGGCTCCGAAATATCAAATTCATCGTTGAGCATATTCAAACCGTCCAGAAAATAAGGCTGCTGGTTATGATCCATTATCCGAAGTAAAAATACGAGCAATATAGTAGTTAATAGTCAAATTAAAAATCAATATTTACTAACAATAATCTTAATTTACTAACAATAATTAATAAAAATAATACGACACTTACAATTATTATTTTACTTCAAAAAAAAAAAAAAAAAATCTCAATCTATTAACAAAAAATATTAAATTCACTACTACAAATAAATTTGATAAATTTACTAACAACACATATGAAATGAAATACTACACATAAAAATCTTAATATACTAATAAAACTTATTAAAATTAACCACTACACTTAAAATTCATAATATACTGAAAAAATATATTATAATAAACAACTACACAAAAAATTTATAATCTACTAAAAAAAATATTAAATTCACTGCTACAAATTAAATTGATAAATTTACTAACAAAAAATATTAAATTAAATACTACACATAAAAATCTTAATTTACTAATAAAGCTTATTCAAATTAACTACTACACTTAAAATTCATAATATACTCACCAAAAATATTAAAATAAACAACTACACTAAAAGTTCATAATTTATGAACAAAAAATATTAAACTTAACTACTACACTTAACATTCATAATTTACTTATTACAAAAATTAAATTCAGTAATACAAATTAACTTTCTAAATTTACTAATAACAAATATTAAAATTACTACTAAACTTAAAAATCTTAATATACTAAACAAATAATATTAACATTAAAGCCCAAAAATTGATAAACTAACTAACTAAATAAAAATGTTTTCATTTAGTAACTACAGTCTAAACATAAACATATAAATTTACTATGAAAAATGTTTGAGCAAAAGTAATAACAAAATTGTACCTTTAAAATTTGGTGTGTTGGTGGAAAATGTAGAGAATTTTGTAGAGAGAGTAATAATGAAATTAAATGAAAAAGTGTAGAGAATTGGAGAATATAGAGATTGAGATTTGAGAGAATGAGAGATTGAAAGAATGATAGAGAGAGAATGGAAAATGAAATTGATGGAAGTATTTATAGAAAAATTTGATTTGTGGGTTAAAATGTAATTTAAAAGATTTCAGGGGGTGTTTTTATAATTTTTTTTGGGATGACGTCAGCCAACGGTTGGATTTTGAATTCCAGCCGTTGGAGGGAACTTAAAAAATAAAATAAAATAAACCGTTGATGTCACGGACCGGCGGGCCGGTCCGGTAGGTCTGTCCAGGGGCCTAACACTCCGGCTTGGCGTTCCGGCCCTCCGGACCTTGTACCAGTGGCCCGGCACGGGGCCTATCACGGACCGGGCCTCTGCCTGACCCGCTTCCTTCACGGGCAGTGCCAAGCACGACCCGTTGACTTCGTGGACTGGTCGGACCGGCCTGTCTCGGGCCGGTTCATAATTACACCATTAATAGTGAGAGTAAATACCTCTTGATTATGTGGATAGACATTGAAATCGTATATTTAACCGTCATTTGACCAATTTGGTGTTAGATTTACAAAATAAAATAAAATAAAATTTTGATCACAACATGTATAGACAGTTCTTTGACTCATTTGGTGTTAGATTTATAAAAGATAAAACAAAATTTTGATAAGATATGATTTGTTTGGGTATAGTTGAATTGAAAATCAATACAAGATAACAAGAAAATTGATCCAACATGATTTGTTTTACATATTTACCTTGTTAGTATTTTAATGAACTAGGATTGAAGGGAACAAATTAATGTAAAACAAAAACATTGATTTGATTATCATCATGGTATTTCACTATTCTTTCTCATATTCCAATTGAGGAGAAATCCATGGTTGCTACTTAATTTCTAGTTGTGGATTAGATAAAAAGTTGCAATGATAAGAGTGTACCAAATATGATCAGCCCCGATTTTAAGCTTAACTGTTAGTTCAAAAGTAGCTTTCTCTTCTAATAATAAATTGCAGCAGGGGCCATACACATAATGATTTTCCTTAGATCAATACAATTTACTAGCTAACTTTCATGATTGATGTACTTACTCGGTAGTTTCAATCCAGCCAGAGCTCCCAACCAAAACATGGCAGTAATGAGATGTTCAATTATTGTGGGTTGTTACTGTGAAGAGAGCTGTTCATTTCAAAAGGTATCCGACAACTAATAATTCTCTGATTAGATCGATCCAAAAAAAAATATTCAAGATTGAAGTTACGTAACATATGGTGAAACTGGTTTCATTACGTTATGTAATGAAATATCCAGTTTTGTGGCGTTGTGTAACTACAGTTTTTTCAGGACCTGAGCTGATGACTTGAGAAGGACCCCAGCAAGTTAATAATTACTATCTTGTAACCACCATCGGTGAAATTATTACTTGACTTTCTCGATCTGAAAAGCTTACCCGTAACTTAAATTTTCAGGCTCTTTACATTGTCTTTTGAATGAGGCAAAGCTGCACACATATGGAAGTTACTCAGGTCTGCAGATCAGTACTGGCATGGGGCATAAAAATTGATAATTTTAGAGGGACATCCCTAAGATGCAAATTTACGGTTCTCATATAATTCCGTTTGTTAGATATATTTTACGGACGCATATCTCCTCTTAGCATATGTGATGTGCACCTCTCTTCCACGTTAGTTGTATACAGAAATAGATTTAGAAATTCAAGTTTGGGAAGTCATTGTACGAAAAAAAATTGAGGGAACAAAGTGAAAAATATTTAAAACTTAGTAAAATTTCATATTTTTTTATTTTTTTTAGGATAGAGACCATGTGCCCCCGCCAACCCATCTTCCCTCCGTCCTTGATGGTGAGGGATTCGAGTTCCATCATACGTTTTCATAACCGTGTAACGATTTTTCTTCTCCATATTATGAGGTAGATTTCTCCGGGTTATATAGATATCCGAACCACATATATAGTTTTGTATTTCGTCTCGTATAAATTAAATACAGTTTCTACAAATGTGTCGGCTTATATATATGCATCATGCATGATGTGAAAATTAAGAGGGTGAGGATAAGAAATTGGTATATATGATGAAGAACAATTATCTAGCAGTTGATCATGATCTTAGCTGGATATGCAATGACATTTTGTCTATGTTGATTATGACCAAACAACCATCTGATTGAGGATTGTTGTCGGCCCATCTTTCGATTTAATTCTTCTTAAATCTATGAATAAAATGACATGAAGTTGCAACCGCCACCATTGCTGTTGCAAAAAGCTTCTATTACTTCATGATAAATGCATTTCTATGTGGTCTTGTATATAAATTATTATAGTTGAGGTAGATATGCAGCACTCGTGCACCAAATAAATTTAACTACTAATTATCAAATATGTGGATTGCAAAGTCTCAAAATGTATATTTAATAAGCACGTTTAATTATTTTCTTTTTCATATTATGTAGTAAATAACTGGTTTGATCTCGAAAAATCATTAACCTATTAAATGTAAAATTTTCAAAAAATATGTTGTTAAAACTTTTCGCAGTCGCGAATGGTTCGCCTCATAGAACCAACAATGAGACTCAACTAATAATGACACATTTAACTTCGCATAGAGAGGAATTGGGTCTTCATAAATAATAGTGAATGCCTTACCTTTTTGCTGTAAGAATTACTTTTTTTATTATTATAAATTTATTTATATATAACCTATATAAGTTAAGAAAATATTTTAATTTTGTAATTAATATTTATTTAACAACTTAATATTTTTATTATTCGATAATTAAACTTATTCCAATAATAAGTAATGCTAGACTCTCAAAAATATTTGTTCAAAATCATATCCAAATGATATGAAATATTAGATGTCGAGATCATATCACACGCTCGATGAGATGAATATTGGTCAATGATATATCTATCACACCCGTATTACGAGGTTACGGGTTCGAATTTTTCACTTCTTAAAAAAACCGTGAATTTATGTAATAATTAAAAATAAAAAAATCATATCACTCGCATCATAATTTATTGATTTTCAGAATATTAACAACTCACATGTCTTATCATTTGCATAAATATTTTTTACATTATAGTATTATTTTTCCGATAATAGTTTTAGATCAATATTGTTCTATGTTTCTAACTTTAAAAGTGATCGGTGTAAATTTGTATAGAAAATATTTTTACGTGGGATAACAACACCGTTATTTTAAAAGCTATTATTTAAATAAATTTAATAATTTAAAAAACGTTTGACAATATGAAAAAAATGTTAATAAAAAAAAAGACTTTTGACAACTCATTAAAAATACATGTTGTCAAAAGTCACCTATCGTAACACATAAAAAATATTTATCTTGAAAGTGACTAACATCAATACACAAACGTTTGTTATCAATACCAAGACATATACAACATCAAAATAAAATATTCAACTTCTAATTTCACGACTCTCTAAATGTTTATATATCTTCTACGATGAATAAGAATATAGATAATTAAATAGATTTAAAGATCTAAAAAATCAAAATAATAAATTAAAATATAGTAATTTAGTTATTGCTATATATATTTTTATATATTGTTAATATATATATATATATATATATATATAGTTGTCTATTTATAAACGAATTTGTAATTTTTAAATTAGAGTGGTCCGATTAAATTAATGTACAGGTGATAACAATACAGTTTTTTTAATTAATGTTTATTAATATGGATAAAATACTGCTAGAAAATATTAGAATTACTTTAAAAAATATATAGACTTTTGACAACATAGTATGTTGCTAATTCTATTTCTATCATAACATACAAAAAAATATACATTCTACAACAACATATATAAAAAAAATCCACATTGCCAAAATATATCTACAATAACATACAAAAAATTATGATGTTAATAGTATCTCTATTCTAACATATAAAAATATATGTTGTTAAAGATATATCTACGATAACAACAATAATAACATGTTATGGAATACATGATTTTTAATAACATACGAAAATATGTGTTGCTAAATACTATATATTTTTTAACAACATATAAAAATGTACGTTACTAAATATTAACTTTTTAACAACATATAAAGATGTATTGCTGAATCCCGGTATTTTAACAACACCTAAAATTACACTGTGTTAAATGTTTACTTATTAACTACATATAAAGTTTACACGTGGTTATATATATATATAATAAAACGATTCTATGTTATGGTATGTGTTATATTATTGAGAACGTATATTCACATGTTATAAGTCGTTTCCACTATATATGTTTTATGTGTTGTAGTAAATGACTTTTTAAAACATATATGTATTGTTAATTGATTGTTGTCGTTGACCAAACTTATTATAGTAAAGATTCTATATATTGTGAAACTTGACACCAATCAAGTTAGGAATCAGGATAATATAAGAATTTTAATCCAACATCAACAGTTCCCAACATTTCAACTATCGTACAACAATTTTTTTATAATTGGAGAAGTGACCAGAATTGTTTGTGGATCCAACTTCTAAGGCATATGTTTCCATATGCTTGAAACAGTAAAATAATTATTAAAATAACAAAAATCAAAACAGAATAACATATAATATTAAAAACTAAAAAGAGACGATATTTATATCCTTAAAAATCGTATTTATATCTTAAATCGATATATTTTCAGAAATTCCAATAATACCTTTAAAGAAATTTATTAATATAATGATTAATATTCTAAACATTTTAACAAACATTATAAATTTATAATTAGTTTTAAAGAAAATTATTATATCTTTTGATTATATAATTAATTTGTATTAATTAAATTTTAAATAATGATTATTTAAAATTATAAAAGAATGGAAGAATATATAATCTTATTTAATATTCTAAACATTTCAACAAATATTATAATTAGTCAAAAAGAAAATATTATATCTTTTGATTATAATATTAATTTTTATTGATTATTTAAAATTATTAAAAAAATGAAGAAGATAAAATCATTGTATTTAGTTAAAAAAAAACTAAACTAAAAGATTTTTTTTAAAAGAAAAATAAACGGAATAAAAAAATGGAGGAGGTTTTGGAATCCGAAGTAACTATTGGACTCTTCCATACTCTTGTTTTTCATTTTTTTTACCTTATTTTTTTTTATAATTTATTAAAATAATTCAAAGCTTCAGAGTCTGTACACACAAAATCCCATTTTCACTGGGTTCAAAATCTCTGCGAAGAATAGGTTAAAATATTCAGATCAGTTCTACAGAACATTCACACCCAAAAAATAAAATAAAAAGGAAATAGATGATGATACAGATCTCATGTTAAATGTAAGGAAGGAAATATTTAATGTATGTATAATATTTTAAATCTTTTTCAGTTGGATTTACATATAAAAATGATATATAGAAATGTAAATATCGTCACTATAATATTAATTATTTTTTTTATTCCCTCTTTCGAAACCTGATCAGGGTTGGAAGGTGGAGGCCTTTTGGGCTCGTATTTTTTCTGAAAGAAATTTCATCTAGTTTGGGCTCAGGCCCAGCTTGAGGACTTCTACTATGTGTACTCAGGCCTAAGAAAGGCTTATTAGCTTCGCAGTCATGCCTGGACATGATCGTAGAAAATCATCTAGTCATCCGTTGTGCACCGTACATTCTCTATTTACATAAATCCTTATGATATCAGATAGCCCATCACATTTATACCAATGCCACGTTTTGTGTTTGGAATGAGAGAGGCATTGAGCATCTCAAGTTTCTCTCATGAGGTTGTTACTTACCGTCCAACATGATTCGGTTATAAATATTATTTAATAGAATACGTAGGATTAAACCAAGTATTATATTTATATTTATCATTTTAGATATTATATTGGATTTATCTTTCAGATAATTCCTATTTATCATTAGTTAGAATTATCATTAGTTAGAATTATCATTGATTTATTTTTATTATAATTATCGGTTAGAGACTTGATGTTATCATGTTACCTCATTCCAACTAATATAAATAGTTTGTATCAGTTATTCATCAATTCAATAAACAGTTTCTCCGTTAAATTATTGTGTGTGTTAGTTTTTACATTTGGTATCAGAGCCGAATTTGAGGTCCGGAGGTAGGATTCAGGAGTTGAGAATCCAGGAGCGGTAGGCGGATCCAGGAGTTTGGAGCAGCAGTCAGCGCCGCCTGACATACCTCCACACAACCCATGCACCAGCGGAAAGTGGTCTCACGCGCCGCCGCAAGTTGACTGTCACCACCACCAAAATCTTCAGAAGACGACCGAGATCAAAACCCAGGTGTTCGTTGTCCAAATCCGATGAGTTTTTCCGGTGCATCAGTGTGATCCAAGTTCGTGGTTCTTTTGGCTTTCTATCGTCAAGATCTGTCGATTCTTGACAGTAGTTGACACGCAAAAGTTGTTGGCCTTCTCTTGCTTTACCTGAGTATGTCGTCGCCGAGCAAGATAGTCACCTGAATTGTGACTTGCAGCAAACCCGTGACAGGAGTCGGGACGAGAAGGAGAACTTGAGAAGGTTTGGTGCGTTTGAATTTTTGAAGAGCAGTGAAATTAAAATTGATTGGTGTGTACGTTTGACTTTAGTTGTTTTGCTGATATATACTAATTTGTCTTTTGTTACTTTTATTATTGTTTTGAAAAATTACAATGGTCAACCTTAACAATAATAATAATAACACAGTACAGCCTCAAATACCAAAATTTGATGGAAAAACCAATTTTGAGTATTGGAGGGTTCAGATGAAACTGTTGTTTGAATACCAGGAGTTGTGGACTGTTGTTTCTGAAGGTATTGCTGAGACAACGGATGTTACAACAACCAAAAACAAAAAGGATCTGAAGGTGAGATTTTTCATTAACCAGTCGCTTGATCCAGTGATCTTTGAGAAAATTGCGCATACAACATCAACAAAATAGGCATGGGCATTTTGATGAATACCTACCAATGAGTAGAAAAGGTGAAGAAAGTCCGTTTGCAGATCATCCGAAGGCAGTTGGAGCTTCTTCAAATGAAGAAAACCACGAATATGGTAGATTACTTCTCACGGACATTGGCACTTGTTAATCAGATGAAGTCCAATGGTGAGAAAATTTTAGATGTTCAGATCCTGGAGAAAATTCTTTGAACACTGACTGGGAAGTTTGAATACAAGGTGACTGCCATCGAGGAGTTCAAAGATCTTGAGGCGATGACGTTGGATGAGTTGATAAGTTCGCTCCAAGCCCATGAACAACGTCTAGATGAGAAGTCTGAGATTGAGGTGGAGGAAGCTTTGCAGAGCCAGTTGAGTCTTAAGAAAGACAAAGAAGAGACCCGAAAGAATTCTGAGGCAAGTCAGAAGGGTCAGAACTCATAAAATAGAAGGGGATGTGCTTCTGGATCTAGCCAGAGGAAAGGCGGAAGAGGCAATAGCACTAATCAGAAGAGTAAATCTCAGATTCAGTGTTTCAGATGTAAAAAATATGGCCACTACAAGAATGAGTGCAAATCCAATGGGAGAAATTTCTAGGCAAATGTTGTAGAAGATGGAGACTATTCAGAAACATTGTTGCTAGCGTGTAGCGTAGCAGTGGATGATGCCAAGTACATATGGTTTCTGGATACAGGCTGCAGCAACCACATGTGTGGTAGAAAGAAGATGTTCTCATAATTGGATGAGACCTTTACTTCAGAAGTGAAGTTTGGAAATGACTCAAAGGTGCCAATACTGGGGAAGGGTAAAATCTCCATCTCTCTGAAGGACAGATCCAAGAATACCATCTCAGAGGTACTGTTTGTTCCGAGTCTGCATCAAAATCTGTTGAGCATGGGGCAACTTTCAGAGAAAGGGTATGATATGCGGATCTACAGAGGGGTAAGCACCATCAACAATGAACAGAAATGACTGATAGTAAAGGTAAACATGTCACCAAACTGTTTGTTTTCGCTGCATATTAACAGTGACACCTTACCATGCTTTAGTTTTGTAATCGGAGACGAGAGCTGGTTATGGCATATGAGATTTGGCATGTGAACTTTGGGAGTCTGAAGCTACTTTATTCAAGGAAGATGGTTTCAGGATTGCCTGTCATTGAACCTCCTAATAGGGTATGTGAGACATGTGTTGTGGGAAAGAAACACATGGATCCATTTCCTACAAAGAAGACGTGGAGAGCCAATCGGCCCTTGGAGTTAGTGCACTCAGATCTATGCTCCGTGGAGACTCCGTCAAATGGAGGATATAGGTATTTTATTACTTTTATCGATGACTTCAGCAGGAAGCCTTAGGTGTATTTCTTGCAGCAGAAGTCAAACGCTTGTGATGCCTTTAAGATATTTAAGGCATTGGTAGAGAATCAGAGTGATAGGTCTATCAAGACTCTAAGAACAGATCGGGGGACAGAATATGTTGTCTGTGATGGATTCTTGCAAAAATATGGCATCAATCACCAGTTGACAGCAAGATATACTTCTCAGCAGAATGGTGTAGCCGAGAGGAAAAATAGAACAATCATAGACATGGTCAGGTGTATGTTACAATTGAAGAAACTTCCCAAAAGTTTTTGGTGTGATGCAGTTGTCTGTGCATTCTATCTTTTGAATAGATGTCCCACCAGCAATGTTCTTGGAAAGACTCCTCAGAAAGCCTAAACTCAACTCAAACCTAGCATTGAACATTTACGAGTGTTTGGGTGTATCGCTTATGCTCATGTACCTGATGCTTTGAGAAAGAAGCTTGATGATAAGGCAGAGAAGTGTATCTTCATCGGCTACAGTAAGGTAACAAAGGGTTATAAACTTTATAATCCAGTGACTGAAAAGGTGATTGTCAGCAGGGATGTTACCTTCGATGAGCAAGGATGTTGGGACTAGTCTTGCGGTAATGGGAGCTCTTCTAATATTGATGTTGATCTGGATGAGATTGATGGTCATCCTAGAGATGATCCGGTTCTGACCCCAGTGGCTTCACCATCCCCGGTTAATCCACATCCAGCAGAATCTTCCTGTCTTCTATAACGTGAACGGGTGTTGCCAGCTTGTTTACAGGATTGTGTTCTCAGTAATGACGACGATCCAACAGATGAAGAGTTGGTAAACTTTGCTCTATTTACAAATTGTGATCCTATCACATATGAATATGCTGCTCGCAATGATTGTTGGTTGAGAGCAATAGATGAGGAGATTCGTGCGATTGTGAAGAATAACACATGGGAGCTTACTGATTTGCCAGATGGAAAGCATCTCATTGTTGTTAAGTGGGTGTACAAGACAAAATACAAGCCAAATGGTGAGGTGGAATGCTATAAAGCACGTCTGGTTGCAAAAGGTTACAAGCAAAAGCCAGGGATCGATTATTTCGAGGTGTTTGTTCCTGTTGCCATACTTGACACTGTTCGCTTGATTGTGTCTCTTCCTGCACAGAATTGTTGGAGAATCTTTTAGATGGATGTGAAATCTGCATTTTTGAATGGAGAGATAGGGGAGCAAGTCTACATATAGCAACCTACGGGGTATGTAAAGAAGGAGTAAGAAAATAAGGTCTACAAGCTGAAGAAGGCCTTATATGGGTTGAAACAGGCACCCAGGGCGTGGTATATACACACTGACACTTATTTTATCCAGCATGAGTTCCAGAGATGTCCTTATGAGCACACTTTGTTTATCAAATCCAACTCCCATGGAGATATTCTTATTGTGTGCCTATATGTCGATGATCTGATTATTACCGGCAATAACTTTGAGATGATTGCAGAGTTCAAAAGTGCAATGACTGGTAATTTTGAGATGACAGATTTGAGGTTGATGTCCTATTTCCTCGGTATTGAGGTGACTCAGACAAGTGAAGGCATCTTTATGTGTCAAAAGAAATATGCTGGTGATGCGCTGAAAAAGTTCAAGATGGAGGGATGTAAGCCGATACTGACTCCAGTTGAAGAAAGGTTAAAGTTATAGAAGGATGGGTCTGGAGAGCGAGTTGATGCTACCATCTTTCGGAGGCTAGTAGAAAGTCTGAGATACTTAACTTCTACTAGGCCTGATATTTCTTATAGAGTTGGACTTATCAGCAGGTTCATGGATTCTCCGAGGCAATCTCACTTGCAGGCTGGAAAGCGTATCTTGCGATATGTGAAAGGTACACTGGGTGATGGTATCTTTTACTCGTCCGCTAACAAAGTCAAGCTTGTTGGATATATAGATAGTGACTGGGCAGGTGATACGGAGAAGAGGAAACACACCTCTGGATTTGCATTCCATCTTGGTTCTGAAGTATTTTCTTGGTCTTCGAAGAAGCAACATGTGGTTACTCTATCGACAACAGAAGCTGAGTACATAGCAGCTGCTGGTGGTGCTACACAGGCTGTGTGGCTGCGTCGCATGCTTTCTGAGTTAAAGTATCAGCAGGATGCTCCCACTGTGATTTACTGCGACAACAAGTCCATCATTCTAACCAAGAATCCAATCTACCATGGTAGAAGTAAGCACATTGACATCAAGTTTCACTTCATACGTGACTTGGTGAAAGACAAGGAGATCGTGATCGAGTACTGCCGTTCAGAGGAACATGTTGCAGACATCTTCACGAAGCCGCTCAAAGTTGACATTTTTCAGATGCTTAAGAAGTCTTTGGACATGATGAACTATGGAGGACTTGGTTTAAGGGGAGCTATGTAGGATTAAACCAAGTATTATCTTTGTATTTATCATTTTAGATATTATGTTGGATTTATCCTTTAGATAATTCCTATTTATCTTTAGTTAGGATTATCATTAGTTAGGATTATCACTGATTTATTTTTATTGTAATTATCAGTTAGAGGTTTGATGTTATCATGTTATCTCATCCCAGCTACTATAAATAGTTGATATCAGTTCATTGTTATTTATCAATTCAATAAACAGTTTCTTCAATAAATTATTTTGTGTGTTAGTTTTTACATAACAATATTTAAGAGAACAATATTTAAGTTTGAATCGTACCGTTGTAAATGGTATATACAAAACTTATTACAACATTATAAAATGACGGTTTTAAAAAAGAAAAATTCAGTACTCTCATAAATCATGACTAGAAAGTTATTATCATTATTATTACTATTAGACATACAACAAATTTGACAGGAATTCTGAGTACTTTTTTATGAAGATTACGATTTATTCAAATCAGCCACAAGTACCACCGTCCACATAGAAGTTCTTGAATAATTCTAAAGATTATTACCTTTAGTTTAATTTTCAATTAAATTTATCTACTTTTCTGACCCTGCTTGCATCGAATTTTCTTAAGTAGCTTCGTGGCTCATCAGTCATCAGTCATCAGTCATCAGTCATCAGTCATGCATCTATCTACAATTCTACATTACTGCATTAACCCATATTTGAATTAAATCAACAATTTTTTTACTGTTTTAGCCTCGATAAGATCTTTTCATCTAGGTTTCGCTTTCATTGAAATCTGTGTTCAGTATATGACAAATTGTTAAAATATTGTGGGGCATAATCATATTGTTGAATAGTATATCCATAGTTAATAAAGTGATTTAACCATTTAATCGTAACTTATAGAGATAACCTTTCTAAATTGTTGGCATTATCACTACAAGAAAAATGGTCTTTTCTGATCAAATATTTCTGACGAAATCAAAATTTAATCAAAAATAGTTGTTTTTCTGATCGTAAAAATCACATTGTTAAAAAAGGATAAAAATATTACATATCATTTCCGACAACAAAAATGTCCTCATAAATAATATCGAAATTCGTTAAAAATATTGTGAAAATGGTACAAAGTTTAAGCACAAAGACTATTTCCGATCGCGTATACCTATCCCTTGAAAATACATTAGATTTTTTTGAACACATGTACCTACTCCTCGAAAATATAATAGATTTTTCTGACCACAAGTACCTAACACTTGGAAATATAATATTTTATGGGTAGGATTCATTGTATTATGCAAGACAATTGATGTTAATGTATAAAATTTTATATTATTATTTTTTAAATGTTAAGATAAATAGTTAAAATGAATTATAGTATTATACTAGTATAATGTTAAATTTTAATTATTTTGATAAATATGACATTATATATATATATATTCTATTTTATATATTACTTTTTTTTTTCTATTATTTATATGCACAATTTTATATACTTATTCATTTTATTTTAACTGGTATATTTTCTTTCCTATAATTTTCAATTCCCACTTCACACTTTTACTTCATTTTTTACTAATTTCCTTTTTTCTTTCTTTTAATTCTATTTACCTAGCTGAGTCTCTCTCCTGTCAATTTTTTTATTTTATTTTTTATTTTTTTATCTTTCTCCACTTTTTACTCTTTTCCTATTTTAATTTTTCCCTAACCCTACTTATCTCCACCAAGCCGCCTATCTCCTACCATTTTTCTTGTCCAGATTTATTTTGCTTCTTATTCTCTTTTTACTCTAGCCCTAATTATCGACTCCTCATTCTTCTAATCTTTTGTAATTACTCTAAAACCTACAACTAAACCTCTTAGAAGAAACCATTATTTTTTTTATTGGAGACTCTTATGATATAGATCACTCATTTGGTAAGTCTTTTACAATAACAATTGCAAGAAATTTAGGAGAAAATAATTTTTATTATGTTAGTTTATTATTTGGGTGTTAACGTTTCTTGATTAATTTTCATTATTTGATACTCTTTGTTTTTCTATATGTTTTCTATGATGATACAGTGATTGTATAGAACATGTTCAATAAAATGCCTTTGAAGAATTTGGATTTTGGATTTGTTTATAAATTTATTATTTCCAAATGGGGCAATTTTTTTATAATATTATAAATCTTGTATTCAAATATGGTTTAATTGTGAAGTAGAATTAAATATATATACATGTAATTTTTTTTTTCACATTCTTATTGATTTTTGTAACAATTTTTTTTTTTACTGTTATAGATGTTTTATATTTATTTTGGTACTGAGTTTCAAACTTTCATACAATGGAGGATGGAGGTTGGTCTAGTGTAAAACACCATGGAAATTCATGTAAGTTTTCTTATGTTTATTGGTTTAAAATATTTATATTTTCAATTATATTTTTTGATAACTTTTATATTTTCAATTATATGATAATACTATATATGTATATATTTATTTATTGGAAACATTTATTTATTTATTGTTTTATTTCATTGCAGCAAAAATTGAACTCACAATAACCTACAACAACAACAAATTCAAGGGCAAGAGAATGAGAGATGCTAACATATTATTATCGTGTATTTTTATGTTATAAGTTTACAGTTTTGAAATTATGTATTTCAATTCACTCTTAATTTATATTATTTTTCAATTATATTCATTTATAAATTTTTATAGATGTCTATTTATTTTTTCGTTTTGATATTTTAGTTCATTTTTATATATATTGTAATTAGTATAAATTATAATTTGAGCATTTTTTTTGGAAAAAACAAAAACAGAAAATTGTATTTTTGATAGCATTATTTAACAAGAAAAAATAAATTATTTCTGATCCAAAATCATTCTTCCGTGATTTTTTATTTTTGACCATCACATCCATCGATAATGAAGACCATAATATTTATCGATTTATTTTTATTTTGACCATGACATGCACTATTTCCGAGGGCAAAAGCTATTGCAAATGTTTTTCTGATCCAATTTTTGTAATATTTCTAACAACCTGTTTCCTCCATCTCCAATGAACTTTTCGCTCGGAAATAATTTTATTTTCGAAGGATGATCAGAAAAGGGTTATTTTCAACGATACTAATTTCGATGGAGACCAACGACCGTTTTCCATCAAAATTGAATATTTCCGAGGATATTTTAACTTTTTTTTTTATGGTTTTTGACTCTTAAAAAATGTCCTTTTTCTTGTAGTGTATATTTTGTAACAGTTTATATCCTCAGACCTTTTTGATAGAACCTAATTATATTGGTATCAGATTTCCATTAAAACTTCTGCGGCAACCCGGGATTATGTCTCGAGGCTATTTTCTAGGTAAGCCAAATGTCAATATAGGAAGACAACATTTTCACGAGAACATTCCTCTCTACCAATTAAATATCAAATAGATGAAACTATTAACCGACAAGGGAAATTACTTTGAAGACGACATATGTTCTCTTGTGAGAATTCAAGTCAAGATCATTGATCAGACTTATTAATTAATTAAAGTGAATTTCTTCCGGTATAGTATTTGCCGAGAGGGAGACATGATTATGAATGTGGAAAAAAATTAAACTTTTTGTCGTCAAAATAGGTCCATGACCACACAAATTAATCAATTGCCTGGGTCAATTTGCCACACATGTTCCTTTTAATATTTCAAACTCCAGGTAACGTATTTAACGGGTCATGAATTTCAAAGTAGTACTAAAAGGTCAAGATTTTGTTTTGTACTGCTGGTGTCAAATCAAAACACACGGTTAATATTTTGATGTTCAAACTTCTTCTACATATTTCATTCCTTGTTCAAAATAACCCACAATTTACAAAAGGTTATAGCCTCAATTTTTTATTTATTTTTAGTTTGACGACAAATGAGTTGGTGATAGATATGTTGAGACCCCACACATAGAGATATTGTGTATCGTAGGCCTTGAACATTGAGAGGGAGATGAACAGGCAATTGAGCTTTTTCTGAAATATCAGAGGTATGTTGGAACCCCACATATAGAGATGTTGTGCATTTGCAGATGGTGGGATTTGAAATCCAACCATATGTGTGGAAGCTGAGGTGCAAACCGAGGGATGTGCAATACAGGCTCAACTTCTATTTTCTAAATCCACTAAATTTAGGGATATGTCTAATATTGAAAATTTTGGACTATTTTGGGATCTTGTTGGGAGTAATAACTAACTAATTAGTTATTTCAAAAGAAATATAATAATAATAACAATAACTAATTAAATTGTTGAGATCATTTTTTAATGGTATTCTAAAGAGTTCCTGAGATCGAATATTCTTACTTGTTATTTGGTTGAAATTTTAACTTGTTATTTGGTTGTAACTTGAACTTAACTTCATGCAAATGGCACGGGGTCGTTTGTTTTTTTAAATTAAAACTTAATGGGCCTGAATTGAACTCATTAAGTTATTTTGTTTGTTTTTAAAAGTGGTCAAACAACTTAAAAATATCAAAAAACAATTTAAAATAAAAAGTAAGAAATCTTGACTTTTAACTTAATTTCAAATCACTGGATTACATTTAATATATTCACTTCCAAGTCTACCCTCCCAAAAAAGATATATTTCCAAATCTATTCTAATTTGATATGGTTTATATTTTTTTTATCTAACTATTCATCTAGTACTCAATAAATTTATCTATTGTATTGATTCGATTTTGTGGTTTGAAGATGCTATATAATAATTTTTTTATTATATATATATAATTCAAGAATCTATTTCAAAAAAAAAATCAATAATTTGTTTTTTACTTCCGGTGCATATTGAACTTGAGTTTTTTTTTTTTTTTTAACAATAACTTGAACTCTTTACATGGGATTGAACAATTGAATTTCTTTAGCTCCTATCAAGATAAAACTTTGTATAACTTTTTTTTATCTAATTATTAATCTAGTATTCAATAAATTTGTCTACCGGATTGATTCAATTTTATGGTTTGAAGATGTTATAGAATAATTATACATACATATATATATATATATATATATATATATATATATATAAAATTCAAGAACCATTTTTTTTTTTAAATCAATAACTTTTTTTTTCATACGGTGCATATTGAACTTGAACTCTTTTTTCAAATAATAAATTAAACTTGAACTTTGTTTGCAGAACATGTAAAATTATATTCTTTGATAAATTTTTTGTTTTGTTAAATTGAATTTTGTTTACCAAATAACATAAAAAATCTTATAAAAAATGGTGCATGTTAAATTGTTTCTTTTAATTAGTATGGCTATATATGTAAAATTAGTTATTTTCAGACAATTTTATTTTAGAAAAAAAAACATGTTGACAGTATATTCATATGTGAGAAAAAAAAACAAACATGTCATTCAGATTCAGATTCCAGTTCAGATTTCAGTCTTTAGAAAAATTCAGAACTATTCAGTTTTCAGATAAAAAAACAAACGACCCCTAGGTATGACAAAATGAACATGGTAAAATTTAAGGTTAGCAGCACATCTTAAGATTTTTATTTTATTTTTAGAATTAAGAAGAGATTTGGATAAATTTTGAAATCGTTAACGAAATGAATAGTTTTAGACCGTCTAAAATGATAAGATACGTGAGTTGAAATCATTATATTATTATTACTTTTATATGAGTAATACTACTTTGTTCAAATTTTACGTCCAAATGATATGACAACAGTACTGTAATCAATTCATTTAAATCATATAAATTTAATACAATTTAAATAAATTGATTATAATGATATCACATCA
This sequence comes from Dipteronia dyeriana, assembly GCA_032871835.1. Lineage (NCBI taxonomy): Eukaryota > Viridiplantae > Streptophyta > Magnoliopsida > Sapindales > Sapindaceae > Dipteronia > Dipteronia dyeriana. The sequence goes on from CM065302.1 coordinate 58,712,092, forward strand.
TTTGATATCAAATTTGGATAAAATAATAATATTATTTTTATTATTTTTATATATATCATCTGGGTGTAGCCACTCAAATTTAAAATATTATCGGGCTGAATGAAGTATCCATCAAACAAATTGTTAGATATAAATCATATACCACACCACTAAAGCATGAATTTAGACAAATATATTCAATTCTTTTAAAAGGAAAATTTGAAATAATCAATAGTCTTCATTTAACTCAAAATCAAGAGAAGTCAGCAGTATATTATACAAAAGGAAAAAAGAAAAAACCAGTCAAAAGGAAAGCATTCCAAATCTTCTACAATATAAATGCAGTGGTGAGCCACCCCATAAAGAACCAACAAAATATTATACCAAATCAGAGCATCAAACAACTACACTCATTTCTTATTTTTTGTTTTCAAAAAACAAAACAAAAACAAAAGAAAGAAAACACCATGCATCGTGCATCATCAACCACCCCATACTTCCAACGCCAAATCCTACACCAAATAATGCAGCAATCCCAGTTGCAGAACCGAGTGATCAAGCCCTGCGATGTCTTCTTAAACCACCGAGGCATCGACACGAAGCGCACCGTGGCAACCTTGCTTTACGACTATCTTTCCCGGCTGAACCTCCATCCATTCTTGGACAACAAGAACATGAAGCCAGGGGACAAACTATTCGAGAAAATCAACGCTGCAATAAAGGAATGCAAGGTTGGCGTTACGGTGTTTTCGCCTAATTATTGCGACTCGTATTTCTGTCTGCATGAACTTGCTCTTATAATGGAGTCGAAGAAGAAGGTGATTCCTATATTTTGTGACATAAAGCCATCGCAACTTCGTGTCGTGGATGATGGGAAGCGCCCCAAGAATGAGATTCGAAGGTTTAGTTTGGCTCTTGAGGAGGCCAAGTACACCGTAGGGCTCACGTTCGATTCTCTCAAAGGGTATGATTTTATTTGATCACTGTTTTTTTCTTATAATTATATCTTATTATTATTTGATTTGTTGATTCTTATATATACTTATATCCAGTGATGCAGCAAGTTAACTTTAAACGTTCGTTTTTATAATAAAATGAGAGTTCGAATACCCTCATGGGTACATAGCTAAAGACTATAATTTCCTCTTTCACCGGTTTGGAGATTTTTAAGTTATCAAATAATAATAATAATAATAATAACAATAAAGCGATATGATTCGTGATAAGGGTATGGGTTAAATGAGATTTGTTAACTTTTTTATTATAAAAACAAAAGCTTTGTATAATAAAAGAGCTTTAGTTATAACTTATAGGCACATATTAAGTATTTAAGTGGTCACATGCATATATAGCGGATGAGAACCTCATCTCTTAACGAAATTAAGGTTCTAAGAGATTTGTTTCTTAATTACTTACAAATAATATTTTAATCACCGATCACAAACTATCCTTTTTAATCAAATTTCTAAACTTTTAGATCTTAGCCTTGTATCTGGTTTTCTCTCTTAACTTATTTTTCATTCTTAATTTTTCTAACAGGAACTGGTCTGATGTTGTGACAAGTGCTGCTGATATAGTCATCAACAGCTTAAAGGAGGTGGAGGCTGAAGAACAGCGGCGGCGGCTGCGCCGGAATTTGCCGTTGCCTGTACAACAGTACGATACTTCAAGCTACAACAATAACAATGATGGATCAAATAAATTGCAATGTTAAGAAGAACTTCTTCTTCTTCTTTACCTTTATTGTTTTTTCATTAATTTTATGTCTCTGATAAGTTCATTGTATTCATTCTTTTGTGTTTATTAATTGAAAATATTTTGAATTCGTTTGTATGAAATAATTATGTTCAATAATTGTGTATTGCTGATGTTGTATAGATTGTATATAACATTGAATCGTTGAATAAAAGATGTAACAGTATATCTGTTTCACATACTTTGATTGTTATACATATGTCAATGATTTTCTCCTAAATACATAATAATATCATTTTTCCAACTATCAACCATTAAATTCATGGATCTACTTTGATTTAGTCAACATTCATTTATCAATACTCACTAACTCACATGCATTGCACTCATGACTTTTCACATCAGCGTTTAACTAGGAGAAAACTATTGATGAACTTTCTATTGAGAAAGGGAGTTCTGTATGCATATGTTTTCGTTTTCATGAGGCCAACAATTTTGTATCGCTATAAATTCGTTTAAAAATAAAAATTCGTTTGTAAAATATATATCATCATGAATAAATGAATTTTATTTTTTAAGAAATGTTTATAGCTATAAATTATTGTCTTGAATGTTTTTTTAGACTAGTTGTACGAAATTTCAAAATATTTGAAGTTTATGTTAAACATATGCCCTAAAAATGCCCGTATAATATGATGATATGAGGTTTGGCCGGTAGTATCAACTCTTAAACCTGCATTACGAATCCTCACCCTTCCTAAAAAAAAAAGTATAATATTTTAAAAAATAATACCACCTAACTTATTTGTTTAATATGAACTACATTAAGAGAATAGTTTTGTCATGATTTTATAGATTTGAGTATTCAATTCCCAATTATCTCATGCATCTAGAAGGTTCAATTTTAGAAATAGGCAATGTCCTAAATGACAATTCTCTCTCTCTCTCTAATGGTTCTCTCAATTTCTCGAGATCTATTATTTTAACATAAAGTAAAGACCAATATAAAATTTATCAATCTGATTTTTTTACGGATAATAAATTCAATAAAATCTATTTATAAACTAAATTTAAATATTTTTAAACACTAAAACTATTTTTTCTGATTTTATTAAATATTAAAAGTCACAAAAAGGCAAAAAAATAGAAAAAATAATATATATATATATATATATATATTCAAATCGATACGGGATGAAAACCAGATGCACGTACTATACAGATAATTAGAGTAATTAAGGGTCTATAGACCCAAAAAAATAATAAAATATACAACTAGGGCCACACACTCCAGCCACCTGGCCCCACCCATGACCCACTTCATGAGGACGTCTAGCACAGTAGCACGTGCAGCACACCCTCGTCCCACAATTGAGCTGTGTGGGAATTTACATATGTTTATGAGAACATCCTATAGATTGGCTATTAGGATGGGATAGAAATCAGTATATTTGCATTATATAATAAAAAAATGATAAGATTGATACATATGCTATACGTATTCTCACCGTTGTATGTCTTCCGGTAAAAAACCGACCAAACCATTACGCTACAATTTCAACTTTAATAACCCATACAAAATTATTTATATATAAAGTAAATATGTCATTAAAATTATTATTTTTATTAAAATTGAAATTTTACTGAACAAAATTTTAAAAATTATTATTAGATAATTTAAATTGATTTTAGGAATCTTTATAATGATTTTATATGATATACAAATGGATATTAAAAAATATTTATTAGATAATATTTTACCAAACTATTATTTTTTAAGTCAGATACCAATGGAGTCAAGAATCTAGGGGTGGGTATGGTTCGATTCGATTCGATTCGATTTTAGGTCAAACCCAATTGAACCTAAAATATTTCGATTCATCCAAAATTGAACCGGTTTAAACCTAATAAGAAATAGAAATCGAATTGAATTGAACCTATTTTAATCGATTCGATTCAGTTAGATTCAATTTGGTTTTGGACCTAATGGGTCGGCTAGTTTAACGGGTTTTTTGAATTTTTTTTATAACATTAATGGGTTGTTAGATACTAATTTTAGACATTAGAATAACCAAAAAAACCCAAATCAAACCTAACTTTTATATATATATATATATAATTAAATCAGTTAAAAGCATATTACCCTTAAATATATTAAATATATTAGTTTTTTTTACTTATATACTCGGTTTATTCGGTTCAATCCGGTTTTAAGAAAATCAAACCGGTTTGAACCGAAAAAAAAAATCAATTTTCAATTTTTAAACTGGTTTAAACCGAATTACCCTTACGAATCAATCAATGAAAAAAATTGAAGAAAAAATGTACCTTGAGCAATTACAGTCGAACTCAAGTTGAAGTGTGTTGGGTCACTAATGGATTATGTCACAACAGGTCGAGGTCAACCTAGGTTGTCGGAATGTTCGGCCATCGAATCGTCGCCAAAAAGCTCCTGCTTCTTCTTCGTCGGCGTCGCACTATCTAGTCTCTTCCTTTCTTCCTCTCTTTTTCTTCTTCTTCGTCGACGTCTGGTTAGTTCAGTCAGCCAATTCTTCTTCACAGGAGTTTGGTCGGTTTCACTCTTATCTCGTCGCCGTCACACAGTTGTCCACTTCTTCTCCGATCACCTCTACCTCTCTCATTGTAGTTGAAAACTATGATTCTTTTTTTCCCATTGATAATGATATTAAAAGAATTTTGGTTTATGTTTGAAAAAAAAATGATTTATACTTACAAACAAAGTTGATTTTTTTTTTTAAAATGAACATTTTAGACCTTATAACTTACACCTAGTTAAAATCAATAACTTAATTTTTTTTTATTACAAACAATAATCCATTTCTTAATTTGACTACTCTTACAAATGTCTCTTATTATATTTACAAATAAAAAGAATATATATAAAAATATATTATGAATTCATCAATAGCAATTAATATAAAAATGTAAAGAAAATTAATTAATAATCTCAATAAAATTAAATAATTATTAAAACTAATAATTGTTTAAAATTTAAATAAAATAAGGAAAATAAAAAGAAATTTTTTTAGGACCAAAACTAATTTTGTCCCCGATAGAGGGTCTATTGGGACAAAACATATTTCGCCCAAATAAAAAAAACTATTGGGACGAAATATATAATCCTTAGTCCTTATTGCATATAGTTTTACGGGAGAATAATTTATTTCGTCCCAATAGATATCCTATTGGGATAAAAAAAAATTCCGTTCCTAAAATCCTTGTCAGGTTTGTACTTTCTAGAAACGAATAATTTATTTCGTCTCAATAGGTATCTTATTGAAACAATTTTTTTCGTTCGTAAAAGTCTCATCAAGTTTACAACTTTTTGGACAATAGACATCTTATTGGGATGAAAAAAATCCTTCCTTAAAAGTCTCATCCTAATAACCCTTTTTTGTAGTATATATATAGTGATGATGTTGAAGATGAAGATTGTGTCCGCTAGAATAAAGTTTTTGTTTATGTTTATGTTTATCAAATTGTTTTAATAAAGAAATATAAATATAAATATAAATAATAAATAAATAAATATGTTCTAGATGATGTGGCATATGTAAATTTGTCTTTTCATAGATATGGTTGGTCAATCATTAAAGTTAACGGTTTGACTTTAACGATAGAGTATGTATGTGTTGAATTTAAGAAACTTATCAATATTTTACTAAAAGGGAAACATTTAGGGCACTTTAAAATTAACCCAATAATTTATTATTTTAATTTTAATATTTTGTTAAATAATTTTTTTTATCAATTTGCCTTTTTTACTCTTACATGTTCAAATATTTAATGGTCGAGGGTATTTTAGGTATTTATTTTAACAGTAGGAAATAATAGAAAATATATCAAACTGAATAGAGAATTTTGGATATTAATGAAACTAGGGAGGAGAAAAGGGAAATTGAGTAAAATTGAAGGAGGATTTTGATAATATCCCTTATTTTAATATATGACAAACACAAGTTAACATGTATTCGGTTAACAATTTTAAACTCGGTTTGGGTGAGCTTCTTTAAGTAGATCTTTTATGAATAGATATTTTAAAGTAGATATTTTATAAGTAGAGTTTTTAATACGAAAATGTTGATTGTTTGATTGTTAATTAGAAAAAGCTTTTTAAATGATAAGATTATTAAAATATTTAAAAACTATTTTAAATTTTTAAATGATAAAGTTATATTAGACTTTTTAATGTTATTAAAATAGTTTAAAAAGGTATATTTAGAAAAGTCTAAAATTTTAATTTCTTTAAATAGATATAAAACAATTTTTTTAATTATCTAAAAATTTTACTGGATAACAAACAAATGATATAATATTTTTTTTAAATAGATTTTTTAATTATAAAAATTCTTATAGAAAATAGATAAACTCTTTAAAACGAAGGTTAATATAATCAGCTGCAGAGACTAGTTCAGACTTCAGAACCTCAATTGCTTGCCGCTCACCCCATTGATTTTCTTTTATGCACGTGGTGTAGTGGTTTGATAGTAAATTATCGTCTATTCAATTTAGCAAAATCTGACTTGAAATCTGATATTTAAGTCAGTATCGAGAAAGCATAGCATAGTTGACTTATTCTTTTTCAAAAGAATTTGTGACCATACAAATATATATGTATTTGGTAATTTTAAATAAAAATAATAATTAGAAATCGCTTATTGATATTAAAACAAGAAAATCTAAAATTAATTAACCTCAATTTACCACCAATTTTTATAATTATAAAAAAAAAAAGAGAAATTTAGTATCAAAATCTAGTGTTTAAATAATATGTCAACCTTTAATATATTCATTTAAATTTAAATTGGATGAGATTTATATAATTTAAATGAATGGATTTTAGTATTACCGACATCAGATTTTGGATATCAAATTTAAATTTAGATAAAGTAGTATTATTCTTGAAACTCATATATCACACCTTGTATATATTAATTAATTTCACTCGAAATAGAAAAATAAAATAACATTATGTCACTGTTCTAATTGAAACCTATTGCATGTATTACACATCTACAGATTTCACTCAATAACTAGTACATCCATTAGGTTATTGCCTAATTTTTCTTTGCATTCCTGATAGCAAGGAGCCAAGGAGTCGTAAAGTATCGGGAGACCCGTCTTTTTGAGGTGAATTTGATTTCAAGGTCATGCTTGTTGCAGTTCTCGTCAAGTCCATACAGATCCATGATCTGACCGATGTCAAACTTCAGAAAAGAAGAAAAGAGTTTCACTCAGAAACTATATATCAGAAATAGTTTAGCCGATTTGGTAGATATTGTTGTTTCTTCTCTTCATATAAATTAGTTAGTTGAGGAAATTAAGAAAAAGAGTAAGGAAGACCTGAAGTAGTAGAGAGGGCAAAAGATGGCCTGCCTCTCATGAACCAATGCATGGCACAGCCCGCCACCTCCACAATCTCACCGGCAAAGATGAAATGTCCTTACTTTATAATGAAATAAAGAATCTTGTACATTAAAATAAAGATGAATGTCCTTACTATATACTGAAATAAAGAATCTTTATGAAATTATATATATATATATATGTATGTATCATCATCAAGAACGGAAATTCCGTAGGTGTTTTTAGTCCGGAATTGTAATTTTGGGTTCGGTGTAAATTGAAAAAAAAAAATACAATTTACATCGATGTCTCTTGCACCCGATCAACTATTTACCTATATGCCTCCAACACAATTTTATTACTATAGTCCTTCAATATTTGATTGACATACGCCGTCAAACACTTTAAAAATGATGAAGTAACTTATTATAACCGATTACTTTTAAGTTATTTTATATTAAATTTTTTAATGTAATAAACTAATTTAATTTAATATTAATAATTGGTTTAAGAATATTTAAATGATAATTAGATAAGGAGTACATATATCTTCAAAATAATCTTCTATGATTTAAATAAATATGTAATATTTTTTATTATTTTAATTTATATTTAATTTAGTTAAATATTTATAATATAATATATTTAAAATATTTAAAATATTTTTTTAATTTAAATTAGTATTATTTTAAGAAATAAAAAACTTATATTTTTAATTAAATTTTATAATATTTTTGATATATTATATTTTAAAATTAATATTTATTTGATTTAATTTTATAAAATGTTTGTAACATAATACTTTTTGAATTAAAATTTCATTTTAAATATTTATAACTATTTTTATTATTTTTATATGATAAACATGTGTAACCTAAATTTTGTACAATGTAACAAATTTTGGATAAAAAATTATAATTAAGATGTGTATGGTAAGCAAATTGTTTGTTGTGACAATTTGACATTGGTGTGACGTGTAACGAAAAAGTTGTAGGTTGTAACAATATTGTCATATCATACTTAACAAATCATTTTATGTGGGTAACAAAATATCCGTACTATGTAACAAGTTTTACATAAAAAAAATATAATTAAGATGTATGTGGTAACAATTTAATGTTATAATAAATTTGACATGATACATAACAATAAAGTTGTAGTTCGTAACAACTCGATTTATATGGGTAACAAAATATATGTGTTTTATAATAAGTTTCACATACAAAGTTGAAATTAAAACATTTATGTAACGATTTCATGTTGGTATATTGTGTAATGATAAAAATGTTATCATAACATGTAACAACTCATTTTATACGAGTAATAAAATATTCGTATTACATAACAAGTTTTATATTTAAAAAAAAATGTTATTCCAATTTAACATTGTAACAAATTTGATGTGAACCGTAATAATTAAAATATATATTTTAATAACTTTGTGGTCGAATGTAACAACTCATTTTATTTATAAAAAAAAAACAAAAAAAAAAAAATTCTTATTATGTAATAAGTTTTGTTTATAAAACTATAAAAAAAAACCTATTGGAAAAATTTTAAATTTTTGCTGTATTAAAATATATTAATTTTAAATTTTAATAATATCTAATATAATTATAGTTATTAAAAGTACTCTAATAAAATTATTGTTCGTATGAAATATTATAAATATAGTGGCAGGATCAGCAGCCCCAAAATTGTACACATTTTCTTACGCAATTTTTAAGCCTTTAGATTAAATTGAATTGAATGGTTGTGATTACTTATTGAATAGGTCATGAAGCACACAATCATCTCCAACATAATTTATTTTTCAATTTCTGTCTTATATAGTTATATTCCATATTTTCTTCTTTTCACATAACTTTCTTATTATCCTTATCTTTTTTATTTCGTCTCTTTTTTCTCTCTCTTGCTTTTCTCCTCTGTTATGTTGCCTAAATACAAAAATGTAATCTTCTCCGATTTTGATTGATACCATGATTACCCATCGTAACTTTTAGCAAATTGAAAATCATAATTTTTTTTATCTAACTTAGTCTTCCTTTTTCATTATCTTCTAATAGTTCAATCTATATATCCTGAATTATAATATATATATTGCTTACGAATGCGGTTTTGATCCTTTTGGAGATGCAATAAATCATTTTAATGTGCGATTTTATCTTATTTCAATATTATATGAACACCGGTTTACTGCAATCGGCATCACTTCACATTCTCCCTAACAAAACCAAGTGACATAACAAGAGATATATGGTGAATCAGTGAATAAAGTACATGTAGTAATACCAATGAAAAGCAAGTAGCAATAATATTGGATAATTGTGAAATTGAGTTGATTTATTTACAAAAAAATAGTTTTTCTTTTAACTGGATTCATTTATGGGTATTGTTGAGAACTATCCCATTTAAGAGTTTTAAGTTAATAACTAATTTCTTTTGAAAAATTTATAAAATTAACTCTTTTTTTCATATGTAAATACAATTATATCCTTACTTACTCATTTTTTTCCTTTCTACTTGACCTACCCATTATATACCAATTATTCTCATTCTTTTCATTTTATTTCTACCTCTCTCCACCACAACACACAACACATTCGGTCTCTCTCCCTCATTCTCCTTTACATTTTTTTTTCTATTGTTCTCTCTTCCTTCATTTGCCGAATTTTTAGTAAATATTTACATTCTCCACCATTAAGCTACTCGAAATTATTTATCAACCACAAGGGTTCCTTCTATTCAAGCTTTAAGGTGAGTTTTTTTTTTTTGAACTTTTATACTTTATACTAATCTACAATCTCCCATTTAATTGAATGTGTGTATGTGTATTATTTTGGTCAAAATAGTTTACATTTATATAATAAAGCATGAGTTTTGTATGAATTTGATGTTGTTGAGATTGATTTAAAGTTTATACATAAATTTAAAGTTTCTTTCTTGTTTAAATCTCTTATTCACTTTAATTTGTTCATTAGGATTGTTTATTTTTATGAAAATAGTTTACATAAATGTAATAGAGCATGAATCTTGTGTGAATTTGATGTTGTTGTGGTCAATTTAAATTTTATACATAAATTTAAATTTTATTTCTTGTTTGAATCTCTTATTTACTTTAATTTGTGCATTAGGGTTGTTTCTTTTTGTGAAAATAGTTTTCATGAATGTAATAAAGTATGGATCTTGTTTGAATTTGATGTTGGTATTGTTAATTTTCCATTGTTGTATTGAATCTAGACAATTGATAGTTTTTTTTTAAATATGTCCACCACTGTTTTCTTAACAGTGTTTGAATTTCTCAATTGAGTTATGGGAATTCCAAACAGAGGTCTGAGGTCCTAATGTCGTTGGAAATTCCAAACAGAGTTTCTAATGGAGATGGAAATTCCAAACAACGTTTGTATTTCTTAACGGATATGAGAATTCCAAACAACGTTTGTATTTCCTAATGTCATTGGGAATTCCCAATGCCATTTTGAATACCAAACATCATTTGTATTTCCTAACCGAGTTGAAAATTCCAAACATAGTTAGGTGATCCTAACTACATTGGGAATTCCGAAGGGCATCCAGATTAAATAGTGTTTCGATTTAGAATATTTTATAAATTTATTGTACCATGAGTTTAGAATATTTGTTTAGGAATTTAATAATTAGTTTCTTGTTCATTTGAAAGGTGGGTTGCATGGATAAAGTTCAGTTTGTTGTTTTATACGACGTGGAATGAAGTAAAAGTGGTGGGAAGTTCAAATATCAATCTGAAAAGTCAAGAGTAATTTCAGTTTCAAGGGAAACCTCGTATGAATCATTACATGACACTATATCTTGTCTTGTTAATGTCAATCCAAACGAGTCCTCCATCAAAATGAAGTTCATGTTTAATTCACGGGAGGTTTTAGCACATTTTGAAGTTGTGAATGATGATGATGTGCAAATATTATTGTGTGAAAATTCTGTTGTGAATACGAGAACCCATTATTTGTCACAACGGAACGAAAAACATGAATAATTCTAAACACACAAGGTCTTGACAATGAATGTGTCAACGAAGACATTGCCAATGTTCTTGAATTGGATAATGCCAATGGAGTTGGTCTTGTTTAGTAAGTCGTTCAAATCTTACGTCTAATTGTTGCTATTTTTTTTTTGCAAACTATAAACAATGACACCGTTAATTTAATATTTGAATATACAGCATCGTACGAATAAGAAAATGAACAACTCATTTTTACCTGGAATAGTACATCCGTCATTGTGCAATCCTCTATTTTAGCGGCCGAAGATTCAAATTTCACTTTACGATTCTAGTAAAATACAGAATCTATATGATGATATAGAAAATGAAGGTTCTAACTTAGGGTATAGCAAAAAAAAAATCAATATGTTATAATGTAATGTAATACAAACCTCGTCATTCAACCATTTGTCAGGCGTATAGAGGGTTTTAAACCAAGCCCGATTAGCCGAACACAGTGGTCGGTGTACAACATTTTTGCTAAAATATTGATTAAATCATTGTTAGGCGCACACAATGATAGTCGATAGCCATGTATTGGGTTGTTAGAACAGAATTTAGAAAATAATATACCTGTCATCTTCAGACTCGTCTTTTTCTAGCCATGACTCGAATTTTTTCAACTCGAACCCCGACAACTTAAGAAATGGTTTGAATTTGGGTAATTTTTTTTTGCTTAAATTCCAGCGTGTCTGTATAAAGAGACTTCAACAGAGCAACTTTTTGGGGGCGCCTTTTGGGAACAATTATTGGAGGTTTTTCGTAAACAATGATACTCCTCTCTGAGTTAATTGAAGGAGAAACCCTTTTGCCTGACACTTTCTTATGCATATCTAACATGAGACTGGTGTTCTCAAGGGTTATGTTGCATTTGTCCTAAATCTGTCACAAATACAATGTTGCATTAGGTAACATTCAATGCATTTATTTTCAGTATGAGGCATGCATGCATTTATTTTCCTTGCATGATTTTACAACTTTAAATGTATATGTTTTGTCGTGATTGAATTTTGTAACTTCATAAATACATACATATATATATATATATATATATATATATATATATATATATATAGCTAATGATAAAAGTTTATATATACCATCCAACATCATCCCTATAGTCATTATAACCGCATGCATTATAACTGACATGATCAGATTACAGAGTTATAACCGAATGCAACCAGTTTACAAAGTTATTCTTTATTATTTTCCTTTCAACCAATTGTAATTATATTTTAAATATAAATATGTATAAGGTTTGGGTATGCTACTATTGTACTACATAGTTATATATGTATTAAGTTTGGGTATGCTACTAATGTACTATGGAATGCAGGCTAAAGATAATAACTAAGAACACATCAATTGAAATACAATATTTTGGGTGATGTGGTGGTAAACACAATGATATGATCAAACAAAGTATTCCTAGAAAAAAGACAGTATTAAGCAAATGAATAAAGAAAAAAGAAAAATATAATATTCACCTTGATAAAGCATGATCAAACACAGTATTCACCTTGACAAAGCATGAGCAAACACAATATTTCCAGAAAAAAGAAACAAAAAGAAGAAGAAGAAGAAATAGGGTATTCACCTTCTCAACATGTATGTTTGCTTCATCATCACTTCTATCATCCACATGCACTTGTACTTCAAAGTGTTCATGGACACCTTTCTATTCACCCTTCCTACCAAATAAATTAACTTCTGTTTCAAAGTGTTCATGGACACCTTTCTTTTCACCCTTATTAACAACCACATGCATTAGTTCTTCCACTGGATCCAAGCCCCCTTTCTCATCCATTTTTGCACCATACACTTCCATAGCATCATCTAAGTTTTCCTTACAATTATACTGATCTTTTATGGGTGTCTATCCTACGCCTCCTAATAAAGTGATTATCAAATTTAGCTTCTTGTCTATTTGATCCATGTGCTTTCCAAGAGCATCTAATTTCCTCATGTTCTCATTTTTGGCTTCACAATCCTATCATTCATTTGAATATTACATTAAATATATATGCAATAAGTTAAAAAACAGACAATCGGTAATAAGTGTTAGCTCACCTGACAAACACGATTTGACTTATGCCAATGCCATGCATATGCATTTTCTAGACGGTTTTCTTCAGCCCTTCACATGCATCATCATCAGACCCATTAGAGGCTAACATATCCTTTTCAGCTTCACCGTCGATCTCGGGTAGTTCTAACTCGTATTCAGAGGTGAGTTGAAATTTGATATACTCCTCTCCCCTCTCTCAAGGAGTGGGTTGTAGCTTCTTAAAAACTTGATTCTACCATAGATGAATAGTAGTATGAGTTGGTGTGCACGAACTTCAGAGTTTGAAATTAGTTGTGAGATTTAATACATTTTTAAACTTACATTCTTTCGATCCGACAACTTAATAACATTTGTTGCATCAGGCATTCCAGGGGTAATCCAATTAATAATCCTCAGAAGCAAAGTACTGAATTTATTAGCAATCTCAACTCCAATAGCGAGAATTGTCTCGCACGTCCAAATCTAATTGTTACAAAAAAAAAATGTGAATAGAATTATATAACAATTACAAATAAAATTTCCTAGTGTACAATTTAGATACAATAACCTGAAATGCATAAGGAAACCCATACAAGACATATTGTCTGATACCATATGTTTCAAAGTTGTGTGATACTCTTGAGATATTTTTCTTAAATCCTTTGAAGACTATTCAAGGTTGTCTTATAACACTTTCGGTCTAACGGATACTTATTGAATGTTTCTAAATTTTGCAACAGTTCAACGTAATGGGCTCTAGTATGGACTTTTTGATCCTTGACAAACAAAACCGTCTCCAAAAAATAAAGTAAAGCTAGCTTCACCATGTCTTCATCACTATCTAAAAATGCAGCTTTGAAAATTGCCTCCAAAGTTTTGTTATTGTATCGCATTTCACCATTCAACATGGACAACCGTAAACTTCCACTACCATCCTTTTTTTCCTTACCCAACACTGGTGGGTCATGACCACACTCTAAACCCATGATGAGATAAAATTCTTGAATAGAAAAACGAAATCTCTTGCCACCTACTACAAACCACATCTCAGAGTTATTATGAGACTGTATTTGTCTAGGAGTAGATAATGTACAAGCTGTCAGGAAAACTTCAACTCGTGCATCTCTAAAAGTTTCTCAAAGCATGTTATGCGGAAAAGAGCTAATTTCACCTCTTTCAACTTTTTCTTAATCTGCTTTATAGCAACTGTTAATGAACTGCTGTTTTTTTTTGCCGAAAAATGTTCTGAAACCTTTACTAACAAATCAACCTATTCTTCCATTCTATTTTTCTGAGATATAATATAAAACCATTAAAAACAATTCAAATCATTACACATGTTATAACTGAAGTCTTCATAATAAAATAAACCCCACTGGAGTTTAGCATTCCAAAAGCAGTTAGGAATTCCAAACCTAGTTGAGAATTCCAAACGTTGTTAGGAATTCCAAACACTGGTTGAAATTCCTAATATCGTTTGGAATTCCAACTCCGTTAGAAATTCCAAACTCTGTTAGGAATTCCAAACGATGTTATGATTTTTAAACTCTGTTAGGAATTCCAAACAATGTTATGAATTCCTAACGTAGTTAGGCATTCCAAACATGGTTAGGCATTCACACTGCAATTCAGAATTCCAAACTACACAACCTAGTCAAGATCCAAACATTGTCACCACCAAACACCACACACAACCATAACAATCAGATTGCAAAAACAACCAGTAAACTGCATATAATTTCATTACATGAACTATGAACCCAACAATATCTAAAATCAAACATAACTATGCAAAAATTAAAATAAGATATGCTTATAGTAAGCAAAAGCCAAAAGAAAGACACAACTGGAGCTAACACTTGTCAAAGAAGGGTATAGCTACTGGACACCATATCTTTCAAAACCATCTGAACGAGATTTCATCTCTGACTGATTACTCTTCTTCAAGCATTTTAATATGACATGGATTTTGATGCTCGAGTGTATAATTCATGACAAAATGATCGAAAATGTCGACATCCCTTATTTTGGAAGACAAACAAAGATTAAATGGTGTAGTGGTATGAACCTGGCAGAACATGGCAAAGACAGAGTTGCCAGATGGTTATAAAAAAATCCTACTCTCTGCAACAAATCATCTGACCAATCCCAGTTTTTAATGGTCAAATCTCAGAATCAGGGCAAGATTGCTGCGGCTTGCACTTTAGATGAGTTATTAAAAATAGCAGAAGAAATGTAGAAGACTATGACCAATATGTCTCAAATTGGTTAAGAGTCGGAGAATCAAGAAGACAAGGACAAAAATGATGATTTTTAAGATGACCGATGACACGTCGTTGCAGTATCGTCAAATATGAACATTTAAGTTCGGCATCGCAAGCGTGCGAGTCACAAAGACTAGCACATCGGCAAGCAAGGATCGTTCCACAGGGAGGTGAAATTCACCGATCGTCTTTAGTTCTAGCTATTATTACAATAATCCGAGCGAACTCGTGTGTTGCATATGCGAAAGAATAGGTTGAAAAGTAAATGCTAAACTAACCTAGCAAACTACAGAAATAAACAATATATACAATGATAGGATGGAATGGAGTGATATGGAATGTAAATGGTTACACTAAGCAAATGACTTCACTATAGCAATCATACAATTTCATACAACATGCATAGTCCAGGATGAATGCTGTGCTCACTTAATCCTAGCCAATTGCCCTCACTTCAGCGACAATCGACTATACCAAAATGCACCAACAACCTATCTCTCGATGGTTATCCGAACTGCACTCGGTTCATTAAGAACAATGAGACACATGTAGCGACAATACATACAAAACCGTGCGCATGCTCTACACATAGTGGCCAGTCTACTAAATGCAAGCTGAGTGCTTCACCTCTCGGTCCATCACACACAACCTAGGTTCAATGAAGTGGTGGCTAACCACTCAAGGCTTTAAGCATTTCAAAGGGCCACTCAACAAATAACAAGCATATGCAACGAAATAGGCAACAATACTAGGTTTATATCAAATTCCTAATGAATAAAAGTACACATCAAAAAAGAGACAGAGATACAAGGAAAGAAATACAAAATAGATAGAAAAGAGACCTCTCATCCGTAACCGGGAATCGAACACCGGGTTTTCTCGGGTGTCAATCCGAGATGTCCTCACCACTGGATGACTACGGCGTTCTCAAATCTCATGAATGCACAACCCCCTCAACAAGATAGAGCTCTCTCCTAATCTCTCTAGACTCCCTAAGATGGATGAATACGAATAGAAAATATGATCACCTAACACTAATGTGCATCAATACAATTGCAAAGACATTAAGTACATTCAATATGAATTAAGGATCCATTCTCTTGATTTGGGAATTATCCTTAAACCAATTCACCACCCAATCCGACCAAGGAAGGGAAATTGTGTCCTAAAAGGACCCATTAAGTGCAAGGAAATGAACCAAAGTCAATTTAGCACCTAAAAGCATGAACTAGCCTTTCCCACTCTTTGGGGGGAAAATCCCTAATCACTCAAATCATCAATACATGGCATTTTGGTCATCCATTAACATACAAGCAAATGGGAAGCTAAATTAATCTACTCCTACATTAAATTACTCTACTCCTAATCCCAATCATTCATACATATCAATTTCAAGTCATTCATACACATACATATCATAATAAAAGTATTAAAACATATTATTCCAAGAGCAAAACAAAATCCAAATGAATTTAAGTATAAAAATACATATATAGCACATGTGAAAGGTTTACAAATTTTCAATTCGGGATTACACATTAAAGAAATGAAAATATAATGAAATGAGTAAAAATGAGCAAACCCTTGAAGACAAACCCTCCAAAGATGCTCCAAATCTTTCCTAGCTCGGTTTTGGTCCTAAGACACTCCTATTTCCTTGAAATTGGTTCTAAAATGGGTGAAGGAAGTGTAAAATGGTGGTATGGAGGTGTATGGTGAGCTCCCATGGAGGATAAACCTCCATGGGAGCTTGAATCACTCACTTATTTGGTAAAGAAGATGGAAGAGATGAAGAAGATGAAAAGAGGTTCGGTTTTAGGGTGTGGGGGCTGTGTTCTCTCTTGAGAGGTGAGAAAATGGGGGTATATATAATGTAGGGAGGTTAGGTCACGAAGTGGGGTGTGAAAGGGCAAGATTTCCCCTCAATTTCGGCCAAAAACTGCCCCTAGGACGAGCTGGAATCATGTTTCAGCATTTCCAGCTTCGTGTACCGTTACGGAAACGGTCATAACTTTCTCTAAAAAACCTGGAATCAATCTGTAAAGTGCGTTGGAAAGAAGACATCCGGGGATTTTCGAAAAGTGGTAATGGAAAATGTGGTTCAATCTAAGGAGAGAGATATGGTCCCCGTAATTTAGGTGTTATGCACATCCCATTTACATTTCAGCCCCATCTAACCTCCAAAACTCTTCAATTAAGCTCAAATACTTTTTGTAGGGAACATGTACCTACACAAGGCTTACAAACACATTTAATACCAAAATATACTCGAAAAAAAGAACAAAAGCTAGGTAATGGGGACCTCAAATAGGTATATAAATTGTTGCGATCAATGACGACCCTACAGACTATTTTGGCCATGACTTATCACATTCTCATCAGATTCACTAGACAAATATTATCAACACAACATTATTATTATGCCTTTTGACTCATTCCCATCCACTTTCCCACTATCGGCAAATGCAGACAAGACAACATTATTCTCCATCCTTTATCGACAGAAGCAGACAGGAACAATTTTTTGTGGAGAAGAAATTACAAACACACAAATCCAAACACAAACACGAAATAACAGAAAGCAATAAGAAGAAAGAAGACACCAAAGATTTTACGTGGTTCAGCAAATTGCCTACGTCCACGGAGCACACCGCACTCAAGCCACTATATCTCAGAGTTGATTACAATCTTTCTGTCTCTCTTTCAGTCTCTTTGCAGTAGCTCTCTCTCTAACAATTTTTCTCACACACTACTCACTATTTTTCCGCTTTCTCTCCTCCTTTTTTGAGTACAAATAACGGTGATATTTATATGGGAGTACTAGGGTTAGCCAAGATCCCAATTGGAATCTATTTCCTTTTCCAATTTCTTGTGCACGCAGGATTTTCTCTTTCCTGGCAAAATCCGTCACTATCTCGGTCTGGACCGCTTTATGGGCACATGTCTGTACCGCGGTCCACAACGCATGACTCGTCTATGGAATACCGCTCCATAGACCACGGTGTGTGCATGTTGCCTGTGCCACGGTACGCACAACATGTCACCTCTGGACTTCTCCGTTGTGTGTGCCGCGGTCTGAACACTTGCCTTCGCCGCCGCGCCACCTACTGGAGCTTGTTTTCTCCGCTTAGTTTTGGCTTCACATATCCCACAATCTATCACTTGAAGACTGAAAATCAATAGGCATTTTCCATCATTCCTTGATGACTTAGTGGATAAATAACAGTACACTCATTCCCCACGTCTTCACTCTTGAAGACCCACTGAAGTTGAGCACAACTCCATTTTTTCAGTAGTGACTGACTTAGTTAACATGTCAGCCGGATTCTTAGTTCCTGCAATCTTCACTAGCTTCAACACTCCTTATTCGATTAACGATCGAATGAAGTTATAGCGCAGGTCTATATGCTTGGTCCTAGAATGGAATGCTGAATTCTTGGCCAAGTGTATTGCACTTTGACTGTCACTATGCAACACATTCATCACCTGATCGAATCCCAACTCGGTTAACAACCTTGTAACCATATCAACTCTTTACTTGCTTCTGTCACAACCACATACTCATCTTCTGTTGTAGAGATTATCACTATCTTCTACAACTGGGACACCTAACTAACTGCAGTACTCGCTATTGTGAACACATATCCAATGGTTCTTCTCTTGTGATCCACCTCTTCAACAAAATCAGAATCCATATAACCTTCCAACTTGAGTTCATCTCTCTTGAAGGTTAGACATCTTTCCGTCCTACCTCGCAGGTATCTTAGGATCCACTTCACGGCCTCATAGCGAGGCTTGCCTGGATTGAACATGTATCGGCTCACAACTCCAACTGCTTGGGAAATGTCTGGTCTTGTGCAAATCATGGCATACATTAAACTTCTAATGGCTAAAGCGTAAGGTACTCTAGCTATGAAATCCTTCTCCTCTTCCGTCTTCGGACTCTGATCCTTAGACAACTTGAAGTGACTAGCCAAAGGTGTTCTTACTGGTTTAGCATATCCTATCTTGAATCTCTGTAACACCTTCCAAACGTACTCTGCTTGTGAAAGCTTTAATGTACCTTCCTGTTTGTTTATGCTAATCTTCATTCCAAGAATTTGCTTTGCTGGACCCAAATCCTTCATCTCGAATTCACTCAAAAGTTGATTTTTCAAATTATTTATCTCTTCTAAATCTGCACCAGCTACTAACATGTCATCAACATAAAGTAGTAATATTATAAAACTAGACTTAACCTTCTTGAAGTAGCAACAATGGTTAGCATTGCATCTCAAGTAGCCATTCCCTTGCATAAACCCATCAAACTTCTTGTACCACTGTCGGGGAGCTTGTTTTAAACCATACAAGCTCTTTGTCAACTTGAATACCAACTCTTCATTGCCATCTTCCGTAAACCCCTCCTGTTGCTTCATGTATATCTCTTCCTTCAAATCTCTATGAAGAAAGGCAATCTTCACATCTTACTGCTCCAGATATCCTTTTACTGCAACAATACTTAATACTACCGGATCGTAGTTAGTTTAACAACAGGAGAATTTTTTTTAGAGTAATCGATACCTTCAATTTATTGGAAACCTTTGACTACGAGTCGTACCTTGTATCTCTTGGGACCGTCATGTTCCTCCTTGATCTGATACACCCACTTGTTCTTTAAGGCTTTCTTTCCTTCAGGCAACTTGGCTAACTCCCAATTTTGGTTAGAAGCCAACGACTCCATCTCATCCTTCATTACAAGCTCTCACTTGCTCACATATTCTTCCTGACAAGCTTCATCATAACACTCAGGTTCTCCCGCATCTATCAGCAACATGTAGTGAAAGTATTTCCTATTTGGTATAGGAGTTCGAGTTGATCTTTTCAATGTATTATGGACCCGTGTCATTGGAACATCTCTAGGTGGGATTGGTTCTTGTACCTGGGGCTGCACACCTTGCTCTTCCTCATTCTGTTTAATGTGATCCATGATCCCTCTATCATGTACATCATTCGGTCAAAAAAACTCTGGCTCTTCTAGTCTTGTCTTTATACATGACCCTTTCGTTGAAGACAACGTCTCTACTTCTGATCATCTTACGGTTTTGGTCATCCCACAACTTTTAACCAAAATCATCCTCTCTATAGTCCACCAAAGTACACTTCACTAACTTGGCATCTAGCTTACTTCGTGTGTGATCACCTATATGTACATAAAAAACACACCCAAACACTTTAAGGTGAGAAAGTTTTACCTCTTTCCCAGTCTAGATCTCTTCTGGTATAGCGAGGTCCAAGGGCTTTGATGGTCCTCTGTTGATCAAATATGCTGCTGTATTGACTGCTTCTGCCTAGAACTGTTTTGGCAGCCTTGAGTGTAGCCTCATGCTTCTGGCTCCTCAGTCAATGACCTGTTCATCCATTCTGCTATGCCATTCTGCTGTGGAGTTCCAGGAACCGTCCTACTGATCTTTATCCCATTCTGGTAGCAAAACCTATTAAACTCATTATCTTCATATTCTCTACCATTGTCTGAATGCAGCTTTTTGATCTTCAAATCTGTCTCATTCTCAACCCTGGCTTTCCATCTCTTGAAAGCATCAAATACCTCAGACTTGTATTTTAGAAAGTAAACCCATACCATTCTGGAATGGTCGTCGATGAACGTGATGAAGTACAGTTTACCTCTAGTTGATAAGACTGAAGCTGGACCCCAAACATCGGTGTGCACTAGTTCCAGCTTCTCCTTTACGGGTGTTCTTTCGATCCTCTTGAAGCTCACTCGCTTATACTTTCCTAGATTGCAACTCTCACAGAAATCAACCTCAATACTTTTTAAATCTGGCAACTTACCTTTCAATTGCATACACTTCAACCCCTGAGAACTCATGTGCACAAACCTCTGGTGCCACAAGTTCGGCTTGTCTTTGCCTTCAGCCATAGCGACTAAACCACAACCATCCATGGTTGTTTAAAGCGACCTATTCTAACTTCATCGGGCGATTGTCATTGCACCTTTCGAAATCTTCCACTTATCACCTGTGAAGATCGTCACATAACCATCTGACGTCAGTTGCCCAATGGAGATCAAATTCTTCCTCAAGTTCGGTATGTGCCTCACATTGTCGAGCTTCCAAACTGACCCTTGTAGTTGAATCTTCACATCTCCCTTCTTGATAATGTTGCATGCTTGATCGTCACCAAGATACACTTTACCCAAATTTCCTGAGACATAGTTCTCAAGCAATTCCCTGTAAGGTGTTGTTGGAACCAAATTCACCAATCACACAGTGGAAACAGGTTTTTAAATTTTTTTATACAGATCGTAATCTGTATCTGGGACCGGTGAACTTTTGATCGTAATTATTTTCGGAACAAATACATATAAAAATTATTACACTAATAAAATATATATGTAAATACAGGAAATTGTAATCAATAAAAATATATATTAAAAGAACCATACCAACGTTTGGAGGCTCATTCACTTATTCAATATGCTCCTGGTCTGTACCACTGATCTTCCTCGCTATATCCTGGGACTGGTAACACTTTCTTTATATTAATGAACAACACTTGTACATAAAACCTTTTCTCTCTTTGTGGTGTTTGTTCATGCACACACTTGCACAAAATAACTCACAAAAATCAACTTTCACCGTGCTGTTATTATTTTTGATCATGCACCAATTGTTGCCATTGACCAAAAAACAACAACTCAAAACCATTTTGTTCTTTGTATATATATATATAAGTATGTTGCTGTGCGTTTCACGCACAACAACTTTTTTTTTTCTTGTTTTAAATAAAATATATCTTATATATAATATTTAAAAATTTGATCAAATATATATTTGATTTTTAAAAACTTTCAAATAAAAAATATCTTATATATTTAATTTGATTTTAATTTTTGAATTCAAACTATTTAAATTCAAAAATCAATTATTTAATAAAATAATCACATTATCTTATTTTATTCAAAAATAAATATCAACATACACCTTCCATTTAGTGATTAATAACATTTAAATAATCTCATTATTTAAGTTATTTAATCACCATTATCCATTAATTAAATAATCTCATTATTCAATTAATTCTCGAATAAATACGTGTCACTTTTGTAACATAATTAACTGGACAATCCAATTAATTAATCGTGACCCTTGTTACCTAAATCGATCGGGCTAGCAAGGGGACCTAATGGACCCACGGTATTTTGAGCTCCAATAATCCTTAGAATCATTAATTAAACTATTTAATTAATATTCCTTGATTATTAACTCAGGTGTTATTCCACTAAAAACCCGAAGCTGCACTCTCCCAACTGCAGACGTTTTTACACAGACCGATACAACTCGGTGTCCATCGATATAACTATTACATATGGTGTGATCCTCCACAATAGTTCATAATTAGAGCTGGGTCATAATGTCCGTTATACCCCTCTAATTACATATATCCTTTAAGTACCATTGATTCTCTAATGGACAATAAATCCTACTTCCTCACGGAATTATGAGAGCGTTCATATTGTCCAAGCCCCGAATCAACCCTTAAGGGAACTACAATCTACTTCTCACAAGAAGGAGTGGATTCCACTATTGTTAGGGGTGGGCAAAAAACCAATGAACCGAACCGAACCGAACTAATGGATCTAAAAAAACCGGTTGGATCGGTTTTTGTCCGGTTTAGTTCCAAAAACCGGTTAACCGAACCGGTACCAGACTATAATTTTTTTTAAAAAAGTAATTCTAACTTCCACTCTTCACTCTTCAATTATTAAGTATATTTTATTGGATTTTGAAATGTAATTTGACTTTGTTTGGTATTGACTATTGTATTAGCTATCAACAAAAAATTTGGCTGACATTATTTTGAAATGTGTTTACTGTCTTGTATGGGATTTTGTAATTTTTTAATATATTTTTATTGTGATGTAAATAAATTTGACTCAATAGGTACAAAAAAATGAACTAAATATGTAATAAATGAATTTTAGAATTTTAGCCCATTAGGCCCAAAACTAAAAAAACCGAACCGAACCGAACCGAACCGAAACAGTCCAATTCGGTTGGTTTTTTATCGATTGGCAAATGTCAATTTGATTGGATCGGATTACTTTTTTAAAAACCGAATTTTATCGGTTTTTTATCGGTTCTATGAAAAACCGAACCAGTCCAATGAAAAACCGAACCGGTCCAATCAACGCCCACCCCTAACTATTGTGTACAAACCTTTCCAGCCACAAGCCAAACCACAATCCCAACATACGGAGTATATTGATCAGGAAATACATCTGACCTCACCCATGGTATATCAAAGACCACGATCTAACTTGAAGGAGTCGATAAGACACTCATGATTAAGATCACCCATATATATCCATCATTAGTTGATATATATGAATCTCATCGGTAAACGGATCTTTGTGTGAGATTCATATAGATCATGACCCAGTCCTATATGATCACATCGTACAAGGTGTCTCTATTCACATATCTCATATGAATGATTTAGGATAGAATCACTGTACATTACGGAATGGACCACAGCTATAGATTAACCACCAATAAAGTACCCATTTTTATTTGCTATCTATGGACTCTTTAGATTGCACGTCTCTTATTATATCCATCTGTATATGACACTCATATACATAGTTCAAGATTACATCCAGCAATCCAGGATGTTAATATATACACAAGTTTATAAAATAAATAACATAACAGATTGAATTCAACATTTCCTTTTATTTACTTCATAAATCCATTTACAAATTACATGCTTAGGGCATAAACCTCAACAGGTGTGTCATGGAATGACGCTCCCGAATCCAAGACCTAGGACTCCGTCTTGCTTTCCAGCGAGTAGATAAGACAGTCATCTGACTCATCCGATACATAATTCGCACTGCTCTTGCCATTATCTTTCTTCTCAGATCTATACTCATATGAGAGATGGCTTTTCTTACCACAATTCCAGTATTATGCATCCTTTTTGCTTTGTTGCTGGTTTCCCGAATAGTTGACTTGATTCTTAGACTTGGACTTACCTCTTGACTTTGATCTTCCCCGTTGATTTGTATTCCGATTTCTGCTTCTGCCTTATCTACCTTCCAAATTCAATGCTGAAGATATAGATGCCCCTAGTCCCTCTTCACGCATCCTGGTCTCTTTCTCATGATCATGTTTATAACTTGCTGAAGATTCAATTTTTCTTTCCCGAACGACTTGGCAATCGACTGGCATGTCATTTTTCAACATTCTTGCATTTGGGTAAGTAGAAACGCCGCCATAAACTCCTCATCAAACCCCATAGATAAAGAACACAACCCGTTCTTTACTTCATTAAATTGGTTCAGAAAATCTTTAAAGTTTCGACCCTCCACCATCTTCAAGGTTTATAACTTCTTAATAAGATGGACTTTCCTTACCGCAGAAAGCAGTTCGTATAGGTATGATAAGGTATCCATTAGATCTTTAGCTGTCTGTTGATCTTTTAAGTTGAAGGCAACCTGCTTCGTCAAACTGAGACGAATTGTTCCCAATGCTTTCCTGTCCAGGAGTTCAAAGTCATCATCATCCATATTCTTCGGTTTTCGTTTCTTTTCCAAATCTTCATCGGTCATATCCTTTGGCCTCTCTTTTATCAGCCAAATGCAGATTCTTCTGGTACAGATAGTCTTCCATCTACATCTTTCAGAAGCTAAAATTTGATCCATTGAATTTCTCAATCTTGTGCGTTTCCTTCTCTGACTCCATCTCCACGACGAAATCGATGACCTCGAAAGAACATAAATTTGTGTGAAAAATAATATGCTCCAACCCGGAGCTCTGATACCAATTGTTGTGGAGAAGAAATTGTAAACACATAAATCCAAACACAAACATGAAATATCATAAAGCGATAAGAAGAAAAAAAAACTCCAAAGATTTTATGTGGTTCAACAAATTGCCTGTCCACGGAGTGCACCGCACTCAATCCACTATATCTCAGAGTTGATTACAATCTCTCTGTCTCTCTTTCAGTCTCTCTACAATTGCTCTCTCTAGCAATTTTTCTCACACACTATACACTATTTTTCTGCTTTCCTTCCTCCCTTTTTGAGTATAAATAATGGTGGTATTTATATGGGAGTACTAGGGTTAACCAAGATCCCAATTGGAATCTATTTCCTTTTCCAATTTCTTGTGCACGTAGGACTTCCTCTTTCCTCATGAAATCCGTCACTACCGCGGTCTGGATAGCTTTGTGGGCACATGCTTGTGCCGCGGTCCACAACTCATGACTCGTTTCTGGAATACCTCCCCACAGACCGCGTTGTGTGCATGTTGCCTGCGCCGCGGTACGCATAACATATCACCTCTGGACTTCTCCGCTGTGTGTGCCACTGTCCGAACACTTACCTCCGCCGCGGTCGACGCCTCGCCGCCTCGCCGCCTCGCCACCTACTGGAGCTTGTTTTCTCTGCTTGTTTCTAGCTTCACATATCCCAACACAATTCAGACATATCGATCGTCAATAATTGCTCAGACAACTTATTGTGTCATAACAGTAAAAAATTTCAATAATTCATATGTAATAATTAAAAATCAATCATGGTTAGACCGACCAAGGTTACTTTACCAATGTTTCTCCAAGTCGGGTTAATTCCTTCTATATAAAGGAGCCCATACATTTTATTTGCAGGTTCAGTTCTAGCTTTCAAGTTTCTAAGCCTTTGTAATCTTTCTCTCTTGTAAATCTCTCAATCTTCAATAAAAAGTGTGATTTATTCCTATATATCTCTATTGCTGTCAGACTAATTGTTCTTTTACAGTAAATGTTTGTTCTTTTCCATTTATATTAATCAGTTTTCTATATTTTGTACTCTACATGTTATTTTATTTGTTAGTACTACGTTTTGGTATCAGAACCTTGATACTTGTTGGAGAAGGAAATAGTTAGGATACACTCTAGGTGCAAAAATAAGTAGTATAGCCGTAAGCTAAGAAAGCGTTAGGTATATATATATATATATATATATATTGATGTTGAAAAAGGTTCATTAAGATAAAGTTTTGTTTTTTAAATTATTATAATAAATAAATATGAATATAAATAATAAATAAATAACTATATTTTAGATGATGTAGCATATGTAAATTCGTCTTCTTATAGTTTTGGTTGATCAACCATTCAATTTAATGGTTTAACCTTAACGGTAGGATATGTTTGTGTTGAATTTATGAAACTTATAAATATTTTATATAAAGGAAACAATTCAAGGCACTTTAGTGCAATTAAACCTTTATTTTATTATTTTAATTTTAATATTTTGTTATATAATTTTTTTTATCAATTTACCTTTTTTACACTTACATATTCAAAATATTTAATGGCAGAGGGTATTTTAGGTATTTATTTTAACTGTAGGGAATAATAGGAATTATAGCGAACAGAGGGAGAATTTTTGGTATTAACGAAACTAGAAAGGGAAATGGGGAAAACTAGAAAAAGATATTGATAATATCTCTTATTTCAATATAAGACAACTACAAGTTGACACGTGCCAGCTAGTAATTTTAATATAAAGACAGCTGCAGAGATAAGTTCGGAACCTCAACTGCTTGCCTGCTCATTCCATTGATTTACTTTTATGAACGTGATTTGATGATAAATTATGTTTATTTAGTTTAGTAAAATTTAACAACTGTTTGAATATTAAAACTAATTTCTTTTGAATTTTTTTTATTTCATCTATTTTTTGATATCTTAATATTGAATAAAATTTGGATAAATAGTTATAGCGGTTGAAAAATTCTTAAATTTTATTCCAAAATTAAAATAAAAAATCCTTCACGAGATACTTACTATATAAATTAAATAGTTGACTTGTTCTTATTCAAAAGAATTAGTGACCATAAAAAAATATGTGTACTTGGTAATTTTGAATAAAAATAATAATTGGAAATCGCTTATTAATATTAAAAACAAGAAAATTTTAAATTAATTAACCTCAATCTACCACCAATTTTTATAAGAATAAAAAGAGATAATTGAAACTCATATATCACACATTCCAAATATTAATTAATTTCACTCCAAATAGAAAAAAAAAAACATTATGTCACTGTTCTAATTAAAACTTATTGCATGTATTACACATAGATTTCCCTTAAAAACTAGTACATCCACTCATTATAGCTCAAATGATTGTATACTTTCTCTTAGCATTCCTGATAGCAAGATGTCGTAAAGAATGGAGAGATCCGTCTTGTTGCAGCGAAGAATTTGATTTCAAGATCATGCTTGTTGCAGCACTCGCCAAGTCCAGGCAGACGCATGATCCGACCGGTGTCGAACTTCAGAAAAGAAGAAAAGAGTTTCACTCAGAAACTATACATCAGAAATAGTGTAGCAGATTTAGTAGTTATCGTTGTTTCTTCTCTTCATAAAAATTAGTTAGCTGAGGAAATTAAGAAAATGAGTACGGAAAATATGTAGTAGTAGAGAGAGCAAAAGATGGCCTGCCTCTCGTGAACCTATGCAGGGCACAGCTGACCACCTCCACCATCTCTCCGGCGAATCTCATCATCCACGGCCGCAAATACACCGCCCACAACCCCACCACCACCATCACTATATCTGCTCCCAAGATCATCTCTCTCTCTCTCTCTGATGCTCTTTTGCATCTTCTGATTACTTTTTACATCTTTCTAAATATATATATATATATTCGAGTCTGATGAAATGAAAGTGTTTGGTTTTGGCTCTAATTGTCTTCTTATTAGCTTCCTATCGCATGTTTTTTTTTATGTTGTAAACGTACCAACCATTCTCTCAACTGCCAGTCTGCAATTTTGAGTGGGACTTGGATTTTTCTTCATCATCAATTTTTAAAAATCGCTACACCCCAGTCCCCACCACATGTACCTTCCCCAGAATAACTTTTATGTGATGGTCGATCTGTTCTAAAAATAAAAGATGTTCTTTCCTTCAAACGTATATATCTAGTGTTTTAATTTGATTGGTGCAAGAATAATACAGTGAGTCTATCTTATTCAAAATTTCTTCGGTGGGTCGGATAATATTGATCGATTTGATCGATTATGTCACATTCCACGTGTACATGTATATGTACCGTTGAAATTATTATTATTATTTTTTTAACAAAAAATTTATGTTAGCGGATAAGAATTAAGATATATCGTATGTGAATTTTACCAATCATACACTTCATTGATAGGAAGGAGAAAATTGTCAGGTAGACATCCAAATAGGCGCTCAGGAAATATCCTACCAGACATCAGAATGAAGAGGTCCGAGTAAACAAATATTAAAGCAAAACCTGCTCGGGGCAACTAAACTGCTCGGAATCAATTTAACGTACTTGGGGCTAGCAGGATGCATTTTCTACTCGGGATTAGGAGACGTCACTCGGGATCAGCACACATCATATCCTACTCGGGATGAACATAACAAAACCGAGTAAAAAGCCTAGCGAGCAGTTTACGAGTTGAGTCACACAAGGATCCTCATCAAAGAGGGACTCTAAAGAAGAAAGAGAATGACAAGCATAAAGGGTTCTTTATCCGAGAACACCTCTATTTCTTCAAAAAGACTACGCTCTTATAAGGAAATAAGTCCTAATTGGACTGCGTTACTAGAGTCCTGTTTGGTCTCAATACAAGTCTCCGAAACAGGAAAGAAGACAATCTACTTCGAACAAGAAACTAAATCGCAATTAAATGCAGAGATCTTTTATTACTTGTACAAAGCAGATTAGGGTTCTATAAACATATAAATAGACCCATAATCTCGTCCAAAAAGAGATATAGACGATAGCACACAGCAATCATAGCAAAATACAGAGAGAAAAAAGAGAGATCGTGAGCTTGTAATATTCCAAATTCATAGTGGATTTTGGCTAGATTGATCATTCAACCAACCATGGATGTTTCTCCGGGTCATTGGAGTTTTACCACGTAAAAAACTCGTGTCTTGTTTACTTTATCCTTCTCTCTCTTTTTGAAATCTAAGCTGAAATCCAATCCTTGTTGGCTTTTCTGATACAATTCAGAAATCAACGTCAACAATTGGCGCTAGAAGGAGAGGCTGAACCTCCGATTTAATTAACAGCCATGGCAGGAAGCAGAAGCAATTCTGGGAATGGCCAAAAGTCACCAGATAACTTCCATATTGGCAGTACATCACGAGATCCTACAACAAACACGGAAAACCAACCCACACACCTGGAAGAGATCCAGCAAGTTCCTCCAACCAGCAGAGACCTGACGACGCGTTTCCGAGAGGCGTTGCAGCAATTGGTGGCAGACGCAACAAGGGAAGTGGTTGAGCTACTGGCTGCAGAAGCACAGACTATTGATCTACTGGTTGCAGAAGTGCAGACTCATAATCTTCCACCTGTAAGGCTTCATTCAGTGGTAGTAGGGCCATGAATAACTATGCCAGAAACTGGAAGAAACTCTACCCCAATCAACCAGACTGGACGTGAAACGCCTGAAGAAGAACAACCACACTAGATGCAGAACCAGGATCAGACAGTATGTGCTAGACACCGTAAATATGACCGGCACAGAGATTAATCATCATCAGAAGATAGTGATCGACACCATCGCAAGCGTCATTAAGGGATTATACGAGAAACTCGACATCAGAGTGAAGAGCTAGAAAGAGGAATGACGATCAACCAGTGGTTTAACCGTCGGGGAAGCCCAGTGGGAGACAGAGACGTTATAATCCAGAGCCTAACTCGAGAAGTCGAGAACAACATGCGTCAGATGGATGCACTGGTCAGACGTTATGGCTATAACTATTTATCTGACGATGACTCTGACAGTCCATTCACCAGGAAAATCTTGTGGACCCCTTTCCCAGAAAGGTTCAGGATGCCGCATGTGGAGCAGTTCAAGAAAGACACGGACCCAAAGGAGCACGTCAGACGTTATAAAAGTGCCATGGCTCAATATACCCATAGTGATCCCTTACTGTGTCTCAACTTTCCACAAACATTGGAAGACACATGTTCGAGATGGTTCGGGAGATTGCCCCCGGTAAGCATCCGAAATTTCAACGAACTGAGCTGGAGCTTCTCAAGGTAATTTCTGAGCAATGTTCATAGGAAAAATTCGGTAGCTTACCTTTCTCAAATAAAGCAAGGGAAAGATGAGTCACTGAAAAAAAAAATACTTGGGACGATTCGGCCAAGCAGTATCAGAAATTGGCAGTGCAAACAATGAAGCAATAATTGATGCATTCATCAACAACCTGCAGAATGGAAGGCTATCTTTTGATTTAAGAAGTGCTCGGCTGACCAAGTTTGTTGACATGATGGATATGGCGGGAGGATACGCACTGGCCGAGGAAGAAGAGTTAGCTACAGGAGGAATCTATATGCACGGAGGAAAGCCCGAGCAGAAGGATGCCGAATCTAAGGGGCAAAATCAAAAAGGAAAACAGAAGGGAAACGGTAAGGAAAAAAGCAAAGACTGGGGTAACGGGCGTAATGCTGAACAATCCACAGAGAAGTACCGAGGCAAATACACAAATTATACTATCTTCGGAAGAAACAAGAGGAAATCCTGGCCATCTTAGAAGAGAAGAATATGATGCAAGAACCACGGCGACAGTCTCAGTTTGCTCGGAGAGATACAACTAAGTATTGCAGATTTCACAAGGAAACCGGTCACGAGACTTCAAAGTGTTATCAGCTTAGAGATTACATAGAGACTCTTATTCGGGAATGGCACCTGCGTGATGTAATCTT
The DNA here is from genome assembly GCA_032871835.1 of Dipteronia dyeriana. Lineage (NCBI taxonomy): Eukaryota > Viridiplantae > Streptophyta > Magnoliopsida > Sapindales > Sapindaceae > Dipteronia > Dipteronia dyeriana. Next base: position 58,743,216 of record CM065302.1, read on the forward strand.
GAAGAAAGATGAGAAATCAGAAACAAAGAAAGAGGTTAAGGTTGATCTCAACTTTGGTCGAAATCAAAGAGCCAGTCCCGAAGCCAATCAGATAATACATACAATATTTGGAGGACCATCTACTGGGAAAAGCAAACGAGAACGAACTCAGGAAATCAGAGAAGCGATAGAAGCAAGGAATAACTTTGACGTGAACTCGGTTGAGCCAGACCCGAAAAGGGTAAAGGAAGGATGAGATCCGATAATATTCACAGAGGTAGATTCCCATGGTGTCGATGTTTAGCCAAATGACGCATTGGTCATAAGTGCCCGGATTGGTCACCGGGAAGTAAGGAGAATCCTGATAGATAATGGGAGTTCAGCAGACATTCTCAATGTAGCCGTCTACGATCAACTCGAGTTAGACCGAAAAGATCTACAGCCCTTCCATACTCCACTCAGAGGGTTTGGCAGGATTGAGGTCAGGCCACTCGGGACGGTCAAGTTACCCGTAAAGGTTGGAACGGCACCATGCCAAATGACTGTCCTACTCGACTTCGTGGTGGTAGATTTAGACAATTGGCCGTATAATGCATTATTGGGTCGACCATTCCTGAATAAAACAAGAGTTGTGACAGCCACTTTCACATTAATGATCAAGTTCCCGACAGAGCAGGGGTAGTCAAGGGATCCCAAGAGATGGCCCGAAGAGCAAACTTATCAGTACACAAAGACAAGAATGATGCTGAACATGTGTGCACAATAACGTAGCCAAGTCAGCACAAAGAATTCTTATCATTTGAATTTGATCCAAGGGAAGGGTCGAATGAAACCAAAACATAACAGGTTGAAGAAGTGGTATTAAAAGAAGATGAACCAGATAAGAAGGTCAAGATCGGGGCTAACCTGAAAGAGAAAGTCAAGCAAGACCTCACCAATCTGCTTAAAGAGTACAAAGATGTGTTCGCCTGGAGTCACGAAGATATGGTCGGGATAGATGCCCGAATAATGTCTCACCATCTCGCAGTAGACCCAAATGCGAAACCAGTGATACAAAAGAGAAGATCGTTCAATCCCGAAAAGAGTTGGGCAATCAAACAAGAGGTGGAAAAGCTACTTGCTACTGGATCAATTAGAGAGGTCAACAACCCTAAATGGGTAGCCAATGTAGTCCTCGTCCAAAAGAAAAATTGGCAATGGAGAATGTACATAGATTTTACGGATATGAACAAGGCATGCCCAAAAGACAGCTTCCCACTTCCAAGGATAGACCAGTTGGTGGATGCCACAACAGGCCACGAATTACTCAGCTACATGGATGCCTACTCGGGATACAACCAGATCAGGATGAACAAGGCCGATAAGGAAAAAACATCCTTTACAACATATCAGGGTTTATACTGTTACACAGTAATACCCTTTGGTTTGAAAAATACGGGGTGCTACATATCAAAGGCTGGTCAACAGAATTTTCAATCGGTAAATAGGAAGAAACATGGAAGTGTACATTGATGACATGCTGACTAAAAGTGTCTCGGCAGATAAGCATACCCTGGACCTCCGAGAAACATTTGATGTCCTAAGGAGATACCGGATGAAGTTAAACCCAAACAAATGTTTATTCGGAGTCCCTTCAGGAAGATTCCTGGGTTTTCAAGTTCACCAAAGAGGAATCGAAGTTAATCCCGAGAAGATCCAGGCCCTGCAAAAAATGACCTCACTAAAAACGTTAAAAGAAGTGCAGCGCCTAACAGGGTGTTTAGCTTCCTTGGGAAAATTCATCTCAAAGGCTACAGACATGTGCGCACCTTTCTTCAAAATAATCAAAAAAGGGAAATTACTCAAATGGAACGAAGAGTGCGAGCAGGCGCTCTTAAAAATAAAAAGGTACCTGGGACATGCCCCAATTCTCTCAAAACCACAAATGGGGGAAGTACTTCAGTTATATCTGTCAATAACTGAGCTTGCAGGAAGCTCAGTCTTAGTCCGAACAGAAGATGGAGTGAAGAAACCAGTGTATTATACCAGCAAGGCACTCCTACTAGCTGAGACCAGGTACTCACAGGCAGAGAAAATGGCCTTAGCATTGGTTTCAGCAGCAAAAAGCTAAGACCATACTTCCAGGGCCATACAATCCAGGTTCTCACTGACTGCCCATTAAGACAAATTTTGCAAAAGCCATAAATTTCAGGAAGACTAACCAAATGGGCAATCGAGCTAAGTGAATTCAACATTCATTATATCCCCAGAACATCCCTCAAAGGACAGGTTGTGGCAGACTTCATAGCCGAGTTCACAGAACCAAACCTAGAAGCAAAAAGAATGTTGGGTAAAGATTTCCCATAGAAACTGTATATTGATGGTTCTTCAAACACTCATGGCAGCGGGGCAGGGATCGTAGTATGCACTCAAGAATGAGATGATGTTGAATGTGCCATGAGATTTGATTTCAAAGCAACCAATAATCAAGCCGAGTACGAGGCGCTATTAGCTGGACTCAGAGTCTGCATAGCTCTCGGGGCAGATGGAGTTGAGATATTCAGTGATTCACAGGTAGTTGTCAACCAGGTCATGGACGAGTACCAAGCCAAAGATGAAGGTATGATAGCCTACCGTGACATCGCAGAACTCCTCCAAAAATTTAAAGAATACAAGATTGCTCAGATCCTTGGGGAGGAAAATGAAAAGGCAGACGCATTGTCTAAATTAGCATCAGCAACAACCACAATCAGACCGAAGACCATTTCGATAGTACATCTCCTCAAACCGAGTACAGCTAAACCGAAACACTTAGAAATTTCAAAAATCTGAACACCTTAAGAAGGTTAGATGATTTAGCTGAAAAGGTTCCTGGAAGAAGGCGTGCTCCCGGAAGATCCCGTATTAGCAAAGCGCATCAGGTATCGACCAGCAAGGTACACCTTGATCAGAGGAGAATTATACAGAAGGGGGTTTTTCCGAGCTCTCTAGAAATGTGTACCAGAAGAAGATGCACATCGAATACTTCAGGAGATCTACAGAGGATTTTACGGAAACCACACTGGGGGTAGAAGTTTAGCACACAAGGTGCTCAGGCAAGGCTATTATTGGCCTACACTTTTCTCAGATGCACACCAGTGGTCGAAAAGTTGCAATACTTGTCAAAGAATTGCCAACGATATCCGGCAGCCCCCTGAAAAACTCAGAAACCTCACAGCCCCATGGCCATTCGCCATGTGGGGTTTAGACCTGATCGGCCCAATGCCAGCTGGAACAGCGGGTGGAGCAAAACAGGACATAATAGTTGTTGATTATTTCACAAAGTGGGTAGAAACTGAAGCATTAATGCATATCACAGAAGTAAACACCACAAATTTTATGAAAAAGAATATACTTTATAGGTTTGGAGTCCCAAACACTATAATCACTGACAACGGTACCCAATTTGATAACCTAAAATTCAGACAGCTGTGCGAGGAATATCAGATTGCCAATTACTATGCCACACCGACCCACCCTCAAACAAATAGGCAAGTAGAAGCAGTAAATAAAATCATCAAGCACACTATCAAAGCAAAGTTAGATGCCAAAAATGGAAGTTGAGTTGAAAAGTTTCCTGAAGTATTATGGCATATCGGACGACAGCAAGAACTTCAACAGGAGAGACTCCGTCCACTTTAGCGTTCGGAACAGAAGCTGTTATCCCCATAGAAACATCATATGCATCACCCCGGGTCAGACTATACGATACAGAACAGAATGTTGATATGCTATTACAAAGTCTAGATGAGCTAGAGGAAAAAAGGGAGAAGTCCCAAATAAGAAATATGGCATATCAACAAAGAGTAGCTTTCCACTAAAACTCTCATATTCGGGTCAGGAAATTCTAGCTAGGAGACCTGGTACTCAGGAAAGTGTCATTGAACACAAAAAATAAAGTTGCAGGTTCCCTGGCTGATAAATGGGAAGGTCCATACAAGATCGAGGGAATAGCTGGTCATGGAGCCTATTGGATTGCACGACCCAATGGAGGGGTTTTACCCCGACCATGCAATGCCCAATATCTAAAGATTTTCTATCCTTAAATTATTTTCCTTCTTTTTGTTCTTTTTTCTAGTCAAGACAGTATTAGTTAGGATAAATATAAGTTGTGGAATTTAAATCTTTGTTGATTTTACAGTAATAAATAAAAATTACTCGGGCTTTTCGAAAGAAAGCATATGATAATAAGAGCATTTGGAAGAGCATGATAATAAGAACATGCAAATAGAATACTCAGGACCATCAAATCCCGAATGGGCGGAGAAGCTCGAAGGAGAAAGCCAGCCTAGCATGGTCAAATCGACCTTAGCAAAAAGGTAAACCCAATGCACCAGATTCTGGAAAAATGCTCGGGACGCTATCGGGAGAAATTCCGGTGAAACACGTAGCTGTGTTGAGCAATTTTTATTTAAAGAGCTCAACGATTCGGCAAACCCTTGCACATAAAAACTGGGGAGACGTCCTTGGTATTGCGTAAGGACTCGAACATATGATCATTGTGAGCCTTGATGCAATGTTCGGGTAGCAACCGGGTATGAAACACAAGTATAAACTTGTCTGTTTTAAGATGACGCGGTTAATAATAAAGAGCCAGTTTAATAAGATACTTGGCAAATTAAAGTCATTCGGGTAACAACCGGTTTAATAAGATACTCGGTTAAGTTACCTGAACATTGAAGAGTCAGTTTAATAAGATACTTGGCAAATTAAAGTCATTCGGGTAACAACCGGTTTAATAAGATACTAGGTTAAGTTACCCGAACATTGAAGAGCCAGTTTAATAAAATACTTGGCAAATTAAAGTCATTCTGGTAACAACCGATTTAATAAGATACTCGGTTAAGTTACCCGAATATTGAAGAGCCATTTTAATAAGATACTTGGCAAATTAAAGTCATTCGGGTAACAACCGGTTTAATAAGATACTCGGTTAAGTTACCCGAACATTGAAGAGCCGGTTTAATAAGATACTTGGCATCTAAGTTATTTGGGTAACGATCGGTTTAATAAGATACTCGGTTAAGTTACCTAAATGCCAGCCCATTTAATAAAACACTCGGCAATAATCAGCAATGAACAAGATCAAAACCATTCAATTCAGAATAAGATAGAATTTTATTGATCTCTTAAAAGGATGGTTCTTTACAAAAGAATAAAAAATAAAGAATTTTCTACAATTCTACAAAAATTAAGGTTGTGAGGATTTCGAGCCTTTGCCGATACTCGGGTCTGGCACCATCTCGTATTCACGGAGCAGGCTTTGGTTAGACGGCCAAGCAATAGCGTCGACAGTATCATCCATCAATTGGCTGTAATCCTCGCCCGGGACCGGCCCAACATCTGGTACCACACCCTCGACCGACTCTTGAATAGCGTAAAATGTCGAGAGGGAGTTTTCGGACGAAATTTCTAAATGCATGGGATGGGGCTCTTTGCCTTGGCTGCGGAAGTAAGCTCTCCATTCCTTCATCTGAGTCCGAAGAGACTCAAAGGCCGTTCTACGTGATGTTTGATTAACAGCTCCCAATTGGCTCGGGCCTTCTCAGTCGCCCTATTTTTAACTTTAAAGAGCCCCCGGCTGAAACTAGCCCACGCTAAAACTCAAGAATGAGTAGGGCATCATAAGTAGGGGACCTTTTAAAGTGATCAACCTCTTGTACTTCAAGTTCCAGCCTGACCTCTCGGGATAAGGATTCAACTGTAAACACTTGGTGCTCCAGGTCTTCAATCTTTTGCTCATGTGCCGACCTCGACTGCTCTGCCTCCTGGTCGGCCTTAAGCATGGATTCTTCGGCAGAGGATACGAGATTTTGAAGTGATACTGCCTTCTTCTCTGCCAAAGACACCCTCTCCTCGGCCTCAACTTGCTTCGCCAAGCAATGGTCATCAAATATTTGTATAGAGCCGACCTCTTGCTGATAAGCCGCTTCGGCCCGAGCACAACCCTTCTCACATTCCTTCAGCTGAGCCTCCAGAAGCCTTATTCGATCAACTTGATGTTGCTGCGTCTAAACTAGCTCAGCAAATTCAGTCACCATCTGTAAAAGAATTACGATTAGAAATCTGGCAGACAAGCAAAACATTAAATTAGCCAGGTAGCTTACATAAGATGCGCCATTAAAAACGTTTTGAAGACGTTCGATCAGGGAGCCATCCAGAAAACTGCTCCAACGGTCTTCCCCGATGAAAGCCTGACCAGATGACATCTCCCGCAGTATATCCTGGGGAGAAGGATGTGAAGGAACCCTCAAGGGTTCAGCCCCTAGATTTTCAACCTCGGGAGGAGGGGAACCCCTGTCCGACTCCGAAGCCTCCACATCCGCCGATACTCCAACATCAGCACTCGGGTAAGCCTCAACCACAATATCTTCATCGCTGGAGTCGATGAAAGTAACCACCCGAGGAACCTTGAGAGGACGAGTTGGAGAGCTGATTGCCTTCCGTTTCTCACCCCGAGAACGGTGGAAACTGAGATCAGCTACGGGATCTCTATAGTATCATCTGGGAAGGCTTTAAAAAATTCGGGACCCGTAGCTACTTGTCCCGTGGAAGAATTACCTTCATCACTGGAGTCAGTCTACTCAGCAGGCTCCTCACCAACACCTTCACTTTGCCTTTGCCGATCGACAGGTAGCTGAGTATCGATCAGGCCACTCGGACCGCTAGTCTCTCCAACCCTCGGTTGAAAAACGTCCTCAGGGACCTCTTCGGGAATCTGCTCCTCAACGGCATTAGTCTCTTCATCAGACTCAGGCAGGGTGATGCCTTCGCCACCTTGACGAGCCACCTCTTTCCGACTCGCCTGAATGATTGACTTCACTTGGTGAGCCTGAAGATCACAGATGACGTCCGTATCAAACACTAGAAAAAAAGAACTACGTCTGAATGCAAAAAAATATATATAACATTGAAAGGAAAAGGTTACGAAAATCGCTTACATCACCTGCGTTCGCCCGAAATTTTTCTGAAGAAGCCGAACTCAATCATATTCGACTCAACGAAGAGATAAGACTTGCTCCTCTTCTCTAGTGTACGAACTGTCGTTTGAGCAAGTCTGGTCAGCTCGCCATCACTGTAATCGATATTCTTCTTGTTCCATACCTCAGGGGAACAGAAGAACCGAGGGACTTTCAGCACCACTTAAGAATCCCCATATTTGAGGGTGACTTCCAGCCCGACACTCCGACAAAAAACCAATTCTTCTTATAGAACTTGTTGGACGTAGGAAACCCCCATATAAAACCCTTCTTTTTAGGGTCTTTAGAAATATCAGCATCCCGACTTACTTTTATCCCCTCGGGAACCCAACAGTCTGGCGGATTGACATAAGGAAGTAAGTCCCCTTCTTGCCCGACTTTCTTAATGTAAAGAAATGCCTGATTTTATTTGGGGACGGCGACGAAAGGTTCATCCGGCTGTATATGTTCCACATGCACATTAAGATTATGTAGCTATTCGGGGCCAGCTGAGCCGGATCAATTCCTGCTTCAGCTAGAAACCAAACATTAAATGGCTGAAGAGGAAGAGTGACGCCACAGCAAAGCATGGAGCCATAAATCGCCACCATGCCCGGGGGAGGATTCCACACAGCCCTATCCCCGGCAGGAACTAGAGTGACTGAGTCGGGCAGGTCAAATCGAGAGTGATACTTCCCTATTTCAAATGGCCCGACCACATTCGGATCAGTGTCGAACCCGCTCGGACGGTCAGCAGTAAATGTAAGGCGAGACGCCTTGGACGCCTCCTCAACTTCACTCTCGCTGACAGTTTGCTCCCTGATCAGAATATCGCCGAAGTCGTGTTTGCGGATTGCGATTATACTTTGATGTTTTCCCATCCTTGGGAGAGTTACCCTATGCTCAGAAATATCAAAATCAGAACTCGATGAACTCGATACAGGGCTAAAAGTGACGTCAGGGTGAAGTCCCGATACATCAACTTCTAAAAATGGAGGTTCATCAGCAGGGATTTCCCCCAGTAATCTTCTAATGCAAGAAACTAATTGGAAATCCCTACGTTCTAACGCGTCGAGAGCGACAATAAAAAGACGATGACGGGAAGAGGGCTTTATTAAAACTAACCTTAAATAAATGGTGCAAGATCTTCAACGGAGAATCGCGATTTTCTGCTTAGAGAATCGTGATTTTCTGCTTAGAGAAATCTGGGTTCAGGGAATTTTCTTTTTCTGTTGCTGAAAAATTTGAGAATAAACCAGCGCAAACTCAATGAAGAATTTAAATGGGTGGTGACACGAAACCCTAGGGTCTCAAGGCGGGAAAAACCTATGACGAAGCTTGATGACGTAGGCGGCGCTCGGGGAGATGCGAAAATCATTTCTCATAAATGATATCGAAAAACGAAGAGGCGAAAGACACGTGTCAAAACAAGAACTAGCCCCAGCCGTCAGAACTTCAAAACGTCGCCATCATTAAAGATCTCGCGTGAGGGGGTGAATCGAAATTACAGGGTCGCCATTAAGACACGCCATTATGATAAGACGTTTACTTTGGCACAAAAATAAAAAATTGAGATGATTAAAATACTTTTGCCCGAAACGAAACTTTATTCGGTAAAAATATTTTAAGGGGATATTGTCGTATGTGAATTTTACCAAGCATACACGTCATTGACAGGAAGGAGAAAATTGCCAGGTGGACATCCAAATAGGCGCTCAGGAAATATCCTACCAGACATCAGAAAAAAGAGTCCCGAGTAAACAAATATTAAAGCAAAACCTGCTTGGGGGCAACTAAACTGCTCGGAATCAATTTAACGTACTCGGGGCTAACATGATGCATTTTCTACTCGGGATTAGGAGATGTCACTCGGGACAAGCACACATCATATCCTACTCGAGATGAACATAACAAAACCGAGTAAAAAGCCTAGCGAGCAGTTCAGGAGTTGAGTCACACAAGGATCCTCATCAAATAGGGACTCTAAAGAAGAAAGAGAATGTCAAGCATAAAGGGTTCTTTATCCGAGAACACCTCTATTTCTTCAAAAAGACTACGCTCTTATAAGGAAATAAGTCCTAATTGGATTGCGTTACTAGAGTCCCATTTGGTCTCAATACAAGTCTCCGAAACAGGAAAGAAGACAATCTACTTCGAACAAGAAACCAAATCACAATTAAATGCAGAGATCTTTTGTTACTTGTACAAAGCAGATTAGGGTTCTATAAACATATAAATAGACCCATAATCTCGTCCAAAAAGAGATATAAACGAAAGCACACAACAATCATAGCAAAATACAGAGAGAAAAAAGAGAGATCGTGAGCTTGTAATATTCCAAATTCATAGTGGATTTTGGCTAGGTTGATCATTCAACCACCCGTGGACGTTTCTCCGGTCATCGGAGTTTTACCACGTAAAAAACTTGTGTCTTGTTTACTTTCTCCTTCTCTCTCTTTGAAATCTAAGCCGAAATCTAAGCCGAAATCCAATCCTTGTTGGCTTTTCTGATACAATCCAGAAATCAACATCAATAAGATACAAGAAGTCTTAGGTTTAAATTCTGGGAAGAGATATGATTTATATTTATTGTAATAAATAATAAATGATTTATTTTACTAGATGAGGTTGGTTTGATTGTAAATCCCTCAAACATACACCAATTCAAACCTACACCAATGATAGTGTATGTTTGAATCCATCTCCTACAAAACCCCTAAATTTATGCAATATTTAACTTAAAAAATATATTATTTTGAAAAGCTATTATTATTATTATTATTATAGGATATTATGATTTTAGTCTCTCTAGTTAACGTTAATCTGAGTTTGATCCATTAGTTTTCTAAAATTACTAATTTTAGTCATTATGTTAAGAATTCCGTGAAAACAGACAGATTGATATTGTCATATGGTACAATAATCGAAATACCTTTAATGAAGGTTTCCGATGAAGGTCAGTTTGGTAATTTTATATTTAATTAAATAAAAAATGAAAAAACAAAAATAAATTAATTTTAAAATTAAAAAATATAAAAAAAAACTAATTATAAATAATAATAATAATAATAATAATAATAATAATTATTATTATTATTATTATTAAATGAATTAAATTTAAAAATGGATTTGGTGGAGATCCAGACCGTCCATCTCATGAGATGGATGATGGAGATCCACTAGATACATTTTTTTAAAATTTCAAAAAATGGCGAAACTAAAAAAAATTAAAATGGATTTGGTGGAAATCTAGATTGGATCTCCACAAAATTAAAATCCTAATTTTTTTTTCATCGTCATTATCAAACTTAAAAATCCATCCCCAATTCATCATCATCAATCAAACACATCAGAATCATCAATCAATCAAACCTACCAAAATCATCAATTCCACCAAATATCAAATCTAGAAAAATAATTTCAAGGGGGTGGAGATGATTTTCTAATCTCAACCCAGAAAAATAAAAATAAAAATTGAATAATATATCCACCACCACAAGACACCGGTTCATCACCACCACTAAACACACACCCAAACACACCCAATTCCAACATTAACATCATCACCAAACCACCATTATTAAAAAACACAAATGATTTTTTTTTTTGTAAACCTAGTAGAGATCATTGGACCAGTTCTATCTCTTTTATCAAAATAAAGAAAAAAATAATAAATTTGGTGGAGAATGGATCTCCACCAAATCAAAATAAAAATAAAAATCACTACACATCCCTACTCGAACCCAGAACCACCAAACAACCCAATCACCATCCCAACCAAACTTAGATTTTAACCATCAGAAGCGAACATTGGTGATCGATCTAAACAGATCGAACGAACGGTGGCGAGACAATAGTGAAGTTGCTCAATCTGGACCAGATCGTGGTTAACGACCGACGATCTGCCTTGTTGCTGCAAAATGCACATGTTTCGAGAGAAAACCCACCGGAACGGTGACGTTGACCCGAGAACGACGATGGGACTCGGTTGGCTAAGCATAGGATCGGGTCTTGGTGACCCATCAAACCAAGAGAAAACCCATTCTATGGTTTGGTGGTGGTTTGGTGTGGATTTGGTTATTACAAGAAGAGAAGAAATCTGGGTTTGGGTTGAGAAAGGATGAATCAAAGTGGGAGAGAGAGACAGTAAGGGTGAGGGAGAAAATAAGTGATTAATGTTTTTTTAGTTGTTTTTATTATTTAATTTAATTAAAATTTATTAATTTACATGCATTAAATATATATATTTTAAATTTTAAATTTATGTTTTTAAATTACAATTTTTGTTACATTATAAAATTCCAAATTTACCCTTAAAGTTTCTAGAAGCTTTCATCAAATTTTCCATAATGCCCTTGTTTTCCTAACGGAAGACGATGAAAATCTAACGAAATTGAATGGTAGAGACTCGAATTTTTATTGTCAAAGAACTAATGGATTAAACTTAGTAATTCTAAAATATAGTAGACCAAACCTAGATTAAGGTAAAATAGAGGGACTAAAATCATAATATCCCTATTATTATTATTATTATTATTATTATTCAACTTTATAACCCAATGGATACTAAGACAAGAGAGCCCAACAATGGTCATATATATATGGGCCATGATCCACAAAGCTGCTTAGTTGTGTGTTTTTGGATTTACATGGACTTCTGTTGGTTCCAAATTTGAAGAAGTACCATTAAATTTAAATTGCAATAAAATTGGGGATAAATATAAGGACTTGACTAAAAATTATTCAAATTTATTTGTTTCTCGGATAAATTACAGTCAAATTTGGCTTTCCTTTTCGCCACTAAATCAATTTTTGTTGGTTTGTTTGAAGTATTATAATAGGATTCCTAGTCATGTTAATATTAAATAGTATATATGATATCTATTCTTCTATTCTTACAATGTTACTGAGGAGAAAACTCTCCTATACATATGTTTGTAAAATACACACGGTGGGACTTCAACCCTACAATTGACATGGAATCACGGAAAGGGAAATATACTACGATCTATACTAAAAAGTGATGGGCCAAATTTCGATGTTTTAATTACTTCAAAATATCATCCTTTAAGCACACACATTGGAGTTTGTAAATATTTATGATATAGATCATTACAATTCTACTCTTTTATAATAATACTCTGATCTAGTAGTAACAACGCTTACATTAAGCTGTTGGTCTTTATCATAGTTGAGGAAATTCTTATACCATGTAGCAGAAAGCTTTGGGATTCTTTGAAGCGTTTGGCGATCAACGTGATAAAGTCCATATCTCACCGAGAAACCCTCCGTCCATTCCAGATTGTCCGTCAAGCTCCACACAAAATATCCCCTCACATCAGCTCCTTTTCTATCCATTCAAAGATTATTAACATTTCAGTAAAAATAATGGAAACATATATATATATATATATATATATATATATATATATAAATCTCAATATGTACGCAAATCATGAAAACTATCTAGAGATCAATTATATGCATCATTTTTCAATAAAAAGATTGCAACGGAGACATGTTTTTAGTAATATATATATATATATGGTACTCCTCACTTTATTGCTCTAACCAAAGCAGCGAGATAGTTTTTATGATAGTTGATTCGTTCGACATCATGCAGCAGTAGTTGTTCATTCTTTTGCCTTGGAGATGAATATCCTACACCATGTTCGGAAAATAACACACATTTATTATTAACATATAGCAATATAATACGAATATAGTCGTTTACATAAAACTATTTATTAAAAAAAAAAAACATTTAGTTAATTCTCGTACCATTTTCTGTTACGTAGACGGGTATGTTGTTGTATCTTTCTTTAATATAGTTAATAATTTTCTCCATGCCTTTTGGGACAACAAAGATTCCTGACATCCCAGTCTGCCATGAACCAAAACAATAACCTTGTTAACTCGGAAAATTGTGTGTATATATCAAATAAGTCGGCTGAAATCATACGACAAACTAAAAGAAAATTGTGTTAATTTTACCGGTTCTCCGATTGGGATACCGTTTCGTTCTCCGGTGGTGGACGTAAAGCCTTCGATAGCGCGATCCCCACCACTACTACAAAGAAATTGTGTACAAGAACAGACAGAATGGAGGCAATCTTTGGCATAGAGAGTTGAGTAATGGTTGATACCGATGAAATCTACACTGCCTTTGATGTACTTTGTTTCTTCTTCTGTGAAGCTTTGTAAATTATTTCCAAGATATTCATGCATTTGTCGAGGGTAATCCCCATATACTAACGGATCTAACATCCTACATGCTCAAACAAAATAAGTCGAAATCACAAGTCAGAGATAGTACTTCAGGTATGGGATCCCATACATTTTTTCATACGCATCTTAAATTTGATTCTCGTAAAGCACTTCTAACTTACCAGCCCAACTTAAAAGCTAGTTTCCTTCTCACAGCTACTTGATCCAATTCTGATTCATTTCTCAGCGGTTCATACATTCGGGCAGCTGCAACTATTCCAATACACCCACCATGTTTTTCCTAACATTACTTTAAAGCGCGTTTAGTAGTGACAAATTACGGTGATTCAAACAGCCAAGAAATAATATCACCGGTAAAGAAATAATAAAATATGCACAAGATTTATGTTCATGTTATGACCAATTTTCACGGACGAAGAAAGAAGAATAATTTTTTACTATCAAAATGAGGTAACTCTTAAAGGAACTGACTCTTGACATCTCTACTGTTTGAATCACTATGATTTATCATTACTAGATCCCATTTAGCAAAACAAAACGCACAAGTCAATTATGCCACAAGCACTTATATAAAAGCACTTTTAAAGCTCAATTTAATTACCTGAAAGCTTTGACGGTAGAGCTTAACAGCCTTGGCATGAGAGAGTAACATGTTGTGAAGAACAATGAGAGGTTCTGTATCAGAATTTCCAACAGAACAGTTTCCAAATGGAGGTGAACAGCGAGCCGGAGGGTACCGGCCCCTTATATAAGCCATCTCTGTAAATAGATTTGGTTCATTTAATGTTGTCCAGTACTTGACTCGCTCTCCAAAATTCTCAAAACATGTTTTCGCAAAATGAACGAAATCTTCCCTGCAAGAAACAGAACAGATTTTGCCAAAAAAATGAAATGAATTATTTAACTTGACTATAGAGGGTTTATTAACAACAGTCTAGTACGTGACATTATTAGAATGCAATGATTCGCTAAACAAAACCGAATAACATCCGGTGTTAATTAGCTAAACACCTCTACTATTTGATCAAAATATTCTTAATTTCTAAGAACTTGAAGAAATATTATTTTCTGATTTTGATTAAACCTTAAGAGGTATTTGCTAATGTTTCGTTCTTAGAGAAGTACTAATGAAGCAGTACGTGACTTGAATTCGAAACCTCATGCCTAATTATAAAACTTAATTATAGAATTAGAAAAGAGACTTAATTACTGGATCAGAGGACTGAGCCAAGAGCCATATCTGTCTTCAAGTTCTTGTGGTAATTCATGATGGTATATAGTCACAAAAGGCTCAATTCCTGCAAAAATTGGATTTATCTTCAAGAAAATTCAAAGTTTTTTTAAGTTATTTAATATTCGACCACCGCCCAACCGTGACTTGAAGTTCATTCCGCATGATATGTCACAGGTTTGATTCGCTGCACCGCATATGATATATCAAAGAAGAAATAAAGTTATTTAGTATAGAAACCTGAAAAAGATGTTACCTCGGAGCAAGAGATTGTCTATTAGATTATTATAAAACCTAATTCCACTTGGATTAACTTCACCCAACCTTCCTTCTGCAATTCAATTAAGCTCAACTACATTTATTAGTTATCAAATAATTAAACAAAGTAGATAAAATTAACAGTTTTGAGGACTTACTGGGTAGAATTCTAGCCCATGAAATGGAGAATCTATAAGCATTTACACCGAGAGAATTCATTATCTCAATGTCTTCCTGCTCACATTAATAATAATAATAAAAGAAATTAATTCATGCAAGAATGAAATTGAGTTGAAGTAAGTTCAAATAAGAATAATTATTATTACCAAGAATCGATGGTAATGATCGTTAGCAACATCTCCATTGTCATTATTTTCTATATTTCCTGGAAAAATTTGATTAATAAAATGATCAATATATATTTCTGCAAATTATCATTCATGGTTTTGTATATATTATTAAAAGTTCACATAAAATAATATTACCTGGAATATGGCTGAAAACATCCCAGTTGTTGAGGCCTTTACCATCATCAAGATATCCTCCTTCAACCTTCAACATAAAAATCATTAAAAAAAAAAATACAAATAAAGAAATTTATTTCAAAGAATAAAATGTAGAACCAAGAAAAGAAGAAGATGATGATTGAGAGATACCTGATATGAAGAAGTGGAAGTGCCAAAGAGGAATCCATGTGGGAATTGAGATATTTTCACATCTTCTTTATTTTCGTTGGAAATTTTAGCAGATAAATGACAAGAATAGAGCTGAAACATAGAAAGAAAAAGCAAAAACCTGTTGAGTTTCATTTTATTAGTCAGGTCACAAGACTCAACACAATAATGGTGTTACGGGTGCTGTTCTAGTAACAATACTAACGTGGTTCGGCAGTAAATAGCATTCAATCAAATTCGAGTGACAGTAGTAATAATAATAATAATAAAAAGCTGATCAACTGCTATAAACACGTATACATAAACTAGAGTGAATTATCATCGAAAAAATTCAGAAGTGCATGTAAACGGTGACCAGCTGCCAGCACTTATAGTTACATGTCATGCTGAAGCAAATACATTGGCTGCATTAGGCTTACATGACACGTGGAGAAAACCGAAGCTTGCTTAGTGTTTTCTACTGCCATAATATTAATGGCATCACATTTATATATAAACAGATGCCATGTTTTGAGTACCGTTGCAATTTTCAGATATATTTCAAAGTATTATATATAAGATTGTTATGAATTAAGTGTGGATTTTCCCACCATGCACTCGGAGTCTCAGAACTTCTACTATATATACACTGATGTTGGTTTTTATATTTATTTAGTTTGCTTAGCTACTAAATTAATATAAATACAAGTGGCATCCACCGCCTGTTCTTCTCTTCAAGTGAACCAAGTGGTTCTCTAAGCCACTGTAAATAAAAGAGTTATCTCTTTGTAAATGGTGCTCCAGAAAAATCAATACAAAGCGTTCTCTCTCGTTTCTCATTTCTCTCATTTCTTCATTTATTATTTATTTATTTACAATATCATTTTTTTTATTACAAAAATATTTTATTATAACAATATTTAGGAAGGATATAATTTTACTAGAACTTCCACAAGGATGTATTCCTTTTTCTAATTGATACCTGTCACACCTATGAAAATATTCTTTATAATTAGTGACTCTTCTACTTTTTGTTTGATTTCTTTTAAAAGACTATAGTGTTAATAAAATATGGGAACCGTAAAAAGTAACCCAATTATTTATAACAAGTGATTTGTTATATCACGTAATCCCATGATTTATATGGTTATTATAACAATTCATTTGTCATATAATTTATATTGCTTTTTATATTTTTTGAGATGTATAGTATTACTTTTAAAATATATGAACCTCACTCACAAATCAAGTTCCTACATAAATCAATATTGTTAATTTTTCAGGTGTAATTTTACTAAAATTTCTACTTTTTGATAAAATATTATATATTAATGATCAACTATAACTATATATAAAAGTACAATTTTACCCTTATCAAAATGATTTATTGATTTCAAAAATAAATAACATCAAAATAGTTTATAAAATTAAATTAACAAAAAAAATTTGATGATTAAGAAAACAAAAAAAATCTAAAAAAAATCTAAAAAAAAAAATACATGTATAATAATTTTAAAAACATAAAAAAATTTAATGGATTATGGAAAATATTAATTTTTTTAAAATAAATAAAAATAAATAAAAAGCACTGTTAAGAAATGGAAGCCCACCACCAGAGATATCTGGGCATGATCCACAAAATTGCTTGGGTGTGTTTTTGGACTCATACGCACTTCTGTGGGTACCAATAAAATTGAAGAATTTAAGATGATTTTTCCTTTTTTGGACATAAAATATAGTACATCACCAAAGTGATAAAGACCATTGAACTAAAAACTCGGGACAAACATGAATGATTACTAATTCAATTCAGGTTTTTAAAAAGCCCAAATAAATCTAAAATCATTAACTTTTAGAATTTGAAGTGGGATTTATAAATATAATGGCCCATATTGCCATAGCAAATCTTGTCCTACAATCATAGATTTTGATGGATTTAACTTATATAATATATTGAAATTAGCAACCTCTTTTATCCAAAAAATTGACCATTATAATTAAAATTTAAAAAATTCATTTTTTTATAATATTAAAATTTCATTAGTATGATTAATATAAATAAATTTTCATATAAATTTATTGGTAATCTATAGATTTCTAAATTGCTATGTGATGATGCACAATCAATTTTATTTTTTTTTAACAAATCATTAAAAATTCATCCAATTTCATTTAACTCTATGTAAGAGTTTGACAAACTCTATATAAAATTTTGACAAAATCTATATGAAATCTATGGATTCTATGGATTCCGAAGAACGGTAGATATCCAATATTTTTATCCAACATGTACATCCAACTTGATGTATGGGTCACCAAAGTGATAACAACCTCTAGATGTAATTGCACAAAAAATGGAGACCAACATGAATGATTTGAGTTATATCCAACAGCATTTACCTCAGATTATGCTTGAAAAAGGCATGATTTTTCTGTTGTGATCATTTCAAAATATCATCCTTCCTTATTCTAGCATCTTCCAAACAACATTGGAGTTTTGTCTTTTTTGTGAAATTTTATAAAATATGTCTACAACATTTCTACTCTACTATAATTTTCTGCTCCAGTAACAATGACATTTTTCTTCGTAGGTGAACTTGTATGAAGATGTTGATCAATGTCTTTGAAGCTAGTGACATTGTTGAGGAAGTTCTTATACCATGCAGCAGAAAGCTTTGGGATTCTTTCAAGGGTTTGACGATCAACGTAGTAAAGTCCATATCTCACAGAAAAACCATCATTCCATTCGAAATTGTCCATCAAACTCCACATAAAGTATCCCCTTACATCAGCTCCTTTTCTGTCCATTAAATAATAATTAACATCTCGATAAATTGAGTAAATATATAAATTATGTACATACATAATGAAAACTAGAGACTATTCATTTATCATGTTCAAGAATTATATTACCCTAAGTTACTGGTAATTGCATCATTTTTCATTTTGGATTAAACAAAAATTGCATAATAGAGATATTTCCTAGTATTATTTTAAGGGATGAGGGCTGAAACATATATAGCTACTAACCTTGTTGCTCTGGCCAAAGCAGCGAGATATTTTTTATGATAATTGATTCGTTTCACATCGCGTAGTAAATGCAGTAGTGATTCATTCTTTTGCGGAGGTGAATATCCTGCAACATATTTCGAATATAATGCACACTTAATTTAAACTTAATAGATATATAATATGAATTGCAATCATTTATTCAAATATATTTAAAAAAAAAACAAGAAAACACGGTTGTGAGGATATTTTTCTAGAAATAATTTCAGACACGATTCTAAATCCTTTTTTTTAAGGAAAAAAAAAATTCATATATATTATGATAATAACAATAATTAGGTCCGAATCCCTACCGTTTTTAATGTGTCTCGATTTGTAAAGCTATACAAAATGAGTTTGTACTCATTTTGAATTAGTGCCAATAGGGATCTCCCATGAAAATAAAAATGTGCGAGGTCCTGCTTCAGAATTTTTTTTCCTGATTTGTTGAGTATAAAACATTAGAAAATGGGGAGAAGAGTATGAAAAATGAATTTTTTTTTATGAAAAATGAATTTTTTTTTTATAAAAAATTATTAAAATCGATGAATTTGATCAAGGTCAGTACTTAAGGTAAAACAAGTGATTCCTTAAGAGAAAACTATTATCTATATATATAAATTCAAGTTAATATGTACTGATATAAATTTGTTAGTGCGTTAGATGTAAATCATTAGATTTACATGATTTGACTTAAAGTATATGCACTTATTAAAGTTTCTACATAATCAATGATCCACTTACAACGCATCGATATAAGTTATATCAGTACGTATCGATAGAAAAACCACTATATATATAATCAGGGACGAACCCATAAAATATTTGGTGACCGTGCTAATTTATATATATTCTTTTTTTCTTTAAAGGCAGCTCCTTAACTATCAATAATTGGATTTATATACTCTTGTTTAGTTAATAATATATTATAATATATTTAGTCGATATATGTATAATATATTATACTTTTGTTTAGTCACATACTCTCACACTAAATTTATGATTTTCTTCAATATCGCACACCGTTATAATAAAGTTAGTGTAACATATATGAGACATTGATTAAGAATAAAAAACCTTTTATATAATCCCGATAAAGTTATTTGTTTATTTTTTAAAAATAATCAAATGACACCAGTTTAATAATTGACTACTCAAGAACATGAAATACATTATAAATTTATGTATTAACAATTATTTAAACTTGTAGTTCAAAAAATATATATATAGACTTGTAAATAACTTAAGGCTAATTGGTATAGATACCTCTCTGATTATACCCCGATTCGTATGTTGCCCTATGAATTAATTTTTTAGGCACTAAACCTCATGAACTATCGGAAATTGGTAAAAGTGGATGAAAACCTAACGTCATCCATTGTTCTGTCATGATAAATTACACTAAGCACCCTTATTATATACATAATTGCATCAAATCAAAAAAATATTATAATATGACATAAATACCCCTCTTACCAATTTTTTAAAAATTATATTTTAAAAATAAAAAATAAAAAATAAAAATTGAAAGATTGGTTAAATAATAATAAAATTCTGAACTTTTTGATAAAGAAAAATAAATAAATAGAGAAATGAAAAAAATAAATTGATTTTTTTTTTAAATTTTATTTTTTGTATATTTAAATATTCCTAAATATAAAACCAAGATGAATATATAAATTATTTAATACGAAATATCATTTAAACTATTTATTATTATTTAAATATCTCTAAATATTATTTGTTAGTTTACAATAACAAGGTTA
The DNA here is from genome assembly GCA_032871835.1 of Dipteronia dyeriana. NCBI lineage: Eukaryota > Viridiplantae > Streptophyta > Magnoliopsida > Sapindales > Sapindaceae > Dipteronia > Dipteronia dyeriana. Next base: position 58,763,356 of record CM065302.1, read on the forward strand.
TTAATAATGTAAAAAACAAAAATAAAAAAATTAAATAATAATAATAATAATAATAAAATAAATAATAAATAATAATGATAATAATGATAATAATTTAAATACCCTATATTTTTTTTTCGTCATTATCATTTTTATTTAAATATCCCTAAATATCACTTGTTCAATTACAATAACAAGGTTATTAATAATGTAAAAAACAAAAATAAAAAATTAAATAATAATAATAATAATAATAGTAAAATAAATAATAAATAATAATGATAAGAATGATAATAATTTAAATACCCTATATTTTATTTTCGTCATTATCATTTTTATTTAAATATTCATAAATATCACATGTTCAATTACAATAACAAGGGTATTGATAATGTCAAAAAAATAAAATAAAATGAAATGATAATAATAATGGTGATAATAATTAAAAAATAAAAATAAAATAATAATACTAATAAAATAATAAAATAATAGTAATGATAATGATGATGATAATAATAATAATAATAATAATAATTTAATTATTATCACCATTATTATTATCATTTCATTTTTTATTTTTGTTTTTGACATTATCAATATAATTGAACAAATGATATTTAGGGATATTTAAATAAAAATGATAATGACGAAAAAAAGTATAGGGTATTTAAATTATTATCATTATTATCTTTATTATATATTATTTATTTTATTATTATTATTGTTATTTTTATTTTTTTTACATTATTAATAACATTGTTATTGTAAACGAACAAGTAATATTTAGAGATATTTAAATAAATAAAAAAGATAGTTTAAATGATATTTCGTATTAAATAATTTATATATTCATCTGGATTCTATATTTAGGGATATTTAAATATATAAAAAAGATAATTTTGAAATAAATTAAATCAATTTAATTTTTTCATTTCTCTATTTATTTTTTTTTCTTTATCAAAAAGTTCAGAATTTTATTATTATTTAACCAATCTTTCAATTTTAAAATTTTATTTTTAAAATATGATTTTTAAAAATTTGATAAGAGGGGTATTTATGTTATATTATTATATTTTTTTCGATTTCATATAATTATGTTTATAATAAGGGTTCTGAGTATAATTTACCATGACAGAATAGTGGATGACGTTAGGTTTTCATTCACTTTTACTCATTTTCAATAGTTCAGGGGGTTTAGTGCCTACAAAATTAATTCAGGGGGCAACATACGAATCGGGGTATAGTCTAGGTGGTATTTGTGTCAATTAGCCTTAACTTAATTCTATAATGTTAGAAACCATAATATTCTATGTATTTTTAAAATTTACTTTGAATAACAAAATATTAACATAAAGATATCATACTTATGTAATATTATTACACTTTAAGGGCAATTACATAATTAACCATTTATATATCGATTTAGTTTTTTAGAGGGCTGCCCGGCTCCAACCCGGGGCAGCTTTCTCTGACATCCGCCCTTGTATATAGTAATAATTATTATTATAATAAGATGTAAAAAATAAATATACAGTCACATTTCTTACCATTTTCTGTCACGTACATGGGTATGTTGTTGTATCTTTCTTTAATATAATCAATAAGCTTCTCCATGCCATTTGGGACAACAAAAAACATTGAATTGCCGGTCTGTCAAAAACAACAATGACCTTGTAAGCTACAAAAATGAAAATTGTGTGTGACATTGATGTTACAAACTAAAAGAAGATTGTGTTCACAATATTAGTACCAGTTCTCCGATGGGGACACCATTTCGTTCTCCAGTGGTGTACGTAAAGCCTTCGATTGCAGTATCCCCGCCACTTATACATGGAAATTGAGTACAAGAACAGGCAGAATTGAGGCAGTCCTTGGCATATAGAGATCCATAATGATTGATACCAATGAAATCTATACTGCCTTTGATGTACTTAGTTTCTTCTTCACTGAAACTTGGTAAATTATTTCCATGATATTGACGCATTTCTTGAGGATAGTCTCCATACACTAAGGGATCAAACATCCTACATACATGCTCAGAAAATATACACATATGTGAATAAAACGATTTTTTATGGCTTCTCTAACATTAGAATATCTAACATTAGAAAAGTGATTATCAAATGCTAAAGAATTTAAATATGTTTATTAAAAATTATTTTCAAATGGATGTTAAATAGGTATTTGAATTAGTTACCTCATATTTTGATTCACATAAAGAACTTGTGATTTGTGACTTACCATGCTACAGTAAAAGCGAGTGCCCTTCTCACTGCTTCCCGATCTGCTTCCTTATCTCTCAGCGGTTCATACATGAGTGCATGTGCAACTATTCCAATATATCCGCCTTGTTTTTCCTACATTATGATTAACATTTAATTAAGTCTTGTAAAAACAAAAATTATAAGTCTGATATATGAAGTACGAGTTCTTCTTCATAATGGTCGGTCCTAAAAACTGAAATTACATTTTCAAAACGTTATGAAACTAGACGTTTAGTTACATGACATTGTAAAATTGGTTCCACGATATTATAAATTTCGGTCTTGAAATTACCTGAAAGGTTTTTCGATAGAGGTTAACAGCTTTGGCGTGAGAGAGTAACATGTTGTGAAGGGCAATGAGAGGTTCTGTATTAGAATTTCCAGTAGAACAATTTCCAAAAGGAGGTGAACAGTGACCTGGAGGGAACCAGCCCCTCATATAGCCCATCTCTGCAACTATATTTGGTTGGTTTATTGTTATCCAGTACTTGACTCGATCTCCAAAATTTTCAAAACATATTTTTGCAAAATAGACGAAATCTTCTCTGCAAGAATTTTGTGTTTAATCAGAGATTTTACATCTTTTTAAAAACATATATTTACATTAAATCAAACAAAGAGAAAAAAAAAATCACAAACAAATATCTCATTAAGATTTTTCGGTTCAAACATGTTCTATTTATTTATTTTAGACCTGTTCAGATTTCACACACAAATCAAACATAACTAAGTGTCGTTAATATTAGATCCAAAAGTTTAAACGATATACAGTATTCAAAACATGAGAATTGACACACCAGCACCTTAACACGATTGGTCCTTGTGACATAGAAATATGTATAGTCAATAACTAATAAATTAAAAGGAGATTTAATTACTGAATTAGAGGACTGAGACAAGAGCCATATCTGTCTTCAAGTTCTTGCGGTAATTCATGATGGTATATACTCACAAAAGGCTCAATCCCTGCAAAAATTGGCTTTATCTTCAAGAAAATTCAGAGTGTTCTAAGTTATTCAGTATCTAAACCTGAATTATTTTTTTTTACCTCTGAGCAAGAGATTGTCTATAAGATTATTATAGAACTTGATTCCACTTGGATTAACTTCACCAAACCTCCCTTCTGCAATTCAATTAACCTCAACAACATTATTAATCATCAAATAATTAAAGAAACTAGATTAAATTAACAGTTTTGAGGACTTACTGGGTAGAATTCGAGCCCATGAAATGGAGAATCTATAAGCATTTACCCCAAGAGAATTAATTATCTCAATGTCTTCCTGTTCACATTAATTAACAAGAAAATGAAATTAATTCGTTCATGCATGAATGAAGTTGAATTGAGGCAAGTTTAAATTAGAATAATTATTCTTACCATGAATTGGTGGTAATGATCATCAGCAACATCTCCATTATCACTATTTTTTACTTTTCCTGGAGAATTTGATTGATAAAATGATCAATATATATTTCTGCAGATTATCATGCATGCATGGTTTAGTATATATTTTGGAAATTTAACATATAATGTTACCTGGAATATGACTGAAGACATCCCAGTTGTTTAGGCCTTTACCATCATCAAGATATCCTCCTTCAACCTTCAACATTAAAAAACAAAAATCATTAAAAAAAAAAAACAAGTAGACACAAATAATGAAATTAATTTAAAAGAATATATAAAATGCATAAGCAGCAGAACCAAAGAAGAAGAAGAAGAGGATGAGAAATACCTGATATGAAGAAGTGGCAGTGCCAAAGAAGAATCCATCTGGGAAATGAGATCTTTTCACATCATCTTCTTCTTCATATTCATTGGAAATTTCAGCAGATAAATGACAAGAACAGAGCTTAAACAGAGCAAGGAAAATCAAGAACCTGTAGAGTTTCATTGTCTTACTCAGATGATTACAAGACTAAACACTAGAATGGGGTGAAAGTGATGTAGGCTACAACAATCAACAGTCAACTAAGTGTTGTACCAAGCTTCAGCTTTTATGAAGAAATTACTACTTTTTAAACCTTAAAATTATTGGGGATTCTAAATTTATGAACTTTAATTAATTTCATATTTTTATCGACTTTAGCAAAGATATGATATGATCAAAATACCCCTATCGCACATGTTTTTACTTTACCTACCCCATCTACTATCTTGCTGTTAGCATACCTCTTCTTGCGGATAAGTTCTTGGGTGCATCCGATATACCATGCATCTCCTATCCAGATGTTGCCACTTAAGCAACTTTGCTCACGTGGCAATATCTGGGTGGGGGATGCATGGTGCATCTTATTGCACACAAGTTTTTGTCTTTCTAGATATGTATTAGGGAGGGGTTTTCTATTATTATTCTCGGTATCAATTTATATGAGAAATGATATCCCGATGAATACCTATCTTAAAATAAACAGTGCAAATACGCGGATTAAGGGCTTGGTTGTTTACCTCATATCATTCCCATCTCATTAATCTATATTTTTAATGATTTTTTGATTAAGATAATATAAATATTATTGAATAATATGAAAATAATAGTGTTGAGATATATTATATATAATGATCTGGAATGAAATAGTGTTTCAATGGAGGAAAAAAATGGGAAAAAGAGAGAGAGGGAAAATCATGTTAATCAGATGGAAAATATGAAAGAAAATTATGTTTTCTAAAGATAGTAGTCACGATACTAATTCTTTTAATATTAATTATAGTACTAATTACATGCTTCAAATATATATATATATATATATATATATATATATATATTGATAACGGGTATGAGGATGGGGCGGAGTGGGGACTTGAAATCCTGGAAAAGTATCAAAATTAAATTAGGTATTGAAAAAAATATCAATCCCATACCACAAGTTAAATGGTATAGCTAAACTCGTTCCTAACGGAACGGGTCTCCACAAATCCCCGAAGCAACGGGTAATTTTAACATCCCTACTCTCTTCCTAAATATCTTAATTCTTAAAGACGTCTTTTATTATTAATTTTGTTTTATTTAACTTAAAGTAAATAATTAATGAATATTAAAGTTTGTGTTATATGGGTTTAAAAAGTAAATTTAAACCAAAGTAATTCAATGAATTTCCAAATACAATTGTATGAAACTAAAAAGTAAAAACCTAAGAGAGAGCTTGTAACAGAGTCTGTTTAGATCTGATCAACAGCCATAGATATGGTCTGAAAAATAACTTTATATCCATCGTTATAAATATAGTTTAGGAAATAACTCTCACTGCGGGAGAGAAGAGATTTTCTTATATTTTATGATTTTATAAATAAATATGAAATTTAAATTTGTATTAAAAACGTGAAAGGACAATTCACAACCGCTTGATCGGGAAGTGAATGTCCCGTGAACAAAATTAATAATTGATAATATAAACGGTGGACGCAAGCTTATCTGGTAGATGAATGAGTTTGAAATTTAGGTAAATGATTCCCCGGTTCGAATCCTATTAATACAAAAGTTTTTTTTTTAAATATCTTATCTGAATTAATAAATTAATAGATATAAAAAAAAAAAAAAAAAAAAACGGTGGGCGCAACCACATATGGCTAGTTACATGCCATAAGCCGAAGCTTGCTTAGTTGTCTACTGCCACAATATTAATCATTTATAGGCATTATGTCAGCTGAATGAAAACGACATGCGTTTTGGCTGTTTCCAAAGTGCCCATAACGCTGCGTTTCAATTGTGATTAAACGGTACCGTTTTGGTTGCCTGTGTATCCATCGTAATTAATGTGCATCTATTGTAGCGAATCATTTCTCCTTTGGACCCGATTCTTATTTCTTTTGTCTTTTCTGCTATGTTTTGGCCAAACTAATTCTCAACAAGTTTTACATTCACGTTATAGAATTTACATTCCAATCAAACTCTCTTTATATTCTATTCTCTCTCCTTCAATCCATTATTATTCTTTCTGCATTCTTCAATTTCCCATAAATCTTCACAAATAACGTGAAAAAAAGCATAATTAACACCCCAATCACCACAAATCAACAACTCCATTCGATTAAAACCTGAGCAGAACATCACTTTTAGAGAGACTTATGGTTCAACAAGGGATCGAAAATAATTGACATTATTTCAGAGGGGTGTTGTGTAAATATCATCAGTTTAGTAATGTAAGTTTAAAAGACACCATTTAACGTAAACATATGAGAATACCCCGAAATATTGAAAAAGAGAGAAAGTTGTCGTTTTATTAGTCTGAGAAAAGCAAGTGTGAGAAAGAAATCGACGACAACGAAATAGACGATAACGAAATCGACGGCAATAAAATCGACGGTAAGAAAATCGACGACGAATTGAACGGAACGAGAATACAGTAGATTTCGCAGCAATTGACAGAGGTAAGTTCAGTTTGTTTTATTCATCGATTTGTTGTTGATAACTTATCATTGCATTTTAGACTCTTTTTTGTTGATTGAAGTTGTAGATTAGGGTTGAGAATGGTTGTGGTTTAGGTTTGGGTTTGAAATGAGGTTGAATATGTGACGAGGAAGATGAAATCTGGGTATCGAGGATTGTTTATATATATATATATATATCGAGGATATTTCAAGCAAAATTGAGGTTTTTTTGAACAGTATGGAGAATTTCTTAGAAAGATTCGAGGAAATTTTTCATACGATCGAGATTATTTTTCAAAGGATCATGAACATTTTCAAAGCATCGAGGATATTTTAAAAGGATCGAGAAATTGTTTTAAACGATGAAGAATATTTTTCTAACGATCGAGAATGCTTTTCAAACGATCGAGAATATTTCTCTAACGATCGAGAATATTTCTCTAACGATCGAGAATGTTTTTCAAATGCTCGAGATTTTGTAAAATGATCGAGAAGAGTTTGTAAAGAATCGAGAGGTTTTTCAAAGGATTGAGACTATTTTCAAAGGGTCGAGAATTTTTTCAAACGATCGACAATATTTTTCTAACGATCGAGAATGTTTTTCAAAGAGTCGAGATTTTGTTTAATGATTGAGAAGGTTTTTCAAAGGATCGAGAGGTTTTTCAAAGAATCGAGATTATTTTCAAAGGATCGAGAATTTTTTCAAAGGATCGAGAATTTTTTCAAACGATCGAGAATATGTTTCTAACGATCAAGAATGTTTTTCAAAGGGTCGAGATTTTGTTAAATGATCGAGAAGATTTTTCAAAAAATCGAGAGGTTTTTCAAAGGATCGATACTATTTTCAAAGGATCGAGAATATTTTTCTAACGATCGAGAATGTTTTTCAAAGGGTTGAGATTTTTTAAAATGATCGAGAAGATTTTTCAAAGAATCGGATCGAGACTATTTTCAAAGGATCGAGAAGTCTTTCAAAGGATCGAGACTATTTTCAAAGGATCGAGAACTTTTTCAAATGATCGAGAATATTTTCTAACTATCGAGAATATTTTATAACTATCGAGAATATTTTTGTAACGATCGAGAATGTTTTCCAAAGAATGGAGTTTTTTCCAGTTTATTTATGTATTATTTCTGTGACATTGCAGATGATGAGCATGTTGAAGGATTTACTTAAAACTCCAAAGGGAGATTGGTTCAAGGGAAAATTGACTTGCCACGACTATTTTGAAGCCCTCGCCCGTATGGACGATGCACTTAACCGGGTCCCTGAAGATTTTTCTGTTGAGGATCGGCGTCGGTTCATGGCCTCCTGTTTTGGGCATTTCATATCGATGCACCAGGAGCTGAAGTTTTCGGGTGGTGTTATTCATCAGCTGCTGTTGTGGGAGTTGGACCATGACGGGCCGACAGATGAGATGCGGTTCTTGTTAGGGAACCATGTGGTGAGGTTTTCGAAGGTGGAATTTAGCCTCATCACCAGATTACGTTTTGGAGTCGTACCGGACACGAGTTTGTATGTTGCAGTGGAGAATGACATACATTAATGGTACTTTCCTGGACACAATGAGGTATCGTTGGATGACTTGAGAGTTCTTCTTACCCGTGGAGAGTTTCAACAGGCGTACGATGCTGTGAAGTTGTGCCTTATTTATATGTTGAACTGGATATTGATGGGGGTGGACGAGAGATTGAAGATTTCAGTTTGGAAGTTTCAGTTGGTAGAGGACCTCAATGCCTTCGATGCGTTCCCTTGGGGTACCAACGTCTATAGGCATTCTATCTATTCATTCAAGCATGCGTTACTGCGACGATATGATGAGAGACGCCAGCAGTCACAGAGCGATGTTGTACATTCCGTGGAGGGGTACACCATTTACGGTCTATCACATGCCCTTTTGGTAAGAAATTTGATTTCCAACATGTACATTAAATTTCGTTTCCTATTTTTTTTTGGATTATAACTGTACTTATCTTTGATACAGATATTTGCTTTCGAGGTGATCCCCCAACTGGGCGTTGATTTCGGGGCCCGTAGGGTTATAAAGCTTTTTCCTCGTATTTTGAAGTAGGAGTTGACCAAACAACCTGGAGGGAGGAAGCTGGCCAAGATTTTCAGTGCTAGGGCAATTATTTAATTTGTTAATCGTTATATTACTTACTATGTTTACAATGACATTCATCTAACTAAACTTTCAGATGTCTACGAGGAAGGAAATCGTGTCCACAGCAGTTGAGGCGGTGGCACCGTACTTCGCAGACCTAAGTGAGGGGGGAGCCTGTATGTACAGGATGGCAGGGTTCACCTTTCGATTGTCCCTGATCCGACTAGTAGTGCAGATCATCCCGAGGAGGAGGGTGGGGGCGGGAGGTGTAGTGAGACGGAGGCTTCAGACCCAATGGGTCCGGATTTCAATGCCATGGACACCGACGGATCTGAGCTGTCTCCTCGGTGAGTGAGGTGTAGAAGGGTTCTGCTTACCACCCCTGGACCTGGTGCTGCTACAAGGGATTCCCGTGCAGGCGTTGAACATGATGGGGAGGTAAGTTGAGATGGTAGTTTTATTTTTATTAACAAGATATGTTGATTGTTTTAGTACTAACAATGTTGACATGATTTCAGACCCCATGAGAACATCAGTTCAACGAGTTACGTGATGCTCTCAGAAAGAGTGAGGATGATCGACAATAATAACACCAGGAGTTGCTGGATATGATCCGGAAGAGCGAGTAGGATCGACAACAATAACATAGGGAGTTGCTTGCATTGATCGGGGGCCTTCAGGGCTCCCGATCCGTTTAGATTTATGTAGTAATTCATTTGTTTATGTACCAATTCTTTTGTATATATACCAATTCTTTTGTATAAAAATGTTTACATTTGTATATATACAAATCATATTTCAATAAAATTGCATTTAAGTTAATGAACAAGTCATACGAGTACAAATTATCAAAATATCATCATCATAATGTCTCAAATCATTCCATGGTGGAGTCTCTAGTAGGGCATGTCTGTCTGTTGTGGCCAACTATATGACAGATACTAGAGGTGTCAATATGGGTCACGACACGACGGGTCGACACGACACGAACCCATTTATTACGGGTTTGGGTTGAGGCTAAACGGGTCGTGTCAATAAACGAGTCAACCCGTTTAACTCGTTTAATAATCGTGTCGTGTTAGGGTTTAGCTTAACGGGTCACGGGTTAACACGATTAGTAAGGGTAAAATTGTAAATTTAATATTAAGGGACCTTTGTGTAAATTACACATATACTATATAAAGAAAAGTTGTGAAACCCTAAACCTAAATTCACTCACTAATCACTATCAGACTCTCATACTCTCTGATCTCTCACTGATTCTCTTCTCTTCAGACACTCTAAGACCTAACAGCCTCTTCTGATCTTCTCTTCTCGTTGGCCTTTGGCCCTCCGCCGATCTGTGCTCTCCGCCTACAGCCGCGTCACGTGTAAGAGTCGACCGCTTCTCTTTATTTGTTTTTCATTTTGCCTTTTTTTTCATTATTTCTGTTTTGATTTGACGATTTGTAAATGTATTAATCCTGTTTCGTTTTATTTTAACAACCAAGTAAAAAACCAATTAGTTTGTTTCGATCTTTGAATGGGTTAACCAGATCAATAATAAGTTTTTTTATTTGTTCCCTCTTGTTTTTCATTTTTTTTAAATGTCTCTGTTTTTTAAAATAATATCTACATTAAGTTATTAACCAGATCTCTTTTTTAATAATTTCTACTCTTGTAGAGTTGGAGAATATTACTTAGAATCTTAGATACATTAACCGGTTTATTTGACTTTTGATATATGTCATTTTTCTTTGTTTGTAGATTAATTAGATTACTTGATCTCAAGATAATCTTGTTTATACAAGAAGTATATTATTATTATTAATAATAATTTGTTTTGAAGAAGAAGAATAAACGAATTTTGCTTTAGTATTATTGAAGATTGTAGCATGATATTCTATGCCATATATATATATATATATATATATATATATATATATATATATTCATTATGTAGTTGTTTTTGTGCTTAATTGAAAGTATTTAGGTTGGGTTTGTATTGTTTGATATGGAAATTTAAATACGAGTATTATGAATTTATCTGTTCTTGTTTTGGTTGTGTTAGATATATTTGCGGATGCATTGATTTTTAACTACTGAGAATTGTGTCTTAGAGCTTTGTAATATATATGCTTGTATGACATGAATTTGATTTTTATGTAAATGATTAAGTGTTTTCCAGTAGCATACATTTTGAAATTTCAGTTCACCATAGGTAACATATCATCATTCATTTTTAATTGAAATGAAATTTGCGGGTAACTTTGCTAGTAATTGTGAGTGTTATTTGCAGGATTTCATGCCAGTACAAGGAAGGAGATTAAAATTGTAGACCAACTTCTACGGTAGCCTTGAGGACATCTTTTCTCAGCTATCTATTCCCTTCACAAAATTGAAGGTTAAGTCAACATCTGTTGTGGCAGCTGATCTTGTTAGTGTTGGTTATTCCTGGCTTAGTTATGCTATTAAAAAGAAATTAATTAAAAATGCTTTACGCTTTTCGCTCTTCATCAAGGTCATCTTGTTGCCATTTTGGAAAATGCTTTATGCTTTCAAACCAAATTGGAGTCTGAAACTTCTACAGTTTTATTAAGTTAAAAGAAATTCTCTAGTTATTATTTTGACTCAAGCATGGAATGTATTATGTATGATTGCATTCAACTTTGGCTGCATTGACGTTACCTATTATGAAGTTAGATAAACAATAATTTTAAATTGATATTGAGTATAACATTTTTTTAATGTGTCCTGTGTTTTAACTATACCATAATACCACAATTATATTAATTAGGGTGAGAACTGAAGGACACCGAATTTTATAATTCGATAGATTTAAATTTAAAGACTTGTATCAATATGTTGTTCATGTATTAAATTTATCTTATAGGTTTATGGACAACAATTCAGTAAGAAATTTGAAGTTTAATATGAAGTGATTGAGGAATCAAGAAGAGTTAACCGTTATGTTTGTTAATGTGTTTTGGTTTTTGAATATTTGATGTCTTTTATTTTATTTTGAACTTGTGGATTTGTATTTGTGGACTTAATTGTGGATTTGTATTTTTAGATTTGGTATGATAATAACTCTTAATTATCGTTGTATCGTATTGAAATTTCATTTGAGGATTTATTTGATCAGTATTATAACTATTGTTGTTTGTATTCATTTAATTATCATTTGTATTTTGTGGTATTTGTTTGTGAATTGATTTTATTTGATTACTTATTTTATTTTTAATGGATTGTAGTAAAATTAATATTAACATGTTAAATGGGTTGTGTAAACGGGTCATTTGACCCGACACAATGAACCTGTTATTTAAACGGGTTATTCGTGTTATGTTCGTGTTGACCCAATTTTATTCTTGTCGTGTTTGGGTTATGGGGGTTTGACCCGTTTAATAATCGTGTCGTGTTCGGGTTGACCCAAAAATAATCGTGTCGTGATCGTGTTGGCTCTAACACGACCCGTCGACCCGTATTGACACCCCTAACAGATACTACACTTGCGTCTATATTCCTCAGGAACGACTCTGCTCGAACCTTTATTAATCAAAGCTGGGTTAGAACATCTCTTGGAATTATGCCCTGGTTGTCCACATCGTCCATAATTCTATGTAGTTGTCCTCTTCAAAGACGAGATATGGGGTGAAGCCCTCGGGCGTCCTGATTGTCTCCTGGAGATTGGATTCAAAACGACTCTCTCAGCGATGTCAGATGGCACAATCCAAGTGGATGGATGTCCAATCGGCATAATAGGAACTGAGTACGCATCAATAAGTGTTTGTCGCTTGTAGTAGTCCACACACAGGGATGTGAAATCCATGTTTCGGTCCCTGTAAAAATAGTGAAAACGATGAGATTCACGTTTCAATAATATTAATCGCAGACAAAATTTTATGATGTACCTTACGGCAGCGAGAGCGTAAGAACATGGAAGAAGGTCCATTTGGAATTTGTTGTATGTGCAGGTCTTCCGGGCTAAGTCAACGGTCCACTGTTTTTCAGCCCATTTCACTGAGAATATGATCAAGTCAACTGGATTTACGGTCATAAAATTACACTTATCAACACGTTTTAGGATCACAAGATGTGTTGCGTCGGTCAACTGATGGCGCATGGATTGTGCAGCTCTATAACGATCGTGAATCCAACATTATAGCATATTCCTAATGAACTCTGCCAAAGTCAACATAGGCTGTTGCCGTGTAAATTTTAGGCATGAGTTTATGTATTTTACAGCATTTGTTTTCATCACCTTGTACCTTCTGTCGGGGCAGTGTACACGGGACCACTTGTATGGACCGACATCAATTACATAATCATATGTATTCGGGTGCAAGTTTCGTAACTCTTCCATGTGCCGGTTATATTGCAACTCGGTGTACGCTCGGGCTGTTTTGTCCATTATTACGGCAACATCCTATCTATGATATCGCTTCTTAATATTTTCATAAAAGTGCAAGCAACATATGGTATGGGTGGCATAAGGGAACACTTTAGAAATCAATGCTTCAATGCTTGCATGTCGATCAGAAATGAATACCAAATCATCTGTATGGCCAATGGCACCTTTCAAGCAATCCAAAAACCACTCCCATGATAGGTTGTTTTCCGAGTCACCGTACCCAAAAGCAATTGGATAAACCTGTTCATTCCTATCTTGTGCAGTTGCAACAAACATTGTGCCCCCGAGTCTATCCTTTAAATGGGTATAATCAACGGCAATAACTGGAGGCATACACCTTTGGAATCCTCTGAGTGAGGCACCCAATGACATGAAAAAGTAGAGGAATTTACCATTTTCATCGTATTGTAAGTCAGTGATTGTTCCAGGATTTTGTTGTTCCAACACGTAATCGAATGATGACAACAGTTGGAAGCTTTCCTCATGCGTTCCATAGGTCAGTGACAATGTATAATCAAGGGCTTGATGTGCCTTATTGTACATTATTTGGATGCCATACATTGTTTTCATGTCGGCGATTATGTCCTTTGAACACATTAGTTGACCATCTTATTGTTGCAATCTAGGTGCAACCACTTCTCCAATTATAACTGCACTAGCTTGTCGATGGCGGCGGTGAATCTCCACCAACAAACAAGTGTGTTCGTTGATAAAACTTATTACTTGGAAGTATGTCCCTTCATCTCTCCTTGCCGTTCTTAACTTCCACGAACAGTTATCCATCAAACAAACCAGATGTAATGTTGTTTTATTCGACATTTGCACCTTCCACTCGAAGTTGTGCCGCATTGCAAAATGCTTAGCCTTTCTCTTCAAATCCTTTTTAATAGGAAAAAATTGACCTTTATATATCATGCTGGTAGGTTCATCTTCTACCAAGTTCCTGCTTCCGCCCATACCAAACGAGTATGATTCTGCTCCTGGAATAACCCACGTTGTGGCATTCTCAGAATCAACTGGATTTACATTAGGCCGGACCTCAGATGTCCCAGCTATATCTACTGCAATAGAACTACATCTGTGTACACGTCTTGCTCGTCTTTCCATTTCAAACGGTTCTTCATCTTCCTCATTGTTCGCTACATTATATACCAGATGCAAATTTGGCTCATTAGCCACCTTATGAATTGGTAAGTTATAAGGTTCATTGTTCCACTCATTGTACATCTCATTGTATTGGTGGTTGTACTGCCCAGCATTCATTTCAATTTGAAAACCAAAATCATCATCCAATTGAACTCCAACTATATCACCATGGTCGGCTACTTCCGATAGGACACCACATAGGTTTTTCCTACAATCAATCTCACTTCTTTCTGTGAACAACTGGTTGCTTCTGCCTGAAGATCGAAATTGTTAGGTGTTATCATGAGGAGGGATTTCTGCACCAATTACACATCATGCTGCCCTCTCAATTAGACTGACACATACTTGAGGGATCACCCTATCTTCCCCTAGCATAAACAAAACTTCGTCATCATTTTTTATAAATGTGCGACATGTTATCCCGGGAACGATTGATATAGATTGTAGATCAACAATGTATTTGTTCACATCGTACTTCACAACGGTTTGTACGATAGACACCAGCTCTTTGTAAGTCAAATTTCTGGACACATACATTCCTTGGTTATCGGAACAATGAAACCTCTGACTTCTATCAGGTAATTGCTCCAATCGACCGTTATAAGATATGACTATTCTAACTCGATCCATTGTCCTGTGAAAATCATCATCACAAACCATTATTAACAAATAAAAAAAAATTACTTTTACAATTACTAAGAATTACAAAAATTTCTAAACTGTAAGGGATCAAGAACATTTTCTTTGGAATCGAACTTTTTTTGTAAGGAATCGAGAACATTAACAAACGGATCGAGCTTTTTGGAAAGGGATCGATAACATTTTCTAAGTGATCGAGCTTTTTTCAAATGGATCGAGAACTTTTTATAAGGGATCGAGAACTTTTTCAAGGGTTTGAGAATATTTTACAAGGGATCAAGAACTTTTATAACTGTTCGATTCGAGAACTTTTATCGAGGGATCGAGAACTTTTATCGAGGGATCGAGAACTTTTTCTAAGGGATCGAGAACTTTTTTAAGGGGTCGAGAATATTTGTCAAATTATTGAGAACCTTTTGTAACGGTTCGAGAACTTTTATCAAGGGATCGAAAACTTTTATCAAGGGATCAAGAACTTTTTCTAAGGGATCAAGAACTTTTTCTAAGGGATCGAGAACTTTTTTAAGGGATCGAGAATATTTGTCAAATTATCGAGAAATTTTATAACGGTTCGAGAACTTTTATCAAGGGATCTAGAAATTTTTCTAAGGGATCGAGAACTTTTTAAGGGATCGAGCATTTTTTTTCGAGCATTTTTTTTTTCAAATAATCGAGATTTTTTCAACATAAAAAAAGTTTTATCCAATATAAAATAAGCTCGAATCATCATTAAAAATTCTCGGTCACACAAGAAAAAAGTTCGGATCTATTCAATGTTCATACATGTTCTTACAAAGACTGTAAACAACATATATTATCGAGGAATGAATACATTGTTAACCCACACAGAAATGAATGCAAAATATATGAAATGCATAAAATAAATTTAAGTGAAGATCATAAATATTTATTACCTTCTAGTGCAGAATCTGGAGAGAGAGACAACTTTTTTAGAGAGAAGTTTTTCAGACAACTTTTTTGGGGACATTCTGACGTCATCAGCATGTTGCCTTTTAAAAATTAAAGTTTAGGGGTAACTTGAGTAGTTCACCATAATAAGTGCCTTTTAAACTTAAGTTATTAAAATGGTGATATCATCACAACACACGTTAAAAAAGGTGACATATCTCATCATTTCCACGGTTCAACAATGTGTATCAGTCACACGAAGGTCCACTGATGAAGAGCTTGAATATATATGTACAAGTTCTTAGTCCTATATTGGGTTTGCTATATGTACAACCAATTAATGGAACAAATGATGCCTAAACTCATCGTCACAGAAAAAGAATAACAAGCAAACTGAATAGTGAGGAAGTTAGTCTCGGTGGCTAAGTTTGTTAAAGGCTGGTTGTTATATGTATTTTTTGTCAGCATGATACGTTAGCAAAGGTAGCGGGTAATACGGAAATATAAAGATTCCATATCATCAAAAATCCACAGGTCATGAGAAGGATATTGGCTAATGACACATCATCAAGAAAATTGATAGGAAGTTCGAAGCGTATGCGTCAAGTAAAGTCGTCCAGTAAAAGAAGTCTTAATGAGCGAAGATCTCTACTCGGCTAGAAAAGGAAACATGACCTTATCAGGACACGCCGTATCAAACAAAGATTTACTCAGATACTAAGGGGGGTGTATTGGATTGTGATTTTAATAGACAATTTTGGGGTGACAGGATTGTATGGATTTAAAGGATTTGAAATACTATTAGGATTATATGGACTAGACTTTCATGATTCTGAGATTTTTTTAAAAAGAGTCTCTTGACTTTATTTAAAGCTATTCCGACTATCTAGAATTTATTTAAAGACTATTATGATTATCTAGACTTTATTTAAAGATTTTTTGGATTTTTTTTTAATTATAGCCCCTATAAATTTGTTAATTAACACATATTCGAGTTGAGAAACCCAAACTAGGTAATTGGTTGTTTAACATTGAAAAGTGTATGTTTACTAAGGGATAATATCATTATTTTACACTTCCAATATGATTAATTCCCCAATTTAGACTTAATTTCGTTCGCTCGCTTAAATAAATGTGTTGTGTAGTAATCAGTGTATTTTTCTTTGTATTTCAGAGGTAATTCAATCAATTCAGAATTATGGAGAAGTCAGATGGCAAAACAAACATCGTTTTCAAGTTTAGAACGTCAAAAACCTTAGGAAGACCACGAAGGTCATTTTTGTATTTTTGACTATTCACTGTCACTGTTCACTGTTCACTGTTCACTGTTCACTGTTGACTTTCACTGTTCACTGTTCACTGTTGACTTTCACTGTTCCTGATGACGTGACACATTCCTATTGGCCCAAATTGCAAGTGCACCATACACGCGGCTGCAGAGAATCATATTCTAGAAGTCGGTGCACTGTTCACTATTTACTTCATGGATGCGTTACTGTTCACTGTCACTGTTCACTGATGATGTGGTGAAATCTGGACGCTCCATTCTAAATTCATCTGATGGTCAATTTTCATCAGTATTTTATAAAAATAAGGGGCCTCTCCCTCCTAATTTTGATATTCTGAATCCAAATATGATGTTAGATTTGTGAAATTCTCTCTTTTTTGTTCTCAAATTATCAGTTTAAATAAAATAGTTATTTTCTAGTTAAATTATGTCTGGCTAATTTTATATAGTTGGGGCAAAAGGTGATACTGTTGGTATGGAAACCATGATCCAATTATGGTAAGTTTATTATTTTTATGTTTTCTCCCCTCTGATCTTTGCGGAGTTTTTGACTCACTGTAGATAGGCAGATATTGTCTAGCACAGTGGGTACTTTTACCCATATCTATCAGAGAGTGGTTTATCCCCTCTGATCTTTGTGGAGTTTTGACTCATTGTAGACAAACAGACATTGTCTAGTACAGTAAGTTCTTATACCCACATCTATCAGATAGTGGTCAGTGGAGTGGAATACCATCCCATTAATCTGGACTAAATATTAATTATTGGATCATATTCGAATTATCAACAGTGGATCCCTTAGCCCCAATTTTAATTTTAATTGATTTACAATTTATAACAAGTTTTGTAATTAATCTAAATAATTAATTCTACAAGGACAAGTGAACAACCTCCATGTAGTTCGACCCGGTCTTACTGGTTAATTTATTACTTTGACACTCTTATACTTGAGAGTAGGAATACTTCTTTAGGACGTGTCAAGTTTTTGGCACCGTTGCCGGGGAGGTAAGTCCGTCTTTTTTTTGTAGAGGTAATTTCTTTTTTTTTTTTTTTAGTTTTGTTATTTTTTTTTGTTTCTCTCTAATCTTCCTTGTTCTTATTTTATGTTCAGTTTTGCATTACTTATCTCAATCATAAACTTCATCCGCTTAAAAAAAAGGCATTTCTAATCATTAATCACATTTTTGCATTTTAGTCCTTCTACTTTTTATTTACATTTTAGCTTAGATCTAGTTTGTATTTGCATATAGGTCATTTTATTTTTTATTTTTGCATATCAGTCCCTGTAATTATCATATTTTCACTTTAGTCCTTATATTTATAATTATTTATACTTTTTCCCTAACACTTGTACATATTTTCATTTACAGCCCTAGAATTTTGTATCTTGTTATTTTTATCACTTTTTCTTTTATTTTCTTCATTTTTGTGTATTTCACCTCCATAAACCCTCATTAAATTTGCATGAGACGTTGGTCTCGAACATCTAGTGGTAGATTAATTAGGAGATCACAATCACACACATTCACTAACAACATGGCTGAAAACCCACTTAGACATCCAGCAGGAAACCAAGCCAAGAATCTTTTAGACAACCTTGAAAACGTGTCTCAACACAGCAACCATCCACCTTATGTTGACCATGACCAACACATTAACCCAAATCCACCTAGAACTCTTAGAGACAACATGAATCCCACACGTACTTGAGTACCTTCATGCATAGCTTTCCCACCAAATGCAACATACTTTAATTTTAATCCGGGAATCATTCAACTTTTACCCAATTTTCACGGTCTTGAATCTGAAAACCCATATTTTCATCTTAGGGAGTTTGAGGAAGTCTGTAACACTTGCACTGACCAAAATGTTAGCATGGATATAATCAGTCTTAAGTTTTTCCCTTTTTCCTTAAAAGATAAAGCTAAAACTTGGTTACAAAATCTTACGTCAGGATCAATTCAAACTTGGAATGAAATGCAACAACGGTTCTTAAAGAAAATTTTCCCACCTCATAGAACAAACTCTCTTAAGAGGCAAATCACTTTATTTGCCCAAAAACCCGGGGAAACACTTTACCAATGTTGGGATAGGTTCAAAGAGTTGTTAAATGTCTGTCCACATCATGGTTTTGAAACATGGAGGATAATGTCACATTTCTATGAGGGACTCACACCCCAAAGTAGACAAGTCATTGAAATGATGTGTAATGGGGAGTTCAGTGATAAAAATCCTGAAGAAGCACTTGAATACCTTGACCATATCATCGAAAGTGCTCAAAATTAGGACACCATTGGTTCCTATGAGTCCATGAGCAAACAACAATCATCTCCATCTATTGGAGGCATTTACAATCTTAGGGAAGATCCTGACCTTCAAGTTAGATTCACATCTCTAGCTAGGAAAGTTGAAGCTTTAGAAACTAAAAAGAGTGAACATGTAAAATATATACAAGAAATCGCATGCCACGTATGTGATTCTGATGATCATTTCACTCATAGTTGCCCAACTTTACAAGCCATAAAAGATTTCATTCATGAACAAGCTGATGTTTTGCACACTTTCAACAAGCCAAATTCCAACTCATACTCACAAACCTACAATCCTAGTTGGAGAAATCATCCAAACTTTAATTGGATGAACAACAATCAAGCCCAGTCTTCACAACCACCAGGTCCATCACATCCACAAACACACTAGAATTTCCAAAACCCACAAGGTTATGCACCTTATGTCCCACCATCTAAGAAAAACTTTGAAGACACTTTGTACTCATTCATTGAGAAACAAGAATCCATTAACAGCCAAACTGCATAAACCTTGATAGATGTTAAAGATACTTTTGCAAATATTGCTTCTACACTCACCACACACGAAAAAGGTAAGTTTCCATCTCAACCACAAGCAAATCCCAAGAGTCAGTCAAGTTCCTATGATAATAAACAACGCTCAGATCAAGTCAATTCAATTATCACTCTTCGTAATGGTAAGGTCATCGAAAAACCTATTCTTGAATCTGGTAAAAATGACGATGAGTCATTTTCCAAGGGTAAGGAAGGGGTTGATGAAACCACTATTGACGAAGAAATAATTGAATCCCCACCTACACTCCCATATCCCCAGGCTCTTAAAAATTCACAGAAATCGAAGCATCCCCCAGAGATTTTTGAAATTTTCAAACAAGTAAAGATCAATATCCCTTTGTTGGACGCAATCAAACAGGTACCTTCCTATACCAAATTTTTGAAGAATTTGTGCACTGTGAAAAGGAAGCATCAGGTAAGTTCCATTCTTTCCAATAAAAATATTTTGAAATATAAAGATCCTGACTGTCCCACTATTTCCTGCAAAATTGGTAATTGTAAAATTGAGCATGCTTTACTTGACCTAGGTGCTAGTGTTAATTTGCTCCCATACTCATTTTATCAGCAACTTAAACTTGGTTAGTTAAAGCCGACTTCAACCACACTTTGTCTTATTGATAAGTCAATTAAAATACCAAAAGGAATAGTGGAAGATGTGTTAGTACAAGTCGATAAATTTATCTACCCAGTAGATTTTATTGTCTTGGAAACACAACCTGTTATTAATATGTACAAATCAATTCTTGTTATATTGGGCCGACAATTTTTAGCTACTACTAATGCCTTAATTAATTGCGGGAATGGAATAATGAGCATGTCTTTTGGAAATATGGAAATTAAGCTTAATGTTTTTAACATGTCTAAAGAACCATTTGATGATAAAAATGAAGATGAAGGTGTAGACATTATTGAAACCATTGTTGAAGATCATGTTCAAAAGGATTCTTTTAACTCATCTGTAATTTGTTTTATCAATTCACCTGAGTCAAGCATGCATTCACATCTTGATGATTGTTTACAGATTGTCAAAGAAGAATGAGACACTTCAGATTTTGAAGAATTGGAACAAAAAGATGACGAGCCAGAAGAAAAATCACCCATCAATGATTTTTTTCCTGATGATCTTTTATTCTCTATCACAACTTTGCCTTGGTATGATGACATTGTTAATTATCTTGCAACAGGAATGATGCCACTCGATTGGAATGCACAGGACAGAAAGAAATTTTTGACCGAGGTAAAACGTTTTTACTGGGATGACCCGTATTTATTCAAGTATTGTCCTGATCAAATTGTTCGACGGTGTATTCTAGGCAATGAGGTAAGTAGTGTCATTGAATTTTGTCATTCAGAAGCATGTGGTGGTCACTTTTCGTCAAAGAAAACGGCTGCAAAAATCTTACAGTGTGGATTTTATTGGCCCACCTTGTTTAAAGACGCACATGCATTCTATAAAACCTATGAAAATTGTCAAAAGTTATGATCCATTTCCAAGCGAAACATGATGTCTTTAAACCCCCATTCTTGTCATTGAAATATTTGATTGTTGGGGAATTGATTTTATGGGTCCATTTCCACATTCATTTGGATTTTTGTACATTTTAGTTGCCGTTGATTATGTGTCAAAATGGGTTGAGGCAATTCCTTGTCGCAATAATGATCACAAAACAGTGATTAAGTTTTTAAAGGAAAATCTTTTGAGTCGATTTGGAATCCCTCCAACCATTATCAGTGATTGAGGTAAACAATTTTGTAACAAAAATTTTGAGTCTTTAATGACGAAATATGGAGTCACACACAAAATTGCCACATCATACCGCCCTCAAACAAGTGGTCAAGTTGAGTGAGCAAATATGAAGATAAAACATATCTTGTAAAAAACGGTTAACCCTGATCGAAAAGATTGGTCTCTTAGACTAAATGATACACTTTGGGCTTACCGCACTGCATTCAAAACATTTTTGGGTATGTATCCTTATCGTTTATTTTATGGAAAACCTTGCCATTTACATGTTGAACTTGAGAAAAGAGCATTTTGGGCCATTAAAGCTTTCAATTCTAACCTAAATGATGCTAGTGAATTGCGCAAGTTGCAATTAAATGAATCTGAAGAATTAAGAAATGATGTATATAAAAATGAAAAAATTCTTAAAGAAAAATCTAAAACCTTTTATGACAGACGGATTTTAAGAAGATCATTTGAAGTTGGTCAAAAGGTTTTGCTTTAAATTCTCGACTTCATTTATTTCCTAGTAAATTGAAATCAAAATGGAGTGGTCCATTTGCTGTAAAACACGTGTATCCATATGGTACCCTTGACATTGAGAATCCTATGAATGGTAATGTGTTTAAAGTACATGGACAACGTGTGAAACCATTCTTAGAAAATACAGATTTTCAAAAAGACTCTGCCGTCCTTTCTGACCCTTGTTACAAAAGTGAGTAAACAAATATTTTGCTTTTGACTTTATTTGTGTTTGCAATTATTATTTTTGTTTTTGTTTGCTTTTATGTTTTGAATTTTTGCAGGATTAATTTCTAAGTTCAATTTTTGCTTGGTGTGTTTTGCTATATAACTCTGGTTAAGTGGCGGATGACGGTACTCTATGACAATTTAAGTCGGTTTAATTCAGTTTTCCAAATAACTGATCCCCAAAACAAGGCATGGACGAAATTTTCACAAACCTGTGAAAACATTTTCCATCGTTGCCCCAA
Source organism: Dipteronia dyeriana (assembly GCA_032871835.1). NCBI lineage: Eukaryota > Viridiplantae > Streptophyta > Magnoliopsida > Sapindales > Sapindaceae > Dipteronia > Dipteronia dyeriana. The sequence goes on from CM065302.1 coordinate 58,786,027, forward strand.
AATGCTATGAAAAAAATTTACAAAGCACGTTCCGAAAGATTACGCTCACTGATGATAAACAAAATTCATGTTGAAATTCGCTGGTTGATCAAAGCTAAGGTACGTCTAGCAGGTGAGTCTGCTGATTCATTTATATCTTACATGCCTGGTTTTGGAAGAAGTAACCTTGCAAAAAAAAAAAACGAAGAACTAAGAAGTTGGGGGTTACTTGTCATAAATGTGCATGTACAACTTGCAACACACGTTGTCGTTCTTTAGGATTGGTGTCTAATAATCGGGAAGATAAAATTTTATTCATTTGGCTTGGTTTGCATAGGGATTCATTGGATAATATCCTAACGACTCTTGATGCACATCCTAGTGGATATGTGCAAATGGCAATTGACCGATTATGGCCACAATTTCAAAAAGAACATGTACAATATAGTTTTGGGAATCTGACTTTAAAAGACTCTGTTTGCCAATTTATAAGAAAATTGGATGGGAAGCATATCCCCTACCCATAGAGGGCATTGAAGCCGTTTCTGGACGTAAAACCAGAGGAAGATGTGAGCCACAATCACAGCTACCAGTAAATATCCTTTTGTTTTTATTATCTTTTTCCTTCCGCATTTAATGTCTTTTGTAATTATTGTTGTTTACTTTTGATTTTTGAACCATTTGGATCTAATATCATTGACAAATACGCCACCCTATACATATAGGTGTATCATTGTGTTACCTTTTTCAGGATCTATAAGTACAAGCATTTGTTTTCCTTTTTGCTTCAAGCACTCATAAACATTCAAAAGAAAAATTCATAGAGTGCATTAATGGCAGCACCTTCAACTAAACGATTCACAAACATTTGTGTGTTTGGTGGCACTAACTATGGGAAATACAGAGAGTTTCTTGAGGCTGCAACTCATCTTGGTAAGGTTTTGGCTGAGCGAAAAATACACCTAGTGTATGGAGGAGGTAAATTGGGATTAATGGGGTGTGTTTCACGAGCTGCACGAGACAGAGGTAGTCAAGTTCTGGGTATTGTTCCAAAACCTATGGCCGCAACAGACATCATCGGAAAGACAAACGGCGAAGAGCTAGTTGTTTCAGGTATGCCTGAGAGATTGACTGCTATGTTACATCATGCTGGTGCATTTATAGCTTTGCCAGGTGGTTTTGGAACTTTAGAAGAAATCTTTACAATGGCATCCTGGTCGCAACTACACATCCATAAGAAACTTATCGGTTTGTTGAATGTTAATAAATTTTATGATGGTTTGCTTTCATTTCTTGATCATGCTCAGAAAAAATATTATATTCCACCTTCAAACCGAAAAATCTTTATCTCTGCTTCAAGTTCTCATGAGCTGATTGACCAGTTACAAGCTTTCAATTATGAGCCAGATCCTTCAACCTCCAAAATTGATTGGTCCACTGATGAAGAGAACAAGAAACACAGAATTGATCTGAATCTCAGTTTGTGATTGTCCCATGGTTTTTATGCATTTTGTTTTCCTTTATTTTGTATTTCTTTTGTTGTTTTGCAGGATTTTGTTGTCTTTCAAGTTGTTCAGGTGATATCTTCGAAATCTTACCTCTTTCTAATGACATTGGGGACAATGTCTCGTTCTGGTTGGGGGGAGGTGATAGTTGATTCAATAACTTTTGTTTTTCAAAAAAAAAAAACTAACTTCTGACCATTTTATTTTTGTAAAGATGACCGAGTAAGGAGATCTTTTAGATACTTATGAGACGCATCTTTGTAGTTCTGATGCATTTTTCCTCTCTTCTGACTATTCAAATTTATAAACTCTCCATTGTGATATCATTGACTAATCCTTTTGTTCATTAAGTCATCTTGAGAAATTTTTTGAACTATTCTAGACACACGCACATTGACACGTGATTATGTGCAGTAAGTTGAGATTTTACGATATTGAGTTTTGAAACATCATTCAAGGGTAACAACCGAAGGCAGTGGTCTTGTTTAAAAATTTATATAGTAATAATAATAATAATAATTTTGTGTGTTGTGACCAAAACTCTTACTTAGTAGCTGGGCTTCATGCCTCAGTAAGCATAGAGTGCTTGTGCAAAATGGTGGAGTCTAGATAAGAACAAAGTGCAGTTTCGTAGCCTCTTTAACTCGAGCAATTAAGTCCGAGGGGTGATTCAACACCTAATGTCCTAAGACCAACTGGTTTGGGAGTCATTGACCAAAAGCTCGTTACACGGGTTAAAGAGAAAGCTTAAGAGAATTGTACTAAAAAAAAGAAAAATAAAAAAAATCATCTGCAATCCGAGTAATTAAGCCCGTAAGAGTGTTTTAACACTTAATGCCCTAAAACCAACTGGTTTGAGAGTCATTGGCCTAAAGCTTGCTATATGGATTAAAGATGGAATGTTTGTTTCCAATTTTGTTATATTAAAAAAAATAAAAATAAAAAGAAGAAGAGAATCAAACCGCTGCTTAAGGAAAAAGCCCTGGTGAGATTTCAGAATGAAAATATTGTTTGATTTCAATTGAATCTCATAGCTGTCGTGTTGATCTTTATTGAGCACAAGAAAGTTTGATTGATAACTCAATTGATGTCTGGTTGTCAAATGGTGAGAAAAGAAGTATGAGAGAGTTTGTATATTTGGTAGTTTAGAAATTTGAATTTGAGTTTTTACTATTTTTCCTTTAATTGCTAGGGACTAGCAATAAGCTGGTTGGGGGGTGTGATTAACATTGAAAAGTGCATGTTTACTAAGGGATAATATCATCATTTTATACTTCCAATATGATTAATTCCCCAATTTAGACTTAATTTCGTTCGCTCGCTTAAATAAATGTGTTGTGTAGTAATCAGTGTATTTTTCTTTGTATTTCAGAGGTAATTCGATCAATTCAGAATTATGAAGAAGTCAGATGGCAAAACAAACATCGTTTTCAAGTTTAGAACGTCAAAAACCATAGGAAGACCACGAAGGGCATTTTTGTATTTTTGACTTTCACTGTTCATAGTTGACTTTCACTGTTTCTGATGACATGACACATTCCTATTGGCCCAAACTGCGAGTGCACCATACACGCGGCTGTAGAGAATCATATTCTAGAAGCCGGTGCACTGTTCACTATTCACTTCACGGATGCGTACTGTTCACTGTTCACTGTTCACTATTCACTTCACGAATGTGTTACTGTTCACTATCACTGTTCACTGATGACGTGACAAAATCTGGACGCTCCATTCTAAATTCATCCGATAGTCAATTTTCATCCGTATTTTGTATAAATAGGGAGTCTCTCCCCCTAATTTTGATATTCTAAATCCAAATCTGATGTTAGATTTGTGAAATTCTCTCTCTTTTGTTGTCAAATTCTCAATTTAAATAAAATAAATATTTTCTAGTTAAATTATGTATGGCTAATTTTATATAGCTGAGGTAAAAGGTGATACTGTTGGTATGGAAAATATGATCAAATTATGGTAAGTTTATTATTTTTATGTTTTCTCCCCTCTGATCTTTGTGGATTTTTTGACTCACTGTAGATAGACAGATATTGTCTAGCACAGTGGGTACTTTTACCCATATCTATCAGAGAGTGGTTTATCCTCTCTGATCTTTGTGGAATTTTGACTCACTGTAGACAGACAGACGTTGTCTAGTACAGTAAGTACTTATACCCACATCTATCAGAGAATGGTCAATGGAGTGGAATATCATCCCATTAATCTGGACTAAGTATTAATTATTGGATCATATTCGAATTACCAACAGTGGATCCCTTAGCCCCAGTTTTAATTTTAATTGATTTACAATTTATAACAAGCTTAGTAATTAATCTAAATAATTAATTCTACAAGGACAAGTGAACAACCTCCTTGTGGTTCGACCCGGTCTTACCTGTTAATTTATTACTTTAACACTCTTATACTTGAGATTATGAACACTTCTTTAGGATGTGTCATTGGTCTGAGCTGAAAAAACCCAAACAAGATATCAAACTTAGAATCAATAGGAAAGCTCAATATATATATAGGTCAAACTATATAGTACTCATATGGTTTGAAAATCAATTTCAAGTAATATCATGGAATAATATATATGTTATTACTTGTGTGACCATTTTCCAGAACATCTGCAATATGCTCGAATGGTACGCAAGGAGATGATATAGTGACGAGCTATAATGTTACAAGAAGTACACAAACATATAGATTATGCATTGATTTTTCTGCTCCTTTATTAGCTTCCTTTCTTTTGTTTCTTGTGTTGTGTTATATATTAGGGTTGTGTATATATTTACATTTATATTTGTGTGTCTGTTGACTTATGACAATGAAGCATAAAATTGTCTAGCTAGAGTGTTAGCATGACTTTATGAGCAGCCAAAACAACTTGGGAGATTAATATTTGTAATATAGTATTAAGATTTTTTTTTTATTGTACGGTTTTTCATTTTGCAAGCAGTTGCTTAGTTGTGACAACATTAGTCTCCTAATATATGATATTATCGGTGACACCAAACCCTCGTATGAATGTCAAATTTGACAATATTCTTTAATAGAGATGCAAATTGCAACTAAAATATACTTCTTTTATTTTAATATTTTATTGAAACGGTTAGGTTTTAAATCAAAGATCTAAAACTAACTTTCAAAAAATAGAAACAATTAGATGAAATTAATAGGCATCAACACACAATGAAAATGCACATAAACAAATACCACAATAGTAAGAGTAATAGTCATCAACACATTCGAAATTCTAAAAAATAAGTACAAGAACCATTCTATAGGTATCATATTGTTTAATATATCTCAAGCCATCTAATTATTGAAAATAAAAATTTCTGAAACTAGTAATCTTCCCATGGTCTAATATCTCTCTCTCTCTCCATATATAATCAGTTATGTTAAGTCTCCATGCATTAGCTTCCTCTCTTTGTGAAACTAGTTCTTCAAGTTCCTCTTCAACAATCGGTGATGATGATGATACAGATTCTTCTTCAGTAGAAAATTCATCAGATCGACATTCTTTACGAAGAAAGTTGTGGAGTGCTACACATGCCAACACTATCTCTACTTGTGTTTTAAATGGAAATAGAGGTGCCGATTTAAAAATGGTGAATCGAGATTTAAAAATACCAAATATTCTCTCGATCACATTTCTCAACCACACATGGCGGAGATTGAATAATTCCTTTTCATTTTCAGGATCATTCTCATTACCTGCAAAATCTTGGAGATGATATCGCACACCTCGATATGGAGCTAAAAATTGACATCGATTAACAAATCCACAATCTGCAAGGAAATATTTACATAATAAAAAATACATTGCCAATAGTTATTACCCAAAAGTACCACACAATAAAACATTGGCTATTTAAAATTAAATTATGATTTATATTTTAAAAAAAAACTAGCATTTACCTTGGGAGACTTTAAGTCAATTCCTCATTGATAAATCATTATTTAATAGTTTGGAATCATAAGCTGAACCCTCCCACCCGACAAGGACGTACATGAACTCCAAATCAAAGTTACACGCTGCTAATACATTTTGAGATATATTTTCATGATGATCACGAAAGCTACTATTATCATGTCTCATCACTGTTGTCGGAATATGTGTTCCATTAATAACTCCAATGCAATCCTAAAATAACATAAAGCATGATAATGGTAAGGATTTGGATACACGAAATACAAGAATAATACAAATGACAATTTACAAATAATGAAATAGTATAATACTTACCTTGAAATGAGGGAAAAACTTTGTATTTTCCCTTATTTTAGCAGGCAACACCAGTTCGGGTTTAGCTATTATATCCATTGACAATGTATTCAATACCTTCAACATTTTATGAAAAATTTCACTTGTCGCAAACTGTGATTGGTGAAAATTATTGCGAATAACACAATAACGATGGTTTTGGCCGACAATTTGTAGAAATTGTCCAAACATTTCTTCAATACAAATAAACATTGTATCTTCTGAGTGTGTTTTTTCTCTAAGGATGTTGCACAATTTGCGGAACACATCAGGGTACATCTATATACCTTTCAAAATATTACAGGGTCATCATTCAATGCCCTATGTATATACTTATATCCAAAAGAATTGTTGATTCGTCGCGGGTTTAGTGGATGTTCAATTTGTCTACCAGCCTCGATAACCCTAAGCTCATTCGCCATATGTATTACTGCTTGAACTGCCACCACCAAAATTTTGATGGCTTCATAAAATTCCTCATCTATTTCGATATCTTCTTCTTCACTCATTTCATCATGACTCATTTCTTCATCCTCTAAATCATTACCACTATACATCCTGTGCAGGTGATTAACACTGAAAAGTGTGTGTTTATTAAATGATAAGATTATCATTTTACATTTTCAATATTATTAATTCCCCTATTTAGACATATTTTTGTTCATTTACTTAAATATATGTATTGTGTAGTAATTAGTGTATTCTTCTTTTTATTTTAGGGGTAATATGGACAGTTCAGAATTATGGAGAAGTTAGATGGCAAAACAGACTTCATTTTCAAGTTCTGGACAATCAAAAACCCTAGGAAGGTCGCGAATGACATTTTCATAATTTTGACCATGTACGTTGTCCTTGACAATATAACCGATATCAAAAACGGACTCAAAAGACCTAAAAACTTTGAGATAGGTGAAAACCGGAGTCAAAACAATCACCGATTACACAAAAGAAGTTCGGATCAGATGCGAAAAGTTGTATGACAGTATGGTTTGCCCACGCTGACTTTGATGACGTGGCACATTTCTATTGGACCGAATTGCAAGTGCACTGTAAACGCGACTGCTGGGAATCACATTCTAGAAGATTGTTGACTTTGACTATTGACAGATGACGTGACACATTTCTATTGCACAAAATTATGAGTGCACCGTACATGTGACTGTATGGAATCACATTCTAGAAGACTGTTGACTTTACTTAGGTGGTCCCAATCAGAGCGCACCACGTGATAAAATCTGGACACTCAATTTTAAATTCATCCGATAGTCAATTTTTATTCTTGTTTTGTATAAATAGAGGACATCCCCCCTAATTTCTTAGTATACCTTTGTAGAACCATGTAGCAACATTTCTCTTTGAAGACTTTGAACTTGCTTTGACTCGTTGTTACTTCTTCTTTGAAACTTGAATCATCATGAACTAAAAAACTAAATCATTACAAGTAAAACATCATTTTGATATGGGATTAATGTCAACATAATCTAAAACCTAATTGCTTTTCTTTCTTTCTTTGTTGTCTTGTTGATCAATGGAGCCATGAAGGCATGAAGTGTTTTTTATTTTTTAATTTCTTTTTAAATTTAATAAAGGAGACAATTAGACAAAATTGAAAATAAGTAAATAACAATTAGAGTATCTCTATTCTGTTAAGATTATTAGACTGTAGTAAGTAAAGAATTTCTAAAGACTACTAGACTGTGATATTTTCAAGAAATTTATTTTGATAGTAAATTTCAATATCTATAGATTGTTACTGTGTAACAAACTGTTATTTATACTTATTTAAAAAAAATGTAGAGTGAAATGTTGATATAACTGTGTTGTGGACTATGGATATGGAGGCAGTGATAGTGGTAGCTTATTAATATTCCCGACTGCCATTTTATTTTTTGGTAGATTCACGGTGACAGATACTGTGAATCTTTGATATGGATAATAGATAAAAATTGATTATATTTTTTATTTGTCTAATTACATTATTTTATCTCATCATTAGTAAAAATAATATCTTATTGGTTTTAATTACTTATTTTAATTTTAATTTTTATATGAAATTATGAATAGATGGAGATTGAACCTAATGTTGTGTATATGGATAATTGTTTGATAGCCTTGCAGCCTTCTACCATGGATGCTATTGTCATTACTAATTACTGTTTCATTTATGAACGCATGAGCCAAGAAGTTGGAATTATTTTATTGTCACTATTGCATTTCCAGTTTGATATTATTTTATTGTTATTACTAATTATTTAAGTGATATGGGGTTTTTATTTTTCATTTGGATTGTAATATTGATTTAGAGTTTGGATTTGGATTGTAATTTTTATTTGCAGTTTGAAATTATGATTTAGACTTTTATCTTTAAAAATTGAACTATATGTCTCATGTTTGTATGAAATGTATGTCTTATGACCGCAAAAAAAAATAATTGATTTTAATGTCTATTCAATGTGATTTTTTTGAATGAATCATAAATTAAATATTATTAGTTGTGTTTGATTTGGGTTTTTTTAGCTTCACTATTAAAATTTATGAACCTTTGACCAAAAATTAAAATCTAACAAGGGGAAAACCCATGAAATTTAAAAACATACTAAAATAGACTTATTATGACCATCAAGTCAAAAAAACTCATTATACCTAAAACCAAAATAAACCGAACAGATTAAAATTAGTTCAGCTCGGTTACTATTTCTCATTCAATTTAATCTTGTTCAATTTTGAATAAACCGAAAATTTTTATGTTCAATTCGTTTTTGTCAACACCGAAATGTGCCACCCCTACTGAAATATTGTATATGCTGCTTCAATAAAATATCTTAATGATACCCAACTGAATAATGGGAGGAGATTATAAATTTTTATCATTATATACATATAAATGAGAGAATGTGCGATTATCAATGCATTCCCACTTGTATTATGAGGAAATGATTTTCCTTCAGAACTTGTTCTTATTTCAAGAAGATGCCATTTTCTACAAGTAGCAAAACAAATTACAATTAATCAAAAACTATTCTTTTGGTAATGATTACATTTTCTTGACCAATCTATCTAATTAGCATGTAGCAAAGGTCCCAAACTCCCTATAGCTCGAATTTTGTTTGTAATCAATGGAAAAACAAAGAAACTTATTGAAGAAACCCAAGACGATTATTGATCAAATTTCCACACAAATCCCACAATCTATATTAAAAAAAAAAAACAAATACGCAAGTGATTGTAAATGGATAATGGAAGTTTTAGATTCAGAGATGTTGAAATCAGCACGTAGATCAGCTGCTCAAAGCCCTACAAATACCAAACTTTTCAATACAAAAGGCCCTACACAAAAAGACCCTCTAAGTCAATACACGATATCTGCAGCTACCCAAAGGCCATAGTCCATAGATTATGAAATTATTAAAGAAAGCAACAGAATAATATCGCCTACAAGACCAACAAGTAAAAAAATCTCTCTCTTAACAATATATGCCAAAATCACTTGAAATCTCACCACAGAAATAAAGGTAACTACAGAACAAGAACTCTATCTATCCAACAACCCAGTAAAACACAATGTCCATGCAGAAAGTCAAAACACAAACAAACCAACAATGAAAGGAAACAGAAGATCAACAAAAACGAAAATGAAAAGGAAAAGAATAGAGAGAGCACGATTTTTACAAGGAGGCACGAACACCTTAACCTTAATCATTAAGCATTTAAGAAACAAAGTATAGATAGAGAGAGCAACAACAGTAATCCCGCATATTCATATTTGCTATAAGGGCGAAGAAAAGAAAATGACACAGAAAAAAGTAAAATAAATCTATTACTAACAGAGTTATTAAAATTCTTGCCGACCAAGAAAACGGGCATGATTTTGATCATCATTCATCCATATCTAAATCTGCGTTCAATCAAAACAATTTAATTAACATAGATCCATATCTGCTCAAATAACCAAACATAAATATTTGCAACTAGACACAGTAACAATCAACAATGAGAACGCACAGTTTGAATACACATCACAACTTTCAACGCAATTGCCAGGATTCTCAAGTCCTACTCGAAAAGGCGGTCTGGTTCCTGGGTTTTCTGGATTTCGATTCGATAAATCAACCAAAAGAAACATATCATCAATCAAAAACAAATTAACACAAATTAACCATCTAGAGAGAGATACCAGCAAGGCGTCGTTCATAATGGTATATATATATCTGCATAAGATGATGATTAACGACATCAAATACAGCGATGCGCTTCTTCAATCTCTCGAGTTGAGCATCCCTCTTCGCACTGTTATTTTGTTGTTGCCATCTTGCGATTTCGGATGGGATTCTAGGAAGGTTTTGTAGAGAGAAGTCAGACGTCTTTTTAGAGAGAGAAGGTGTTTTGAAGTCTGGGTTTTCGATGAACGAGAAGAGATGCTTTTATACTATTAATGGCTTCACATTTCTATAAATCATTAAATACATACGCCATGTTTTGTGTACCATTGTAATTAATTTTCAGATTTCAAAGCATATAATAAGATTTCCTATTGCCTTGGTTTTGCATCAATATTTTTATTTTTATTATATCAATATCTATGAAGGATATAATTTTACTAGGTCTTCTACAACGATGTATTCCTTTTTCTACTTGATACTCGTCACACCCAGGAAAATATTCTTTATAATTAGTAACTCTTCTACTTCCAATTTGACAACAATTTAGCAATCTTTTCCTTTCTAATGTTTGATTTCAATTTAATAATATATAGGGTCTCATTTATCTTTTTTCCTAGTAGAGAATCCTAATGAAAGAAAGAAAAGAAACTTAGATGGCGCTTGGTTATTGGGGTGAAATGATAATTGAAATGGAAAGGAATAGAAAGTTGATTTATTTGTTTGGTCGAGACTTTAAAATCAATATCTGAATCAATATTATTTTGTTTGGTTAACAACTGAATGTAATGAAATTAACAGTATTTTAACCAAAATACCCCTAATTACAAAATATTTATAATAACATGATATATTTAAGGATGGCAAATAAGGATCCGGATCCAGATCCAAATCCAATCCAGATCCATAAATTACCCATACAAAATGAGAGGATTCGGATCCGACCCAGAACCATTAAACAAACAGCTGGTTCGGGTCTGGACCTGACCCATTATGTTTTGGATATTACCTGACCCGACCCATGACCCATTTAATGCTATTTTAGCCCAGATTTTGACCCGGATTATTTTGGGCCATAATTTAATAACTAAATTTTTGGACCATACTTTTTTGGGCCTAGATTGTTTTTTTCTCAAATCAATTAATCATAGATATCTAAACTAATTAAAAAGTCAATATAAGCTTTACAAGCCCATTAAAATTATAATTTTTTACAACACATCTAACTAACACAATAAACTCAAATATTACTTCAATTGAGATAACACATCTCCAAATATTATTTTTTTACAATCCATATCCAATTAAAAAAAAAAAATCATATGGATACTAATGGCTCTTCCTCATCTATTGTAGCATATATTTCTTCCTCCGGAATGCCACCTAAAAAACAATTAAGTAAACAAAAAATAGTAGAAACCAATATTATATATATATATACATATATATAATAAGTATAACTAAATTTGAAACTAATTGCATACCTCGTATAGGAGCCCATATCCAATTTTGTATACACATCAAGGCCTCGAGCGTGTCCGGATGCAATCTTCTACGATGTGAACTTAAAAATCTACCCCCAGCACTAAAAGCGGAGTCAGAAGCCACCGTAGACACAGGAATTGCCAAAATGTCTCTAGCAACCTTAGCCAAAATTGGATATTTCCCTTTATTACCTTTCCACCAAGATAAAATGTCAATATCAGGAGAGTTATTTTCAACTTGTTCTTCCAAATACCTTTCTAACTCCGACTTGTTGATACTACTAACTGCTTGGCTTTTATACAACTCAAATTCTTCATCACCCCCAAATATATCAAAAGAATGATCCAATGAATTATCATTTAATTGTTCAACTAAGCTGGATCCTAATTCATATTCTTTAATCAAATCCTTTAAAAGTTCATGCACTATTTCTCGCTGACTAGATGCAGTAGAGCCATAAATTTTACTAAAATGAAAATCAACAAGCAACATCTTATACCTTGGATCCAAAACAACCGCCACAGCCATCACACCAGGAATATCACTCTAATACTTATCAAACTTGGCAATCATACCTCTTGCCATTACTTGTATCTCATTGTAACGAGAATTAAGTCATCCATTCATAGTCTCTCTCACTTCACAAATCATGGGAAAAACTATATTAGCTGTAGGGTATTTGGTACCTGAAAAATTGAAAAACAAAATCAACTATTGATTTAGAAAAAAAAACCTTAAATTTTTTTTTAATAGTTAAATAAAAAAAATAATATCTGAGAAAAACTCAGTTAACTTGTAAAATGGTTTCAAATGCTCCACCATAATCGTTGCTAACTGCCAATCTGATTCATCGGGCAAACATTTATATTGCGGCTCATAATGCTTGGCACGAACAAAAACATCCTTATACATCAAGGCAACCGAAAGCATGAAGTATGTAGAATTCCATCTAGTGGGACAATCAAGCACAAGTTTCTTAGCATATTTAATTTTTAATTGATTTGCTGCATTCTCAAAAGCTTCAATTCTCTTACTTGATGCAATCCAAAAACATACACTATCCCTAATTTTCTCAATGCCATCTGAAATCACTTTCAATCCATCTCGCACCACCAAATTCAAGATGTGGGCACAACATCGCATATGGAATAACCTTCCACCTAACAACAATGCATTTGAAAATTTGGTCTTAATTTTTTCAATCATACAATCATTAGTGGAACAATTATCCACAGTAATTGCAGACAACTTTCTATCTACATTCCAGTCATAAAAACATGTCACAAACTGTTCACCAAGTGATGTAGCATCATGTGGACTTAACACATGTATAAAACGGATGATTCTACTATGCAACACCCATGATTTGTCAATGAAATGTATAGTAACAACCATGTATCCCCTTTTTGTACTAGATGTCCACATATCCGTAGTAACGGCGAGAGACAAGCAGAGTTCACGCCGACGACGGAAGGTGTGATTTGTCGACGACGGCGAGATGAAGATGGTGGACACCGGAGGTCTGGAGTCTGTGAGAGAAGAGATGAGAGGGGAGAAACGCGTGGGAGATCAGACTATCAGAGAAGAAGGTTAAAAGCGTGACCTAATTTAAAAAAAAAAATGCGATTCTTTTGGGTTCTGCATGTGAACCGGTTTGGACCCATACCCGAACCGATATTAACACAGATCTGATCGGGTTTTAACCATTTGGATATTTTAAAGATTCGGTTCGGATCTAGATCCAAACTGCATCATGTGGATATGGGCTGGTTCCATTGGAACCGGGCCTGTTTGCCATCCCTAGATATATTATGGACAATAATAATAATAAAATATTAAAGTGTATATTATATTTTATAATAATATAATATATACATATATATTCAAAGTTAGTAATAATATTATTATATATATAGATTTATATATAATATATAATATATTAAAAGTTAGTAATATTATTACTATTATATATCATATAATATATTACATAATAATAAATATATATGATATAATATATAATATTTATATATATATATATATATATAATAATATTAATATTAATAATATCAATATTTCTAATACATGCTATATAATATATTATATATAAATATATATTAAAATAAATCAATATTTCTAATATAATAATATAATATAATATATATATATATAATATAATATATTTTTTGGATGATAAAAATAATAAAACATAAGAGTATAAATTATGGATTATATATATAATATATTATGATATATGTATCAATAATATATATATGTATATATAAAATATGTAATATATTGTTGACGGTGATTTTTGGATCGTATAGAATTGATCACGCACGCATTTAACAGTATTTTATAGATTGTTGAAGATGTTATGAGAAAGATAAAAAAAAATCGTACACACATGAGTTTACGTGGTAAAACCCCAAAGTGGGGAAGCATCCACGGTTGCCCGTGACGGCCAGAAGAAATCACTATGATAAAACGATTACACAGTCAATCTCTCATTTTTGGTGTATCTCTCTCTTTCTTGTATGTTTTCTATGTAGTGCTCTCTATGTGTCGTTCTCGTCCCCCTTTTATAATAAGATTATGGATCTATTTATATGTACATAGAACCCTAATCTTTGTTACACAAATAAGGAAAGGTAATAGTGTTTAATTAGAACTGGTTACTTGTTGAAGTCGTCTTTGTCTTCTTTCCTGTTTTGGAGTTTATCCTTCTGGAAACTTTGAGTTTTTTCTTGAATAGAATTCTCTAACACTGAAGAGGAAATAGAGATATTTCCTTATTAGAGTGTGATTCTAGATTCCTTGTTTGAGTAAAATCATTCTTCTTCATATTTGAGTCGTAGTTGCCTTTAATGTCTCTCACGCATTGTCTAATCGACCAATTGTCTGATTCCGACCAAACTGCTTTTATCCCGATCGGATGGTCCCGGTCAAGTCATCTTTACCTGATCGGCTAGTTTTTCCGACCAGGTTATTTATGCCTGATCTGTTAGCTTCCCCGACCATCTTGGGTAATCTTGACTTGGTCTTGAGTTGATCTTTTCTGACTCCTGTGACGTGGCATGTCTAATCATGCTGACTTGTTATGCTATCAAAAAATCCATATAATATGTATAATATTTAATACTTTATATATATTATTATTATTATTATTATTACATTATATATATATGATATTATTTTTGGAAAGAAGTGTATTTTTGGAATAGAGTTTGGGCATAGATGATTATTTTTTGAAGAGAAAATATGTTTATATTAATGGAATGAAATGAACATTTCACTGGTTTTTGGATGGAATGTCTATTCCACCAAAATGATGGAACCCTCATTTCATTACATTTTATCCAACCAAATAAATGGAATGAATTTCTTTCCATTTCATTCCACCAAACCAATCAAACACCACCTTAGGGGTTGTTTGGTGTTGTTTCCGAATATGAATTATCGGTTTTCAAGTTACAAAAACAATTAGAATATGTTTGGTTGTTATAGAAATAGTGGTTTTCACAATAAACTTGCAAGTAGATTTCCACATGTCAAGCATGAAAGCACTATATGATGATGACCAAGGCAAATAAGAAATAGTTTAATATGCCAATATATATGTTATCATTTCATTTTTGTAAAGTTAGGTTGTTCAGCTGAATCTCTTCAAAATCAATAAGAAGCTTTCACTCTCTCTCATATCTTACATGTCTCTCGTCTTTCTCTTGCTCTATCTTATTTTATTTTATTATTAATATTTATTATTTCATCTATTATTTCATTTCATTTACAACACGTTATCAATACGATGCTGACATTTGTAGAACCTGAAGCTTCTAAATTTATTACCACTAGAACCTGAAGTTTCTAAATTATTCTCAGAACCTGAAGCTTCTGAATTTATTATTACTAGAGCCTGAAACTTCTCGATTTTTATTTATCAATACCAGAACATGTGGTTCTGGATTTCGTTTCTCCCATTTTATTTACCTTTATACAATTTACTTTCTCGCATTTTATTTACTTTTACGTAATTTTTATTTAAACGGTTTGGTAACCCATCCAAAAACCTGAAGTTTATGGATTTATTTATTATTACTAGAACCTGAAGCTTCTAGGTTTTTATTTATCAATACTAGAACATGCAGTTCTGAATTTAATTTCTCGCATTTTATTTACTTTTACGGATTTAGTTTCTCGCATTTATTTACTTTTAAGCGATTCAGTTTCTCGCATTTATTTATTTTCATGCGATTTACTTTCTCGCATTTTATTTACTTTTACGCAATAAATGAGATTGGCTATAACGATTAAACATAACTTAAAAGTGTTCTGGATTTATGATATTTAAGTTGGCACGGTTTTGAAAACCGATGAGAATCTGGAGTTCTAGATCCAATGTTATATACATATTTGATGCTATGAAGAGTAAAATCAAGAGAAGAATCTACACATCCAATTGGATGCTATGAGTATCATAAAAAGTATTTAAGATCATAACGTATAATGAAATTGGAAATAATTTATCCATTTCGTACATGATATAAAAAAGAGAAGAAAAGGAGGCGTGTGCAGAGATTGTACGAAAAACACCACTGCACAATCATCATCAAACATTGATATCTCATTCTTCTGAGATAGGTTTTGGCTGAAATTTAGTCAGCCTGTTATAATCTTTTAGTTCTTAAATCTGTACGATGGCATTGTCGATCGAAATTTCCTGTGGTGAATTCTGCAATTCCAAATAAGGCTGGACATAAAACAGGGGAGGAAATTTCAGTATTACGCAGGTGTCATCAACAAGTGATATCTCTTTAATCTGTCACGATCGGGTTGCAATTTGGTCATAACGTTCTTCACTCATGGTTCTACAATCTATCGGTTGGATTGTTGATCAAAAGTTTCTATAGAAAGATATACACCTCGAACATAATAAGAAAAAGAAAAAGACGAATGTGAGATCAAGAGAGAGAAAAGAACTGAGTTTTTATGCAATAGAGAGTGAGATCAAAAAGACTTTATTTTCAAATTAGCCAATGAATATCCCTTTTATACTAAAATATCTAAGTCCTAAAAATAGAATAAATATTTGGCAATTAATGCCTTACAATCATAAAAATAAATGCAAACAAATTTTGGAAATAACTAAAGACTAAAAACTAGCAACTAGTTGATTTGTCCCTTATTTGGAAAGTTGAATTTGGGAAACAAATCAACCATTTATTTTAGAAACAAATCAACTCTTTATTTGAGAAATAAAATATGGAATATGCTGAAATACGAAACATGTTGAAATTGGATTCTCCTCCAACCATACGTCGCCAAAAATATATGAAATATGTTGAAATTCGGACTACTCAGCTTAAGTCTTCTCACAATAAGATAGATGACCGAATTTGGACTTGTGATCTGTTTCGGAGGACGGAGTCTTCATAGCATCTGTAGAGCTTGTCTTGGGCTTTCCAGAAACACATTATAGTAGACGATCCGACTTCAAATGCTCTCTATAGAGTCCCACAAAGTTCAGCCCAGATTTAGTCTTCATGTAGGCCGAATTTGGATTTTAGCAATTTAAAATCAGTCCATCATTAAAATACTTATTTAATCCTCCTAGCCCTTATAATTGGCCCAACTGGATCATGCAATGGATCCTTTTATGAAGCTTCTTGATTCTCATCACATCTCCTCCATCTCAAATGGGAGATCCACTTTCTAGCAATTTTCATCTTAGATGGAACAGCTGAGCAACTCATATGAAGAATTAAAGATACCCATCAGATGGTTTGCTCCACGGATGAACATGATGGTTTGGGATTTTTTTGTGTTGGGTATGATATGGGTGAGAAGTTGGGTGGAAGATCTCAGAACTGGTTTTCTTTTTCTCTAGATATCAATGTTTGTTTGTTTTGGTTATGTTATGAATTGGGTGTGGCTTTTGATGGGGCTTATTTTGATTTCGATATGGATTGGATTTTTACGCAAAATGGATTGGGTTTTTTTCCTAGATGAACTGAAAAGAACAAAGAAGTGATGTGTGATGATTGTTATTTTTTTTCCCAGATTTTGTGGTAACTAAAGAAGATTGTGTTTGATGATTAAAAAGAAACAATGGTTTGCTCCATGGATTTGGTGGAGAATTTGGAGATCTAATCTCCACCTGATTTTTATTTTATTTTTTTCCTTCTTTTTTTCTTTTTTAAACAAAACGATTTTTCTTTTTATATCCAATCGTAAAGAGATAAAAAAAATCATTTTTTAAGTTATATTTTTTAAAAAATTAAAGATAACTTCTTTTTTTAATTTCCCTTATTTAAACAATTTTTATTTTTTAAAATTTATTTTCTTTTATATATTTATTTGTTTTTATTTCTACTTTCGTGACACATGGTAGTTTTTGATTTAAAGATAAAAATACTCATGTAATTGTTAAGTTTGACCGAATGTTGACAAATGGATTGACCAAATTGATGTATTTATGAAAAGGACAGACCAAAGGTCCTAAAAAAACAAACACACTTAAAAAGTTGATTTTTCTCCAAAACTTAGGGACTAAACTGATAATACCCCTATATATTATTATATATTAATATATGATATTATAATATATGTTGTTATATATATATGAGGGTACTCTGTTCATTTGAATATCTTGTCATGTCATGTCCCAGTCATACCATACGTATCAATGTACAAGTAACAGTTCTGTCCCAGACCTTCCAAACACAATACAGATCAACTTGTCCTGTCATGTCCTGTCACGTCTCACCTGGTCATGTCCCATCTCCGTACCAAACGCGCCACTAGTGCACTAGATTCATTTGTCCAAAGACACTATACTTTGATGATTTTAGACTCGTTATAACACATTTGATCTCACTCAATTGCTAGCAAAAGAATCTACAACTTTAACATGGTAAATGCGTCCAACCTTTATCTTAAGTTGTGAATATTGTTTAAGACTAAATAATAAATTGTGTCTACCTCATACATATCCATATGTACAAACAATTCTTTATTTCTCATAGTCTTTTGACATTATGATTATTTACTTTAAACAAATATAATAATTAAACTATAAATTTTATAAGATTATTTTAAACAAGAAATCACATAATCAATATGAAAAGATTGTCAAATTACATTATTATACTCTTGCTATTTAGTATAATCCTAACATACCGCACCTCTCCAAAACTTTAGGATTCTGAAATCCAAAAACAATTCCCGATGGATCCAGAAATTTATCCGTTAGAATATATCAAGCGATCCATACAAGTTCGTGTGGATTGTGGATCTTGGTGGGCTATCTAAATTTAAACTTCAATAAACATAACCTAATTACATTAAATAAATGATTCACTTAGGTTCGATATATTAATTCTAGTTCTTTCCACTAAAGAACTAAATTTGAACTCTTAAAAAAATAGAATAGGTTAATGTTCCTCGTTTGTATCCTAGACAACCTTATTGGAGATAGTGTATCCTCGTGAAAAGTATCAGTAATCGTCAAGAACTCATAGACCGTCTATAGCTCTTCTAGTTACCATATTTAGTCATATGACCACATTTTGAACTTGGATATTTTGTCTTGTCCTCAAGCCATGTTTCAATAGACACTATTGACAATTAAACGTTAAGATTTAATATCCAATACCTCAAAATATCCATATGATGATATTTTACTCTCATTTAATAAATAGAGCCACAATGTCTATATCTATAAATAAAGTCCTCTATCGATTAACAAATTAATACCACCAAGCCATCAAGGATAGACTATGCTATATAATCGTACTCATTGACAACTCAAATAATATCACTTGTAACCATAAGTCCACCATTTATCTCAGGAATGAGATAGACTCTCCGATAAAGATGCACGTTTAGGGAATGAGAATGGATATAGGTTCCTCCCATCCCCATCCCCATCCCCATCCCCATCCCCACTTCCGAGACCCTTCCCTCATCCATCCCCACCATTTCCCCATTTGGGAAAAATAAGGATGGGGATGTTTGGGGGGAGGTCCCCCCATCCTCATCCCCAATTCCCCATTTTCCCCATTTTTTCCTGTTTTCTCGTATCCCCCCGTCCCCTATTTTCTCATTTCCCTATTTAACTAAAAATTATAAATTAAATTAAAAAAACAAACATTTCATTACAAATAAAAAATAACAATACATTATAAATTCAACATAAAATGTTCCAAATAATTCAAATATATATTATAATTATATTTATACTTTTGGAGAAAATGGGGAAATGTGGATCTCCATCCCCATCCCCATCCCCATTTCAATTTAATTGTGGGGGAAATGGGGAAATGGGGATGGGGAGGGGTCCCCCATCCCCATCCCCATCCCCATTTTAATTTGGGGATGAAAATCACCCTCATCCCCCCTTATTTCCCCATTTTCTCTAAAAACAAAATCCCCAAATGGGGATGGGGGTGCGGGGATTTGGGGTTCCGGGGATAAATGTGCATCCCTACTCTCTGATTGTCCTCAAGTGAAAACTTTTAACCACTAACGGTTCTGGATAAAGTATTTCACTGTGATCATATTCAATCCACCTAGTGTATTAGATTCTTTTGTTCAAAGACACTACACTTTGATGATCTTAGACTCATCATAACACATTTGATCACTTAAATACTAGCAAAATAATCTACAACAATACAAGGTTAATGTGCCCAACCTTTATCAAGTTGTAAATATTGTATAAGATTAACTAATGAATTGTGTTTACCTCATACATATCCAGATGTACGAACAATTCTTCATTTCTCATAGCCTTTTGACCTTATGATTATTTACTTTTGAAAATTATAATAATTAAATTATAAATGCTATAAGATTTGTTAAACTAGAAATCACTTTATTAATATGAAAAGATTGTCAAATAAATTATTGCACTCTTACTATTGAGTATAATACTATCATAGCTAAGCATTGGAAGTTACATTTTTTAGTGTGATTCTTTGATTTGTGCAAGAAAGTCTTGGCTAGAGTCGTGAGGACTGGGATATAGGCATGTCGCCGGTTCGGGTTCGGAACCGACAGTTCCAGTTCGGTTCCGACGATCTAGTTTTTTTTTCCTTCACTAAAAAATATTACCATTGTGCCCAACGGACTGCTGACGTCAGCAGACAGTTGGAGGCCCAACGGTTGAATCATCCCAATTTTTTTAAAAAAAATCTGTTTTGATGGAACCGGATGGTTCCACCAAAACAATAACTGGAACCAGAACCGTGCACTGTAGCAGTTTCGGTCTGGTTCCGGTCCGGAACCTCAAATGACGGTTCGGTTATGGTTTTTGACGGTCCAGTTCCGGTTCCAGTTCCGGTTCGGTTCACCGGTTCGAGCCGAACTGTCGACATGTCTAATTGGATAGCTAAGTAAGGTGTCATCTCTTTCAATGTGTGGGGTTGAAGGGTAGATATCTAGGTGAAGTGGTCACTTGAGAGATTGTATATTTTTGTCTTACTAGTGAAAGGTGTTTGCCGGTGGTTGTGGTATTAACTCGTGGATGTTACCTCTTCGGAGGTTTGACCCCGGTTTACCGATCACCGAACGGAAGTAATTTTTTTTTAAAAAAATGTTTATTTCATAAATAAATACTGCGACCGATTAAAACCTATGATCAATTTTTCAAAACAATAAAATAAGAATCGAAATCGAAATACATAAAAAGAGAAGAGAAGAAATGAATTCTTCATACCTACATAAGAGGCTCATTCTCTTTTATATAATCTGCTCCTGGTTCAAACCACGCGATCTTCCTATGCTCCTAGCTATTTTTCGGAACTAGTAACTACGTGTGGACGCCACGTACTCAGGAACTTAGGAGAATGTAGAGAAAAATGAATAAACTCTTTCTTCAATATGTTTCAAAAGCAAAAACTTTTTTTTTTCTGTTTACTGTGCACGATGCACAAAAAAAAAGTTTAAGCCTTTTGCTTTTTCTTTTCTCTTAAGATATATTGATTCGGTTTATCAAAAAATGTATATATCTAATATATATTCTCTTTCAAGGGTTAAGCGCATACACACACAAATCATACATGTGTCCATACATCGTTGTACCCCATTTATAACACATTCACACACTTGATGTTGAATGCTCATGCGTTGGTATGAAAATAACATGTTTTGAAAAATGTATTATTGGAGGCTATGTCTATGTAATTTGTATTCTAGTGTGAAATGTGTTTGTGTGTGTATATGTTTGTAAAATATGGTCTTGAACTTTATTTTAGTCTTAAATCATTCTTGAATGAGTTCTAAACATTTTGGTTACTCATACTCTCAATTTCAAGTTATAAGTCAAAATATATGATACTTTCCAGTCATGTTGCGTACATTGTCTTCGTATTTGTATATCGAGTCGATTTCTTATTTTATGGGTTGAGTATCTTATATGCCCATATTTGTGAGAGAGTCACAGTTTGTAATCCGTAAACGGATTTGAATTCCAAGTTTAGAGATCGGAGAACAGTCGAAGAACGAGAAGGGAGCTCGAGGAAAAGAAGCAAGCATCAAATGCTTCTTTCCCAAGATGGCGCGTGGCCATCTCGGGCAAGAAGACTTGTTGGCCCGAGATGCCCACGAGCTATCTCGTTTAGCAAGCACACTTGATGTGCTTATTGTTCTTTTTTATCATTTTGCTTGTTTTCCTTTCCCTCTCATTTAAATATCTCTTCCTTCTCACTTGTCATTCTAAGAAGAGATTCAAACTTTGAGTGCAGAAAATTTCTCTCAAATTTTCTCACCTTACAAACACCATAACTTCTTCATTTGAACTCTGATTTGAGTGATTCAAAGTTGTGTGTGTTCATCTACTCGTCCTCTATCTTTTCTCTAAATGTTTGAGATCATTTTATTGCTGGTTTCAATCCTCACAAAAACGAGACTGCACCAAATCAACTAAGGTATTGATTTTCTCATAAAGTTTTCTTTTAAAACTTGATCAATTGCCTTGGGTTTTCTTCTTCAGTGAATGTATGTGTATTATGATTAGTTTGATTTGAGTTTTGAACTCATTCAAAGCTAGATTGATTTTGAATTGAAATCTCAAATGTTGAGTTAGGTTTTGATTTGCCTATGTTTTCACATGATTAAGATTGTATTGTGTTATTTTTGTATCTAGGACTATTTTATGATCTTTGATTGATTGATTGATTTTGAAGAAAAAAAGTTCTCACATGTATTAGGCTCTCTTTGGTCAAAATTTCTAGATGATACATGTGGTTGTGTTCTTAAGAGCTATTCATGTACTTTGTTGATTTTATACATAGGTAATATGCTCTAGAACTTATGCTTTAAATCTAGATGACTTGATCATATGATTTTAGCTTGTTTGTGTATATGTGAACAAAACTTGTTTTGTATTCTTAAATGATCATATCTTGTTTTACAAGTTTTGTATTCATGAATGAATCTAGTTGATGTGATTACATTGAACATTTTGCATAGGATCTAGATTTGTCATTCATGCATTAAAACTAGTTTATCTTGATAAATGAACTTTCATGATTAGACTTAGTTTCCATAGAATGTGTTGATCATCATATTCTCTTTCATGTGTTTGTGTGTTTGTTTGCATATCATGCATTCATGATCACCTTAGATGCCTTGTAAGAGGAAGTATTGATAATAGGTGTGAAGCCTTGAATTGTTGAGCAAGTGAAGTCTCATATCTTAGAGTGAATATTTGATTTGAGCAAGGAAGTCTTAACAAGAGGTGTGAAGCCTTGGATTGTTAAGCAAGTGAAAGTCTCAACTGGAGGTGTGAAGCCTTGGATAGTTGAACATGAAGTCTTGACAAGAGGTGTGAAGCCTCAAAATGGTGAGCAAGGTGGCAACAAGTTCATTGAGTAGGATAGAAAGGTAGTTTCTAGGTGAATGGGTCACTTGAGAGATTGTACTCATTTTATCTACTAGTGAATTGTGTGTGTCAGTGGTTGTGGAATCAACCCGTGGATGTTTCCTCTTCAGAGGTTTACCACGTAAATACCTTGTGTCTATTTTCTTTAACTCTATCTCTTATATTTGTATGTATAATTAATATGTTGTGAATACAATACTTTGTAATTGGACTTCCTTACTATATCATTGATTGTGTATATAGTGTTTGTATCACATTCTATGTGCTTTATATATTGATTGATTGTCATTGATTAATATATATATATTGTGATACAAGCAATCTAAAGGGACAAACATTTGTTTGTTTTACAAGGGAGTCGAAAAAGGTGTCTAACATATTCACCCCCTCTTTAGGTTAGCTTTAGGCATTTAACCGTTTTTATATTTGTCGGACACTAAATTGCACTTAGTGAGCATCCGAGTGATACATTCACATATTCACTATGTGTTTTTGTTGGCATCAAACATATTGTTATCGACACACCCAAAATCAATGTTCTTCGTATGGTTTTGATTGGATAATCCGAAAAATATGTTCGAAGTCTAATAACATGTATCAACGATCTAGAAAAAAAGTATTATTTACAGACAATAAGCATACATGTGACCATCGTGCATATATGTTAATTAATGCAATAAAGTATCAAAATGGTCCACTTGTTGGGTGGATGAGCCTACATATGTCTTCTTGAATTCGTTGTAAGAAATAGGGGGATTCAAAATCAATCTTTATAATGGATGGTCTGATCACTAACTTTTCTTGTGAACAAACGGTATACATATTTTCATTGGACAATAGAATCTTCTGGTTCTTTGATAATCCTACGTATCATAGTAGATCCTGGATGATCGAGATAATCATATCAAAGTACAAATATTTTGGATTTGTGAACTTCTGGTTCACAGTTGCTTAGGTTTTAACTAGTTTTATATTTATATAATATAATCAAGATGAATATGCATTGAGTTTTTCTAAAATGAGTTTCTGGCTCAAGACATGTGATGTAATATAGAGGTACTCTCTATTATCCTCACTTATGGTCTCAATGTGATATCATTTATTGTGAATATCTTTAAAACTAAGCAGATTTCTTCTACATTTGTTACAATGTAAAACAACATTCATGTTTATTTTTTTACCATTTGTTAATATAATTGTGGCTCTTCCTGAGTCTTCTATTAGGTCTACATGACCAGATATACTGTTAACCTTGATTTTGATCAAGGTTAAATTGAGAAGTATTTTCAATCTCGAAGAATAGTATGTGATGTTTCACTGTCGACCAAACATGTATCCCTAATTTCCCTTTTGAAACTAGACTATTCATCCATATTCCTGGAAAGAGGAATCTAATTTAGAACTTTAGGTCCCAAGTAATTTCAAGGGTTTAGAACTTACGGTTCTATAAAATTTTCAAGATTTAGAACTTCAGGTTCTAAATAGTTTCCAAGATTTAGAACTTCTGATTCTAATTAATTTTTAAGATTTAGAACATCAGGTTCAAGATTGAAATTGAAATCCAGAACTTCGGGTTTTAATTTATTAAATTAAAATACAGAACTTCAGGTTTTAATTTATTAAATTAAAATACAGAACTTCGTGTTCTGAATGATTAACTTCAGATTCTGACTTTTTTTTAAAAAAAAAAATCAATAACTTTTATGATTTTTAGATCAAGAACTTCTAATTCTGATTTTATTTTTGAATCAAGTACTTCTTGTTCTTTTTTTTTATTCAAGAACTTCTAGTTCTTATTTTTGAATCAAGAACTCATGGTTCTGATTTTCCTAATCAAGAACTTCTGGTTCTTTTTTTTTTCGATTCAAGAACTTCAAGTTCTTATTTTTGAATCAAGGACTTTTTAAACTTACAGTTTCTTTTTTAAAAACTTCTGGTTCTTTTTTCCAATCAATAACTTCTGGTATTGATTTTCTTCTTTTTGAATCAATAACTTCTGGTACTGATTTTCGAATCAAGAACTGCTAGTTCTTGTTATTCATTTTTTTCGAATGCAATATTCTTGTTGCAATTTCAAATGAAATGCCAATATGCAATATAGCACAGCAAAGCTACAATTTATCTATATTCCAAATTTCTAATCATAATCTTATTATGAGTAGTACTACAAACATATATGGAAACAAATGAATTACAAAATCTCTCTTTGTATGATAACATAAATTTCAAGACTATCGTATAATGGCAGCTTAAAAGAATAACAATGCTAATGGAAAAAAGGAATGCTAATTAGAGGTAACTTCTTGTTTCCTCAATAGCTTAACTAATTACACAAAAAGATTTCCTCTTGTAAAGATAATTCTAAGACAATCATGTTCAAGAATATTCAAACTGGTTATCTCCGTTGGAAGTTTAGGAACTTGATGCCATAGGCAAACAAAAAGAGGAAGAGAAGAACCCAACCAACATGTGCTATAGCAATGTATTGAAGGAAGTCGTGTTTCATCCCAAAACTATCTTTAAGGTACCCCTTCACTGTGGTGTTAGTATTAGCCAATCCAGGAATCTGTAAAGTAGTATCTATGTCACCCACTTGACTTACTAGGACTCCATATAGTGTCCATGACAATGGAGAAGCCCAGTAGTACCACCTCCACCACACAGGAATTTGCTGTAATTTAACATGGAAGTGTGAGATCTTTTATTCGACATACATTAGAACTATAATTACAGTGAAGAAAAATAAAAAAGTTTCAGAATTCAAGTAAGCTAAAGTTGATGCATTTCAAATGTCGTAAAAAACCAAATGTAATGTATTGGGCAAAGTTTAAGGTATATTTTATAAATGTAAAAGAGAGAGATATTGAGTTTTATCTGACATACCGATCTGGGAATTATAAAACCAGCAAACAAATTCCATAAGCTCAAGAAGAAGGTAATAACAATGGTAGCAATTTGGACACCAGGAGTCAATGCAATAAGACTCATCCCGTACAATGTGAAGTACAAGAAGCACATTGATATGAAGTAGAAAAACCATAAGAACTTTCCCACCTGCCACTCGAATCCAATCATGGAGTAAAGGATAAGAGAGTAGATGAAAGTTTGAATTGTCACATATATAACCTCTATAGCCACCTGCAAAATTAAGGTTAGTTCATTTGTCAAGTTTTTAGTGGTTTGACATAATTATTTCAAATAAAAACTAACATTTTTAGTTTTTTTTTTCACAAGTATATGTTTTAACCAAAAAAAAAACATGTTATAAGTTATTGTCCCATTCCGTTACCTGACCGAATGCATAAGGTAGTGCATCATACATCCCGGCTGCTTTTTCACGGTAGAAAACTGTTCTCTCAACATTAACAACAGGTTGCACTCCCATAGCATAATTGGCTCCAAGGTAAACCACAGCAGAATACATGGCTCCTAGAAGGTTGAACAAATCTTGCTGTTTAGATCTGGTAAAAGGTAAAACAAAATAGTTAACTTCCAAAATGTATCCCAAGTTATCATCAGTAGAAAACCTAGAACTCAAAATTTCCATCAAACATAATGGAAGAAACAAAAGGAACTTACGTCTTCTGTCCCATGTTCCAAAAGATAAGACCTAACAGAACAACAATGCATGTTGTCGTGGCAAACCGAACAACATTATATTTAGAGTGTCTCCAGTAAGACCTTTGTTGTTTCCAGAAACAAGCATTGCACTGAGTATGAAACAATTGGGAGTATTTGGTTGGGAAGTAAAGATCCTTAGAGCCTGGTGATGGAGCACTAAGCTCTTTGATAAGTTCTTGATTCGTTCTGAAATTTTGTCCATAAAGAAATTAGTTAGGACAATTCCCAAAATCCTTAGATATTTGTGAAAAAAAAAAACAATGGCAACATTATGTATTCTTCTTAAGGCTTACCGATAAAGAGTAGAGTTGGCAAAAATTTCAGCAAAATCCATGTCCAGTTGAACCTCAACTGAAGGAGCAGTGACATCAAGCATCCATGTTGCTGGATTGTATCCATCATTAATTTTAGCAACTCCCGGGATAGCCTGTAATAAGGCAGAGATATTAGTTAACAATCTATTCTTTATCGGGGATAATGCTCTCATTATTGTTCAATTTAATTGAAAAGAATCCATCCGAAATTTGCTAAGAAAAACATGTAGGGACATGAGACATAATGAATGCTTGAGCTATACGAAAATATGATGGTGATTACCTCAAAATATTCTACAAGTTTGTGAGAATGGCGACCAAGGGATCCGCTATAAATGGCTTGCCCTCTTCTTTTCATCAACAGTAGCTGCAACAAGTACAATTTAAGATCGAATGATGAATACATGAATCACAAATAAATAAGGAAAATATAAAATACAAAAACTCCTTAGAAAATCTATAAACATTGAGCACTACCTCATCGAATGCTTCAAAGATGTCTATGCTAGGTTGGTGAATCGTGCAGACAACAGTTCTCCCTGTATCCACTGTATTTCTCACAGTACGCATAACAATCGCAACTGCTCTAGCATCAAGGCCAGATGTTGGTTCATCCATGAAAATGATAGAGGGGTTAGCAACCAACTCCACAGCTATTGTCAACCTCTTCCGTTGTTCTGTCGAAAGACCCTCTACTCCTGGAAGGCCGACTAAAGCATCCCTCAATGGTTGGAGCTCAATCAACTCCATAACTTCTTCAACAAATACCTACATGATAAGTAGAAAAATATTAACCACAATGGGAACATTGGGAAATAGTTCAAAATTTGGGGACAAGGATGAAAGGCTTCCATTTAAAGTTTGAGAAGAGAATTTTATATAAGAAATTCAACATACCTTTCGTGCTTTGGAATCAATGTCTGAAGAAAGACGAAGCCAGGCTGAGTACATGAGAGATTCAAAAACAGTAACATATGGCGAATGAATGTCATTTTGTTCACAGTAACCACTAACACGAGCAAATGTTGCTTGGTTCTTTGGGTAACCAGAAATGTTAATACTTCCTTCAATATATCCTTTGGTTTTCCTTCCTACCCATACATCCATAAGAGTTGTTTTCCCTGCACCACTTACACCCATTAGTGCCGTTAATATTCCTGGTCTGAAAGCACCACTAACATTTCGTAGCAGTTGAAGACAATCTTCTTTAACACCTTGACTCTTCATTTCCTGTCACACAAGATCAATAGTTTGTCTTGATGTTAGTGCGATATAAGAATCTTAAATGTATAGAGATGGTTTAATGTATAAAGATGATGAACTTACAGCAGACATATCCACATAGTAGTTCACATGGTTAAATGTAAGTATTAGTGGTTGGAAGGGCAAAACCATTCCTTTTTTAGGTGCACGTTCAGCTGCACCGACAATTCTGTCTGAACTTATCACTGCCATATCAATATCTGTAATTGTTCACAAAATTTCATGCATTTAGAAAAGTACAATATCAATGGTGTATGAACCTAACACAAATACAAGCAGAGGTAAGGGAATACATGAAAAAACAAGGGAGTTAACCTTGAGTTACATGTTGTTTGGAGGCTCTCTTCTTTTTCTTCTTGTCTCCATTTTCCAAATAAGCAATGCCGGTCAACATTGAAATTCAATTTACATACAAGAAATATGAACTTGAATAACAAAATTGATGTCAGGATTCAAACTAAAGAATCTTCAAATAGTTCTATCGATGGTAATCTTGATACTTTTTGGGCATTGCATATGCCATTACCAAAACAGTGCGAAGTTTTTTTTTGTATTACAACTATTATAATAGGACTATCGAGATCCCCAGATATCTACTCTCACAAACCAGGAGAAAACTCCTAACGCATGCTTCTAAATTGCTCATGCTGGGACGTGAACTTCTGACCACCAATATGAAAGGGAGGTGCACGACCACTTGTGTTAAGAGGTGATGTGTAATGTGAAGATTACCGATAATAAAACTATTAAGTAAATGATTTTTACATCCATAGGACCTATCTTCTATTTATAACTATGCATTCATATAATTCTTGTTTCATTAAGTCAATATTTCTTGCGGAGATGGAGAATTAAAAATAGAAATGATCAAGTAAATGAAAGCAGTTTCTTAGTTGATGTTATGAAAGATGTGAGTTTTTAATTGGTTTGTATATGTGACTCATTCATTTTGTGTGGAGGCTTTGTTTTTTTAAAAAAAAAAAATGTTGAGATTTGTTATGTGTCTTGTTCATTTTATGTGGAGACTTGTTAGACTTGTTAGATGAACTATTGAGTAAAGATGACAGAACTTACGATTCAAAAAAGTCAAAGCAGCAATAAATAAAATGTTGAAGAGAATGGAAAACCCAAATAGTACTCCAATGCAAACCCAAAACATATAATCTTCGGTGAAGAAACCTCTAGCTTGAAGAAGTACTTCCCCAATTGTTCTTGCATTAATGTTGGGGTCTATGTTGGGCTGCATTGCATGAAACTTATAAGATTTGGCTGACAAAGTAAATTTTAACGTATCGATATTCAAACTATAGTAGGTCTTACCGTGTCCCATCTTTTATCAAGGAACTCATTCATAACTATTGCATTTAGTCCGTACATCATATGAGAAATATAGTATCCCCATATCATCCATGGCTGAAGGTCATCTACAAGTAGAAAAGGAAAATGATGTTTGAAGTCTATATATACTATTTAAAGAAAAAGATAATCACTAGAAATTAGAGTATAAACAGCTTGTTTTGACAACTACCAACTTACCTTTAGCAACAATAAATCCTCTAAGGACAAAAACCAATAGCAAAGTGAAGGTACCGAGTGTGTTAGCAATAATTTCTGATCTTCCTAGAGCAGCAAGTAATCGAAAGAGGGACATGGCCATCTGATGTACACCGAAGAGTGCTATGAACTGTCGGAAGAACCTAAATGGAAAAAAAGTAGGAAAGTTTTTTGAGCAATAGTACCTCTATAACAAAGCATGGAAACATAAAATAGAATCCAAAATGCTTATCTGGATGCAGATGGTGCAAAACCAATTGTGTAGTATGTTATAACGACCCATATTGCCGATTCTAAAAAAGATAATGGGATCCTGAGAAGCCATATGGGTAAGCCAAAAGCCCATGCAGGATAGAACCTGTGATCACGTTGTTTAAAAAACATAGGAAGCCTGAAAACAATCATCGGGAGTTCTGCCATCCCATTAAACAAAACATTAAGCAGAGAGAAGAACAATGCTCCATAAAACTTTTGTCATATGTGGACTCGGTGATTTTTTTTCTTCGACTAGGCATTTGTGGTACACGTGGTTTGATTTTACTGGTTTAAATGGGTTTTTTTATAAAAATTTAAATCAATTTTTTTAAAGAAATCCTATTCTCAATATATTATTCTTTGTTCACTGGTTTGTATATCGAAATTGCTGATGCAAAAATATTAGAAAAACCAAACCAACAACCAAATTAGTCCTACACTCCTACTAATATTTTTTCAATAAAAACCCATGATTGATTTTTCGGAGAACGGCGAGATTGATTAATTGAGCAATCGTGTATGCATTTCAGCATTTGCACGGGTATAACACACACACACACACACACACACACACACACACACACACACACACACACACACACACACACACACACACACACACACACACACACACACATATATATATATATATATATATATATAAAGTCTGGTATCATTGTATAATTGTAATATCACTGTATTAATGGTGGCTCTATTATTTCTCTATAAATTCAAGTGTTAATAACTATTTGAAACCAATCAGAAACCCTCATTTGTTCAACCATTTTGTCTCTACTCTTGGTTGAAAATAATTTTGGTAATTCTGAGATGAATTTTTCTTTTCAATATGAATTAGCATTGTCAGTATGTTTAAGGACTCTAGTTAAGAATATGTATTTATACCATTTAAAATCACTAAGTTTTTTACACTTAAAATTTTGGAGTTTTGAAAATTCTTTTCCTTAGAGTCTATTAGGATTTCCTACAAAATGTATTAATATGCTATAACATAGAACGTCTATACCATCTGATTGGGATGTGGTAGTAGTTGTGGATGTAGAAGGTATAAAGGATGCTGGATCAGTGGTTGTTCTGGTTGGAGTAGTCATGATAATTTCTTTAGTATGATTTATGATAGTGGTTCGAGCATTTAGACTAAGGGTATGAGACCACTAGCCAAACAATTGGCCTTCAAATCCCGTGGCCAAAGAAGTAACTGTATCGGTGTAAGTCATATTTTGTGTTTTAATATAAATATATCCAATAGTATGCATTTGTCTGAGAACAGTAATAATCTGATATTCAGATAATCCATCAATATTAAACTGATAACATTCATTTCCTGTATAGGCTCTATATGGAACGATTTCTTCATATTGGAGATCAGTGGGTGTAGGTCTAGGGTAATAAGGTTTCGTATTTGATAAAATCTAGTGTAGTTGTGACTATCTGCTTTATCAGTTGAAGTTATTCTATGGACTATATTGTCAAAATCTTCTTCGTTAGAAGAAGATGTAAGAGTTTTTTTTAAGGTTTGGACTTCTGGCTTTAGTAATTTTTGAAGTCTTTCTTCCAAGGCTTTTATTAAATCTTTCTCATCTAATAAATTGTCAAAACATTTTTCAATACCAATAGGATCAGGAAATAAGAGGACTTCTGAATCATATTCAGGTAATTTAGATTTTAATTTTTTATCAATCTTTTCTTGGGGAACATAAACTTGAGATATCTCTTTGGGACAAGGAAAATTTGAAGTTGTTGATTTAGATATATTGAGATCGATTCTTTCTAATTGTTCTCCTAAAGAATTTAAGAAGAAGTTGGTGTAATTGTTTTGTCTTATAACTATACCAATCTGTTGTAATGAGGATGGGATGGTAGGTGATAGTGGATCATTGAATATAATAAAAGGAGTACATTCAGTAGTGTTGTTGTCATTGTCAGGATCTTCGTTAGGCAATTATATTTCAAAGTGTTTAGGAGGATGATGGAATTGTTTTTCTTCTCCTCTTCTTGTCTTATAAGTCCTTACGTTGGATTGGTTAATAACAAGACATTGTTGTTCTAAGTTTTTCCTATTGGTATACCACTCAAAAAATGGTATTTCTTTGTTGAGTTTTTTTAAAGTTCCGTGTCCATCTTTTGTGGATTTGTTCCCGTTTCTTTTCGTTATAGTTTTTCTCATATTTTTCGCTCATTCCTTGATTATGAGGAGAAAAGTAATCTTTCATGAGGAGATTGTAATCTATATGAACATCTTTATCTAAAACATTAATGGATCTTATCTGGGGTTCTGATTCAATAATTTCGGTCAAAACTTGAGAAGGGGTAGGAGAAGTCTATCATTCATTGTTATATCTGTGAACATGTTGAGCTACTTGTTCTGAGGTTTTATGTATGCTGATAATATGAGTAGGAATTTTAATATTGGTAGGTCTCCTACGTCTATGGATAAGATTTATGGGTTCACATATTTCACTAGAACTTGGTTTACACTGATTTGCTAAATTGGGTGTGCGATTTGTTCTAGGGACAAGACTAGGTATTTGCTATTCAATGTTTAGCCTAGATAAACTGGATAAAGAATTGATGGCTGTTTGAAAGTCATCTATGGTTCTAGGAAGGTCATGTTCCCTTTTAGAAAATCCTCTTCTAAAAGATATCATAAAGGTTCCATCTTGTTCATTCACGCAATCATGAAGATTTCTCATAGATGGTTTGTAACTGGGCTGGTAAACTTTTTATTTAACCCAGTCATCAAGAAAATTAATGTTTTCCCATTTGACAAGTACAGGAACAAGGACATTGACAAAAGGGAAAGCGTTGAAACAAATAGTTTGTCCTGCTGGTATAGTTGGAGGGATAAAACTATGTATAAGTCCATAAGTCAGGACACGGTAATGAACACGATAAACAAGTTTGTAAGGGCTAGATCTTTCAAGAAATTTGTAGTTGTGAGTTTGTATGTCTATCACAAGGCATTTTTCTTTATGTTCATCAGTATTTAGGGCAATAGTAAAATTGGGATAACATTGGAAATATATAGGTTCATATGTAAGAGTTGTTTCGGCCATTCCAATAATGGATTCCTTATAATCAGTTATTCTTTTGTCACGTAGAACAATTAATAAAGAATTATTAAGACCGATTTTTGATAAGGGCTTGATTCCAACTTGGACACTTCCAATATGCATGTCATTATATCCAATTTTATTGTAATGAGTCAAGCTGTTTTTATTTAATAAATTAGTAGAGAAAGTATTATTCTGAAATTTAACATTTATTTCTTTAGTTTTTTGTCCAAGAAGAGTTCTAAAATCAAGAAGTCTTCTTTTATAGATGTTGCTTTGTTGGATATTAGGTAATTACCAATTTATAGAGTCTTTGTCATTCCAATTAGTATCATAGTTGGCTACAGATTGTCCTAAGGCACTATTCTCATCATCCGACTTTATCTCGGCTTTAGAACTACTTGTAGACATGGTAAAGAAATGAAACAATATCACAGCCTGTTCCTGGGATTTACAGAATGTCAAAACTCTCCTAGCACACAGCTAACAGACCCTAGAACTACTGGCTTTTGCACCTATAAATCGCTATTATTTCCCTCTTCAACAAGTCTTAAGGCTCTGATACCAAATCGTAGCACAAAGATATAGAATAAAATGCAGAGAACAATATACAGAAAACTAAGAAACATGAAAGGAAATGTTCAAAGTACTTACAAAATAATAACAATTTGTCTGAGAGCAAAGTAGATACTCAAATAAGTCACACTGTTTATTTCAAGTTCATAAATTTTATAAGAGAAGGAAAAGATAAAAAAAACTTGCTTAAAAGCTTTAAAACTTAAAAATTGAACCTATATTACATAAAGGATTGTAATCCTTAATAGGCTGGAGAACCAACCTTGGTTGCGTTTACCAGGACAAACTTTGGTTAAACAAACCATAGTAAAAAGAAATTATTCTAATAATTTTGTTTTTTCTACTGACATAATAAAAGCAAGTGATATGTCATTATCTGGATAACAATCCGATGAGGTAATGGAGTCACTGCAAAGTAAAAATAGGTTATGTGTCTTTTTATTCCGACATTATACTATTGGATGAGGAGGAGTTACGTCTTTGTCTTCGAATAATGCTGAAAAGTAACTATCTGATAAAAGTGTAGGAGATCAGTCATGACCAAAATATGTGGTGGGGTCATCACTATCATAATTGTCTTCTTTTTTTTCTTCATCTTTGTCTTGATTATCTGATTCTGAATCAACTTGGGACATACTGGCCATAGTTCTTTTCATTTCTTCAGCTATTTTTAATAATTTATCAGGGGTACTAGCAGCTGCAATCCTGGCTTGGTTTTGTGACTTAGCCATGAGGAATTGAGATTGGTCAGAAGATTTGTTGCTAAACGATGGGTTGTCAGAGAACCATTTAGTAACTCTTTCTCTGTCATGCTCTGTAAGGTTCATTCCGCTCCACCATTTAATTTTGGTTTGTCTTCCGAAATATGGAACATGGACATTTCCAATAAGCTTGTAAACAATAGTGTATTCTAAGATGAGAATCCATGTCAGATTGAAATGAACAAAATAAAGTAATAAGTCAGGGATGAATTCCCAACCATCTGGCTTGGTTAATAATGACATCCAGTAACCATAGCCTTCTTTGACAAGTTAAGGAAGAAAATCAATAGTAGTGCCATATTTATCCCACAATTCAAAGAACCTGTAAGGACCTTGATTTTATGATTGGTTTATTTCATGACAAACCACACCACATTAGGGATGATTGTGTAATGGGTAGCTTAGGTCCTCATTGGCAAGCTTCTAAGCATCTCCATGACTTCAAGAGCAAAAGGTATATTCACTTGACTTTTCCTCTTGAAGAGTTTAGGTATACACACACACACCTCATGCATGCTTTGTTGATCTTGCATTTGTGTTGATATTGTTTATATGTGTGCATCTCTTCACAATCACACTTGCACTTCATTTATAGATTT
This sequence comes from Dipteronia dyeriana, assembly GCA_032871835.1. Classification (NCBI taxonomy): domain Eukaryota; kingdom Viridiplantae; phylum Streptophyta; class Magnoliopsida; order Sapindales; family Sapindaceae; genus Dipteronia; species Dipteronia dyeriana. The sequence continues at coordinate 58,821,315 of CM065302.1, forward strand.
AAGTGTGGTATTGTGTTGTGTTCGTGCTTGCACGATGGTGTGTTTGTTTTAGCGCGTTGAGTGACAATATGAGAAGGTCTCATTCTTCTCTTGGTTTGGTTATTTGGAGTAATGTGTCTAGTTTCAAAAGAATGTATTTCAATGATTTAAATGTTTTTCAAAATTGACATTTGTATGGTCTTGTGACCATATCTTTCTATAAAATGATTTTAAATGAGTTTTGAAAATTTCTGTACAAACTAGACACCCATACCTTTCCAACGGTATATTATTCATAATATATCATGACCGTTTGGATTAGTTTTGAAATTTGCAAAAGTGACCACAAAAACAAGGCATCTCTGTTGTTGTCCGTTTAAGACCTTTGGTCACTAAAATGACCATAACGTTTTTTACAAACATCCAAATCATGTTTTAAATTGGCATAGAAAGTATACTTCCATACCTTTCCAACGGTATATTATACGAAAGGTTTGAATATCGTTTGGTTATGTTTTGGGTCGTTCGAATCTCGAGCTTTTGTGTTGTCGCGGCTGCGCCGGTCCACAACAACACCTCACCAGCGCCCCTGGATAGTAGGTGTGCACTGGTGTGATGTTTGTCGACCAACACAGCTCACCAGTGCACTGAGTAAAATTCTGGGCATTTTCAAAACGATGTAGTTTTGTTTTAGGACTCATATTTATATGTCATCTTCTTCCTCACTCGTTTTTCAGAGCTTCCAAACCATTTTTTAGTGTGACAAAGTATTTTATTTGAGAGAGAAGCTCTAAGAGTGGTTCCTTAACTCTCCAAACCCAAAACCCATCATCCATTGCATTAATCACACATGAGTCTTCATCAATCTTGACTTGGTAAGTAAGAATAAACATCTCATCTTCATTTATTGTTCTTCTTGTTCAAGAATTCATTTTTATGCATATGATTTGTTAAAATCTTGTGTTGAATGCATTTATTGATGAGTTATAACATTATTGGGTTTGTTTGTTGATAACTAGCATTTAGGACATATTTGCCCTCTAGCTAATTAGGTCATATTATTTGCATTTTGATGATTGCATTAATGACCATGCCATGCTTATTGACAACATATGTTGAAGTGGCTTTATTTGATAACTAGATTGTAATATTGCATATTCATATCTAGTTAAGTCTTTATGTATTGCATTTATACATTATTGCTTATGCCTCATTAATTGCATTTATTGATTGTAAAATTGCCCTTGATTGTTTGTTGTTGACAACTTGTGTTGGTTGGACTTTTATTAACAATTAGGTTGTTATATTTTATCTACACATCAAATTAAGTCCTTTGTATCGGCATGTAGGCATTGTTTGATAACTAGGATGTTTAATTTCATTATCTACATCTAGTTAAGAATTTTGTGTTTGGTCTTACACATAATTGCATTTGAGCATAGTGTCATATATACACTTAGACCATATACTCTTCATTGAGTCAAAGTCTTGTGGCTTCGGTGTGAAGTTGCACAAGCAAGAGAAGCCTTACAACCAAGGGTGGGTTGGCAAGCAATTGGTCAGGTATCCACTGTAAAAGGCCCGAGGGGTAGAGTAGGAGGTGCTCACGCCAAGAGTAGTGGATCAGGGATATCACTAGGGACTGAACCAAGAGTGGTGAGTGGTAGTGGCCATAGCCTGAGGTTGTCGAGAGTGAGAGTCCGAGTATCACTTGAGGATGTAACATTTTACTCATATAGTGGATTTCTGCAATCGAGTGTGGCGCACTTAACAGCCCGTGGTTTTTCCCATTTGGAGGGTTTCCACGTATACATCTTGTGTTGTTTATATTTTCGTATTTTACACTTGATGTTGTATGTTTGTTTTATTGGGTGAATTTTGAATATTGACTTGATTAAAACCTATTCATCACCCCCCCCCCCCCCCCCCCCTCCCCTAGGTTATTAGACACACACTTTCTAGGGAACTTTCAGAACCAAATAGGAATATGAAGTGGGAAGTTTTTGTCGAAGTAAATGAACCAAGATAAAGAATTGTCAGGATTTTGACCATATAAGAACTTGGTCCATGCTTCAATATAGTCCCAATAGGAAAACTCAGAGATGTGAAATATTCCGAAAATTTTCTTGTTTGGTTAGGATTACCACCCCATTGGTCTAAAGTAATATTATTGCAAAGTTTAATTTTTCTGAAAATTAATTTTTCTTTGTCAATTTTGTCAAAAATATCTGAAACAAAAATAGAGTCTGTGTCCACCAAAACGAATTCATAGAAAATATGTCTTTTTGATAAGTCTTCAGGAATTCTGCCAAACAAGGGATCAATAAGATCATCCGCAAGTTTTTTAGGTTCCTTAATATAATGGTCTAGTAATAATGATGTTTCTAAGGGAAACAATCTGTCAAAGAAAGGTTTGAGAATATAAGAATAAGTTTGGTTATTCATTTTGGGAAGAGCAGGGGAGATAGCTTGATAACCTGGGTTGTTGGAGGTTGGTTTATTTTGTTTTTGAGAGTGTGGGCTAATATGAGAGAAAGTGATAGTCTTAAAAGAAGCACTATCAGTCTTTAAGGGAGAAAAGTTGTTGGATAGTTGCAATCGATTTTGTGAGTCTTGTCTAGATGATGATCCTGTAAACTGTTGAGGTTGTGGATAGATGGGTTGAGATATCAAGGATAAAGCATATTTGTCTTTGTGGCTTGGTTTTTGGGGAGTGCTATGAGATATATCATAATTGATGGTCGATTTTTGGTCTGGGGATAATGATGGCCTAATACCCCTGCCACCTTTGCCTCCTCATCGGCTGTTACTCATGATTCTTTTTTCCCTGTAAAAATTCTCTGGTCAAAAAATTCGGAAGACTATTGTCAGATCTTTTGATATATTCAATAATAAAATCAAAAGCAGATAATAATATTTGTCATCTAACAAAATTTTGTTTTGATGCAAGATTTTTTACATCTTTTTTCAAAATGTATTTAACAGATTGACAATCTACTTTTAAAATGAATTTTTGGTTGATGAGATCATCTTGTAATTTTTGTACGGTCAAAACAATAGCTAAGATTTCTTTTTTGATAGTAGAGTATTTATGTTGGGTATCGTTCCAAGATCCTGAAACATACCTGACTAAACACTCTTTGTTATTAATAGCTTGTTTCATAATACCTCCGTATCCCAATTCGGAAGCATCTGTCTCAACAATTTTTGGAGCATTGGGGTGACAAATAAACATACAAGGTAATTTTTTGACATGTTTTTTCACTTTTCTAACAGCAAAAGTATGTTCATCTGTCCAAGGTGAAGGGTTTAATTTTAATATTTGGAAAAGAGGTTTACAAATAATACGTAATTCTTTGTAAAAATTTACAATATAATTTAAACATCCTAAAAACCTTTGTAGTTGTTTTTTGTCTTTGATTTCGTCAGGAAATTTGTCAGCAATGTCAAGGCTCCTTTGAATGGAAATAATAGTCCATCTTCGTATGTTATGCCCTAAAAATCTGATGTGTGTTTGAAAAAAATTGATTTTTGGTGCAGAAATGACTAAACCATGAATTTTATAGTTCTGAGAAATATTTCAAGATATTTTCAATGCTGGTCAATATTTTTAGAAAAGACTAAAACATCATCAATGTATACAATAGAGAATTCAGTAAAAGGATTGAAAGTTTCATTCATAATACACTGGAATTCACTATGAGCATTTTTTAACCCAAAAAGCATAACATTCCATTCGTACTATCCTAAGGGGACAGTAAAGGTTGTTTTGTATCGGTCTTTTTCATCAATCTTGATTTGTCAAAATCCTGATTTCAAATCAAATTTGAAAAATAAAATGGAATTATAAAGTCTTTTTAATAAGTCTGATTTGTTTGGGATCGGATATCTTATCCATTGTAGTGAATCGTTTAGTGATTTATAATTAATAATAAGTCTAGGCACTCTCCTTTCTAATTCAGCATTCTTTTGAACATAAAAAACAGGACAACTCCAAGGTGATTTAGATGGTCTAATAAGTTGTTTTTGTAATAGGTCTTGAATCTCTTTTTGCAATATTCAATCATTTCAACAGTCATTTGGATAGGTCTAGCTTTTATATAGATTCCTTTTTCATTGAAATCTTTGTTATAAGGAAGGGTAACAATGTGTTTCTTCCTGTTCCAAATGGCATTGGGAATAGAAGAACATACTTCCTTTTCTAATTTGCTTTTGAAATTGCTAATCTTTTCTTGGAGGCTAGGTTCTTCTAGTTGTTTTTCTTGTTTTTTAAAAATTAAGTCTTCTTTAAGGAAAGAAAGTTGGGTCTGTTTTTGATTGAGATTATCAATACAATTTTTTAGGATATTAGTGTTATCTTTGTGAATGCATTCTTTTTTCAAGGTATTCAAATCTTTTACAATGACAGGAAAAATGAAGGGGAAAATAATTTCTTTTCCCAGGTACTCCGTAATAAGTCCTTCACTAGTGACCTTAAAAGGTGATATGAGATATAGAAAAGGTAATCCTAATATACATTTTGGGACAAGGTTTTTACCATAAGGAAGTCATTAGTGTAATATATTCCTTCATTACAAACTCTAGCATTGGTAAGTTTATACTCTATTTCTAATTGTTGTCTGTTTGCTCCATACAATGATTCGGTGGTTAATTCAAGGTATTTTGTGGGTACCAGGACTTCTTTTATACAATTGAGGTCATCTCCAGTATAAACTAAAGCATTAACTCTAAGATTATACTCTAAAGAAATTCTAATGTCTATCTCGATGTACCATTTCTGGATTCTGACTTCTCTGGCAAAATTTATTTGACCAGATTGGTTAAGATTAGCCACTAATTCTTGGTCAGGCTGGGTTGTATCTGAATCGTCTGAACTATTAAAACTGGGTTCTTTGGAAACAAGAGAATGCTTGGGAATGGGAGAATGGTCTTTTATGATATTTTGAATTTGTATATCTTAGATATTTTTCTTTAAAAATTTTATTTCTTCCTTAATATTTTGAATTTCTTTTTGTAGGTCAGTAGTACTGATTTTTCTGGTTTTGGAAGTTTGGAAATGTCCTAAGACATTCTCATCAAAATCGGGTGTTTGAAAAGGGGCATTTTTAAAAGGTTTGTTATTTTCATGGGATGTTGTAGTTCTACTGGAGGGTGTTTCTTTTGAAATCTTTTGTTGTAATTGTCTGATATGTTTAGATTTTTGTATAGGATTTTCTATGTTGTCAATCATGCTAATTATGAGAGAATAATCGTGTTGGTCTAAAACATTGATTTCTTTACAGACACATGGTTGTATGTTTGTATTTGTTTCAAAAGGTGAACTAGAAGATGTTTCATCATAAGAGTCTTCTATTACTAAAAATTCATCTTCTAAAGAACTAGATAATTCTATGCTAGACTCAGAATTTTCATAAAGGATTTGAAGTATTTTATCCTTAGTACTATCTTCTATGTCCAGACTTTTGTTTTTGTTTTTTACTTCCGAGCATTTGTTAGCATAATGTCCTTATTTGCAACACTTGAAACATTTCCTTGATTTTGAAATCTTTTAGAACTTTCTCTTTGTCTCTTTTTGGCATATTCCTTTTTAGGGTCCGAGAAATAATTAACAGTTTTTTCTGGTATGTAAGCATATTTTCCTATTTTGTAGTTTCTTTTTGCTCTATATTTGTTCTTCTTGTATTTATTGATTTCTTTGGAGAATTTTCGTTTCTAGAATTATGAAGTTTGTCAAAACCAAATTGCTCGCACCATGAACCAAGTTCCTTATACTGTCATTTTCCTATCGATACGCACTGATGGAATTATATAAACACATTGAATGTGAGTCACTCATTTATAAAAGAGTTTTGACAAGTGTATATACGCCAAGGCAAAGTATGTAAAATGAGTGACTCACATACAATATCCTTATCTTAAAAATTTCCATATATATATATTCAAGTCAGTGCGTACTGATATAAATTCCTAAGTGCGTTGGATGTGGACCATTAGATTTACATACTTTGACTCAAAATATATGCACTTGTCAAAACTTCTCTATAATCAATGGTTCACATGCAACGCACTGATATAACTTATATCAGTGCGGACTAACAGGAAAACCAATATATATATAAAGTTTCAAGTGTAGGAAATTCCATATTGAATCCTCAATAACTATCGGTAATAATCCAATAGCTACCGATACCTATCAACAATTCCGTACAAGATTTCCCTCATTAGATTCTATTTTGATTAGATGGGGGTATTTTTTTTTTTACAAGATTTGATTTTATCACGTTACACTATTACAAAATTACTCAAAATCACTGATTTTATATCGTAACATGATCCTTGAAGCTTTGTTAGGAGTCCATGTGATGATTATACTAGAATCGTGTCTAGTAGAGTTCTTGTTTTTATCTGAAACAGAATTTATAGTTTATTGTGAAAAAACTCTCTGGTGGTCTTGTGTAAGTCCTGTTTGTTGATTAAAGGCAACTGAAGGCTTTGAAAGATTTAAAAACTCGTTTTGAATCTATAAAAACCATAAGAACATGAAAGACCCGTATTAGCAACACCCCGTCTCTATGTAAGAGCGGCCACAATAAGGAAGAGGATACACGTACAATTGTTAGAGATGTTAGAATTATGATATATTTCCTAATTTTGTTAGGATTATATTTCTAGTAGTATTTCCTAGTTATGGTATTTTTCCTGTTTCTAGTTATATTAGGATTTATACTCCTATTAGGAGTTAGATTAGTCTTTTATTGTTTTACCTATATAAGTTCTCTTTATTAGTTATTTTTACTATAACTTAGGATTCACAATGTAACCCTATATTCAGCATTATGCAATAATAACAAACCTTAGTTTTCTTGTTAGTCTTTTCTTGTTCTCATTCGTTCTTTGTTTTGCATGAGATTATTTAGTATGTTGTTAGAGTTTGAGATTCTTTAACATGGTATCAGAGTTTGATTTCATTAAAAAAAATAAACACAATCATTCGTGTCTACAAGAGTCTAGTTTCATTAAAAAAAAAGTTTTATTCATGTGTTCATTAGAGTCTAGTTTGCCTGGTGAGTGTCTGTACTGTTCTGACGAGTCTCGTTTGCATATTATTTTTCTTCTACTTGATATTTTGATTGGTATTGAATTTCTCTCTCCTTTGTTCCTAGTTGGTATTTGGCTCTCTCTTCTTTATTTCTGGTTGGTATTGGCTTTCTCTCTCCTTTGTTTTCTATTGGTATTGGCTTTCTCTCTCCTTTATTTTTCATTGGTATTTGGCTTTCTCTCTCCTTTGTTCACAATGGTATTTGGCTTCCTCTCTCCTTCTTTTCTGGTGTTGCCGAGTGAGCACGTTGTGCGTGAGGAAGGGTGTGAATCATAGTTCAAGATCACTTGGGCACTAAGGTGGCGTTTGGTTACCATGGTGGAATGGGAATTGGAATGGTAATGAGAATGAGAATTGGAATGGAAAGAAATGGAAAATTGATTTCTTTGTTTGGTTGGGACTTTAGAATCAATATCTGAATCGGTATATATTTTGTTTGGTTAACAACTGAATGGAATGAAATCAACTGTATTTTGACCAAAATACCCCTAATTACAAAACATTTATAATAACATTATATATTATGGATAATAAAAAAAATATGAAAGTATATATAATATTATATTTATATATAAATATTATATATATATATATATATATATATATATATTAGAATATAAAATATATATTATTACAATATATGTTATATATTTTTATATTATATATTATATAATATATATCATATAAATATATTACATAATAATATATGTAATATAAATATTATAAATAAAATATAACATATACATATATTACATAATAATATATATTATAAATATTATTACATATATATTATTATATATTATATATTAGAAATATTGTATATTATATATTATATATTAGAAATATTGATATTATTAATATTAATATTATTAAATATATAAATATTATATATAATTATATAATGTGTGTGTGTGTATATATATATATATATATATATATATATAATAATATATATAGTTAGAAAATATAATGTTCATTTTGGATAATAATAATAAAATATATTATATATTATAAATATTATATAATATATATTATATATTATAAATATTATATATTATAATATTAATATTATTAAATATATAAATATTATATATAATTATATAATGTGTGTGTGTGTATATATATAATATAATTAGAAAATACAATGTTCATTTTGGATAATAATAATAAAATATAAAAGTATAAATTATTAAATATATATTAATATATATATATATATATATATTATATATAATAGTATGATATTTATAATATATATATATATACATTATTTTTGGAAATGAGGGTATTTTTGGAATTGAGTTGTGGGATAGAGGGTTATTTTTGGAAATAAAATGTGTTAATGGAATGGAATGGGCATTCCATTGGTTTTTGAATGGAATGCTCATTCCACCAAAATAGTGGAATCCTCATTCCAATAGAATGCTCATTACATTGGAATTTAACAAACCAAACAAATGGAATGAATTTCTTTCCATTCCATTCCACCCAACCAAACACCACCTAAGTGAACATGAAATTGGGTTCGGCACGATTTGCATGGTTTCGTAGTTTGGTACGATTTGCACGCATGAGTTTGAGTTGCAAGATTTTACAGGGTCTGGCACAATTCGCAGAGTTTGGCACGATTTGCATAGTTTCGTAGGGTTTGAAGAAAATTGAACGGTTTGCAAGGTTTCACACGGTTTGCATGATATGCATGGTTTTGGAACAATTTGCACAGTTTGGGGAGACTCAATTTGCATGGCTTCGCAAGTTTGCAGATTCGTTACAAAGTCGAGAGTTTCTACGTTTTTAGTTTTCGGTTGGCAAACTCTCGATGCTTCTTACAGCCGCATCGCGAGTTTGAGAGGGGGTGTTAGGATTATGATATATTTTCTAATTTTATTATGATTATATTTCTAGTAGTATTTCCTAGTTATGGTATTTTTCCTGTTTCTAGTTATATTAGGATTTATACTCCTATTATGAGTTAGATTAGTCTTTTATTGTTTTACCTATTATGAGTTAGATTAGTCTTTTATTGTTTTACCTATATAAACTCTCTTTATTAGTTATTTTTACTATAACTTAGGATTCACAATGTAACCCTATATTCAGCATTATGCAATAATAACAAACCTTAGTTTTCTTGTTAGCCTTTTCTTGTTCTCATTCCTTCTTTGTTTTGTATGAGATTATTTAATATATTATCATAATATTCTTTAACAAGAGAAATACATAATTCATATTCTGCCACACCCTGTTTAGCATTTATATCTGGGCCATGATCCACAAAACTGCTTTGGGTGTTACTTCTGTGGGCACCAATATAATTGAAGAATTAAATATGATTTTCTTTTTATTTGAACAAAAATGATAGTACATTGCCAAAGTATATTTATATATATCGCTTACAACGGTGACGATTCGAATCTATGACATTACAACGCTTATACCACTGCCGATGTGATTAAAACGGGAACAATCAAATAATTGGAGTTTGTCTATATCATGAAATTATATATAAGATGACCTACATTTCTACTCTTCTATAATTTTCTGATCCAGTAACAATGATTTTTTTCTTTCTAGGTGAACTTGAATTAAGCTGTAGTTGATCACAATCTTTGAAGCTGGTGACATTGTTGAGGAAATTCTTATACCATGAAGCTGAAAGCTTTGGGATTCTTTCAAGGGTTTGGCGATCGACGTAGTAAAGTCCGTATCGCACGGAGAAACCATCTATCCATTCTAGATTGTCCATCAAGCTCCACACAAAGTATCCCCTAACATCAGCTCCTTTTCTGTCCATTGAATAATAATTAACATCTCAGTGAATTGAGAAAACTATTGTAGAAAACTAGAGACTATTCCTTTATCATGTTCAAGAACGATGTTACAAAAGAACCTAAGTTACTAGTAATGGCATAATTTCTCATTTTTGTAATTAAAAAAAAATGCTTGATAGAGATATTTCCATGTATTAATTTGATGGATGAAGAACGTTACAAAATTAGCTACTCACCTTATTGCTCTTGCCAATGCATTGAGATAGTTTTTATGGTAGTTCATACGTTTGACATCGTGTAGTAAATACGGCAGTTGTTCATTCTTTTGCCGTGGAGGTGAATATCCTACACCATGTTTAAATATTGCACACATTTATTTAAAAAGTATTAGATGTATAATAAAAATATAATGTAGTTACATCTCATACCATTTTCTGTCACGTACATTGGTATGTTATATTTTTCTTTAATATAGTCGATAAGTTTCTCCAAGCCTTTTGGGACAACAAAGAATCTTGAATTGCCGGTCTGCCAAAAACACCCATAACATTGTTAGTTTCAAAAAAAAAATGAAAATTGTGTGAGATGTTCGTTGATGTTACAAACTAAAAGAAGATTGAGTTCAAAATATTAGTACCGGTTCTCCAATGGGGACACCATTTCGTTCTCCGGTGGTGTACGTAAAGCCTTGGATTGCACGACCGCCGCCACTAATACAAGGAAATTGGGTACAAGAACAAGCAGAATGGAGGCAGTCCTTGGCATATAGAGTTCCATAATGATTGACGCCGATGAAATCTATACTGCCTTTGATGCACCTGGTTTCTTCTTCGGTGAAACTTGGTAAATTATTTCCAAGATATTGACGCATTTCTTGAGGGTAATCTCCATACACTAAGGGATCTAACATCCTAAATGCTCAAAAACAAAATAATGAAAAAATTAACTTTTAATTCAGAAGAATTAGTAGCTTTTTAAGAAATTATTTAGTTCAGAAAAAAAACAGGCAGAACTTTTAACATTCCTATGATGGATGGACATTTTCCCCATGGGTCCCACCCCTATTTAGGGGCAAATTTTGTCTCCAAAACTTAAATGGGGTGGGGGAACCTATCCCTATCCCATTTCTCTATATGGGGGTGAGACCTCATATATATTTATAAATATATAGTATTTCTATTGTCAGTTTGAACTGATATAAAATATATTGATCCCTTACATGTGGACCACTGGATTTAAAAGATACTTTAACAAGTGAATACAGTCAAGTCAAAACATTTAAATCTAATGACTCATATACAATGAATTAATATATTTTGTATTTGTTCGAACTGACAATATAATTTTTTTATATATATATATATATAAAAAAAAAACTGAGAATTCTTTAAATTTGTTTAGAATTTGATGTGTAATACTATATTATTATAGTTATTTATATTAATTTTGGATTCAATTAAATCAAATATATATTTTAGATTATTTATTAGATTGGATATCGAAACAGGGTAAATCGAACGATTAAAATGGTCGAATTTCGAATCTCAAATTCTAAATTTCAAATCGAAAAATATTGTGATTGAAAATGAAGAAAATGAGGGAAATGGGGGACATGATAGGGGTAGGAAAACCTCCCCCAAACACCTCATCCCCACTTAGTGCTGTAAAAATGGGTCGGCCAGTGACAGGCCGGTCCGGCCGGTTCAGGGAGATAACGGGCCATGCTTGGCACGTCCCGTGAAGGAAGCGAGTCAGGCCGCGTGCCCGGCCGCTGGTAGGAGGCCCGCCACTGCACGCCAAGCCAGCGTGCCAGGCCTGTTGGATCGGCCTGTTGGACCGGCCTGTCGGACCGGTCGGCCGGTCCGTTCGGCCAAGCAGGTTTATTTTTTTTATTTTTTTTTTATTTTTTTTTAATTTTCAAAAACCCTCCAACGGCTGGAATTTGAATTCCAACCGTTGGAGCAAAAACATTTTACAAAACCCCCCCTGAAATCTTTTAAATTACATTTTGACCCATAAATCAAATTTTTCTATAAATGCTTCCATCCATTTCATTTTCCATTCACTCTCTCAATCATTCTTTCAATCTCTCATTCTCTCATTCTCTCAAATCTCAATCTCTAATATATTCTCCAATTCTTTAAACTTTTTCATTCAAGTTGGTTATTACTCTCTCTACAAAATTCTCTACATTTTCCACCAACACACCAAATTTTAAAGGTACAATTTTGTTATTACTTTTGCTCAAACATATTCTCATAGTAAATTTATATGTTTATATTTAGATTTTAGTTACTTAATGAAAACATTTTTATTTAGTTAGTTAGTTTATCAATTTTTGGGCTTTAATGTTAATATTATTTGTTTAGTATATTAAGATTTTTAAGTTTAGTAGTAATTTTAATATTTGTTATTAGTAAATTTTGAAAATTAATTTGTATTACTGAATTTAATTTTTATAATAAGTAAATGATGAATGTTAAGTGTAGTAATTACGTTTGATATTGTTTTTTTTTCATAAATTATGAATTTTTAGTGTAGTTGTTTATTTTAATATTTTTGGTGAGTATATTATGAATTTAAAGTGTAGTAGTGAATTTAAAAAATTTTGTTAGTAGATTATGTTTGTAAATTTAAGAGTAGTGGTTCAATTCATCAATTTTATGTTAGTATATTATGTTAGTAAATTTATCAATTTTATTTGTAGTAGTAAATTTAATATGTTTTGTTAGTAGATTATGATTTTTTTGTTTATTTAATTTGTTTTTGAAGTAAATTAATTATTGTAAGTGTCGTCTTATTTATAGTAATTATTGTTAGTAAATTAAGATTACTGTTAGTAAATATTGATTTTTAATTTGACTATTAACTATTATAGTGCTCATATTTTTACTTCAGATAATGGATCCTAACCAGCAGCCTTATTTTCCAGACGGTTTGAATATGCTCAACGATGAATTTGATATTTCAAAGCCGACCCATACTCAAGCGGGACCTTCTGGTTCCGGCGTTACACCAACATCACGTTCTAGAAAATTAACATCAGATGTGTGGCAATGTTTCAACATAGTCCAAATGACACTCCCAAACGGGATGTCTGACCCAAGAGCTAAATGTAAGTTTTGTCATAAGGATTATGCTACAAGTACGGGGGGAACCAGACATTTGAGACGGCATATGCACAAATGTATGCCTACACATGGACAGGTAGACACTACAACCCAGACACAACTTCAACGGCACCCAGACAGGTCCGTTACGATGTGGCAGTTTGACGTCATGCACGCTAGAGAGTGCTTAGCATGATACATTGCACAAACTGATCAACCGATCAGTATTGGTGGGAGTCCATTTTATAAAGAATTAATCACATCTGCATATAACCCCTAATTTGAACATGTTTCTAGAACCACCACTATAAATGATTTGATACGGTTGTTTGAAACCTAAAGGGATGACTTAGTTGCTGAAATACAGTATTTAAGTGTCTTTGTTGCATTAACTTCTGATATTTGGAATGTATGTTCCAAACAAGACTATTTATGTGTCACGGGTAGAGCTGGCAAAATTGACCCGTAACCCGCCAACCCGACACGAACCCGAGGTCAATAAACGGGTTGGGTTGGCTTCTAAACGGGTTCGGGTTGTAATCGGGTCAACCCGTGTAACCCGTTTACTATACGGGTCGTGTCGGGTTTGGATTCACGGGTTCGCGGGTGACCTGTATAACCCGTACAGTTTTACAGATAGATTTTTAATTATTATTGTTATAGGGGTTAAAAATAAATTTTAACATACTATATAAACATTCTTTTAATACAAACCCTAACCCTATCACTTGCTCAGTTGCTCACTTGCTCATTGCCCTCAACGGCTCAACCTCTCAGCCGTTCAGCACTCAGCGTCTCAGCCCCGTCGTCAACTTGTCATCGTCTCCCACGTCCGTCGTCATCCTCCCTTACCTGTCAATCTGTCATCGTCATCGTCGTCGTCATCCCTCACCTGTGGTCGTCGTCGTCGTCGTCGTTCCTCACCTGTCGTCGTCGTCGTCGTCGTCATCGTCCCTCACCTGTCGTCGTCATCGTCCCTCACCTGTCGTCGTCATCGTCGTCATCGTCGTCCTCACCTGTCATCGTCCCTCACCTGTCAGCGACGATCTATCACTCGCCTTCTATCACTCTCTGACGGTGACAGATCGCCAACGACAGATCGCCAACGATAGATCGCCAGTCACCTTACGTCGTCGTCGTCGTCGTCGTCGGAAGTCAGAGCTGCTTGGTTGGTCGTCGTCCGTCACCTGTCGACAGGCTGTCGTCTCCCTCACCGGCTACTGAGATTTTCAAGCGGTAATTCCAAATTTCCAATATTCCAAATGACATTTATTTTATATTTTTATGGAATTTTTTAGGGTTTGAAACGAAATCGAAATGTTGTTTGAATCTGTAATTGTTTTTGTGTTTGTGGGTTTGGACTGTTCGTATATGATATTTGTTTTTGTTTTTGAATATGGAATTTTGTAGGCAGACCTGCAAGGGTCTCAGTTGTTTGATTGTTGTTTGAATGTGGAATTGTTTTTGTGTTTGTGGGTTTGGACTGTTCGTATATGATATTTGTTTTTGTTTTTGAATATGGAATTTTGTAGGCAGACCTGCAAGGGTCTCAGTTGTTTGAATGTGGAATTGTTTTTGTGTTTGTGGGTTTGGACTGTTTGTTTGTTAAATGTGAAGGCAGTAAGGCAGATATATATAAATAGATGAAGCATAGTGTTTGTTTGAATCTGAAATTGTTTTTGTGTTTGTGGGTTTGGACTGTTTGAATATGGCATTTCTTTTTGTTTTTGAATCTGGAATTTTTTAGGCAGACCTGCAAGAGTCTCAGTTGTTTGAATGTTGTTTGAATCTGTAATTGTTTTTGTGTTTGTGGGTTCGAACTGTTTGAATATGGCATTTTTTTTTGTTTTTGAATATGGAATTATGGCTTGGTAAGTCTTGGTAAGTCTTGAATTGTATTGAATTTATAATTTTATATGTTGTTTTACAGCAAAATCTATGGATTCAAGTTCAAACAATGACGTTAGTCCAAGTTTGGGAGAGGAAGAGGAAGGTAATGACACTATGGAGCCAGTGGAGGCAAATAGCAGGTCTAATACCCCGACTGGGAGTGGTCAAGATCGAAAAAGAAAGCGCACTTCCGCTGTGTGGTCTTCGTTTGTGATTGTAGGAAAAAATACACAGGGAAAAGAACATTGTAAGTGCAAATATTGTGGAAAGCAATACATTTGTGAAGGCACTCATGGTACAGGTAACATGAAACGTCATATAGAGTTTCAATGTCCTAAGATAATGATGCATGACCCTCGTCAAATGTTATTGAAAAATAATAAGTCTGCCAACATGACAGTTTCCAATCCAAAAAGTCAAAATGAATTTAGAACAATAGTAGCTGAAACTATTGTTTTGCATGATTTGCCTTTTTCATTTGTTGAGTGGTCGGGTGTTAGAAAAATGATTGGATATTGCACAGATGAGTTCCATATGGTGTCTAGGAATACCGCGAAAGCGGATGTATTGAGCTTGTATTGTATTGAAAAAACTAAAGTCAAGACATTGCTAGAAGAAGCTCCTGGTAGAATATGTCTAACATCTGATTTATGGACTTCCATAGCCACGGATGGTTACATGTGTCTCACAGCACATTTTATTGATAAAAATTGGGTTCTTCAAAAAAAAGTATTGAGCTTTTGCTTTATGCCACCTCCACATGATGGGGTTTCTTTAGCGGATAAAATTAAGACATTGTTGTGTGAGTGGAAAATTGAGAACAGAATTTTTTCGATTACTTTGGACAATGCTTCATCCAATAATTCATTAGTGCATAATTTGAAAAGTCATTTGAACATAAACAAAGCACTTTTATGTGATGGAGAATTCTTGCATATTCGTTGTTGTGCTCATATCATTAATTTGATTGTTCAAGATGGATTAAAGGAAATAGATGGTGTTGTCCATAAGGTTCGTGAGAGTGTGAAATATGCGAGAGCTTCGCAAACTAGAAAGCAAAAGTTTTTAGAGTGTATCAAACGAGTTCATTTAGATTCTAAAAGGGGTTTAAGACAAGATGTTCCTACTAGATGGAATTCCACTTACCTTATGCTTGATAGTGCTATTTATTATCGACTTGCTTGGACTGCATTAGAGTTGGCTGATAGTAATTACAAGCATTGCCCTTCTGAAAGTGAGTGGGGAAATGTTGAGAAACTTTGCAAGTTTTTGCGTCATTTTTATGACACTACTAATCTTTTTTCGGGAACAAAATATCCCACTTCAAATTTGTACATGCCTAAGGTGTTTATCACTTATTTGACTTTGATGCAAAACTTGGCAAGTGATGATCCGTTCTTTAAAGCGATGTCAAATCAAATGTATACCAAGTTCAATAAGTATTGGTTTGATTTTTCCACTATTTTAGCAATAGCTATTATTTTGGATCCTCGTTACAAAATGGAGTTTGTGATGTTTGTTTATGAGAGATTGTATGGTGCCGAATCAAAGCAATTGGAAGAAGTTAAGGGGAAATTGTTTGTTTTGTTTAATGAGTATGTGACTAGCTCGACTGGACGATCTACCATTAGGCCATCTCCACAATCTTATCCTAGTACTTCTAGTGGACGACAAAGAGTAGATGACCTTGATCTTGTTTTACTGGTAATAAATTCTTTGTTTATTTAATCGATATTTGTTTATAGTAATAACTTTTTTGCTTTAATATTTTAATTACACATGTGTAGGACTTTGATAATATTATCAATGGTGATATTGTTGACATTCAAAGAACACAATTAGATTTGTATTTGGAGGAGAGAAGACTTGAAAGATCAATTGATTTAAACATTTTAGACTTTTGGAAGGGCAATGAACCTCGTTATCCTGAACTTGCTGCCATGGCTCGTGATGTTTTAAGCGTTCCAATATCTACAGTGGCATCTGAATCAGCATTTAGCATGGGTGGTCGGGTTCTTGATCAATTCCGGAGTTCACTTCTTCCGAATGTAGCAGAAGCCTTAGTTTGCAGTCGTGATTGGATACTTGGAAATGGAGGTAATGATTTTACCGTGACTTTGATAACTGTATTGTTGATTTCACTTTTAATAATTGATATTTTTATTTAATTTTATATCACCTAATCATTATTGTAGAGAGTGCAATTTTGAAATGTGAAGAAATTACTAAAGACTTGTGGGAAATGGAGGATGACAGTACTCCTGCTAGTACTCAAACAATGCACGACCAAAGTTCAATTCAAGGCTATTAAATACATATCCTGATCCATCAATTTCTTTGGACAACAATTTGGACCAATTTGTGATTATGGATGACTGTATGAATTATTTATGGATTATTTATGGATTCATTTTTTTTTTAACTTTGTAAGGATTATGGATAAGTGGATAACTATATTTGTCTTTCGGGATGACTGTATTTAATTTTATATTTGTTGTATTATTTAATGATATTAGATTGGATTTGATTGGATTTGATTATTAAAACTTATTACTCTATAAGGTAATAAGGTTTGATATATTTGTGTTAGATTAATATGATTTTTTTTTTAAATGTTAGGTAAATGTGTTAAACGGGTTCGGGTTAAACGGGTCACACGGGTCACACGGGTCAAACCCGACCCAGTAAGACTCGATTAGATTATTAAACGTGTCACGGGTCAACCCGTTTAACCCGTGTATTTATTCGTGTCGTGTTGGGTTTCAGACGGTTAACCCGTTTAATTAAACGGGTCGTGTCGGGTTGATAGTTAATTCTATTCGGGTCGTGTCGG
The DNA here is from genome assembly GCA_032871835.1 of Dipteronia dyeriana. NCBI lineage: Eukaryota > Viridiplantae > Streptophyta > Magnoliopsida > Sapindales > Sapindaceae > Dipteronia > Dipteronia dyeriana. Next base: position 58,838,997 of record CM065302.1, read on the forward strand.
GTTGATGTCAACCCGACCCATGAACCCGAATTGCCAGCCCTAGTCACGGGACACTATTTAGATTCTGACTGGAGGATAAAAAAAAGAATTTTTGGTTTTCGTCATATGGATTTTGCACATACCGCAGAAAACATTTTTAATGTCATAATGAAAGTTTTAGAAACTTATGAAATCACGCATCGCATCCTTTCGATCACATTTGATAATGCATCTGTAAATACTAGCTCTATTGCATTGTTTGTTGCAAGAAATATCCCGCAAGATGGAGGTTATTTCTTCCATCAACGGTGTGCATGCCATATTATAAATTTAGTTGTACAGGCTGGTTTACAACAGGTAAGCGACCAAATAGATCGCATCAGAGATGCTATTTCTTGGATTTACAGTTATAATCCTACATTCAGTGAATTCAAGAGACATTGTGAATTAAATGGTCTTAAACCCAGACGATTCCAAACTGATATGCTGGTAAGGTGGAACTCTACTTATTTAATGTTGCAAAATTGTTTGGAATATGATACAACCATTACATGTTTTTATAACATGAAATTGGCTGAAACAGGTCAACATAGTCCAAAAATACTTACCACAGACGATTGGTATGTGGTAAAGATTTTTGTTCAATTTTTAAAGATTTTTTACAATGTCACTGTAACTCTTTTCAGGGTATATTACCCCATATCTTCCCAGGCAATCCATCAGATAGTCAAAATGTCTGAACTGTTAAACAGTTATAGAGAAGATGAACATCTAGGCACTGCAGTTGTTGCCTTGGAGACAAAGTTGAAAAAATATTGGGCTAACATTCCTCTACTTTATGCCTTAAATGCTATAGTAGATCCTAGGGTTAAATTATCTGGTTTAGAAGTTTTGCTTGAGGTTATTGGTATTAATTTGTCAATAGATTATTCAGAACAAATTACTGACATTCGAACAAAGTTGTTCGAGATTTTTTGTATTTATGAGAGCAGGTTTGGCAACATTGACACCCCCCAATCAACACAACCGGAGACAGAACCGAAGCAAACAAGTTGAAGCCTTCTGAAACGTCGAAAAAAGGACAAATCAGCAAATACTTCTTCAGGGCAAAGATCTAGCCCATATTCTTGTACCGAACTTATTAGGTACCTTTAAACACAGTTCAATGTTGTTGAAGACAAGGAAGAGTTTGATTTATTGTTATGGTGGAGGACCTATACGTATAGGTATCCAGTTCTGTCACACTTAGCACGTGACGTACTGGTTATTCCAATGTCAACGGTGTCTTCAGAACAAGCTTTCAGCACCAGTGGACGCATAATTGAACAAATAAGAAGCTGTTTGTCTTTAGAGATGGTGGAGGTACTAACATGCCTTCAGGATTGGGAGCATGCTAAAAAAAGGTTGCAAAATCTAACTGTAGATAAAGAACTTATTCTAAATTTCGACAATCTATATATTGATGACCCTTCAGGTAGTGGCCAGTGGCAGAACTAGGTTATACTTTTACATATGTATTTATTATTTACTTGTAAGTTGTAAAACAGTTGCACTATTTTTCCCTTACTAAGTTTTTATCCTACTGGGTTTTTCTTGATAAGGTTTTTAATGAGGCAATCATGTAAATATGTAATACTGAAATCCATAAGTGAAAAATAAATAATTAATTAAAAAATTATTCGTTCTCTTTATTCATTTCAAACCCTAAACCCTAAACCCTAAACCCTACATCTAAACAAACGTAATTTGAAAAAAAAATTGGACAAAAAAACTAGCCCGTCGGACCAGGCCTGCCAGAAGGGGCCCGCTAGCCGGCCTGGCACGACACGCAGGCACGGCCCGCCTGAGGCAGGCCGGCGTGCCGGGCCGGGCCGGGCCGAGCCTGCTGTTCCGGAAACAGGTCGGGCCGGGCATGCCCGCGACACCGTCGTGTGTCAGGCCTAACCAGGCCTTTTTCCACAAATGGACTGGCCAGGCCGGGCCAGTCCATTTTTAAACCACTAGTCTGGCATGTTAATTAACAGTGGTCAACCGTTAGTTAGCAACATCAAAAAGACAATCACATGTTCGTATGTTATTATGATATTTTTCTAGTCTTAATGCAATTATAAATATAGTTAGGGTAACTCTAAAATCATTTTAGTTACAATGGCAAGATCTTATTGACCAATCCATGTAAGTTTCGATACGTCTCTCACAATTAAAACCATACAGTCTGCATGTTGATTAATGGTGGTCAATTGTTAGTTACTTAGTTAGCAACATTAAAAAGACAATCACATGTTTATGTTATTATGATGTTTTTCTGGTTTTAATATAATTATACATATAGTTGGGGTAAGTTTGTGCAATTTATTCTAATATCATTGTTTGCAATGGCAAGATCTCATTGACCAATCCATGTGAGTTTCGATACCTCTCTAAAACACGCTTTTAGTGATGAAATAAAATATCATTTAATTGATCTATAATATTGAAAACCGATCACGCAAATCATGTGAAATATATAGTTATATATGAGATAACGATTTTAAAAAGTTAAAGAACCAATTCTCTAACATTATAATCGGGACCGTCGTATCTAATTTAAATATTAGTTCTTGAAATTATTTTCAAATGCATGATAAATAGGTATTTTAATTAGTTAGCTCATATTTTGATTCACACAAAGCACTTGTGATTTGTGACTTACCAGCCCAACTTGAAAGCCATTATCCTTCTTACAGCTTCTCTATCTGATTCTTCATCTCTCAGCGGTTCATACATAAATGAATGTGGAACTATTCCAATACACCCACCTTGCTTTTCCTACATACATTAACATTTACTTAGATTTTGCAAAAACAACAATAAGTTCTGTCAACATATCGTAAAATACGAATCTTCAAAATGCAAAGGTCGTCAAATGCATCTAACAGCTAGACTTTATACGTTTAGTCTTTGTTTATACAGAACAAAATACGGAAGTGGCCTAATAACTACTTATTAATTTCTAACGAAAGCACTTATTTCCAGCTATATATATTGAAGCACGTACTTTTGAAGCTCGTTTTAATTACCTGAAAGGTTTGGCGATAGAGCTTGACAGCCTTGGCATGAGAGAGCAACATGTTGTGAAGAGCAATGAGAGGTTCTGTATCAGAATTTCCAGCAGTACAATTTCCAAAAGGAACTGAACAGTGAGCTGGAGGGTACCAACCCCTTATATAAGCCATCTCTATAAATAGATTTGGTTCGTTTAATGTTGTCCAGTACTTGACTCGCTCTCCGAAATTCTCAAAACATATTTTGGCAAAATAGACGAAATCTTCCCTGCAATAATATTTTTGCTTAATGAGAGATTTTACCATTGAAACATCATGACATATTTATACGCTAACACCGCTCAAATGCTCAAAGATAGTGCTTAAAACATACTATCATGCTAATATGGCTCCTTACATGCAATGTGGAAAGGTATATTACGAACGCAGATTACATGCCCTTTCAATTCACAAAATGGTCGATAACACAGAAATAAGTGCTTCGCTATAAAAATTAATAACAAAATAAGAGATGAGATTTAATTACTGAATTAGAGGACTGAGCCAAGAGCCATATCTGTCTTCAAGTTCTTGAGGTAAGTCGTGATGATGTATAGTCACAAACGGCTCAATTCCTGCAAAAATTCGATTCATCTTCAAGAAAACTGAAAGTGTTTTAAGTTATTTAGTATCTAAACTTGAAAAAGATGTTACCTTTGAGCAAGAGATTGTCTATAAGATTATTATAAAACCTAATTCCACTAGGATTAACTTCACCAAACCTTCCTTCTGCAATTCAATTAACCTCAACAACAAATATTAATTATCAAAAAATTAAACAAAGTTGATAAAATTAACAGATTTAAGGACTTACTGGGTAGAATTCTAGCCCATGAAATGGAGAATCTATAAGCATTTACCCCAAGAGAATTGATTATCTCAATGTCTTTCTGTTCAAATTAATAAACAAGAAAATGAAATTAATTCCTGCTTGAATGAAGTTGAATTGATGTAAATTGAAATAAGAATAGTTAAGCTTACCAAGAATTTGTGGTAATGATCATCAGCAACATCCCCATTTTCATTATTTTGTATGTTTCCTATAGAATTTGATTAATACAATGATGATCAATATTAATTTCAGCAGATTATTAAGGTTTTCTAAAAACTAAAGAAAACCCATATAAAATTTTACCTTGGATATGAGTAAAAACATCCCAGTTGTTGAGGCCCTTACCATCATCAAGATATCCTCCTTCAATCTGAAACATTAAAAAAAAATCATTTTTTTTAATTAAAAAACAATGAATAACAACAAAGAAGTAAGAACCAGGAAAAAGAGGAGAAGGAGAAATGCCTGATATGAAGAAGTGGAAGTACCAAAGAGGAATTCGCGTGGGAATTGAGATCTTTTCACATCTTCTTCTTCATTTTCAATGGAAGAAGAAAGACAATAAGAACAGAGCTGAAACAGAGCAATAAAAACCAAAAAAGAGAAGTGGAACCTGGTGAATTGCATTTTTCGTTTTTTAAGTCGGACAAGATCGTGACTTTATACTTTATAGGTAGCTTTTACAGGTAAGCACACTCTTGAATGAGGTCCAAGTCGTGTAAGTGTTGCTGTACTTGTACGCAGTACAGACTAATAATTGTTACATTGGTCCTCTTAAGTCTTAAGACAAGAAGTCAAAATGGGGCTACAAATATTGGGTTTTCTAATAAAAAATATTGGGTCTTCTTCTCAAAATATTGGGTCATGTATAAATTTTATCATTATTAAACTGCCTAATAAACCTGATATCTAATCTGATAAGATGAACGGCTATAAATACGATCTAAAAGTAAAGAACGTGAAAGAGTAATTTCACTTAACAGCATGGATACATAAATATATATATATATATCAATCTTTTCTCATACTAAGAATGCTTGTGCAGGGAAAATTAAGGGTCATTGGGTTTGGATGTGGGTTTAATCAGTGTAATTCGAGAAATAAGAGTATATAATATAATATACTCAAAAATGGTGTCTTTAAAATTATGAAGTTTGAGGCAGCGAGGAAATGGGAGGAGTCTGAGTTTTGGACTTGAGAGATTTTTGGAAAAAGTAATGCTATTATGTATAAATTTAGTATCAAAATCTGATACCCAAACGATGAAGCAACATAAAATCCATTCATTTAAATCATACAAATCTAATACAATTTAAATAAATGGACTATAATGTTACCACACCGTTTCGACACCAGATTTATGTAAAATATTATTATTGTTTTGGAGATTGAGAGAAAAAAAGTTTATGTTACCAAATGATGTAGTTTAAGTTAATTTAAACGGGGATAAAGGAAAAAGTGGGTTTAATACTTCTTACCTACTGGCTACTGCTCAGTTTAGGATTTTTTCGATCTTGTGTAGGAAGGATATACTTTTTACAAGAATTCCTATTTGTATTAGTATTTATTTTCTTTTTAGGAAACCTTTTTTTTTCCTATCCAAAACTCTTCTCATCCTTTAAAGATTTGTCCATCATGTTCAATAACTGTTTAGAATTTCATTCCTTTTAATGTTAGATTTACTTCTAATTTCAGTCACATAATCCTATAAATGGTAATACCATTCAATTTAGTTTCATGCAACATTCAAAGATCAAAGTTTAGAGATGAAAAGCTTTAAGAAAACGAGCAAAGTGCCACAGATGATATGCCAGAAATTTGTTCCGGCTAAGGAGTTGTATGATTATGCTTATATTTAATCATATATATTTTCTGTGGTCATCAATAATTGCTAGTTGATTCCCACAAATCAAATAATTGAGAATCTATCATAATTATAGTTGTTACACTCTAAGGGCCGTCATGTAAGCATTTTTCAATTACTGTTTTTCGAAAATAAAAATGAAAATGAAAACAGTATTTTTGGTTTCAGTTTCGAATTCTGAAAACGCGTCTGATAGCATATACTGAAAGCTGTATTTTGAAAATGAAAACGGAAAAAACACGTCTGGTAGGTTAACTGAAAACTATCAAAAATTGATTGTATAATTAACCAATATAATTTTTGTATTGTAATTTTTAAATTAAACAAAAGTAACACGTCGAAAATTAATTCAAAAAAACATATCAAAAAATGAATTAATCAAAACTAAACTCTTAAATTATAAATAAATAATTACAATATATATATATATATATATATATTACTATATAATAATATAACTATATATATTATATTAATATATATACATATTATAATAATATATAAAATATAGGGATTTTAGTAAAAGTATCCTATTTGAGGGCCTAAATTGTAAACATACCCCATGTAGTCAAAGACTTGCAAAAATGCCCCAAACTTCCAAAAATACCCCCACTTAAATAAGAACCACCATATTAATTACCATTCTTACTTTTTACCAACAATTATACAAAAAAAAAAAGTAAGTAAAGTAAACATTGTTTGAATAAATTAAATGATATTGAACTCTTATAATTCTTTTTTTTTTTTACTTTGGATTCATAAAAGTATTTTGAAGAAATTTAAATGAAGTGGCGACAAGGTAAGCTTTCAAAAAAAAAAAACTATTCTTTCTTTCAAATTTATATGTTGATACAAATAATGTGTAATTTTTTTTTTGGTGGGTAAATTTGTAAACGTTCTTCGGGTCACTCATGACTCGAAGAACAAACTTAAGGGCTTCGGGTTGCCCTCTACCCGAAAGCTTGAAATTTATTCTTCGGGTCACATGACCTGAAGAACAAATTCCATGCCTTCGGGTTGCCCTCTACCCGAAGGCTTGAATTTTGTTCTTCGGGTTAATGGTGACCCGATCGGATCACTCGTGACCCGAAGAACAAATTTCAAGCCTTCGGGTAGAGGGCAACCCGAAGGCATGGAATTTGTTGTTCGGGTCATGAGTGACCCGATCGGGTCACACCCGACCCGAAGAACAAATTGTATACCTTCGGGTTGCCCTCAACCCGAAGGTATAAAATTTGTTCTTGACAGGAAAAAAAAAATCAACAAAAAAATTGACACACCTTATGTTTGATGTAGTAAAGTATTTTTTAATTGATGTTTTATATTTCAAATTTTTCAGGATTGAAGATGAAAAAGATATGCAATCGGTTTTGATTTAGGGGGAGAATGGAAAAGTGATCACAGTATATATTGGTACGACGGTCAAAGAGGGCGGACATTTGATTTTTCAAAGGATGCAAATTATGATCAACTATTAGATAAGGTGTATCTCGTGATCGGGATTAATATAAATCAGTATCGGGTTACGTTTACGACAATTGTAACAAAAATTTCAACTTTTAACAAAATTTTAGCAGAGCTTTGTATGTATTTTCCCATAATCCATAATCATTTTCTATACCTGCAAAAATACACTTAATATCCACAACACTTCTCAACTCCCAATATTTCATTTCACACTCAATTACTACCACAACGTATACAAATAGAATTCTCAAGAATTAAACTAACAATCTGTTAATTACGATCATTTTCAACTAAGTTACTTCAACTACATTATTACATGACACTTGTTTACAATTTTTAAAAATTGCAGTTGCAATTCTAACTGTAAGGGTTTCTTCATGTTTTGCTTCAAAGTCGAATGGTTTCCCGGCCCACAAGTACTCCAAGTATTTGAGAGCAAATATCCCATAATCTGACCTATTTTATCTAAAACAAACAAATATATCAAATGTAAGTGACAATCAAACCATTTAATCTTCTCAATATCTATGTTAAATACTCTATTATCTGTCAGATGATTTCTTTTATTTTTCTCTCTTATTATTTTTAAGAATTGGATCTCTTCCCGGATCTCTTTAGCTGTAATCACCACCACCAATATTATTAAAATCTTAATGCATACATCATATGTGATTTGTAGTATAGTGTTCTAGATATGCATGAAACTACTACAATGTAGGTAGGTTACTGTGAATTGTGAAAACATTATATGCATTATGCTAATAGATTATACCTTTATTAGACTTTTCTAGTTTTCTTACACTATAGTAATAATAATAATATCGTGCTCAACATTGTGCATGCATAGATCTAAAGGAATGGAATTTTGACTCTGCTTTGTGCTAAAAGACATTGAATACAGAAATCTTTCAACCTTGTCTAGTTAACTTTTTATGATCCCTTTACAAATCTAAAGTCTAATGTGAAAAGTGAAAATAGTATTTGAGGTGTTATTTCGTGTCTATATGCACTTTATGATCTAAAATTTGTTGTTGTTATATATATGTTAAAACGTAGTACGGAAGTTTCTGATATAGCTGGCAAAAAGATTATTCATATAGAGTTAGATTCATAGAAAAGCAAACAACACACAGCACACACACACACACACACACACACACACATATATATATATATATATATAAACTTTGGTCATTTAAAAATCTTGTCCCGTCTTATCCTAGCCATATGAAACGCATAATAGAACTAAATGAAACAAAATGAAAAACAAAATATTTTTTTTATATAAAAAGTGAAAAACAAAATGAAAAACAAAAACGAAAAATGAAAAACAAGTTTTTTATGTTTTTCTAATCTTTCATTTTTAACATTGGTTTTGTTTTTCATTTTTTTTTCTTTTTTTGAAAATAAAATGAAAAACGGTTAACGAACGCGTTTTCAAAATCGTTTTTGAAAAATAAAAACAAAAACGGACTGAAAAATAGCTGCAGGAAGAGGACTAAGAACCTTGAAAAACATTTTTTAAACTAGACGAAATGCACGAATGAACCTCTTACCACTGAACATGGAAATCCATGTGCAAATAAACATCATATGAATATGTGTATGATCATCCTAACATATCTCTCTAGATTAAGTGCTCAAACCTTATATTTGAAGCTCCTCTTGAGCTCTTCTCAACTTTGAAATGTACTTGAACCTTCAAGATCTTCAAAAAAAAAAATTTCACAAAGCACCTAAACTAAAATTATATGAAGGAATGTTCTGCTCACGAGATAAAACCAACTAAAACTCCAAGTTCATCACCAATCTATTCCAAAAAATAAAACACAAATTAGCTCAAACTTCATCTATTCTAAAAACACAAATCAACTCAAACTCTATGTATTCTAAAAACAAAAACAATTAGCAAGTAGATGCACATGATGATTTATTTCATTTACCAAATGTTACATTATTAGTTAGAGGAAATGGTGAAATATATCACATTTTTTAAGGTGTGTTGTGATGATGTCACCATTTTAATAACTTAAGTTTAAAATGCACCTATTATGGTGAACTGCCCAAATTATCCCATAAACTTAAATTTTTTAAATGCACATTTGTCACTAAGCTGGTATTCTCGTCATAAAAGTTGTTGTCTGAAAAACTTGAGTCTCGGCCCTCTCCAGAATCTACAGTAGAAGGTAACAAATATTTATGATTTTCACTTAAATTTCTTTTATTTCTTTTATGCATTTCAGATATTTTACATTCATTTCCGTGTGGGTTTACAATGTATCCATTCATCGATATCAATGTATCCATTTCAGATTCTGCACTAGAATGGTTTTTTCTTGTGTGACCGAGAAAATTTAAAGATTAATCGAGCTTATTTTATATTGGAACGAGGTCGAGCTTATTTTATATTGGAACGAGGTCTTGTTTAGTTTGAAAAAAGCTCGATTATTTGAAAAAAAATGCTGAACAAAAAATTCTCGATCCCTTAGGAAAAGGTCTTGAACCGATATTAAAGTTCTCAATCCCTTAGGAAAAGCTCTCGAACCGTTATAAAAGTTCTCGATCCCTTAGGAAAAGTTCTCGAACCGTTATTAAAGTTCTCGAACCCTTTAAAAAGATCTCGAAGTTCTCAAACCCTTAGGAAAAGTTCTCGAACCGTTATAAAAGATCTCGAACCGTTATAAAAGTTTTCGAACCTTTTAAAAAGATCTTGAACCGTTACAAATGTTCTCGATCCCTTTAAAAAGATCTCGAACCGTTACAAATGTTCTCGATCCCTTTAAAAAATTCTCGAACCGTTTGAAATGTTCTCGATCCCTTGATAAAAGTTCTCGATAATTTGAAAAATATTCTCGATCCCTTTAAAAAGTTCTCAAACCGTTAGAAATGCTCTCGATCCCTTACAAAAAGTTCTCGTTCCCTTGTTAAAAGTTCTCGAACCGTTATAAAAAGTTCTCGATAGTTTGACAAATATTCTCGTTAAAAGTTCTCGAATCGAACCTTTTTATAAGTTCTCGATCCTTTAAAAATTATTCCCGAACCCTTGAAAAGGTTCTCGATCCCTTATATAAAGTACTCGATCCATTTGAATTTTTTGTAATTGTTAGTAATTATAAAAGTGTTTTTTTTTATCTGTTAATAATTGATTGTGTTGATGATTTTCACAGGACAATGGATCGGGTTAGATTAGTAATATCTTACAACGGTCGATGGGAGCAATTACCTGATGGAAGTCAGAGGTTTGTTGGTTCCGATAACCAAGGAATGTATGTGTCTAGAAATATGACTTACGAAGAGCTGGTGTTGATCGTACAAACCGTTGTGAAGTACAATGTGAACAAATACATTGTTGATCTACAATCTATATCAATTGTTCCCGGGACCACATGTCGCACATTTATAAGAAATGACGACGATGTTTTGTTTATGCTAGGGGAAGATAGGGTAATCCCTCAAGTATGTGTCAGCTTAATTGAGAGGGTTGCAGGAGGTGTCATCGGTGAAGAAATCCCTCCTCATGATAACACCCAACAATTTCGATCTTCAGACGGAAGCAACTAGTTGTTCACAGAAAGAAGTGGGATTGACGGTAGGGAAAACCTATGTGGTGTCCCACAGGAAGTAGCCGACCATGGTGATATAGTTGGAGCTCAATTGAATGATGATTTCGGTTGTCAAATTGAATTGAACGTTGGGCAGTACAACCACCAATACAATGAGATGTATGATGACATGAACAATGAGCGGAACAATTTACCTCATAACCTACCAATCCATAAGGTGGCTAATGAGGCAAATTGGCATCCGATACATAATGTACCGAACAATGAGGAAGATGAAGAATGGTTCGAAACGAAAAGACGTGCAAGACATGTCCACAGATGTAGTTCCACCGCAGTAGATATAGCTGGGACATCTGAGGTCAGGCCTGATGTAACTCCAGCTGATTCTGAGAATGCCAGAACGTGGGTTATTTCAGGAGTAGAATCATACTCGTTTGGTATGAGTGGAAGTAGGAACTGGGTAGAAGATGAACCTACCAGCATGATATATAAAGGTCAATTTTTTCCTATAAAAAAGGATTTGAAGAGATTAGCTGGCCATTTTACAATGCGGCACAACTTTGAGTGGAAGGTGAAAAGGTCGAATAAGACAACATTACATCTGGTTTATTTGATGGACAATTGTACATGGAAGTTAAGAGCGGTTAGGAGAGAAGAAGCAACATACTTTCAAGTACGTAGTTTTATCAACGAACACACTTGTCCGTTGGAGGAGACTCACCGCCGCTATCGACAAGCTAGTGCAGTCATAATTGGAGAAGTGGTTGCACCTAGATTGTAGCAACATGATGGTCGATTAATGCGTCCAAATGACATAATCGCCGACATGTAAACAATGTATGGCATCCAAATAATGTACAGTAAGGCACATCAAGCCCTTGATTATGCTTTGTCACTCACCTATGGAACGTATGAGGAAAGCTTCCAACTGCTACCATCATTCGGTTATGTGTTGGAACAACAAAATTCCGGAACGATAACTGACTTACAGTGCGATGAAAATGGTAAATTCCTATACTTTTTCATATCGTTGGGTGCCTCAGTCAGAGGATTTCAGAGGTGTATGCGTCCAGTTATTGTTGTTGATGGTACCCATTTAAAGGGTAGATTTGGGGGCACAATGTTTGTTGCAACTGCACAAGATGGGAATGAACAAGTTTATCCAATTGCTTTTGGGTACGGTGACTCGAAAAATAACCTATCATGGGAGTGGTTTTTGGATTGCTTGAAAGGTGCCCTTGGCCATATAGATGATTTGGTTTTCATTTCTGATCGACATGCAAGCATTGAAGCAGAGATTTCTAAAGTGTTCCCTTATGTCACCCATACCATATGTTACTGGCACTTTTATGAAAATATTAAGAAGAGATATCATAGAAAAGATATTGCCGCAATAATAGATAAAGCAGCCCGAGTGTACACCGAGTTGCAATATAACCGGCACATGGAAGAGTTACGCAACTTGCACCCGAATGCATATGAATATGTAATTGATACCGGTCCACAAAAGTGGTCCCGTGTTCACTGCCCCGACAGAAGGTATAGGGTCATGACAACAAATACTGCAGAATGCATAAACTCATGCCTTAAATTTGCATGGCAACTGCCTATGTTGACTTTGGTAGAGTTTATTAGAAATATGCTACAGCGTTGGTTTCAATATGGTCATAGGGCTGCACAATCCATGCATCATCAGTTGACCGACGCAGCACATCTTTTGATCCTGAAACGTGCAGAAAAGTGCAATTTTATGACCGTTAATCCGGTTGACTGGAACATATTTTCGGTGAACCGGGCTAGAAAACAGTGGACCGTTGACTTAGCCCGGAAGACATGCACATGTAACAAATTCCAAATGGACCTTCTTCCATGTTCTCACGCTCTCTCTGCCGCAAGGTACATCATACAATTTTGTGTACGATTAATATTACTTAAACATCATACAATTTTATCATCATTTTCAATGTTTTTACAGGGATCGAAACATGGATTTCACATCCCTCTGTACGGACTACTACAAGCGACAAATAGTTATTGAAGCATACTCGGATCCTATTATGCTAGTTGGACATCCTTCCACTTGGATTGTGCCATCTGACATCGCTGAAAGAGTCGTATTGAATCCAACCTCCAGGAGACAAGCAGGCCGCCCGAGGGCTTCACGCCATATCTCGTCTTCGGAGAGAACATCCACACAGAATTGTAGGCAATGTCGACAACCAGGGTATAATTCGAGGAGATGTTCTAACCCAGCTTTTACTGATGAAGATCCGAGCAGAGTCATTCCTGAGGAATACAGACGCAAGTGTAGTATCTGTCATACTGTTGGTCACAACAGACAGGCATGCCCTACTAGAGACGGTGGGACCGTGGAATGAATTTAGGTGTTATCATGATGACATTGTTATAATTTGAACTTGTATGACTTGTTAAGTAAACGAAATGCAATTATATTAAAATATTCTCAGTATATAAAAAAATGTAAAAAATGTTGTACAAAAGTATTTCTAAATATTCAAAAGAATTGGTAAACTGCCGCAAAACTGTTGGTACATATACACAGGAATTACTACAGAAATCTATACGGCCCTGGAGTTTGCAAATATTTCAACCGTCATCTTCTCCCCGAATGATCCCCATATCGTCTTCAGACCAAACGAAATCTTTTTTGTTCGCCAGTATATACTCGATCAATCTCAACGTGTGGGGATCACAATTACCCCTGAAATTGGATACATTAACAAGCGTCAATAAAAAATTATGTTTATACTAATAGAATCTAAAAGCGTCAATAAAAATGTCTTACGATTGCTTCTGCTAGGGGATATGTTTTCCCGACATGACGCTGATATCAAAGGGCTTACTTGTCTTCTCAAATGTCAACAGTCATGCCGCGCGTTTAGTATGAAACCCAACCTGATGCAACATCGAGGGCACAAAGTAGTGTAACGGGGCTACTTGCTGCTTTCGGATACGAGGTTCGACCTCCTATCTTCATGGGTCGACTATGAACAGCTTCCCGCATGTGAGGTCCACAGTCACCAGCAGCCAATGTTGGCGCCCAATGTTGCACGGTATCAGGACCTGAAAACATCAACAACAGGTTTTAGGATGTACAAAGCCATTTATATATACAATCTCAAACCATGTCAAGTAACACTTACCATGTTAACCTCGTGTCACCGACGGCATCCAATCGGGGCACCCCCAAGGACCGTTGTGAGGTCGTCATCCTTCCACCAAGACCTCAACACATTCCAACGGCTCAGGGTGATCTGCCCGCGAGAATTGCGAGGCATCATTTTCCTGTACCGATGCTCCAGAAAGGACTGTAAAAATATTTGTATTTAAATTAATTTATGTTTTTCATACACACATAAAACAACGCGTTATCATTATTAATTTCAGTACTTACAAAGAATTGTGAGTCCAATATGTTAACCGTTTGACTATATACATTCGGAAATGCCCGTTGACGCTTTCGAAGAATATGGAGGTACGCGTCCATATGCTGGGAAAATAAACACGTTAAGAAATGTTATGATGTTTACACTTCTAATACAAATACTGAAATCAAGATTTACGCTCCCACAAACCTGATCATTAACATCCATGAAGTTTGTCTGCAACCGATGGAACCATGCAGCATCAACCGGCTCCAGCAAATCAACATCACGTCTGCATTAATGTTCCAACATCTACACTTTCATATAATGCAATACAAGAAATTCGGCCACCTAAATAGAAATGAAATTTACTTACAGTTCCCTGTTTACGTTCCTCTTGTAGGCTCGGTACGCCTTCAATTGGGTATCGTCCACCAGTTAATGTGGATTAAATACGTGCTCATGTCCCTCCAGTATTACCCGAGCCCTCTTAGGTCAGCACAGATCTGTGTACGGGCTAACCAACTACAAACCGCGTTTCATTACACGTTTGTGCTATCGAACTCCCTCCGCCGGGGTTTGTAGAGATAAGAACGGGGGAGCCTGCTGCTTGCTAGGAGGTGGTGGGGGAGCCTCCTGCTCGGACGGAGGTGGAGGGGGAGTCTGCTTCTCGCTAGGAGGTGGCGGGGGAGCCTGCGATTCGCTCTGAACGGGCGAGGGAGACTGAGCCCCACTATCCAGAAATGCCCCTCTGGTATGTGGATCCTCTGTATGGGTCCTGAAGCCATGACGGCCCCCGATCAATGCAAGCAACTCCCTATGTTGTTGTTGTCGATCCTCCTTGGTCTTTTGGAAAAAATCGAGCAAATCTCGGTGTTGTTGTTGTCGATCCTCCTCACTCTTCCGGAGGGCTTCACGCAACTCCTTCAAGTTATATTCTAAACGGGCCTGAAATCATGCAACTTTGTTAATACGAAAAAAAAATCAACAACTCTTGTTAATGAAAATAAAACTACCATCTCAACTTACCTCCCCATCAAGTTGAACGCCAGCACAGGAATCCCCGATAGCGGAACCAGTTCCTCGGGTGGTAAACTGAACCTGCCTCACTCGCCGAGGAGACGGTTGAGATTCTCCAGTGTCCATGCCTATGAAATGTGAACCTGCAGGGTATGAAGGCTCCGTCTCAGTACACCTCCCACCCTCACCCTCCTCCTCGGGACGAACTGCACTTGTAGTCAGCTCAGGGACAGTAGGAAGGTGAACCCTGTCGTCCTGCACATACGGGCTCCCCCTTCACTTATTCTTGTAAAGTACTGGGCCACCGCCTCAACTGCTGGGGGCACGATTTCCGTCCTCGCCGACATCTGAAACCGTAGTTAGATGAATTTCATTGTTACTTATCGTAAGTAATATAAATTACTGACTTAATAAAAAAAATTACCCTAGCACTAAAAATCTTCTCCAGCTTCTTCCCTCTAGGTTGTTTGGTCAACTCTCACTTCAACAACCGAGGGGAAAGGTCTGTAACCCTCCGAGTCCCGAAAACCTTGGCCAGTTTGGGGATCACCTCAAAAGAAAATATCTGCATCAAAGATACGTACAGTTATAATCCAAAACAATTTTGGATTAAAAATTAAATGTACATGTTGGAATTAAAATTTCTTACCAAAAGGGCGTGTGATAGATCGTAGATGTTGTACCCCTCCACGGAATGTCCAACATCGCCCTGTGACTGTTGCCGTCTCTCCTCACAACATCGTTGTAAGGCATGCTTGAATAAAAATATAGAATGCCTATAGACGTGGGCACCCCACGGGAACGCATCGAAGGTATTGAGGTCCTCTACCAACCATAACTGCCAAACTGGAATCTTCAATCTCTCGTCCACCCTCATCAGTATCCAGTTCAACATGTAAATGAGGCACAGTTTTACAGCATCGTACGCCTTTTCAAACTCTCCATGGGTAAGAACAACCCTCAAGTCATCCAACGATACCTCATCATGTGCAAGAAAGTACCTTTCATGTATGTCATTCTCAACTGCAACATACATACTCGTGTCCGGTATGACTCCAAAACTTAATCCGGTGATGAGGCTAAATTCCACCTTCGAAAACCTCATCACATGGTTCCCTAACAAGAACCGCATTTCATCTGTCGGCCCGTTATGGTCCAACTCCCGCAACAGCAGCTGATGAATAACACCACCAGAAAACTTCAGCTCCCAGTGCATCGACATGAAATGCCCGAAACAGGAGGCCATGAACAGACGCCGATCCTGAACAGCAAACTCTTCAGGGACCCGATTCAGTGCATCGTCTATACGGGCGAGGGCTTCAAAATGGTCGTGTGGGGTCAATTTTCCCTTGAACCAATCTCCCTCTGCAGTTTTAAGCATTTCCTTCATACTGCTCGTCATCTGCAATGTCACAGAAACAATAGATCAATATACTGAAACAAAATTATAAAATATTCTCGATCGTTTGAAACAAATTCTCGATACTTTTAAAATATTCTCGATCCTTTAAAAAAGATCTCGAATTTGTAAAAAGTTCTCGATCCTTTGCAAATAGGCTCGATCCTTTGAAATTAGTCTCGATCCTTTGTAAAACCTCTCGATTTATTGAAAAAACTTCACGATCATTTAAAAACGTTCGCGATTTGTTTATAAAGTTCTCGATCCTTTGCAAATAGGCTCGATCCTTTGAAATTAGTCTCGATCCTTTGTAAAACCTCTCGATTCATTGAAAAAACTTCACAATCATTTTAAAAAGTTCTCATTTTTTTTCAAAACTTCTCGATCCTTTGCAAATAGGCTCAATCCTTTCAAATTAGTCTCGATCATTTGTAAAACCTCTCGATTCGTTCAAAAAACTTCACGATCATTTGAAAATGTTCTCGACCCTTTGAAAAACATTCTCGATCGTTAGAAAATATTCTCGATCCTTTCAAAAAACTCTCGACCCTTTGAAAAACCTCTCGATTCTTTGAAAAATGTTCTCGATCAATTTAAAAAATCTCAACCCTTTCAAAATATTCTTGAGCTTTGAAAATTGTCTCGAGCATTTGAAAAACCTCTCGATTCTTTGAAAAATATTCTTGATCCTTTTCTAAAAACTGGACCATTTGAAAAACATTCTCGATCGTATGAAAACATTCTCGATCCTTTAAAAATATTCTCGATACTTTCACAAAACTCTCGATTCTTTGAATAATCTTCTCGATTATTAGAAAAATCTTCTCGATTCTTAGAAAAATCTTCTCGATTCGATCATTTTATAAAATCTCGATCCTTTGAAAAACAATCTCGATCGTTATCATAATATTCTCGATCGTTTTCAAAAAAATCTCGATCCTTTCATAATAGTCTCGATCCTTTGAAAAACCTCTCGATTCTACGAAAAATATTCTCGATCATTTAACAAAAGCTCGATCACTTTGAAAAACCTCTCGATTCTTTCTAAAAGAATTCCTCGATCTCGCTTGAAATATTCTCGATTTATTTTTTTTTAAAACAAAAAATCCTCGATACCAGAATATTGAACCTCATTTCAAACTCAAACTCAAACCAAAACCACAATCACTGTCAACCCTAATCTACAATTTCTTTCAACATAACAAGTCTGAAATGCAATTATAAGTTATGAACAACAAATCGATACATAAAACAAACTCAACTTACCTTTGTCACTCGCTGCGAAATGTAGTGTATTCCCGTTCCGGTCAATAAGCTGTCAATTTCCTCGCCGTTGATTTCGTTGTCGTCGATTTTTTTCTCAGTTTCTTTCTCACTACTGCTTTTCTCAGAAACACAAAACGATAAATTTTCTCTCTTTTTCAATTTTATGGGGCTATTCTCGTCTGTTTAGTTTAAATGGTGCATTTTAAACTTACATTACTAAACTTGTGACATTTACAAAACACCCCTCTCAAATAACGTCTTTTTTTTATCGACCCCTTATTAGTTAGGATACAAATTGGGATACGGTCAAATGAGATATCTATTACTATTATTATTTATTTGTTTATTTATTTATATTGTTTTTCAATGAATGATGATTGATGGGATGTCTTGAATGAATAAGAAATAATTTATATTCATTTACATTATTTTCACATTTAAAAGACCAATTTACCCTTGAAATGGTTAAAGAATACTACACAAGGAGGGATGAAATCTCGGTTGAAATGGATGCTTTTAATTAAATTATTTATATCTAATTACAATTTGTATAGTATCTAATTTTGACAACAACTTTCCTATCAGCTCTGGTAGTGGAAAGCATCTCCAAGAATCCAACAATTTTACTTTTTTAATTTTTCTTAAGATATTTTTTTAAACGATTTATTATATCTAATAGATACACGTATGCACATCATAAATGAAATGAAAAAAATAACTCCTAAATTATTAACTTTTAATTGAGGGATAGACATATTTGGTATATTTTTCAAAAATCAAGGAAAAGATTGCTAGAAAAAACGAGCTCGTTTAAAAAAATGGTCTTTCATTAAAACTTAAGTACTAAATTGATAATAATCATTTTCTTTTATATTAAATACCAATTTAAATTTCAAAGTAAGAAATTTAAAGTGAAACGGTCACACTGAGTCTTCTTTGTAATTGTGTCCTAATAATTTACGGTACCTAGAATTTGAAATGCTTCATTATGAAAATGTTGGTCAGATTTGTACTCCAACATATGCTGCCAGACTCCTCATATTTCAATGGTGAACTCTTAATCCTTGGATTCTCAAAATTTACATAATACAAAAAGGAAAATATAGAGAACCGACAAAGAATATAATTACAATTTTATAAATTAATGTTCATTCTTTTTTATATACCATTAGCGGTGTGTGGAAATGGTGAGGAATGTCACCTTTTTGTTGGTCACTTGCAGTGATGTCACCTTTATAATAAGTTAAGTTTAAAAGGCACCTATTATGGTGAGCTACCGAAATTGCCTTTAAATAATCGATATTTTATTCTTTAAAGGTTGTCGTCTAATAAAGTTGTCTGAAAATCAATCACCTACTCAATTTTTTCTTCACAAAACGAGCTCCATTCCAGATATTGCACATATTCCAGATTTTGCACAAGAAGGTAAAATAATATTTCGGATCTTCATTTCCATTTTTTATTGTATTTCTGTGTGGTATAACACTGTATGAACATTTATGAACATGTTGTCTCAAATTTTTTATGTTGATGTCCTGGAGTTGTAAACTTTTTACAAAGAATGAATGAACATGTATGCATATTTTTTTGTATATATATTTGGGCGAGTTGAGTTGTAGTGGTGCAAACAAGTTTATAATCTTGCGCATAAAAGCTGAAAATGTTTTAAAAAAAGGTCGAAACATTTGTAAAAAAGCTCGAAAATGTGAACCTAAGTCTCGATCAAATTCTAAAAAAGCTCGATTCCAAAAATAGATGTTGGATACGTAAAAAGAAAAGCTCAATCCCTGGAAAAAAGGCTCGATCCTTGGCAAAAGAAGCTCGATCCATCAGAAAAAAAGCTCGATCCCTGCCAAAAAAAGCTCGATCTGTCACACAAATAGCTCAATCCCTTTTGAAAAATGCTCGATACCGCACAAAAAAACACGATCCCTCACAAAAAAGCTCGATTCCTCACAAAAAAACACGATCCGTAAAAGTAAAAGGTCGAGCCATATGAAAAACAGCTTGATCCATATATTAAAAAACTCGATTATGTAGAAAAAGAGCTCGGTCTTGAACAAAAAAAGCTCGATCCCGTTAGAAAGAGCTCAGTCATGTACAAAAACGGTTCGATCATGTACAAAAAAAACTCGATCAGTTTTTAAAAAAAAACTTCATATCTTACACTTTTGATTTTTGTTTAATCCTTTATAATTGTAAATTTAATATGAAATATTTTTTTCCTTATTAATGGTTTTTGATGTTGGTTTTGACAAGACAATGGATAGGGTAAGAATAGTCATATCTTACAACGGTCGATGGAAGCAATTACTAGACGGAAATCAAAGGTATTTAGGTTCCGATAACCAAGGTTTGTATGTGTCAAAGAATTTGAGTTACGACGAACTGGTGTCGATCGTGCAAACCATTGTGAAGTTTGATGAGAACAAATACAGTGCCGAGCTACATTCTCTATCAATTGTTCCTAGGACTACATGTCGTACATTTATAAGAAACAATGACGATGTTCAGTTTATGCTAGGGGAAGATAGGGTGATCCCTCAAGTATGTGTTAGTCTAATCGAGAGGCCAGCAGGAGGTGTCATTGGTGAAGATATCCCTCATCCTGATAACACCCAACAATTTCGATCGTCAGGCGGAAGCAACCAGTTGTTCACAGAAAGAAGTAGAATTGATGGTCGGGAAAACATATGTGTTGTCCCACCGGAAGTAGTCGCCCATGATAATAGACCGGAAGCTCAATTCGACGATGTATTTGGTTTTCATATTGAGATGAATGGTAGAGAGTACAACCACCAATACAATGAGATCTACAATGACATCAACAATGAGGAGAATACAGCACTGAATGTCGGGGTGAATCATGAGGTGGATAATGAGGGTAATTTAAATTCTGTAGAAAATGTAAAGGACAATCAGGATGATGCAGAACCTGTCGAAATGGAAAGACGTGTAAGACATGTACACGGATTTAGTTCCAATGCACCAGATATAATTGGGACCTCCGAGGGGAGGGCTAATGTAACTGCAGATGATTCAAATAATGCAAGAACATGGGTTATTCCAGGAGCATAATCATACTCGTTTGGTATTGGTGGAAGCAGGAACTTGTTTGAAGATGAACCTATAAGCATGATATATAAAGGCCAGTTTTTTACAACGAAAAAGGATTTGAAGAGACTAGTAGGCCATTTTGCAATACGGCAGAACTTCGAGTGGAAAGTAAAAAGGTCCAATAAGACAACATTACATCTAGTTTGTTTGATGGGAAATTGTACGTGGAAGTTAAGAGCGGTGAGGAGAGATGAAGGCACATACTTTCAAGTAAGAAGTTTTGTCAATGAACACACTTGGCCGTTAGAGAAAATTCACCGCCGGCACCGACAAGCTAGTGCAGTCACAATTGGAGAAGTTATTGCACCTAGACTTCAACAACAAGATGGTCGACTAATGCGTCCGAAGGATATAATCGTCAACATGAAATCAATGTATGGAGTCCAACTCATGTACAGTAAGGAACACGCCGCCCTCGATTATGCGTTGTCACTGACATATGGAACACATGAGGAAACCTTCCAACTGCTTCCATCATTTGGTTATGTTTTGGAACAATAAAATCCTGGCACAATCACTGACTTATAGTGCGACGAAGATGATACATTTCTATACTTCTTCTTGTCGATTGGTGTCTCACTTAGAGGATTCCGAACGTGTATGCATCCAGTCATTGCCGTTGATGGTACCCATTTGAAGGGACGATTCCGGGGTACAATGTTTGTTGCAACAGCACAAGATGGGAATGAACAGGTGTATCCAATTGCTTTTGGGTACGGCGACTCAGAAAACAACCTTTCATGGGAATGGTTTTTGGATTGCTTTAAGGGTGCCCTAGGTCATATTGATGAGCTAGTTTTCATTTTCGATAGGCATGCAAGCATTGAAGTAGGGATTTCTAAAGTGTTCTCTTATGCCACCCATACCATATGTTGCTGACACTTTACTGAAAATGTCAAAAAGCGATTTCATAGGAAGGATGTTGCCGTAATAATGGACAAAGCAGCACGCGCATACACCGAGTTTGAATATAACCAGCATATGGAAGAGTTAAGAAACTTGCACCAAAATGCATATGATTATGTCATTGATGTCGATCCACACAAGTGGTCCTATGTACACTGCCCGAAAAGAAGGTATAGGGTGATGACGACTAATACTGCAGAATGCATAAACTCATACCTAAAATTTACACGCCAACTGCCTATGTTGACTCTAGCTGAGTTCATTAGGAATATGCTGCAACGGTGGTTTCATGATCGCTATAGAGTTGCACAAACCATGTGTCATCAGTTGACCGACGCAGCACATCTTGTGCTCTTAAAACGTGTGGAGAAGTGTGGTTATTTGACCGTAAATCCAATCGATTGGAACATTTTTTCGATCAAGCGGTCTGGAAAACAGTGGACTGTTGACTTAGCTCGGAAGACTTGTACTTGCAACAAATTTCAAATAGATCATTTTCCATGTTCTCACGCCCTTGCGGCAGCACGGTAAATTACTGTAACTTGGACTTCACAACTTTGAAAACCTACTGATCATTTTCTTGGTGAAGCTGATCGTTTTCAATGTTTTTTACAGGGAGCGAAACTTGGACTTCACAACTTTGTGTGCGGACTACTACAAGACACAGACACTTATTAACGCGTACTCAGTTCCTATTATGCCGGTAGGCCATCCTTCCACTTGGGTTGTGCCATCTGACATTGCTGAGAGGGTGATTTTGAATCCAAACTCCAGGAGACAAGCAGGATGCCCGAGGGCGGGTCGCCATGTCTCGTCTTTGGAGAGGACAACTACACAATCTTGTAGAAGATGTGGATAACCAGGGCATAATTCCAGGAGATGTTCTAATCCACCGATGATTAATGAAGGTACAAGAAGAGCTATTCCCAATGAATACCGCCGCAAGTGTAGCATCTGTCATTCAATTGGACACAACAAACAAACGTGCCCTAACATTGACTCTAATAGGGAATGAATGACAATTTTTTGATCACATTGAAAACTTTTGGAAGTGTATCATATTGTAATAATTTGGAATTGCAATAATTACTTATTAATGAATGAATTAATATTAATGAATGAATAATGAACGAATTAATATTCATGAATTAATTACATGTCTCTGTACAACTAAAATGGTAATATACAAAAAAATCACTTGGCGGACCTGGAGTTAGCAAAAATCTCCACAGCCATTTTTTCCTGAATCATCCTCATGTCGTCCTCTGACCAATCAAAAGGCTTTTGGTTCGCCACTATGTACTCGATAATTCTCAAAGTATAGGGACCACAGTTACCTCTACAATTCGGGACATAAAACACCATTAGAAATCGTTCATAAAGAATATCTAAACACGTGAATGAAATAGAATGTCTTACGATTTCTTTTATTGGGGGACTGTAGAAGGATGCACCAGGCTGACCGAGAAGGGCTTATTTTCCCGAGTGAACGCCCGACGACCAGGTCACCGTGCTGTGTGGAACCCTGCGTCACTCAACATGGAGGGTAAAAACCACCGTAATGGTCGGACCTGCTGGTGCCTGATCTGATAAGGGACTTCCTGTCTCCAGGGGTCATAAATATCAATTTCATGCGAAAAAGGTCGACGCTCACCACCAGCCAATGTTGGGCCCCAACGTTGCATGGAATCAGCACCTGTAATAGTTTGCATGCCGTGTTAGCTGAGGATATACTTACAATTTTTTTTTAAAATCATCTCAATCATGTAACACTTACCTGGTCAACCTCGTGCCATGGGCGGTTTCCACTCGTGGTTGCTCCACGGACCGTGAGAAGGTCCTCTTCCAACCATCGAAACTGTAACACATTCCACATTACCGTGCTCACAACACCGTGGGAATCACGAGGTATCATCCTCTCCCACATGTACAACATAAGTGGCTGTACAAGCATTGATAAGATCGTATTATTAATACAGAAGCATAAAATTCGATGTGATTCCCAAATGTTATAACTACTTACATAAAATTGTGTATCCAACACGTTGATCCTCTGGTTGTACACATTGTGGAATCCTCGCTGACGCTTGCGAAGAATATTAAGGTATGCATCCATATGCTGACAAACAATAAAACCACCGTAATTGTTAACAATTCAACAATACTTACACAAAAGTTAATATAAAATATAATAAGTACATACCGTGTCCTCCAAGTCCATGAAGTTGGACTGCATACATATGAACCATCCCGCGGTAACTGGTGACAGCACGTCCACATCACGTCTGTTTAATGATTGAATTAATTTAGTTATACATAAATTAGAATAAACAAGAAATGTACATCCATTTGTATTATAAAAAGTTGGACTCACTGTTCCCTGTTGATGTTCCTCTTGAAGGCCTTGTATGCCGCTAGGTGATCACCGTCCACTAGTCCGTGGGGGTCAAAAATGTGTTCCACGGACTCGGGCCTTGTCTTCGACCTCTTTGGACGACATGGATCTGTGTAAGGGCTCACCAACTGCCATTCGCGCTTACCTAAACGCTTCACCGGGGGAGTGGACCGCTCCGACGCCAAGGACTTGCTGGGTGAGGGAGGGGACCGCTCCGATGCCACGGACATGCTGGGTAGGGGAGGAAACCGCTCCGACGACACGGACATGCTGGGTGGGGGAGGGGACCGTTCCGACGCCACGGACGTGCTGGGTGGGGGAGGGGACCGCTCCGACGCCACGGACTTGCTAGGTGGGAGAGGGGACCACAGTGGTTGAATCGATGTGCTAAGAGGTGGGGGGATCGATGTGTTGCGAGGTGGGGGGATCGATGTGATGCGAGGAGGAGGGGACCGCTGAGCCTGGGTGTCTGTCCCCCTCGTAAACCTATCAGTCCACCCTCCGGGACTAAATAATTGATCAGGAGGTGGGGGTCATCCCGGTGTGTACTTAAGGTTGAACGAAGCCCCCGGATCATATCCAGTAACAATCGGTGTTGCTGCTGATGATCCTCATCACTCTTTCAGATCATATCCAACAACTCCAAGTATTGACGTTGTCGATCCTTGTCACTCTTCCGGACAGTTTCACGCACATCATTCAACATTTCAGTCCACGGAGCCTGAAATCATGTCTACATTGTTAGTAAAAAACTATCAGCATGTGTTACTAAAAAACACTTAACTTTGTTTTCAACTTACTTTTCCATCACGTTCAACGCCCCCACGGGAATCCCCTGCAGATGTACCATGTCCGGGGGTGGAAAACCGAACCCGTCTATGCCTATGCCTATGCCTATGCCTTTCTCGTTGAGGGTCTGTCTCATATCCCTCACTGTCACTGGGCCTCAAACCCCCAGCAGCGGGCTCAGATCCCTCACTGTCAATGGTCATGTCTGTACCACTGATCCCGCCTAAGGTGGTCTGATCAGGGACCTCAGACGGCATATCATCCATGTCATCTTCTACATACATGCTCCCCCTCTCGTCTAGGCAGGCATAGTATGATGCCTGTCTCTCAGCTGGTGTCGGCACCAGTTCCTTGATAGCAAACATCTGAAATATTAGTTAGAATAATGTTATTGTACAAATACTAACTGATAAAAACATTAACAAAATAAATACATACCCTGGCTTTGAAAATCTTTGCTAGCTTCTTCCCTCTCAGTTGTTTGGTCAACTCCCACTTCAAAATACGGGGAGTCAGATCAGTAACCCTCCAGGCACCGACCTCTTTGGCCAACTCAGGGATCACCTCCAAAACAAATATCTGCATCATAGATAAGTACGATAAGTATCCGTACAATTTTGGGCACCGACAATAAAGTACAATTTGTAGTTCGAACTTCATACCAACAAGGCATGAGAAAGACCGTATATGTTGTAAGTCTCCACCCTGTGTACATCAGCGCCCTTTTCCTGCCGGCGTCGCTCGAACCCGTCTCTTCGCCCGTCAAGCGCATGCTTGAATGAGTGAATAGAATGCATGTACACGTGGGCACCCTACGGGAACCCGTCGAACGCATCGAGGTCCTCAACCAGCCGAAACTGCCAAACTGGAATCTTGAATCTCTCATCCACCCCCATCAGTATCCAGTTCAGCATATATAAGAGGCAGAGCTTGACAGCATCGTACGCCTGACCGAAATCTGTACCGGTGACAACACCCTTAATCTGCTCCAGCGACACCTCCTCGGCTTCAGGAAAGTACCGCTCATGTATGTCATTCTCCACTGCTACATACATTGTGGTCTCTAGTACAACTCTAAACCGCAGTCCAGTGATCAGGCAAAATTCCACCTTCGAAAACCTCACCGACTGGGTTCCTAACATGAAGTGCATCTCATCTGTGGGGCCGTTATGATGGAGCTCCCTCAAAAGCAACCGATGGATAATACCACCGGAAAACTTCATCTCCCTAAGCATCGTCAGGAAATGCCAGAAACAAGACGGCATAAACCTCTGACGGTCTTCATCTGCAAATTCTACAAGGACACGGTTCAGCGCGTCGTTTATATGGGCGAGGGCATCAAAATGGTTGTGTCGTGTCAATTTGCCCTCATACCAGTATCCTTCTGGAGTTTTAAGTGAATCCCTCAACCTATTTCTCATCTGCAATGTAACAGAAATACAACATCATTAGACGAAATTTTATTAAAAAGCTCGATCCCTTTCAAAAAAGCTCGATTCCTTTTCAAAAAGACTCGATCCCTTTCAAAACAGCTCGATTGCTTTACAAAAAAGCTCGATTGCTTTTCAAAAAGGCTCGATCCTTTTCAAAAAAGCTCGATCCTTTTTCAAAAAAGCTAGATCCCTTTCAAATAGACTCGATCCAATTCAAAAACAGCTCGAACCTATTCAAAAAAGCTCGAAACATATTCAAAAAAGCTCGATTCCTTTTCAAAAAGGCTCGATCCCTTTCAAAAAGGCTCGATCCCTTTCAAAAAAAGCTCGATCCCTTTTAAAAAAAGCTCGATCCCTTTTTAAAAAAGCTCGATCCCTTTTTAAAAAAGCTCGATCCCTTTTAAAAAAGGCTCGATCCCTTTTCAAAAAAACTCGATCCCTTTCAAATAGGCTCGATCCAATTCAAAAACAGCTCGAACCTAGTCAAAAAAGCTCGATTCCTTTTTAAAATGGCTCGATCCCTTTTAAAAAAGGCTCGATCTCTTTTCAAAAAAGCTCGATCCCTTTCAAATACGCTCGATCTAATTCTAAATCAGCTCGAACCTATTCAAAAAAACTCGAAACCTATTCAAAAAAGCTCAATCCTTTTCAAAATGGCTCGATTCTTTTTTAAAAAAGCTCGATTCCTTTTCGAAAAAGCTCGATTCCTTTTCCAAAAACATCGATCTACCAAAACCTAATTTTCACGAAAAAAAAATAGCTCGACTAATCAAATAAGCTCGATTTTCTTGAAAAAAATCTCGAAAACCCATATTTCATCTTCCTCAACTGATATTCAACCAAATTACAAACCCTAACATAAACCACAACCATTCTCACATCTCTATTTTAACTGGTTTCCATAATTCCTATCAACAAAACTCAATTCTAACATGTAGTGCAAGTTAACAACAACAACAAAAACGAGGAAAAATAATCAATCTTATCTTTTTCAATCGCAGCTCTTCCGGTCACTTCACCGTAGATTAGTTTCTCGTCGGTTTGACCGTTGCTTCTCTCTCACTTTGAAAACGATAACTTCCTCACTGTTAAAATATTTCGGGGTATTTTTGTCTCAAACGCTCTTTTGGTGCCTTTTAAACATATATTAGTAAAGTTATGATATTTGCACAACACACCCCTCAAATAGTGCCAATAATTTTTTGACCCCTTAGCGGTGTTGGCACCAATTAGAACCTAAAACATTTTGAATGGATGCGTGTATAATCAATAGACCCAAAAATAATGTGTGTATAAGCTAACAGGAATAATAATAATTTTTTCGAGGCCACGGTCCTCCATTGTTGGAGGTTTATGCCTCCATCAATAGAGTGCTGACTTCCAATGATTTTCATAAGGGTATTTTGTTCAAATAATGGAACATTTGTTAAAATAAAATAAAATTATTTTTTAGGAATTGATGAACTTAAAATTTCACACATTTTAATTGCTATTTTTGAATTAATGCAAAAGAATAACACCAATGCTAGACAATCCAAAAATTTAGTCCAAGTTTCAACACTAATGCAGAATCTGTTTTTCCAAAACAGGGTTTGGAGAATGGATTGGTAATAACAAGCTTGTAGACAAGAGATTTGGGAAAGGCTTGATAGAGCTTTCTGTTCCATGGACTGAAGATCTACGTTTGCAGAAGGCTTTGTTCAACATTTACCTAGAGTCTCTTCTAATCATTGCCCCATTATGCTTACCCTTCGGAGCAATCACATCCCTCGCAATTCTCTCATGCCTTATAGATCTGAGCAGATTAGTGATTTGGTAAGACAGCGATAGGGAGTCCATAATGTGAATATTATCGAAAAGGTGAATATCTTAATAGGTAAATTGAGGGAATGGAACAGGGACAAGTTTGGGTGCATCTTCTAAAAGAAAAGGTTGATTCTTGCTAGAATCAATGGTATCCATAAAAGTCTTAGTGTAAGGTTTAGGTTGAGTTTGGCCAATCTTGAAGTTAAGCTTCGTGAGGAGTATAACCATATTATTGAGTAAGAGGAAATTTTCTGACATCAAAAATCCAGGAACACTTGGCTCAAGGAAGGTGATAGAAACACAAAAAAAAATCATCTGTCTACGATTGTTAGGAAGAGATGTAATAAGCTTGAAGGCCTCAAGGGAGAGGATGGTGTTTTGAGGTGTGATAAGGAAAGCATGAGAGATGTCGCTATCTCCTATTTTAAAAACCTATTTTTTGGGTATGCCTTGTGTCACTAATTATGATTGTATTCCTCAGTCATTTCCTTGTTTAGAGGACACTGTGATTGCTGATTTGTCTAAGGTTGTGAGTGAAGAAGAGGTGAGATCTGGTTTGTTTGGAATTGGGTTTTAAAGGTGTCTGGACATGATGGGTATCCCGCCATTTTCTTCCAAAATCAGTGGGATGTCTGCAAGGAGGATCTTGTTAAGTTCGTGGTTGACAACTTTAGGCTGAGGATGTTTCCTACAATGCTTAACTAGACCCTTATTACATTGGTACCGAAATTCCCTAGTCCGCTTGATATGACACAGCTAAGGCCCATCAGTCTTTGCAACATAATCTACAATGTGATCAGTAAGATTACTGTTCGACGATGTAGAAATCTTTTGCTTTAGCTTATTAGTCCTAACCAAATGGTGTTTGTTTCTGGTAGACAGATCCAGGATAACATTATTGTCGCTCAAAAGGTTCTTCATAAATTTAAAATTATGAAAGGCAAGAAGGGGTGTAATGCGTGGAAGATCGATCTAGTCGAAGCTTATGATAAGCTTCAATGGAATTTCATTAGAAGTGTGCTTGTTGAAATAGGTTTGCGTAGTGATTTGGTGGAGTTTATTATGTGGTCTGTTACAAGTGTGCAATATAGGAAGGTGTTGAATAGGGAAGTTACTGAACCTTTCACGCCTGTATGTGGTATTAGGTAGGGGGACCCTCTCTCTCCCTTTATTTTTATGCTGTCCATGGAGAAGTTATCTTATCTTATTAACCAGGAACTTAATTGGGTCGGTGGAAGTGTATTAAGGTTTCTAGAGGGGGGCATAACATCTCCCATTTATTTTTTTACTAATTACGTTATTCTGTTCAGTGATGCGTCTCTCGCCCAAGCAGATATTATGAAGGAACTCTGGATGTTTTCTGTAGCCTTTCTGGACAATAAGTCTAGAGTTTTCTACTCTGACAATATTAAAGAGGGGGTTGCTAGGAGTATTGCTATTGTTTGTGGGTATCCTCTGACCAAGAATCTTGGAAAATATCTAGGAGTCCCTCTTCTTCATGGGAGGATTACAAACCAAACCTATAATGTTGTAATTGAGAAGTTCCAAGAGAGACTAGTTGATTGGAAATGTGATTCCCTTTCTTTTGCTGGGAGAGTTACCCTCAATAAAGCTGTTACTACGGCCCTTCCTGTGTATATCATGCAATCAGTTAATCTCCCTAGTGAGGTTTGAGGAAGGCTTGATAAGATTAATAGAGATTTCCTGTGAGGACATACTAATGAGAGGAATCATGTACACCATGTTAAGTGGAACTCAGTCTGTCTTCCTTAAGTGTAGTGGTGATCTGGGTATTAAGACCATGAAGAATATGAACCAAGCCCTTATTGCCAAAGCAGCCTAGTGGGTTTTTCAGGATGACAGTGGTATTTGGTGTAGAGCTTTTAAGCACAAGTACTGAATACTAAATCTTTAACTAATCCAGAGTTAAGTAAATGGGTGGTCTATTCCAGTACTTGGAGAGCTATTGCTTTTGATGCTACTTTGATTTAAAAAGGTCTGCGATAGAGAGCTGGTAGTGGTGAGCATATTAGGTTTTGTCAATGTTTGGGTTCCTATTATAGGTGTTCTGAAGGATCATGACTTAGTGGACCTTTCTGTGGGTATGCAAAGTCAGGTTGTTAGTGATTTTCTGTTGGATGGCCAGTGGATTATCGATCAGCTTGGTACGGTCCTTGGCACATTATTCATAGAATTGCTAGTATTCATGCCGGTAGGAACTCTAAAGGTAGCGATAGAGCTATTTGGGGGCGGTCCAAGAACAGTGAGTTATCTATCAAGTCGGTTTATGAGGGGTGCTTGAAAACTGACCGTAGGATTGTGTGGAATTGGAAGTTCTTATGGAAGCTTCGTCTCCCTCCTAGAGTCCAGCATTTCCTCTGGCTTGTTCTACGTGGGAAGATTCTTACTATTAGCCAAATAGCAGCTCGTGCTATGAACTCTGATGGTTTCTGTCCAAGGTGTGAAATTGCCATTGGGGACACTGATCATCATTTGAGGGGTTGCAGCTATTCTGTGACGATTTGGGACAATATTTTTAAAGATGGAATTTCCTCTGAGTTCTACGCAGGTGATACTATGGAGTGGGTGCGGATGAATCTAACTAATGATAGCCTGGTGTATGGTAAGATCCCTTGTCGGCTTCTTTTTGCTATTGTGATTTGGTTCATTTGGAAATAGAGGTGTAGGTTGGTGTTTGACCATGAGTTCATTACTCCAAGGCTCCCACATCTAATTATCATTCAGTTTTGCTTGGATTGGCTGGGTACTATTTCGACTGTTAATGGTAAAGAGAGCTCTCTTCTCTCAATTTCTCGGATTTCTCCTCCTGAAGGATGGGTGAAGCTAAATGTGGATGGAAGCTGGGACAATAATTTGGGTGTGATTACGTCTGGTGGGGTTTTGAGGGACCATCTGAAGAATTGATTGACTGGGTTGTGTTAAATAAGGGAAGAGGGAATGCGTTGGAAGCTGATTTGTGGGGTTTATTTGAAGGTCTCACATTGGGTTGGAGATCTGGTTATCGGAATGTTCTTGTGGAGTCTGACTCGTTGTGTATGATGCAGTTGCCTGCCAAAGATATTCCTATTAACCACCCCTTGTTTAGCATTGCCATTAGGTGCTTGGCTCTTATTAATTATAATTGGCGTTGTTTGGTCCCTCATGTTAACAGGGAAAGGAACAGAGTGGTTGATGGTTTGGCTCGCCTGGGGCCTGGTATGGAGGTTGGTTTCCAGATTTTTGAAGCTCCCCCGTTGGATATTTGGTTGGTTTTTTAGGACGACTGGAAAGGGTGTGCCTCTTCCAGATCTTGTCCTTCCTATTCTCATCTCTAGTTAGTCTCTCGGGCTGCTTGCCCTCCCTTGTACCAGAAAAAAAGTTAATCTAATTCTAAACTAAAGTGTAATCTTAACCTAGTTAACAAAAAATGATCAATTGAAACTACAATTAAACTAAGCAAATAAAGAATTAAAATTGCATGAATAAAAAAATTAAAAAAATAAAAACTATGAGAGGAAATAGACCTAAATGATACCAAGTTAATAAAATAAGTTTATATAACACCAAATAAGTGAGTGACAATAATGTCCACTTGTCTCATTCCTTACTTATTTCTTTTATTTTTTTTCTCTTAGGCTTTCTTCTTCTCTTCACTATTCTCTCTCATTTTCTGGTTTCCTCTCTCACTTCACAGGTTTTCTCTCTAAAAAAACAAAAAACAAAAATGTCTTTATGGTGTGAATTTGTTAGTTGTTTAGTTTCTATTAGAATATAACGATTTGAAATCTGTGGTGAATTTATGTTGATGTTAAAACAAGAACAGATATATTGTTACTCGATAAGTGTGTGAAGAGTTTGGAGATTTTTTTTTTTGGCAGTTCGGGAGTTATTTTGTAAATTTGAAACTTATTTTTTACAAATTCAAGACTTATTTTGCAATTCAAGACTTATTTTTACAAGTTCGAGACTAGCTTCATTTTTTTTCTATCGAGATTTCCTTGAAAAAAAAAAACTGTGGTTGACCATCAATATATAAGAAATAGGCAATCCTTGTACATGAAAGTTTAGGAAAACCAATTTAGTATTGAGAGTTATTTCCTAAATTGAAATAAAACACAAAAAGCAACTTCAAAAAACCAATAATTAAAACCAACAAAAAAAAATTGCAAATTGAAAACACTTTAAAATAATTGAAAAAACAATATTGGAAAGTTAGAAACAAACATGGAGGTAATCAGATATAAAACGACTGGGATACGACAAAAATAAAAAACTCATGCGAGAAGCTAAAGGTGTAAGTTTGGGTCGGCCGGGCCTGTGTTCCAAAACAGGTCGGGCCTGGCATGCCATGCCCATTGGGCGTGCCGTGCCAGGCCCGGCCTGTTTTGGAAAACAGGGCCCGGCACGGCACGTGGGCACGGCCATGGCAGGCCGTGCCAACAGGCCGGGCCGCGCTAGCCCGTTTGCCCGGCTAGACGAGCCAAACGGGCCGGCCCACTTAATTTTTTTTTATTTTTTTTTTAAATCTTAATAATATATTTTATATATATATATAACTGGGCCCACTGTGCCGGCCCGCCATGCCGACGGTTGGGCCTGGCACACCGGCCAGGCGTGCCGAGCCGGGCCGGCACGGCGTGCCTCGGTTGGAGTCCCTGCACGGCCTGTAATTATGGGTCGTGCCTAGCACGGCATGCCTTCCTTGGCAGGCCGAACGGGCCGGCCCATATTTACACCACTACGAGAAGCATTAGATGCCACCACTAGTAGGGGTGGGCTGCTGCTACTAGCGGAAGCCGAGAGCAGCCTTGACTTCCACCGTTACAGTGGTGGGGCATTACTAGTAGCGGTGGCCTCAACCAAATCCATAGTGAGCAGTTTCTCCCGCTAGAAACTTTTCCAGTTTCAAAGTTCATTTTGAACTCTTCGAAACCTATCGAAACGTCAAACGATATTAAGGCTATGTTTGGTTGTTTTTACTTGAAAAATAAGTGATTATTTTTCAAGTTTTTAGCAAATGAGTGTTTGGTAAATTACCTAAAAGCAACTTATTTTATAAATTGCTCCTCTAATAAACAGTTTTTGAAAAGTTTGATAGAGGTTGCTTTTCCAAATTGATTGTTGGAGAAGCTGACTTCTTATTTTGGAATATCTATAATGCTCTCACTATTTTAATATAATGACAATAATAACCTTTTATTTAATATTGATATTTTTTTGAATTAATAATATTTTATAAAACTGAAAAAAAAAAAAGTTTTTGTTAATCGTACAGCTTACAATGATGGCCACCTCCGATGACGGAGACCGAGGGACGACCAGCTACCACTGGCGACGTCGAAAATGTCAGAGGAAGTCGAGGTCGTCGAAGCTGTTGAAGTCGACGACAGAATGCCTCATCTGTTCGGGACTGAAATCGTGAATTTGTCAGCCATCTACCACCGACGAAGTCGAAGTCGTTGTCGTTGATGTCGAAGTCGTTGATTTCGTCGTGCCAGAGCTGTTGGTTCTACCGCCGGTGCAGTCGAAGTCGTCGATGTAAGTTAGTGTTCCTCCAGCAGCCGAAGTTGTTGATACCAGAGTTGTTGATTCTTGATGGAGAAGAGAATTGAGTTGACTCAGTCATGTTGAGGGAGACTGGGCTTGAGTTGACTCGCTCTTATATTTTTAAATTTTTTAGAAAAAAAGGAATATATATATATATTAGAAAAACAGAAAAACAGAAAAACAGAAGAAAAAAAAAGAGGAAATAATAATAATAAAATAATTACATTCTCTTTTATTTGCAAAATATATTTTTTAATAATAAATGTCTGTTTTGGTCATTTTCTATAATCAATTAAAGTTTACTAAATATTTTTTCTTTACTTTTTCCCAAATTGATTATTTCTAAAGTTAAGAAATAAATGAATTATTTATGAAACAAAACAATCCAAACATAACCTAAATCCTTCGTGTGATATTGTACATGGTAAGAATGATTAATTTCTATAGAAGTTTTATAAACTCAATTTAAATAACTACATTAAAAAATTCTGATTGAAAACCCAATAAAAATTTCTTAACAAATTAAGGAAGTTATAAACATATTCTCAAGACAAGTTACTAATATGAACAACACCAAGGAACGTTTGGGCGTATGAGAATCTACGAACATTTTCCTTCTGTACTGGAGCTTTCAAAAAAACAACAATTAATTCAACAAAGTCTATTCTAGGGACGTGAAAATAACAAGCCATGATGAAATCCAAGAACCTCATATGATTTGAATAAGCAAACTCCAGCTATGACATCAAACTGGTCTCTGAAATCCAAGAACCTCATATCATGCATGCAGGTTTTTACAGTTAATTAGTATGAAATACATGGGTAAAAGTGTAAAACACAGGCAGGAGCACAGAGATAAAGAGACCACACATCCATTGTAAAAGGAATTTAAAAAAGGCAAAATAAGATCATTGTTCATCTATTTTATCTCTGCATAATTACAACCAAGACTAAAGTTGTCAATAATTATCAATGAAATATTTGATGTGAAGAAAGTTTCCACGTGGGTAAATTTCGAACCATCGTTTGATTAAGAGGTAAAAAAGAGACTACCATAGAATGTGGGAAAATTGGCGAAAACAAAAATCCTGCATCCTTTTGCCACCAAACATACAAATCACCAATTCATTGTTGAGAGATGGGGGCAGTATGTTTTTCTTTCTTCACGATTCCTTCCAGAATCCCATCCATTCCAAAATTTCCAGAAAACTCTTCTACGACGACTCGACCAGGCAGCTGAAAGGTCATCGAGAAGGGTCCAGGTGGGCATAGATTCTGAGTTTTCATTTCGAAAACCTGGGAGAATCTGTGTACTGACTTCTCTCCTGTAGTTGTTATACCTCGTATTGACACCTTTCCGGTGGGATCAACCCAACAACTAAATTCTCCTACAGCCAAGGAAATCAAGTTCATCAAAGACAATGAGATCCCACATACCGGTAGAGATCAATAAAAAAGCAACATTACTTGATCACCTTAGCATATAAAGTTCATAAGAATAAAAGGTTCAAATTAACATATTACTTGTTAGTTTATGCTGAGATGATTCTAAATATTTGAGAGAAGGTACTCTTGGTTTTGGTATGAATATGTATCAAGAAAATGGAAGAAAACAATTTTTATTTCAATCAATAAACAGCAAGTACTTGCCATATAAATTCAATTTACAGATTTCCTAAGATCATAAAATTACAAAGATAATTCCTGAATAATATGAAACTTCTAGTCATAAAAGCAGCATACGACAATAATGAAAAGCAACTAAGGACTCAACAAGTGATGAAGTCATGAATCATGATAAGCAACTTACTATCGTCTCTTTTCACCCCTGGAAGAGCCACACGAAACAGGTACGAGTCTTCGCATTCACCAACATCCATGAGTCCGATAATCGGTCCCACATGACCCATTGCAGCGCTGCCGGTCAATGCAAATCCACTTTTAGCGGCAGCTGTGATATTAGCCCACTCTTGTTTAGAAGGTTGAGAAGGAAGAAATATTATGGCTGGACTGTCCCTCTTCAGATGTTTTCTGTCATCTTGAGTTGGTCCAGGACTAAGAGAAGGATGCATCATAGGTGGACCATCATACCGCACAGTATTTTCAGGGGTCACGCCTATGACATCTTGTCCCTTGGATTTCGTATTTTCATCTCTATGGTTTGTTTCCAGAGGTATGTCGGACACCATGGCATGAGCCAATGTTGCATTGGGTTCAGCATCTTTGTCTGCCAAATCATATAAATTACTACCTTCTCCCATACTGTGCACCCCAGCTGCATTACTGTTTATAAGAAAAAAATTCAATTCTAGTTAGCCTTCTAAACCTTTCAATATAGTCTGGCTTATGGCAAGAGATTTCTAGGTTGTTCATAAACACAATGTTTTCAATGATCATGGAGCTGAGGGTGAATATGATAGTGAGATCATGTCCTTCCGTGCTCCCAGATACTGTAATGAATATCCGACGGGTAAAACCATCTCTATCAAGACAACAAACCCACTAACTGTACTCTCCATAGGATCAATTATAACAAGTCACACACTCATGCATATTCCAAAAATACAGAAACACAAAAATTTCGCGGTCAAACTACCAAAAAGAAGCTAAAATAAAAGGCCGAGACCTAAATGCTTCATTTTTTGTATTTTTATTTAAAAGCTAGGATTTTGTGGTTCTTATAAATCATTCGGTGAAATTCTGTCCAGTAAAACGGAAGAATTATAAATTTCCAAATATTAGATAGGAATACCGCAAATAGAGCCATTGTGACACCCATCAAAGGAGTTGTTCCCCATCCATGAGCTACTTTACCATATTCCGAATTCAATGGTTTCAATAAAGCCCCCAAAGACGTTCGTCTTGGATCAGATCTAGAACTACCCTCAACAATGCAGCCATAAATCCTATTTTGTATTCATTGAGATCTGTTGACTTTGTATACCATTCCGTTGTAAATAAACAATCTTATCATAGATCCATTGTGGTCTTGAAATTATATAATAATGAAAACAGTAACCCCTAGTCACCAAAACTGGTCCTATATCAGGTACTCTTAACTGTAACAGATTCATTAGCCTTCCTAAGTACATTATATTGCTAATTGATAAAAACAATAGGAAAACACAGAATATCATTTGGTATCACTATGTTTTCTCTTTTTGGTACAATATTGGATTCTAACCTTGGAGCAGCACGGTTGATATGAGGATACACAGATGCACCATCATGTAGCTCACTATTTACAGGAGTCACAACCTGGACATCTTTTCCTTTGGATGTCATATTGTCGTCACCTGTTTGTCTAGTTTCCTGAGCCATGTCAGAAATCATGCTGGGAGGTGACTCTACAATGGATTCAGCTTCATTGGCTACCACACCATATAAATATCTATATTCTTCGGCCCTGACTCCAGTAGCATCACTGTTTAGAAGAAAATATTCAATGAGTTAGGCTTCTAAACTTTCGAATAATGTCTGGCTTAATGTAAGAATTTCTGGTTGTTTAAAAACACAATGTTCTTAATGATTTCGTAACGGTTTTTGAACCATGAATGGGAAGGAAAATGATCAGGAAACAGAGGGTAAACGAAGGGAGATTTTAACCTTGGAGTAGCAGACATAACCATAAACTGTGATAGGCTATCCCTAGCAGGCGTAACTGTAAACTGTGATGGGCTATCCATAACAGTTGCTCGTTTAGTAAACAAGAATCTGCATGAATAAATAAATAGGCAATTATTAAGTAGATTCAATATATATTTTAAGGGCATTTACAAGCACGATATCAACATAAGATATACACGTATCCAATAAATGTCTTGACTGAGATATAGCAATTAAGCATCTTATAGGTTACCCGAATTAGACAATAAAACTAGAAATCACCCATTTAACTTTTTCCTTCTATTCTAGGCCATTTTTTATGATGTCCCATAATTTCCATGTTAAACCCATGATAATTACAATTGAAACAAAACAAGAGCATACTTCTTATGATCGACATGATAATTAAAATTGAAACAAAACAAGAGCATACTTCTTATGATCGACAGATCAATGATCTTTTTTATCCCTTCATCCATCCCTCTCATTTTCACACACACAGACACCCACACACACTTCTTTTAGAGCTTAATATTCACAATTTTTAAATGGTTTGTAAAGACCAAAATTGCCGCTATTTAAGCTATTGAAAAGGTTTATATGACAAATTTATACCCAACAAGTTAACTATTTACAACTTAAACCATACCAAAAAAAAAAAAAAGCCCAGAATACATCTCTTTGTTTTACCATTTAAACACTCGTAATTTTGTACTAAAAAAAACATTAAAAAATTTGCACAAGTCCATTGACCAACCATAAAAAAATTGGCTATAACAGCATGCCCAGTTTCCACTCTGTTTTCACTCCACTCAATCATTTTGTTGTCTTCTTATTTATATCAAATACTCTCAAGATTCTTCAATTATTGTCATTTAAAATTCAGCCATTTTATTTGAAGAAAATATGGTTTCATCAAGCTGCAGTAGTGGAAATATTGTGTGGATCAAAATTAAAAATAGGTCATATATATATATATCATAAACAGCAGTTGTCACCCACCAATCCACCATAATAGAAAGGTTGATACAAAATTGCAATATCGGCTTCAAATTCAAATGAAATGGCTACTAGACTCAACACCAAAGTAATAAAGTGCTCATTTTCAAGATCAAATCCACTGCTTTACATGATCAACATACATCTGCTAATCCATCACAGAGACAGAAATTTTTAATCAAAAAATGAACATAAACAAGAATCATCACCAACAACACATTTACTAAAAAAAAAAAACACTAAACTTTTATTTAGAAATTGAAAGTTCCTGCTACATCATAAAAGGAATACAATCATCATACAAAAAAATACACAGAAGAGAAACAAACCCTAAATGGCTAAATCCCAAAATACACAAACACATGCCAAACACGAAATTTCCACGAGATATACAAATTTCTCATCACAAATTGTCCTTCCATGAAAAACCCTCCACGTTCTTTGAAAAATAATGAAATTTCCCAAACACTTTGTTTTAACCGTAGTCGAAGGGAACTTACCCGAATGCAAGCTTTTGTGGTCGCAGGTAGCGGTGGCTGGTCCTCCGAGCGTCGCCGCCGTGTTTTTGCCGTCGTGGAAGGCTGGAAATGTGATGGGATGGTGGTGGGGTCTAGTAGGATGGAGGAGTGTGTTTGTTGATGGTGACATGATGGGGTTCATGCTGTCACAGTTGCCATTTTCTTTTTCTTTTTCTTTTTTTCCCTTTTTTTCTTTTTTGATAATCATATTGCCACGTGTCATTATTTAGATGGGCCCTCATGATGATGACAAAAATACGCTTTTAACGTTATATTTGATCGACGTTTGACCGATAGAAGGATTAAATTTTCATTTATTTATAAAAATTTAGGATATTTTTGTTAGTGTTTAATGGTATGATTGATGCAGAGGTTGGGAGTAATTTTAGTCTCATCTTCCGTGGTGCATGGGATGAGATTAAAATAACCCTATGGAACCAATTTATTCCATATTGTGGAATTTATTAGTCCTACCACAAATTGTGGGATTAATTAATTTTAATCCCACCATTTTATACTTTTTATTTATTTTATATTATGAATTTATTTGACTTTTTATGTAATTAAAATATAAGTATATTCTAATAATTAATAAAATATTTATTTAAAACATTTTAAAAAATAAATATTAATAAATAAATAAAAATATATTTTTTTTAGAATTGATTTTAAATAAATAATTTTAATATTTTAATATTGTTTCAAAATTTAATTTAAATAATTATTTTAGCTTGTCCAATTATATACAATCATTTTGTTTAGGTGAAGTGGGGTTATTTAGTCTCATATTTCTTATAAAAAAATTATTCTTCTTTCATTTTTTTAATTTAATTATAATTTTTTATATTTATTGAAAATATTTTTAAAATATTATATATTAATTAAAAATATATATTTTTTTAATCCAATATCATACCACACCAAATAAGAGACGTGATTATTTTATCCAATCTCATACATGAAAAATATCACAACACTGAATTTAGTTCAATCCAATCTAATCTAATTTCATGAAAATAATTATATTCTATCATACATACCAAACAAGCCCTAAAAGTGTTTTATTTATTGAAATGGAAAATAGTGAGAAACATATGCATTAATCATGTTTTTGAAAGAAAATGAGAATAACCGAAAATACGTTTTTAATGAACAAAAATTAAATGCTTATTAAAACTTGTGATGATCTTGAAAATTATATTATCTAAAGAATAATTAATGTTCAAGATACACAACCATATAACAAAATATTTATTATAGGCTGATGGATTGAGTCAGGATCGGTCCTAAGATTTCGAGGACCCGAGGTGAAATGTAAAAATGAGACCCTCGACTCTGTATGTATGTTTACTTGATTTTTTTTTTCTAATAAATACTTACAAAAATCAATACAATCTAAAAATTAAGATTGTAACACAATAAAATAGTAAATAAAAAATAACCGAAATAAAAAATTTATAATAACATTAAATAATATATCACTTAAACCTTATTCGTCTGATATTTTAGAAAGTAAAACAAACCAAAATCCTCTAGAATTCGGGACACCTAATTTGATTGAAAATAAAATATCAAATTTTATTAGAAATGGTAAGTTTGATCTATTTCCAAACCTAAACTTTATTCTTAATCAACTAAAAAAAAAAAAGTCTTCCTAAATTGAAAAATCATCAAAATCAAACCAGCAAAATGGAGGACAAAACTAACTTTTCTGGCAAAATAGCAGTCATATCAAATGTAAGGCTTGTCGATATGGTTCCAATGACATATTATAGGCGTAAAACAGACATCGTTTGACGATCTAACAACCTTGTCCTATATCAGTTTG
This sequence comes from Dipteronia dyeriana, assembly GCA_032871835.1. NCBI lineage: Eukaryota > Viridiplantae > Streptophyta > Magnoliopsida > Sapindales > Sapindaceae > Dipteronia > Dipteronia dyeriana. The sequence goes on from CM065302.1 coordinate 58,879,800, forward strand.
AAAAAAGGATTTGATGTGTTGTTGTCTTTTATAATAATTATAATTATATTTCGGTGCATCTTTTTTAAAAGGAAAAAACATGTGAGGGTCCTTTAATTAAAATTGTTATATGGATCTCCGGCCTTATATTTATGAAATCGTAAAGGTTTTGTTTTTTTTTTTAACTGGAATTAAAAATTTTGGGAGTCCATTATAATTGGAGGCCTATGTGGTTGCACCGTTCCTGGATTGATTATGACCATAATATTATATAACTCGACATTAATATACATATACCAAAAATTATTAAGCACTTTTTCATAGATTAAACTCAATGAATGGATACATGGATGATGAACCGTGGACGGTTACTAAAAAACTTAAACTAATGTATAATCCCTTATTGTTCTTGAAAAGGTTATTGAAGAACTTTTTGGTCTCAAAATTCCAAATCTAAATTCAACTAGTGTTTTATAATAAAACAATATAATGTTGTATATGATAAGCGCATCAATTCAAAAAACAATTTTATTAAAGTTTTTTCACAAAAATATTGAAGCATCACATGAGACGAATTTATCAAGGATTTGGAGGCTTGAACCAAATTTAATTTAAGATTGAACAAGATTTAATGATATCATATTTCGAATATGAGCAGGAAAAAAAATTAGAGATATTTTTGCAACTTGCAACACCATGTTGTAATAAGGAATAAAATTTATCTGGTGTGAGAGTCCCCAAGTTTTTTTCTTTTAGAATTTCGTTAGACACGGATGTTAATTGGAAAAAAAAAATCAATTAATACTGATTTTTTATTTGTAATTTTGGATGAAAAAACGTTCAGAATCGGGTATATGCATTTGCTGAATAATAATAAAAAAAAAAGGAAAAGAAAAGTGATATAAAAGCAAAACAATTGAAATGAAGATAGGCACCGACTAGTTTCTTTTTTGAAGAAAGACATCTCCAATACCAAAGAAACGAGCTTCATGTCCATGATGTATTAACGTTGTTGACAGATGTTGGTATAATCTAATTAATTTTAAACTAAACCACACCATTTTATTTTTTATTAAAAGAGTGATATGAATACGAATTGTAGTAATAATAATAGATTTATAGAAACTAGTTTAGTCGATAGGATTTTTGAATGTTATAACTGGATTCAAATGGTGCCATCATTGCAATCTCATCAAAGTTGTTTGTATATATACCCATTTTTTCTGAAGAATTGTATTACAAAAATAACATTAAGCAAAGTTACTAATAAAGACAAAAAAAAAAAAAAAAAAAGGGTCAAGAGTGTAATAATTGTTTAGGTTTATTATTATTTTTTTAAAGCAAGGGATTCGTACCTACAATTAGTGGAGTAGGTGTGAGTAGGAATGATAATGGATCGGATTGGGTATGGATATCCTAATATCCATCCCCGTATCCATTTAAGATATATATCTCTATCCTCATTTCTAAGTGAATGGAGCGGATTCGGATAATCCTTTAATTAATTAAGACAGGGATATCTATCTCCGCTCCGTTTATATCTGTATCTAATAAAAAAAACTGTAAATTTTTTAAGTTTACAAAGAGAAAAATATAACTAACATATGTAATGGTACATTTTACATCCAATAAAATTCAAATATAAAAATTAATAATAACTTTTATAATTAGAATCAATAGTCACATAATAAATATATATATATATATATATATATATATATATATATATTAAAATATATATATATATTAAAATATATAGTGGATCCGAATGTTGATAGATATCCGATCTCCGAAAATAAAATGGATATTAGGATGACATTCATCTCCGAAATAATAGTATTCATCGTCAATTTTAATGGAACGGATTCTTACGGATATCCATATTCATGAATAATTTTGTCATCTCTAGATGTGAAAGGTTTACCAACAGACCAACCCCATCTAGTCGAAGCTGTTTTATTTTGAATCATACAATAATTTTTCAAATGCATTAATATTAATTGTGCTGCTTATAATTCTGCTCCTAATTATAAATAAATGTTATTGCAGTATATGTGCATCTATCTAAGTTGTTGGGTTTCCTTGCATTATTCAATGCCATGGATTGCCTCTTAAGAGTGAAGTATTGGACATATATATATATATACTTGCACGTACAACTCACTTACTCACATCTGGAGTTAATCAATATAGTCTAAGCATGTAGCCAGTAGCCTACAATGGAAAAAGACACATATAGAAGCTCAAACTAAGAGAGGGGAACAATCACAAGCAGCGACCATCTTCAAGAGAGCCAATCGACCTGTTATGTTGAAGGTACGTACATACACGATCGATAACTTTCTCCCTCTGGTTTCTCATTTTCTTTGCTGTTACCTTGTTAAAACATATAAAAATTATAATTTTAGGTTGTATATAGATATAGGTTTTGTTTGACCCAAAAATCTCATTGTAAAAATGTTAATGATAAGGGTCTACCTACAATAAAATAACTATGTAGTTAATGGAGTGAAAATTAAACATTGGATTTTAATTAAGGGTACATAAAATTCAAAAGTTTAAAAATAAAATATATTTTTTTTTATAATTACCCATCAACTATGCCGTTACTATGTTGTAGCTAAACCCATTCGACAATTATGAAAGTTTATTAAAGCTTGTAATTTAAAAGAAGATCATTTTGTTGTTTAATGGTATCTCGAGGATCAAAAATGTAAATGTCCGCACTAGATAATTGCTCTATATGTTTAAAAGTATATGTCCATGACTTGAACATGAATTGCTACAGAAAATGTATGTTGATTTGATCCATAGATGTACAGATTGAGGAGGTTGTTTACAAGATGAAATTGAATAAAGGAGCATCATCATCATCATCGAAGTCATAAGAAAAAGTGATCTTAAAAGGCATCACAGGTATAGTTCAACCAGGTGAAATGTTAGATATTTAGTTTTTAAAATTAATAATACTAATAAAAAAAAATAAGGTTTTAGTGTGGCTAATGGGCAATGCCATGTGCAAGGGTGTAGGCAGTGGTAGACTAAACCGGGTTGTAGCCCGGTCTCAATTTTCAAGTATGTATATATATATATATGTTTTGTTTTCTTTCACCTCCCTACAGGCTGCAGCAGTGGAGTGGTACTGCACATGACAACCCCATAAACAAAAGAAAATGTACAGAATAATATTAATATACAATATTTTTTAGTATTCAACAAAAATCACCCTAAGGGATAGCAGCAGGTCGGGTTCGGATGGATTTTTTGTAAAATCCAAACTCTCGTCCGTGAAAATTTTTCTCACTCATGCTAACCCTCAAACCCGTGTAGGTAAACGGGTTCGTTGGCAGGTTTGAACCCCCGGGTTATGGCTGCACCCATACCCTCACTCACGAACCCGCTAAATAATATGGGTTCACGGGTAGATGCTTCACTTACAGGATACCCATAAACTCGCAACCCATGAACCCGCGAATCCACGATTTGTCATTTGTAAATTTTCACATGTAATTACTTATTGGATACTTAATTGAATTAAATTTTCATTTCTAATTCTCTACTTGATACATTACAAAACAATAATAACCATAAAAATAAAACGACAAAAAATAATTCAAATATCTATGTATGTTTATATACAAGTATTTTATTTATACGGATTCGAGGGTCCAACCTGTGGGTTCGTTTTTCCAACCCGCACCTGCCCACGAACCCACCAGGTTTTTCATTAAACGGGTTCGCAGGTCCGCGGGTCGTAAATTCACCATCTACACCCGGCCCTACAAGGTCTGTGTTCGGATGGGTGCCCACGAGTGCGGGTCAAATTGCCATCCCTAATCACCCTACGTCTCTACTAAAAGCAGAACAATAAACAAACAAAGAACAAAACAGAACAAAACATAAAGCAGTTTGTTTTTATTTCAATTAAGCTTTCAAGAATGCAAGTCTTTGATTTATTAGATATCAATAAATCACAAGAATTGGCAATTTAATTAGAATGAAATTGTTCTAGAAAATATGTTTACATATTTCATGTTATTTGGATGATTTTTGAACGAGATTGTGCCTTTGCCATATATATATGTTTCTTATTGAATGCTTACTATGGTAGGTTATTATGTCAAATAATCAAAAATTAAAACGAAGGAAATATATTTAGATTTTTCCCAAAATCAAATGAGAATCAATCATCAAGTAAAATAGTTTCTCCGTCAAATGTTGATGTTCCAATTCTCGAGAACCAGAATGTTTCTAAGCCGAATAGAGTTGAGGCTAAAGATATTGAATCCAGTGCTCTCAAACGTGTTCCGGGTTGTATTCGAGAGCACATGTAGTTTACGTTCGGAACCAGCATGGTAATTTATATTGAAAGAGATTTTTCTGATACATGAATCCGGATATAGTAATTGATGAATTTTGTGTTATGGGTCCGCGTAGGGTATCACTCAAACAGAATAGTGATGCACTTATATTGTAGGTAATTTTTTTTTTGTTATTTATTTTCGGTTTACATTTTTCTCTATAGCATATTCATTTTGAAGGATAAGAGTGTAAGACCCGAGTTTTCCCTACTATGTGTACTCATTTTGATCATCAAACTTATAAATATTTGTATTACGTTTTAGTCTAGCCCCCTAACTCCGAAATCCTAGCTACGCCACTAAACATGTGGTTGTATATGTGTGTGTATGTGTATTTTTTTATTTTATTTTTGTAAAAAAAAAAAAGGAACCAAACCGGTGGAACCATCGGAACTGGGGAATCGGAATCGGAAACAAAACTCCCTCAAGGAGGTTATCAAGGTTCCAGTTCCGGTTCCGATTGTGGTGACCCTAGAATCGGAACCATCGGTTCCAAACCGGAATCGACTTCGCCTCTAGTACTATTGATTATGCATTATTATTATTATTACTATTATTATTATTGTTGTTGTTGTTGTGATTATATGAGCAACTTAGACTTGGGACCCATAATCATTAGGAGAAAATCTTTAATGGAACGATCTCATTGCCACTTGGTGAGCCCGTCCAATAAGATTTAACCAAATTATAGTTTAATAATATATATTTATGTTCTCGAGATAAATGATGCAATTTCATTATAACGGTCTCACCAAGTTGCAATGAGATCGTCCCATTGAAGATTTTCTTAATCACTGGAGTCTATCTTATCACACGTGGAATGAGTGGCTAAAACTATATTGATTGATATGATTTTTATTTAGATTCAAATCATCTGTCAAAAAATAGTTTATTAATTTATATCTAATCAATCAAATTGGGTTATGTGTACATTTAAAAAAAACATTATTAAATGTAAAAGATAGTGATTGATATGGTCCAATTTGATTGGTTAGATACAAATTATGATATAATTTTTGGACAGATGATTTGAATCATTTTTATTTTACTCTTGTAAGCATAGTTAAAACGGTAGATGGATAAACTTAGGGCTTGAATGGCTTCTAAATCAACGGTACAAATCCTACTAAAGATAAAAAGGTTTTTAAAAAAAATACCCTATCTTAGATTATCGTTAATTTTTTTTTTTAAATGATTAATGAAGGTGTCAAAAACAGGTTGATTGGGCTGAGAAAAGGCCCTTCAGTTAAGTATTGACTCTTTAGTCTTGACGACCCACCTTATACGAGCATGCCTGGCCATCTTGAGTGGGAATCAGATAATGAAGTTTTGGCCGTGGGAACCAAAATTTTATTTCGTCTGGTCATACGTATCCTCTGTGCACAAATGGGCCAAACTGTGATCAAAACATCTATTTAATAATAAACAATTAAACTTACATTAATATATATAGGTAAATATATATATATATATATATATATATATATAAGATATTATTATATAATTTCTAATGTGTTCAAAAATTGAAAGAGATTTTATTTACATTTTCAATCTTTAACGTGAAGACTAATATATCTGCATTATAGTTATACATTACATGATTTAGGATAAATCATGATGAACCTCGTTTTGTCAACTTAGATGTTATATCATCAACTTTCCATGCCTAGTGACTAAAGATATACCCATTTAAATCTTGACTGAATTAATTATGACAAATGACATATATTTTGACTTGCAATGCTTAATTAGCCTTTTTCTTTTTTCTTTTTAATGATTGGTCCTCTTTCAACCTTTATTTTCCTTAAGCAATTTATGTTTCTGGGCCCAACCCAACCCCCCACTTCCAAAAACAATTTAAGACATTTGAAAATCATGGCAAAAACAACTAAAACTCAAACCAATATATCAGAAGATTCAAAATCAAAACATGTAGGGTTGAATCTCACCCTAAACATTTTACAAATGTGTGTACAAATATGAAATATGTGTAGAGTAGTTTTCTCGGATATTATGACTAACAATAGAAGAATGGGGAACCAAAAGTAAACGACCATATAGTACTAAAAAATTAAAAACTCGTGATTAGATTAGAATCAACCAAAAAGATAAGAGCAATAATTCTCCCTTCCTTTCTAAGTCGAAGGATAATTGTATCTTGAAAACTCATTTCTGTTTATCAAAATAAACGGGAATGGACTTAAATAACAACTAAGGAACAATCCTCGTTGGATGAGGCAATATCAAAAGGGTCCTCTTCAATTATAGCAATTCATACAATTTAACCAAATACATTGAAATAGACTTGAACAAAGTAATTAATTATATCCCATCCTTACTCAATTAACCACTTTATTGATTTAGCTGAGTTGGACAGCCTTCGAAGTCTATAAATATTCGGTCACATATAATTGTTTGATCCCGCCAGTCCAATGGTTCGTGTTAAAATTGATGGTAATACTTCTGAAAAAAGAAAAAGAAAAAAGAAATCTTTCGTTTGTCAAAGCTTTTGGTCTTGAGTTACAAGTAGACAGTTGAATTGGTGCTATCATTATGTCAGCCGAGTGTCTGTCAAAAGTACTGTAAGCGTTAAATTTTTGAAGCAGATTGGCTGAAATCAAATACTGGATGATCAAAATTTGGTCCAATCAACGTTAATAGTTTTTCATATAGTCTGCGCCGTAATTCTTAAAGCAGTTAGCTGTACAGTTGCAAATGTGAATGTATGCCAATGGTTTCACGAATAACGTTCAACATGTCAAAGAAACAAAGCATGTCTAAGTCTAACCCACTTGAGACTTTGAGTTTTGATTTTCAAGTTAAAAGTTGAAATGTTGTACTGGAGATTGATTATTATTCAAAGGCTAAATATATATTAAACAATCTGAGTTCAAACCGGGCCGATTCACCAATCAAAAAATATATAAAAACTGAATCCAAATCGGTATCTTTTGTTAATATGAACGAATATACTAAGTTTTGAAAAGTTTTTGTGTTCCATTTATTATATATTAAAATTTACAAATACATCGGCCATTAGACTAATAAGTCAAAAGCAATGTAACTAGTCTGTGAACAATTGAGATTTGAGCACATTATGCGGCGTAAACGACGTAATTACATTGATTATTATATATGCCTGTTACTAATTTTGATTTTTCTTGTATTCGACTTTCTTTAAAGACCAAATCAAATTATTTAAACAATGTAGAAATAAGACTACTTGTTAGGTTCCTTTTTAAAAAATACTATTGGTAGTTATAAATTATTTATTTCCATTTTCTCCCAAAATACATTAGTTTAATAAAAAAAAATTCCTTTTATTGAGACTTTTAAATTTGCTTGTCCTATAAGTATTTTCGTTTTTGTGATATCCAATATAGTTTGTGGGGTCGAATCATTATCATGATATCATAATATTGAAATAATTCAAAAAAAAAAAATACAGGTTGTAACCGGTTTGATAAATATACTTTTGGCATGGCCACTGACGTCGGTTTTTTTATTCCACCCTCATCACGACCTATAAGTATTCATTTGTTTACTTCTCTATCATAAGTATCGTAAAAGTATGATGATTCAAATCAGATATATTGTTAAACTGGATGAGTATATTTTATTATTAAGTGCTTGTTTAGTTGAGTTTTCTACTGGTTTAAAAAACCTACAAACGTGTATTCGAGTTTTTTTTAGAGTTGTTGGTTGGGCTTTTAAGATTGTCTATTTTAAATTGTATAGAAATTAATAGAATTACACCTCTACTGGATAAAAGCTCATGGAGAGTTACTTCTCCAAATAGACATTAAAAAAAAAAACTACCAATCAAATAACTATAATTTTTTTTTCTAAAAACTCTATTTCTAATAAAATTACATGCTCATTTGGTAGAGCTTCTCTACTGGCTATTAAAAAAGCTTTTTTAAAAAAAATTGACGTTTGGTTGTCACTCAATAGAGCTTTTGGATGATTAAAAAAATTGTTTAAGGTAAAGCTCAAATTTAATGTTTTTCCAAGTATATATTTTTTAGTTTTTTTAATAACACTAAAATGTCTAATATAACTCCATCATTTAAAATAATTTTTAAATATTTTAGTAATCGTACCATTTTTAAAAGTTTTTTTTAATTGACAATCAAACAACCAACATTTTCCCATTAAAAACTCTACTCGTAGAAGATCTGCTTTAAAAGATCTATTTGAAGAAACACTTCCAAACAGACTGCAAATAGATCTTTTACCAATAGTTGTTAGGCAAAACTTGTTTGGTTGAGCTTTAAAAAAAACCTCTATTAGTAAAAAAATTATTTGTAGTAGATCTATAAGAAATAATTTTTTTTTTTAAATATAATTATTTTGTTGATAGACGGCTTTTTAAAATATATATATATATATATATATATATATATATATATATATATATATATTTAGAGTAGTACCTCCCCATGAGCTTTTATCTTATAGAGGTTTAAACTCTATTATCATCTACTAGTCTCTCCTCAATTTAAAATATACTATTTTAATAGTCTAACTAAACAACTATGTAGACCTTTTGAGATAGTAGAAATCTCAACCAAACGAAAGTCACATTAAAAAATATCATGAATATATATATATATTTTATTATTTTGAAGATATTTCTAATAAAATAATTTAGCCATCTCTTTTCTGTATTAATATTAACAATTTAAGATAGACAAATAACATGAAATGTATCCCAAATAATTAAAATAACATAGACATATACAGAGACTAGGGATGGCAGCGGGTCAGGTTCGGGTGGGTTTTGTAAAATCCAAACCCTCACCCGTAAAAATTTTCCTCACCCACGCCCACCCTCGAACCCGCGGGTTATGGCTGCACCCATACCCTCACCCGCGAACCCGCAAAACAATACGGGTTCACGAGTGGATGCTTCACCCGCGGGATACGCACGAACCCGGGATTTATCATTTGTAAATTTCCACATGTAATCACCTATTTGATTCTTAATTGAATTAAATTTCCATTTATAATTCCCTACTTGGAACATTACAAAACAATAATAACCATAAAAATAAAACGACCAAAAATAATTCAAATGTCTGTGTATGTTTATATACAAGTATTTTATTTATACCGGTTTACGGGTCCAACCCACGGGTTCGTTTTTTCAACCGACACTCACCCGCGAACCCACCTATTTTTTCATTAAATGAGTTTACGGATCAACGGATCATAAATTCACCCTCCACATCCGACCCTACAGGATCAGATTTGAACGGGTGCCCGTGGGTGCGAATCAAATTGTCATCCCAAACTAGATAGCCCACTTTACTCTAATCTCTTCCGAGAAAGAGACTAGACCCTCATATTAAACCAAATTATTGATATGTCATTGTTATTTGTTCACACTCGGATGCTATTTGCCTATTTCTCTTCAACTTAGTAAAAGATATTTTAGATAGGTGTTGAAGGAAACAATTAATTAATTAATTAATTAATTAATTAATTATTATTATTTTTATATATATATATATAATCATTATTATTATCATTATTTATTGTTACTTAATTTCAAGAGGCAACATAATTTGATTCAATTCTAATTGGACTAAAAAGAAGTTTTCCAAGAGGGCGGCCACATAACTTGATCAATTCCAACCATTTTTATTAAAATCTGTAATCAAAAATAAAAATTAATTTCATTTTCTTTTGTTAGGATTCTTGATTGATAAACTGTTTTAATATCCTTTCCCTTATGTTATGTATATCCATTTGTTTTGAGTGAATCTTGAAAATAATTAAAATAATATACAAAAATAAAAAAGAAACTTAATCAATAGTAACAATAATAATGTCAATTGGTCAATTTTTAAGGTATATTCACTTTTGGCAACATGCATGTCTCAATCACACAGAAGAACTCATTATTTAAGTATATATATATTGATATATAATTATATAAAGGATAGTATCTATCTATCTATCTTTAATTAAAGTTTGAGAAAGAGAGGCCATGAAAAATACATAGTGCGCTCATGTTAAATCACAGCCATCAATAATTTTGTTCTTCAAACCAACTTTTAACTATTTGGCATAAAGAACCACCCTTTTAGTTGACTGTTAGCTTTTCTATCTTCTTCTACAGAAAACTCTATACAACTCCAATTTAGAAAAAAGAAAAAGAGTTTCAAAAACAAAAATAGAATTCGCTAACAAACAATTCGACCTTACCAAGTATAGATATTATTCTCTTTTATTTATATACTTCACCCAAGCATCTTATATAATATTAGGTCGCATGCAGTGTTATTTATTGGCCATCCATGTAACGATTCCTATAGTATCTTATGTTATCAAGAATGTATGTCTGACACAAATTCACAATCGTAACCTATATGTACGTTTTGAATTTCATACAAACGTTTTTTATCAAAAGATTTACAATTTTTTATTCGATCAAGAAATTCAATATATACATACAAATTAAAGATCTATAGTTGTAAGCGTGACATACATCTATACTTTTTCTTTTTTAAAATCTGATATAGTAAGAATTAGGAATCTATCGAGATCAATCAAATTATCTATGTATCTATTCACACTGTTGAGATATACAGGTCCGGCCATAGGTGGAATATAGTAAGACAATTAAGGCCTTCGATTATAAAGGGTCTTAAATTATAGCTTTTAAAAAGATTGAATGTAAAATATAATTCATCTAAAAATTTAAACAAAATAGACACATTAATGGTGTTAAAAATGGTCCACCATTCACTTTTTTGTAAAAAAAAAAACCCACTAATGGAAACTCAACCTATAAATAAATTTTAAAATGGTCCATCATACATTTTTTTTTAAAGGTCCACTGATATAAACTCATTTATCATTTTTACAATAACAACATTGGATCAACGGTGACAGTGAATTGAATCTTATTAACACTCGTGTTTGTTACAAATAATCATATTTTATATCTCTAAAAAAACTCAATACTCCTTTGAAACGAAAATCAGAAGTCAAACAATGTTTTGAAAGCCTTATTTTATTATATTGATTTTTACAAGTATTTATTAAAAAAAAACAAGTAATTATATATAGTGTATTGAAGGTTTAATTCTTTATAATTCGTCTCGAACCTCGAAAATCTCAGGACCGGCCATGGAGATATATATACTCTCAAAATATGGAATGAAAAATATTCTCATACCAGGAACGGCTCAACAAATTTTAAGGTCCTAAGAGAGAAGAAAAATATCTTTAAATAAGACCCTTAATCGTTAACAATATCTTTAAAATCTATAACTAAACGAGACCCCGTAATCTTTTATCTTTGTTGAGACCCTAAGCCAATGTCTTGCTGGTTTATACCAAGAGCCGGCACTGTTCATATATACATACATACGGATAGTCCCACCATTGACATGGATGAAAAAGGCACTCGTAAAACATTTGAGTTAAGGAAAACGAAGCGATAAACTTCAAAATCTAATTATTTTCTCATATAAGAAAGAAAGAAAAAACATAAAGGATATAACCACGTGTAAGAATTGAAGTTGAAGAGAGAAAATTCAAAAGCCAGCAAGAAAAAAAAAAAAAAAAAAGGGTTTTGATGGCTGAATAATAAAAAAAAGTTGACAGCTGCAATGTTTTACCAAAACTAAAAGCCAGTTCAAAGACTTCAAGTTTCAAGTGGTTGCAGGACTGCCATGTCAACTCACATTTTTTATAAGCACGTGTCATTAAACAAATTCTCCAACTTTTTTTAATTTTCTGATTATATTGATTGACCACATGACTGTTTGTCATTAAATATCTAATAGTTTGACAACAGAAGCTTAAATAAACATGCAGTTGTCAAAACCTAATCCTTACAAGTTTACGAACAGATGTCAATACAATGTGTGTGGTTGTGTGATGATATGGAGTACGTGTACATGCCCTTTTGACCTACCAAACAATTCTTTCTTTATTCAACAACCAACCACATCTCTCCACGTTCACTAACTTCTAAATATGGAAACCTATCCCTCTGCCTTGACCGACCCATAATCACTCCATTGAAATAATCAAATATTTCATAATATCTCTAATTCCATAAATAAATAAATAATATATATATATATTAAATTTCTCTTAATATATAATTTATAACATGTTTATAATGTTTATAGTACAAATATTACATCATTCCTTTTTAAATTATTAACTACAATTAAATATATAAACACGATAAAACCGGTGATATAATACTTATATTATAAAAATACTATAAATTATGTATTTATTAGATAAAAACTTTTATATATATAAGATAACAATAGAGTTTGAAGCAATATCTGGATTATATTTTCTATTATATAGAGTCATCTTAATACATTTGATGATTTAATATATAAAAAAATAAAACTCAAACCCTATATCGTAAATAAATAAAAAGTGTCTAACTAATTTGGAAAGAACAATTGTACTATTGATATATTCATCTTAAAGGATAAAAAAAAAAACAGTGATAATCATTAACATACTTGAAATCAACTCACTTATGTAGGAGTTTAGAAGAAGTGTTTGATTTATATAAAGTGTATTAAGATAATTCAAATGCCTTTGGTAACCATTAATAACAGCTTACGTTTCAGTGACATAAGAAAAAAAATGTCCAATCCCCACGTATAGAAAAAAGACTTGTAAGATAGTTCGAAGGAGGTTCTTGAGTGAACGAAACCCTAATTTCAAATCCAAACGAATATTATAATTATAATTAAAAATAAAAGTAAAGAGTAAAGAGTATATGCTAACGTGTTATAATATATCTTGTGCTTCTATTAAACCACCTTATGCATTTTCTCTCACTATCACTCACTATTCTTTTGACAAAATTCCAGCCTAACTCCGGGACACGTGTCCACGTGTCAGCACGTGTCGGACATTCCAGCCGACGTGGCTTGCCACACGCGTGAAAAACGCCATTCATTTCTTTTTTATTTTATTTTTGCGTTTCAATAAAAGCTTCTGGCACCACCTTTTTTTTTCGAAAAAAGTTTCTAGAAGACTTGTCTAACATGGACACGTGTCCTCTGTTCCGGTGACTCACTCATGTATTTTCTTGATGGTTCAATGCACCGCCGAGGCGCCGATGACAACTCTACTCTCTCCTCTCTTTCCATGTACATACACTCTCGGATAAGGTCGGCCGCTCGATGGGGGCACGTGTCACTGTTTCAACGGTGATAAACTCGGATCGGGTCCCACTAACCCAACAATAAGACAAGGACGACCGTACTTATCTTCGTGGTTTTTATTCTCTATATATATAGCAACATATACCGAAACAATTGAAAAAAAAAAGAAAAAAATAATAATATCATAAAAAAAAAAAAAGTCTCTCTAACTGGATTAGCTTCTTTGTTCTCTCTCTAGAAATCGTTTTAGCTCAAAATGGGTATCCCAGAAACCGACCCGCTTACACAGCTCAACTTGCCTCCGGGTTTCAGGTTTTACCCGACTGATGAGGAGCTTCTTGTTCAATATCTATGTCGAAAAGTTGCAGGCCACCATTTCTCTCTTGAAATTATCGGTGAAATCGATTTGTACAAATTCGATCCATGGGTTCTACCAGGTAAGAAATCAAGTTTCAATTTTTGTTTTTTTATTTTATTTTCATTTCACATAATTTGTATAAAAAAATAAACAGAGTATTGATATTGGGTTCTTGTTTGCTGTACAGGCAAGGCTATGTTTGGAGAAAAAGAATGGTATTTTTTCAGTCCAAGAGACCGGAAGTATCCAAACGGATCAAGACCCAACAGAGTTGCCGGGTCCGGATACTGGAAGGCCACGGGAACCGATAAAATTATCACCACAGAAGGTCGAAAAGTTGGTATCAAAAAAGCTCTGGTCTTTTATGTTGGCAAAGCTCCAAAAGGAACCAAAACTAATTGGATCATGCACGAGTATCGCTTAATCGAATCTACTCGCAAAAATGGAAGCTCTAAGGTACAAGAACATATATGCTCTGTTTTTTACAGAGCAGGGTATTTTTTGCTCTGTTTTTAAGCTCTTATTAAATGGTTTATAGTTATTGAATTTCTGGGTTTGATTTTGTTCTGCAGTTAGATGAATGGGTTCTGTGTAGAATTTACAAGAAGAATTCGAGTGCTCAGAAACCTGTTTCGATGACAACGAGTGTTTCAAGCAAAGAACACAGCAATGGTTCATGTTCTTCTTCATCGTCTCATCTAGACGATGTTCTTGATTCTCTGCCGGAGATTGACGATCGGTTCTTCACTCTTCCACGCATGAATTCCTTGAAGAACTTGCAAAACGATGAGAAATTAAACCTTCAACAACTGGGTTCTGGTAATTTCGATTGGGCGAGTCTAGCTGGGCTGAACTCGGTCCCTGAACTCGGTCACACCAGTGGCCAAACTCAGAGTCTGGGGATGACGAGTTACGGGAATAATGATGTCTACGTCCCTTCTCTACCGCAGCTTTGTCATTTGGACTCGGGAAGAGTCGGTAACTCAGTCGGTAACTCGGTGGATGAGGAGGTTCAAAGTGGACTTAGAACTCAGTATTTGCAGCAGAACTCGGGGATGTTAAGTCAGAACTTTTCGAACTCACTTGACCCGTATGGGTTCAGATACCCGAATCAGCCTGGTGGGTTCGGGTTTAGACAGTGAAAGCGGGTCAGGGTCAAGAGAAGTAGATAGGGAGGGGCAGATGTGTAAATAATGGAATTCTTTTGGGCAAACTCCGGTTTTTTTGGGTGTAGATTCCAAGAAAAGGGAAATGTTGGGGGCAGAAATTGGCTTTTAGCACCAAAAGGGCAAATTGAATTATTGAATTGCACTTTTTTTTGCTGGTTAGGTCACATTATATACAATATTCAACAAGAAAGATAAAAACCAAGCACAAACTCATTGTAAAATTTATAAATCTCACATTAATTAGGAGATGATCATGCAATTGTAAGTGAGATTTGTGGGATTCCACACATTTTATTATATGTGCAAATTTACAATATTATTGTTACAAAATTCAGGTTTTAATTATTCTTATCTTTTTTGCATATATGTCCAAAGAGCAATGTTGCTTTTAATGTTCAATTTGAATGTGAATAATGTTCAATTTGAATGTGAACATGTGTGTGCCGCCCGCCTCTCAAATTGCATGAGTTGTGAGAGCCTGACAAGTCGGATCAAAAAAGCTTGTGTGCAGTTGTATATCTACTCCCACACAATAATCAGAGAAAAATTGTCCATACACTTATAAAATGTGAGGAGAAAAACATTGGGTGAATCTGTATACTAATATATAATATTTAGGGGGTTAACATAATTTTTTTAAAATAGTTACATATTAAATATAATTTTTTTAAGGAAAAATTAATTTTTTTTTGTTATTTACCTATGCTTATATATGTGTATGCTAGAGGAGGATATTATTAATAATACAAAGAGAAGCTAGATGATGAAAATATTAAATATGACACATGCATGCCAGTGTGATATCATCAAAATATAATCATTTATTTACATTTAAATAACAATATGTTGTCTTATTGGCATCATAAACAACATTATAATATTAGTATATGATTGACTCTAATATTAATGTGCGATTGATTCTGTATTTTTAAACAAACAATATTATAAAGAAAAGAAGATACCATATATATATATATAAAAGTTTTAAAAGAAGATACCATATCAATGATAAAAAGAAGAGACAAAAGATCATAAAATGGTCTTTAATTATTAGAAAAAAAGTAATAGAATTTAAATCCATTTTTATTATTTATATATGTGGATAATTATCAATGATAGCTAATAGTTAGCAATAGTTGTGGATGATGGACTCAAACTCAATCGTTAGTTGATGAAGTCGGTGATGATAGATTGATAAGAATAATTATACTTTATATGTTTAAGTTAGTGTCTCTAAATGATGTGACAATACTTTAATCTATTTATTTAAATAATATAAATCTAATACTATTTCCACATTATTTGAGGATTTTAAATTTGGACAAATTAACATTGAATTGATAATTATCATCAATCATCATAAATCAACATCTTTAATCACTAACAATTGTCATATTTATCAACGGGTTAATGATTACAAATAATACAGTAATAATTTGTATTATTCATGGACATACATTATAGTCAATTAGTCTTTGAAATAATTAGGGAATTCTTTTTTAGACCAACGCTATCAACAAAACAGGAGCTGAGATGTCTCTCCATACTTAATTTTTTAAATGCTTATTATAAGATGACTCGAAATCTCTAGTCATAGTGGAGAGGGAAGAGCATAACTAAAGTGTATTAAAATTGATTTGTAAATAATGTAATGAGTAAAAATATATAAGGCTTTTACTTGAATCTTGAGTAGATATAGATTTTGTAATAACAGTCAGGAAAATCAATTTAACTGTCGAAGTGTGGCACCACCAACGTGGAACAATATAAAAGAGGTACATTTCATTAATTATAAACATCTAATAAAACAAATATTCAATTGAATTTTTAAGATTAATCTACTTCCACCGATGAATGTTTGCTTTTAATGCGGATGTATGTAAACTGGATTTTCATTCATATTAAGCAATTCAATCGAACTCAGAGATATTCATCAACTTGAGATATTCACAAGTTATATATTGAACAATTCAATCTCAAGTTATATAGAGTGATTCGATCAAATTTGAGATATTATCAAGTTGAACTATATCAAACCGAATGATTCAAATCATATTGAGCGATTTTATCATTCTTATCAATTTATATTGAATAATTCGATCAAATCGAACTTAAAGAACTTGAGATATTATTAGGTTGAACTTATTCATGTTATATTGAGAGATTTGATCAAATTTAAGATATTATCAAGTTAAACTATATATGGTTGAATGATTCAAATCATATTGAACGATTTAATTAGTGTTATCAATTCACATTGAACGATCCGATCGAACCGAACTTGAAGAATTTGAGAAATTATCAGGCTAAACTTTTCGGTATATGTTAGATTTTAGTTGAGTTATGTGTGCTTTTTAATTCTTGGTTCATGATTGAAACAGAATTTTAGTATAATTTATTTTGTTTTGATAATTTAATAGAATATCATGTGCCCTTAACATGATCTTTTTATATATATATATATATTAAAATTGATTATGTGATTATGTGTTTTCTTCACTAGTTTGGATCAGTGTTGTAAAAGTTGGGGACTTTGGGCGCCTAGTCGGCTACTAGTCGCTAGTCGGACCCCCACCGCCGTGATTTCAGTTAAGTCGGCCAGCTTAGACCGAAAGGGTGCAGTCGCCGCCTAGTCGGAGAAAGTCACTAGTCGAAAAAGTCACCGCCTGGTCGGTCAAACCGAAGTTGACCGACTTAAGCCTATAACGTCATCATTTTGGATGCTTTCGTTAAAAAAAAAAAAATTAAAATCCAATATCCAAACCCAATACACAACAGATGAGCAACTCGCAAACCCAAAACCTAAAACCCATTCGCAACCACTTCAGCTCCACCTTGCAACCACTCAACACAATCGCAAATCGCAAAACCAAAAACCCAAAACCCAATCGCAAACTGCAAAACACAACCAGTTCATCTCCGTGACGCCATCGCCCAACTCGTCGCCTCTGGTGCCACGGCTCGTTGCCTCCAGTTCTTCGTACATCGCCGTCGCCATCGACCTCCAGTCCTTCTTCTTCACTTTTGGTTTTCTGCAATTTGTGAGGTAAGTTATAGATTTTCAATTTTTGGATTTTAGGGTGTGAATTGAATTTTAACAAAATTGAGTTTTAATGTTTATGTAATTATATAATTTGACATTTGTATTAGAATTTTATTGTTAAATGGAGTCAAATAAACCTTCAATTGCAAGTTACAAATGTTTAATCGGAAAATCCCTAAATATTGTAAACCCTAAAATTTAATTGACGTACATGAACCGATAAACAACTCGTCTAATATTTACTTGTTTTTATTTTTTTAATGTTGAGCTTTCGATTGAATGTTGTTGAATTGAGTTGAATTGACAAAATATGATGGGTTGTTAATCGGAATTGATCTTTCATTTGTGAATTGTGATGGACTGTTTGTTTAGGTGTTAACTTTGGTTGGAACTTGGACTTGTTGATTTGTTGTTGACTTGTTAGAAACTTGGATAATTTGCTTCGTTGTTTATTTTGGTTGGAACTTGGAATTTGAATTACTTTAGTTGGAATTTGATTTAGGTTATTGGATTTTGTTTAGGTGTTAACTTTGGTTGGGACTTAGAAATATATTTACTTTGGTTGAAATTTGATTTAGTTTGTTGGATTTTGTTTAATTGTTTAAGGATTTTGATTCTCAATAAGTAATATTGAGTTTTTTGGAATTTAATTTTCAATTTTAAGTTCAATATATGAAAATATTTGAAACATTTTGATATTTATTCAATGACATGAAAAAAAGTATTAATTTTTTTTTTGGCTCACCTCCGGCTTACCGTCCATCTGCCGACGACCGACAACCGACGGACTGACGACCGACTTCCAACCATATCTCTAGTCCCCGATTAATCTCCTTAGGCGTTAGGTGGTGGGTCGCCGCCCGACTGGTGCCTAGCGACTTTTGCAACACTGGTTTGGATGTGTATAGTTGAATATCTATTCCTATAATTTTAAGAGAAAGATATATATAAATATATAATATATATAAAATGTGCATGTGGATATAAACGGAGCAAAAAAAATGTTTGGAAGGTATTATATATAATATTTAGGGGTAAATTAAATTTTTAAAAATATTTACATATTAAATATATTTTATTTTTAAAAGGATACTTTTTTTTTGTTATTTACCTATGCTTCTGTGCATGCTGGTGGAGGATATAGTACAAAGAGAAGATGAAAACAATATTAATATGAGACACATGCATTCCCAGTATCAAATATAATCATTTATTTTATTCTAAATAACAAACTCATGTTATGTTGTCTTATTGGCATCATAAACAACATTTGATTCTGTATTTTTAAACAAACATTAGTATACAGAAAACGAGATACCATATCTTTTTTTTTTTTGAGTTTTAAAACAAGATACCATGTCGATGGTGAAAAGAAGACAAAACATATAAAAGACAAAAGATAAAGGGCCTTTAACTAAATAGAAAAAATATAATAGAATTTAAATCCATTTTTAAGATTTATATATCATATATGTCAGATAATTATCATTGATGATCGTGATGTACTGAAAACTCAATCATTCGCTGATGAAGTTGGTGACGAAAATTATCGTCAGCATAGATCAACATCTTTAATCACTAACCATTGTCATCTTTATCAACGAGATATGATTACAAAGAATAATAATTCAACGATATTAACTACTCTCACAACGCATACTTAATTTTTTTTAAAGCTAAGCGACTCGAGATCTTTAGTAATAATGGAGAGAGAAGAGCTTAACTAAGGATACGTTTGAGATTGTTTTATTTTAAAAATAATTCACTTATAGTTTCAGTTAAACAACTTTATAAAAAAGTTGGTACATTTTTATTAAATCGATTTTAAAAATTGTTTTGCTTTTAAAAATATGAAAAAGTTATTTGATAAAATTACTAAAATATTTAATATTCAACAAATGAAAAATAATCAAATAATATAAAAATTAAATATTATTAAAACAAATCTGATTTTTTTTAAATATATATTATAAAAATAACTTAAAATTGAATAAGAGGAACCATGCCTCTTTTTTATTTCCAGACAGAAACACGCCGCCGGAGGTAGCTGGGCCGCTCTCCTCCAGCGACCTCGCCATCGGATGGATCGTTGAGTCAGCTCGACCTCCGTCTCTATCCTCCGCTTCTCTGCCTCACACCGAATCTCAGATCAATGGCATCAGCATCGACAACGGAGAACAGTAACATCGTCTGCGAAAGAACCAGTAGCATCAACGACGGACGAACGACAACATCAACGACGAATTCTACTGTCATTAGATCTCCGATCATTTCTCGCCACAGATTCTACTGGAGGATGAGTTGGGTCACTGGAGAATACCAGTCCTCCTCCGGCATCGACTTCCGACGGGCCACCACGACAGTGGCCACAATTCCCGACCAGTTTCTTATATTTTCATATATATTTTTTCAGTTTTTAGTTTTTTATTAGGTTATTATTGAATATAAGGGTAATATTGTCTTTTATTAGAACAGTGAGGGTAGTATGGACATTGTATAAGTAATAAACTAGATTCTGTTTCAAAAAGCAACCCCAACCAACTTCTTAAAAATTGCTTATTGGAAGAGCAAATTGTAAAATAAACCGCTTTTGGAAAGTTTACCAAACACCTGTTTACTCAAAACTTGAGAAATAATCACTTATTTCTTACGTAAAAGCAATCTCAAACATAACATATATTGTATTAAAATTGATTTGTAATGAGTAAAAATACTCAGGTAGATATAAGATCTTGTAATAACGGTTAGAAAATTAATAATAAAATATAAAGTTGATCCGATAGTATACTTATTACGTTAAAAATCCTGAATTAATTATAATTGTTAAAAAAAACAGTTAGAAAATTTATATGATTGTCGAAGTGTTGTAAAAGCTTGTAAGAGTTCAAATGCATATAGTGTGATTCGTATCCCCTATCACTAATGTTAGGGAGGTGTATTACCATCCATATATACTACGAGGTGATACAATAATCATCATATAAACATTTCATTAATTATAAATATTTAAAGAAAACAACAATTCAATTGATTGAATTTTTAAGATTAATCTACTTCTGCGTATGATACACTTTACACATCTACTAACCATTATTATGTGAGTGGTTATGTATTTCTCGTTTCATATTTGTGTTAGAGAATCGAGTCACGTTTTTATTTGTCTAATGATAAAATGTTGTGAGTCACTTCCTATAATGGTAGTTACTATTCAAGTCATGTTACATGTTCAAGTTTCATTATTGTTTAGCGGTTAGTCTCGTTCTCATTAAATTATAGCATACCTTTAACCGAACTTGTATCAAATTGTTTTTTATAAAAATCCGGTTTTTCTTTGTCAAAAATCTCTTCCAATAATAAGAAGATATCTTTTTTATAAATTATAATGGTTAATCTCGTCAGATTTTAATAAAGTTATAATATACCCGGTATTAGTTTTTTTTATAGTTTTAAATCAAATATTTTCAGTGATTTATTTATCAAACAAACCTTACTTATAACGGTTAATTCTATTATATGTCAAATAACTCAATTTCAATTTTAATAACATCATACGCGTTATTATGAATCGATTGGCATTGATAATGAATTAATGATTTAAGTCAATTATTTTATATCATACGATAAGAAATTAAAACAATTTGGATAACCTAACACTTGCTACTATTTAAGAAAGTACAGTACAGATATTTCAGAAGGAAAAAAAAAACTATTGTACTACTTTCAGAAATCTAAAAAAAAAAAAAAAAGTGAAGTGATAGAGGAGAACTTATCCCTTATAAATATCCTAAAAAATCAACGGTCCTAAATTTACCAAGTGTTGGATAACAATTGGTCATATTGAGAAGATAAGTACTATGTTTTTTTTTTTTCTTTCGAATGTACTTTTGGGATGATTCTTGCGAGTGTAGATGCCAAGTCATGATTTTCTACGAAGTGTTCAAACTTCAACAAGATATGCATTGACCGTTCATTACTGCTTACAATTCTTTTCTTGCACGTGTGGTCAACCTGGCTGCATTTTTTTTTTTATCTTTTTGACTGAATTTCTCAGTAAAGCAAATTGGATCACACTGCACACACCTTTAATAAATAAATTTCAAGAAATAATATATCATATTATATGAATCAGATGCCAGCAAAAAGAATCAGATGTATTTCAAAAAAAAGAAGAAGAAAGTATTCAAACAAATGTACGTGTATTATTAATAAGTATTTTTGGGCGTTTTAGATCTAGTTTATAAGAAATATGATAAGAGAAGAATTATCTAATTGAAATACCTACAGTTTTAATTTTAAGAAATAAACTATCTACATTGATGTTGAGAAAACTTAATTATTTTATTAGCTTTTTTTTTTGGAAAAAAAATGAAAAGAGAAAAAATGTTTTTGCTATTCTTCACAAATTCCAAATTTGTACTAAATTTAGAAAATTACACAGTATAATGTAATTTATTTAATTCTTGAGAAATAAATATAGTTTAATTGATGAATAAAATTTGCTTTGCTTACAACCCAAATGAAATTTAATATAAAATATCTTTAAAAGTATATATGGTAGCCGGCGTATAATATTGCCTTTGATGTGGCAAATTGATTTATAATGATATAAAAATATCTTTGTAATATAAGATGTAATTGGTACAGTAATTTGCTTTTCATCCCTGCTCTACTACGTTATAGGTTTAAATCTATTTTTTTTTTAAATCTGAATTATTATAATATTTTTAATAAAAGTACTTTCCTAGTAAATTTTGGACTAAAATGAAAATTCTTTTTAAAAAAGTATACGATCAAAACAGCAAATACAGTGAAAAAATATATAATATTAAAAATAATAAAAATGAAAACTTTTGTTCAACGAATCTATTCTGTATCATGGTTTGAAGTCCTAGGTTAAATGGAAGCAGGAGCATGTGATGAGAAAGATCGAAAAAGTCAAAATTAATTTGGCATTTAATGTGTAAATAATTCAAATAGAAAAGCATGACCTACAATAGTACCAACTACTAAGTGGGTATAAGTTCATTGCACAATGTTCAAATAAAATCGAAGGCATTTTTTATTAACTTTTAAAAAGATATCATGATATCCACTTCACATATATATATATATTTATAAAATGTTATTAGTTATACCTCCATTCTAAACATAAAAATAGAAATGACTATCATTTGAGTTAAAAAATAACGTCTATAAACATTAATATTGTACAACGAACTTAGACCCACTTAGTAGTTGATAGTATCAATTATTAAATGGGTCTAAATTCATTTTGTAATATATAAACGAATCTAATATATTTTTTATTAACTTTTAAAAATTAACGGTATTAGAATACCAATTTCATAAATATATTTATAAAATATTTATCGTTATACCTCCATTATAAACATAAAAATGAAGATAATCACCATTTGAACGAAGAGGGAACATGAAACACTAAATATATTAATAAAATAAAAAATATTTTCAATTTTTAGAAAGAGTTTTTAAGAAGCATAAAAAAGTTTTTTTTTTTTTAAATGTATATGGAAAAACGAGAAAGGTTTAAAAAAAATGTATATGGAAAAACGAGAAAGGTCAAGAAGCTAGCTAGAACTGGCAATCATTTAGCAGAAAAAAAATCATGAATATTGATAAGAATCAAGAAAGTGTTTTTTGTGAATTACTACTTGATGTTCTCTTCCAATTGGAAATTTGGAATAAAGTTATATGTAATGGGATGATGATGCCCATGCAAGTTTGGCTTTATATCTTTTAATTTATCATCACAAATGGGTGGCAAAATAATTACATAATTTTGTGATCAATTTTGTACTTATTAGGCGATAAAGATATTTCAAAGTTCAATATATATGTGTTGGCATGCTATAAATATAACAAAAAGTCACTTCTTCATGGATCGGTGGCTCAAATTAGGGATGTGATTACTGGTTTAAAATTTGGAATGTGTTTAATCCCAAGTTAATCTCTTGACCGACCCTTTGTTAATTTATAATGAATAGTTTGGTTGAATTCACGATAAGCCTTTTTCTA
The DNA here is from genome assembly GCA_032871835.1 of Dipteronia dyeriana. Taxonomy (NCBI): domain Eukaryota; kingdom Viridiplantae; phylum Streptophyta; class Magnoliopsida; order Sapindales; family Sapindaceae; genus Dipteronia; species Dipteronia dyeriana. Next base: position 58,903,907 of record CM065302.1, read on the forward strand.
AAAGAAATAATTTATTAATTTCATAAACAAAAAGATCATAATAAATTGAAACAATTACCCTATCTATAATACACTAAAACAAAGCCAACATGTGTATAGCTCAACTGGTAGATGGATGAGCTTGAGGTTTGGGAAAATGACTTTCAGATCAGCGGCTCGAATGCTACAAATAGTGAAAGCTTAAAAAAAATACTTGATCCCGAATTAATAGATATTGTCAAAAAAAAAAAACTAAAATAACTACTATTCAAATACAATCTTCCTAAGAATGTGTTAGGAATATTAACATTACATAAACAAGTTTAAATAAAATAGAACAGAGAACTCAAATCATAAAAAGTACCAACAAATATACACTTATTCAGTTTGGTAGTATCTCAAATTCAGGTTATTACACCACGATGGTATATTTATTTTGACATACCACGTGTGGCATAATCAATTCGATCTTGGAACCTTATCAAGGTAAGTGAACGTCATTTACCAACAAACCACATTGAATGATTGTAATATGTGTATATATAAATAAATCCATAAAATCATATTAAAATAGAAATGCTTTTAAATTGTTTTTAATCTCTTGATCGAATTCCTGGTCCTGGAATAATTGGACTTTGAATGGATACCAAGAGGAATATTACCGGAGCCTTTTCAGTAATTATCAATTTTTTTGGTGGAAGAAAATAAGAAAAGTATTTTTCACATGCAATATTATTAATAATAATTATATACATGTGCAGATGTGCTTGTATGCTTTTCAATTTTCATGTTTTGATTTCTTTCGGATATTATAATTTCAGTTTCCAGGACAAAGATAGCAAGAAGTACTGTATAATTTGATTCAATTTATGTTCCTTCCTTATAAATCCGAATTTATTATAATAGTTGTAAAAAAATAGTTATTATTTTTATTAAGAAAAAATATTTTTAAATAAAAGTTATAAATTCTTTTGGAATAAGTTTATACACATAGGGAAGGAAATAGCTGACAAAAATCACAGAATTTTATTATCACATGCTTTAAAATTGACTAACGGTATATCCTTCGTATATAAATAATTATTATAGATTCGAGTCCTATTTTTTTATAAATTCAGAATTATTTATAATTGTAAAAAAGAAAAAAGAAGATTAAAAGGAAATAAATATTGACAAGTATATCATCCTCTTACGTACATAGGTACACGCATACCTGTTGACTGCTGTTTCCCATTCAACAAGTATTCACTTGCGTCACACAATAAACTAAAATTTTAGATATTTATAAAAAAGAATATTGCAGCCTTTGAACAAAATGGCTGTGGCAACTAATCGGCATAAATTTAAATTTGTTTACTTAACTAGACATATATTGGAACCTTGGAAAATTATATTTGGATCACTTTTTTATGTACATCCTAATATAAAATATTTAAAAGAAAATAATGAACTTATTTAATTTGTTTAACCTAGTTTAATTAGTAAAAAATTTGAATAAGTTGTTTAAAAAAAAATAACAAATTTAAATTGATTTAGTTTCAATATAAATCTTTTAATTAAAAAAGAAGATGAGCCGATGGGAATGGTCTAGTGGTCCTCACACCTACATAATTACATAATTACATAATTACATAATTACATAATTACATAATTAAGTTGTGCATTAGACTCTACCACAAACTTTTGCCATGCTAAATGAGTGCATTTAGCACTGAACCACATTGGCGTAGTAATAATCAAAATAATATTAATGTTGAAATTTAAAAATATATAAAACAAATTAGAACAAAAATTCAGCCCAATATACTCCATTGGAGTTGGGCATTGAGGCCCAAATCTTAGCCGGATTTGCTTGTTATTGGGCCAGAAAAATACGATGTATTTAAGTAAAAAGCATTGTGGTACACTATTTTCTTTTTTACATTTTTCATATTTATTATATTGCCGTCCAATTATTTTGCTGAGCTTGATTAATAATATCTGAATGAATTTTAGCACACGTAATTCTAGATTTTTTTTAACTAGTTAAATCAACTACATAAGAAAAATTATCTGTGTAGTATTTTCTAATGGTGGTTTCTTAATTTTGAAAAAAATCTGCCTTCATTATTTCGGGGTAGTTTGTTTTTTCCACTTAAAACTTAATGGGTCTGAATCATAATTATTAAGTTATTTTTTTAAATGGTCAAACAAATTAAAAATCCTAAAAGACAACTTAAAATAAAAAGTAAAAAATCTTGATTTTTAACTTAATTGCAAATCACTGAATTGCATTAAATGTAATGTAAAATCTTTTCTTCCAATACTATCCCCCATATATAACATATTTCCAATTTCATCAAATTACATATGGTATAGAAATCTTTATTTTAATATATTACTTATTTTAAATAGCTTTAAAAATAAAAAAGAACCAAAATAAAAAAGAACCATAATCACTGTTCATATTGGTGTTTAATATCGATACTTTATTATGATATTATGGTGATATATATATATATTAGAGTGTTTTGCGTGAGTTTTCCTGATGTCCTTTAAAAAAAATCCTTTTCTTTTCTTAAAAAAATGAAGTTTGTTTGTAATCAAAGATAAAGATCATGAATATTCATGATCATATGTGTTTATATATAATTAATATTTTTGGATTGTTTTTATTCCATATTATATGTATAATCGTTTAACATATGTATAAATGTAAAATTACTTATATTCAGACAATTTTACTTTTAAAAAACAAACGTGTTGACAATACATTCAGATGTGAGAAAAAAAAACATGTCATTCAGGTTCAGATTTCAGTTCCTATTTAGTCATTAGAAAAATTTAGAACCGTTCATTTTTCAGATAAAAAAACAAACGATCCCTTAATATACTTTCAAGATGGATGTTTTCTGGAGAGGAAGATGAGTGGAATATATAAAAATAAAAATAAAAAAAACGATACGTGCAAATCCGTAATAACAAAAATAATAAAAGTATGATAAGTTACCAAGCATATGCTTATATTAAATTGGTTATGAATAAAATAGATAAAAGAAACAAGAGAAGATAAACTCTAACAATATAAATGAAATCAAATGTGATTTTCGATGATTCATATTCGCATGCGTCACATGGGTATTTATAGCTTACAAGGGCTGTGTAAATTCAACTTAGCATTTCAAAACTAAATGACACATATGTCTCCTTGTGTCAAGTAAATTAATGTGTAAGCATTGCCCATTACAAAACATGTGTAGATTAAGAGGTGGCTAGAAAAGGAAACGTGTTTCCATCACTTCCACCACAACCCTTAGGCTCTGCTTGATAAGAGGGAGAGAGATGGAGGAGGGAGGAGGGAGGAGGGAGAAGGTTAAAGGAAGAGGGATGGGTCCAATGGGAGAAGAGTTCCAATCTATTGTTTGGGGAACGAGGGGTGGGGCATTTTAGGGGAAGGTTACCTCTTCCCCATCCTCAAACCCCATTTCCACTCTTTCTTTTCATATTCAATTCTAAAAAATTTATTTCCAATCCAAAAACTGAAATTTAGAATTTGAAATCCGGCTATTTCAATTTTTAGTTTGATATTATAAAAATATTCAATCTAAAATGTAATCAAAATATTCATTCTAAAATATATAATGGATTTAAAAAAATCTAAAAAATATATAAATACTTATGTATTAACTAGTAACTATTAACTCGGGTTAATATTATAATATATTAGATTTTTTTAATTGTTAAAACTTTAGATATATATATATATATATATATATATATATATATATATATAGAGAGAGAGAGAGAGAGAGAGAGAGAGAGAGAGAGAGAGAGGAAATTGGGGATTGGGTTTGGGGGATATACCTCCATTATCTTCCCCTTAAATGTGGGTCAAGTTTGTCCCCACTCTCACCTCCAAAACCTTATGGGAGCCTACGGGGATAGCGCCCGTGGAAAACACCCATCCCTAATGCAGAGTAGCGGTGGCACGACACGGCCTGACAACCTGTTTCAGGCGGGCCGTGCCGGGCCGGTCCACGGACCTGATCCATAATCATTTTCGAAATCAATTTTTAAAAATTAAATTTGTTTGGATTTTAGGTTTTGGGTTTAGGGTTTATGATTTACGAAAAATATAGTAATATACAAAAAAATTGCTTGGTATATCAATTTAACAATTCAATTATATAAATGTAAAATTGAAATTAATTTGTTTATCTTTTGAAATAATTAATATGAAAAATAAAAATTCAGTAAAGATAAAGTAATACAAAATAATAAAAATAGATGTAAGTACGAAAATATGAAATAAACAATTTTTTATTTAATTAATTATTTTTCACTTATGGAATTCAGTATTACATATTTACATGATTGCCTCATTAAAAACCTTACCAAGAAAAACCTAATGGGATAAAAATTTGGTAAGGGAAAAAGAGTGCAATCATATTACAACTTACAAGTACATACACATGTAAAAGTATAACCTAGTTCTGACCCTGACCACTACCGGAAGGCTCATCAATATATAGATTGTTGAAATTTAAAATAAGTTCTTTATCTACAGTTTGATTTTGTAACCTTTTTTTAGCATGCTCCCAATCCCGAAGGCATGTTAATACCTCTACCATCCCCGGAGACAAACAACTTCTTATTGGTTCAATTATTCGTCCACTGTTGCTAAAAGCTTGTTCTGAAGACACCGTTGACACGGGGATAACCAGTACGTCACGTGCTAGGTGTGACAGAACTGGATACCTGTACGTATAGGTCTTTCACCATAACAATAAATCAAACTCTTCATTGTCTTCAACAACATCGAACTGTGATTTAAGGTATCTAATCAGTTCGGTACAAGGAGATGTGCCAGATATTTACCCTGAAGAAGTACTTGCTGATTTGTCCTTTTTTCGCCGTTTGAGAAGGCTCCAACTTGTTTGCTTCGGCTCTGTCTCCGGTTGTGTTGATTGGGGGGTGTCAATGTTGCCAAACCTGATCTCATAGATACGAAAAATGTTGAACAACTTGGTTCGAATGTCAGTAATTTGTTCATAATGATCTAATGACAAATTAGTACCAATAAACTAAAGCAAAACTTCTAACCCAAATAATTTAACCCTAGGATCTACTATAAGACTTAAGGTATAAAGTAGAGGAATGTTAGCCCAATATTTTTTCAACTTTGTCTCCATAGCAACAACTGCAACGTCTAGATGTTCATTTTCTCTATAACTGTTTAACACTTCAGACATTTTCACTATCTGATGGATTGTCTGGGAAGATGTGGGGTAATAGACCCCGGAAAGAGTTACAGTGGCATTATAAAAAATCTTTAAAAATTGAACAAAAACCCTTGCCACATACCAATCTTTAGTGGTAAGTGCTTTTGCTTCAGAACGACCAATTTTTGCCAATTTCATGTTATAAAAACATGTAATGGTTGTATCATAATCTAAACAATTGCCCAGCATTAAGTAAGTAGAGTTTCACCTTACCGGCATACCAGTTTAGAATAGTCGGGGTTTGAGACCGTTTAATTTACAATGTCTCTTGAATTCACTGAATCTAGGATTAAAAATGCAAATCCAAGAAATGGCATCTTTGATGCGATCTATTTGGTCGCTTACCTGCTTTAAACCAACATGTACAACAAAATTTGTAATAAGATATACACACCGTTGATGGAAGAAATAACCTCCATCTTGCGGGATATTTCTTACAACAAACAATGCAATAGAGCTAGTATTTACAGATGCATTATCTAATGTGATAGAAAGAATGCGATGCGTGATTTCATAAGTTTCTAAAACAGAAAGAATGACATTAAAAATATTTTCTGCGGTATGTACAAAATCTATAGGACGAAAACCAAGAATTCTTTTTGTTATCCTCCATTCAGAATCTAAATAGTGTCATGTGACACATAAATAGTCATGTTTGGAACATGCATTTCAAATATCAGAAGTTAATGCAACAGAGACACTTAAATGTTGTATATCAGCAATCAAGTCATCTCTTTGGGTTTCAAACAATTTTATTAAATCATTTCTAGCGGTGGTTCTAGAAACAGTTTAAAATTGGGGGTTATATGCAGATGTGATTAATTCTTTAAAAAATGGGCTGTCACCAACACTGATCGATTGATCAGTTTGTGCAATGTATCGTGCCAAACACTCTCTAGCGTGCATGGCATCGAACTGCCACATTGTAACGGATTCGTCTGGGTGCTGTTGTAGTTGTGTATGGGTTGTAGAGTCTATCTGTCCATGTGAAGGCATACATTTGTGCATATGCCTTCTCAAATATCCGGTTCCCTTCCTACTTGTGGCATAATCCTTATGACAAAACTAATATTTAGCTCTGGGCCCGATCGTCCCATATGGGAGTGTCATTTGGACTATGTTGAAACACTGCCACACATCTGATGTTAATTTTCTGGGACGTGATGTTGGTGTAACGACGGAACCAGAATGTCCCGCTTGAGTATGGGTCGGCTCCTAAATATCAAATTCATCGTTAAGCATGTTCAAACCGTTCGGAAATAAGACTGTTGGTTATGATTAGGGATAACAATGGGTCGGGTTCGGGTCGGGTACTACCAGACCCAGACCTAGACCCACCAATAAAAATTAGACCCAGACCCAGACCCATGAAGATTTTCGGGTCCGGGTTTGGGTCTGGACCCGCGGGTCTAAAGCAGACCCAGACCCGCCCCGCCCCGAAGACTTACGAAATTTCATGGGTCTGGGTCTAGACCCGCGGACCCGTAAAATATTTATTAAAACTAATCAGATCACTAACCTGATTACATTGATAGAAAAACCAAACCTCAAACATATTTCATAACATAACAAGTTCCTGCAAAATGGAAACATAACAACCAGCAACACGCTAACACAGCCAATTAAAAAACTCCCCAATTCATCACCTCCCCATTAATCATGGACCCTTTCTTAGCCAATTGATTAGCAATGTAGTTAAAGCTCCTTGAAGTCTTGGACAGAACATATGTGACTCACAAAGATCATACCAGAACATTTCAACCAAACAATAAATAAGTTTCACAAATTCACAATAATAAAAAAGTATCATAAATAACAAATTCACAATAAGTATCATAAATAAGTATCACAAATTCACAAATTCAGAATTATTCAACGAAATCAATCCATAAGTCCACAAGGACCACAACCCCATATAAGAGCAAGTGCAAGAGAGAGAGAGAGATAGAGAGCTACCGTCGGTGAGTGGGGAGACTGGTGAGTGGTGACCGGTGCGCCGGTGAGTGGTGGAGCTGCAGGCTGTCCAAAGTGTGGACCTGAAGGTGAGTAGTGGAACACTGATGCTGCAAGAGACCAATTTGTATGGGGTTATCAATCGGTCCAAATGTCAACAATACTAAATAGACCGATCAACAAGATGATCATCATCATGAATTCATGATGATGATGAAGAATAAAAAAACATAAATCACCGGAAGCAGATGCACCTATTGTTCAGCTTGATCTGTTACCTAATAGTCATGTGCAACGTAACCCATCTTCATCAGCACAGCCCCTGGTGGTGGTGGTGGTGGTGGTAGAGGGTTTGACGTCAACAAATTTCCTATAGTAGTTGATCATCAAGCAGAGACCGATCAAGATGGTGCCTCTTCTTCACCCAACAACAGCGCTGCCTCTTCTTTTCAAACTGATTTCTGTATCTACCAAGATGCTGCACTTCTTCACCCAACAACAGTGCTTCCTCTTCTTTTCAAACTGATTTCTGTATTTACCAAGATGCTGCAAGAAGAAGAAAAAAACTGATGCTTCGGCTGCAAGAAGAAGAAACAAACTGATGTTGCGGCTGCAAGAAAAACAAAACAATAAATTAGGTATAGTGAGTAACAGAGTAAGTGAGTTCTTTGTAAGTAAAACGGTGTAGTTTTACACCAATTGGGTCCACGGGTCCGGGTCGGGTATTTTGACTGAGACCCAGACCCGACCCGAGTTGTATTCGGGTCTACTTTATTGAACCCAGACCCGACCCGAGACCCAATTGTGAAGACCCAGACTCGACCCATCCGGTTCGGGTTCGGTTCGTTACTCGTGGGTTTGGGTACAATTGCCATCCCTAGTTATGATCCGTTTCCTGAATTACAAATATGAACACTATAATCATTAATAATCATATTAAAAATCAATATTTAGTAACAAAATAATTTTAAATTAATTACTACCCTTAACAATCTTATTTTCCTTACAAAACATACTAAAATTAACCACTACACTTAAAATTCATAATATACTAATACAAATATTAAATTAAACACCTGCACTTAAAATTTATAATTTACTAACAAAAAATATTAAATTCACTAATACGAATTAAATTGATCAATTTACTAACAACAAATATTAAATTAAATACCTCACTTAAATTTTTTAATTTACTAACAAAACATATTAATATTAACTAATACACTTAAAATTCATAATATACTAATATAAAATATTAAAATAAACAACTACACTTAAAATTCATAATTTACTAACAAAAAATATTAAATTTACTAGTACAAATTAAATTGATAAATTTACTAACAATAAATATTAAATTAAATACTACACTTAAAAAATTTAATTTACTAACAAAACATATTAAAATTAACCACTACTCTTAAAATTCATAATATACTAATATAAAATATTAAAATAAACAATTACATTAAAAATTCATAATTTACTAATAAAAAATATTAAATTCACTAATAAAAATTAAATTGATAAATTTACTAACAACAAATATTAAATTAAATACTACACTTAAAAATTTTAATTTACTAACAAAATATATTAAAATTAACCACTACACTTAAAATTCATAATATACTAATACAAAATATTAAAATGTTTCCACTACATTTAAAATTCATAATTTACTAACAAAACAAATTAAACTTAACTACTACATTTAAAATTCATAATTTATTTATTAAAAAAAAAATAATACAAATTAAATTTCTAATTTTACTAATAACAATTATTAAAATTATTAAAATTAATACTAAACTTAAAAATCTTAATATATTAAACAATAATATTAAAATTAACTAAGTATGCATAAAAATTGATAAACTAACTAAATAAAAATGTTATCATTTAATAACTAAAGTCTAAACATAAAATTATAAATTTACTATAAAAAATGTTTCAATAAAAGTAATAAGAAAATTGTACCTTTAAACTTTGACGTGTTGGTGGAAAATTTAGAGAATAAGATAGGAAATTGATATTAAAAATATTGTAGAGAGAGTAATAATGAAATTGAATGAAAAAGTGTAGAGAATTGGAGAATGTAGAGATTGAGATTTGAGAGATGAGAGATTGAAAGAATGATAGAGAGAGTGAATGGAAAATGAAATGGATGGAAATATTTATAGAAAAATTTGATTTGTGGGTCAAAATTAAATTTGGAAGACTTCAAAGAATTTTTTTTTTGTAAATTTTAAATCATCTAACGGCTGAAATTTGAATTCTAGCAATTGGAGGGAATGTTTTTTTTTTAAAAAAACAAACAAATGGTCCAATTGACCGACCGACGTGCCGGTCCAGGGGTCTAACACGCCAGCGGCCTATCACGTACCGGGCTTCGACCTGGCCTGCCTCCTCCACAGGCCGTGCTTGGCACGACCCGTTTTGCTTCATAGGCCACATGAACTGGCCTGTCTCGGGCCGATCCATATTTACAGCACTAATGCAGAGTACTGCCATGTGAATAATGATGTATTCAATAGAATATATCAACACACATTTATGAATCACTTTTCATCTTTAATTTGCTTAAAATAAATATACATAAACAAAGAAAACAACATTTCTAAAATTTAAGGAAAACTTTGAGATGTAACTCTACGTAAAATCTAACTCTCCCAGGTGTATAGAAAGAAGAAAGAAAAAGAGAAAAAAACTAAATAAATAGAAAGAACTACAAAAAGTCTATAGTTAACCTGAAGATCCTACCTAAAATTCAATTAGAAAATGAAAAAAAAAAACATGAATAAATTAACTGAAGAAGATATAATTAGATACAAAAGATATCTAATTATTTCTTCAAAGGTGTTAAAAGTGGATAAAGTTTTTTAAGTTCTTCAAGGGACATGACTTCATTGGTTCTCTGAGGTCCCCATAATACATGAACTCCCTGCATGAATGCCGTCGATATAAAATTAATAATATAATCTAATAAATCAAGATTGATTAATTACTTTTATATTAGAAGAATCATGTAATTGAAGTTCCTTAAAAGCCATATCTACATCTGCACGGCTACTCATGGTGTTCGATATTTTTTCTTCATGTTTTGCATCAATGACCACAAAAATTGTCACCTGCAAGATTGAAAAACATTATGATCCAAATTAATATCATGATTATCATCAAGAGTTCAAGACTCAACATATTTCAGATAATACAAATTGCTATTTACAAGAATATTCACATAAGTATAGAGTCTTCATTACCACTATATATGTATTTATGGATCGATCAACTTCCTTTTCCTGACTAGTTATGCTTGTTTTTATATTATTTAAATTAACAAGCGTAACTTCATCAAATTTGTTTCGTTCTTCGATTGTAAGCTTCTCGAAATTTTCCTCCGCATATGCACTAATAACCTACAATAATATGCCACGCAAGTGTGCAATATAAGAATTTTCAAACACTTTTACTCTCAAGTCACATTAGGTGAACCAATAAATTAATAAGTTTGATATATAAAGCAGATATTTTAAATCCAATATTTGACTCACATATGAATTAGCATATTTCCAATCATCAGGATGTCGATACAAAGATTTTATTGTATCTAAAAAAAAAGAGTAATTAAATGCTAATGATATTTTTTATCCGGCCCAGATTAAACTTGATAAAAAAAAAATATAATGTTTTTATTATTTCTTAACTTGAAAAAAAAATAGAGGACCAACCTTTCAATATCAAATTCCAACTAGAAGGGTTGGAAGTATCACTAATTTTTGCAATTTCATCAAGATCCCTTTGCAGAATCTGTCCACTGACTAACAACCCCACCTGATAGATACATTGATTATACACACAAACACAAATATATGACGAGAAAAATTCTAAACAACTGTTTCCAGAAATTTAACATATATATATATATATATATATATATATATATATATATAATCATAGGATTCTACATTTGTTTGCGACTCAATAAGAAGAACAATAACAATTTGTAGATATGCTGCAACAATTATGATCATTTCTGGACCTTAGACATCCTTTTCCCTAAAATCAATCTATAGTCTTTAGATAGCAACGATCCTTCTCTGATCAGATGGGAACATAACACTATAAAATTAGATATTTAGTTACATATATAACATTAAGTAGATCCTGACTAAAGATTTTTTAATGATGATAGTTGACAAAAGTATGGTTATGTATTTAATTTCCCCGGAAAATATCTTGTAAATTAAGTTCTAAAATCCTTCGATCAAGAATATATATTTATATATACACGTACCTGGATCATGAAAATACCAACTGGGTCTTGATTTATGGTACGCACAATTATGACAGCAAAAATAAGCCAAACAGTAAGATTTGCTGAAATTCTAATAATTTTTTCCTCCAAAGTTTCATCTTTAACAACTGGTTCTTCCCAAGAAAGAGAATCATAATCATCATCAGACCATGAACTATGATCAGTCGATGGAGACGATGATGAAATCGAATCTCGGCCCATGGCACCACCAGAAAGAGCCAATGCCGATTCACTACCGTACATCATCATCCCCAACAAGAAAGACGAAGCAGTCACCACTGCAGTGATTTTCAACCACTTGATCAGAGTTGTTGTTATGACGGCGACAGCGTCAAAAGCAAAATTTTCAAAAGGGTACTTCTCCAGTTCCTTCGAATCGGTGATCATAGCCGCCATGTCGTTGTTTGTGTTGAACTTGAAGTGGTGCAATTAGCCATAATGTATCTTTTAACTTTAATGCCTGCGAATTTCGAGCTCCGACTATATTTCAGGGTTTTGACGCAACAAAGCTTGACATGAAGGTTTCTGCTTTGATGAGAACAACGGGTTTGCTTTGGCAATTGCAGTGGTTGCCATGGAAACTCTTTCAATTAAACTTAAAGCAGACGTCTAGGGTTTTTTTTTTTTTTCCTTCTCAAAATATGCGAGGTTAGTTGCACAATAAGTTTGACCTTAGAGATATAAATTCGGTATTAAAGTACCACTTTAAACCAACCAACATCTATTATAAAAAACATTATATCCTATGTTATATTGATCAAATAACATTGAACTCTCCGAGATTTTTTTTTTTTATATACAAAACAATTTTTTTGTATGTTAGCTGACACTAATCTCCTATGCTATTAATCAAATTTAATTAATAAAAAGGCATTTTCATCTTTCTAACCCATTTTAATATATATATATATTAATTATAAAATATAATAAAAAATCTGATTCTCCACGAATCATTGATGAATAGTGGAGAACTATTAGGAAAAACAAAATAAATATATAAATAAATAAACTTTGTTTTTACAAAAAAAAGGTGGGTACATGGTTTTTCTCTTTCTCTCAAGTTTTACGTCTTTACATTTTTTTTTTATCTATGCTTCACGCTTTTCTAAAAAAAACAAGTTGCAAGGGTATTCATATAATTTTGGTTATAGACGGAATTTTGGAAAGAGAGCTCGGTTGAAGAATTTTGGTTATAGACGGAATAAGGCCTTGGACAATGTTGATGGATTTTGAAAAATAAAATTAAATACAAGAAATATTATAAAGAACAAATTGTATAAAACTTCAGGTTTACTATTTTACACTAAGAAACACCTTTATCATTAATTAATACTAACCTTCTTTAACGTTAGAGTTTGACCATGGTTGATCGTTAAGTTTAACATCTAATATCGTCATTTTACTTATAATTTAATAAAATTAAAATTAAAATTAAAATTAAAATTAAAAAACAAGATCTCCACCGTCTATCATTGACCAAGACATATAGATGGTTGAGATCAAATTACTTCAATTCTATTCTAACATTACACATTCCTAATCATTATAAAAATGAGCTAAATCAAACGGTGAGCAGCTAAAACAAATGGTTCAGTTGATTGAAGCAACTGTACTGGAATCTATCCAAATTTCTTACTTCTAGAATCTCATCATCATAACAGACAATATTGCTGTTATAAATGCATGATGCCATGATGCATGTACTAAAATATTAATTTAAACATATATATATTTAATGGTTTTAAATTATAAGTTTTATAAATATGTACATGACCCATAGTTTCGATTAAGCAGAATGCATGTATTAATTTTGTGGTGTTCCAAGCAAATACATTAATAGAATACATATTATAAAATAAAATCGTAATAAAAATTAAATATTTGTTATTCGGTTGATAACTAATAATTTCACTGCTAACTCAGTTGAGTTAGACTCGGTTTGACATTGTTTCCCTAGGTGTTTTTGGGATCAAAAGTGATTCCGGACCAATGATAGAGTGTTTGGTAAAATTGTGAAACAGTTCTTTTGGTCAATTTTAACTTTCCATGGCTGAGTTTTTGAGAAACTACAATTTGTAGCTTTTGGAAATCAGCTTCCTAGGGAAGCCATTTCCAAAACGCATTACATTAACATGTTTAATGAATTTTTATTAAATTTCTCATTTTATCCTTTACTTTTCATGAAATTATCCAGATAAACCAGAAAACCAGAAATCTAGAAATCCTCACCATCGCCGAACCCAGCAACCATGGCTGCCACAGCCGAACCCAGCAACCATGGCCGCTGCCGACGAACCCAGCAACCCCCAATTGTCAAAAACAAACCCAGAAACAACATAATCAAACCATGAAAATCATCTTCCACCACCAAACCAAGCCAAACTAGACACAAAAATCTCTCACACCAAACCACAATCTCTCTCACTTTCTTACACACAGCCAAAATCAAAATCAAAATCAACCAAAATCAAAATCAAAACAAAAGCAAACGAAAATCAAAACAAAATTGAACTAAAATCAAACCAAAATCTCCACAAACCCAAACACCAAACATAAACCCAGCCCCACACCCAAATGACCACCACCCAGTCCACCCCCACCTAAAATCATCATCATCGGTGCCCCACTTCGGTGCCCCACATCGGTGCATAAACCCACACTCGAACCAGAATCAACATACCAACCTGCCAACATACCCACACTTGAACCATGAATCAGTGAAAGAATGAGATTATGTCGGTTAAGGAGCGAGAAGAGAGGAAGAGAAAGAAAGAATCGGGGGAGGGAGTGAGAGAGAGAATTAAAGTTTGGATGAATTTTTGAGGAAGAGAAAGAAAGAATCGCGTGTGTGAGGAGAGAGAATTAGGTTAGAATTATATTGCTTTTTTAAATTTCTATTATTTTTAATAAAAAATATTTTTTGTTAATATTTATTACAATGATGTCATTTTAGTAATTTAATACGGTCACAACACTTTTTACATCTAGTTTACCAAAAACATTGAAATTGCTTTTTGGTCTCACAACACTTTTGAAAATCAGTTTACCAAACACTCAGTTGATTCTTCCTACAGCAATTTCAAAAGCAATTTCCCCTATAGCAAATCCAAAAGCAATTCCCCAAATAACACAACAATACCAAACTGAGCCTTAGTTAGCTCTGTTGTAGCTAACTGCCTAAAACGATACACAACATGTTACTTTTAGCAAATCCTACCATATATGTGAAAATATACATAACTTTGTTTGTCCGATTTCACTCATTTTTGATTAGTAAATATATCCCAAATATAGAATTAGGGGTCGTTTGTTTTTTTGTTTGAAGACTGAATAGTCCTGAAGTTTTCTGAAGACTGAATAGAGACTGAAATCTGAACCTGAATGATATGTTTTTTTTCTCTCACATCTGAATGTATTGTCAAAACATTTATTTTTTAAAATAAAAATTGTTTTAAAGTAAGCAATTTTACATTTATACATATATTAAACAATTATACATATAATATAGAATAAAAACTATCCAAAAATAATAATTATATATGAATACATATGATTATGATCTTCTTCTTCGATTACAAATAAATTTCATTTTTACAAAGAAAATATTTTTTTTTTCTTTCACAAAATAAAAGGGGTGGCAGTAAAAACTCAATATATATATATATACACACACACATCAACCTAATATCAAAATAAAGTATTGAACTATTGATATTAAATACCAATTTGAGAAGTTATTAGGGTTCTTTTTTATTTATTTTTAAAGCTATTTAAAATAAGCAATATATTAAAATAAAAAATTTATATACCATATATAATTATAATGAAATTGAAAACATGTTATTTATGGGAGGATACTATCGGAAGAAAAGATTTTGGATTGTATTTATTGCCAGTGATTTGCAATTTAGTGAAAAGTCATGATTTTTTAATTTTTATTTTAAATTGTTTTTTAGGATTTTTAAGTTGTTTGATCACTTAAAAAAAACACAAAACAACTTAATAATTATAATTCAGACCCATTAAGTTTTAAGTGAAAAAAACAAACAACCCCTTAATTTTTTTTGGTGACATGTCATCATATAGTTATAATAAAATAAAGAAGGTATCAATACAAATTCTGCTCGAATGTAATAAAATAATTAATTATCAAGTTAAATAGATTTCTTACTAAATCCACGGAAAACATTATTTTAAGTAAATTATCACCAAACAATATTTCTTTAGATACAAGCATGAAGAATATGACCTCCCAATTACAAATTAATACATTCAAATTAACATATGCATTACAGCCACTAAATCAAATTAAATACTTTATTGATGTATATAGAAATAATATTATTCAATATTACTCAAGCTACAGACTAAAGATTAATCTTGCATCTCGAAAGGTTCCTAATAGTCGTACTCGTTGGTGCCTTTTTTGCCAGAATTACTGGCCGGTGGGGATTTTTTAGACTTTATTTTAGTTTGTAAGTCTCCGATATGATCAAGAGTCTGATGCTTGGGGTCTAGGTGACTAGATCGATTACTTGGTTTGTCCGTACTGTACGTTCTTCTGAACCTGTATTCTCAGAAATTGTTTGTTAATTGATGACATTAGATCTTGTCTGGTGTATTAGTCATGTACCTAGAGATCAGATATGGTTATAATTTGCTCAATTTCTTCAACCATTACCATCAATTGTTGACTATTATGCCACAATTAATCTATCCCTACTTATGTGGCTAGCAGGCCAAGCTCCATTTTAATGCAGCCAGTTGAGGTTGAGGAGGCCATCACCACCCTGCCTTGGCACTGTCCGGCTTCACTATACGTTTAAATTTTAAAAGCAAATAAATTAACCAACTAAATTTGGAATTTTTATAGATTCTCACCTATGATCTATTATGGCTTCCATTTATAAGTAGCTCTCATTAGTGGAATATTAAAGTATAATCCACCCAAAAAATTGTCTTTTTAGCAACAACAAAAAAAAGTGGTTTTGTTCGAAAATACCGTCAAACTTTAGTAACCCACTCCATCACAAAAAAATTGTAGAGAGAGAAAATGAAACATAGAGAGAAATCAAAAATTAATTTAACTTGTAATTTTTAAATTTTTGTGTTTTTAAATATTACATTAATTTGAGATTTTGAGAGAATCGAATCCACAATCTCATAATGTGGGTATGATGGACAAACCACTTAGACAACCTCATCTATTTTATAATTTTTTATTTAAAATCGTGATTTTATATTTTTATGTGATGGTATGTATTTAACATGTTTGATTATAGGGTTTCTTCCATTAATTTGCTTGATTTTGTCTATTTAATTAATGTTTTTGGCGTGTAATCCTTCTTTAATTTTTAGCATGTATTCTTTAGAGATTTGAATCCTCTACTGATCTGATCTTTTTTCAGACATTTTTAAAACATGTGATTGGTTGTTGGTAAAGTAGTTGTGGAAATCTATCACATCTTAACCACACATTCATTACAATGATTATGTGTCATAAGATTAGATGAGATCAGGAAAAAGATCAGATCAATTGAGGATCCAAATTCATTCTTAGTTTGTTTTCTCTGTTTAATTTGTCTTAATTAGTATGTAAATTGAAATCTTAATTTGTTTTTAGTATGACATAAGACATTTTGTAATAACTTTTGAAGGCGCAAACAAAACTTTTGAATACAAGTTGACAAGTTGTCGGGGGTTGATAAATTTAAATTTTACACTAATTTCAGGGCTAAAATATGAAATTTACTCTTCTCTTATATCCTTTTCCGACTTTTCCCCTAACATTTATTGTTTGCCAACTATAGCTCTCAGTAACAAGTTTTTGGCACTACCTCTGCGAATGTAATTGTCTAATCATCATGTGAATGATAGTAGATCATCCACGGTTCAGTCATTGTATTTACACAAATTGTGACATGCATGATTTCTTAATTATTACAGGGGGTTAATAGCATCCCCTAAACTTTGTAAAGAATTTTAGTTTGCTGGACACAGCAGCTTCATCATCAAACCTCGTTTTTTTTTTTTAAGTATTATAATATATTCTAACTAAGAAGGGTCGAATTAGGAGAACTTGTTAAAATCAAATGACTTATGTATTGTTTAAAATATCTACTTTCCATAATACTTAGAAAAAAACTCATGTCATATACTTATAAAACACACCATATTAAATTAAACCCCACGGTGCACTAACTAAAAGGTGAGGTGTCCCTTTCTTTTTTGCAGCTAGATTCATTTAAGAAAATTAACCCCACTCCACAAACTTTACTGTCAACAGAATCATCTTTTAGCAGATAAAATGAAATACAAAAAATATCATAAAAGTGTCCATCGATCATATCAGTGGACGACAAACATAATCTCTCCCTCTCATGATTAATAGTCAAATTAATTTCTATAGTTACTTTTTGCTTTTTAAGAAGTTGGAATGAATTTGGAGGTCATTTGACATTTTGACTACTTTATTCTATCAAAGTTACGAGATAATATACTTTAGTAGTTTAGTGTTCAAGTACACATTTATGCACATCGTTTTCAGATGATATATACGTACATATAAATAAAATACTATATATCTACTTCTTTTTTTTTTTTTTTTTGTCGAATGGGGTGATTTCGGTAGCTGTGTGATTCGTTGTCTCCGTTTAGCTCTTGTTCTGGTGTTTTTTTGTGGTTGTCTGTTGTTTTGCACTTTGGGTTCTTCGTCTGATCTTGGTCATGTTGCTGGTTTTTGCTTTCTTCTTTTCTGTTAGCTGTGTTTGCTTCATGCTTCTGCATGTTTCTGGCCCCCTTGGCTCTTTATTAAAATATCGTTAAAAGAAGAAGATATATCTACATTTTACTTTAGAATAATCATGATTTTTGTACGGATAATGAAGTAATTGACCGTGCGAATACATATTATTATGAAAGAAGTACTATAATTCAAAATTTAGATATTTAATTTAGTCAGTTGTAACATGTTTTCAGCATACTGAAATCATTTCTCTCTCTATATATATACGGTCCCGTCCTAATCAATGTATACTGATATAACTTACATCAGTACGTTGCATGTGAACCACTTATTGTAAAGAAGATTTGATAAGTACATACATTTTGAGTTAAAGTATATAAATATAATGGTTTGCATCCAACGCACACTGATGAAGTTATATCGGTATGCACTAAGTAAGTTGAAGTCATTATGATACATGTAATATTTTTTTTAAGAGAATTATGATATATGTATGGATAATGAAGTAATTGACAATGTGAATACAGATGATTATGAAAGAAGTACTATAATTCAAATTTTAGATATTTAATTAAGTCAAAATAAACACACATAAATACACAACTTAAAAATTGTATCATGTTTTCAGCATACTGAAGTCATTTATATATATAGTCTCGTTCTGATTAGTACGTATCAATATATCTTACATTAGTGCGTTGTATGTAGATCACTGATTATGTAGAAACTATCTTTATTGATGTTGAGCAAACTTATTTTATTAGAAAAAAAAATGAAAAGAGAAAATATGTTTTTGCTATTCTTCACAAGTTCAGAAAATTTTATAGTATAATTTAGTTTATTTGATTCTTGAGAAATAAATATAGTTTAATTGATGAATAAAATTTGCTTTGCTTATAACCCAAATGAAATGTAATATAAAATACCTTTAGAAGCATACAGTGGTGTATAATGTCCTAATAGCTATGGCATTTGATTTGAAATGATCTAAAAAAATACCTTTTTCGTAAGATAAAATGTGATTGACAGAGAATTGCTCCTCACATCTATTGAATCTATTTTCTTTTCTTTTTTTTTAAAAAATTTGAATTATTATAATATATATTTTTAAAATATTTTCTAAGAAAAATTAGGACCAAGTGTTTCTTAATGACGTATGTGATCAAAATATCAAATAAACAGTGCAAAAATTATAATATTAAAATAATAAAAATGAAAACTTTTGTTCAACCAATCTGTTCTGTCTCATGATTTGAAGTCCTAGGTAAAAATGGAAGCAGCAGCATGTGATGGAAAGACCCAAAAAGACGAAACTGATTTGGCATATAATGGGTAAATAATCCAAATAGAATAACATAACCTAGAATAGTACCAACTCGTAATTGGGCAAAGTTTTTTTTTTTATTTTATTGATAAAATTGAACTGATCTAGAGGGAAAAAGCATCATAAGCGATCATATGCTGAAAAACCTTAAAGCAGTATCCGTCAATAATATAAAAAGAATAAAATGAAGAGTAACAAACACCATAAAAACACAAAAATCAAGAGAAACAATCCTAACAAAAACATTGGCACGCAAACTATAAAAACAAAAAACAAAAAACAAAAAACATCATGAAAAACGAAAAGACTCTCTACCATGCAATCATTGTCAATCAATAAAGAGCAGAAAGACGGGGAGTTTGCCCACCACGAATCGACCTCTAACCCCAAAGCATGCTTAGAAAGAGCGTATGCAACCTGATTCCCTTCTCTAAAGATATGAGAAATCTGAAACTCCATTTTTGATATCTGATAGATACAGCGTTGCCAAGCCTGCCGAATCCGCCAAGGAACCTGTTCAGAGCGAGAGGAGAGCAGCTGAACCACATAAGAAGAATCACTCTCAAGCCAGATCTGATGCCACTCATTCTGCCAAGCAAAATTAATAGCTATCGAAACTGCAAGAAGTTCCGCCTCAAACGCAAACACGTGATCAAGAGGAATAGCAAAACAACCCTTTACAAAAGCTCTATAATAACAGAAAATACCCCCATAACCCCCAGCACCTGGAGAACTCAAGGCGGCACCATCAGTATTAACTTTGGTCCAACCAGGAGCCGAAGGTGACCAAATCACTCCTGATAATAGGGGCCTTAGCCGGACGGCCACGAAGAGCAAACCGACAAAGAATCAAAAGATCATCCACACAATTACACATACACCCAATCTCTAACCGATTAGTGTCAGACACCGCACGCCAAACAAAAGACAAAGCAGATCTGAAATCCATAGTCTTACTCTAAAAAATCCACTGGTTACGGGCAAGCCACATACTCCAAACCACAACATGAATAGCTGACTTCCATAAAACACGCACATGATCACTAAACGAAACTGACATGGCCTATGAAAAGAACGAACTCCACGTATCGGCAGAAATACGTCGAATGAAAAGATGATCAGACGACTCACTGCTAACCCTACAAACACTGTATCGGGAAGCTAAATGAAACCCAACCTTACATAACGAACCTCTGTAGGAAGCCGATTCAACAAAAGACGCCATGTCAAATCTGACCAGGAGGGAGGGATAAAACGACACCAAACATCTTTCCACCAAAGGGCTTGCGGAGAATCACGAATCATACAGGAATAAGCGACTTGCAAGAAACCTGCCCATCCCGAGAATGAACCCACACTAAAGAATCTGTAACTGGAGAGATAACAACGCTATCGATCCGAGAACATAGCTCTGGAAAATAGACTCGAAAACTATCGTCAAGAACCCACTTACCCTCATAAATAAAATCATAAACCCTTGCCTTAAGAAGGGTAGCCAAGTAATCAGGAATTCCCAGAAGCTCAAGAATGGGAACCCCCAACCAATTATCATGCCAAAAATCTTGCTGAGAATTCTCTCCAATGAGCCAAATGCCCTCTTTGAGAAGATCTGAATAGTGAGAGTGGAAAGAAGGTCAAATCGACGAAGTGACATACCTCCATGAGATTTCCGAAGCTGCGTGAGATACCGTTCCCTTAGAAACGAAAAAGCAAAACTCTCAGAGGTCATAAACTTCCAAGTGAGCTTCTTTAAAAGAGAATCATTCAGTAACCCCAGATCCTTCAACCCAAGACCACCTTGAGAGTAAAGCTTACAACAACGACCCCAAGCAACCCGAATCAGTTTAGTCTCCTCACAAGAACCTGTCCATAAAAAATTTCTCAACTTACGATTTACCAACCGTAGCAAAGAAGAAGGCCATTTGTAGATCATGATTGAATGCACAAAGGATCCCGTAATGACAGACTTGATCAGAGTAGCACAACCGGACAAAGAAAGGGCTTTCCCCTTCCAATTAGCAAACTTAGATAGGATTTTATCTGCTATAGGCTGTAACACGGACATCTTGGGCTTTCCTCGAAATAACGGTACCCCCAAGTATGAGAAAGGCAACCGACCAATCTGCATACCAACCAAGGACTGCAATCTACCAATCCGGGAAGGGAAAACAGAAGATCCAAAATAGATAGATGACTTACCCCAATTAACCAGCTGACCTGAAATGTTACCATAAACCATAAACCTCAAAAGCACTCGTGATATTCTTCAAATTCCGAACCGTGCCTCTGTAAAAAATCTGAACATCATCTGCATAAAGCAAATGAGTAAGAGCAGAAAATCCCCTCGGAGAAGAAATAGGCAATAACTGAGAAAAATCCACCATCCTCGATAACAGTCTACTAAGGAAATCCTCCGCAATACCAAACAAGATAGGGGATAGAGGGTCACCCTGACGAACCCCTCTAGAACAATGAAAATAACCCTCTGGGGACCCATTAATCAATACCGAAAGCTTCAAAGATCTTAGGATACAGTCAATCCAATCCATAAGAATTTGAGAAAACCCAAAAGTTTGAAGCACTCTACGAAGAAAAGACCAATCCAAAGTATCGAAAGCTTTGCGGATATCTATCTTCATGGCCAAATTACCTCCATAACACTTCTTATGCAACACATTCACACAGTCAGAAGCTAAAGCGATACAATCTTCAATGTGACGGTCCCGAATAAACCCAAGCTGATGAGGAGAGACTATCCTAGCTACAATATGAGCTAACCGATCTGCCAAAATTTTGGAAGAGATTTTGAACAAGAAGTTACTAAGCACAATCGGACGAAACTGGTCTATCAAAATCGAATCCTTCTACTTCGGAAGAAGAACAATGAAACTGGAGTTCAATCCTGGAAAAATAACCACTGTACGAAAAAAGTCCTGAACCACAAGAACCACATTACTACCCACCACCTCCCAGCAACGCTGATAGAACATTCCAGAGAAACCGTCATCATGGATATCGTCCAGGAGCAGAGGCTGCATCCATAGTAAAAACCGCATCATGGATATCGTCCGTCGAAGGAATGCTAATCAGAAAAGCATTTTCCACATCAGTCACCAAAGAAGGAATCACATCCTCCACCACCGAGAAATCTGTCTCAACCCGAGAAGAATCCGAAGAAAAGATATTAGAATAAAACTCGATGATATGATCCCTGATAATCAAACAGTCATCACTAAACACCCTATTAATTGAAAGAGAAGACAAAGGGTCCTGGTACTGTCTACGTCTGACAGAGGCATGAAATAATGATGAATTACGGTCACCATCTTGTAGCCACTTAACTCTTGATCGATCATGATAAAAGCACTCTTGTCTGCGTAACAACACATCAAGCTCATGATGAACTCGAGACTCGGCCAAGAAAAGCTTCTCTGAAAAACCCTTTCCAGAAATCTTGGAATTTAGATCCCCGAAAACCTAACAATTCCAAGTCTTTAGTGCATTCTTTAACCTCTTCAACTTGTTGATAACCACCTGAGAATGATTACCCACATAAGAGGAACTCTAAATACGACGAACTAAAGCCATAAAATTTGGGTGATCCAACCACATGCTCTGGAACCGGAAAGGCCTAGGACTAAAGTTCACAATATCCGACAACCGAATCACTAACGGACAATGATCCGAAAATCTATGAGGGAGAGCCACACAAGAAATGTTCCGCCAACAGGAAATACAACCCTCAGAAACCGAGGCTCTATCTAACCTCCTCTCAACTCTAGTACGGGGATAACGACCCCTAGCCCAAGTAAAACGAGCACCCTGAGATCGAACACTAACAAACTCACAATACTCAATAACAGACTTGAAATCCTCACAGGAGCTACGAGCTGGAGAATGAAGGCCTAAAGACTCATGAGCTCCCAAAACCGCGTCAGAATCACCCATAACCAACCAAGAGGAAGAAACCAAGCTGACCATGTCCCGAAGAGACTGCCAAAGCGATCTTCGGACAACCGTCGACGTACTCGCATAAACAAAAGTGAAATAATGCAACCGAGAGTTAATCGTGATCGAAACAGTAAGTTGCTGCTCATGAAACAGGACAATCTGAGCATCAGAAAAAGAATCACAAGAAAAAACCCAAATTATCGGTAAAAGACCACCCCTATCATTCAAGCCCACTAAATGAAGACCGAGAGAAGACCAGAAACAAGAAGAGATAGAAGTAAAAGCTACCATAGGCTCAGCAAAAAAAACCAAAGAAGGTCGGTGTAAAAGACACAAATCTCTAAGAACACGCCTCGTAGACCCATTCCCAATACCATGATAATTCCAGTAAAGGACCCTAATCATTGGAAATGCCAGAAGAAGTCCACATCTTGGACTATAGCTTCATCAGCCTACGTGTAATCATCGTCATCCTCTGAGAAATATTGC
Source organism: Dipteronia dyeriana (assembly GCA_032871835.1). Lineage (NCBI taxonomy): Eukaryota > Viridiplantae > Streptophyta > Magnoliopsida > Sapindales > Sapindaceae > Dipteronia > Dipteronia dyeriana. The sequence continues at coordinate 58,927,930 of CM065302.1, forward strand.
TATCATCTAATCCTTCCGTCTCAGTTTGAGAAGCCCATGAAGAACCAGCAATGAGACGGAGCTCAGCTTGGGAGTCAGAGGCCGAAAGTCTAGAACTCTGGGTAGAAGCAGTAACCGAAGAGTAAATCTGAGAAGATCCCTAACATTCATTCCTAACCCCATGAGCAGCATGCGGAATCGGCGGACGCTTAAGTGAGAAAGGTCCCACAATAGTAGGAACCGTCTGAACCGTCTGAACCTATGATCGGAAGAGCCTGGTTCGGAGCAGTGAAATGACCATAAAAAACCAGACCCGAAGTAGAAGATGACTCCAATATCATCTCAGATCCCGAAAAGGAAGAAGCCTGACCCACTGGCAAATCCAAACTCAAATCAGACCTAATATCCACATGAGAGTCATGAACCACCAAGACATTAGAAACCGGGACTACTGCTGAGGACCTAGGACCTATCGGGATTACATTAACACTTCCAGACTGCTGATCATGTGAAACCGTAAAAGATGTAGAATCAGATAAAATAGCTGAAACAATCGGATCTGAAGAAGCTAACAAAACATCATTAAGAAAATCATCGCTTCGCCCCCCTTCTTGGGGCTGACCAACCTGTTCAGCCACCACTGAAATAGTAGGACCCACCGAAGAAGTTAAACTTGGTTAAACAACTACACTAGTAGAAGAACCCATACTCAAAATCGGATCTGAACCTGCCGAAGAATGAACCACTATAGAATCCAGAGACCCTAAATCCTGCTGAATGGCGGTAAAGACATTAGAAATCGGAACTTTCGTCCGAGTACCAGAAATAGGACGATATACTAGTTTAGAAGCACGATTTCGGGGAATTTGAAACCCCTCATCAACAACAATCGTGGCTGGATCATCTCTAGCTGAATCAGGCTTACTAGAGTTAACAGGAATCACTTTACCGGATTTGTTCCAACGATAAACATTGGGCAAATGACCAATTGAGGAACAAGTAGAACAGAAAGCCGGAAGATTCTCGTATTCCACTGAAATAAAAGAACTATGAGAATCATCTCTCTCAAGAAGCAAATAAGATGGAGGCACATTAGACACATCAATATCCACCATAACACGTGTAAAATGTCCAAAATCACCTTCCACAGTAGCCCTATCCAGTCGTAAAGGCATTCCGATCCCTCTAGCTAAATCAGAGACAATCTTCGGATGCCAGTATTCCCATGAAAGATCATAAAACCGGACCCAAACATAAGCATTTGAAGACTTTTGTAATGCCGGATTAAAATCTGGAATCCAAGGCTGTAGCCGTAAAACACCTAGTTTAAGACTAAACCATATTCTTGTCAACATTTGAATTCAACATAATTTAGAAGTACCCCTTACCTAAAGAAATCAACCTCCAAGCAAAGTTTAGCTTCCAAACTGACTGCAACTTGGCTTTAAGATCAACCAACTCCAAGGCTTATCACCAATGGAAAGGACAACCAGACCAATGAGAGAATACTTATAAGCTTCCAATCTAGATTTATAAGCAGAGGGATCCACCCGAGCAGCCACATAACCACCCTTTTTTGAAAGAATCGAAGGACCAGAAACATAATCCCCTGGAATCAGGGCAACCTTAAAAAGATCCACAAAAGAAGAACCCCTAATAGATGACGTAGGAAAGGATCTACCCACAGGCGGATCCACCCCGCCAACAACAACTTTACCTCTAGCACACACCTCACCAGATGTGAGAGGAACAACCTGGGACTAACGGAAACACTGTAGCAGTGACGGAACACTGTAGCATTGACGGAACACTGTAGCAGCAACCGCTATTCACTATATTTAGCGATCCCTCATCTATCCAAAAAACAAACCAAAATAGAAATCTTGAAACGGACGTAACTCAGTGCCGCAAACCCCAAATCACAAGTTTCTTGATTCTAAGTTGCATAAAAAATCACGATCTACAATCTTGAAGATGGGCAAATGAACAGAATCTTACTGGAAGAGGGCCGAAAAGGTAAAACGGCGGTGTAACCCTAAAAAAAAAGACAAACCAGTACAGAAACTTAAAATGGACGTAACTCTATGAAGACAACCCCAAATCACCAGATTCTTGATTCCAAATTGCATAAAATTTTACAATCTACAACTTTGATGAAGAACATAAAATCAGAATCTGATCGGAGGAGGCTCAAAATCATAAAACGGCACCCATAACATCTTTCTATATTCAATCATGAAGAACATATTCACTATTTGTTTCTTGCAGGTTATCAAAGAGCTTGTTGAATAGCGATTCAAGTACCGGAAGTGGGTCAAAGTTCATTCAGTGCACAATCTTCAAATAAACCAAAGGTATTTTTTACTAACTTTTAAAAAGATATTACGACACCGACTTTACAAATATATTTATAAAATATACATGGTTATATTATCACTATAAACATAAAATAAAGATTATCATTTGAATTAAGAGAGAATACGAAATATCAAAGACATTAATAGAATAAAAAATATTTTCAATTTTTGATAAAAAAAAAAGTTTAAGAATCCATAAAAAGTAAAAAAAAAATGTATCAGGAAAAAGATAAAGGTCAAGAAGCTGGCTAGAATTGACAATCATTTAGCATAAAATCATGAAATTGATTAGAATCAAGAAAGTGGTTTTTTTTTTTTGAACTATTTGATGTTCTCCTCCAATTGGAATAAAGTTAAGGATATATAATGTTCGAATAAATTATTCTAAAAATATAGACAATTCAATGATCAGATCAGTAAAAAAGATAATGAAAGTAAAACATAATATTTAACTAAATGAGTTGAAATATCATATTAGACTATACGTATATTAGATAATTTTTTAAAAAGAATAACATTTCCCATAATGTTATATGTAATGGGATGATGATGCCCACGCAAGTTTGGCTTTATATCTTTTAATTTATCCTCACAAATGGGTGGCAAAATAATTACATAATTTTGTGATCAATTTTGTACTTATTAGGCGATAAAGATATTTCAAAGTTCAATATATATGTGTTGGCATGCTATAAATATAACAAATAGTCACTTCTTCATGGAATGGTGGCTCAAATTAGGGATGTGTTTAATCCCAAATTAATCTCTCGACTGACCCTCTGTTAATTTATAATGAATAGTTTGGTTGAATTCACGATAAACCTTTTTCTAAAAGAAATAATTTATTAATTTGATAAACAAAAAGATCATATTAAATTGAAACAATTACCCTATTTATAATTTATAATAAACTAAAATAACTGCTACTTAAATACGATATTCATAAGAATGTGTTAGGAATATTAACATTACATAAGTAAGTTAAATAAAATAGAATAAAGAACTCAAATCATAAAAATAACAAAAATACAGTTAAATGTAGAACACTCGTTCAATTTGGTAGTATCCCAAATTCAACTTATCACACCATAATGGTATATATATTTTGATATAGTGTATGTGGCGTAAGCGATTCGATCTTAAAACATTGTCAAGATGAATGAACTTCATTTATCAATAAACCACATTGAACAATCGTAATATATGTATATATAAATAAATACATAAAATCGTATTAAATAGAAATACTTTTAAATTCTTTTTAATCTCTTAATCGAATTTTTGGTCCAGGAATAATTGGACTTTGAATGGATACAAAGAGGAATATTACCGGAGCCTACTATCAATTTTTTTGGTGGAAGAAAATAAGAAAAGTAGATTAAAAAAAAATAAGTTGTCTCCCTTTGCCTCCGCCTCTGAATAAGTTGATTAAAAAAAAACATAATAAATTTAAATTGGTTTAGTTTCAATATAAATCTCATAATTAAAAAAAGTAGATGACTAAATCTCATAATTAAAAAAGATGAACAGAAGAGGATGGTCCAGTGGTCCTCACAACCACGAAATTACATAATTAGGTTGTGCGATAGACTCTACCTCAAACATTTGTCATGCTAAATTTATGCCTTTACCACCCAACCATATTGGGTGATGGTAATAATATTGAAATAAATTTCAGTATTTAAAAATATATAAAACAAAATACAACAAAAGTTCGTCCCAATATTCTCCGTTTGAATTTATTTAGGCCCAAATCTTAGCCTGATTTGCTTGTTATTGGGCCAGAAAAATACGATGTATTTAAATCAAAACACTGTGTACTTTCTTGTATCTCACGATCTTGTACAGTATTTTCTTTTTTCAAATTTTCATATTTATTATATTACCGTCCAATTATTTTGCTGAGCCTGACTAATAATATCTGAATGAATGAATTTTAGCACACGTAATTCTATAATTTGTTTTTAACTAGTTAAATCAACTACTTAAGAAAAATTATTTAAGTAGTAGTTTCTAATGTCGGTTTCTTAATTTTGAAAAAAATCTGCCTTCATTACTTAATATCCTTTGAAGATGGATGTTTTCTGGAGAGGAAGTAATGATAAGTGCAATATATATATAAATGATATGTGCAAATCCATAATAATAAAAATAATAAAAGTATGATAAGTTACCAAGCATATGATTATATTAAATTGGTTATGAATAAAATAGATAAAAGAAACAAGAGAAGATAAACTCAACAATATAAATGGAATCAAATGTGATTTTCGATGACTCATACTCGCATGCCTCACACTGTTATTTATAGCTTACAAGGGTGGTGTAAATTCAACTTAGCATTTCACCAAAAAAATGACATATGTCTTCATATGTCAAGTAATTAATGTGTAAGCATTGCCCATTACAAAACTTGTGTAGATTAAGAGGAGGCTAGGTGTGAAAAGGACACGTGTTTCCATCACTTCCACCACAACCCTGCATGGTAAGAGGGAGAGCGATGGAGGGAGGGAGAGGGTTGGAGGGAGAGGGATGGGTCCAATGGGAGAAGGGTTCCAATCTATTGTTTGGTTGGAGAGACATGAGAGAGAAGAGGAGAGGAGAAGAGGAGGGAGGGAGACTCCTCCCAGGCCTACCAAAATCAATCTTCCTATTATTAGGCAGATGAGAAGATGAGGGGTATAATGGGTGGGAAATGACATATTACCCTTCAAATTTTTATTACCCTCCAATTTTATAAATGGATAATATAGTAAATTTACAAAGTAATCATTCATCTCCCTTTTCAATACCAAACAACACGAAGAATATATGTTTTCATCTCCACCCCTCCTACTCTCTCTTCTTATTAATTCATCAATCCTTCATACTCTCTCTCCCTCCTACCAAACATAGCGTTAGATTTCCACCATATTTATTAGCTTGAGGAAAAACTCAGGGTTGTTTTTTTTTATCTGAAGATTGAATATTTCTTATTTTTATTGAAGACTAATAGGAATTGAAACATGAACTTATATAATTTTTTTTCTCACATTTGAATATATTGTCAACATGTTTATTTTTGAAAAATAAATTTATCTGAAAATAATTTTACATTCATACACATACTAATTAAAAAAAATGTAATTTAACATGCACCACCATTCCTCATAAGATTTTGCATGTTATTCAAAGTTCAATTTAACAAAATAAAAAATTCATCAAAGGAAGCAACAAAAAAAAGTTCTAATTCAATTTTTAATGAATTAATCATGGTGACACAAATATTGATATATGTATTAAAATATGCAGGGGAAAAACAATTGGATCACTGAAGAAAATAATATATATCATAACATCGTTACCATAATATCGTAATAAAATAACGATAATGAACACCATAATATGTTAGACAGGTTTATTGAGTTTTACACAAATAGTTAGATTAAACAAAATAAAGAGTTCTTAACTGGGTTTGATAGAAGAGAAATTTAATTTTCAATCCCAGAAATATTTAAGTATGAGAAGTGATTAGGTTTTTATTTTCATTTTTTTAAAATCGTTTAAAATAAGAAATATATTTTAAAAAAGAATTCTACATCATATCAAATCAGGATAAATTTAGAAATATATCTTCTTTGGAAGGAAAAAATTGAAAGATAATATTTTAATTACAATCCAATGATTTAATATTTAAAAGTCGAGATTTCTTAAAAAAAAACTTATTTGTTTATAATGCTTGACAATATATAATAATAATAATTAATTTTCTTAATCGTAGGTGACGTTTGATGTGCTTAAATAGTCAAAAGAAAAAAAGAGTATATATATATATATATATATATATACCGCTTCTTAAACGTTGATAGAGATAATGTCTTGATGAACATATCAGAAAAATTATTTATAGAAAGTATATATGCTTGACATCCATTAAATTAATTATATATATTTAATAAAAAATTAATAGTAAGTGAACTTTGACGGTGCTAACAAATTATTAAACAATTTGATTAAAGTGATAATTTATAAATTATAATATAACACTAAAAATAATAAATTACAGTCATAAAATAAATTATTAAAAAAAACACTAACTTAAAATTATGAATAATAAACAAAAAAACCGTAACTTTTTTATTAGAAAAAAATAAATTTTAACCGATAAAAAAATTGAATCGAATAAATGTTCGATTTTGTAATTAAAAATTTCAAGAAGAGAATGAGGGAATTATTAATGGAGAAACACAGTCGGTAGATAGACGAATTTGATGTTTAGATAAATGACTTCTAAATTAGTGGTTCGAATCATATTGACAACAAATAAAAAACTTTATAAAAAATAGAAAAGAGAGAAAATTGGGACTTGAGAGAGAGAAAGAGAGAGAATTGGGACCGGTAAGTGAGATAAATAAAATTGATGTTGATTGTTGGTGTGACCGTGTATAGAAAAATGAGAATAATAGGTTTGCAACTAACTACTCTTAACTCAATGATTAAATAAGTCATAATTTTTTTTTGGGTCAACCCCCACATCAGTCCGTCCCTATGTACATTCTAATTTAATATTTTTTTTTTAAATTCAATATTCCTTTTAAATAAAATTATTTAAAGGATTAAATAATTTATAAATATATACACTAATAATTATTAATTGGTTTTATATTAATCCTTTATAATAAAAAATAAAGTTTCCTATTAATTATTTGATATTCACATATATAGTAAAAGTATTTCTATTTTTCAAACCCTAATTTCTATTTTAAAAACTACTTTCAATTTCTTACAAGGAATATAAACTAATTGAGTTGATGAATAATTTACTGCTATAATTGAGTAAAACAAAAATCAACTCCAACAATAAACTATTTTATGACCATTTTTTTTTTTAAAAAAAACTTTCTTGGGAAAATAGGAATCAAAATACATTGTGTGTTTTGAGAGCCTTTTTTACATATGTCACTTATTCTTGATTGATGTAATTATTGTTTTCTGTTAATGGATTTTAAATTTCAATTTTTTTAAAGAAATTAAAATAGTTATAGCAACACATGCAGTGAATATGGTTACAGTAAATAATTTTTTAATTCGGTGAAATTAGAGAATTTTGAACTTAAACAAATTATGCAATAAAAAAGAAAAAAATTCCAGACAATTTTTTTAGTGACCCCACTTTTTTTTTACAAGAGTTACAATTTTTTTTTTGAGAAATCATTTATTTGAATAAAAAGATATAAAATAATAAATTTTTAAATAAATATAATTAGATAACAAAATAGCATAGTGTGCTTACAAAAATATAATACAATAAAATTAAAGAAAAGGTAATTTTGGCATCAAGGAGTGACGAATCTATGAATTTTAACGAGGTGGAGTATTTGAGTAAAATAACAATTATATAACAAAAATAATAAAAATTTAAAATCATAGTAAAATGAGTGTTTATATATAAAAAACTTAATGGTATAATGACTTTTAAATAAAATAAATAAATATAACACTTATTTAAGATGAACTAAATAATCTTACGTTAAAAAGAACTAAAAACAAAAAACACAATATTAAAAAAAAACAAGAAAAGCAATATGAACAGTGAAAAATCATAATATTTATTCTTAAAAAAATTATAATATAGTTTTTAATAAAAAAATGTTTTGTATTTATAATGAATTCACTCTAAATTTATATAAAATAATTGATTGATAAATATTACTAGAAATATTTTTGAATTTTTTATTCTTCTAATTATTGATTCTAAATAAATTAAAAAAATAAAATTAAGAAAAATATAAATGATAAAATAAAATGAATTATAATAATAGATGAACTATTTTAATATAATAAATTAAAATTTGAGATTTTAAGGTTTATTGATTGGATATTTTAGGTATGTCAAACTAAAAATGTTAGAAATAAGAAAAAAAATTCAAAATAATAATAGATAATTTACTATATAATAAAATTAACTTAAGTAAACCATAAATTAAGAGCAGTTAAGAATTTAACAATGAAGGAAAAAATAAAATGGATTATTTTATTTTAGAAGAATATGGAAATTTAAGAAAGGAATTGAAAAAGAGTGTAAATAAAATAGATATTAAATGCTTAAACGGAATATTTCTTTTACTTGCAGTGAGAATCGAACCATCGACTCTCTTGGGTAAAATTAAAAACTATACCAACTGTGTTGAGTAATGATAAGCATCAAAATGTATCATACATGATATATATATATATATATATATGTATAGTTTTTGAAAAAGATTATAGAAATATTAAGGAATATAGCTACGAGACATTGACCGTTAGACCATCTGACCTTTTTGATTCATTTTTTTTTTCAATACGTATTGTATACCTATTCTTTCTGATTTTCTGAATATGGTTTCAAACTTTTTGAACATGTTTTCACGACATACAATACCATTCAAATTGAATTTACCCACCATCATATACGAAATAAAAATAACATTTAAGTTAGATTAATATAGATATCTAAATAATGGATACGAGAGTATAGCGATTAGTGATAGCAAAAATTGAAATTGGTTACTCAAATTAAGGGTCAAGTTTATGAAGAGAGATGGAGAGAATCTATGTTGTAATTTGTTTTTTTTTCCCTTTTCCATAATAATATGTAATAAAAATTAGATGGAAAAAAAACAAATATGACAGGTTCCCCTAGTTCGAGGTGGGGAATATGCTAAATTTTTAAACACAGAATGGGATATAGGGACCCAGTGCATAAAGCCTAATGAATGAGAAAGAAGGGTACATGGTTTCAAAAATATATTAAGGACATACATTATGCATATATCTGGTGTAGAACAATGATCTCCGATACAGATGATCTAGGTGTTCTAATGATCTTCCATAAGGGAAATCGTCCCTATATAGGAGTTGATATAATCTTCTGCGACACAACAGGTGGAGATCCGATATCCATTGGTGGTGGACTTAGGCATACCCACGGTTCCAAACGGTTCCGGTTCCGCCGGTACAGGTTTTTTTTTTTTTTTTTTTTTTTTACATTTTAACATAAGAAAAAAAAAATCTGAAACCGACAGTTCCGAACCGCCTCCCCCACGGTTCCGGTTACAGTTACGGTTCATTTCACACGGTTACGGTTCGGTTCCACGGTTCGAACCGAACCGTGGTCATGTCTAGGTGGACTACATCGATGGTGGAGTTTTTCCATTATTTTACTGTTGGGATCGTTTAACGGTTACTTATATTCACGTTTTTTTTAAATATTTTTTTCTCAAAATAGATTTGTTTTTATTAAATTTTTTAAACAAGTTTAGAATTATTTTTTATTTGATAGATAAAAGGACCATTTTACCTTTAATTTGTAAATTCAATGATTAAGTCTAATCTAAAAAGGTTGACCATTAATTTGAATGGAGATCTAATTGTAATTATTTACATAAAAGTGTGTAACTCAAAATTAAGTAATCTCAGTAATTTAATATAAAATTGAGTTATAAAATATTTGGTGAGGTCAAAATCAAGCAATCATCAAGGAAGGAAGTGAAAAAACATTTTGGAGCGGCGCTTTGGGCTTAGACAAACAAAAAATTGAGAATTTCTTTTGACCCCTTACCACTTGTAACTTATAATTGACTGAGAGTTTGTGACAGTGACCGGAGTTTGTGACTCTCTAAGATACAATGGTGCTTCACAGAGGCTCAACCATTCAAAGATGGTATAAATCGACTGTAACAGATCTTGTTGGGTTAGTTATCATTATTATTTAAAAAAAAAAAAATAGATTTGAAATTTGGGCACCATTAATTTTCCTATTAATTTGAGTTTTGCATTTTCTCTCACCTCTCCGTTTGTTTCGTCAAATGAAAAACTATGGTCAGATTTCATCATTCAAGTCTCGCTGTTTTATGGATTCAACGAATCATCGTCTGAATCCGGTGAGTCTCTATTCCTTTTCAGCTATTTCACATCACATGTCACCTTCATTCACTTTCTATTACCACCACCACCAAAAATGTCTTCGTTTTCACTTTGATTTCCAACTGCCCTCTTCTCCATCACTGCTTCAACGAATCTGAGCGAATACCTCTAGAGGTTTTCTCCGATATGTTAGCCGATTCTGACCCATCAAACCTAAGCAGAGAGACTCTGTTTTTGTGGACTTTTCTGACCGCCTAGCTCTGCATGTAGATCTTCTTTATGTCTAAGTAGCCAAATCCGAAAGTACTCCTCACAAGCTATCTTTTCAATGAAAAACCATCAAACCAAACTATGGTAAGAGAAAAAATGTTATCGGATCAAGAAAATATGTAAGACAATGTAAATATCTAGTTTTGTTAAACGTTGTTAGGAACTTCTTAGAATACCTATCTTTTAAAAGTCTAAAAATCTTTCAATAGTTGTGTTTTACAATTTTGTATTTTGTAGATATTGTAAAACTCCTTTAGAAAGTTTATAAAGCTTTCAATAACTGGGTTTTACAATTTTGTATATATGGATAATGTAGAACTCCTTCTGAAAGTTTATAAGCTTTTCAATGAATGAGATTTACAATTTTGTATTAGTTAACAATGTAAAATTTAAATATATTAACATATTTATATTTTATTATTTTCTTTTTTTTTTGCAAGGATATTTAGATTTTAAAAAATATAACTTAGGTGTTGATATAAGCAGAAGCCTTGCATGTGCCTCAAAATCTAATTTTAATTTAAAATGGTGGTTTCCAAATTATAATTCGACTATTTCTCTCTCAAACTGATTCTAACCGCCTATACTGATCATTATGATCATGGTCAAAGGCATCTATGGATCAGATGGTATGTAATCAAGAGAGCATGCATGAGCTAACTACACATGATACAAGTCTAAGTTTGTTACAATTTTAACCAATTTTGAATTTGAATCGTGCACCGATATTCCAATATAAATTTAGAGACTAGCTCAGCCTCTCTTTGTCTCTCATTTTCTTTTCTCATGTTTACTCTCATTTCCTTTTTCACACTTCGATACCAAGCTTTATTTTATTTCTCTTGAATATCCATCATTCGATTCCGTTAGTGGCGAGGCTTCTCTCTTAACTTTCGATTCATTACCATCACATTCCTTCAATTTCCATGGCAGCCGCCAAACTAGTCACTGGTTTGGCTTCAAAACAATAGAAACAAAGCAGAAATATCTTTTCTTTTGGTGAAGGCAACCATCGGCATCGACTCGGAGTTAGCTCTTGTTTGAAATCTGACGACGGTGCTCTAATTGGAGTTTCGACGGTTGATTTCTACATTTATATGGATCTCCTCCCTGTCTCGGCGGCCAATACACCTCATGAACTTTTTGAGCTCCTCCACCAATTCTCTAGCAAGTCTTCTTCATTGCGAATTGCTCTAGATTTCCTCCTTTCCGTATTTGATTTAAATGAAGTCGCTCTTCATCTACTATGTTCCATTTCTCTTACCAAAAAATGAATATATCAAGCTCTTGCTCCTCCGTCTCTATCAAATATCCGACGCTCATATTCCTTTAGAACTAATCCATGCTTTGGCGGCCGGAACTCCTCCGAAGCAATCCGAAGGCTCCCTTCACAAGATCTTTAGGCTCCTCGACCATTTCTCCGGTAAGCATTCTTAACTCCTTCTAGTTTTTACGACTGTTTTCGACTACGACTCTCTCCTCAATATTTCGGCTGCTGATTTCTACATTCATGTGGATCTCCTTCCTGTCTTGGCGGCCAATACTCCTCACGAACTCTTTAAGCTCATCCACCAATTCTATAGCAAGTCTTCTTCACCGCGGATTGCTCCGGATTTCCTCGTTTTCGAATCTGTTTTCAACGACGGTGCTCTTCCAAAGTTGTAACTTGTTTCGACGGACATCGGCATTCCTATGGATATCTTTAGTTTCTAGACGGCCGGTGCCGACGGTCCTCCTCACTAGCTACTTTAGTTTTTTTCGATCACAATCTCTTCAACTTTTGTAGACAAATCATCTGATGTAGAGAGCACATTCACTAACAAACTCTTCACATCGATCGGTGAAAGCAGCCGTAAACATCTTTTCATTTGATGAAATTATGGCTGCATTGGCTTTTGTTGGTGTGCTTTGCAAAACACTATGGTTGTATGGCAAGAAAGTCTATGTAGCTGTGAAAGGTGTGTTGAATGTGGTGGAGACGATGCAAATGTTTATGGTGTACGGACAACATTTTCTAGTGCCGAAGGAGATGACAAAGAAGTTGTAGTGGAAGTAATTGATATCCTACATCTTGAGGATGAAGCAGACAAAGACAAAGACAAATCCAGGGAATGGAGGGAGTGAAGAGGATCAACAGATTTCTAAACAAAATTAGTGGTGTTACTGATGATGATTAGTATGACAATTAACTAGTGTATGAGACAATTCTGACCAATATTGTAGTGAAATGATTCAAGCAGGGGATTTGTAAGAAATTGTATAATGATAGTATGACAATTAAAAGACCGACCATATATCATATACAGATTTGTATTCCATGGTTTTCTTATTCCATTTTTAATCTTTCTTATTTCAAATAACATACTAGTTAAAATTATGAAAGAATTACAAATACAGCTATGTTTTCCCATTTTTAGATAAGAACTTTCGCTTCCAGGGAGCCATCTTTATTCAATCCTATTCACTACCGGTCTCCAAAAAGCTTCAATGCATGGTCTAGAGCCAAGGGGAAAACCAAGGTAGGAAATCAGAAGTGTCGCCGCCTTGCATTTTAGAACCGAAGACCTAATAGGATCCATAGTTGCCTTACACCCAAATCGAAAAACACAAGGCTTGTGGAAGTTAAATTTCCAACCCGAAGCTAGTTCGAAACATCGAAGATTCTTTTAGTATTAAGGATTAACTCTAACTTAGGTTTGATAACAAGATCGTATCAACCGCAAACTGTAAATGAGAAATATGGATAACACAACCATTAAAATATTCTCCCTTAAGCACTCAGCCGCTCTATGAAGAACACCACTTAGCCATTCGGACACTGTGCTGAATAAAAAAGAAGACAACGGGTTGCCCTGTCTCAAGCCTCTTTCCATGGAAAATTGATTGGTAGGACAACCATTAACCAAAACTGACGAAAAAGGGGAGGAAATGCAATCCGTAATCCACCTCCTCCACTCCATACCCTTCATCATAGAATCAAGGAAGCTATGATCCACACCTGTCAAAAGCCTTTTCAAAATCAAGCTGGATCATAGACCACTGTGATTCTACATTTTCCATTTGTTGATGATTTCATCGGCTATCACAAAACTATCTGTAATCTAACAAACTTTTACAAAGGCCATTTAAGACTCCTTGATAATGGAATTCATCACCCTTTTTAAGCGGTTGGCTAGGATTTTAGTCAATATTTTATAAATAGAACCAACTAAACTAATCGATCTGAAATCTCCAACCACCGTCGGACTCTTGATTTTAGGAATGAGAGCAATAAAAGTTGCATTTAAGTCTTTAACAATCGAGCTATCATCGTGAAAACCATTAACGAAATTCGTGAAATCATCCTTAATTATTGCTCAATGAGCTTTAACAAAGTTAAGGTTCAAGCTTTCCGGACCCGGTGCTCTATTGCCATCACAACTACTCAATGATTCCCAGGCTTCCTCAATAGAGAAATCCGTATCAATGTTGTCCCTCTCCGCCACAGACAACTTTTTAAGGTTTAAGCCATTAATCTTGGGGCGTTGCCACCCTACCTTGAGAAAGTGATTTTTAAAATGAGTGAAGACATTTTCTCTGACTTGGATACGATTCAACTTTAAGATTCCGTCAATACATAACTCTCCAATATAATTCCTCATCATTCTTCCATTTACAACTATGTGAAAGAACATTCCCCTCTTTCAACCATTTGACCCTTGATTTTTGCCTCCAAACTTGCTCATCCTTCATAAATCTTGTCCAAGCCTCTGCTAAAAGTGTAAGCCGCTCATTTCTCTACTTATACGATCCTCTTAATCCTTCCACGAAAAGGTTGTTATCTTATTTAGCAAAATTTATCTCCTCATCCTAACCTTTAAAGCCTTCACCTACGCAAGAAGTCTCTCACTTGTCGACCCCTGAAAATTGTAACTTTCCCACCCAGATTTCACATCCTCCATCATCTTCTTGTCTTCCATCCAACAATTAAAGAATCTGAACGGAGTCAGGCCCCAATCCTTCATTGGAACATCAAACAGAATTGGATTATGGTCCAACACACTCCTCGGTAAGCCCTTCTGTCTCAAATTGGGAAACCAAGAAAGCAAAATAGACGATATAAGAAATCGGTCCAGCCCAGACCAAGCCGCCAACTCCTTGAAATTAGACGATGTGAACGCCATTCCTTACAAAAGAGTTGAAGTTCCTAATGGAAGCCGAGTTGCAGCTCACAATAATTCACTCAAAAATGTCTAACACCACGTTAAAATCTCCGTCCACAACCAATGAAACCATAAAAGAATTCAAAGTCAAGACAATGTCATCCCACAAAACCTTCATGTCACTCTCCACACTGTTTCCATATAAATTGCAAAAGCCAACTACTTTTTTTAACACCAGAATTTTACCAATCATAAAAATACAACGATCATTGAAGATACAATCAGTGACAACAAACTGATCTTCGTTCTAGAAAGACAACAACCCACCCAACGACCCACTAGCTTCAACATCAGTCCCTTTGGCAAGAAAAGAACCACTTATAGAGCTTAAACTTACTGTCGTGGGAAAGAAGCTTAGTTTCTTGAATAAAAAAGATCATAGGCTTAATCCTATCAGCTAGACATCTTACCGTCCACCTTTTTTCACCTGATCCAAGGCCTCTCACATTCCAAGACAATACTATCATTAACAAACAATAATAGTCCTAGAGAACATAAGAATTTGAATCAAGCTATCTATAAAATTATGTCGTTGTCCTTATTCTCTCTTCTAGTCAGCTTTTCAATAAACACCTTTTCCTTTCCTCTGAAATCAAATCCAAAGGCAGCCCGGTCTCTATAACTCTAGCAATTTCCTCCTATAAATTCCAGACCAACCTCTTGCTCTCTATGTCCACCACTTCGGTCTCAGCAATCTCGTTATCGACTGCTCTATGACTATCAGTATTGAATATTTTAGAGTTGCCTTTCGAAGAATTCGATGTAATCTCTGTCATGTTCTGCAAGTCCCCAACCTTCGAGTTTGTAGTTCGCATACCATGAGTCTTGGAAGAATAGCATCGTTTCAAACCTTTCCTAGTCGTCGCAACTGGAGAGGCTAGCTTCTTCTTTCCAGAAATCGAATTCTTCTCTGCACCACTGATCTCCACACCTTCCCCTGACTCTACTTCACTGACCTCCATACCCTCTTCTGAATATGAGCTTATCTCAAAATCCTATCAAAGCTCATTCCCCTTCACCAGGTCTTCCTTTTGAGAATTGACATTGAAATTACTAACACTTCTTGGTAAGGGAGCTAGCCTGGACTGAGTTCTTCGATGGGCCATATCACCTTCATCTTTACCTTTTCTTGTACTATGTGGGCTTGATTTAATTACATTGCACTTACATGTCTTTGGATTGGGCTTGATTCCTGTTAAGACACCTTGCCCAAATGAGCCCACTTCCATCTCCCATGTCTTCGTCCTCATTTGATATGTCAGTGTAGAAAATGTGATGGGCTAGGCCCGTTATCCACTCTGACTAGGTCTAGGTTGACTATTATATTGGACTTCAGACCCTCTAGTGACCCTCTACTGTGATGGGAGCATTCCTCTTTAAATTTTCCATGGCCTGATGCCCACGCCTCTACAGAATCCGTAGAGGAAGATCTACAACTGTCATCAGCTACTCTTCCTCTATAGCCTCTTTTCCTTCTTTCTAGAATCAACTTAGCTTTGGAATCTCAAAAGATTGCTGGTTTAACTTTACGTTTTCTCACATACTCCTTTTTGCCTTTGTCCTTAAGCTGACAGATCGAAGTGGACCTATTTCCCATGATCCCCATTGGCTCCCTTACCCACACAAGTTTCTCCCACTTTCTTTTCCGTCGAGAGACTTCTATCTACAGCCTGATAATCCTCCTGTCTTTTTCGATCCACACAATACCGATATAACTTTCATTAGTGTGTTACATGTGCACCACTGATTATGGAGAAGCTATCTATATCGACGTTAAGAAAACTTCTTTTATTACTTTTTTTTATTAGGAAAAAATGAAAAGAGAAAATATGTTTTTGCTATTCTTCACAAATTTAGAAAATTATATAGTATAATTTAGTTTATTTGATTCTTGAGAAATAAATATAGTTTAATTGATGAATAAAATTTGCTTTGCTTATAACCCAAATGAAATGTAATATAAAATATCCTTAGAAGCATATAGTGGTGTATAATGTCCTAATAGCTATGGCATTTGATTTGTAATGATCTATAAAAAATACTTTTTTCGTAAGATAAAATGTGATTGACAGAGAATTGTTCCTCACATCTATTGAATCTATTTTCTTTTTCTAAATTTTGAATTATCATAATATTTTAAAAAATATATATATTCTAAGAAAAATTAGGACCAAGTGTTTCTTAATGACGTATGTGATCAAAATATCAAATAAACAGTGCAAAATTTATAATATTAAAATAATAAAAATGAAAACTTTTGTTCAACCAATCTGTTCTGTATCATGATTTGAAGTCCTAGGTAAAAATGGAAGCAGCAGCATGTGATGGAAAGACCCAAAAAGACAAAACTGATTTGGCATATAATGGGTAAATAATCCAAATAGAATAACATGACCTAGAATAGTACCAACCAGTGACTGGGACTATGTTAATTCATTGCACAATGTTCAGATAAACTAAAGGTATTTTTTATTAACTTTTAAAAAGATATTACAAATCCCAAATATATTATATCGTTATACCTCCACTATAAACATAAAATGAAGATTATCATCTGAGCTAAATGGGAATATGAAATATCAAAGACATTAATAGAATAAAAAATATTTTCAATTTTTGATTAAAAAAAAAAGGTTTAAGAATCCATAAAAAGATAAAAAAAAAAATGTAAAAGGAAAAAGAGAAAGGTCAAGAAGCTAGCTA
Organism: Dipteronia dyeriana; assembly: GCA_032871835.1. Classification (NCBI taxonomy): domain Eukaryota; kingdom Viridiplantae; phylum Streptophyta; class Magnoliopsida; order Sapindales; family Sapindaceae; genus Dipteronia; species Dipteronia dyeriana. The sequence continues at coordinate 58,945,328 of CM065302.1, forward strand.
GAATTGGCAATCATTTAGCATAAAATCAAGAAATATATAAGAATCAAGAAAGTGTTTTTTTAAAAAAAATAAATTTGTGAACCACTTGATGTTCTCCTCCAATTGGAATAAAGTTATGATATATAATGTTAGACTTCCTAATAAATTGTTCTAAAAATATGGACAGTAAAAGAAATAACGAGGATAAAACATGATAATTAACTAAATGAGTTAAAATGTCACATTAGATTGTATGTATATTTGAGACAATTTTTTAAAAAGAATAACATTTCCCATAATGTTATATGTAATGGGATGACGATGCCCACGCAAGTTTGGCTTTATATCTTTTAATTTATCCTCACAAATGGGTGGCAAAATAATTACATAATTTTGTGAACAATTTTGTACTTATTAGGAGATAAAGATATTTCAAAGCTCAATATATATGTGTTGGCATGCTATAAATATAACAAAAGGTCACGTCTTCATGGAATGGTGGCGCAAATTAGGGATGTGATTAATGGTTTAAAATTTGGGATGTGTTTAATCCCAAATTAATCTCTCGACTGACCCTTTGTTAATTTATAATGAATAGTTTGGTTGAATTCACGATAAACCTTTTTCTAAAAGAAATAATTTATTAATTTGATAAACAAAAAGATCATATTAAATTGAAACAATTACCCTATTTATAATAAACTAGAATAACTACTACTCAAATACGATCTTCGTAAGAATATGTCAGGAATATTAACATTACATAAATAAGTTTAAATAAAATAGAATAAAAAAATCAAATCATAAAAAGTAACAAAAATACCATTCAATGTAGTATACTCATTCAGTTTCTTAGTATTCTAAATTCAACTTATCACACCATAATGGTATATAATTTTTGATATAATGTATGTGACGTACGCGATTCGATCTCGAAACCTTGTCTAGGTGAGTGAACGTTATTTATCTACGGACCATATTGAACGATCGTAATCTGGATATATATAAATAAATACATAAAATCATATTAAAATAGAAATAGTTTTAAATTCTTTTTAATCTCTTAATCGAATTTTTAGTCCCGGAATAATTGGACTTTGAATGGATACGAAAAGGAATATTATCGGAGCCTTTTCAATCACTTTCAATTTTTTTGGTGGAAGAAAATAAGAAAAGTATTTTTTCACATGCAATATTATTATTAATAATTATTTACATGTGCAGATGTGTTTTGTACACTTTTCGATTTTCTTGTTTTTATTTCTTTCGGATATTATAATTTCAGTTTTCCGGACAAAGATAGCAAGAAGTACTGTATAATTAGATATACAGCGTGTTCAAGTAATGTTCCTTTTTTATAAATCTGAAATTATTGTAATATTTATAAAAATGCAGTTTTTATTTTATTAAGAAAATTTATTTTTAAATAAAAATTATAAATTCTTTTGAATAAATAAATATATGCTCTCTTCCGAGAATTAAGTTCGAGAAATTGCCGACAAAATCACCTGATTTTGTTATCCTACGTTTTAAAATTGACTATATTGATCCAATGGTATGCGGTATGTATTTCGTATATAAATCATTATTATGGGTTCGAATCTTGTTTAAAGATAAATTCAGAATTATTTATAATTGTCCGAAAAAGAAAGAAGAAAAAGGAAGATTAAATGGAAATAAATATTGGCAAGTATATCATCTTCTTATGTACATCTGTACATGCATGCCTGTTGGCTGCCGTTTCCCATTCAACACGTATTCACTTGCGTCACACAAATTCATTGATTATCAATATATTGAAATTTAATAATTCAAATAAACTTAAATTTTAGATATTTATAGAAATGAATATTACAGCCGTTGAACAAAATGGCTGTGGCAATTAATCGGCAGAATTTTAAATTTGTTTACTTAACTGACATATGTTAGAACCATTGGAAAATTGTATTTGGATCACTTTTTTATATACATCCTAATAGAATATATTTAAAAGAAAATAATGAACTTTTTTTTTACCTAGTTTAATTAGTAAAACATTTGAATTAGTTCGGTAGCGAAGCCATGATTTTGACTTTGGAGAGGCAAAGATAGAAAATAAAATTAAAGACCATAAAAGAAAAATATATTAATATACCAAAATATATTATCATTTAGTCTTTAATATAATAATAATAATAATTGTTGATGTCGATTTATGGATAATGTCAGAAAAGCCAACAAGGATTGGATTTCGGCTATTAATCCAAAGAGAAGGAGATTCAGAGAGAGTAACAAAGACAAGTTTTACGTGGTAAAACTCCGATGACCGGAGAAACGTCCACGGGTGGTTGAAGGATCAACCAAACCAAAATCCACTATGAAAATATGATGTTTACAAGCTCTCAATCTCTCTTTTTTCTCTCTGTATTTGCTATGATTGCTGTATGCTATGTTGCCTATATATTTTGGAGCCAGATTATGGGTCTATTTATATGCTTATAGAACCCTAATTTGCTTTGTACAAGTAATACAAGATTTTTGTATTTAATTGTGATTCGGTTACTTGCTTGAGGTTGATTTGTCTTCTTTCATGTTTCGGAGTCTTTTATGGAAATCGAGTGGGATTCTAGTGGTGCTGTTCAATTTGGACTCGTTTCCTTATAAGAATGTAGTCTTCGTAAAGTAATCAAGTTATTTCCTGATTGGGGACTCTTCTAACTTAATGTTCCATTTTATTTGGGATTCCTTCATGATGGATATCTTCGCGTATTTAATGACTTAATCTGTGTGAAATAAGCACCAAGTTCTTACTCGAGTCGTATTTATTCCCGAGTAAGAGTAATACCTGATGGTCCCGAGTAGTGCTGTTTGAGCCCGAGTGGAAGCGTTGTTTAACCAGTCCTGAGTGTTGTTAATTGATCCCGAGTAGGTTTCATTCAATATATGCTTACTAGGGCTTTCTTCTCTTTAATGATGCCTCGTAGGATATTTTCTGAGTGCCAATTTTGGGCGTCAACCTGACTATTTTCTCCTTCTTGTCAATGACGTGTATGCTTGGTAAAATTCACATACGACAATACCCCCTTAAAATATTTTTGCCGAGTAAATTTCATTTCAGGCAAGAGTATTTTAATCGTCTTAATTTTTATTCGTCAGAATAGCCGTCTTGTCATAATGGCGTATCTTAATGGTGACCCTATAATTTCGATTCGCTCCATCACGCGAGATCTTAAATGATGGCGACGTTTTGAAGTTCTGACGGTCGAGGGCTACTTCCTGTTTTGACAAGCGTCCCTCGTCTCTTCGTTTTTCAATATCATTTATGAGAAATGATTTTTGCGTTTCCCCAAACGCCGCCTAAGTCATCGAGTTTCGTCATAAGTTTTTTCCGCCTTGAAATCCAAGGGTTTCGTGCCGTCTCTTCTTTAAATTCTTTACTGAGAGACATCGTTGGTTTATTCTCAATAATTTTCAGCAGAAATTTATTTAAACTCAGATTTCTTTATCCAGAAGTTCGTGATTCTCCGTTTGAAGATCTTGCATCAATCTCAATTCAAGGTTAGTTTTAATGGGGGCCATCTTCCCGCCATCGTCTCTTTAAAATTGCTTTTGATGCATTAGAACATGGGGATTTCCAGTTAGTTTCTTGCAGTAAACGATTACTGGGGGATATCCCAATAGATGAACCTTCATTCTTAGAGGTTGATGTTTCTGGGCTTTACCCTGACATCACTTTCAGCCCTGTATCGAGTTCTCCATCTAGTTCTGATTCTTATTCTGATATTTCTGATCACAGGGTATCTTTTCGAAGGATGGGTAAACATCAGAGCAGAAGTAAGGTATACAAACACGGCTCGAGCAACCTTCAGACCAGGGAACAGACTGTTAACGAGGGTGACGTTGATGAAGTGTACAGGGCGTCTCATCTTTCTTTTTCTGATACTCGCCTGAGTGGCTTTGATACTGAGCCGAATGTGATCGGGCCAGCTGAGATAGAAAAATACCGCTCCTTATTCGACTTGCCCGACTCAATCACTTTGGTTCCTGCGGGGGATAGAGCCGTATGGAATCCTCCTGAGGGTATGGTCGCGATTTATTGATCCATGCTTTGCTGCGGCGTCACACTTCCTTTTCAACCATTTATTGCTTGGTTTTTGGCTGAAGCAGGGATAGCCCCAGCTCAATTGGCCCAGAATAGTTACAAAGTCTTGATGTGCATGTGGCACATGTTCAGTCGAATGAACCTTTCGCCGCCTTCCCTGAATGAAATCAGGCATTTCTTTACGCTGAGGCAGGTTAGCAAAACGGGGACCTATTTTCTTGCATCTACTTCATCGGACGGTTGGGTCCCTAAAGAAGCAAAGGTGAATCGGGAGGTCGATGCTTCTGATGACCCAAAAAAGAAGGGTTTTGTATGGGGATTCCCTACATCCAACAAGTTCTGGAAGAACAGTTGGTTTTTTACTGGAGGGGCTCTCGGGCTCAACGTCACTGTTGGATCTGAGGATTCTCGAAAGGTGTTGAATGTTCCCCGATTCTTCTGTTCTCCCGAAGTGTGGAACAAGAAAATAATCGATTATAGTGATTCTGAGCTGAAGAGGCTGACTCGGGCAACTGTTCGTACTCTGGAGAAGAGGAGCAAGAGCTACATTTTTAAAGAGGAGGATTTGATAAAGCTCGGCTTCTTCAGACAGATTTCTGGCCATCGCAGGCGATGTAAGACCCGGCACCCTTTCTATTGTATTTTTCTGCTTTTCATCTTCTTTTCTAACATGATTTTTTTTTTTTAGTGTTCGATAAGAACGTCGTCAGCGATCTTCAGGCTCGCCAGGTGAAGGCGATTCTGCAAGCGAGTAGAAAGGAAGCTTCCCGTCAGGGCGATGAAGGTATTGCTCCACCTGAGCCTGATGAGGAAACCGATATTGCTGAGGAATAGATCCCCGAGTACGTTCACCAGGGTGCTCAGCCTTCTACTTATGATTATGCTGGTCCGAGTGGCCAAAGTGAGCCAATTGACACCAAACTGCCTGTTAATAGGGAGAGGCAATGTGAAGGCTTGGGTGAAGAGCCTGTTGGGCGGTTTGTAGCCAGCGACGGTGGTAACGTCTTGACGGATCAAGTGCCTGCAAGTGCCGAATTCTTTGAGTCTTTCCGAGACGATCCACAGGAAGATCCTGATGCTGACCTTAACTTCTATCGTTCTTGGGGTGAGAAACGAAAGGCAGTTAGTTTGCCGTCTCGTCCTCTCAAAGTTCCTCGGGTAGTCTCATTTATTGATTCCAGTGACGAAGATGTTGCGGATGAGATTGCCTAGAGTGTTGGCGCTGGAGCATCAGTAAGTGCGGACGCTTCAGAACCGAGTAGAGCTTCTTCTATCCTCGAGGTTGGAAATATGGGGGCTGAACATTCGAGGGTTCCTTCAAATCTTTCTCTATCCTTAGAACCGAACAGGGGTTCTCCTGCCCCCGAGTTTGGAAATCTGGGAGCTGAACCTTCGGGGGTTTATTTATTCCTTTATTCCTTTATTCCTTTCTCCCCGGGATATGCTACGGGAGATGTCCTCCGGTCTGGCTTTTATCGGGGAAGACCGCTGGAGCGGCTTTCGGAATGGTTCCCTGACCAAACGTCTTCAAAATGTTTTCAACGGTGCATCATATGTAAGTTAAATCTGACTCCTCTATTGTTTTGCTTCTGTCAGATTTCTAAGTATATTCCTTTGCAAATGGTGGCCGAATTTGCTGAGCTTATTCAGACGCAGCAACATCAAGTCGATTGAATAAGACGTCTAAAGGCTCAGCTGAAGGCAAGTGAGGAGGGTCGTGCTCGAGCCGAGAAGCTTACCAGCAGGAGGTCGGTTCTGTACAAATATTTACCGACCATTGTCTAACGAAACAGGTTGAAGCTGAGGACAAGGCATCTCTGGCAGAGGAGAAGGTTGCATCACTTCAAAATCTTCTATCTTCTGCTGAAGAATCCATGCTCAAGGCAGAGCAGGAGGCGGAGCAGGTAAAGTCGGCGTATGACCAAAAAATCGAAGATCTGGAGCGCGAAGTGCTGACAGTTGAATCCCTTTCCCGAGAGGCCAGGTTGGAACTTGAAGTCCAAGGGGTGGATCGTTTTAAAAGATTCCCTACTTACGATGCCCTACTTCTTCAGGAATTTCAACGTGGGCTAGTTTCGGCCGGCGAGTTCTTCAAAGTTAAGAATAGGGCGACTGAGAAGACCCGAACTAATTGGGAGCTGTCAATCAAACATCACGTGGACCGGTCCTTGGAATCTTTTCGGATTCAGATGAAGGAATGGAGAGCCTACTGCCGTAGTCAAGGCAAAGAGCCTCATCCCATACATTTAGAGATTCCGTCCGAGCATTCTCTCTCGACCTTTTATGCAAGTCAAGAGTTAGTGGAGGGTGTAGTCCCGGACGTCGGGCCAGTCCCGGGTGAGGATTACAGCAGTGGATGGATGATACTGTCGACGATATCACTTGGCCGTCTAATGAGAGCCTGCTTCGTGAGTACGAGATGGTGCCAGATCCGAGTATTGGCAAAGGCTCAAAATCCTCGCAACCTTAATTTTGTAGAATTGTAGAAAACTCTGATTATTTTTTACTTGTACAGAACCATTCTTTGAACTGTAACCATTCTTTGAACTGTAACCATTCTTTTAGGAGCAATAAAATTCTATTTTATTTTGAATTGAATGGTCTTGATCTGTTCATTGCTGATTGTTGCCGAGTGCTGTATTAAACTGGCTAATGTTCGGGTAACTTAACCGAGTATCTTATTAAACCGGTTGTTACTCGAATGACTTCAATTGCTAAGTATCTTATTAAACTGGCTTCTTCAATGTTCGGGTAACTTAACCGAGTATCTTATTAAACCGGCTGTTACCCGAATGACTTCAATTGCCAAGTATCTTATTAAACTGGCTTCTTCAATGTTCGGATAACTTAACCAAGTATCTTATTAAAAAGGTTGTTACCCGAATGACTTCAATTGCCAAGTATCTTATTAAACTGGTTTCTTCAATGTTCGGGTAACTTAACCGAGTATCTTATTAAACCGGCTGTTACCCGAATGACTTCAATTGCCAAGTATCTTATTAAACTGGCTTTTTCAATATTCAGGTAACTTAACCGAGTATCTTATTAAACCGGCTGTTACCCGAATGACTTCAATTGCCAAGTATCTTATTAAACTGGCTTTTTCAATATTCAAGTAACTTAACCGAGTATCTTATTAAACCGGCTGTTACCCGAATGACTTCAATTGCCAAGTATCTTATTAAATTGGCTTCTTCAATGTTAGGGTAACTTAACCGAGTATCTTATTAAACCGGCTGTTACCCGAATGACTTCAATTGCCAAGTATCTTATTAAACTGGCTATTTATTATTAACTGAGTCATCTTGAAACAGACAAGTTTACACTTGTGTTTCATACCCGGTTGCTACCCGAACGTTACATCAAGGCTCACCATGATCATACGTTCGAGTCCTTACGCAATACCAATGACGTCTCCCCAGTTTTTATGCGCAATTGCTTCAACACAGCTACGCATTTCACCAGAATTTCTCCCGATAGCGTCCTGAGCATTTTTTCAGAGTCTGGTGTATCGGGTTTACCTTTTTGCGAAGGTCATTTTGACCCTGCTCGGCTGGCATGCTCCTACGAGCTTCTCCACCCATTCGGGATTTGATGGTCCCGATAATTCTCTTTGCTTGTTCTTATTATCATGCTCTGCTTCCATATGTTCTTATTATCATATGCCTTCTTTTGGAAATCCCGAGCTAGATGCTATCATTTCGGAAATTCCGAGTAGTTTTATTTATTACTGTAAAAAATCAACAAAGATTTAAATTACAGTTTAATATTTATCCTGACTAATATTGTCCTGACTAAAAAAAAAGAATAAAATATTTGATATAAATATATATAGTTTTAAGGATAGAAAATCTTCAGATATTGGGCATTGCATGGTCGGGGTAAAACCCCTCTTTTGGGTCGAGCAATCCAATGAGCTTCATGGCCGACTATTCCCAAGATCTTGTATTCTTTAGGCGGATTGGTGAGGTCTTGCTTGACTTTTCCTTCCAGTTAGCCCCGATCTTGACCACCTTATCTGGTTCTTTTAATCACTTCAACTGGTTCTGCTTTGGATTCACTTAAGTCTTCCCTTGGATCTAACTTGAATGATAAGGATTCTTTACACTGATTTGGCTGCATTATGGTGCACACCTGTTCAGCATCATTCTTGCCTTTGTATACTGACAGGTTTGCTCTTCTGGCCATCTCTTGGGATCCCTTGACTATCCCGACCCCCTGGTCTGTCGGGAACTTGATCATTAATGCATAAATGACGGTTACAGCCCTTGTTTTATTCAGGAATGACCGACCCAATAATGCATTAAACTGCCAATTGTCTAAGTCAACTACCACGAAGTCGAGCAGGATAGTCCTCTGGCAATGTGCTGTTCCAATCTTCACAGGCAGTTTTACCGTCCCGAGTGACCTGACTTCTATCCCTCCAAACCCTCTTAATGGAGTATGGAAAGACTGTAAATCTTTTCGGTCTAGCCTTAGCTGGTCATAGACGACCACATTGAGGATGTCTGCTGAACTCCCATTATCTATTAAAATTCTCCGAACTTCCAGATGGCTAATTCGGGCACTTATAACCAAGGCGTCATTAGGCCGAACATCGACGCCATGGGAATCTGCCTCTGTAAAGACTATCGGGTCCCATCCTTACTTCACCATTTTTGGGTCTGGTTCAACCGAGTTTACGTCAAAGTTATTCCTTGCTTCTATTGCTTCTCTGATTTCTTGAGTTCGTTCTCGGTTGCTTTTCCCGGTAGAGGGTCCTCCGTATATTGTATGTATTACCTGATTGGCCTCGGGACTGGGCCATTGATTTCGTCCAGAGTGATCTGCCTTAACTTCTTTCTTAGTTTCTGATTTCTCATCTTTTTTTAAGATTACATCCCGCAAGTGCCCTTCCCGAATAAGAGTCTCTATGTAATCTCTGAGCTGGAAACACTTTGAAGTCTCGTGCACGGTTTCCTTGTGAAATCTGCAATACTTGGTTGCATCTCTCCGGGCGAACTGAGATTGTCGCCGCGGTTCTTGCACCATATTCTTTTCTTCCAAGATGGCTAAAATTTCTTCTTGTTTTTTTTGAAGAGGGGTGTAATTGGTATATCTGCCTCGGTATTTCTCTGTGGACCGCACGACATTGAACCCATTACCTCCATCCTTGTTTTTCTCCTTCTCATTCCCTTTTAGCTTTCATTTTTTATTCTGCCTCTTGGATTCAGCATCCTTCTGTTCAGGCTTTCCTTGTGCATATATCTTCCTCTTGTAGCTAATTCTTCTTCTTCGGCCAGTGTGTATCCTTCTACCATATCCATCATGTCAGCATACCTAGTCAGCCGTGCTCTTCTCAAATCAAAGGATAGCCGTCCATTCTGCAAGTTATTGATGAATGCAGCGATTATGACTTCATCGTTTGCACTGCCAATCTCTGATACCCCTTGGCCGAATCTCCCTAAATATTTCTTCAGTGACTCATCTTTCCCTTGTTTTATTTGAGCAAGGTGAGCCACTGAATTTTTCCTGTGAACGTTACTCAGGAATTGCCTTGAGAAGCTCCTGCTTAGTTCACTGAAACTCTTAATGCTTGCTGAAAGTAACCTTCCGAACCACCTCGACCCCATGTCTCCTAGAGTTTGTGGGAAATTGAGACATAATAAGGGATCGTTGTGGGCATACTGGGCCATGGCGCTTTTGTAGCGTTTCACGTGCTCTTTCGGGTCCGTGTCTTTCTTAAACAGCTTCACGTGTGGCATCCTGAACCTTTCTAGGAAAGGGGTCCGTAAGATTTCCTTGGTAAATGGGCTGTCTGAGTCATCGTCGGATAAATCGTTATAGCCATAACGTATGACCAAGGCATCCATCTGACGCTTATTGTTCTCGACTTCTTGAGTTAGGCTCTGGATCATGACATCTCTGTCCCCCACCGGGCTTCCTCGACGGTTGAACCGTTGGGTAACTGTCATTCTTTCTGGCTTTTCACTTTGATGCCGAGATTCTCACATGACTCCGTAATGACATTTTTCATGAGGTCGATCGCTATCTTCTGATGACGATCGATCCATGTGCCAGTCATATTTACGGTGTCTAGTGCGTACTATTTGATTGTGGTTCAGCCTCTAGTGATGTTGTTCCTCTTCAAGTGTTTCCTGTCCAGCCGGGTTGATTGGGGAAGAGTTCATTCTGGTTTCTGGCATAGTTATTCCTGGCCCAACCACCACAGAACGGAGCCTTACGGGTGTAGAATTGGGAGTATGTGCTCCTGTAGCCAGTAAATCAATCCCTTCCATTGCCGCGTCTGTCACCAATTGCTGCAAGGCCTCTTGGAAACGCAGCGTAAGATCTCTGTTGGTTGGAGGGACTTGCTGGATGCCTGCCAGGTGTGTAGGCTGGTTTTCTATGTTTGCTGCAGGATCTTGTGACGTGTTACCGACATGGAAATCGCCTGGTGATTTTTGGTCATTCCCTGAACTGCTTCTACTTCCTGCCATTGCTTTTAACAAGTTCGGAGGTTCGACCCCCTTCTTCTAGGGCCAATTGTTGACGTCGATTTCTGGATTATGTCAGAAAAGCCAACAAGGATTGGATTTCGGCTATTGATTCAAAGAGAAAGAGATTCAGAGAGAGTAACAAAGACAAATTTTAAGTGGTAAAACTCTGATAACCGGAGAAACGTCCACGAGTGGTTGAAGGATCAACCAAGCCAAAATCCACTATGAAAATATGATGTTTACAAGCTCTCGGTCTCTTTTTCTCTCTCTGTATTTGCCATGATTGTTGTATGTTATGTTGCCTATATATTTTAGAGCCAGATTAGGGTTCTATAAGATTATGGGTCTATTTATATGCTTATAGAACCCTAATCTGCTTTGTACAAGTAATACAAGATCTTTGTATTTAATTGTGATTTGGTTACTTGCTTGAGGTTGATTTGTCTTCTTTCCTGTTTCGGAGTCTCTTATGGAAATCGAGTGGGATTCTAGTGGTGCTGTTCAATTTGGACTCGTTTCCTTATAAGAATGTAGTCTTCGTAAAGTAATCAAGTTATTTCCTGATTGGGGACTCTTCTAACTTAATGTTCCATTTTATTTGGGATTCCTTCCTGATGGATATCTTCGCGTATTAATGACTTAATCCGTGTGAAATAAGCACCAAGTTCTTACTCGAGTCGTATTTATTCCCGAGTAAGAGTAATACCTGATGGTCCCGAGTAGTGCCGTTTGAGCCAGAGTGGAAGCGTTGTTTAACCAGTCCCGAGTATTGTTAACTGATCTTGAGTAGGTTTCGTTCAATATATGCTTACTCGGGCTTTCTTCTCTTTAATGATGCCTCGTAGAATATTTCCTGAGTGTCAATTTTGGGTGTCCACCTGGCTATTTTCTCCTTCCTGTCAATGACGTGTATGCTTGGTAAAATTCACATACGACAATAATAATAATAATGACACTAACTTTAAGAATCAAAATGAAACTTGATTCCATTTTGTATCTCAAAAATCATCAATAATCAAATTTATTTAAATTTCTTTGCGATTTTCCATTTCAATATACATAATCAAAGAATTTATGAAAAAATGATCTTTCATATTGTAACATAGATGGAATATCTCGTTCAATAGTTCCTAATTAGTAATTATATAATTCATATAAAATATTTAAAATATCATTGTACCTAGGGGCGGACCCAGGAAATATTTACAGACCATGCTAAACTATATATACAAAAAAAAAAAAAAATCTCAGTACGCACGAGTAGTATATAGTCAATTAATTAGCTATCATCTATTGGATATATCTATTTTTTTTAGTCAATATATTATAATACTAATTTAATGGCTTAAAAACTCCCACATTGAATTGTTTAGTCAATATATTTGAATGCTTAATCAATGACTCACATACCATCACATTGATTTGTTTGTCTGTATATCTCTTGTTTTTCAATAGATTCTATATGTTACAAAAATTTACTATTAATTACCAGTTATAAAAACAAGGAAATATTATATGTAAAACAAGTATAAAACAATACCGTTGTCAATTGTGATTGATTGTTTGTAATTTATTATTGTCTTTTGATTTTAAGTTATGATAAATAAATGAAATAAATTATACTAACGGTAGGAGATGTTAGTGCAATTATAAACAAAAATTATATATAAATATATTTAGATAAAATATTAGAGGTATTTGTGCAATTAATAATAGTATATATATATTTTTTAAAAAGAGGGCTGCCCGGCTATAGCCTGGGATAGCCCTCTTATGCTTCTTCCATTGATTATACCATTAATATATTTAATTGTTATAGTGAATAACTAATAAAAATAAAAATATATACATATATAGACGGATTTAGTTATAATGTACAATTCAGATATAGTTATAGGAGAATGAAATTATTTTCTTTTAGTTTTAATATCTTATAAATGTTCAAATCTTTGATTTTTGTAGACCTTTGAATTAAAATCCAATTATTAAAAATTAACCTACAGTAATTAGGTAGTAATTGAATCCATATATAGACTAGATTAGGAAATAATGAATGAAATCATAATAAATAAAAATACTAAAAAGGATAGATCTTGTCTTGAAAAAAAAAATGTAAGAAATTTATATCATTTATAAAAGGAAGGGTCAAGTTTCAAATATCATATTCATAAAACATTATCATTTTTCCTTGGCTAGGGCCATAGCCCTATGAGCCTCCCTTTGTCTTCGTCTCTGAATAAATTAATTAAAAAATATATAATAAATTTAAGTAATTAAAAAAGAAGATGAGCCGATGAGATGGTCCAGTGGTCTTCACACCTAATTATATAATTAGGTTGTGCTTTAGACTCTATCTCAAACATTTGTCATGCTAAATGAGTGTCTTTACCACCCAACCACGTTGGATGGTGGTAATAATATTGAAATAAATAATATTAAGAATAATAATAATAATATTGAAATTTAAATATATATAAAACAAATTACAACAAAAGTTCGGCCCAATATACTCCGTTTGAATTGGGCATTGTGGCCCAAATCTTAGCCTGGTTTGCTTGTTATTTGGCCAGAAAAATACGATGTATTTAAATCAAAAGCACTGTGTACCTTTTAGTATCTCACGATCTTGTACAGCATTTTCTTTTTTCAATTTTTCATATTTATTATATTACCGTCCAATTATTTTGCTGAGCCTGACTAATAATATCTGAATGAATGAATTTTAGCACACGTAATTCTAGATTTTTTTTTTTTAACCAGTTAAATCAACTACTTAAGAATTTTTTTTTAAGTAGTTTCGAATGGCGGTTTCTTTATTTTGAAAAAAAATCTGCCTTCATTACTTAATATGTTTGAAGATGGATGTATCTGGAGAGGAAGTAATGATAAGTGCAATATATAAAACATAAAAAAAAAAAAAAAAAAAACAATGATATGTGCAAATCCAGATGCAGATTGTGAGAAGTGAGAAAGTGGGGTGGTAGATGGTTTTTTTCTAAGATGTTTTGGGCGCCGTTTTGTGATTTCGAGCCTCCTTCGATCAGATTCTGATCTTATGTTCTTCATCAAAGTTGTAGATCGTAAAATTTTATGCAACTTGGAATCAAGAATCTGGTGATTTGGAGTTGTCTTCATAGAGTTACGTCCATTTTAAGTTTCTGCACTGGTTTGTCTTTTATTTTAGGGTTACACCGGTCATAGATTCATTGGTTCAGACGGTTCATACTATTGTGAGACCTTTCTCACTTCAGCGTCCGCCAATTCCACATGCTGCTCATGGGGTTAGGAATGAATGTTCGGGATCTTCTCAGATTTACTCTTCGGTTACTGCTTCTACCCAGAGTTCTAAACTTTCGGCCTCTGACTCCTAGACTGAGCTCTGTCTCATTGCTGGTTCTTCATGGGCTTCTCAAACTGAGGCGGTATGATTAGATGATAGCAATATTTCTCAGAGGACGACGATGATTACACGTAGGCTGACGAAGCTAAAGTCCAAGATGCGGACTTCTTCTGGCATTTCCAATGATTAGGGTCCTTTACTGGAATTGTCATGGTATTGGGAATGGGTCTACGAGGCGTGTTCTTAGAGATTTGTGTCTTTTACACCGACCTTCTTTGGTTTGTATTGTTGAGCCTATGGTAGCTTTTACTTCTATCTCTTCTTGTTTCTGGTCTTCTCTCGGTCTTCATTTAGTGGACTTGAATGATAGGGGTGGTCTTTTACCGACGATTTGGGTATATTCTTGTGATTCTTTTTATGATGCTCAGATTGTCCTGTTTCATGAGCAGCAGCTTACTATTTCGATCACGGTTAACTCTCGGTTGCATTATTTCACTTTTGTTTATGCGAGTATGTCGACGGTTGTCCGAAGATCGTTTTGGTAGTCTCTTCGGGACATGGTCAGCTTGGTTTCTTCCTCTTGGTTGGTTGTGGGTGATTTTAACGCAATTTTAGGAGCTCATGAGTCTTTAGGCCTTTATTCTCTAACTCGTAGCTCCTGTAAGGATTTCAAATATGTTATCGAGGATTGTGATTTGGTTGGTGTTCGATCCTAGGGTGCTCGTTTTGCTTGGGCTAGGGGTCGTTATCCCCGTACTAGAGTTGAGAGGAGATTAGATAGAGCTTTGGTTTATGAGGGTTGTATTTCCTGTTGGTGGGACATTTCTTGTATGGCTCTCCCTCGTAGATTTTCGGATCATTGTCCGTTGGTGATTTGGTTGTTGGATATTGTGAACTTTAGTCCTAGGCCTTTCCAGTTCCAGAGTATGTGGTTGGATCACCCAGATTTTATGGCTTTAGTTCGTCTTATTTGGAGTTCCTCTTATGTGGGTAATCCTCCTCAGGTGGTTATCAACAAGTTGAAGAAGTTAAAGAATGCACTAAAGACTTGGAATTGGGAGGTTTTCGGGGATCTAAATTCCAAGATTTCTGGAAAATCAGCAGAGCTTCAGTCTATTCAGCTTCAGATGTCTAATATGGGTTTTTCAGAGAAGCTTTTCTTGGCCGAGTCTTGAGTTCATCATGAGCTTGATGTGTTGTTACGCAGACAAGAGTGCTTTTATCATGATCGGTCAAGAGTTAAGTGGCTACAAGATGGTTACCGTAATTCATCATTCTTTCATGCCTCTGTCAGACGTAGACAGTACCAGAACGCTTTGTCTTCTCTTTCGATTAATGGGGTGTTTAGTGATGACTGTTTGATTATCAAGGAGCATATCATCAAGTTTTCTTCTAATCTCATTTCTTATGATTCTTCTCGGGTTGAGACAGATTTCTCGGTAGTGGAGGATGTGATTCCTTCTTTGGTGACTGATGTGGAAAATGCTTTTCTGATTAGCATTCCTTCGACGAACGATATCCATGATGCGGTTATTGCTATGGATGCAGTCTCTGCTCCTGGGCCAGACGGTTTCTCTGGAAGGTTCTATCAGCGATGCTGGGAGGTGGTGGGTAGTGACGTGGTTCTTGAGGTTCAGGACTTTTTCCGTATAGAGGTTATTTTTCCAGGATTGAACTCCATTTTTATTGTTCTTCTTTCGAAGCAGAAGGATTCGATTTCGATAGACCAGTTTCGTCCGATTATGCTTAGTAACTTCTTGTTCAAAATCTCTTCTAAAATTTTGGCAGATCGGTTAGCTCAGATTGCAGCTAGGATAGTCTCTCCTCATCAGTTTGGGTTTATTCGGGACCGTCACATTGAGGACTATATCGCTTTAGCTTCTGACTGTGTGAATGTGTTGCATAAGAAGTGTTATGGAGGTAATCTGGCCATGAAGATAGATATCCGTAAAGCTATCGATACTTTGGATTGGTCTTTTCTTCATAGAGTGCTTCAAGCTTTTGGGTTTTCTCCAATTTTTATGGATTGGATTGACTGCATCCTAAGATCTTCGAGGCTTTCGGTGTTGATTAATGGGTCCACAGAGGGTTATTTTCATTATTCTAGAGGGGTTCGTCAGGGTGACCCTCTATCCCCTCTTTTGTTTGGTATTGCGGAGGATTTCCTTAGTAGACTGTTGTCGAGGATGGTGGATTTTTCTCGGTTATTGCCTATTTCTTCTCTAAGGGGATTTTCTACTCTTACTCATTTGCTTTTTGCAGATGGTGTTCTGATTTTTTGTAGAGGCACGGTTCGAAATCTAAAGAATATCATGAGTGCTTTTGAGGTTTATGGTAACATTTCAGGTCAGCTGGTTAATTGGGGTAAGTCATCTATCTATTTTGGATCTTTTGTTTCCCCTTCCCGGATTGGTAGATTGCAGTCCTTGGTCGGTATGCAGATTGGTCGGTTGCCTTTCTCATACTTGGGGGTACCGTTATTTCGAGGAAAACCCAAGAAGTCTGTGTTACAGTCTATAGCGGATAAAATCCTGTCTAAGTTTGCTAATTGGAAGGGGAAAGCCTTTTCTTTGGTAGGTCCCGCTACTCTGATCAAGTCAGCCATTACGGGATCCTTTGTGCATTCATTCATGATCTACAAATGGCCTTCTTCTTTGCTACGGTTGGTTAATCGTAAGTTGAGAAATTTTTCATGGACAGGTTCTTGTGAGGAGACTAAACTGATTCGGGTTGCTTGGGGTCGTTGTTGTAAGCCTTACTCTCAAGGTGGTCTTGGTTTGAAGGATTTGGGGTTACTGAATGATTCTCTTTTAAAGAAGCTCACCTGAAAGTTTATAACCTCTGAGAGTTTCGGTTTTTCGTTTCTGAGGGAGCGGTATCTCACGCAGCTTTGGAAATCTCATGGAGAGTATGTCACTTCGTCGATTTGGCCTTCTTTCCACTCTCACTATTTAGATCTTCTCAAAGAGGGCATTTGGCTCATTGGAGAGAATTCTCAGCGAGATTTTTGGCGCGATAATTGGTTGGGGGTTCCCATTCTTGAGCTTCTAGGAATTCCTGATTACTTGGCTACCCTTCTCAAGGTAAGGGTTTCTGATTTTATTTATGAGGGTAAGTGGGTTATTGACGATTGTTTTTGAGTCCGTTTTCCAGATCTATGTTCTCGGATCGATAGCGTTGCTATCTCTCCAGTTACAGATTCTTTGGTGTGGGCTCATTCTCGGGATGGGCAGGTTTCTTGCAAGTCGGCTTATTCCTGTATGATTCGTGATTCTCCGCAAGTCCCTTGGTGGAGATATGTTTGGTGTCGTTTTATCCCTCCCAGCTTCGACATGTCATCTTTGACTGAATCAGCTTCCTACAGAGGATCGCTTATGTAGAGCTGGGTTTCACTTAGCATCCCGATGCAGTGTTTGTGGGGTTAGCTGTGAGTCGTCTGATCATCTTTTCATTCGATGCCCCTTAGCTGTTGCTCTTTGGGAGGCGGTTTTCTCAGTTTTTCAGCGACGTATTTCTGTCGATACTTGGAGTTCGTTCTTCTCTCAAGCCATGTCAGTTTCGTTTAGCGATCATGTGCGTGTTTTATGGAAGATAACTATTCATGTTATGGTTTGGAGTGTGTGGCTTACCCGTAACCAGTGGATTTTTGAGAGTAAGACTATGGATTTCAGATCTGCTTTGTCTTTTGTTTGGCGTGCGGTGTCTGACGCTAATCGGTTAGAGATTGGGTGTATGCGTAATTATGTAGATGATCTTTTGATTCTTCGTCGTTTTGATCTTCGTGGCCATCCGGCTAGGGCCCCTGTTATCAAGAGTGTGATTTGGTTGCCTCTGCCTCCTAGTTGGACCAAAGTTAATACTGATGGTGCCGTCTTGAGTTCTTCAGGTGCTGGGGGTTATGAGGGGTATTTTCCATAATTGCAGAGCTTTTGTAAATGGTTGTTTTGCTGTTCCTCTTGATCATGTGTTTGCATTTGAGGCGGAACAGTTTGCAGCTTCGATAGCTATTAATTTTGCTTGGCAGAATAGGTGGCATCGAATCTAGCTTGATGGTGATTCTTCTTATGTGGTTAAGTTGCTCTCCTCTCGCTTTGAACAGGTTCCTTGGCGGATTTGGAAGGCTTGGCAACGCCGTATCTATCAGATATCAAAAATGGAGTTTCAGGTTTCTCATATATTTAGGGAGGGGAATCAGGTTACAGACGCTCTTTCTAAGCATGCATTGGGGTTAGAGGTCGATTCGTGGTGGGCAAACTCCCCGTCTTTCTGCTCTTTATTGGTTGACAATGATTGCATGGGTAGAAAGTATTTTCGTTTTTCTTGATGTTTTTTATTTTTTGTTTTTATGGCCCGCGTGCCAATGTTTTTGTTAGGATTGTTTCCCTTGATTTTTGTGTTATTCTGGTGTTTGTTACTTTTCATTTTATTCTTTTTATATTATTGATGGATACTGCCTTGAGGTTTTTCAGCATATGATCGCTTGTGATGTTTTTTCCCTCTAGGTCAGTCCAATTTTATCAAAAAAAAAATGATATGTGCAAATCCAAAATAGTAAAAATAATAAAAGTATGATAAGTTACCAAGCATATGATTATATTAAATTGAACTCAACAATATAAATGAAATCAAATGTGATTTTCGATGACTCATATTAGCATGCCTCACACAGGTATTTATAGCTTACATGGGTGGTGTAAATTCAACTTAGCATTTCACCAAAAAATGACATATGGTCTTCATGTATCAACTGTCAAGTAAATTAATGTGTACGCATTGACCATTACAAAACATGTGTAGATTAAGAGGAGGCTAGGTGTGAAAAGGACACGTGTTCCAATCACTTCCACCACAACCCTTACGCTTTGTTTGGTAAGAGGGAAAGATGGAGAGAGGGAGAGGGTTAGGGGGAGAGTTTCAAACCCTTGTTTGGTTGGAGGGATAAGGGAGAGGAGATGAGAAGAGGAGGGAGAGATGATCCTTCCGGGCCCACTAAAAGGGGTCCACCCATCATTGGGTATATGAGAAATGAGGAAGAGATGATTGTATAGAAATTACTATAATGTCCTCCATTTTTTTATTACCCTCCAATTTATAGGGTAATATAGTAATTTTATAAATTATATACCAATCCATCCATTCAACTCTCTTTTCAATACCAAACAACATGAAGGATTGGTGTTATCCTCTTCATCCCTCATACTCTCTCTCCCTCTTAATCCATCCATCCCTCATACTCTCTCTCCCTCCTACCAAATATAGTGTTATGCTCTGCCTGATAAGAGGGAGGGAGATGGAGGGAGGGAGAGGGATGAAGGGAGAGGGATGGGTCCGATGGGAGAAGAGCTATAATCTATTGTTTGGTTGGAGAGACAAGAGAGAGGAGAGGAGATGAGAGGAGAGGAGAAGAGAAGGGAGGGAGACTCCTTCCAGGCCTACCAAAATCAATCTTCCTATTATTGGACGGATGAGAAGATGAGAGGTATGGTGGGAAATGGCATTTTACCCTCCAATATTTTATTACCCTTCAATTTCATAAACAGATAATGTAGTAAATTTACAAAATATATATCAATCAATTCATTCAATTCCCTTTTCAATATCAAACAACATGAAGAATATATGTTTTCATCTCCACCCCTCCTACTCTCTCCTCTTCTTAATTCATCAATCCTTCTCATATTCTCTCTCCCTCCTACCAAATATAGCATTAGATTTCCACCATTTTTATTATCTTGAGGAAAAAATCAGGGTCGTTATTTTTTTATATATAAAGATTGAATAGTTCTTAATTTTACTGAAGACTGAATAAAAATTGAAACTTGAACCTGAATGATATTTTTTTTCTCACATTTGAATTTATTGTTAATATGTTTGTTTTGGAAATAAATTTATCTAAAATAATTTTACATTCACACACGTACTAATTAAAAAAAAAAGTAATTTAACATGTACCACCATTCCTCGTAAGATTTTGCATGTTATTCAAAGTTTAATTTAACAAAACAAAAAAATCATCAAAGACTATAATTTTCATGTTGTTTGATAAACAAAGTTCAAGCTCAATTTATTGTCAGAAAAAAAGTTCAAGTTCAATTTTTAATGGATTAATCATGGTGACAAAAATATTGATATATGTATTAAAATATGTAGGAAAAACAATTGGATCACCGAGGAAAATAATATATATCATAACATCATGACCATAATATCATAGTAAAATAACGATAATAAACACCATAATATGTTAGACAGGTTTATTGAGTACTACACAGATAGTTAGATTAAACAAAATAAAAAGTTCTTACCGGGGTTTGATAGGAGAGAAATTCAATTTTCAATCCCAGGAAGATTTCAGTATGAGAAGTGATTAGGTTTTTATTTTTATTTTTATTTTTTAAAAGCCGTTTAAAATAAGAAATATGTTAAAAGAAATAATTCTACACCATATCAAATCAGGATAAATTTAGAAATATATCTTCTTTAAAATGATAAAATTGGAAGATAATATTTTAATTACAATCCAATGATTTAATATTAAGTTAAAAGTCAGGATTTCTTAAAAGATAATGTCTTGATAAACATATCAGAAAAATTATTTATAGAATGTATATGCTTGACATATATTTATCATTTAATCGATTCTGTTTGAGTTGATAAGTATAAATTAATTGAATTGGGTTGAAATTTGTTTGATTATGTTTCCATAAATACTTAGGTTGACACAAAAAGAGCTTGGAACTTTGGAGGAGTTGACTTAGAATCATCTACAGTAAGGTCCGGTTGGTAGATATCATTTTTCAAACTCCTTACAAGTTGCAAAATATTATATACGAAACAAGGTGCATGTGGTGTGTAAAAGAAGTACGAGACCACAATCTAGATACCTAATCATCAAGAATAAGTAAAATAAATGTCGGTAGAAAAATACAAGCATCAACAGTATAAAGCAAAACGTTGGTAGAAAAATAAAAATATAAAAAGCAATAGCAATATAAAGCAGAAACATCGGCCGAAAAATATAAAGATAGAAAACAATAATGATGGATGTGATGGATGTGATCAAGTGTCGGTAGAAACAAACAAGCGTCGACAGAAGTTATCATCTTTTTTTTTGTAAAAAAAAAATATATTTTCTTTTAGAAGTCCTTGTAAATTTTGTCGGCCATTGTTTCTGGCTTAGCTTTTTAATTCTTGCATAAAAAGAGTCATGCTCTCATTTTGCAAAAGGGGAAATTGTGCGATATGCCACTTTTTTTTACGTGTGTTGCAGTGATGTCACCGCTTTAATAACTTAAGTTTAAAATGCACCAATTATGGTGAACTATCCAGATTGCCCTTAAATAATCTATTTTTTTAATCCCATTGTGTTTTCATCTACACTCTGAAAACGATAGTTCATCTCTCTCTCCAAAAAACTTGTTTCTCTCCAGATTCTGCAGAAGAAGATAATTTATATTTGTGATCTTCGTTTATATATTTTATATATTTATGTGTGGTTTAACATGTATCCATTCGTTATGATTTGTTGTCCAGTCTTTGTATGAACAATTTATTTTTCAAAGGATCGATCATTTTATTTTTGAAAATAATGTTTAGTTAAATCGAGCATATTTGTAGCCAAATCGAGTTTTTTTTTAATATGATCGAGCTTATTTTTGAAAGAATCGAGCATTTGTCAAATGATTAAGAAATTTTCAAAGGATCGAGAATATTTTTCAAAGAATCGAGAATATTTTTCAAAGAATCGAGAAATTTTTTCAAAGGATCGAGAAATCTTTTCAAAGGATCGAATCGAGAATATTTTTCAAAGGATCGAGAATATTTTTCAAAGGATCGAGATTTTTTTTTTCAAAGGATCGAGATTTTTTTTCAAAGGTTCGAGAATATTTTTCAAAGGATCGAGAAATTTTTTCAAATGATCGAGATTTTTTCAATGGATCGAGAATATTTTTCAAATGATCGATATTTTTTTCAAAGGATCGAGATTTTTTTCAAAGGATCGAGAATATTTTTCAAAGGATCGAGATTTTTTCCAAATGATCGAATCGAGAATATTTTTCAAATGATCGAGAAGATTTTTCAAAGGATCGAGATTTTTTCAAAGGATCGATAATATTTTCAAAGGATCGAGAATATTTTTCAAAGGATCGAGAATTTTTTCAAAGGATCTAGAATATTTTTCAAGGGATCGAGATTTTTTTCAAATGATCGAGAATATTTTTCAAGTGATCGAGAAATTTTTTCAACGAATGCGTCTGCGTAGCGTCTGAGTTTCAATGAAACTTTCTCTCTCTATTTCATAACTCTCACTGTAAAAAATGAATGAAAGATTCTGATGAAACAACTATTGGGGGCATTTTTGTCCGTTCACCATATTTGGTGCCTTTAAAATATAAGTTATTAAAACAGTGACAGTATTGAAACGTCATCTTCAAAAAGTGCTATTTATTTTTTAAACCCTTTTGCAAAAACACAACCACGATCCAACACACTCAATCCCTTGTAAACAAAATCTACAACTCTCTTCTGTATTTTCATGTAATGTTTTAGCAATCAATAAAGCTGTGAATATTTCTAGAATTCAAATAAGCTCTCTTGAATTTTCTCTTTAATTATTAGTTATTTGTTAAACACTAAAGGGTCTTGCCAGGTTAACGAAAATATGAGAAAATTATTAAATTTATAAAGTAACGATGTCCTGTTATTTTCTAAAAGGTTTTTATGCAGTTTATTCCGTAAAAGTATTCAGTAGATTCTCATTTTTAGACATATGCAAAGTACTACCATGTGAATAATGATGTATTCGATAGAATATATCAGCACACATTTATGAATCACTTTTCATCCTTAATTAAAAATGGAGTTCGACGTGGGGAAAGGTGATTTTCGCTTGAAATATTTTATTTTGATATAAAACTGACCATTTTTTTTTAGTTCGACATCCAACATCTTGTAGCGCAATTGTACCATTTATTGGTAGACCGACAATGGGGTTGTTTGGTTGGAGTAAATCGACGAACAATAAATTGAATGTGAGGTTCGATGTAGAGCAAAAGATATATACCTTGTGCATTTAATTCGTAGTTCGGCTTGATATAGAACAACAATCACAATTGTTGCCTAAAAATGGAGTAATCAAGTGCAATTTCGAAGATAATCGTCGCAGATTAATTCGGTGAGATTAAGATTCAGATTTTCATATGCGGTCGATATAAATAACCAATCAAACAAGTAGCATTTTGAACTTAAATCTAATATAACTCACATTTTATCTTTCATAGCATAGAATATATTACTTGACATGTATGCATCAATACGACAAAAAGTTTTACTTGTATTTCAACAAATCATGAAAGACATATTTTTTACCTTTTTTATTTAGATTATTCGGATGTCGTAATCTGTTCGTTAGTGCACGTTTGGAAATATGAGATATATCTTGTCCTTGCATCTGGGTAGAGCATGTGTCTTGATTATGTGTTCCAAGCAGGGTCAACGGTTTTGCTAGGATGGCGGTCATTTCCATTGCTCATATTGGTTCAATATGATTGTACTTGAGATCAGGCCCGGGCTCTAGGGGGAGCTTAGTAAGGCGACCGTCTAGGGTCACAGATTTGTAAGAGCCCTTAAAGTTAAAAAAAAAAAAAGATTTTTTTATATATAACATTTATATGAACTAATAAGTCCACAAAAATGAGTTTAAAAAAGCCCAATGAAAATTTAATTTTTTCAAACTAATAAACCCATAAAATGAGTTCAAAATAGGTCCACCAAACATAGAGGTCCATAAATTATAAAACCTAATTACTAGAGTGTGTTGAATACTTGAATTATAATCTCAACAATCATTATCTTTTATATATTAAAAAAAAAGGTATAACATTTTTATTATATCGATATTTACAAGTATTTATTAGAGAAAAAATATATAGTAAACATACATAAAGTATCGAGGACCTCATTTTTTTGTACATCGCCTCGGGCCCCGAAAATCTTAAGGTCGGCCCTGCTTGAGATCCATTAGTAAGGATGTTTGAACCATTTCGTTTAGTGTATAATCATGTAAATTCGTTAGTTTTGCAAAAATAATTGGCAGGGCCCCACGGTGGGTGCCAAATTGAAAAACCCTAAAATCTTCGACTGAATTTTATAGAACGGTGGGCATTGACAAAGGTGAAGAGTTTCTAGAGAAAAATGAAGGATTTTGTTTTTAGAAGGGATTTCTCATGAGTCGAAAGAATAATTGTTTTTTTCCTTTAATGAGAGAGAACCATGTATTTATAGGTCTTTTTGAAAACTGAACATTTGATCTGTTTATATTCGATTTGTGGGGATCGAGATTACAGAAGTGTCTCGCATTTCATGGGATTTGGGGGGTTATCACTGACTTGAGCCCTGTTTGATTTTTCCACTTAATACTTAATGGTATTTAATGTGTTCCATTAAGTTATTTTATTTATTTTTTAAGTGATAAAATCACTTAAAAAACCCTTAAAACCACTTGTTTAGAAAAATGAAAACATTTCACTTTTCACTTAACAAAAGTCCACTGAAATTTAATGCAACTTTTTACTTCCAAAACTATCATCACCGATATAACTTATTTTCAATTTTGTCTTTAGTCAAACTGCTATTCATATTAATATTTTTTTTTCCTTCTCACCATAAACAACTACAACATTACAAAACCTAATTGCTTTAAAACTCAAACAATTAGATACTAGTTTTCCTACAATATTTCGGCTTCCGATAATGACTCGTTCATTTTTTTTCGCATAATTTGATAATGAGTTTTATTAGTTTTATTTTAGAGTTTGATTGCATCTAAATAATATTATTAATATAAATTTAAAATATTATTACTAACTAAATAATTTTGTTTTACAATTATTAAATTACTTATTATAGTTATCCTTAATATATTAAAATGTAAATAATAACAAATAGCTAGAATGATATAGATGTAAAAGTATGAATTTTCAGATATTTATAGCTTAAAAAAGCTATCAGCTTATCATTTATATTCAGTTTTCAATGAAAATAAATAAACATGTTTTTCAGTTTTCAATCTTCGGTCACTATTCAGTCTTCAGTAACATTCAGTATTTTTTAATCTTCAGATAAAATATCAAACGGGGTCTTGGTCATTGATAACAACTTGTTTCAGTTGTTTGAACGTTCTGACCAAGTCCAAGTGGACTTTAGTCATCTGTTTATGGCCATTTGGGCTTTTATTCACAATAACTTGAATTGTTTGCATTTAAATTTGGTCAAGGCTTGTCATTGTGTTTGTCCCACGTTGATCCTGATTTCTGCTGGACCAAATTTTCTTACGCAGCCCATAATTAGCAAAAACGGGGTTGGACACTTGGATTCATAAACTTGGGCCATATGACAGTTTTTGACTAACGCAATAACTAAACGAGTGATGATATTTATATCCATTAAAAACTGTTTGTACATCCCAAATTAATACATTTTTATAATTTCAACATTACCATGGATGAAATGACTAAAATGTCTAAATATTTGTAATTACACCCACAAATTATTTATTATTATTTATTTGATTTTTACATATATCTAATAACCATTTCTATTTTATTGTACCGTAACTTTTCTTCTAAATATTAATTTTAAATAAAAATTATAATCGTCTTTAGTTCAATCACAAATTCGGAAAGCATCATCGGTTCACAGTGTAAAAAACCACACTATTCAGAAAAAGAGTTGGAGAAAAAAACTAGTTTTTTCAAACTCTACCCCTCTCTAGTTTTTTTTTTCCTTCTATATTTATCTGTTGCACACCGGCAACACACAAATCAAAACCATTGAGTTTTTTTGACTTGTCTCTGCGTATGTTAGTGGCACACAAATCACATCTTTATTTTTTGTTTTTTCTGGCCATTTAATTTGCTGTTGGCAGCAATGGCAATTGCAAAAAAAAAAAAAAAATTACTGTATAATTTATTATCTTCATTTTTTGTTATTTTAATCTACCTCTTTTAAATAAAATTTTCTCAAATCCCAAATCATTTTGATATATTTATATATTATCAAATTATAAATTATTTGTTTGAAAAATAAGAAAAAAAATAACAAATTTTTAAATAATAATAAATTTGATTATATAATAAATTAGGTTTAGGTGGGGTATAGTTACAAAAATAGAAACACAATAGAAATAAAGGATATTTTTGTCATTAATTAGGGTTTATTTACAAGCTACAGATTTTTAAAAATTTTAATGGGATGTTCTTATAAGATGGGTGTACATACAATTTTTAAAGGGTGTAAATATCACCATCTAACTAAATTCCAAATACAATATTGCCAACTCTAAATTAAAATTTACAAGAAAAATCGACCCAATATTTTCCTTCTGGGTTGGGCATTGAAATGAAGCCCAAATCTTATTCGGGCCAGAAAATATTCTCCGTGGTTGGATATTATAAATAATATAAGGAGTTACGGTAATTGCATCCCTAAAAAACCGTGAGTATACTCAGGAGCGTACCCGGGAATTTTTTGTTAGGGTAGGCTAAAACAAAATTATATATATTTAATAAAAAATTAATAGTAAGTGAACTTTGACGGTGCTAACAAATTAACAATTTGATTAAAGTGATACTTTATAAACTATAATATAACACTAAAAATAATAAATTACAGTCGTCAAAAAAAATTAATAAAAATACAAAAAAAAAAAAACTCCAACTTAAAATTATGAATAATAAGCCTAAAACCTTAACTTTTTAATTAGAAAAAAAATAAATTTTAACCGATAAAAAAAAGTGAATTGAATAAATATTCGATTTTGTAATTAAAAATTTCAAGAAGATAATGAGATAATTATTAATGGGAAAACTCAGTTGGTAGAAAAACGAGCTTTAGGTTTGAGTAAATGATTTCCAAATTAGTGGCTCGAATCCTAATTACGACAAATAAAAAACTTTATAAAAAATGGGGAAGAGAGAAAATTGGGACTTGAGAGAGAGAGAAAGAGAGGGAGAGAATTGGGACCGGTAAGAGAGATAAATAAAATTGAGGTTGATTGTTGGTGTGATCGAGTATAGAAAAATGAGAATAATAGGTAAGGATGACAGTGGGTCGGGTTCGGGTGGATTTTGTAAAATATTAACCCTCACCCATGAAAATTTCCCTCACCCACGTCTACCCTTGAACCCGTGTAAGTAAGCGGGTTCGCAGGCGGGTTTGAACCTGTGGGTTATGGCTGCACCCATACCCTCACCCGTGAACCCACGAAACAATGCGAGTTCACGGGTGGATGCTTCACCCGCGGGATACCCGCAATCCACGAACCCGTAAACCCACGATTTGTCATTTGTAACTTTCCATATGTAATCACCTATTTGATACTTAATTGAATTAAATTTTCATGTCTAATTTTCTACTTGATACATTACAAAACAATAATAACCATAAAAATAAAACGATAAAAAATAATTCAAATGTCTATGTATATTTATATGCAGGTATTTTATTTATGAGGGTTTACGGGTTTATCATTAAACGGGTTCGCGGGTCCGCAGGTCGTAAATTCACCATCCACACCAGACCCTACAGGGTCGGGTTCGGATGGATGCCCGCAGGTGTGTGTCAAATTGTCATACCTAATAATAGACTTACAGCTAACCACTCTTAACTCAACGATTAAATTAATCATAATTTTTTTTTTTGGGCCAACCCTCACATCAGTCCACCCCTATGTACACTCCAATTTAGTATTTTTTTAAAATTCCAATATTGCCCTTAAATAAAATTACTCAAATGACTAAATAATTTGTAAATATATACACCAATAATTATTAATTGGTTTTATATTAATCCTTGATAATAAAAAAGAAAGTTTCCTATTAATTATTTGATATTCACATATATAATAAAAACATTTCCATTTTTTCAAACCCTAATTTCTATTTTAAAAACTACTTTCAATTTCTTATAAGGAATACAAATTAATTGAGTTGACGAATAATTTACTGCTATAATTGAGTAAAACAAAAATCAATTCAAACAATAAACTTTCTTTTGACCAATTTAAAAAAAATAAAAAAAATTATAATAACAAGAAAATTTAAAAAAATAAATAATAAATAATAGCAAGAAAAACAATATGAACAATGAAAAAATATTATATTTATTCTTTTAAAAAATTACAATAAAGTTTTATAATAAAAAAAATGTTTTGCATTTATAATGAATTCACTTTAAATTTATATAAAATAATTGATTAATAAATATTACTAGAAATGCTTTTGAATTTTTTATTCTTCTAATTATTGATTCTAAATAAATTAGAAAAAAATAAATAAATGATAAAATAAAATGAATCATAATAATAGATGAACTATTTTAATACAATAAATTAAAATTTGAGATTTTAAGGTTTATTGATTGGATATGTTAAGTATGTCAAACTAAAAATAGTAGAAATAAGAAAAAAAATCAAAATAATAATAGATAATTTAATATATAATAAAATTAACTTAAGTAAATCATAAATTAAGAGCAGTTAATAATTTAACAAAGAATGATAAAATAAAATTGATTATTTTATTGTATAAGAATATGGAAATTTGAGAAAGGAATTGGAAAATAGTGTAAAATAAAATAGATATTAAAAGCTTTAAAGGAATATTTGTTTTGCTTGCGGTGAGAATCGAATCATTGACTCTCATGTGTAAAATTAAAAAATTAATGATAAGTGTCAAAAAGTATTACATGTGATATATATATATATATATATATATATATGTATGTATGTATATAAAAAAATATAAAATCATTTTTTTCATTTAAATTTAAGGTGGGGCACGGCCCTTATTTGGTCTCCACATAGGTCAAACCCTAGCATTAAATGGGTTTATTTTACGAACCAAATTTTTAAAAATATTTTAGGATTATACTTAAGAAAAGGGATTCCGTGTATATACACTTTTTTAAAATGATTATAGAGATATTAGGTATCAAACTCGTAAGTAAGGAATACAGGTACGAGACACCGACTGTTAGACCATTTTTTTTCAATATGTATTGTATACCTATTCTTTATAATTTTATGAATATGATTTTAAACTTTTTGAACATGTTTTCACGACAAACAATACCATTCAAATTGAAGGGGTCAAAAAATTATTGGCACTATTTGAGGGGTGTGTTGTGCAAATATCACCACTTTACTAATGTATGTTTAAAAGGCACCAAAAGAGCGTTTGAGACAAAAATACCTCGAAATATTTTAACAGTGATGAAGTTGTCGTTTTCAAAGTCAGAGAGAAGCAACAGTCAAACCGACAGAAAACTAATCGACAGTGAAGTGACAGGAAGAGCTGCGATTGACAAAGGTAAGATTGGTTATTTTTCCTCCTTTTTGTTGTTGTTAACTTGCATTACATGTTAGAATTGAGTTTTATTGATAGGAATTGTAGAAACCGGTTAAAATAGAGATGTGAGAATGATTGTGGTTTAGGTTAGGGTTTGTAATCTGGTTGAATATCAGTTGAGGAAGATGAAATCTGGGTTATCGAGACTTTTTTCAAGAGAATTGAGCTTATTTGTTTAGTCGAGCTTTTATTTTCGTGAAAATTAGGTTTTGGTAAATCGAGCTTTTTCGAAAAGAAATCGAGCTTTTTCAAAAAGGAATCGAGCTTTTTTGAAAAGGAATCGAGCTTTTTTGAAAAGGAATCAAGTTTTTTTTTTTAAAAGGAATCGATCTTTTTTTGAATTGGATCGAGCCATTTGAAAAGGATCGAGCTTTTTTGAATAGGTTCGAGCTGTTTTTGAATTGGATGGAGCCTATTTGAAAGGGATCGAGCTTTTTTGAAAAGGGATAGAGCTTTTTTTAAAAGGGATCAAGCCTTTTTTAAAGATCCCTTTTAAAAAGGGAGCGAGCTTTTTTAAAAAGGGATCGAGCTTTTTTAAAAAGGGATGGAGCTTTTTTTAAAGGGATCGAGCCTTTTTGAAAGAGATCGAGCCTTTTTGAAAAGGAATCGAGCTATTTTGATTATGTTTCGAGTTTTTTTGAATAGGTTCGAGCTGTTTTTGAATTGGACCGAGCCTATTTGAAAGGGATCGAGCTTTTTTTAAAAGTGATGGAGTTTTTATGTAAGGGATCGAGCTTTTTTGAAAGGGATCGAGACTTTTTGAAAGGGATCGAGCCTTTTTGAAAAGGGATCGAGGTTTTTTGTAAAGCAATCGAGCTCTTTTGAAAGGGATCGAGCCTTTTTGAAAAGGAATCGAGTCTTTTTGTAAAGCAATCGAGCTGTTTTGAAAGGGATTGAGCCATTTTGAAAAGGAATCGAGCATTTTTGTAAATTAATCGGGCTTTTTTGAAAGGGATCGAGCTTTTTAATAAAATTTTGTCTAATGATGTTGTATTTCTGTTACATTGCAGATGAGAATTAGGTTGAGGGATTCATTTAAAACTCCAGAAGAATACTGGTACGAGGGCAAACTGACACGACACAACCATTTTGATACCCTCGCCTATATAGACGACGCGCTGAACCGTGTCCCTGTAGAATTTGCAGATGAAGACAGTCGGCGGTTCATGGCGTCTTGTTTCGGGCATTTCCTGATGATGCATAGGGAGACGAAGTTTTCCGATGGTATTATCCATCGGTTGCTTTTAAGGGAGCTCCATCATAACGGCTCCACAGATGAGATACACTTCATGTTAGGAACCCAGACGGTGAGGTTTTCGAAGGTGGAATTTTTCCTGATCACCGGACTGCGGTTTGGAATTGTACCAGACCACAATGTATGCAGCAGTGAAGAATGGCATACATGAGCGGTACTTTCCTCGAGCCGAGGAGGTGTCGCTGGAGCAGATTAGGGGTGTTGTCATCGGCACAGATTTCGGATAGGCGTACGATGCTGTCAAGCTCTGCCTCTTATATATGCTGAACTGGATACTGATGGGGGTGGATGAGAGATTCAAGATTCCAGTTTGACAGTTTCGGCTGGTTGAGGACCTAGATGCGTTCGACGCGTTCCCGTGGGGTGCCCACGTGTACAGGCATTCTATTCACTCATTCAAGCATGCGCTTGACGGGCGAAGAGACGGGTTCGAGCGACGCCGGTATGAAAAGGGCGCTGATGTACACAGGGTGGAGACCTACAACATATATGGTCTTTCTCATGCCCTGTTGGTAAGAAGTTCGAACTATAAATTGTACTTTATTGTTGGTGCCCAAAATTGTATGGATACTTATTGTACTTATCTATGATGCAGATATTTGCTTTGGAGGTGATCCCTGAGTTGGCCAAAGAGGTCGGTGTCCGGAGGGTTAATGATCTGAATCCCCATATTTTGAAGTGGGAGTTGACCAAACAACCGAGGGGGAAAGAGCTAGCAAAGATTTTCAAAGCCAGGGTATGTATTTATTTTGTTAATGTTTTTATTAGTTAGTATTTGTACAATGACATTGTTCTAACTAATATTTCAGATGTTTGCGCTCAAGGAACTGGTGCCGACACCAGCTGAGAGACAAGCACTGTACTATGCCTGCCTAGACGAGGGGGGGAGCATGTATGTAGAAGATGACATGGATGATATGCCGCATGAGGTCTCTGATCAGACCACCTTAGGCCGGATCAGTGGTACAGACAGAACCATTGACAGTGAGGGATCTGAGCCCGCTGCTGGGGGTTTGAGGCCCAGTGACAGTGAGGGATATGAGACAAACCCTCAACGAGAAAGGCATAGGCGGGTTCGGTTTTCCACCCTCGAACATGGTACACCTGCAGGGGATTCCCGTGGGGGCGTTGGACGTGATGGAAAGGTAAGCTGAAAACAAAGTTAAGTGTTTTTTAGTAACACGTGTTGATAGTTTTTTACTAACATTGTAGACATGATTTCAGGCTCCGTGGACTGAAATATCGAACGATGTGCGTGAAGCCCTCCGAAAGAGTGACAAGGATCGACAACGTCAACACTTGGAGTTATTGGATATGATCCGAAAGAGTGATGAGGATCGTCAGCAGCAACACCGATTGTTACTGGATATGATCCGGGGGCTTCAAGGTTCGACCTTAAGTACACACCGGGATGGCCCACCTCTTGATCAATTATTTAGTCCCGGAGGGTCTACTGATAGGTTTACGGGGGGGACAGACACCCGGGCTCAGCGGTCATCCCCACCTCCCATCACATCGATCCCCCCACCTCCTAGCATATCAATTCAACCACCGCGGTCCCCTCCCCCACCCAGCACGTCGGTGGCGTCGGAGCGGTCCCCTCCCCCACCTAGCACATCCGTAGCGTCGGAGCGGTTCCCTTCCCAACCCAGCACGTCCGTGGCATCGGAGCGGTCCCCTCCCCCACCTAGCACATCCCTGGCGTCGGAGCGGTCCCCTTCCCCACCCAACACAACCGTGGCGTCGGAGCGGTCCCCTCCCCCACCTAGCACGTCCATGCCGTCGGAGCGGTCCCCCTCCCCCGGTGAAACGTTTAGGTAAACGCAGATGGCAGTTGGTGAGCCCTTACACAGATCCATGCCATCCAAAGAGGTTAAAGACACGACCCGAGTCTGTGGAACACATTTTTGACCCCCACAGACTAGTGGACGGTGACCACCTAGCGGCATACAAGGCCTTCAAGAGGAACATCAACGGGGAACAGTGAGTCCAACTTTTTATAATACAAAAGGATGTACATTTCTTATTTATTCAAATTTATGTATAGCTAAGGTAATTCAATCATTATACAGACGTGATGTGGACATGCTGTCACCAATTACCGCGGGATGGTTCGTGCGTATGCAGTCCAACTTTATGGACTTGGAGGACACGGTACGTACTTATTATATTTCATATTAACTTTTGTGTAAGTATTGTTGAATTGTTAACAAGTACGGTGGTTTTATTGTTTGTCAGCATATGGATGCATACCTAAATATTCTACGCAAGCGTCAATGAGGATTCCACTATGTGTACAACCAGAGGATAAATGTGTTGGATACACAATTTTATGTAAGTTGTTATAACATTTGGGAATCACATCGGATTTTATGCTTCTGTATTAATAATAAGATCTTGTCAATGCTTGTACAGCCACTTATGTTGTACATGTGGGAGAGGATGATGCCTCGTGATTCCCACGGTGCTGTGAGCACGGCAAAGTGGAATGTGTTACAGTCCCGATGGTTGGAAGAGGACCTTCTCACGGTCCGTTGAGCAACCACGAGTGGAAACCGCCCATGGCACGAGGTTGACCAGGTAAGTGTTACATGATTGAGATGATTTAAAAAACAATTGTAAGTATATCCTCAGCTAACACGGCATGCAAACTATTACAGGTGCTGATTCCATGCAATGTTGGGGCCCAACATTGGATGGTGGTGAGCGTCGACCTTTGTCGCGGGAAGATTGATATTTATGACCCCTGGAGACAGGAAGTCCCTTATCAGATCAGGCATCAGCAGGTCCGGCCATTACGGTGGTTTTTACACTCCATGTTGAGTGACGCAGGGTTCCACACAGCACGACGTCCTTGTCGTCGGGCGTTCACTCGGGAAAATAAGCCCTTCTCGATCAGTCTGGTGCATCCTTCTACAGTCCCCCAACAAAAGAAATCGTAAGACATTGTATTTCATTCACATGTTTAGATATTCTTTAGGAACGATTTCTAATGGTGTTTTATGTCCCGAATTGTAGAGGTAACTGTGGTCCCATACTTTGAGAATTATCGAGTATATAGTGGCGAACCGAAGGCCTTTTGATTGGTCAGAGGACGACATGGGGATGATTCAGGAAAAAATGGCTGTGGAGATTTTTGCTAACTCCAAGCCCGCCAAGTGATTTTTTGTATATTACCATTGTAGTTGTACACAGACATGTCATTAATTCATGAACATTAATTCATTCATTATTCATTCATTAATATTAATTCATTCAATAATAAGTATTTATTGCAATTCAAAATTATTACAATATGATACACTTCCAAAAGTTTTCAATGTGATCAAAAAATTGTCATTCATTCCCTATTAGAGTCAATGTTAGGGCACATTTGTTTGTTGTGTCCAATTGAATGGCAGATGCTACACTTGCGGCGGTATTCATCTGGAACAGCTCTTATTGTACCTTCATTAATCATCGGTGGATTAGAACATCTTATGGAATTATTCTCTGGTTGTCCACATCTTCTACAGGATTGTGTAGTTGTCCTCTCCGAAGACGAGACATGGCGACCCGCCCTCGGGCGTCCTGCTTGTCTCCTGGAGTTTGGATTCAAAATCACCCTCTGAGCAATGTCAGATGGCATAACCCAAGTGGAAGGATGGCCCACCGGCATAATAGGAACAGAGTACGCGTTAATAAGTGTCTGTGTCTTGTAGTAGTCCGCACACAAAGTTGTGAAGTCCAACTTTCGCTCCCTGTAAAAAACATTGAAAACGATCAACTTCACCAAATGGGTACTGATCAGTAGGTTTTCAAAGTTGTGAAGTCCAAGTTACAGTAATCTACCGTGCCGGCGCAAGGGCATGAGAACATGGAAAATGATCCATTTGAAATTTGTTGCAAGTACAAGTCTTTCGAGCTAAGTCTACAGTCCACTGTTTTCAAGATCGCCTGACCAAAAAAATGTTCCAGTCGACTGGATTTACGGTCAAATAACCACACTTCTCCACACGTTTTAAGAGCACAAGATTTGCTGCGTCGGTCAACTGATGACGCATGGTTTGTGCAGCTCCATAGCGATCATGAAACCACCGTTGCAGCATATTCCTAATGAACTCAGCCAGAGTCAATATAGGCAGTTGGCGTGAAAATTTTAAGCATGAGTTTATGCATTCTGCAGCATTAGTCGTCATCACCCTATACCTTCTTTCCGGGCAGTGTACACGGGACCACTTGTATGGACCGGCATCAATGACATAATCATATGCATTCTGGTGCAAGTTTCTTAACTCTTCCATATGATGGTTATATTCAAACTCGGTGTATGCGGGTGCTGCTTTGTCCATTATTACGGTAACATCCTTCCTATGAAATTGTTTTTTGACATTTTCAGCAAAGTGCTAGCAACATATGGTATGGGTGGCATAAGGGAACACTTTAGAAATCCCTGCTTCAATGCTTGCATGCCTATCAGAAATGAAAACTAGCTCATCAATATGACCTAGGGCACACTTCAAGCAATCCAAAAACCATTCCCATGAAAGATTGTTTTCTGAGTCGCCGTACCCAAAAGCAATTAGATACACCTGTTCGTTCCCATCTTGTGCTGTTGCAACAAACATTGTACCCCGGAATCGTCCATTTAAATGGGTACCATCAACGGCAATGACTGGATGCATACACGTTCGAAATCCTTTAAGTGAGGCACCAATCGACATGAAGAAGTATAGAAATGTATCATCTTCGTTGCACTGTAAGTCAGTGATTGTGCCGGGATTTTGTTGTTCCAAAACATAACCAAATGATGGAAGCAGTTGGAAGGTTTCCTCATGTGTTCCATATGTCAGTGACAATGCATAATCGAGGGCGGTGTGTGCCTTACTGTACATGATTTGGATTCCATACATTGATTTCATGTCGGCGATTATGTCATTCAGACGCATTAGTCGACCATCTTGTTGTTGAAGTCTAGGTGCAATAATTTCTCCAATTGTGACTGCATTAGCTTGTAGGTGCTGGCGGTGAATTTCCTCTAACGGACAAGTGTGTTCGTTAACAAAACTTCTTACTTGAAAGTATGTGCCTTCATCTCTCCTCACCGCTCTTAACTTCCACGTACAATTTCCCATCAAACAAACTAGATGTTATATTGTCTTATTGGACCTTTTTAACTTCCACTCGAAGTTCTGCCGTATTGCAAAATGGCCTACTAGTCTCTTCAAATCCTTTTTCGTTGCAAAAAACTGGCCTTTATATATCATGCTTGTAGGTTCATCTTCAAACAAGTTCCTGCTTCCACCAATACCAAACGAGTATGATCTGCTCCTGGAATAACCCATGTTCTTGCATTATTTGAATCATCTGCAGTTACATTAGCCCTTCCCTCGGAGGTCCCAACTATATCTGGTGCACTGGAACTAAATCTGTGTACATGTCTTACACGTCTTTCCGTTTCGACGGGTTCTGCATCATCCTGATTGTCCTCTATATTTTCTACAGAATTTAAATTGTCCTCATTATCCACCTCATGATTCACCCCAACATTCAGTGCTGTATTCTCCTCATTGTTGATGTCATTGTAGATCTCATTGTATTGGTGGTTGTACTCTCTACCATTCATCTCAATATGACAACCAAATACATCGTCGAATTGAGGTTCCGGTCTATTATCATGGGCGACTACTTCCGGTAGGATAACACATATGTTTTCCCGACCATTAATCCTACTTCTTTCTGTGAAAAACTGGTTGCTTCCGCCTGATGATCGAAATTGTTGGGTGTTATCAGGATGAGGGATATCTTCACCAATGACACCTCATGCTGGCCTCTCGATTAGACTAACAAATACTTGAGGGATCACCCTATCTTCCCCTAGTATAAACTGAACAACGTCATTGTTTCTTATAAATGTACGACATGTAGTCCCAGGAACAATTGATAGAGACTGTAGTTCAGCACTGTATTTGTTCTCATCAAACTTCACAATGGTTTGCACGATCGACACCAGTTCATCGTAACTCAAAATCTTTGACACATACAAACCTTGGTTATCGGAACCTAAATACCTCTGATTTCCGTCTGGTACTTGCTCCCATCGACCGTTGTAAGATATGACTATTCTCACCCTATCCATTGTCCTGTCAAAACCAACATCAAAAATCATTAATAAGGAAAAAAATATTTCATATTAAATTTACAATTATAAAGGATTAAACAAAAATCAAAAGTGTAAGATATGAAGCTTTTTTTTTAAACGGATCGAGATTTTTTTGTACATGACCGAGCTATTTCTAACGGGATCGAGCTTTTTTTGTTCAAGACCGAGCTCTTTTTCTACATAATCGAGCTTTTTAATATATGGTTCGAGCTTTTTTTATATGCCTCGAGCCTATTTGAAAGGGATCGAGATTTTTTTTAGGAATCGAGCTTTTTTGTGAGGGATCGTGCTTTTTTTGTGCGGTATCGAGCCTTTTTCAAAAGGGATCGAGCTATTTGTATGAGAGATCGAGCCTTTTTTCCAGGGATCGAGCTTTTCTTTTTACGTATCCAGCATCTATTTTTGGAATCAAGCTTTTTTAGAATTTGATCGAGACTTAATTTCACATTTTCGAGTTTTTTTACAAATGTTTCGACCTTTTTTTAACACATTTCACCTTGTATGTCCAAGATTATAAACTTGTTTGCACCACTACAACTCAACTCGCCCAAATAAATATACAAAAAAATATGCATACATGTTCATTCATTCTTTGTAAAAAGTTTACAACTCCAGGACATCAACATAAAAAGTTTGAGACAACATGTTCATAAATGTTCATACAGTGTTATATCACACAGAAATACAATAAAAAATAGAAATGAAGATCAGAAATATTATTTTACCTTTATGTGCAAAATCTGGAATATGTGCAATATCTGGAATACAATAAATCTGGAATGAAGCTCGTTTTGTGAAGAAAAAATGGAGTAGGTGATTGATTTTCAGACAACTTTATTAGACGACAACCTTTAAATAATAAAATATCGATTATTTAAGGGCAATTTCGGTAGCTCACCATAACAGGTGCCTTTTAAACTTAATTTATTATAAATGTGACATCACTACAATGGACCAACAAAAAGATGACATTCCTCACCATTTCCACTCAAATTGAATTTACCCATCATCATATATGAAATAAAAATAATATTTAAGTTAGATTAATATAGATATCTAAATAATGAATACGAGAGTATAGTGATTAGTGATAGCGAAAATTGAAATTGGTTACTCAAATTAAGGATGAAGAGAGATGGAGAGAATCTATGTTGTAATTTGTTTTTTTTTTGTTCTCCCTTTTCCATAATAATATGTAATAAAAATTAGATGGAAAAAAACAACAACTATGACAGGTTCTCCTAGTTCGATGTGGGGAAAATGCTAAATTTTTAAACACATAATGGTATAGAGGAAATGGTTAAATATATCACTTTTTTTAAGGTCGGTTGTGATGATGTCATCCTTTTAATAACTTAAGTTTAAAATGCACCTATTATGGTGAACTGCTCAAATTACCCCTAAACTTTAATTTTTTAAAAGGCCGTTTCTGAACTCGTTGGTATCTCCCCAAAAAAGTTGTCTAAAAAACTTGACTCTCTCTCCAGATTCTGCAGTAGAAGGTAACAATAATTATGATCTTCACTTAAATTTCTTTTATGCATTTCAGATATTTTGCATTCAATTCTGTGTGGGTTAACAACGTATCCATTCCTCGATATCAATGTATCCATAGAGATTCTGCAGTAGAATGCTTTTTTCTTGTGTGACTGAGAATATTTAAAGATGAATCGAGCGTATTTTATATTGGATCGAGTTGTTTTTTAGTTTGAAAAAAGCTCGATTATTTGAAAAAAATGCTCGACAAAAAATGATCGATCCCTTAGGAAAAGTTCTCGATCCCTGGACAAAGATTCTCGAACCGTTATAAAAGTTCTCGATAATTTGACAAATAATCTCGATCCCTTAAAAAAGTTATCGATCCCTTGAGAAAAGATCTCGATCCCTTGATAAAACTTCTCGATAATTTGAAAATTTTCTCAATCCCTTTAAAAAGATGTCGAACCGTTAGAAATGTTCTCGATCTCTTTGAAAAGTTCTTGTTCCGTTGTTAAAAGTTCTCGATCCGTTAGAAAAACTTCTCGTTCCCTTGTTAAAAGTTCTCGATCCCTTGATAAAAGTTCTCGATAATTTAAAAAATATTCTCGATCCCTTAAAAAAATTCTTGAACCTTTAAAAAAGTTCTCGTTCTGTTTTTAACAGTTCTCGATCCCTTAGAAAAAGTTCTCGTTCCGTTGTTAAAAGTTCTCGATCCCTTAGAAAAAGATATCGTTCCCTTTTTAAAATTTCTCGATCCCTTGATAAAAATTCTCGATAATTTGACAAATATTTTCGATCCCTTTAAAAAGTAGTCGAACCATTAGAAATGTTCTTGATCCCTTAGAAAAAGTTATCTTTCCCTTGTTAAAAGTTCTCGAACCGTTATAAAAAGTTCTCGATAATTTGACAAATATTCTCGATAAAAGTTCTTGAATTGAACCTTTTTTAAAGTTCTCGATCCTTTGTAAATTATTCTCGAACCTACCCTTGAAAAATTTCTCGATCCCTTATAAAAAGTACTCGATCCATTTGAAAATTTTGTAATTGTTAGTAATTGTAAAATTAATTTTTTTTCATCTGTTAATAATTGATAGTGATAATGATTTTCACAGGACAATGGATCTGGTTAGATTAGTAATATCTTACAACGGTCGATGGGAGCAATTACCTTATGGAAGTCAGAGGTTTCTTGGTTCCGATAACCAAGGAATGTATGTGTCCAGAAATATGACTTGCGAAGAACTGGTGTCGATTGTACAAACCGTTGTGAAGTACAATGTGAACAAATACATTGTTGATCTACAATCAATATCAATCATTCCCGGGACAACATGTCACACATTTATAAGAAATGACGACGATGTTTTGTTTATGCTAGGGGAAGATAGGGTAATCCATCAAGTATGTGTCAGTTTAATTGATAGGGCTGCAAGAGGTGTCATCGGTAAAGAAATCCCTCGTCATGATAACACCTAACAATTTCGATCTTCAGGTGGAAGCAACCAGTTGTTGACAGAAAGAAGTGGATTGACGGTAGGGAAAACCTATGTGGTGTCCCACCGAAAGTAGCCGACCATGGTGATATAGTTGGAGCTCAACTGGACGATGATTTCGGTTGTCAAATTGAAATAAACGCTAGGCAGTACAACCACCAATACAATGAGATGTATAATGACATGAACAATGAACCTCATAACCTACCAATCCATGAGGTGGCTAATGAGGCAAATTTGCCTCTGGTACATAATGTACCGGACAATGAGGAAGATGAAGAACCGTTCGAAATGGGAAGACGTGCAAGACGTGTCCACAGATGTAGTTCCACTGCAGTAGATATAGCTGGGACATCTGAGGTCCAGCCTGATGTAACTCCAGTTGAGTATGAGAATGCCAGAATGTGGGTTATTCCAGGAGCAGAATCATACTCGTTTGGTATAGGTGGAAGCAGGAACTTGGTAGAAGATGAACCTACCAGCATGATATATAAAGGTCAATTTTTTCCTACTAAAAAGGATTTGAAGAGGTTGGTTGGCCATTTTGCAATGTGGCACAACTTCGAGTGGAAGGTGAAAAGGTCGAATAAGACAACATTACATCTGGTTTGTTTGATGGACAACTGCACATGGAAGTTAAGAGCGGTTAGGAGAGATGAAGTGACATACTTTCAAGTACGAAGTTTTATCAACGAACACACTTGTCTGTTGGAGGAGATTCACCGCCGCCATCGACAAGCTAGTGCAGTCATAATTAGAGAAGTGGTTGCACCTAGATTGCAGCAACAGGATGGTCGACTAATGCGTCCGAAGGACATAATCGCCGACATGAAAACAATGTATGGCATCCAAATAATGTACAGTAAGGCACATCAAGCCCTTGATTATGCATTGTCACTTACCTATGGAACGTATGAGGAAAGCTTCCAACTGCTGCCATCATTCGGTTACGTGTTGGAACAAAAAAATCCCGAAATGATTACTGACTTATAGTGTCATGAAAATGGTAAATTCCTATACTTTTTCATGTCATTGGGTGCTTCACTCAGAGGATTCCAGAGGTGTATGCGTCCAATTACTGCCGTTGATGGTACCCATTTAAAGGGTAGATTTGGGGGTACAATGTTTGTTGCAACTGCACAAGATGGGAATGAACAGGTTTATACAATTGCTTTTGGGTACGGTGACTCGGAAAACAAACTATCATGGGAGTGGTTTTTGGATTCCTTGAAGGGTGCCCTTGGCCATATAGATGATTTGGTTTTCATTTTTGATCGACATGCAAGCATTGAAGTAGGGATTTCTAAAGTGTTCCTTTATGCCACTCATACCATATGTTGCTGGCACTTTTATGAAAATATTAAGAAGAGATATCATAGAAAGGATGTGGCCCAGTCCGAGTGTACACCGAGTTGCAATATAACCGGCACATAGAAGAGTTACACAACTTGCACTAGAATGCATATGAATATGTAATTGATGCCGGTCCACAAAAGTGGTCACGTGTTCACTGCCCCGACAGAAGGTATAGGGTCATGACAACAAATGCTGTAGAATGCATAAACTCATGCCTTAAATTTGCACGGCAACTGCCTATGTTGTCTTTGGCAAAGTTTATTAGGAATATGCTACAACGTTGGTTTCACGATCGTCATAGGGCTGCACAATCCATGCTTCATCAGTTGACCAACGCAACACATCTTCTGATCCTGAAACGTGTTGAAAAGTGCAATTTTATGACCGTTAATCCAATTGACTGGAACATATTTTTGGTGAAACGGGCTGGAAAACAGTGGACCGTAGACTTAGCCCGGAAGACGTGCACATGTAACAAATTCCAAATGGACCTTCTTCCATGTTCTCACGCTCTCACTGCCGCAAGGTACATCATACAATTTTATGTACGGTTAATATTACTTAAACATCATACAATTTTATCATCGTTTTCAATGTTTTTACAGGGACCGAAACATGGATTTCACATCCCTCTGTACGGACTACTACAAGCGACAAACACTTATTGATGCGTACTCGGTTCCTATTATGCCGGTTGGACATCCTTCCACTTGGATTGTGCCATCTGACATCGCTGAGAGAGTCGTTCTGAATCCAAGCTCCAGGAGATAAGCAGGCCGAGGGCATCACGGCGTATCTCGTCTTCGGAGATAACATCCACACAGAACTGTAGACGATGTCGACAACCAGGGCATAATTCGAGGAGATGTTCTAACCCAGCTTTTACTGATGAAGATCCGAGCAGAGTCATTCCTGAGGAATACAGACGCAAGTGTAGTATATGTCATACTGTTGGTCACAACAGACAGACGTGCCCTACTAGAGACGGTGGGACCGTGGAATGAATTGAGGCGTTATCATGATGACATTGTTATAATTTGAACTTGTATGACTTGTTAAGTAACTGAAATACAATTGTATTTAAATATGATTTGTATATATACAAATGTAAAAAAAAAAAATACAAAAGAATTTGTAAATATACAAAATAATTGGTAAATATACAAAACTGTTGGTACATATACAAAAGAATTTGTAAATATACAAAGTAATTTGAACATATACAAAAGAATTGGTACATATACAAAAGAATTGGTACGTATACACATGAATTACTACAGAAATCTATGCGGGCGTGGATTTTGCAAATATTTCAACCGCCATCTTCTCCTGAATGATCCCCATATCGTCTTTAGCTCAATCGAAATCGTTTTTGTTCGCCAGTATGTACTCGATCAATCTCAACGTGTAGAGACCACAATTACCCCTGCAGTTGAACACATTAGCAAGCGTTAATAAAACATAAGGTTTATACTAATATAATCTTAAAGTGACTATTACGTAATGTCTTACGATTGCTTCTGTTGGGGGACATGTTTTCCCGACACGACGCTGACATCAAAAGGCTTACTTGTCTTCTCAAATTTCAACAGTCATGCCGCTCGTTTAGTATAAAACCCAGCCTGATGCAACATCGAGGGCACAAAGTAGCACAACGGGGCTACCTGCTGCTTTCGGATATGAGCTTGGACCTCTTGTCTCCAGGGGTCGACTATAAACATCTTCCCGCATGTGAGGTCCATAGTCACCAGCAACCAATGTTGGCGCCCGATGTTGGCGCCTAATGTTGCACGGTATCAGGACCTGGAAACGTCAACAACAGGTGTTAGGATGTATAAAGTCATTTATACATACAATTGCAAACCATGTGAAGTAGCACTTACCATGTCAACCTCGTGCCACGGACGGTATCCAATCGGGACACCCCCAAGGACCGTTGTGAGGTTGTCATCCTTTCACCAAGACCTCAAAACACTCCAACGGCTCAGGGTGATCTGCCCGCGAGAATCGTGAGGCATCATTTTCCTGTACTAGTGCTCCAGAAAGGACTGTAGAAACAAAAACACAAATTTTTAATTTTTTTCCATACACACATGAAACAATGCGTAATCATTATTAATTTGAGTACTTATAAAAAATTACGAGTCCAATATGTTAACCATCTGACTATACACATTCGGGAAAGCCCGTTGACGCTTCCGAAGAATATGGAGGTACGCGTCCATATGCTGGGAATATAAACACGTTAAGATATGTTATGAGGCTTACACATCTAAAACAAATACTAAAATCAGGATTTACGGTCCCACATACCTCATCATCAACATCCATGAAGTTGGTCTACAACCGATGGAACCATGCAGCATTAACAGGCTTCAGCAAATCGACATCACGTCTGCATTAATGTTCCATCAGCTACACATATATAATGCATTACAAGAAAATGGGCCACCTAAATGACAATGAATTTTACTTACAGTTCCCCGTTTACGTTCTTCTTGAAGGCTCGGTACACCTTCAACTGGGTATCGTCCACCAGTCCCTGGGGATTAAATACGTGGTCAGGTCCCTGTACTATTACCCTCGCCCTCTTAGGTCGGCACGGATCTGTGTACGGGCTAACCAACTGCCAACCGCACTTCAATACACTTCTGTGCTGTCAAACTCCCCTCGACGGGGTGTGCTCAGATGAGGATGAGAGAGGGGGAACCTGCTGCTCTGTCGGAGGTGAAGGGGGGAAGAGAGCCTGTTGCTCGGACGTCTGTGTCAGGGGAGGCTGCTGCTCTGTCAGAGGTGGAGAGGGAGGGGGAGCCTGCTGCTCGAACCTCGGTAGAGGGGGAGCCTGATCCTCGCTAGAATGTGGTGGGGGAACCTGCTACTCGGACGTCGATTGAGCCTGCAGCTCGCTATGAGGTGGCAGGGGAGCCTGCGAATTGCTCTGAGCGGGAAGGGGGCTGACTGCTCGCTCTGAGCTAGAGGGGGAGGGGAAGGGGGAGACTGAGCCCCACTATCCAGAAATGCCTCTCCGGTATGTGGATCCTCTGTATGGGTCCTGAAGCCCTGAAGGCCCCCGATCAATGCAAGCAACTCTCTATGTTGTTTCTGTCGATCCTCCTCGCTCTTCCGAAACAAATCGAGCAACTTCAGGTGCTGTTGTTGTCGATCCTCCTTACTCTTCCGGAGGGCTTCACGTAACTCCTTCAAGTTATGTTCTAAACGGGCCTAAAATCATGTAACTTTTTTAATACAAAAACAATCAACAACTCCTGTTACTAAAAAGAAAACTACCATCTCCACTTACCTCCCCATCAAGTCAAACGCCTGCACGAGAATCCCCTATAGCGGAACCAGTTCCTAGGGTGGTAAACCAAACCTGCCTCACGCGTCAGTGAGACGGCTCAGATTCGCCAGTGTCCATGCCTCTGAAATCTGGACCTGTAGGGTCTGAAGCCTCCGTCTCAGTACACCTCCCACCTTTACCCTCCTCCTCGGGACGAACTGCACCTGTAGTCAGCTCAGGGACAGTAGGAAGGTGAACCCTGTCGTTCTGCACATACGGGATCCCCCCCTCACTTAGGCCTGCAAAGTACGGGGCCATCGCCTCAGCTGCTGTGGGCACGATTTTCGTCCTCGCTGACATCTGAAAGTGTATTTAGATGAATGTCATTGTTACTTATCGTAAGAAAAAAAATG
This sequence comes from Dipteronia dyeriana, assembly GCA_032871835.1. Taxonomy (NCBI): domain Eukaryota; kingdom Viridiplantae; phylum Streptophyta; class Magnoliopsida; order Sapindales; family Sapindaceae; genus Dipteronia; species Dipteronia dyeriana. The sequence continues at coordinate 58,990,032 of CM065302.1, forward strand.
AATTACCCTAGCACTAAAAATCTTATCCAGCTTCTTCCCTCTAGGTTGTTTGGTCAACTCCCACTTCACAACCGAGGGGAAATGTCTATAACCCTTCGAGTCCCGAAAACGACACCCAGTTGGAGGATCACCTCAAAAGTAAATATCTGCATCAAAGATACGTACAGTTATAATCCAAAACAATTTTTGAGTCAAAATTAAATGTACATGTTGTAAATCAAATTTCTTACCAAAAGGGTGTGTGATAGACCGTAGATGTTGTACCCCTCCACGGAATGTCCAACATCGCCCTGTGACTGTTGCCGTCTCTCCTCACGACGTCGCGGTAAGGCATGCTTGAATGAAAATATAGAATGTCTATAGACGTGGGCACCCCACGGGAACGCATCGAAGGCATTGAGGTCCTCTACCAACCTAAACTGCCAAACTGGAATCTTCAATCTCTCGTCCACCCCCATCAGTATCCAGTTCAACATGTAAATGAGGCACAACTTCACAGCATCGTACGCCCGTTGAAACTCTCCCTGGGTAAGAACAACCCTCAAGTCATCCAACGATACCTCATCATGTCCAGGAAAGTACCGTTGATGTATGTCCTTCTCAACTGCAACATACATACTCGTGTCTAGTACGACTCCAAAACGTAATCCGGTGATGAGGCTAAATTCCACTTTTGAAAACCTCACCACATGTTCCCCTAACAAGAACCGCATCTCATCTGTCGGCCCGTCATGGTCTAACTCCCACAACAGCAGTTAATGAATAACACCACCAGAAAACTTCATCTCCCGGTGCATCGACATGAAATGCCCGAAACAGGAGGCCATGAACCGACACCGATCCTTAACAGAAAACTCTTTAGGGACCCGATTAAGTGCATCGTCTATACGAGCTAGGGCTTCAAAATAGTCGTGTCGGATCAATTTTTCCTTGAACCAATCTCCCTCTCCAGTTGTAAGCAATTCCTTCATATTGCTCGTCATCTGCAATGTCACAGAAACAGTACATCAGTAAACTGCACAAAAACTAGAAAATATTCTCGATCGTTTGAAACAAATTCTATATACTTTTAAAATATTCTCGATCCTTTGAAAAAGTTCTCGATTTGTTTAAAAAGTTCTCGATCCTTTGCAAATAAGCTCGATCCTTTGAAATTAGTCTCGATCCTTTGTAAAACCTCTCGATTCATTGAAAAATCTTCTCGATCATTTGAAAAAGTTCTCGACCCTTTGAAAAACATTCTCGATCCTTTAAAAATACTCTCGATCATTTGAAAAACCTCTCGATTCTTTGAAAATGTTTTCGATAAATTTAAAAGATCTCGACCCTTTAAAAATATTCTCGAACCTTTGAAAATAGTCTCGATCCTTTGAAATACCTCTCGATTCTTTGAAAAATCTTCTCGGCCATTTTATAAAATCTGGACCCTTTGAAAAACATTCTCGATCGTTTGAAAACATTCTCGATCCTTTGAAAATAGTCTCGATACTTTGACAAACATCTCGATTCTTTGAAAAATCTTCTCGATTCAATGACAAATTTTCTCAATTTGATCATTTTAAAAAATCTCGATCCTTTGAAAAACATTCTCGATCGTTATCAAAATTTTCTCCATCGTCTTCAAAAATTCTCGATCATGTCAAAATAGTCTGGATCCTTTGAAAAACCTCTCGATTCTTTGAAAAATATTCTCGATCATTTAACAAAAGCTTGACCACTTTGAAAAACATTCTCGATCACTTTCAAAAACCTCTAGAATATTTCTAAAAAATTTCCTCGATCTCGCTTGAAATATTCTCGATTTATTTTTATTTAAAAACAAAAATTGCTCGATACCAGAATATTGAACCTCATTTCAAACCCAAACCAAAACCACAATCAGTCTCAACCCTAATCTACAATTTCAATCAACAGAACAACTCTAAAATGCAATAATAAGTTATGAACAACAATCAATAAATAAAACAAACTGAACTTACCTCTGTCATCGCTGCGAAATGTACTTTATTGCTGTTCCGGTCAATAAGCTGTCGATTTGCTCGCCGTCGATTTCGTTGTCGTCGGTTTCTTTCTCACTGTTGCTTTTCTCAGACTCACAAAACGATAATTTTTCTCTATTTTTCAATTTTGTGGGGGGTATTCTCGTCTGTTTAGTTTAAATGGTGCCTTTTAAACTTACATTACTAAACTTGTGACATTTGCATAATACCTCTCTCAAATAGTACCATTTATTTATCGAACCCAATGGGAGATGGGAACCCGAAATCATAAAGCCTAGTGAATGAGAAAGAAGGGTACATGGTTTCAAAAATATATCAAGGACATACATCGTACATATATTCGGTGTAGAACAATAACAATGATCTCTGATAGAGATGATCTAGGAGATCGAATGATCTCCCATAAAGGAAACCGTCACTATGTAGGAGTTGATAAATATCTTATACAACAAGACAGGTGGAGATCCGATATCCATTGGTTGTGGACTACACCAATGTTGGAGTTTTTCCATTATTATAATATTGGGATCGTCTTACGGTTATCTATATTCACGTCTTTTTTTTATAAATAATTTTTTCTCAAAATAGATTTGTGTTTATTAAATTTTTGAAACAAGTTTAGATTTATTTTTTATTTGATAGATAAAAGGATCATTTTACCCTTAATTTGTAATCTAATCTAACACGGTTGACCATTAATTTGGATGGAGATCTAATTGTAATTATGTACATAAAAGTGTCTAACTCAAAATTAAGTAATCCCAATAATTTAATATAAAATATTGGTAAGGTCAAAATTAAGCAATCATCAAGGAAGGAAGTGAAAAAACATTTTAGAGCGGTGCTTTGGGCTTAGACAAACAAAAATTTGAGAATTTCTTTTGGCCCCCCTTACCATTTGTAACTTGTAATTGACTATGAGTTTGTGACAGTGACCGGAGTTTGTGACTCTCTGAGATACAATGGAGCTTCACGGAGGCTCAACCGCTCAAAGAGGGTATAAATCGACCGTAACAAATCATGCTAGGTTACTTATTATTATTATTCTTATTATAAAAAAATAGATTTAAAATTTGAAATTGAAATTTGGGCACCATTAATTTTCCTATAAATACATGCACCTAGTTTTGCATTTTCTCTAACCTCTCCGTTTGTTTCGTCAAAATGAAAAACTATGGTTAGATTTCATCATTCAACTCTCGATATTTTCTGGCTTCAATTCGTCTGGAGAATCATCGTCTGAATCCGGTGAATCTCTATTCCTTTTCTGTTCTATCACTTCACCACAGTTGTCATCTTCATTCACTCTCTATTATCACCACCACCAAAAAAATCTCAGTTTTCACTTTGATTCCCAACCACCCTCTCTCCGTCACTGCTTCAACAAATCTGAGTGAATGCCTCTAGAACTTCTCTCTGATACGTTAGCCGATTCCGACCACAATGGAGCCACCAAACCTAAACAGAGAGACTCTGTTTGTGGACTTTTCTGACCGCCTAGCTCTGCATGTAGATCTTCTCCATGTCTCGACAACCAAATTCGAAGGTACTCCTCACAGGCTATCTTTTCAATGAAAACAGCATCAAACCAAACTATAAAAAATGTTATCGAATCAAGAAAATATGTAGGACAATGTAAATATCTCGCTTTGTTAAACTTCGAATTGACTATGGTTTTTAGGAACTACTTAGAATCCAAATCTTTTGAAAGCCTATAAATCTTTCAATAGTTGGGTTCTACAATTTTTTATTTTGTAGATAATGTAAAACTCTTTTAGAAGGTTTATAAGGCTTTCAATAACTAGGTTTTATAATTTTGAAAATATAGATAATGTAGTACTCCTAAAAGTTTTTTTTTCAATTAACGAGCTTTACAATTTTATATTAGTTTACAATGTAAAACTAAACTATATTAACTTATTTATATTTTATTAATTTCATGTTTTGCAAGGATATTTATATTTCAAAAAATAAAACTCAGGTGTTGATATAAGTATATGCCTTGCATGTGCCTCTAAATCTAATTTTAATTAAAAATAGTGGTTTACAAATTATAATTCGCCTCTTACTCTCTCTAACTGATTTTAACCGCTTATACTGATCATTATGATCTCGATCAAAGGCATCTAGGGTGCGTTTGGTACACAGGACGGAACGAGACAAGGTGAGACAACTTTCTCTTGTCCCATATTTGTCGCATCTGTAGTATGGGACTGGACAGGACATGGTATGATAAAAAACACCAATTTTTATCTCACCCAAGACCCTAGGACAAGGTTGTCTCATGACATGGGAAAGGTAAAAAAGACTACTTTACCCTTAAATTTTCAAAAAATTACAACATTATATTAATATATATACATATTCAAATAATATATTAAATATATATTAAATACTATTACATATATATATATATATAATGTATTATACTATTATATATAATAATATATATATATATATATATATATATATAATATAATATATTATTTTTATACATATTAATATAATATATTATAATATTATATATATAATTATATATGATATAGATGATATATTAATCAGTTTTCCTCTTCAGAAACCTCTTACACTCCTACAGAGTCCACAGAATCCTCTTATGAATCCCCCCCTCTTCGTGGGAAACGTATTTCCCAGATTCCTCGGACTCTCCGGATTCCCCAGATCATGTGAATTACTCAGACCCAGATGCATTGCCAGATCTTTCTCAGATCTTCTTAGCAACCAGAGCTGACCCTCAACCATCCACTCAAACGGTTGACACATCTGAATCCTCAGGAGAAACCTCTGAAGAACCAACTCCTATGGTAGACGAACCACTAGAACATGGACCCAGGGCCCAAGCTTCTCCTCAGAAACCCACAAACGGTTCATGATTTAATTTTGACGACATAGCTCCCTGTCAATGGAGAAAAAGAATGTCAGAAATGAGCGTCTGGCTTGACCTGCAGACAGCAAAGCGAGAAAATAACACATAAACCATCTTGAGAGAATTCGTTTCCAGATTCACCGGATCTCTCAGAGATTGGTATCAAGCTCTCGGAGAATACAGACAATTGCAACTGGTCCGATGTGGGTCCGTATCCCAAGAAATGAGGATTGTTTTTTGAGAATTCCTCGGAGATGCCTCTCAATTCTACAAACAGACTAGACAAGAATTCTTGGAAATGCGATGTTGTTCACTAGACAAAAGAGACATAAATTACCACTACAGACGCATGTCTTTTAGGTACCATGCACTCGATGGAATCAACGATGAAACCTTAAGACATGTGTATTTGAACTCTCTCCCTACAGAGCTTCAAGGAGAACTCCAAAGGCTTATTGAATTCTCAGGCAGAGGCCTACGAGACATTACTCTAGGAGAAATCCACATGTTCACCCACACTGCATTAGACAAGCTCTGTGCTACACAAAGAGTCTTTGCAAAAATGATCAGAGAAGGTAAAAATTATGATAAGTATTGCAAATTTCCTCCTACATACCACCTCAAATGCAACTCCACAGAACACTGCAACTGCAAAGCAAACAGTTCCTACAGAAGACGGCCTTTCAGAAACCAGCCCCGAAAGTAAGGAATTCCTCAAACCCCAAGAGGAATAGAAAATATAAATATTACAGGAAGAAGGTCAGGAGATCCTGGAACAAATCCAACAAATGCTTTGCTTGTGGACAAGAGGGTCACTATGCCAAGCAATACCCTAATAAGAGAAAAAAATCAGCTAAGCTCATCCAACAGCTTAGACAAGTGGCTGATGAAATCCCCTCCGATGCGGACATTGAATCTATCTTCTCATAACAAGAAGATGTTAACCAATTGAGCTCTTTTATGGTTCAAGATTCAGACGACTTCAGCATTCCCTCAGAACATACAGAATATACAGATCCTGATTCCCCTTCAGAAGCCTACCGGGCCACCAGCAATGGTAGTACAGGCCCCCAGGTCAAAATCCAAATTCTGACGACCAAGTACTCCAAGCCAGTCCCTGTCATTGCCTACTTCGATACTGGAGCACATTCCTCGATGATGAATCCTAACGTCCTACCTTCAGATGCCTGGAAAGAATAAAAAAATAAGTTTCTAGTAGCAGATGGATAAATCTTTACTACTTACCTGATCTCCAAGCACAAGGTTGGCATACAGTTTTTCCCCTCGTTCACCCTTTGGATTCATGTCATTGGAACACCTCTTCTACAGCCAATCCAGAGCCATCAGGATCCTTCCTAACAGAATCCGCTACAAAAGGGAATTCAAACCTTTTATCGACATCCCCAAGATTTTCCCCCTCTCGGTCATCAATCCCAATTTCCACCAAATTCAAGAAAAACTCCTACAATTCTGTACCAACAACCATGCAGACTTCATGCATCCGCACCCACTGTGGAAAAACCCTGATTTTTTCATCAGGCTACCCTTTAAACTCAATGAGGATGTCAACCCAACAAAAGCCACTCACTCGGGAATGTCCCCCTCTGACCTATCCCTGGCCACCGAAAAATGTGAAGAACTCCTCAGGTAAGGCCTGATAGAGTCTACCTCCTCCCTATGGGATTGCCAAGCCTTCTACGTTGAGAAAAGGTCAGAACAACTCAGAGGAAAGAAAAGACTCGTAATTGACTACAAGCCTCTCAATCTCTTCCTCCTCGACGATAAGTTCCCGGTCCCCAGAGCCAACACATTATTTTCCCAGCTCCGTTTTCTCCAAGTTTGACTTGAAATGAGCCTTCTGGCAGATCGGTATCCATCCTGATGACAGGCCCAAGACAGCTTTCTGCCTCCCGAATGCCCAGTACCAATGGACAATTCTACCTTTTGGCCTAAAAACAACCCCTTCACTCTTTCAAAAGGCCATCACTAGGATTGTCCGCCCCATCCTCCATACTGCCCTACTATACATCGACGACATCCTGTTATTTTCATCTGATAAGGAATCCCACGATAAGCTCCTACAACAATTCCATCAGATCATTGACAAGTATGGAATCATGCTATCCGACAAGAAGAGCTCAATTGGTGTTTCTGAAATTGAGTTCTTTGGCATAAAAATTAAAGATGGGTCCTATGTCCCTGGACCTCATCTGGCAAGACAGCTCATTGTCTTCCCAGATTCGAACTTTTCATAAAAACAGGTTTAACAATTCCTTGGCATCGTCAATTACATCAGAGACTTTATCCCCCAGGCGAGTAATTACACGACAAGCTTATCCAAGCTCCTCAAGAAGGATCCCCCTCCGTGGGATACCTCTCACTCCAAGGCCGTGGCCCACTTAAAGGAAGTCTCTCAGAAACCTCTCCCTCTTCATATCCCTTCTTCGGGATAACTCATCCTACAAACTGATGCCAGTGACAATCTAATGAAAAATGCCACTACTGTGGTCATGCTAATAGACAGTTCAAAGACGCCTAAAAGCACTATCACACGGTCTACAAGGAAATCCTCACAATAAAAAATGGGATCTCCAAGTTTGATTTCCACCTCAGAACAAAGAACTTCATCATCGAAATGGATAACTCATCATTCCCTAAAGTCCTCGAATTCCACAACAAACTCCCTCCAAACCCCCAACTTCTGAGACTCAAATGACTTCTCATTCAAGCACATTAAAGGACACCACAACATCATCCCAGATATGCTTTCAAGGTCTCACCCTGTCACCCTGATCTCCTGTGCTGGACCAATCCCCTTAATTTACATGATATCATCTCAGGCCTCATCCTCATCAGCTCCGCCTGTTACTCAACCACCTCTTTCTTTCCAACCAGAATTTATGGCTACCCTACCACCAGGTCAACTACCTTCTGTCCAACAGGTCCAAGATTTTGCAAAAACATATCTCCCAATATATCTTGCCAGGATCAATGACCAAGGTTGCCATCATCAGATAGCCAATCCCACCAAACCGTTCATCGACCCTTTTATATCTCCACCTTTCTACTATTACTCCGAACAGGTGTTATGGTTCTTATGGTGTTTATCAGTCCTCCATCATCATACCATATTTTTTCCTCTCCAAGCATTATACGGTTTTGTCCAGAACCCGATCTCTCATGGCCTCCAAACCTTCCTACAGTGGTTCAATCCCTTATCTGTCTGGCGTACTGATCTTACTAGGCTTATGGGCCAATACCATCTTTGAAAAATGGACCCAGAACCAGCCGCCAAGGCATGCTGCATTTGGATCTGCAGCCGGCCCTACAGGCACAATCCACATACCCAGCTCCTTTGGACCTCCAATACCAGCTACGAATGGGATACTACGAAAGACTATACCAGACCGGTATAATATATATATAATATATATTATTAATATATAATATAAAAAACTTATATATAATACATACATATATATTATAATATACAATATTTATATATAATGATATTATAACTTTATTATATATTATTATATACAATATATATTATAATATATAATATTATATATTATAATATTAAAATGATTCTAATATTATATATATATACATACATACATACATACATACATACATATATATAGGGGCATTCTGATCATTTGAATATCTTGTTCCGTTTGATTCCAGTCATACCAAACGTATAACAGTTCTGTTTCAAGCCTTCCAAACACAATATAAAACAACATGTCATGTCATGTCCTGTCCCGTCCTGTCATGTCCCGCTTTGTCCTGTCTCATTTCCGTGCCAAACGCACCCCTATGGATCAGATGGTCTGTAATCAACAGAGTGTGCATGAGCTAACTGCAAAAGATACAGGTCTGAGTTTGTTACTTTTGTAATCAATTTTGAATTGGGTTAATGTCATTTGAGTCCCTGACTTTTGTTGAAAGATCACATTTTTAAACGAGTTTTTTTTAGCAAAATGTTTCGACTTTTGAAAAGTATATCAAATAGGTCCATATGAATTTTTTTTGACGGTAAATCGTCACAAAATATATAATTTGACCATTTTACCCTTAACTTTAATTAAAGAGTTTAAAAATCCAATTTTACCCTCTAACATTTTTAAATTTTACAATTCAACTTTGATATAATCCAATCAAAATCTAACACGTGTCACCAAAATTTTTAAATAAAATATTAAAAAATGTGTATGTATATAATTTATCAAAAAAAAATTATTAAATAATAAATAAAAAAACTAATCTTATCTTATCTAATAAAAACAAACGATGACCATCACCCACATAGTTGAACAAAAACAAACCATCTGCTAACACCCACATCCACACACCACGATCTGCTAACACCTATACCTACACACCATTGTCATCTCTATTCAATCCCTCTATAATCTCTCTTTAATAAACAAAAACCAATCTTCCTCAACCACGAACCATATCAGATGGAGAATGAGTTGTCTGCTCCATCTCCGGTGAGATGAAGCTCACGGGCGAGCTTCAGATCACAATGCAGTTCCTCCACACGATCGAGAGACGGAGCAGATTGCTCATCCGTGTGACGGTGCAGATCACCCAACAGAGCAGATTGCTCCTCCACGCGTTATACATCGTCTGTTGAAGCAGAAGAGAGAGAGAGAGAGAGAGAGAGAGAGAGAGAGATAAGTGGTGGTGGAGGATAGAGAATTGAAGACAAAGAGAGATCTAGATCAACGATTTTTTTTTGTAAGAGATTGATGATGGATAATGATTAATCAGAATTTGGGTTTGGCTTGAATTGAATTTGATGGTGTTTTTGTGTTTTCAATTATTAATTTGGGGTTGGCTTGAATCGAATCTGATGGTCATGGTGTTTATATTGTATGAAGAAATCTGAAATTTTTTCCAGATATCTTCAAATCTGAAATTTTTTCCATTTCAAATAAAAAAAAATTAATTAATCAATTTTTTTGAATCTTTTTAAAATTAATTTATTAATTAATTTCCAGTTGTGATGAAGTTTCCAGATTTAAAGATGAACTGGTAGGGTTGAGCTTGGAAGATGAAGTGATGAAGTTGTTTCTAGATTAATTTAGCCTTCTTTTTCTTTTTTAAAAAATTACTTTGGTTTTTAATTTTGTTTTTTAAAAACTTATCTTCATTTAATTTTATAATTTAAAATTTTTAAGATATTATCCATTCACTTTTTTCAATGTTTTAATTTTTTTCCTTTATATATATATTATTGATTTTCATTTTATTCTTATTTTTGTGACACATGGCATGTCATTGATTCAAAGACAAAAATACCCCTACAAATGTTAAGTTTGACAGACGTCTAACTAACTTTTGACAGACGTTTAACTAACTTTTGACAGACGAATTGACCTATGTGATACATTTTTCAAAAGTCAGGAAAAAAGTTGATAAAAAATCAAACTCGTCTAAAAATTTGATCTTTCAATAAAAGTCAGGGACTCAAATGATATTAACCATTTTGAATTTGAATCGCCCACCGATATTCCACTATAAATTTAGAGACTAGCTCAAATTCTGTCTCTCATTTTCATTTCTCATGTCTACTCTCGTTTCCTTTTTCACACTTTGATGCCAAGCTTTATTTCTCTTAAAGATCTGTCGTCTGATTCCGGTAGCGGTGAGGCTTCTCTCTTAACTTTCGATTTATTACCATCACAGTCCTTCAATTCCCATGACAGCCGCCAAACTGGTCACTGGTTTGGCTTCAAAACAATAGAAACAAATCGCAAATATCTTTTCTTTTGGTAAAGGCAACCATCGGCATTGGCTCGGAGTTAGCTCTTATTTGAAATCTGATGACGACGCTCATGCACATGTCTTGGTCGAAGGTACTCCTCCGAAGCAGCTCTCCGCTACAAAATCCGATGATGGCACTCCTGTACATGTCTCGGCCGAAGGTACTCCTTCGAAGTAGCTCTCCGCTACGAAATCCGATGATGACGGCACTCCTTCAACTGCCACCAAACAATCTGTTGCAATGACCTTTTCACTAGAGCTCTTGCTCTTCCAACTCTATCAATTATCCGGCTATTCTGATCATATAGATTTTGTGGCCAACGGAATTCCTCGGAAGTAACTTGTCTATGTTTGTACTGCGAAATCCAACAGCGGCCTTCTTATGGATACCGATCATGTCCATGCTGTTACAACCAAACTGAGGAAATCGATCGGTGCGGAATCGTGATCGTTGAACTATCCACTCGTGAAGGTAGCCGCTAATGTGTTTACATTTGGTGAAATTGTTACAACAATGTTGTTGGTCGTTTATATCACATAGTCGAAAAAGTATGTTGTGATAGCTTATACGGTCATGAAGAAGTCGTTAGAGATTGTTGAGATGTTTCAAAAAGTAATAGTCTATCAGGAGGAAGTTTTTTTCTTTACAAGAAAAATCACACTATCATAGAGATGCCAAGAAGTATGCTAAAGACAAGAGTCTTCCTAAAAACTTGTGGACTGAGGTAGTTCATACCGCAGATTACATATCGAATTGTTCTCCTACAAAGGTTATGATCAACCAAACTAAATAAAATCATCTATTGTAAATGATATACTAAATAATCATTTAAATTTTATTCTCCATGCATATATAAATTGCCTCAATATATATTATTAACTAACTTCATACTTATTAACTGACTTATTGGGATAATTATCAGTTGTTTTTAATATTTTGCACTTAAACTTGTATATATTTTGACCGTAAAATTGTACATTAAGGCTTGGCGGTTAGTATGCACTCCTATATATACAAGTTTGTGAAGAGTGTAAAAAGAAGTTGATTTATTCCATTTAGATCACTAAGTTAATATTTCCTTATTTATTAATGAGCATGACATGAATAACCATATATACTCCATGATAAACCTATCATAATACTTAGAACCTACATAAAAACGTCATTTATGAGAGCAGAGCATAGTTTACCATGAGTTTAATCCAACATTATAAGAGACGATAGATTTTATTTCAATATTTCAATACTAAATAATGAGTTTGGAATAGTAGGAGAAATGATGAAGAAGCTCTAGAGGAAAGCGATCAGAAATGGTTGCCGAAATAGAGAGACTCTATTTTAGTTTGGTGGCTACCATAGAGAGTGAAACTTTGACTTTATATACTCAATAGAAATCCATTGTAAGCAAATGAATGCTGATTACTTGCTAATTACATCATGATGTCCTATAATCACCCTAAACCAATGGAGTGATGACCACAAGGAAGAGAAGCCATGATCCATGTATTGTTATCCTTTAGGCTTATGGGCACCAACAGAACGTCCCAAATTTATAAGGTAGCGGTGTTTGCATTCAACAATCTCATTTTGTTGGGGAGCTAAAGGGTAGATTTTGTCACTTTTTAAAAAGAAATTGAGATTGGGAGGAACGTTAGGTGATTTAACTACTTCAGTTAGTTCGCCTGTGATGAAGCTGCAATGGAAACGGTTAATATTATATATTTTGAGGTTAAAGTAGAAGAAGCCAAAGAACAAGGGAGTGATCGAGTAATGAGGTGAGTCCAAAGGACGGAAACAATTCAGACCCAAATTAATGGTATGACTTGATATGAATAATGTTATGCTTGATTCTAGTGATTAGTTACTATCTATATATATATATATATATATTTACTGTAATTAATCCATTGAATTTACCTTAATTATAGCCTTACAGGATCACATTTATATGGTTTCCTTAATATTGCAATTGGCGGCGGATGCATTAGAGGGTAGCCCGGGTAGCCCTCTTTCAAAAATAATATAAAATACATTATGACTATTTGCACAAACACCTTTGATATTAGGTCTAATTGTATTTATATACAATTTTTTTTTTTGTAATTGCACTAATATCCCCTACCGTTAATATAATTTATTTCATATTTATTCTAACTTAAAATAATAAACAATAATAAAAATTATAAGCAATCAATCACAATTGATAAAACTATTATTTTATGCTTTGTTTTACATATAATATTTCCTTGCTTTTATTTCAATCTTTTGATTGCACAATTTAGATTCTTTTCATTTTGTTTTATTTGTTAATTTAAACAATTCAAACCGGTCATTAGTAGTAAATTTTCATAATATGTAGAATCTATTTAAAAACAAGATATATATTGACAAACAAATCAATGTAAGGGTCTATGAGTCATAGATTAAGCATTCAAATAGATTGACTAAACAATTTAATGTGAGAGTTTGTAAGCTACTAATTAAGTATTGACTAAACAAAATAGATAAATTCTACAACCGATAGCTAATGAATTGACTATTTATCAGTGTTCTAGAAGTCAGCCGCCTTGGCCAATTAATCGATAAAAATCGGCTAGGCGGCTGTTTACTGAAGCGAAAATGGGAAAATCGGCCAAATTAAGAGGTTGCCGACTAATCGGGCAAGTCGCTGACTAGTCGGCTAGACGACTAGGCGGGGGTCAACGGCGTTGACTCCGCCTAGGCAGTTTTTTAAAAAAAAAAAAAAAATCTCTAACTTGTTACATGAGACATAACACCCAACTTCACCCAAAAAAAAAAAAAATCTCTAACTTCACCCAAATTTGCAAGTACAAACATGATTACATTACATGAGACATGAATTGTTTGTCTAGTTATCATCTTCTTCAAAAACTTGTTCTCTCAATTTCTCTAACTTTCGACTTCAGTGCTAGCAAGCAATCTCCAAACATTAAAGGAATCCAAACATAACTTGGTTTTGATTTCATGGAAGGGGATGTTCTGATTTGAGAAGTTCATTAATTTTGAAATTTTGTTTTCCTATTTTTCCTTGCATTTTAGGATTTGTTGTCTTGTTTTGTTTTCTGGTGGCAATGGATTATGGTCGTTTTTGGGTTTGCTGCATTGATTTGCCTTCTGGTTTGGTTTGGTTTTCTGGTGGCAATGGATTCAATTCTTTTTTGGTTATGGTTTGGTTTTCTGGTTATTTTGGTTTTCTGGTTTGGATGTTCTGGTGTTGCTTTTTGGCTTAGACTAAGTAACTATATAGTTTTTTCATTTCTTGTTTTATGAGTTACATTTTGATTGTTGTTGACTTGTTGATGTTTGATAGAACTTAGAACTTGGAATTTGTCATTTTGATTTGATTGTATCTTTATTTTGGATTTGGATTGGTTTGTGATTGCATTTGGATGGGTATTTGAGGATTTGGATTGGTTTATGATTGGATTTTTATGGTAATTTAATATTTGTGGATTGGTTTATAATTGGATTTGGAAAGAATTTGTTGGAAAGAATTTTTTTTTGAGTTCTAATTGGAATTTGTGTGTAATTGAGTTTTTCGATTAATCCCCGATTAATCGGCCTAGGCGCTAGGTGTCGGGTCTTTGCCCGACTAGCACCTAGCGCTTACTAGAACACTGTTATTTATTACTAGTGTGTATTGAGAAAAAAAATTATTTGTATATATAATTTAGGCTCAGTTTGGCATTGTTGTGCTGTGGGGAGAAGTGTTTTTAAAATTGTTGTGGGAGGAATTGTTTTTGGAATTGTTATGGGAAGAATCAGCTGAGTGTTTGTTAAATTGATTTTCAAAAGTGTTGTGAGAACTAAAAGCAATTTCAATGTGTTTGGTAAACTGAAATAAAAAGTGTTGTGAGTGTGTAAAATTACTAAAAGGATATAGACATCTAAATGGTACTAATGTGCTATACTTTACATTTTTCTTGTTTATTTGTGTTTAGTGTTAAGTGTTATATAATTATGGTGCTTTATTGAATTAACTAGCCCTATATTTTATTCTACTTTATTTAATTAATTAACCTCATTTCTTTATTTCTTTATTTCTTTATTTTATTCTACTTTATTTTTTTATTTCATTTTTATTCTACTTTATTGAATTAATTATCCCAATTTTTTTTATACAGTTATGACAACATTTTTTTTTACAGAAATATAAGTCCAATTTTTTTTATTAAATTGCGTTAAAGGCAAGGACAAAGTTGGAAAGTTAGTAAAATTTCATTTAATATCACTGTAGCATGTTTTCTAAAAGCAGAAGCCAAAATCCAAAAGCATGTATTTGTAGCTTCTCAAAAACTCGGTTGGAAGAAGCTAAAAGTGACCAAAAGCACTTCCCCGCGATTTTACCAAACACCCTGTCTTAGGTCCAGAATCACTTTTGGCCCCAAAAGCAGCTGGGGAAACAATGTCAAACTAAGTCTTAGTCCGGTCTATAAATATTTCTTGGTCCACCTTTGGATGATCTGATTTTTTTTTTTACTTTTTTAAAGCATGTGATTGGTTGTTGATAAAATGATTATGGAAACGAATCACATATTAATCACATATTCATTACAATGTTTATATATCATGAGATTTAAGTGAGATTAGAAAGAAAAAAAAAATCAGTTCAAGGGATCCAAATTTCACAAATTTAAGTAGATTTAGCTTCACATATCAAAAATTTATACTTGAATTAAATATTTTGATTAATATTAGTTACATCACCATCTTAATGATATATATGAAGCGTGTAAGTATCAATTTCTCTGGCTTTTTTTCTTATGAAAAACGTGCTTGAAATCCCAACTTTGCATGTCAAATGTTTAATCAGATCAGATCAGCTTGAAATAATCATCTTCTAGGGTTTCCATATAAAATCAGTTCAACTTTAATCCTTAACCCATGACCAGTCGGTGCTTTTCCTGCGATTAAATTTTAAGCATATATATATTATCCAACTGAACAAATCCTTGTCAATGTACAAGTCAACAAGTCGTTCAAGAAACCACGTCATCATTGAATTTTATGGAAAAAAAAAATTTGTTTGAAAGACAAATTGGAGTTTTAAAAGCTGTTTATTATATGCAAGTCGTAATAAAGTTTTTTTCTTTTTTCTTTTTTCTTTTTGTTTTAGGATGCATAGATTCTTGATTTTAGATCCCTTGTTTTGGGCCATTTCTTTAATTTTTAAGCGATTTTTCTTCTTAGAAACGCAACCCTAATAGGTTATCATTTTGATTATATATACGATAATGATAGCTATGAAAGGAAAAGTTAAGCTAGATATTATTAAGGACTAATTGATGAATGGACCTCGAACATGACTTAATTGGTTCAGAAACTTGAGTTTACTATATACCCAATTGATGAGGGTTACGTGAAGCACATGCAGATGGGATACAATGATGGTGCTGCCAACTAACTAGAGAAGTCTCGATCACATGTTAGAGACTAGAGAGTCATGCATTTGTGACTTGCCCAAATCTGTTGGAGAGGAGAGAATTGGCCTTTTACTGTTGCGTAAGACTAAGGTTTGTCTTATAAACCTCTTTGAGAAGGAAAAGTATATTAAGAAGAAATAAAAAGAAATTGAAAGAAATAAAGTTATATAGACTTTAAAATTTGGAAAGATAATGTGTTAAAATACCCAATTATTAAAAATAAATAAATAAATCGTCATATATGATGATCATATTAAGTTCTAGGGAAGGTATAGAGACTACTATAAATTGAAAAATGTCAATATAAAAATGTTGGATTGTGAAGTCTGAATTTACACTACGTAGAGGCAACAAGAGGTTGAATTATAGTTTTAACCCAGGTTTTAGTATTTTACCTACTTTATTTTTAGGGTTCCGGTGTGATAGAATAAAAATACAAATAGTTGAGAGTATGTGTCAACTTCACCATTGTAAACACCAATTTGATAATTGGAAATTGATTGATGGTACGTCGTGGATATAGAGATCATATTGATCGCCGAGTGGCATAAAATCTAGTATCTCTCTTCATTATTTTTCTTGTTTTTGTAAGTTTTTAATTTATTGTCTTTGGGTTTACGTATTTCCTAACACATGCAACACAAATCTACACAAAATATATAATAAGATATATATATATATATAAGAGTTGCATAAAGCATAAAAATAGTTTCATGTTGATGTTCTAAGAAAAGCAAAAGGACTGGTTTGCTTTTGATCTAAGCTTTTCAATTATGAAGAACCATTGATGTCAATAGGCATTTAATAATTGAAAGCATAGAAAAAGATAAAAATCATGGGCTGGAAAATGTTTGAATCAAGTACAATGTGCACATGCATATTACTTAGCATATAAAAAGAATATATATATATATATATATAGGGCATGTTAGGTTTACCATGAACGAGAGAAATTGATAGATAACATAATCTGGTAACATATATGCATCCCATTAATTCATCCCAATGCAACTCACTTAGAGTTTTTGAACATTTGACAAATATAGTAACTACTCATGTTCCAAAATCCAAAAATTCTCCGATTTCAATCATACATTTCTTAGCAAAAAATAGAAGAAAAGGAGATGAGAAAAATTATAAACTTGTAAATATTTATGATGTTATTGATTGTATTAATTAGAACTTAAATACCATTTTTGAGCATTTATCTATAACTATCATGTATTCAAATTTTGGGATTATTAGATTGTGCTTTAACATAGAATATTATACATGGAAGCAATGTTATTAATCAAATTCTTAATTTATGTGTTTGAGTTCAACAAAATTAAAATCTAACTTCCTTGAACAAATTATAACATAGATCACAAACGAGTTTTAATTATACACCAATTAAATGTGACTACACATGTGAGAATTCAATATTATCTTACATACGTATTTCTTAAGAATCATCCGACTAATTTATGTATGATTCAATCCCAAATCAAGATGATCATAGATATTAGGTCTTATTATGCTAAACCATTCATACAATATACATCAACTAGACTCGATAGAATTCCGTATTCCTTAATAATCATTACATTATTTAATACTTAAGCCATCTATGTTTGATTTGATCTCAAATCAAGTCAAGATGATGATCAAATATAGACAATTAAATCTGATTATGCTAAAAGCATTCAAACATTTATGTGTAGTCATTGTGGGATCCACAAAATCAGAAGAAATAAAGAAGATTTTTTTTTTTTGAAAGTTGAAATAAAGAAGATTTTATATAATTTAGAAAGGGCGATGCTAGCTAGGATTCTTTGATAGGGCCACATCTGCTAGCTATCTAGGCTGCGGGAATATAAATGGATTATTTTTGGGTGTTTATGTTTCAGATACTGACATGGATTTTTTATTTTCAAGATGTAAATTGGTAGAATATGGATATAAAATGGTGGCTGTTGGAAAAATAATAATTTCAGCTATGGCTACTCATATCATATGCTTCAACATACAACAAATATGAGTTGGGCAATTGAGTGCAATATGCTTACGAGCAACAACTTAATATAGATTTTAGTTAACAAAAGTCTTTACAGAGTACGATTTGATGATTCTTTTTTCTTTTATTCGATCCCTTTTGAGCTTTGACCGGAGAAAATTTTGGTTTCTTGATCCTATATATAGTTTACTTAAAAAATATGTAAATTAAGAGAGAGTATGACTTACCATCACCCAACCGTGGTTCAATTCAGTGGTAAATAACATTCATTTAGTTTAGAAATATTTTAAATTCGAATCATTACACCTTATTGTATGTATATCTTGAGCCATTATATCTTACCCCATGAATATAAAAAAGAGAGGACACGACTTGCTATGTATGCCCTTGATCACTAACTAGCTCCATGATTTTCTTTCTGATATAACCAGTTGGGTTTACAATTCATACATGTAAAGGATAAAGGATATAACTTATGAATAGCAATGTAATAGAATGCTTGCGTGTTTTTTTTTCTGAAAAGTTACAAATAATTCTGTTTGAGAAGAGAATTATACAATTCAAAACCCATAACTTCAATTGTATAGGCGTGAGGAACATATAAATATATATATCATTAAATTAATTTTATCTCATGAATAGTAGAATATGTTGAGAAACTTATATTGTTTAAAAATGTTTTGAATTCATTTTTTGAAAATTAAAAGATGTTTATATCAAAGGCTTTTGTGCTATTAGATCTTTCATTTTTTATGACATTTTAATCGATTTTGTTAAGAGTGATTAAGTTTAGTGACTTCGTTATATATATATATATATATAATGAATTTGTTCTGCAATTGAATCAATATTTTATATATTTCTTTATCAATTTATATATATATATATATATATATAATGAATTTGTTCTGCAATTGAATCAATATTTTGTATATTTCTTTATCAATTTTTCCACGTTTGAATCAATATCTTGTTTGTGCAACTTGATAAGTCTACTGTTTAAAAAATGTTCTATATTACTGCACCCTTAATTGATTTGTCATTTTGGTAAAAAAAAAACAACTAGAAAAGCAGATTCATATTAGCATTATTTTTTATACAGCAATCACAATCTAACTGTACCTGATCACGACCAATAAAGACAAAAAAATAAAAAATATAAATATAAATAAAATAAAAAGAAGAAGTGGGCACCTTAAAAAAAGGGCCCATTTTGATTCAGTTTATTGGCATCAATGTCTAATCTTGTTGTTGTGATTAATTAATTCAACATGATCCATAATCAAGAATTAGGTGAGCCATGTCATGCCACTAAATTGATTCAGAAAATGGAGAATTGCACTCCTACCCTGAGGTTTTCCATTATTGCACTATATGAGTAGAATTTTCCACACACTACCCTAAACTTAATAATGTTCAACACTTCCATTAGTTTGACTGGCTTTGATATTGGAAATGTATATAATACACTGAAATAAAATAAAAAACAAATACAATAAAAAATAAATAAAAATAAACAAGAGGCCACTTGATGATGGTGGTTTCCCTAAAAACACTTGTGGATAACTAAAGACACCTCGTGGGATATTTTTTTTTTCTTTTGTTTGCTTTTCATTTTTAGTAAGTTATGTAATTATTTTAACAAAATGACTATAATGCCCTTACAACCATTTCAATATTTCATCTCATCTAGATGCAATAATGGAAAATCAAAGGGCGTGACTGTGTGAGTGTAATTCTCCCATCAAAAAAACTCTCGGCCGATCGAGGCATGGAATTAATAGAAAGATTAGATGTGTGATTTGATTTGGTTAAATATGAAAGGTGGGTCACTACTGATTTGATCCGCTTGATCATGATGATGATAAGGAAATAGCCTACTAGGAGAAGTGGACATCCAGTGGGACCATTTGGTCGATCATGGAACTAGCATTGGTCCCTACCAAGCATAGTTTTCTCCATCAAGATTGAAGCCACGTCCAACGGTTCTGGGGGCCATTGTTGCTCCTTTTAATTCTTCATATCATGATCACTGATCACTGATCGTTGATCAATAACATTGGTTGGTGCTGGTCAATAGGCAGAAGAGCCAATACTTGAGCTCCTCAGCTCACCCAGCAACCCAACATTTTTTACTATTCACTTTTAATCTCCTCAACTTAATTGTCCTATCTGGTTAATACGTGTCCAAAATGAAATATAGTTGTTATGATCAATTCATGTTTAGGTTTATATCAGTATAAATATAATGATTTAAACTTATTAACATGTAAAATTCTAGTTTAATGCACATTCAACATTAATAAATTCACATTACATTATTTTTTATTTCACACCTGTAACAGAGTTTGAATATCATATTTATTCATTTAAATATGTAATGTAATTCATTTAAAAAAAATGATAATTCTTTATTTTAAAGTTATATTTTTAACCTTTTAATAAGTTTTGGATGTAACATTTTACAATTGTAAATTTCATTAGAAAGTTAAGTCTAAACTACTAAATAATGATACTTATAAGATCAGAATTTTATCGTTGACTTGTCAAATATTCATATGAAGTATAATATAATTGATATGTTATAACCAAAATGGGGAGCCAAACAAAGGAAGCCAAGCCAAGAGAGAGCATGAGCAAAGTCATAAAAAAACTTAATATCAATTATCAAGTAGTATCAAAAGGGCTTTTATATGATGCCGTTTTGGATTGGTGGGATTTGCATAACAAAAGCATGACATCTAAAGCGTAAAGCTTGTTCCCACCCCACACACTCTTATCTCTCTCCGACTCTCCCTCAATCCCATTGTCAATCTCTCTCTATAATATTATCTTTTTGTTGTGTTGTGGTTTTTGGACCCCACCACAGCCATAATCCACGTGTCGCCCTCTCCTCCTTTTCAGAGGTACACGTTTCGGCCCATTAGCGGCCCATTTCCTCCTTGCGTCACCTTCAGGAATCCATCACCTCCATCTCACTTCTATTCTCATGCTCCACTCTCCATTCTGTCTTCGTCAACTTTTGCATGGATTCACTCTCTTTAAACATGTTCAATTACTAATTAACCCCACCACTTTTCTGACGTGTCACAACTCCATTGGTTTCCCTAAAAACCTAATACTATGCTGACAACACGTGATATGTCCCAAGCTGTCGTAATCTTGATTCTAAGCTCTTTTAAAAAGAATGGTCATGCCTACTCTATGCAACATAATCTCTTAAAATCCTGGAAAAAAAAAAGAAGAAAAAATCTTCAGGCTTTACAAAGCTGTGATTGAAATACCTCATCAAGGTGCACCAATGGAGAGCACCGACTCGTCTACCAGCTCGCAACAGCCAAATCTTCCACCGGGGTTCCGGTTTCACCCCACAGATGAAGAGCTGGTGGTTCACTACCTGAAAAAGAAGGCCTCCTCAGCTCCACTCCCTGTGGCCATCATCGCAGAAGTCGATTTGTACAAGTTTGATCCATGGGAGCTTCCAGGTAAAAACCCTTTTAATTTTATGTGGATTAATTAATTTGTTTTTGACTCATCAGATGTATATGTATATATGTTAATCCAATAGAATTATGTTAAACGAAATACATGGATGATATGATGTTTATTGGATGAACGAACGTACGTACATCTGATTGTGGGAAGATTTTTGTGAATTCACAGAATAGGCCTAAAACATCATGGGTTTGGTATGCTTTTTCAGCTAAGGCCACATTTGGAGAGCAAGAATGGTATTTTTTCAGTCCAAGGGACAGGAAGTACCCCAATGGAGCGAGGCCGAACAGGGCAGCGACGTCGGGATATTGGAAGGCTACTGGGACAGACAAGCCCGTGTTAACTTCAGGAGGTACTCAAAAGGTTGGTGTGAAGAAAGCACTTGTTTTCTATGGAGGCAAACCTCCCAAAGGAATCAAAACCAATTGGATCATGCATGAATACAGACTTGCAGACAACAAAGTTAGTAACAAGCCTCCTGGATGTGATTTAGTCAACAAGAAGAACTCTTTGAGGGTAATTATCCAACTAATTTTTCAATGATCAATATTTTTTTTTGTTCTCTATTTGATGATGGTTTATTCAGATTATAATAGGTTTTCGGGTTTTTGTATTGTTAGCTTGATGACTGGGTGTTATGTCGAATATACAAGAAGAACAACACAGCCAGACCAATAGATCATGATAAGGATGACTCGATGGATGATATGTTTGGACTGATACCACCATCGATGATGGTTTCGAGTCAACACAACCCCAAACTTCATCTTTCATCAACAAAGGGGATGATGAACACGACAAGCTATGGAGCATTGATTGAAAGTGACCATCAGAATCTATTTAAAGGGATGATGAGCCATGATCATCATCATCATGGGATCAGCAATAATGGGGGCTCGATGTCTTCACTTGCAACTACTTCAAGCTCAAAGCTGCCGCAGCTGACTATGGATTCTCTCAAACGAACACTCCCATCATCGATGAATTGGACCAATGATCAGGACACAGGTGGTCCTCAATTGAGCAAGAGGTTTCATGGAGAAAGCAATAATGATGGAAATATAAGCATTGATCAGAGGACCGATGCAAATGCTGGTTCAATTGCCACTCTGCTTAGGCAGCTGCCACAAACACCACCTCCATTGCACCAACAAGCATTGTTGGGGTCTCTCGGAGATGGGATTTTCCGGCAACCATATCATCAGCTCCCGGGAATGAACTGGTACACTTAAATACTACCTCTTATATGCCTGAGTGGACAAAAAAAAAAAAAGGAGAAGAGAATAAAAAAAGATTGAATTTTCAAGAAGTATTAATCCAAGTAATTATATGGTATTATATACATATATATACACACTTGCTGATATACAATGGCATTAATGGTGTATTGGAGTATTGAGATTTTGGTTTCTTAGGGAAGAGATTATTAGATCACTGATTCTGAATTTCTGATTAGAGATATCAGTCAATGGCCTCGAGTTTCTTTTTTAAGTGTAACAACAACAACAACATCAACAACAAGGGTATTATTAGCTGCAGATCATTCCAAACTTGACGATGATGATGATCAGATCATGAGGCCATGCATAGATTCATGATAGCTTTTATATATTTGGTCTTGATATTGTGTAGAAAAATAAGTCTGATCATCATCTGGGATGGTGATATTTTGCCTTAGGATATATCGATATACAAACTCTTAAGGAAAAAAAAAAAAAAACCTTGTATAGAAACTCTCTCTATGTTGTAGATTTCATTATTATTATTATTATTTTGTTGAACATTTTAAGAAAATATATTGATTATGGTTTGCCTATATTGTTCTTATTATAATAATGTTACACATATATACGGTATTTGATCTTCAATTTCATCACTGGTTGCTGTTCTCATCAAGCAACTATATACTTGTATTCATATAGATATCTTAGTGGAGCCTGGATTTTATCTATGGCCATTTTTGCATTACATATACCGACTCATTTCTAGGTCACTGCGTAATCCCTTGAAAATGATTTCATTTTTTCATATAAATTTAATGGTGGAGAAATTTGAAATTTCCATATAATTAACACTGAAAACCCACCTTTTTCT
Source organism: Dipteronia dyeriana (assembly GCA_032871835.1). Classification (NCBI taxonomy): domain Eukaryota; kingdom Viridiplantae; phylum Streptophyta; class Magnoliopsida; order Sapindales; family Sapindaceae; genus Dipteronia; species Dipteronia dyeriana. The sequence goes on from CM065302.1 coordinate 59,013,721, forward strand.
ATTGAAAACTATCTTTCTCACAATAATTCTTCCCACGATTTCTTGGAATATTATTTTCATCATATATATATATAATATTGGAATGGATCTTGATTTTAAATTAATGCATATTTTCTGTAAAAAAAATTGTTTGTCTTTCAAGAAAAAAAACCATGATATTTATTATCATGTGACTATTTGGATGATTTGATATTTATAGATCATGTACACATATTGTACCATTTATTAATAGGTAAAAATGACCTTTCGATAATTGGTAGAGAAAATAGAGGAAGATCATATCGCATTCACTAATATGGACAAATTGGGGCTTGTCAAGATGATCATTATTATTTTTTTATCGTTTACTTACTATTTAATTAATAATTTATTTTTTGATTATACGATTATTATTTTAAGAACTCTTGGAATATATGGAAAAGTATAGATATTTTGTAAAGAAAAAAATAAAATGAAATTCTCTTTCTTAGAAAAACAACAAATTAGAGAAAAACAAAACTGTAGATCTTTCTTTTTTATATCCAAAATTAAGATTCTAAATTTTTTTTGGTTTAAACCATCCGGTTTTTGGGTGGTACGGATCCACCATACGGTGCAATCAGCCCTGACCACACCCCGACTAATCCGGATTCGCACCGGGTCGACCCACTAAAAGGTAAAATACTTCCAATATGTGTAACTCCGTTTATAAGGGGGTTGAACTCGACCTTGTTTAAGGGATAAGAGTACTGAATCACTTACAAGATTCTAAAATTTTGATAGTAATTAGAAATGATTAATATTTTCAAAGTAGTGACCAATTACGAAGAAGACATATACATCTTTGTCATGCACTATTGTCTGTTGTAGGATTTCTTCATCAAAAGCTTTTTTATATAAGAAAAGCTAGAAGCAGCTGGCTTGAAAAATAAAAAAAGCTTCTAGAGAAAGCACTTATAATCATCATGACGACGTTTGTACAGAAAGTTGAATTTTCTTTTACCTCTTCGGTCTTCACACACTTACCCAACTTTATAATAATGCTCTACTCAGCTTAGTTCCGATTTTTTTTCCGTACCAACATAACATTGTGGAATCAGTAAATATTTAGTTACGTAACTATATATATAACTTCAGTTGTGAAATAAAATTTGAAAACTGATCTGATTAGAGAATGATCTTTAACTTAAAGACTAGTAGTACAGAACGTTGATGATTTAATAATCAAAAAAATTATAATTTCATTTTCTTGGTCTTATCTTCAAAAATTATATCTCCAGATATTTGAGTTAGGGTGATCGGGTGTCATTTTCATTTTTAATTTTGGATTTGATAAGACATGCATATACTCCGATAGATAGATAGGTCAGTACATTCCATGAGCCAAGAAGTCGCCATAAAAATTGACAACAAGAGGCTACCTCACAAATGCCTTTCTCTTTTGCTGACTATGGGGGGCCATTTCACTATCGTAAAATGGTGAATCATTATCTTAAAACCACACAAATTAAAAACCCACCCTTTAATCACATTATAATTTTCCTTTTAAGGGAAAGTGTACAAAGTTACAAACCAACTTTACACAATTTTCGTATATCATTAATGCTTAGTTTTGGAATACACAAGCATTGAATGATGGATGATCAAATTCTGCCATTATCATCCTAATCTCTCTCCTTTTTTGTGGAGGAAGCTTTCACATGGGCTTATAAATATCTACAAAATATGATTTATATGCTTTCTTTCGTGATCGTATGTATTCACACAGGTAATTACTTAATTATCCATTCACATATCGGAAAATGACTTCAATGGAACAAAAATCACATTATAACTTTTAGGGTTGTATGCTTATTCCATCAGTGAAATATCTAAACATATATACCTTATATTTATTTTATAATTATAAACTCGCGTTTGATGGCTGGCGTGAACCAACCCCTCTGCAAATCTCATCGCTCCGCTTTGTTGCAATTAACTGATCGTAATTTGTATGTCATCTTAACATGCCAGCTTTTTCTCAGCACCCAAATGTATCAAAAAATGGTATAGATGATCCCATTTTTGTTTTTTGTTTAGTTTTTTCAATATGTTTTAATTTGTTTAGTGTATTAAAAAAAAAATCAGAGGAAAATATGGTTTCAGTTAGCATAGTAGAAAAAATATTGAATTTTTGGTGTTTTTTTCCTGATTTCCCATTTTCAATTCTGAGTTGGGGAAGATCAATTGCACATAGCAATTGGAAACCACCACCTTGGTAAGTTGGTATATTATGTATGTATAACTTCCATTGCACATGAAACCATGAGAGAGAAAGTCAATTTTTCGGAGAGATGGAGCGTTGATGCTTTCGGCATTGGTGTGCAAAGGTGCTTAGGGGTTTTCGGTCATGAACAAAGGGACTTTAGAGATTCCTTACATTCAATCTTTGTGGATAATATCAATCCCACCGTGAATTCGAAAGATTTACGGTGTATGTTCAAACCATTTGGGAAGGTAAGGGATGTTTATTAGGTTTGAGACTTTGGAAGAAGCATCTATGGTGGCAAAAACAACAGACGACACGCATTTGTATGGATTGCCAATTGTTTCGAAAGTAGCCTCTTTTGGGTGGAAAAACAGGAAAATCTCCACTTCAGTCTCAAGTTCGCATGTGGGTAATAGAGGGGTGACAGTAAATAGGAACAGAGGTGATTACATTCAAAGAGGGGGTCTGGTTAGGGAAAGGTCGTTTGTGGAGACAGTGAAAGGGTCTCAGGTAGGGGTTTCTATTAAAGGGGAGAAAGGGAAATAGTGGAAGAAAGATTTTTTTTTTTTTTTGTCTACGAATTGGAATGAGCAAGTTGAAGACAGGCTATGGCTTCAAAAATGTGTTGTAGGAGTTCTAAAAAGTTTCTCGGATGTTTACTCAGTAAACTATCGGCTTCAAAGCTAATGATGGTCCTTCTCTTCTACTTATTATGGGGACAAATGCATTTTATAGAGTTTTGAATCAGAAGAGATTAAGGAGGCATTTTTTTCTAATCGCTTTCTTTGGGACGATTGTTTCTCTTCAATGGTGAAGTGGTCATGGGTTTTGATTTCAATGGAAGAAATGAGGAATTGAAGGAGATTATGGATAGGAGGAAGGACGGGAATGATAGTAGGCTTTCTGATTAGGTGAAAAAATTGGTGTCCAAATTCAAGGCAAGAGACCTATGATCTCGTCCTGATTGCTGATAGAAGAGGACCTCTTTATGTTTCTGTATTAGTACTTGGGTGTCTTGCTCTGTTTTGCTATTAGGTGTTCTGCTTCGTCTGTTGTAGGAGGTCTGGTTGTGGAGGCTCAGCTGGTTGTTTTGTTGTTTTGCATATTTTTTTCTCTTGTTAGGCTCAGTTGAGTCTTTAGACTGTATTTGTTGTTTAGTGGGTCTATATATTCTATTTTGTGGGTCTTATGTTGGCTTTGGTGGTTGTCCTTTTTACCCGTTGTTGGCTTTCTATTAATGAAATATCACTGTTGAAAAAAAAATATTTTTATTCACATAGTTAATTAATTACTTAATTATCCATACATATATCAGAAAAAATGATTTCAATAAGATAAAACCACATTACAATATTAAGTGAAATATCTAAAATTTGATTTATTTGCTTCTTTCATAATCATCTTTACCCACACACTTATTTACTTAATTATCCATATAATATATATATATATATATAATGACTTCAGTATGGTGAAACCATGTTACAATTTTTAGGTTGTGTACTTATGTGCACTTATTGAGACTTAATTAATATCAAAATTTTGAAATATATATACTTTATAGTGATGGCCCAATTGATAAAATGAATAATGGAGAAGGTATAAAGGCTGTTATTATTTCTTCTAATTTAGTGAGTAGGGGCCAAATAGAGATTCGTCTCAATTCTAATAGTCCAGTTGAGAACCAGAGTAAGTATTCTGTTCATGCTCTAATGATTGCAAAAGAAAATGATTATCATCCAGACATGAATATTGCAAAGGGTACCAATAGTATGAAGGATTCTAGAAAGGAGAGCGTGAGGAGTCACCTTGTAAACCGCTAGTAAGGAAAGGCAGGAAGAAACATGACTCATTGTCTAAACACTGTATGGTCATAAGGACATCTAAAGCTAAGAATGTTTTATCCCATAACTGGCGGATGAAGGAATCTAAAGCTACAAAGCAGGTGGCAATGAAATAGAATTTAGAAGAAGAGAATGCTAAAGTAATCGAAGAAGCATGTCTAAAGGAGTTGATTTCAAAAACACTAATAAAAGCATGGTGTTGACGTCGATTTCTGGATTATGTCAAAAAAGCCAACAATAATTGGATTTCGGCTATTGAATCAAAGAGAAAGAGATGCAGAGAGAGTAACAAAGACAAGTTTTACATGGTAAAACTCTGATGGCCGGAGAAACATTCACGGGTGGTTGAAAGATCAGCCAAGCCAAAATCCACTAAGAGAATAAGATGTTTTACAAGCTCTCGATCTCTCTTTTTTCTCTCTGTATTTACTATGCTTGTTGTATATTATATTGTCTATATCCTTTTTTGGACGAGATTATGGGTCTATTTATATGTTTATAGAACCCTGATCTGCCTTATACAAGTAATACGGGATCTTTGTATTTAATTGTGATTCGGTTACTTTCTTGAGGTCGATTTGTCTTCTTTCCTGTTTCGGAGTCTCTTATGGAAATCGAGTGAGATTCTAGTAGTGCAGTTCAATTTGGACTTGTTTCCTTATAAGAATGTAGCCTTCGCAAAGAAATCAGGTTATTTCCTGGTTGGGGACTCTTCTGACTTAATGTTCCATTTTATTTGGGATTCCTTCCTGATGGATATCTTCGCGTATTTAATGACTTAATCCGTATGAAATAAGCACCAAGTTTTTACTCGAGTCGTATTTATTCCCGAGTAAGAGCAATACCTGATGGTCCCGAGTAGCACCGTTTGAGCCCGAGTGGAAGCGTTGTTTAATCAGTCCCGAGTGTTTGTTAACTGATCCCGAGTAGGTTTCATTCAATATATGCTTACTTGGGCTTTCTTCTCTTGAATGATGTTTCGTAGGATATTTCCTGAGTGCCCATTTGGGTGTCCACCTGGCTATTTTCTCTTTCTTGTCAATGACGTGTATGCTTGAGAAAATTTACATACGACAATACCCTCTTAAAATATTTTTGCCGAGAAGATTTCATTTCGGGCAAGAGTATTTTAATCATCTTAATTTTCTCTTGTCAGAATAGCCGTCTTGTCATAATGGCGCGTCTTAATGGTGACTCTGTAATTTCGATTCTCTTCATCACGGGAGATCTTAAATGATAGCAACGTTTTAAAGTTCTGAAGGTTAAGGGCTACTTCTTGTTTTGACACGCGTCCATTGTCTCTTCGTTTTTCAATATCATTTATGAGAAATGATTTTTGCGTTTCCCCAAGCGCCGCCTACGTCATCAAGTTTCGTCATAAATTTTTTCCCGCTTTGAAATCCTAGAGTTTCGTGTCGTCTCTTCTTTAAATTCTTTGCTGAGAGACGTTGTTGGTTTATTCTCAAAATTTTCAGCAGAAATTTCTTTAAACTCAGATTTCTTTATCCAGATGTCCGCGATTCTCCGCTTGAAGATCTTGCATTAATCTCAATTCAATGTTAGTTTTAATGGGGCCATCTTCCCGTCATCGTCTCTTTAAAATCGCTTTTGATGCATTAGAACGTGGGGATTTCCAGTTAGTATCTTGCATTAAACGATTACTGGGGGATATCCCTATAGATGAACCTCCATTCTTAGAGGTTGATGTTTCCGGGCTTCACCCTGATGTCACTTTCAGCCCTGTATCGAGTTCTCCATCTAGTTCTGATTCTGATATTTCTGATCACAGGGGATCTTTTCAAAGGATGGGTAAACATCAGAGCAGAAGTAAGGTATACAAGCACGGCTCTAGCAGTGTTCAGACCAGAGAATAGACTGTTAACGACGGTGACATTGATGAAGTGTACAGGGCGTCTCGTCTTTTATTTTCTGATACTCGCCCGAGTGGCTTTGATACTGAGCCGAATGTGGTCGGGCCAGCTGAGATAGAAAAATACCGCTCCCGATTCGACTTGCCCGACTCAGTCACTTTGGTTCCTGCGGGGGATAGAGCCGTATGGAATCCTCCTAAGGGCATGGTCGCGATTTATGGGTCGATGATTTGTTGTGGCGTCACACTTCCCCTTCAGCCTTTTATTGCCTGGTTTTTGGTTGAGGCAGGAATAGCCCCAGCTCAGTTGGCCCCGAATAGTTACAAAGTCTTGATATGTATGTGGCACATGTTCAGTCGGATGAACCTTTCACCGTCTTCCCCGAATGAAATCAGACATTTCTTTACGCTGAGGCAGGTTAGCAGAACGGGGACCTATTTTCTTGCGTCTACTTCTTCGGACGGTTGGGTCCCCAAGGAAGCCAAGGTGAATCGGGGGGTCAACGCTTCTGATGACCCGAAAAAGAAGGGTTTCATATGGGGATTCCCTACATCCAACAAATTTTGAAAGAACAGTTGGTTTTTTACTGGAGGGGCTCTCGGGCTCGATATCACTGTTCGATCTGGGGATTCCCATATGGTGTTGAGTGTTCCCCGCTTCTTCTGTTCCCCCGAAGTGTGGAACAAGAAAACAATTGACTATAGTGATTCAGAGCTAAAGAGGCTAACTCGGGGCAGCAGTTCGTACTCTTTTCATAGAGGAGCAAGAGCTATCTTTTCAAAGAGGAGCAAGAGCTATCTTTTCAAAGAGGAGGACTTAATAAAGCTCGGCTTCTTTAGACAGATTTCGGGCCATCGCAGGCGATGTAAGTAACCCGGCGCCCTTTCTGCTGTATTTCTCTGCTTTTCATTATTATTTTTTTTTTTTTATTTTAACAAAAAAAAATTTAGTGTTTGATACGGACGTTGTCAACGATCTTCAGGTGAAGGCGATTCTACAAGCGAGTAGAAGGGAAGCTTCCCGCCAGGGCGATGAGGGTATTGCTCCACCCGAGCCTGATGAGGAAACTGATATTGCTGAGCAAATTCCCCAGTGCATTGATCGAGGTGCTCAGCTTTCTACTCAGGATCTTGCTGGTCCAAGTGGCTAAGGTGAGCCGACTGACACCCAACTGCCTGAAAATATGGAGAGGCAGTATGAGGGTCGAGGTGAAGAGCCTGTTGGACGGTTTCAAGCTGGCGACGGTGGAAATGTCTTGACGAATCAAGTGCCTGCTGGTGCCGAATTCTTTAAGTCTTTTCAGAACGATCCGCAGGAAGATCCTATTGTTGATCTTAACTTCCACCGTTCTCTGGGTGAGAAGCGAAAGGCAGTTAGTTCGCCATCTCGTCCTCTCAAAGTTCCTCGGGTAGTCTCATTCATTGACTCCAGCGACGAAGATGTTGCTGATGAGATTGCCCCGAGTGTTGGTGCTGGAGCATAAGTAGATGTAGTCACTTCAGAATCGAGTAGGGCTTCTTCTACATCTAAAGTTGGAGATATGGGGGCTGAACCTTTGGGGGTTCCTTCTCCATCCTTAGGGCCGAATAGGGCTTCTCCTGCCTTTGAGTTTGGAAATCTAGGAGTTGAACCCTCGGGGGTTCCTTTATTCCTTTCTCCCCAGGATATGCTACAGGAGATGTCCTCCGGTCGGGCTTATATCGGGCAGGACCGCTAGAGCGGTTTTAGAGATGGTTCACTGACCGAACGTCTCCAAAATGTTTTCAACGGCGCATCTTATGTAAGTTAAATTTGACTCAGTTAATTCTAACTCCTTTATTGTTTTGCTTCTGCGGGATTTCAAAGTATATTCCTTTGCAGATGGTGGCCGAATTTGCTGAGCTTGTTCAGACTCAGCAATGTCAAGCTGATCGGATAAGGCGTCTAGAGGCTCAGCTAAAGACGAGTGAGGAGGGTCGTGCTCGAGCTGAGCAGGCTTATCAGCAGGAGGTCGGCTCTGTACAGATATTTGCCAACCACTGTCTGGCGAAGCAGGTTGAAGCTGAGGACAAGGCATCTCTGGCAGAGGAGAAGGTTGCATCGCTTCAAAATCTTCTATCTTCTGCTGAAGAATCCATGCTTAAGGCCGAGCAGAAGGCGGAGCAGGCGAAGTCGGCGTATGACCAAAAAATTGAAGATTTGGAGCGCCAAGTGCTGACAGTTGAATCCCTTTCCCGAGAGGCCAGGTTGGAACTGGAAGTCCAAGGGTGGATCGTTTTAAAAGATCCCCTGCTTACGATGCCCTACTTCTTTGGGAATTTTAACGTGGGCTAGTTTCGGCCGGCGAGTTCTTCAAAGTCAAGAATAGGGCGACCGAGAAAGCCCGTGCTAATTGGGAGTTGTCAATCAAACACCATGTGGACCGGTCCTTGGAATCTCTTCGAATTCAGATGAAGGAATAGAGAGCCTACTGTCGTAGTCAAGGCAAAGAGCCCCATCCTATGCATTTAGAGATTCCGTCCGAGCATTCTCTCTCGACCTTTTACGCAAGTCAAGAGTCGATTGAGAGTGTAGTCCCGGATGTCGGGCCAGTCCCGGGTGAAGATTACAACCAGTGGAGGGATGATACTGTCGATGATATTACTTGGCCGTCTAATGAGAGCCTGCTTCGTGAGTACGAGATGGTGCCAGATCCGAGTATTGGCAAAGGCTCGAAATTCTCGCAACCTTAATTTTGTAGATTTGTAGAAAAATCTGATTCTTTCTTTTTTACTTGTAAAGAACCATTCTTTGAACTGTAATAATTCTTTTAAGAGCAATAAAATTCAATTTTATTCTGAGTTGAATGGTTTTGGTCTATTTTTTACTGATTATTGCCGAGTGTTGTATTAAAATGGTTGATGGTCGGGTAACTTAACCGAGTATCTTATTAAACCGGTTGTTACCCGAATAACATCAATTGCCAAGTATCTTATTAAACTGGCTTCTTCGATGTTCGGGTAACTTAGCCGAGTATCTCATTAAACCGGTTGTTACTCAAATGACTTCAATTGCCCAGTATCTTATTAAACTGGCTTCTTCGATGTTCGGGTAACTTAGCCGAGTATCTTATTAAACTGGTTGTTATCTGAATGACTTCAATTGCCAAGTATCTTATTAAACTGGCTTTTTTGCTGTTCGGGTAACTTAACTGAGTATCTTATTAAACCGGTTGTTACCCGAATGACTTCAATTTCCAAGTATTTTATTAAGCTGGCTTCTTCGGTGTTCGGGTAACTTAACCGAGTATCTTATTAAACCGGTTGTTACCCGAATGACTTCAATTGCCAAGTATCTTATTAAACTGGCTTCTTCGGTGTTCGGGTAACTTAACCGAGTATCTTATTAAACCGGTTGTTACCCGAATGACTTCAATTGCCAAGTATCTTATTAAACTGGCTTCTTCGGTGTTCGGGTAACTTAACCGAGTATCTTATTAAACCGATTGTTACCCGAATGACTTCAATTGCCAAGTATTTTATTAAACTGGCTTCTTTATTATTAACCGAGTCATCTTGAAACAGAAGTTTTTCACTTGTGTTTCATACCCGGTTGCTACCCGAACGTTACATCAAGGCTCACCATGATCATACGTTCGAGTCCTTACGTAATACCAAGGACATCTCCCTAGTTTTTATACTCAATGGTTTGTCGAATCGTTGAGCTCTTTTTTTAAAATGTTGCTTCAACACAGCTACGCATTTCACCGAAATTTCTCCCGATAGCGTCCCGAGCATTTTTTCAAAGTCTGGTGCATCGGGTTTGCCTTTTTACGAAGGTCATTTTGACCCTGCTCGGCTGGCATGCTCCTACGAGCTTCTCCTCCCATTCGGGATTTGATGGTCCCGAGAATTCTATTTGCATGTTCTTATTATCATGCTCTTCTTCCATATGATCTTATTATCATATTCCTTTTTTGGAAATCCCGAACTAGATGCTCTCTTTTCAGAAATTCCGAGTAATTTTATTTATTACTGTAAAAAATCGACAGATTTAAATTACAGTTTAATATTTATCCTACCAATAAAAGAATAAAATATTCAATATATATATATATATATATATATATATTAAGGATAGAAAATCTTCAGATATTTGGCATTGCATGGTCGGGGTAACACCCCTCCATTGGGTCGAGCAATCCAATAGGCTCCATGGCCAGCTATCCCCTCGATCTTGTATGGACCTTCCCATTTGTCAGACAGGGATCCTGCGGCTCTATTTTTTGTGTTCAATGACACCTTCCTGAGCACCAGGTCTCCTAGCTTGAATTTCCTTATCCGAACACGAGAGTTGTAGTGGCGAGCCACTCTTTGTTGATATGATGTATTTCTTATTCGGGACTTTTCCCTTTTTTCTTCTAGCTCATCCAAACTTTGTAGTAGCGTATCAACATTCTGTTCTTCATCGTATAGCCTGACCCGTGGGGACGCATACGATGTTTCTACGGGGATGACAGCTTCTGTTCTGAACGCTAGGGTGAACGGAGTTTCTCCTGTTGAAGTCCTTGCTGTCGTCCGATATGCCCATAATATTTCAGGAAGCTTTTCAACCTAGCTTCCTTTTTTGTCATCTAACTTTGCTTTAATGGTGTGCTTGATAATTTTATTTACTGCTTCTACTTGCCCGTTTGTTTGTGGATGAGCTGATGTCGCATAGTAGTTAGCAATATGATACTTCTTGCACAACTGTCTGAACTTTTGGTTATCAAACTGAGTGCCATTGTCGGTGATTATAGTGTCCGGAACTCCAAACCTATATAGTATGTTTTTATTTACAAAATTTGTGGTGTTGGCTTCGGTGATATGCACCAGCGCTTCAGCTTCTGCCCATTTTGTGAAATAATCGACAGCTACTATGGCGTGCTTTGCTCCACCCCCTGTCCCAGCTGGCATTGGACTGATCAGGTCTATGCCCCACATGGAGAATGGTCATAGAGCAGTGAGGTTTCTTAGCTTTTCTGAGGGTTGTCGGATATCGTTAGCAATCCTTTGACATATATTGCAACTTTTCGACCACTGCTGTGCATCTGAGAAAAGCGTAGGCCAGTAATAGCCTTGTCTGAGTACCTTATGCGCCAGACTTCTACCCCTAGTGTGGTTTCCGCAAACCCCTCCGTGGATCTCTTGAAGTATTCGATATGCATATTCTTCTGGTACACATCTCTGGAGAGCTCGGGAGAACCCCCTTCTGTATAATTCTCCTCCGATCATGGTATATCTAGCCGATCGATACTTGATGCGCTTTGCTAATACCGGATCTTCCCAGAGCACGTATTCTTCCAGGAACCTTCTCAGCTGGACCATCCAACCGTCTTGCAGTGTTCGGATTTCTGAAATTTCCAAATGTTTAGGTTCAGCTGTACTCGGTTTAAGGAGGTGTGCAACTGGAATGGTCTTTGGTCTAATTGAGGTTGTTGCTAACGCTAATTTAGATAAAGCGTTTGCCTTTTCATTTTCTTCTCTGGGGATCTGAGCGATCTTGTATTCTTTAAATTTTTAGAGAAGCTGTTTTGCGATGTCACGGTAGGTAATCATTCCTTCATCTTTGGCCTGGTACTCGTCCATAACCTGGTTGACAACTACCTGTGAATCGTTGAATATCTCAACTTCATCTGCCCCAAGAGCTATGCAGACTCTGAGTCCAGCTAACAGTGCCTCATATTCGGCTTGATTATTGGTTGCTTTGAAATCAAATCTCATGGCACATTCAACATCATCTCCTTCTGAGGTGTGAACTACGATCCCTGCCCCGCTGCCATGAGTGTTTGAAGAACCATCAACATATAGTTTCCATGGGAAACTTTTATCCAACAGTCTTTTTGCTTCCAGGTTTGGTTCTGTGAACTCGGCTATGAAGTCTGCCACCGCTTGTCTTTTGAGGGAGGTTCTGGGGACATAATGAATATAGAATTCACTTAACTCGGTTGCCCATTTAGTAAGTCTTCCTTATATCTCTGGCTTTTGTAAGATTTGTCTTAATGGGCAATTGGTGAGAACCTGGATCGTATGGGCCTGAAAATATGGTCTCTGCTTTTTTGTTGCTGAAACCAATGCTAAGGCTATCTTCTCTGCCTGTGAGTACCTGGTCTCGGCCGGTACGACTGCCTTGCTAGTATAATACACTGGTTTCTGCACTCCATCTTCTGTTCTAACTAAGACTGAACTTGCTGCAAGCTCTATTATTGACAGATACAGCTGAAGTATTTTCCCTTTTTACGGTTTTGAGAGGATGGGAGCTTGCCCCAAGTACTCTTTTATTTTTAAGAATGCCTGCTCACACTCTTTATTCCACTTCAGGCCTTTCCCTTTTTTGATTATCTTGAAGAAAGGTGTGCACCTGTCTGTAACCCTTGAGATGAATCTTCCCAATAAGGCTAAAGACCCTGTTAAGCGTTGTACCTCTTTCAATGTTTTAGGTGAGGTCATTTCTTGCAAAGCCTGGATCTTCTCGGGATTAACTTCGATTCCTCTTTGATGGACTTGAAAACCCAAGAATCTTCCCGAATGGACTCCGAATAAACATTTTTTTGGGCTTAATTTCATCTGGTATCTTCTCAAAACATCAAATGTCTCTCGAAGGTCACGGGCATGCTCATCTGCTGAGACTTTTTTAGTCAACATGTCATCAATGTACACTTCCATGTTCCTTCCTATTTGCCGAGTGAAGATTTTGTTGACCAACCTTTGGTACGTAGCTCCTGAATTTTTTAAACCGAAGGGCATTACTGTGAAGCAATATAAACCCTAATCCGTTGTGAAAGCTGTTTTTTCTTCATCAGCTTTGTTCATCCGGATCTGATTGTATCCCGAGTAAACGTCCATGAAGCTGAGCAGTTCATGACCTGCTGTGGCATCCACCAGCTGATCTATCCTTGGGAGTGGGAAACTATCCTTTGGACATGCCTTGTTTAGATCCGTGAAATCTACGCACATCCTCCATTGTCCATTTTTCTTCTGGATGAGGACTACGTTGGCGACCCACTAAGGGTAGCTGACTTCTCTGATTGATCCAGTCGCTAGTAGCTTTTTCACCTCTTGTTTGATTGCTTGACTTCTTTCAGGATTGAACGATATTCTCTTTTGTATTACCGGTTTTGCATTCGAGCTAACTACGATGTGGTGGGATATTACTCGGGCATCTATCCCGATCATATCTTCGTGACTCCAGGCGAATACATCTTTGTACTCTCTAAGCAGATTGGTCAAGTCTCGCTTGACTTTTCCATCCAAGTTGGCCCCAATCTTGATTTTCTTGTCCGGTTTGTCTTCTTCGAGTAATATTTCAACCAATTCTGTCTTGTATTCATTTGAGCCCTCCCTTGGATCTAGTTCGAATGACAAGGATTCTTCACACTGATTTGGCTACATTATGGTGCACACTTGTTGGGCATCATGCTTGTCTCTGTATACCTACAGGTTTGCTCTTCTGGCCATCTCTTGGGATCCCTTGACTATCCTGATCCCTTGTTCTGTTGGGAACTTGATCATTAATGCATAAGTGGCCATCACGACCCTTGTTTTATTCAGGAACGGCCGGCCCAATAATACATTATACGGCCAATTATCCAAGTCAACTACCACGAAGTCGAGTTGGACAGTCCTCTGGCATGGTGCCGTTTCGATCTTCACGGGTAGTTTTGCCGTCCCGAGTGACCTGACCTCTATTCCCCCAAATCCTCTTAATGGAGTATGGAAAGGCTGTAAATCTTTTCGGTATATTCTTAGATGGTCGTATACGGCCACGCTTAGGATGTCTGTTGAACTCCCATTATCTATTAAAATTCTCCGGACTTCCCTATGGCCAATCCGGGCACTTATAACCAAAGCGTCATTAGGTCGAACATCGACGCCATGGGAATCTGCCTCTATAAAGACTATTGGGTCCCATCCTTCCTTTACCATTTTCTGGTCTGGTTCAACTGAGTTTACGTCGAAGTTATTCCTTGATTCTATTGCTACTTTGATTTCCTGAGTTCGTTCTCGGTTGCTTCTCCCAGTAGAAGGTCCTCCGAAAATTGTATGTATTACTTGATTGGCTTCGGGGCTGGTTCTTTGGTTTTGACCAGGGTTGTGAACAACCTTGACTTTCTTGGTTTCTGGTCTCTCGTCTTTTTTCAAGATTACATCCCGCATGTGCCCTTCCCGAATAAGAGTCTCTATGTAATCTCTGAGCTGAAAAAACTTTGAAGTCTCATGCCCGGTTTCTTTATGAAACCTGTAATACTTGGTTGTATCTCTCCGGGCGAACTGTGATTGTCTTCGTGGTTCTTGCACCATATTCTTTTCTTCCAAGATGGCTAGAATTTCTTCTTGTTTCTTCCGAAGAGGGGTGTAATTGGTATATCTGCCTCGGTATTTCTCTGTGGACCGTTCAGCATTAAGCCCATTACCTTCATCCTTGTTTTTCTCCTTGCCGTTCCCTTTCCATTTTTCCTTTTGATTCTGCCCCTTGGATTCGGTATTCTTCTGTTCGGGCTTTCCTCCATGTATATAGCTTCCTCATGTAGCTAACTCTTCTTCCTCGGTCAGAGCGTATCCTCCCGCCATATCCATCATGTCGGCATACCTAGTCAGCTGTGCTCTTCTCAAATCGAAGGATAGTCGTCCATTCTGTAAGTTATTGGTGAAGGCAGCAATAATTGCTTCATCATTAGCGCTGCCAATTTCTGATACTGCTTGACCGAATCGGCCCAAGTACTTTTTTAACGACTCGTCATTCCCCTGCTTTATTTGAGAGAGGTAGGCCACTGACTTCTTCCTGTGAACGTTGCTCAGGAATTGCCTTAAGAAACTCCTGCTCAGCTCGCTGAAATTTCCGATGCTCACCGGGGGTAATCTTCATAACCATCTTGACCCTGTGTCCCCCAATGTTTGTGGAAAGTTGAGACATAATAGGGGGTCACTGCGGACATATTGAGCCATGGCACTTTTATAGCGTCTAACGTGCTCCTTCGGATCTGTATCTTTTTTGAATTGCTCCACATGCGGCATCCTGAATCTTTCTAGGAAAGGGGTCCGTAAAATCTCCCTGGTGAATGGACTGTCGGAGTCAGTTAGGCTCTGGATTGTGACATCTCTGTCCCCCACCGGGCTTCCTTGACGGTTGAACTGTTGGGTAACTGTCATTCTTTCCTCAGATTCTTCACTCTGATGCCAGACCTCTCGTGTGACTCCATGATGACGTTTGCGATGGTGTTGATCACTGTCTTCTGATGATGATCGTACTCTGTGCCGATCTTATTTACGATGTCTGGCACGTATTGTTTAATTGCGATCCGACCTCTGGTGATTTTCCTCTTCTAGTGTTTTCTGTTCAGCTGGATTGATTGGGGAAGAGTTCCTTCTGGTTTATGGCATGGTCATTCCTGGCTCCACCACCATCGAACGGAGCCTTGCGGGTGGAAGATTGGGAGTATGTGCTCCTGCGACCAGTAGATCAATCCCTTCCATTGCTGCGTCCGTCACCAATTGCTGCAAGGCCTCTTGGAAACGTAGCGTAAGATCTCTGCTGGTTGGAGGAACTTATTGGATCCCCGCCAGGTGTGCAGACTAGTTTTCTGTGTTTGCTGCAGGATCTTGTGACGTATTGCCAACATGGAAATCGCCTGGTGATTTTTGGCCATTCCCTGAACTACTTCTGCTTCTTGTCATCACTTTTAACAAGTTCGGAGGTTCAAACCCCCCTTCTAGCGCCAATTGTTGACATCTATTTCTGGATTATGCCAAAAAAGCCAACAAGAATTGGATTTCGGCTATTGAATCAAAGAGAAAGAGATGCAGAGAGAGTAACAAAGACAAGTTTTACGTGGTAAAACTCCGATGGCCGGAGAAACATCCACGGGTGGTTGAAAGATCAACCAAGCCAAAATCCACTAAGAGAATAAGATGTTTTACAAGCTCTCGATCTCTCTTTTTTCTCTCTGTATTTACTATGTTTGTTGTATATTATATTGCCTATATCCTTTTTTGGGCGATATTATAGGTCTATTTATATGTTTATAGAACCCTAATCTGTCTTGTACAAGTAATACATGATCTTTGTATTTAATTGTGATTCGGTTACTTTCTTAAGGTCGATTTATCTTCTTTCTTATTTCGGAGTCTCTTATGGAAATCGAGTGAGATTCTAGTAGTGCGGTTCAATTTGGACTTGTTTCCTTATAAGAATGTAGCCTTCGCAAAGAAATCAGGTTATTTCCTGGTTGGGGACTCTTCTGACTTAATGTTCCATTTTATTTGGGATTCCTTCCTGATGGATATCTTCGCGTATTTAATGACTTAATCCGTATGAAATAAGCACCAAGTTTTTACTCGAGTCGTATTCATTCCCAAGTAAGAGCAATACATGATGGTCCCGAGTAGCACCGTTTGAGCCCGAGTGGAAGCGTTGTTTAACCAGTCCCGAGTGTTTGTTAACTGCTCCCGAGTAGGTTTCATTAAATATATGCTTACTCGGACTTTCTTCTCTTTAATGATGCCTCGTAGGATATTTCCTGAGTGCCCATTTGGGTGTCCACCTGGCTATTTTCTCTTTGTTGTCAATGACGTGTATGCTTGATAAAATTTACATACGACACATGGGAAATTCGACTTTTTGGAATCTAGAGGAGAAGGTGGCCAAAGTCATCAAAACTGGAATGGCTCTCGGTTTTGAATTTAAAGGAGATAAGGAGGAAGTAATAAAGGAGATTTCTATAAGGGAGTTGGAGGATGTTGAGAGGTATGAAACTTTGGTGCAGTAATAAGCTTATTTGACGATTGTTTTTTTGGGAGTCTTTCTTTTTCCATACTAGCTTTTACTTGGAATGTAAGAGGGTTGGGTAGAGGGGAGAAAATGAGAGTTGTGAGGTGTTTGGTTTGGACACACAAACCTCTGAATCTTTTCATCCAATAATCAAAATTGGGTTCTTTTGATAACATAGTGGTGCGGTAGTTAGGTGGGTCATTGCTTACTAGGGGGGTTGTTGTGGATGCGATCGGTTCAGTAAGTGGTTTAATCTCTCTATGGAATGAAGATCTGTTTGTGGTCAAGTCTTGCATATCGAACTCTGGGTGCATCATATTAGTCGGTATCTTGGTTAAGTGGAACAAAGAGGTTGTCTTTTGTAATGTTTATACGCCAAATATCGAAAACGAGAGGCTTGAGCTAGGGATTTTATACTTTCCTTGCAGGCTGCTTTTCTGTTCCTGTAGAGTATTGGCGGTGACTTCAACACCATTCTTGAGCCGATGGAGAGAAAATGTGATGTCAGTAATTTAAGGTACATTAGAAACTTTAATTCTTTCATTCGTAAAGCTAGAGTCTTAGACATTTTGATGCATGAGATTTCTTTTTACGTGGTCAAACAATAGGGAAACGGCGTCGTGGGTGAGATTAGATCTTTTCTTGTTCTCTCCCTTGATGCTCACGTGGTTCCCTAAGATTTGCCAGAAAGAAATTCCTAGAGCTATCTCTGACCACAGTACGGTAGTTGTCGGGGAGCCGTCCATCGATTGGGGTCTAAGTCCCTTCATTTTTACCACGTTTGGCTTGAAGATATAGTAATGATGTCTGATCCTTTACAAGAATGTAAAAATTGTAGTGTTAAGGATTCCAAAGGCTATGTTTTGTTTTCTAAAGTGAAGGTTGCTAAAAACAATTTGAAAATATGGATTAGAGCCAAGAAGTCTGTAGACATTTCGTTAAAAGTTCTAGAAGACAAGTTGGCTTTGGTTGAGAGGAAGGCAATAGACGAAGGTTGGTCGTCCTCGCTGCTGCGACAATCCGGTTTGGAGTTTACTTCCTATTTGTGGAAAGGTCTCCGGTTGAAGGAACAAAAATGGAGGCAACAATCAAGGGTGAAATGGCTATTAGAGGGAGACAAAAATACCAAGTTTTTTCATTGTTATGCTAATGCTAGAAGGAGGATTAATTCTTTGGGAGTCTTATCTTTTGATGGAAAGGTTCTATCGGAACCGAGTCAAGTTAGAGCAGAAGTGTGTAAGTTTTTTGAAGGTCTTTTCTAGAATGTGAAATGACCCAGACCAAGGATTCAAGGTTTGGAGTTTACGAGGATGTCGGATTTTCAGAGTGAGTTTTTTAAGAATCCCTTTAGCAATGATAAAGTTTGGAATGCTCTTAATACTTACGATGGCAACAAAGCCCCGGGAGCCGATGACTTGAATCTCAATTTTTTTAAATCTAATAAGGATTCAATGAGAGTAAGATTTTATGGGTATCTTTAACCAATTTTTCAAAGATGCTTCCATTGTTAAAGACCTCAATAGGACCATTATTGCTCTCATTCCAAAGGTCGGAAGATCGGAAACCATGAAGGACTTAAGACTTAACAGCTTGGTAGGTTCAGTTTATAAAGTTCTTATGAAAGCGCTAGTGAATCGCTTAAAGAATGTTATGAATTCCTTAATATGCGAGAATGAGATGGCTTTTATTAAGAACTGTCAGATCATAGACTACTTTGTGGTTGCCAATGAAATTATTCACAAATGGAATAAAGACAGGGTATGAGGCCTTGTAGTGAAGTTGGATTTTGAGAAGATATATGACAGTGGATTTTTCCTTTTTAGATTTTTGCTTGGAGGGGATGGGCTTTGGTTCAAGGTGGAGACATTGGATTTTTAGTTGTGTCTCTACTTCAGAGTTGTCGGTTTTGGTGAACGGGAGCCCTGCCTGACAGTTCGGTTTAGGGAAGGGACTCCATCAAGGTGACCCCTTGACACCTTTTCATTTTAATATTGTCATTAAAGCTATTCACTGTCTGCTCATGAAAGCTTGAGACAAGGAGTTGGTAAAAGGGATGGTTTTTGGCTAGAATAAGGTGCATGTGTCCCATATTCAATTTACTGATGACACAATTCTATTTATTGAACCTAAAGCTGAGTATGTTCATAATTTGAGGTGAATCCTTCGGTGTTTCAAGTAGGCGGTGGGGCTTCGGATAAAATTTCATAAATCTTGTGTTTCTAGAGTGGGTTTGAAAGGGTATCAGGAGGAGGATTGGGCAAGCCTTCTTAATTGTCGGAATGCTTCCCTTCCTATAACGTATATTTGGTTACCTCTTAGAGCTAATCCTAGTTAGAAGGTGTTTTGGAATCCGGTGATTCAAAAGATAGAAAAACAGTTGGCGCCATGGAAAATGAAGTTCTTTTCGAACGGGGGTAGATTGGTTTTAATTAAAGTTGTGCTCTTTAACATCCCTACATATTATTTGTCGTTCTTTAATATTCCGGTCGGTGTTACCCAAAAGATTGAAAAATTGCAACGTAATTTGTTTGAGGAGATGGTGTTGAAAAAAGCAAAGTGCACATGGTAGATTGAGAATCGGTTTGCCTTAGCAAAGGTAGGGGCGGTTTAGGGATAAAGAGGATCATTGACAAAAACAATAGTATGTTGGCTAAGTGGGCTTAGAGATTTGGTCGAGAGAATTCCCCTTTACGAAAAAATAGTGTGTGCAAGATATGGGGTTGATATCAAAAGCCTCTATTAGGATTGGAGGATCGCTGGTAATATTTCCCATTTTGTCAAAGTTGTGGGTCAATTGTATGCGATTGATTCTAAGATGGGGAAATTTCTTCACAAAGGGTTCCAAATAGATATTGGAAATGGGAAGAAAGTTAGGTTCTGGCAGGACATTCGATGGGATTCCATCTCTCTTACAGTTGCCTTTCCTAGGATTTTCGCTTTAGATTCAAATAAAGATGGCAAGGTTCATGAGTTCGGAAGATTGACTGTAGTGGATTTGCGGAGATCTTTGTTTGATTGGGAAATGGTTCAGTGAGAATGTTTTTTGACTGCTCTTGATTGTTTCATGATTCGGGATGGTATAGAGGATAAGCTGGCATGGTCATTCAGCTCCAACGGTATATTTACTGTCAGCTTTATGAGAAAGTGCTTGGAAGACCTTTCGAATTATGAACATTTGGAGTTCAAATTCTTTTAGCAGAGGATTTGTCCTCCCAAAGTTCAGGTATTTGGATAGCAACTTCCAGAGGTCGAATTCTGGTTAAGGTTCAGCTAGCTCATATTGGGATTGCTTAAGGTCCTAGTGTGGTATGTTCTCTGTGTTCTTCTGGCATTGGGACCATTGATCGCCTTTTTTAGCACTGTTCTTGGTCGTGGCAGCTCTGGTCTTACTGCATGGCTTGGCAGAATGTTGAATGCTATTCCAACAACAATCTTACGAATTGGTTGGAGGGATGGCAAGGCATATGTCCTGCATCTAAGAGCAATATGGTGTGGAACCCTGTTTTGTGCAGTGGTGTGGACCATATGAGAAGAAAAAAATCAGGTGATCTTCAATAAGAAAGAGACCTAAACCTTGTTATTGATACGGTGAAATTTCGGACTGCTTGGTGGTTTAAATTCTATGGGAAAGGTTCTCAAATCCCCATCAGTTTTATTCTTTTGAATTTAAAAGATGTGTATTGATACTCCTAAGCCGAAAAGTGTTGGTCCAGTTGGGAAGCCCCCCTTCCTTTTGATGTCTTGAAGTTTAATATGGATGGATCGGTACGAGGAAAACCCAGTTTGGTTGGTATTAGGGGTGTTTTAAGGGACTATACGAGGAAAATTTTATGCCTTTTCTCTTCTTATGTGGGCTCTCATGATTCGAATTTCACTGAGATCCTTGCTATTCTCAAGGTTGTGGAGATTTGTGCTTCAAAACTTTCAATGCGTAACCAATAGATTGTGATATATAGTGATTCTAATTAAGGTGGTTGTTTTTTGGATTAACAATGATTCTGATTTCAGAAGATTCAATTATGTGAAGATTATTTATGATATCAGGAACCGGTTACACCTCATGAGAGGCTTATAGGTTACTTTCAGTTCAAGGAAGACTAATTCTCTAGCGGACTTGTTTGCTAAGTTGGGTTCGATTAGATTCAAGAAGAAGTTTTTCTGGGGAGGTTGAGGCGTTGTCTCGTTTTCCTCGGTTTTTTCTTGTTTTAGCTTTGTTTTTGCATCTGTGTTTTTGGGTATGGGTGTACGACATTTGCTTGGTTGCTCTTTTTGTGGTGCATCTCCTTTTCTTTTCTTTAGCTTTGTGCCTCTTTGCTCTCGCTGTTGGCATTTGTTTTCTTGGGGTTTGTTCTGTTGTATGGGTTGTTTTTGCTCTCTTTTTTATGTTATAAATTTGCTATTAAAAAAATACATATATATACTTCATTATCCATACATATATCATAATTTTCTAAAAAAATAATACATATATATATCATACAAGTGTCACGTGTTATGATTGACTTATTTCATTGACAATATCACAATTGGGTTCCTATACTGTAAAGGGTAAATTAGGTCTTTAATGCCATTGGATTCCAAGTGCTTCAAGGAAGGTATATTATTTTACTCCACTCTTATTTGAAGAGATATAGTTGAACACACACATCTCATACTCCTTATCTTTTGTGTTTCTTTTAAGTGCGTACTCATGTTTTAACTCTTCTTGCATGCTTACTTCTATCGCATCTCGTATGATTTTCCTTTGGGTAGAAATTCCTTGATTTTCTATGGGAGTGTATGGGTAGCAGACCCGCGTATTACCCTGGTAGGTTCATGGGACATCTTGTCGTCGTTCCTCCTGCGACCTCTCCTGCGAACTTTACTTTAGAGGTTTTCCCGGGACATCTTATCGTCGTTCCTCCCGCGACCGCTCTCACAGAAGACTTGATTTTAGGTTAGGTTGTGTTGTGTTGGGTGCGCGGGCCTCCCACCCGCGCACTACACTGTTTCTGGGGTATTTTTATCTTTACGCATGGTGTCTTTTTTCCCCATATAAATTCATCATCTTCTTCCCCAATTTTCTTTGAGAGCCAAGGATTTATATCAAGTGAGAGAAACTTATTTTTAAAAGAGAGAGACTCCCAAGAACTCATATTTTCTCATTAAAACACATTTTCATGAGCATCTAGCATCATCTAGCATATTCTAGGTTGTGTTCAAGCATGGGTCTTCTTTAACATATTTTACTTGGTAATTAGAACACAATCTCCATTCATTTTTGTGTTCTTGATTAACAAGAAATCTCTTTTATGACTTGTTTGCATCTAAACTAAGATTTTATTTACAAGTTGAGATTTTTGTGCTGATTATTGGGTTTTGTATTGTGATAGCTATTGCATATAGACGTGCATTTATTTCTTATAGCTAAGGTATATGTATCCCCTATAGCAATATGATATCTAGGATTGTTTTAATTGGTATATTTAATTCCTAGATAAACATTAAATGTATTGACCTAACATTTTTGCATTTAGAGTATTCTTATATTCATATTATATTGCATATCTCTTCTCTTATGAGTTAAGTCTTATATGTACCATAGGTAGTATACAAGTAAAAACCTAAAATCACTATTAAGGGTCTGCGAGTAGCAAAAACGGATCAGTAACCATATAGATGTGATGTGGTCAACCTAGGTTGTAATCGATTTTGCGAATAGTGGATTTCATGGCTCAATTGGGTAGCATTAGCTAATCATGTGGTTTTTACCTTGTCGAAAATCTTCCACATAAATTCAAGTATTTTTTACATTCCACAGTTTTACTTGAATTTGTTGTTTATTTATTTTAGAGTGAAACTTTGAGTTTAATATTGACTAATCAATAAAAGTTAACAATTAATTTGGTTAAAACCTATTCACCCCATCTAAGTTTTTTAAACACATACTTTAATTTAATTTCAGGTTATTTAGACATATACTTTAATTTAATTTCATATCATAATGACTTCACCTAATGTTAGTTTAAGGGGGGTGTATTCGATTAGGATTCTTGAGGACATTTAAAGACATTTTTTAAATGATAGATTTTCATGGATTTCTACGGACTTTTATAAATCCACATGAACTTTCATTGATTTGTTTAGACATTTATCTCAGACATTTATGGATTTGTTTAGACATCTATCTCAGACTTTTATGGATTTGTTATCGCAAACTTTTATTATAGATTGATTAATTGAGACATTCAAATACAATTTATAATAAGCACGTAAGAAAATTAATCAACCATCTAATAGATATCATCACTGAACTACTTAAAACAAACTGAAATATGAACTAAAAAATATGAATTAAAATGAAGCAAATCTCTCATTCTATAAACAAATATATGAACCCAAAAAGAAGTAAATCTTTTATTCACACTATAGTATAAAAAACGATGAAAGAATATAAACAAACAATAATGGACTAATCGAATAACAAAGCAAACAATAATAAAATATTTTTATATTCAATTGATCATTTAAACAAACAATAAAAAACTAATTGAATAACCAAGCAAAGCTACATATAAAATTTGATAAAAAGCATAACCTTAAACCAAACATTGTCATAACTTGCCACCATTTGATCCACGGTTTTTAATTAATTCTCTACAACTTTAAATCTTACAAAATTTAATATGGATAATCTAGACATATAGGATATACTATAATAAAATTATCAATTTAATCCATGATCATTTGTATATGAAAACATTCATTTTTTTTCTTGTTTCTCGAATTTGTCCAACAGAAATCAATATTGAGCTTTGTCCACTTCAAAATTTATAAAAACATTTATACTTATTTATAAATCACAAAAAAATTCAGATTCGCATTAGACATAATATTCTATCTAAATATAATTTTTCATAATTTTCTAAAAAGAAAAACTTATCCAAATAAATTTAAGAATTCTGGTTTCTCGAATCTGTCCAGGAGAAATCAATGTTGACCGTTGTCCACTCTAAAATTTATAAAACTTATATTTAAATAACGAAATTTTTCATATTAACATTTGACATAACATTATATCTAAATATAACTTTTTATAATTTTTTAGGTAGAAAAACTTACCCAAATAAATTTACGAATTCTAGTTTCTCGAATCTATCCAGCAGAAATCAATATTGACATTTATTCACTCTAAATTTATAACAATTTTTATACTTATTTATAAATTACAAAATTTTGCAGATTCACATTAGACATAATATTCTATCTAAATATAATTTTTAATAATTTTCTAGATATAAAAAATTACCGAAATAAATTTACGAATTCTGGTTTCTCGAATCTGTCTAGCAGAAATCAATATTGACATTTGTCCACTCCAAAATTTATAGCATTTTTTATACTTATTTATAAATCAAGGAATTTTGCTGATTAATATTAGACATAACATTCTATCTAAATATAATTTTTCATGATTTTCTAGATAGAAAAACTCATCCAAATAAATTTACGAATTCTGACAATTTGTCAAAATAGAGGGGTTCCAGTAAGCTTTTGTATATTTCAAAAGCTAAAGTAAACCAAAATCCTTGGAAAGAATGTTGGATTTGTTACGGCTTTTGATATTCATATTTCTCACCATTAAATCCACCAAAATCCATTACTTAAGAAAATCCTTTAAAATCTTATCCCAATTGAATACACCATGATTTTTATAAACATTTTTTATGTCTCAGTTCAATACACCTAGATTTATAAAGACTCTTCAAAAGTTCATAGAAATCCAAATTGAATACCACTGGATTTATATAGACTCTTTTAAAGTCTATATATATCCAAATTGAATACATCCGGATTTATAAAGTCCTTAAATATCTTCGAAAATCCTAATTCAGTACACACCCGTAAGTCATACCATGTTAAAATGTTTAGGATGTACGCACTTATTCAGAAAAATATCTAAAAAGATTATATCAAAATGCAATGACGATTGAACGGTTGAGAGAACGATGTGCATAGATGTATACATGAACACTAAAGTATAACTAAAGTAGTCAAAATGTCAAATGGCCACCAAAGTCATTCCAACTTCTTAAAAAGCACAAAGTAACTATAGAAATTAATTTGACTATTAATCATGAGAGGGAGAGATTGTGTTTGTCGGACACTGATATGATCGATGGACACTTTTATGATATTTTTTGTAGTTCATTTTATCTGCTGAAAGATGATTCTGTTGACAATAAAGTTTGTGGTGCCAAAAAGAAAAAGACACATCACGTCTTATCTAATGTACCTGAAATTAAGTCTCAATATTTTATAATATATGTAATGAATTTTCTTTTAGATACCGTGAAAAGTAAATATTCGGATTATATATATAATATTTAAATTCGTTAGGTTCCAACGAACTACTAACTCGACCGTTTCTTTGTTAGAATTGACTGTAATACTTAAGAATAAAAAATGAATGAGGTTAGATTGATGAAGCTGCTGTGTCCAGCAAACTAAAATTCTATACAAAATGTAGACCAATTATTATTGACCTGATTGGGAGCAGTACAGTAGGCATTTTATCTCCAATTTGTCACTGACCCACAAATTGACAGATTATTCCCGAGCTGTTTATTGATAAAGCAACGCCCAGATAGATCAACTTAGAAAAAAAGCTTTCCCAGAATTAAACTAATTAAAATCATATGCATGTAAACCTACTAAATTGGTTAGGCTACTCAAAGAAGTATCACTCATGTATATATATATATGCAGGGTTTGTGCCAAGTTTTTGACCTATATTTAAGCTTTATATATATACTGTTTTTATTTGATATGTTCTGTACATCACATTCAATCTCAACCATAGAAAGTGTTTCCCTGTAATTAGGGTTAATAGCACTGATGCCCTCGAAATTATACGCGAAATTGCATATTGCCTCCTGATTTTTTTTCTAACATTAAACCCCTGAACTTTCATTTATTGACAATAGCTGACAAAATTGAAACAGGCGTCAATGAAAAATTACACTTACATGCACTGATTATATGAATAATTACATTAAAACTGGAAAAATATAATAATATCACACAAACACCCTTTGACCTGTTTGACTATGTCCAAAAAATAAATAATAATAATAATAATAATGATTTTAAAAAAATTAATAATAATAATAATAATAATAAACTTTTAAAATATTAATATTAATTTTAATAATAAACTTTAAAAAATAAAAACTATAATATATTAACAATAATAATAAAGAAAAAATAAATTAACAATATATGGAACCCAAATTTTCAAATTCCAATTCAACAATTAAACTACCCATAATTTCAATTAAATAAAAATTAATCAAACTACCCATATTTTTATTTTTATTTTCTTTATTATTATTGTTAATATATTATTGTAATATATGTAGCCCAAATTTTCAAATTCCAATCAAACAATTAAACTAATCATATTTCCAATCAAACTAAGAAATCAATAACACCAAACCCCCTCATGTGTTTTCCAGAAACCTAGCCATCATCACAAACCCAGAAATCACCAAACCCCACTATCAAATCCACCCACCAAATACTCTCACTGTCAAACCCACTCGAACCACAACCTGCGGCCAAATCAAACCCATCAAACGCCTGTCGAATCAAACCACCACTGGTGGTCGAATCAAACCCATTTTCTTTTCTCTCTTCTTTTGCAAATCTCTTTCTCTCATGAATCCCTCTCTTCACGAATGGTTTTTATTGTGGGTCGATTTGGCGACCGGTGAGACTGAGCATCAATGGGGTTAATTTGGTAGAGGAGGTGTGGTTTGATAATGGGTTATAATAGTGTGGTTTGGTTTTGGGTTCTTGTGGTGGCGATGATGGTGGTCCCTTTATGGTGGTGGTGTGGTGTTTTGGCTATGGTTCTAGGTTTTGTGGTGCTCAAGTTAGGGTTTTGGGTGACAGTTTAGTTCAGGATTGGGTTTGCGATGTGGACTTTTGGTGTTTGATGATTGAATTATTTGGGTTTGCGATGTGGACTTTTGGTGTTTGATGATTGAATTTTGATTAATGATTTCTAGAATTTGTGTTTGGCGGATGATGTGGTTTGGATTTTTATTGTGATTGAATTTGGAGATGTAGTTGAAGTAATTATTTTAATATTACTTTTTGTTTAATTGGAAATATGGGTCTTTTAATTTACTAATTGGAATTCAAAAATCTGGGTTTTATATATTATAATATATTTACAATCATAATAAAGAAAAATTAAATTAAAAATATTTTGTTAAATTATTTTTTTAATTGTAAATATGGGTAGATTAATTGTTTGATTGAAATTTAAAAATCTGGGTTCCATATATTTTTAATTTAATTTTTCTTTATTGTTATTGTTAATATATTATAATTTTTATTTTTAAAAGTTTATTATTAATATTAATATTAATATTAAAGTTTATTATTATTACTATTATTATTAAAAAATAATTAATAATATTAATATTAATATTAAAGTTTATTATTATTACTATTATTATTAAAAAATAATTAATAATATTAATATTAATATTTTTTATTTGTTTGAATATTAGTCAAATAGGTCAAAGGGTGTTTGTGTGATATTATTATATTTTTTCAGTTTTAATACAATTATTTATATAATCAGAGTTTGAAGTGTAATTTTTCATTGACGTCCGTTTCAATTCTGTCGATTATTGCCAATAAACGACAGTTTAAGGGGTTTAATGCCAGAAAAACAAAATCAGGAGACAACATACAATTTTAAGTATAATTCAGGAGGCATCGATGTTATTAACCCCTGTAGGAATTAAGAAATCATGCATGTCACAATTTGTGTAAATACAATGACCGAACCGTGGATGATCTACTATCATTCACATGATGATTAGACAATTACATTCGCAGAGGTAGTGCCAAAAACTTGTTACTGAGAGCTATAGTTTGGCAAACAATAAATGTTAGGAAAAAGTCGGAAAAGGACATAAGAGGAGTAAAATTCATAATTTAGCCCGCAAATTAGTGTAAAATCTAAATTTATCAATCCCCGACAACTTGTCAACTTGTATTCAAAAGTTTTGTTTGCCCCTTCAAAAGTTATTACAAAATGTCTTATGTCATACTAAAAACAAATTAAGATTGCAATTTACATACAAATTAAGACAAATTAAACCTAGAAAACAAATTAAAGAATGAATTTTGATCCTCAACTGATCTGACATCATCTAATCTTATAACACATAAGCATTGCAATGAATGTGTGGTTAAGATGTGATTGGTTTCCACAACTACTTCACCAACAACCAATCACATGTCTTAAAAATATCTGGAAAAATATCAGATCAGTAGAGGATTCAAATCCCTAAAGAATACCACCGTGCCTGGTGCCTATGTAGCACATGGAGGTGTTCTCAGACTCTAACCATGTGGAAAATTTTCCTTTGACCCCTTGTCAAAAATGGCTATTAACAATTAGTATTATTATTTATAAAAAATAATATTATTTATATAAAAATAATAATAGTAATATAAAAAATAATAAATTAAAACATTTTTTTTCAATTTTCTTGTATTTTGTTTTTTGTAATTTGATCACCACCATGAATATTTGAGATAGATGGTGGAGATCAATCTAAGTATCTACCTTTAAAAAAAATTATTATTGTTTTTATACTATTATTATTATTTTTTATATTATGACTATTGATATCATTATTTATTATTATTATTTCATCATCATCATCATCATCATTATTATTTAATTTTTTTATTTTTTATTTTTTATTTTTGACATTGTTAATACTCTTGTTATTGTAAATGAACAAGTGATATTTAATTTAAATAAAGATGATAATTTAAATGATAATTCATATGTGTTTTATATTTAGTGATATTTAAATAAAAAGGATAATTTAAATAATTGTTAAATATTTTTTTTTTCATTTCTATATTTTTTTAATTTTCTTTATCAAAAATTTCATATTATTATTATTATTTAACTATTGTTTAAATTTTAAATTTTAAATTTTTATTTTTATAATTTTATTTTAAAAATTTAATTAAATGGGTATTTGAGTTATATTATTGTATTATTTTCTGTTTAATGCAATTATGCATATAATCAGAGTAACTTAGTGCAATTTGCCACAACAGAAAAATAGATGACATTAGGGTTTTAAACAAATCGTAAAGAAAATGAGAGTTCAAAGGGTTTAACGTCTAAAATAAAGTTAAGGGGTAAAATGCAAACTCATTTAAAGTTTGAGGGGACTGGTTATAATATATAAAGTTTGAGGGGACTGGTTATAATATATATATATATATAAATTATCTTTTAAAAAATAGTTTTTTAAAAAAAAAAATAGTTTAGAGTGTCTTTAGATCTTTTTCGTCTTGTATGGTAAATTTAATTCAGGTTAAAATTACCATTAACGAAAAAAAAAATGGAATGTAAAGAGATAATTAGTGGATTGTCAATTGAATGTCTCAAAATAATTCTAGACTTATTTCAAAAACTTTATAAATCCAAACTATAAGAAAAATTATATTAAAAATAACGTAATTCCACGTAATTATAAAACAGTCCCGGCAGTAAAAATAAAATAAAAAATGAGAGTGTGGCCCGCTGCAAGTGGAGATTGGATCTCCTCTTACCGCAGGAAAATATCAACTCCTACACAGGAATGATCTCTTTTATGGAAGATCATTCGAACTTCTAGACTTATTGTAGGAGAGATCAGCAGTCTACGCTGAATACATGTATGTTCTTGATATATTTTTGAAACCCTTCTTTTTCATTCCTTAGACTTTAATACTTTAATTTCGTTTGTTTTTAAAACTTTTATCTTAAATTTAGTGGAAATGTCTTAAATTAAAAAAAGCCAAAATTTCTAACTTTTTACTTAATTTTTAAGACATAATTAACAAGTTGATATTAAATTCATAAAATAACCTCATATAATTTAATTATTACAAAAATACCCTATTATTAAAATCATTCCTAATTTTATTAAACCCTAACTAACATAACCCTACATTGACATAAGACTATAGGAGGATGCGACGTCGTCTCCTTGAGATTTGACTGGAGGAGCTAGCCTGCCTTCTCCTTCTATCCGATAGGAGGAGGTTGGCCGGCCTCCTCTCGATTAAAGGGAGGAGGTTGTAACCTTCTCCGATTCGTTTTAATGGGAGGAGGCCCATCAGCCGGTCTCCTTGCAAAAATTATTGTTTTGTACTTTTGTGAGATGTAACGGTGTTAAAAGATGGACCGGTTCATGCTTCCGTCGAAAATGGGCCGAAGATGGGCTCTCACCTGCCCAATAATAGGCCATTAGGTGGGCGTGTTGTGGGTCAAGAATGGGGGCCCAATCAATTAGTCTCCAGTGAGACTGTTAGAGCCTTCGAGTAATAGGTAGTTTAAGTTTGGGGACAGATGTAAAGCCTATTGTACATGTAGACCTAGTAAGAAATCTAAAGACTCAAACTGAAGAGTTGACGGTGAAAACTAACAAACAAATTGGTACCCGTAAAATTGTCTTTCTCTGCGAAAATAATCCTAACCCGAAAGTGCTAAGATCTCTTCTCTAGGGTATCTATATCCGTTAGAAATGTTTCCTAAAATATTTTTTAAATTAAAATATTCGATTAATAAGCAATAAAAAATTTAATATATTTTAAAACTCAGATTCTTAGCAACCAAATATAGAACAAAATAAAGAGATTGTAAGTATACATGAGAAAGGAAGAACCAAAAACCCTAAAATGTTATAGCATAATCATTAAACACCAATGACAAATAAACACCACCCTAACACCAACCTGTTGCTTGAATGTAGATTAAGATTTCACAATCTCAGAGAAAAGAAGTGTTTTTTAATCAATAAAACCATAAGGTATAATGCAAACAAATAAAAACCCCATAAAATTTATATACCCAAAAGTGAGAACTTTAAAAAACATAGTAAAACAGAGTAATGAAAGAAAATGGAACAGTGAACCATCAACAGAATATGAGCCTACATCTACTCTTGATCAACAGAGTTAAATAGTCAACTGTTAGTTGACGTTAGTTGGTTAATGGACTAATATGCTGATGTCACGTATTGTGTGAATCATTGTTGTATGTATATATATAAGGCTTTGTATCATTGATCATTAATGAAAAATCTCTGAGTTAATCTCTCGTTCAAGTTTAGATTTTAGTTTTATTTTTTTATTTCTCTCACAGTCATTCTATCGAACACTTTTTGTTGTGTTAATATCAAGGCGATAGAGTTTTAGGGGTTTATAAAGGCCCAAAATAAGAATAGAAGTGAATAATATCTGTTTGTTGTGATTAAAATTCAGTGTTGTTGGTAAGACAATGTTGGTGTTCTTTAGCTTGCTTCAAAAGATTATCTTAATTAATTAGTAGTTTAAAAGGATTATCTTAATTAATTAGTAAAAATAATAACGGCATGTGTCACATACGTGTTTGGTAGTAGTGGACACTAGCTGCCTAATCACCTCTCTTCGTTGGTTAAATTATCGGTTTTTATTGTCTTCTTAATTAATTACAAACATTAATTATAATACGAGTTATTAGGTATCAAGAATATGAATATCAGGAGAAAAAAAGAGGCAAAACTGGTTAAATTTGATTAATTAATGGCTCTTCTCGGGATTCTTTTAATTTAAAGCTACTCCTTTTAACAAGACATAAATGTGTAAAAAAACAAACATACTACAACCCATTTAGAGGTGTCAATCGGAACGGATTCGGATTATTGGAATCTGATGTTTTTTTTTTTGGGATTTGGTTTGAAAAATTTCGGATTGGATTTTCACAAAAAAAAATGTCTTCCAATCGGATAGTTATGGAAATTTTTGAATCGGATTAGGACTTATATCAGATTGGATTTGGACTTTTCTAAAAAAAAAAACAATATTTAAAAAAAAAACAATTTAAATTAAACAATGTCAATTTTTTTTTATTTTTTATTTTTAGTTCTATATACAAAGTATGTGAAGTATTGTAATTTATTATAAATTATTTATATATAACCCCTGTTCCCATTTCAATTCATTCGAGATGTATGGGTCAAGAATATTTGAATTCAAATATCTATTCATTTGGTTAGCTCGATACAGTCGGTCAAAGACTCAGACTCCGGCTAAGTCATGCTGACATCAATGTTTGTTCTTACACGAACCTTTGATGTGGGTTGTGTCGGTCCAATGTTCATTTATATTGGGCCTTGATGGGCCCAATTCATTCGGATCTGGTCGTGACAAACAGACTGGACTTCAAACGCTAATTTTGACCACTGCATTCAATTCATCGTTACTTTATTCACTTGGTATTGTTTGTGGTAACCAAAAGCGACTTCTGTGCTCAATGTATAAAGCCCGTTGATAATTTGGAGTTAGGCCTGAGCTAGATACAACTGATCCGGATCGATCCGAATAACATAACTAGAATTATCGTCTGACTTGGTCAGCCAGCTGCTTCAAATGTACCACTAATCGTGGATAACATTTTACAAGTTTTGAACTAATAAAACAACTAGAGGATCCCTTGAAATCCGGAATTCGATCGGGATTTCAGGGATATTCCTCAACAGTTTCTCAACGTTTAGGTGATTCTGGGAAATTTATAAATAGGATCATTCCCTCATTGAAAGGGGATTCTGATCTTTTTTGAATATTGATAAAGCTTTGTGTCCCAAAATACTATCAAAATACATACTTCGACCATCGGAATACGCCCACTAGACAAATCTCGATCACTCTATACTCTTTCACTCAGCCCAACCGCACATATAGCCTAAAAATCCAACACCTCCGTTTTTCTTTTCTTCTTCTCTTGTTTCTCGTTTGTTTTCATCTTTTTTATAGGTTATCAGAGTAGTCGACCAGTCCGATTCAACCGATTAAGTCTAAAACCAAATTGTTTGGGCCTAACTTGAATCTGACCCGTTCTAGTCTAATTGTAGACCCGACCTTCTACGGTGTTTACTACTTTTAACCAATTTTTTTTTTTTGAAATATACAAACTCTTTCTTCATGAATTTATGTAAAACAATTGTACCATACATAATTTTGTTTTTATAATTATAAAGTGATGAGTTATTATTTTTAAGTTATATAAGATACATATATAGCTACAACATAGATACTGTCTTGTTAATTAGGTAGTTACAAAAAACAAATTATTTTTAATATTTTCACATTTGATTTTTATGGATCCTTGGATTAGAATCTGATGAGTGATGATCTAGTTTTCATTCCCGTAAAATATTAATAGGCTGCCAATATTACCATCCATAAAAATATATCGATATTTTATTAAAAAAATTAATTACAAAAATATCTCAATATAAATTTATCAATAAAGACAAATTATTTTAATTAAAAATAAATCAAATACTCTAAACACTCATTAATTACACTTGTATCTTCAACTATATCTCTTTATTAAAATAATAAACTTATAATAAACCTTAATTAAACTCTAATTTTTATTTCAAGTATCAAATTTTCTCATCAAAACTTGATTATCATATAATAAAGTAATAGGATAAAGAATTTTTAGAGGAATTTGATCATATATAGGTAGGTATTATTATTTTTTTTTATCTTTATTTTATGTCTATTTATCAATTTTATCAATAAAAAACAATTTTTTTAAAGATAAAAATAGATATTATAGAGTTTTAATTAAATTGGACCATCATTATAAGATGATTTATTCAAAAAAAAATGATTTTTTTTTTCTATAAATTAGATATGTTTATAATATAAGAGGATTTATTTATAAAATGTATTAAAATAAATATATTTATTTCGATAAATATACTATTGGTATTATGATGTGTTGATAGTAATATTAAATATTAGATATGGATTTAGTTATAAAAATGGATAATTATTATTATATTATTATATCATGATATTTATATCATTATATCATGATATTTATATCCTACGATGGGAAGAAACTTCTACGCATCATCATGGATTCATGATACACATGGAAGTTTCTCTCCTTACAGTAACATCCGAAATTTACAAAAATAAAACTCTATAAAATTACAATTTGGCCCCAGAAGCTTTATTGTTGTAACATCCAACACCCTAGAAATTTCCTGGTTTCCAGCTATACCCCTCCACTCGTAGCAAACACGAAAGTGAATTTCAAAGGTTACGGCTGTTTACCAACATATTCCCCGAAATAGTCAAAGTCTAGAAGTCCAACCAAACCTTTTGTAAATTCAAGTCAAGCAAACCAATACACTTACAAAATAAACAAACGCTATACATATATATAAAGAAATAAAAATCCCAACAAAGCCAAAAACTACTCATAATCATCGATCAAACTCCACAACAAAATGCAAAGCATGGTGGTGCACAGAGAGACTCTGCCACTCCACGCCGCCGCAGCCGCAGCCGTCAAGCCATCCCGAATCGGTGGTCGGACCGGAAACAAGAGTTGTGATCGGTCAAGAGCCCGCAAAACTAGTTCTTCTTTAGAGCCAACTCATCCTAATAAATCTAGAAGTGGTTTTGTGTGTACATGCTCTAACAATCCTGGTTCTAACAAGTGTAGTCTCCACGGTTATTTGGTGCCTAGACAGAAACTGAAGACGTTAAGTGGTAACAAAGAGATCATAAGGAGGGCGTTGACGCCGTCAAATCGTCGGTTAACTCTCCGGTTCTGGAATTTCCGGCCAACTCCTAGTCGTCTCTCGATCATGTCAACAGCTTAAATAATTAAGTTTTTTTTTGGTTTCTTTCTTCATTTTTGTGTCATCATCATTAGAGCAGATTTTGTTCCAAAATGGAATATGTATATTGGTTTGGGATTTTTGGGCAGATTGAATTGTCATTTTAGTTATGTTCTTGAAGTTCTGTTACTTTTTCTTTATCTTTCAGCGATCAAAAACTATGATTGTTTTTTCAATGAATGGAAATTTGATTTTTCCAAAAAAATCATTAAATGGGGTGATCCTCATTTTGAAGATTAATTTACAATATATATATATATATATATATATATATATATATATATATATTAATTCTTCAGTTGTTTTAAGGATTTTGTCTTCAAAAGACTTGCAATATATGGGTTTGTTTCTTGAAATAGTTTTGCCAATTCTATATATCAATTTTTATATTTTTTGTTTGATTTAAAAATACATTGACTCAGATGCTTTATATTTGTAAATTAATTATTTGTTGTAAGATGGTGGTTAAGTATTTTAGATTCCAAGTAAAGAAAAATATATTGACAGATGGAAGTGGTCACGGACACTGTGTCTTCTAAATATGCTCCACAGCTGAACCTTCCTTTTTTCTTCCAAACCAGCTGCTAAAGCTGGGTGTGACTTCTTGACTGAACAACATGCATTTGGTAAACTAGATTTTTTTTTAATGAAAGCTTTTTAGTTTTTACTACAAAGCCGCCTTGAGAAGGTGTAAGAGCAACTCTTATGAAGGCAACAAATCATCAAATTGGTATGAAAACCAACTTCAATGAATACACCAATACAGGGGCGGATTATGGAAGAGGTCAGTAGGAGCCATGCCTCCCAAGTTTTTTTTTTAAAAAAATAAAATAAGAGCTATCCTCTATGGTCTATACACACTTCTGTTGCTCTAATCACTTTGTATTGTTTTTTAATAAAAAAAAAATTATAAAAATATTAATATTAATAAAATTTCTCTAGTTCCTCTTTCTAACTTTTTTTTTAAATAAAATGGTTATTTTTGCTCACGTATTCCTATCGAAACAATTGTTAAAGTATACTCCAATTTCTTTGTTACCTTTGTAGTTTTGACCGCTTCTATTATATACAGGTTTTTACACACATTTAAAAACTAATGATGCTTTGAAGATATTTTAGTTTTTAGAGTATCTTCCCCAATGTAAGGAAGTCGAAGACGAATGCACTCTCATACGTTTTTTTTAAATAGGTATATTTTTACTATTTTTAGTTTAACATATATAGGAGAAATTGCTAGTTTGATTGTCAATGTTACCATCATGCATGTCGTAGAAAAAATTGTTAGATACACTTTGGTCCCCCAATATCAAACTTCCTCTACACCAATATTGATATATATATATAATTTACTTATTAATTGTATATTTATTAATATTTAACTTTTATAATAATTTTAAAGATTTATTGGAAAAATATTATTTAAAGATACTATTCTTATATAAAATTTGGTATGGAAGATTGAAATGGAATTTTTTTTGTGTAAACATATTTCCTAAAGATGCTATAACACCAAATTTGTATGAATTAGCGGAGTTGCTCTATAAGTTCAACCCTTGAAAAGTGGTATTAAACTATTAAAGTGGGCATACTAGTTATATTATTATTATTATTATTATTATTATTATTATACATTTTAGAGTTACCATTTTAATAAAATATCATCGGTATTTTTAGGATATTGATGTTCCAATATTTTCGTAAATTTAAACCTATAAGACATAAAAATATACTGTCTTACGTAGATTCTATTCGATATTGTGATAGTTGATATTGCTACGTAGGTAATTAGAAATATATTTTTTGAAAAAAGTATTTGAAAAATACTCAAGTATAAATGGATTTGAATAATTAAAAAAATGACAATTTGAGAAATATTTCTGTCAAATAAGGTTTGTATGAGTCAAAATTTAAGAATAATTAAAAAATGACAATTTGAGAAATATTTCTGAAAATTTCAAATAAGGTTTGTATGAGTCAAAATTTATGAGAAGTCAAAGTCAATGCTAGCAAGTACCAACCCATTACCCATATTCTTTCTTGTTTTACATTATTGCTTTTACGAATGTTTACACAAGTAATCATGAGAATAAAGAATACCATTCAACAGTCTCGTTGCATTGCATGACAAATGTCAGATTGAGAGTGTCACCATTTTCTTGCACTCAGAATTGGAAGATTCTGAGGATTTTCAACTATATATAAGTAATAAGATACAATAATAATATGTCATTTTTAATGTAAATACAAGATAAATTCCACAATTCTTGAATAATAATGCCATTATATTCTTGCAGATTATTTGACCAAGCCTTGTGTTGCAAGGTAAGGGCATGACTATCATGTTCATTTTCTCCAAAATTCAGCTTGTATTCAAAGTTTTGTGACACAGGAAACTTGGGTGAGTACATTTCAGGACTCACTGGTGGCACGAGGACGGGCTCATCTGTATGAAAAACAAAGTTTCTACATTCTATTGAATTCTTTACCACCGATGTGTCATGGTTTTTTTACAGTTAGTGGTAGTTGACTACTTCGAATGTAAATATATTTTCGTACATACGTACATATAAACATACAAAGATACACATGCAAATGACCGCGATGTGCATAGTAAATACGATAATCAGCCTCACCACCCAAATCCCTCATTGCTGTATTTCACATCTGGATAAGGAAATTCACTCGGTCACTGGAATATCGTGTTCATCGGTTGTTTTTTTGCCCCACTTCTCTGCTTCGAATTATTTTCACTTTATTTACTCCTGTAAGGTAGAAAAGAAAAACAATAAATATACAAATATAAGCACATCAAAATTATATTTTACTGATGATATATAGATTGTTGTAAATTAATTGCTTTAAATATACCTCAGGAGAACCTATAGGTGAAGAATTGGATTTGGCTTCTGTTGGTGCCTCCAAGATCCTTGCTTCTGATTTCTCATTTGAGTAACTGGAGAGATGAGAAAAGACTGTCAGTGTCGAAAATCAAACTAGCTGAAATATGACCAAATCATATCAAAGCAAGAAGAAGTTAGCCATCCAAATAGTGGACATGCAGACAAGGAAAGAGACCAAGTCCTCCCTTAGATTTCTTAACATGCACCATGAGGTCCATGACCCTTTCAAATATAAAAAAGAAAAAAGAAAAAAAAGAAAAGAAAACTGTATTGAACAAGAAAAGGTGAAATCCTGAAACAGGAAGAGAAAACAAATAACCCAAGTGGCAATGCATTGGACAATTTCCACAGAAGAATTCTAAAGTGACAGGATGGACAAAGCTGTATTTTTGTATAATTATTCCGCATAAAATGTCTTCTTTTTTTTTTTTTGGTCCGGAGACGTAATAGGGCCAAGCAGTTGCTTAAACAAAAGATGGTTGAATGTGCTTTTCATAAAACCGAAGAATGGGACAAAACATGAATGAGGACACAAAGATGGTTCTGCTCCACCAATCAAAGACCTTAGACTCTTTCCGATTCTATCCACTAAAATTTATTTCACATAAACCTCCAACAAGCTACAAAAATCCAGAGGCCTTAAAAACTCTTTAGCAATATCAGCACTAATTTCTGAGGACCACTTAAAATTTAAGTTAAAATAAAGGGAAACAAAATGAGGACAATAGACAACTAAGCTCTAAATGACAAAAAACCTTAGATTCTTCAAGAATATACATGACATATGCATCACATCACATATGCATCAAATACGACGGAAAGAATGCCAGTAGTAATACAGGAAGTTAATATGAAGATCCCAGTATAAATAAGTTCTGAATACTCGTTATTGGATACTTACGTTGAGAGAATTGTGACCCATATGAGTTCGACGCAATCTACCCAGAGAAGCCTTTGTTCTAATGGAATCAGACCATAGGTAACAAGATGAGCAAATGGCCAAAGCTTCCACCCTGCCTGTACGAACATGCCGGATACAAGAATAGTCAGACACAAGGA
The DNA here is from genome assembly GCA_032871835.1 of Dipteronia dyeriana. Lineage (NCBI taxonomy): Eukaryota > Viridiplantae > Streptophyta > Magnoliopsida > Sapindales > Sapindaceae > Dipteronia > Dipteronia dyeriana. The sequence goes on from CM065302.1 coordinate 59,052,145, forward strand.
AAAATGCAAGTACATGACAACTTAGTAAAAGAGACGAGAAACATAAAGCATTTCTTCAAGCTATAAGAATTTGATGTTGTTAAGGTCAATAATGAATTTCAGCTTCAAATAAAGAAAAAGAATCAAGCCAACCATAGGAATAGTCCATCGACAGACCGAAGACAGAAATCACAATCTAGATTAAAACATTTCTGTACACTCAATTAAAATCTTCTTAACATATCGACCATGCATTGGCAAGCAGTTTATGATTGACAAAACTTAATTTCAAACATGAATAACATTTAAAAAAGCAAAAGTAGAAAATAGTGATACGTATTGAAACATTTGTCTTTCCATTTCCAAGTTCGGATGATCCTGACTATATAACAACTCCAATGGCATGGAAGCTTACAGAGGACAGTGTGTTACGCTCAAAGATATAGCTCTAAATATTCAGAGAGTAAGGAAAAAGTAAAGTACAAGGGGGCAGAAGGTTCTCTTACTGTTAGCATAGGCAAAAATGTTGCCCTCAACTCGCTAAAAACACTGAGTGGAGATTCAAGACGCAAGAACCCCAAAACTGTAAAATAGACACTGTTCCAGATTGCTGCCCAAATAGTTTGATCAAAGGCTACTTTGGCAGGAACCACCCACCAGTCTTGGGAAGGAAAAAGCTCCTGGGAAAGAAACATAATGACTTCAGTAAACCATAAAAAAAACAAATGCTTAATCAGACTAACACGCTAACTATAAATTTAAAGAACAATGATCGATCATCACCTCACAAAATTGGTAATAGTAATGAGAAAGGGAACCGTGTAGGGTGAAACCAACAAGGCCTGATCTAAACATCCGTGCACGGTCGAACTCAAAGAGAGGTTTGCCTTCATAGCACTTGAAATTACAAGACATAAATGAGCAAAACTATGAATGAAAAATATACAACTGAAAACAAATTTTAGATAGTGTCTATTTCCAAACAAGGACTAACCTGTGCAATCCAATCCCCTAGAGAATAAACTACTCCACTGATCATCATTTTGGCTAAAACCGGGTTTGTCTTCAGAGCTTCCTCGTAAGCACTCCAGTTGTGTTGAGGTGCATATCTCAGTATTTCAAAAATGGTCCAACCCTAAACAGAAAATTTGCAGATCCAATATTCAGGTTGATAAGTTGATTAATAGAAATTGATGTAATGCAGTAATCCATGAGGACTTATAGACAAGCAGCTGGGTTCATCCTAAAACGTTAATGGAAAAAAAAAATCCTAAAACGTTAATGGAAAAAAAAAAAGTTAACAATCAGATCAATGAATAATGAATTAAGCTCCCAGGTTATTCATTACAATCTATACTGGATCTTCCCTTAAGCACTATTGACAACTTTTGGAAGACTAAAAAAGTTGTTCACTTCATTTTTACCCTCTCTCAGGCCACAACATCTGTCAAGCCATAAGGGTCTGTAAATGCATTTAGCTAACAAAACCTCATTTTCCCTTCACATTTATGTTGCTTCTTAACTTTTCTCTTCTGAAAAAACATACAAGTCTAGTAGATATTGTATTAAACGGTTCACTTATATATGAAATCATATTTCACTTCTAAGCTATCTAACAAGTACAAATTGCTATGAACAATTTGCAACAATCCCCACTTCACTCATTCTGCTTTAATCATTAAGATCAAAACAAAATATAATGTCACCTTCTCTGGTTACAGTATTTTAAGCACACACGACGCACCCATATAGCATCAATCCATTACAGACGTTCTCTCACTATACAAACATTATATTATTTAGCCTCAATATGTTTCAA